>CAMTDV010000022.1:44417830-46823834 GCA_947069175.1 Scalesia atractyloides
ACCGCTTATCAACTTGCCAACCCACTACTAAGAAGTGCATGTCTGTTTATATAGTGCCCACACCTAGCAAAAGTATGAAGAATGTTACTGGTTGTATGAAACACTATAAGTCAAGAAGAACTTTCTCCAAGGATGCTCATACGAACGACCCATGGTTCGTACAAACATGAACTGGCTCGTACGAATCAAGCAAGGTGCTTGTTGAAATGAGCCACTCGTACGAATGGTTAGTGGCTCATACGAGCAACAACTTGCTCGTACGAAGCACTTCTCACTCGTACTTAAAAGTGATATTCGGAGAACGTGCCAACAGACATGACGTACACAAGACTAAACAGTATGCATACATGCAACTGTTTTACAACACATACAAACTAATAGTCGTACTAAATCAAGATAAGAGGATATCTTGATTTGGTCGACACGACCTAACTAGACAGACACAATAAACAAAGACCGTACAAGTACAGACGTAATTAAGAACAAGCGACAAACACAAAAGTGTATCAACAAACTCCCCCTTGGCTGTTGCTTGGTCTTCGGTCTTCATTCCGAATTGCCTGTTGTATCAACAAACTCCCCCCGAAAATCTTCAATCCAACGTTGATTGATAATCAGGTCTTCAATACTTTCTAGAAACATCAAACCTTTCCTATTTCCTCTTCAGTGTCACTGGAGGTAATTGCAATGGTCACGGTCTGTTGTATATTAGACTTTACCACTGGAGTTGAAGCAGAAACTTTTGGTTGTGAGGATGAGGCTGAAGCATCAGGATTTCCACGGTCTTCACTATCCTGATACGTTTACGTTTGATCTCCTGTGCTCTGCATCTTTCATTCCACAGAATGTTCACTCGCTTTCTGCTCATTTCAAACACGTCTTTAATACCATTAAAGCCTTCAACCAGTGTAGCATTACGAGAATGATACCATTCTCTTAAGTCGTTATGCTTAGCAGTTAATGTTTCGGCAGATCGTTGAACAGCCGCACTACGTTCTTTCAGCCTATTTAACTCAATTCCCCGAGAGTTATCAGCTGCTCTCATCTGTTGTAGCTAAGTTGCCCTTTCAACATCTGCAGCCTTTAGCCGCTCATTTTCTTTTCTTAACTACGCAATTTCAGAATCATTTTTTCTAACGGTCTCTTTCAAAGAATTTATGTCCAACTGTTGTTTGACAACTATGTTCCGATTTGAAGACATAAACTCCGAATGCTTGTTAATCTGGATTGTTGCAGCTTGCAACTGAGAGAACTGAAAATTCACTTTCTCATCCTGTTCCATTTCAGAGAATAGACGACTGCTTCGTTTTGTATTTTGTTTATGAGTTGTGTACTGAGATTGTTGAACTGAAGAAGTAGTAGGTTGTGATTGAACTGGAGTATCTTCAGCCAAAGGTGTTTCAGCTGCTGTGGTATTTGAAGGTTGTGGTTCAAAGGTTGTAGTGGGTTCCGTCATTACAGGTTCAGTATCCTCCGTTTGTAAAGGTAGACTGGGCTTCTACAATTGGTTCCAGTACCGTTTCTTGATGTGAGGTTGTAGGTTGTGTGATTTTAGGTTGTGCTGACGATATTCCCATAGACTTTTTGCTTTGTTTCTTTCGACCCTTATCACCACCTGTAGTTCCTACATCATTTGCACCACCAATACCATCATTATCGCAGTCAACATCATCACCGTTTCCCTTTTGACGACCAAACTTATCTTCGATCATCTTTTTCAAAGTTGGTTCTTCATTATCTGACTCACTATCATCATGGAGCCACTTATCGTTTTCTGGTGCAACATACTCATCATTTTCTAGAAAACCAAACAATTTACAAGGAGGTGTGCTTTCCTTGTAATGTTTTGCTGCTACACCTCTAAATATTTTCAACGAATGTTCCATCATGATCTCAACTTTTAGAACATCGTTGTCGTTCTTCGGAAGATTCAGATGTTGCACATTCAAGATCATCTAGAGAAAACAAGGATACATCCAAAACTTGTTTCCACCATATCTGGTTCTTCTCAGGTTTTCCTTCATGTTTGCAAAAATATACTTTGAAACACTAAATGGTTTGTTCAATGTCAAAGTTATCATCATTCCATCTAAGTTGTTATTCGCCATGTCATAACCACTTCGTCTGTTGCTCAAACACTGAATTAAAACATGTAAAAAGAACTTGTACCAGAGTGGCAACCATGCTTTGTTTAGTTGTCCTACAAGAAAATCTCCGACACATTTCATTCGAAGCAAACATCTACGTTGACATTTCAACGGAACTGAGAATGAAGCTTCAGGATCATCGCCAAGTTGTAATACTGAGTTAATGATTTCAACATTGATATCTACATCCAAGTTATTTACTCTTCCATGGATAAGTTTCTGCCATTCACTTCAACAACTTTAGCTGAATCCCAAAATTCCTTGATCAACGTCTTGTATACTGTAGTCTTGTGCGTGATAGCATAATGTATCCTTGAGTTGCGCAAAAACTTCATTATACCATTGTACTCAGCAAATTTATCTTTCGGATCTCAGTAGGCCACCATGTTGTGTCTTGGCTCTGACATGATTTTCATTTCTAACTTGTCAGTTCTCTTCGTTGCGGATTTTCTTTTATGTTCTTTTTGTTCCATTCTGTACATAAAAGATAACCAGAATAAGTACATAAATTCATTAGGGAATATATACAAAAAGTTTTATTTCAAACTTCCTGTATGTATGTATTCCCTGGACGAGGACTACTGACTCATACGAATAACAGTTTATTCATATGAAGAACAACTGATTTGTACGAACACCTGACTTAGTAAAACAATTGATTTACTCGTATAAGTAACTGGCTCGTACGAGCGACAGGTTACTCGTGCGAGTGGTATTTCACTCGTACGAAGGAAGGTAAACTGTTCGCACATAGAACTTCAAGTGAAGATTATGCATGATGAACTTGTTTTTCGTTAAAAGGGTCTTCGCTTAATGTTTGTTGTTCAACTTAGGCTAAATAAAAATAAATTAATTTAACAACAGAGCAAACTTAAACTAAAACAACTGCTAACAGATAAGAATAAGTTGTATATTTACTAGGCAATCTTTTTAGAGTTTCTAAGTAAGAGAATCATACCAGCTTTTAATCTTGCCAAAAACGAGTTTTGTTTAAAATATCAAATTAAATAAATAAGTATTCTACTATGATTATCGGTATTTTTGTCCATGTAAGCTCAGCTTATCAGATGTAATCATGATTAGAAGATATGATTAATGTATGAATTATATTTACTAGCCGGTGTTCAACCACTTCACGACACATTCCCAAATCAAGACATGCACGGGAGAAAATCTTACCAGTGAGTATACTGCTTATCATTTGTTTTGACGTATATGATGTCAAATACTCACTTATTTTTTATTGAAAACAAGCCCTATGTGATTAAATCACTTATCTATGAGGAACTTGAATTTCAGATTCATGCAGGGCACAGGAGTAAGTCCGTGAACAGGTTAGTACCATCGTACCGACAGAGAGACGAACTTAGCTCCCCGCATAAAGCTGTGATATTTTATCACTTATTTTTTGGTGGATGTGAAATTTTTATCACTTATTGATGGTCGTATGCAGTATTTACACGTATGTATGGTATCATAGAAGTTCTAGACTTGCGTCCCCGTTACTTTTCGGTAAAGGATTCAACCATGATACCCAAATGATAAGCAAGCATAAAGACCGCATATCTCAGAACCTCGGCATACTATCAGACGAAATTTTGGTACCAAGACCATATGCCAATGAATGGTTCCCACATGGCTTTCACTTGTTATCTTTATATCAACCTGCACATTTTAATCTGATTGTGAACCTACCGATACGTCATTAGTAAAGCTACTTATCAATTTTTGTTTTATGTTTTTAACCATTTTTGACAGATCACCAGTGTGTATCATCATCTTCTCTTATCTTTCCAAGAAGCTCATTTTTTATTTTTGGTTTTTCTATTGTTTTTGTATTTTTCTAAATTTTATCCCCCTTAAATACAAAAGGTAAATAAATGAAAACTAAATGAAGTAAAAGACATATTTTTGTATTTTCTGAATTTTCTCATGTTTTTGTATTTTCTTGAAATTTTCACCCCCTAAAATATAAAAATAAGATAAAATAGAAAGTCTTTTTGTATTTATAGATTTTAAGAAAATATTTACAGAAAAATGATTAGCCAAGGATGATTTATACGGTTTCACCTTGATGCCATTGACCAAAAGAAGATAATTAAAATGTGATTTATCAAAAGCTTTTGTAAAAAGGTCAGCACGTTGGTGATCGGTGTGGATTTTAACAACATTGATAAGTTTCTTGTCATAACAATCTCGTATGAAATGATACTTAATTCAATGTGCTTGGTTTTTGAGTGCTGTACAGGATTACGAGTGATCTGTAAAGCAGCTTCGTTATCAACATAAATAGGAGTAGCTAGAAATTCAAAACCGTAGTCGTGCATTTGCTGTTGAATCCATAGAACCTGAGAGCAGCAATTAGAAGCTGAAATATACTCAGCCTCACAGGTTGGCGTAGCTACACAAGTTTGCTTTTTGCACTGCCACGTGACTAGGCGATTTCCCAAGAACTGACATCGTGCTGATGTTGATTTTGCATCGATCTTGCAGCCACCATGATCAGAATCACTGAATGCTGTCAAATCAAACTTATCATCCTTAGGGTACCAGAGACCAGTGTTCGGGCGACCCTTCAAATAGCGAAAGATTCTTTTCCCAGCCATCAAATGAGAAACTTTTGGACTTGATTGGTAGCGAGCTAGAAGACATGTTGGGTACATTATATCAGGTCTTGAAGCAATAAGATACATAAGAGATCCGATCATTGCATGATAAAGAGACGGTTCCACATGTTCACCCATTCCATCAGGAGTAATCCCATGATTTTGAGCTAATGGAGTTCCCAAGGGCTTTGAGTCTTCCATTTTAAATTGTTTGAGAATATCCCGACATACTTGGTTTGATGGATGAAAATCCCTTCCTTAGATTGATGAACCTACACACCTAAAAAGAAAGTCATTTCTCCCATGGCGCTCATCTCGAACTTCTCTTGCATCACCTGCTCGAATTCTTTGCACATTCTCTCGTTTGTAGACCCAAAAATAATATCATCAACATACACTTGTACCAGCAATAAGTCCTTATTTTCTTGCATGATGAAGAGAGTACAGTCGATCAATCCACGTCGAAAACCATTCTTCAGAAGATAGGAAGACAATGTGTCATAACAAGCCCGTGGAGCTTGATGAAGACCATATAGAGCCTTATTGAGAAGCCAAACTTTATCAAGATGGATTGGATCTTCAAAACCAGTCGGTTGTTCAACATCTACTTCTTCTTCAACCACACCATGAAGAAATGCACTCTTCATATCCATTTGATAAATGATAAACTTCTTGTAGGACTCATAAGCCAAAAAGCTTGTTATGGCCTCAAGACGTGCTACCGGTGCATGAACTTCATTGTAATTAATGCCTTCTACCTAATTAAAGCCCTGGACAACCAATCTTGTGTTGTTTCTCACAACAACACCTCGGTTATCCTTCTTACACTTGTAAACCTATCTTATACCAATCTTCTTGTAGTTGTAAAGCCTGTCAACTAATTTCCACACGCCTAACTTCTGAAACTGCTGAAGTTCTTCTTGCATCACTTCAAGCCATGAGTCTTCTTTCATTGCCTCCTTCCAAGATTTCGGTTCTACTTGGCAGACATAGCAGGAAAAAGACCAATCATCCTATTCCCCAGATTTCCTAATAGCCGAATACAATCCAGCATTTTGGTTGTTCCTTAGCTGATTACGAGTCTACACACCACTCTTGACATCTCCTATAATGTTCTGCTGAGGATGGGTATTATGGATTCAAGTTTCAGGAACATCGGGAACTCGAGAATTTATAGCCAAATTGTTGATATTCAGATCAACAGCTAATTCATTTGCTGGATTTGATGAAGATGTAGAAGCATGACCTTCAGTCGTCCCTTGATTTTGCACATTTGACGTGACATCTGAAATTCCAGGAACAAGACCAGAAGTAGCTTCATTTGCATCATGGAACTCATCATCCTCTAACGAAACATTTTAATCAGCAACATCTTCGAATTCCTCATTTTGAACAAGATTTTTAACCGAAGTAGACACTTGAGGGTTAACAATAATTGGTCGTGCTAATGACGAGTCAACTGGAGTATCACTTTCCAGTAGCATTTGAGCAGCTGCAGATGCATCATCAAAAGTTGGCAGATTAAAGGAGTCAAACAATCCATCATAGTCAAACATCCCATTCTTCAATCTTTTTCGTTAACAAATTCCACACTCTGAAATTTGGAGTAGCATATCCAAGAAAAAACCTTCGATAGCCTTAGGATCGAATTTACCATGTGGATCAATCATAGTGCATGGAGCTCCAAAAGGTTCTAAGAAAGACACATCCGGTTTCCTTTTCTGTAACAACTCGAAACATGTTTTCCCATGCCTCTTCACCGTAAGAACTCTATTCATCGTATAACATGCAGTAGCCACAACCTCCCCCCCCCCAAATTGAACAGGAAGTTCTGATTCTACCAACATAGTTCTTGCAATTTCAATTAGAGTTCTATTTTTTCTCACAGGGACACCATTTTGTTGTGGAGTATAACGAGAACTGTACTCATGTAAAATGCCTTTAGAAGAACAAAAAATTCAGCCATAACATAATTCTTGAATTCGGTGCCATTGTCGCTTCTGATTCTCCTTATCTTCAGATTGTAGAAATTTTCAAGTAGTATCAGGAGATTCTTGAGGATTTCAAGAACTTCACTCTTGTGTGCCAACATATTCACCCATGAAAATCTTGAGTAGTCATCAGTGACTACAAAGCAATATAAATCACCAAAGGTAGTCTTGTGTTTCATAGGTCCAAAAAGGTCCATATGAAGACGTTCCAAAGGCATATTCACCGTGTTAATCTTCTTCACAGGATGAGATTTTCTAGCTTGCTTTCCCTTTTGGCACGATACACAGACGTCTTGTGAATGAAAGTTCTTCACTGGTACACCACTCACAAGATTATTTTTCACCAAATAGTTCATTTTTCTCAAGTGAATGTGTCCCATTCGTCATGCCAAGAGATTAATTCCTTTTCAGTGGCTTTTGAGACAAAACATGTAACTTGTGCAGACGTGGTAATAGCTTGGCTCATGTCAAGAATATACAAGTCATTAGTTCTTGGAGCCGATAGGAGAATCCATTCTTTAGGAATCTTGAAACCAGGTCTCAGCAATAACAACCGGTATCATCAAAATGAACCGTGAACTTCTTGTCGCAGATTTGAGAAACACTCAGAAGATTGTGATCAATTTGACGAACATAATTGATCTTATCAAAACTAACAACACCATTGGAAACCATTCCTTCTCCAGTGATGTATCCGCCCTTATCTCCAACAAAGGCAACATAACCTCCCCTAATGCTTTTCACATCAAAAAGAAGCCTTAAGTCGCCTGTCATGTGCCTTGATGCTCCACTGTCAACAATCCAATGACTATTCACAGTTCCTCCTGGAACATCCTGCACATTTCAATACCCGTTCAGTTTGAGATGGGGACCCAAGCCTTAGTGGTCTTGGGTCGACCCTTATCATCAAGAAGTGTGATTTCTATTTCTTAATGATTTGGAAACTTTGTGCCTCCCCCTGAAACATTACCAGTTTTAGGTTTCCAAGATTGTTGAAATTTACCAGAATGACTATTATTTACAGTTTTAAATACTTCTGGTTTTATCAAACTTGATGAACTTGGTTTCCTTTCTGAGATCCGGTTTTAATGATTTTCAATTATTTTTACTTTTTTACGTCTTCGTTTTTCTTCTTGTTCTTTAACAATTTATTTTTCTTGTTTCGGTGACATAGATGGACGTTGGCAAGTTGTTTCAGAAGGGGCTTTTTCAACCAACTTCGGTTTTGCTGGATTGGTACAGTTTTTTATAATGTGGCCAAACTCTCCACACTTAAAACATGTTCTCCTTTCAACAAATTTAGGAGATCTTGTTGTATGACTTGATGTTTAACTTGTGGGTCTAGAGGTACTTGGTTCATCTTCACACCCATTTGTATGTTGAGTGTAATTGTTTTGACTGTTATGCTTTAAAATCTTGACTTGATTTACTAAATCAATATTACACATGCTTTCAAAAGTCTCGATTTTATCAGTACCAGTTGAACCCACAAATTTAATATCCTTCAATTTCTTTTTGTAGCTAGCGCCTTTAGCTTCAACCTTTGGTTTTGATACCTTACGTTTTTCAGCTCGCTTTTCTTGTTGTTTTTCTTTTGAAACGAATAATGATTATGACTTGATTGGATTCTTCTTTTCCAAAAATTTGGTTGTTGAGTTTTCAAAAACTTGATCAATTGCAGTTAGATTTACCTTTTTTATTGGAAAGTCTTTATTTGAGTAAATTTTCTTATCCCCAATCAAAGTATACAACACAATATCATTTTCAGCTATAAATTCAGTTGTCTTGACATATTTCATAGGATCATTCCCTTGACTTTTAACAGATTTCTCATTAGGAGTAATAGACATTTCTATCCCCTTTTCTTCATTAAGAGATTGATCCTGATCAATTTTCTCTGACTAATCATCTGATGAATCATATTCCTCTATAATAGATGGATTTTGATTAACAACAGATGGTGAGTTCTCTGTTTTTCTTGATTTATTTGAGGAATTGTCTAGCTTAAACCCTAATCATGCTGCAAACTCTTCAGGATTAAGAGGTACAGATGGTTCAAAGCGTGGCATTTCCTCTTCATCGGTAATTTGGTATAATTGTGTTTCAATGGAGGTGGACACGATTTATACCCAATGCATTTGACATCTCCCTTAAGTTTTTGAACGTCAATGATGTGATCAAGCACAAATCGGGAATTAGAATAACTCTCCAATTTTAGCTTAATTGCATCATGTTTGCATTTGGCAATTGCTAGCTCCTTTTTCGTTTCTTCAAGGATATTAATGTAGTTATTAATGTTAGTGCATTATGTCTATTGCCTACGTCTAGGATATGTCGATATTGTATATAGGGCTTAAATGTCATTTGTATAAATGTTATTGTTTGTGTTTATATATTTTGTAGAGACTCGTACGAGTGAGTCAGTTGGCTCGTACGAGTGACACTCTGTCACTCGTATGAAGCAACCACTCGCACGAGTCAGAGTCTCTGTTGCACACACTCCTGTGCGAGTCATGTCGACCTATAAATAGAGGAGTGTTGTGTCAGAGCTAAGTAGTGTTTGTTCAGTTGGTATAGCGAAGCCCTGCTGATTTGCTTACTCGCGTCTGTACTTGCACGTCAATCAATACATTCAGAGTAGTTAAACAGTAAGATCTTTCTTGTTCATTTGTCATCCTCTCTAGCAATGAATTCCACCTCTACTAGCTGAGCTAGATCAGACCGGTTGCTCACCGGAGGAGCCGATCCCCCGTTCACAAGTGGTATAAGAGCCTTGAGGTCTGATATGCTGACAAACGTCAAGTTTCTGCAAGGCTACCAACTGTTTCAGATCAGATTTACTGTTGCAGCTTTCTACTTCTACATTTCTCCCAAACTGATCTCGGATTTGGAAGAAATTATGGACAAATTGGACTAGGATTCTAGGATATCACGTTAAATTCTATTCTAATCAATCCTTAACAATTTTAGATCTAAAATCTAGGTTAATCATGTAAAAATCGGAAAAATTCATCCGTTTGGAGACTTGGTTGTTTCGTACGAGTAGAGAGACCACTCGCACGGGTAACTGACCATACGATTTAGGACATTCATACGAGCATCTAGTTCATACGAGTGAAACTTCATCCATACGAATTACATTCTGGTTCTCACGAATTACTTGTTGTAGTCACCTTGTCCATACGAATTTATAGTTCCGTACGAACGGATCTTGGTCGCTTGAATTGTTTTTGTTATCCACACGAAAGAATTTTTCCGCACTAATTTGTTTGTTCGAAAAGTGTGTTTCTAAAGTTTTACAGGAAAAATGGTCGAAGAATTCTACAACGCATTTGCTACATCTGCAGTCACGACTACTGCAGCTCAAAACATGAATCTCGAAAATGAGATGGGTACTATGACGAAACCGCCGAAGTTAATGAACCTCGAAAGACTTTCATAGTTGGAGCGAACGTTTCATGAATTGGGTCCAGAAAAATCACTTTACTTGCTGGTTCGCTATCTGTCACACCCCGGTCGTAGCGGAAGCGCAAGTGTGTGACAATTAGGTAATCATTGCATCCAATCTAGTAAACATTATAAATTAACAATGATGCCAGGCCATTCCTAAGTTTCATTCCATATTTACAACCATCAAAAGTGAAATCAGATTGTTATTAGTTTTAGCTTGTCATTATAGAACATGATTTAAAACACATTGTTCCAAAATAAGACATTGCTTTCATCACAAATTCATATTGAGGCTTTGACCCCTATATACCCATACAAAGTTGGGACATAAAAGGCAAACCCTCCAAAAGGTGGTACATCATTGTCTTGACAATTTCCCATGCCCGAATCCTATCACCTGCTCATGCCTTGCGTCCTGAAATACATGTAATTTTAAAAAGTCAACATAAAGTTGGCGAGTTCATGTAGTTAAATATTTTCGTATCAAAATGTCTTCTTTGAAATCCTGTATTAAAATCCGAGTATGTCATTAGCATCAATGAGTTTTAAGGATCTATCAGTGTTTCACGAGCACCCTGACATATATGTGCCATAAGTAAGTAACCAAACTGAGACGACTTTGACATCATTGGGATCACAAAAGCACTTCGAAGGGTATACCAACCAGGAGTGGAGCGGGTCTCAAACTCAATAGTTCTACTTCTTTTGCACCTTGGTCACTAAGTGATTAGTGGTTACTATTGTCATCATCCTACTTACGCACAAATGATCGTGTTATCAACTAACCCATAGCTAACATACTGTTTGATATGACATGTATTTCCCCTCGATAGTTTAAAACAAAAGTTGAAATAATTGAAAGGAGGGACATGAACTCACAATTTTGCTTCCCGTAAGTCATACTATTATCGATTGTTGTCCGCTCACGTGTGTAACCTACATATGTATTGAGTTTATTAGATACCTAGGCCTCAATGGACCTTGCACTCGTTGTTCATCTTGAATTCTTGTTATGTGTTTCTTTGTTATGATAGAACAACTTGTAATGTTATCGTAGTGTTGGTAGTTTGTTTGTTCGATTAATATTGTTATATATATATATTTCTCAATATATATATATATATATATGTATATTGTTGTTTGCAGATTGTATGTGAACTAGGCCTTGCCCTTCACATGTCCTTGTGCCTTGCACGCGTGTCATTAGGCCTTGCCCATGTTATCCATGTCATTAGGCCTAGCCCATGTTTTCTTGTCGCCTAGCCCATGTTATCTATGTCTTTGGGCCTAGCCCATGTTTTTATGTCATTGGGCCTAGCCCATGTAATTTATGTCTTTGGGCCTAGCCCATGTTTTTATGTTTTTAGGCTTAGCCCATGTTTCTATATGCTTTTGGGCTTTTATTCGTTGTGGGCCTCATCCATAAATATTATGGGATTGGGCCTAGCACATGACTTTTACAATTTGGGCCTAGCCCAAATTTATTTATAAAGGCCCATATTCTTATAAGTATTATGCTTATAATATGTTTAGCTTTTTATATTTTTAACTTTTTGGAATTTGATTTCGATAACATATATGTATGTTAAACGTCTAAATATATATATATGGACTTGTCGTCGACATTAATTATTTAGTGCTTGTTTTCGTCGAAAATCGCCCGTTGTCGTAATGACTTTTCATATCGGTGATTCACCCGTTGGTCATCGACGCGACGGTGTAATCTTGAACGTTCACCTATCCTTCGCATTGTTTCGTTTGTCCGATTATTGTTTCGACGCATCGCAAGAATATGTTTGTGATGCTACCAACACTTAGTATTATATTCAACTGTTTGTATTTTTTGTATATGATTGGGTATTTTATTGTGAATACCTTAAGCTTCTAAATACATACACATACATTACACATATGTATTCATACAAGTTCCATGGTGACAAATGTATATACTTGTATTATTTCCCAAGTAAATATATATATTTGTAAAAATTATTTATTTTTACTCAAATATATATATATATATATGTCTTTGTTGAACACTTGGGTCTTTAGGGTTTAACCCTTGTCATTAGAGCCTACTTAATGATGATTTAAGTTACTAATCGCGTTTAGTCCCACTAATCACCCCATTAATCATGTCTTAATCGCGATTAGATTTTTAGAAAATTTCGCCATAGTTTCCCCTAAACTATGGCTCCACATTTCAAAAACGTATTTAAAACATGTTTAAGCCCATAATCAACATCAACAATCCATCTAATATTTATTTTACAACATCAAGACATCATCATCCATGACTTTCTAGTGTTAAAATTTTATTAACTCAAGAGGGTTTTCAATATTTATTAACACTTTCAAATCACTACTTTTATCATGTCATTTAATCAAGTTCATACCTTTAACCTCTTGATTACTACATATTTTTAAGATGATTACAACTTAAATACAAATGTTTACTTTTTATAAAAATCATTCATGTGTACAAAAATATTCACTAAGTTGTAGTATTCTTCATGGATGATGTAGTTGATGATCTTGTTTAAATTTAAACCTTATCATATTTAAATCTTCATTTTTATACTTAATCATACAAGATCATCCAACTTTTATATCATACTTTAGCATAAATAACTTCAACATGCTAACTAACTACCATATAAACATATAATCAACACAAAATAAACAATATTTAGTGTTATTATTATGGTGTGAGTTAGGGTTTTTGTTTATCTTTTCTTCATTTTCAAGATGATCAACTTGCACACTAATAATCTAAGCATAAAAATAAGCAAGATTATGGATGAGTTTGGCTTACAAAGGGTGCACAAGTTCTTGATGATTTTTGAGGAAATATGAAGCTCTAAGAAGCCCTAATGATCCTCCATCCTTGCTAGCTTCTTGAGTGATCTTGATTAGGCTTTAAAGTGGATAAAATGGGGTGTATTTTGGTGGTTAAGTGGTGGTTCAAATGTGGTGGTGGTGGCCGTGAATAATGAAGAGGAGAGAAGATGGTTGCAACTTTTTTTTGTGAAGAAATTGATGGATAATTGTTGTTAATTATGAATATAACATGCCTTCCTTTCAAATCTATCACAAATCCAAGACCATGCTTCCTAATCTTTCATTTTTCAACAAAATCAAGTGGGCATGGGGCCCACTTGAACCGTCAAAATGGGTGGGGGGTAAATTGTAACTTTTTTTACACATGTTATAAATATAGATATTTGGTCATTATACTAAGTATGGTGATTAGGGGTTTTGATCAAGCATCCTTAGCATAAGATTAGGGTTTAGTTTGTTATTACATGCTAATTAATCCACTTAGTCCTCCAATATAAGTTTCGGATGATGGATATGTCGTTAGATCGCTCATTGACGCAATAATCGCTAATAAACGAACTTATTTATTTAGTACTGGAAGCTTTTGTTTTCGACCACCACAATTGTTATGGTGTCTACTTAGTGCACTTCCGACCTAAAAATGAGAATAACTAGTTTGCTAGACGAATGTACGATGAGCTAGGATGGCCGAAATGTCTTTCGTTCGATCGTTCGACCGATATCGGCACTTTTATGTTCCGCCGTCGGACTTTTCCGAAAGTTGTGTTTCCGTGACCTCATGTTAGTTGAATGGATTCCGAGTTCCAAATGAGGCTTAACTAGTTCGCTAGATGCCCGAATGAGGCTATCGGCCACTAAAATATTCGTCGTTTCGACAATCGGCCGCTTTCCGGTCGAATTGTGCATTTTTTTACGAATGACCGGAAATGATGTCTTTTGTGCATTCTTGCTATTCTTACATTTTTTTAGGATGATTAACATTGTTTTATTCTTATTCTTACATCCGGAATCCTCCGAATTAGCCTTGCGGACAAATCGACATTTGTCGCCTTTTTGGTCGAAACGGACAATTTTGCAATTTAGGCGTTGTACCAGAAAGTTATGTATTATTGTAATGGTTGATCTCATATAAATGTTTTCATTTATATATGGACTCAGGTATGGTATTAACATGCCGTTATTCCTTGTTCTGATTCGTTTTAGCGGATTTACCGATACATTTAGGGTCACCGCAATTAGTGCGCCCAACACTTTCTACCAACACTTTTAGGACATTGTTTTGGTTTGTTTCACGTCGTAACGGAAACCAGTATATGTTATGATCGGATTTACTTGCCCTAATGATGTACAACTCAGTTTTGTAATTAAATTACGATAAATATGCATGAGATTATAAAATCAAATTAGTGATTAAATTGTACGGAATTACCGGTTATTTGCCATTTGTCACATACTCCCCCTGTTAAAAAAGAATTTCGTCCCAAAATTCAGCTTGAGGCATCCACTGAAGGAGTCTTCTCGAACAGGTGGGGGTATTTTGACTTGATCTGATCTTCACGCTCCCACGTATACTCGGGACTGTGACGCGAATTCCAGCAAACCTTCAGCAGTTTGATTTGGCTTCTTCTTGTCCGTTGGACCTTCCAGTCCATGAGTTCAATTGGTTCTTCGGTAAATTTTCATTTGTCATCAACATGAATCTCATCCGCTGGAACGATAACTGTGTCATTAGTCGGACTTTTCTTCAGATTAGACACATGGAATGTGTCATGTACGTTATTGAGTTCCTCTGGCAGTTTTAACTTGTAAGCCACTGTACCAATCTTTGCTAGAATTTTGAAAGGACTAATATATCTCGGGTTGAGCTTTCCGTGCTTCCAGAATCTAGCTACGCCTTTCCAAGGGAAGACCTTTAACAATACTTTGTCTCCAACCTCGAAGGATAATGATTTGCGTCTCCGATCCCTGTAGCTCTTTTGTCTATATGGGGCCGCTTTGATACGCTTACGTATCTTAAATATCTTACTGTGGTCTCTTGCACTAGTTCGGGACCAATGAGTTGTCTGTCACCGACTTCCGCCCAACATAACGACGATCGGCATTTTCGTCCATATAGTGCTTCGAATGGCGCGGCCTTGATACTGGTGTGATAACTGTTATTGTAGGAAAACTCTACCAACGGTAAGTGAATATCCCAGTTTCCGCCTAAATCCATCACACAGGCCTGAAGCATATCTTCTAATGTTTGAATGGTTCGCTCGCTTGGACCATCGCTCTGCGGGTAAAGGTTGTGCTTAAATCCAAGCGAGAACCAAATGAATTTTGAAATAATTGCCAGATCAGTGACACAAAGTGACCATCTCTATCAGAGATTATCGAGATTGGCACACCATGATGTGCCACAATTTCCTTCAATTACAGTTCAGCTAGTTTCTCTGTACTGTCTTTCTCGCGGATGGGTAAGAAGTGAGCTGATTTTGTTAGCTGATCTATGATAACCCAGATCATGTCGTGACCTCGATAGGTCCGTGGTAATTTTGTAATGAAATCCATTGATATCTATTCCCACTTCCAAACCGGGATCTCAGGTTGTTGTAATAACCTAGATGGCTTTTGGTATTCGGCCTTGACCTTTGCATAAGTTAGGCATTTGCCAACATGGGTCGAAATATCTCCCTTGAGATTCGGCCACCAATAATCTTCCTTCAGATCCTGGTACATTTTATCCGATCCTGGGTGTATCGAGTACTTGGACTTGTTTGCTTCATCCAGCACAAAGTCTCGCAACTCACCATAATAGGGAATCCAGATCCTTCCCATGAAATATAAAGTTCCATCCTTGTTTGGTTCCAATTGTTTTTCCATTCCCCGTAGGGATTCCATTGGAATGTTTTCTGGTTTCAATGCTTCTTGTTGTGCTTCGCGCACTCGAGTTGTGAAGTTCGTCTGGATCGTCATTTCTAAAGCTCGCACCCGTAATGTTTTGACGCGTTCTTTTCTGCTCAAAGTATCTGCTACAACATTTGCTTTGCCCAGGTGATACTTGATCTCACAGTCATAATCATTCAATAGTTCCACCCAACGTCGTTGGTGCATATTCAGTTCCTTTTGGTTGAATATATGTTGAAGACTTTTATGATCCGTGAATATGGTACACTTAGTTCCATATAAATAATGACGCCAGATCTTTAAGGCAAATACCACTGCACCCAATTCTAGGTCATGCATGGTATAATTCCTTTCATGAACTTTCAATTGGCGTGACGCATACGCGATGACTTTTGCACATTGCATTAACACGCAACCCAAGCCTTGATGCGATGCATCGCATTACACCACAAAGTCATCGGTACCGTCCGGGAGTGATAGTATCGGTGCTTTACATAGCTTCTCTTTCAATACCTGGAACGCTGATTTTTGCTTTTCTCCCCAATCAAACTTTCTATCTTTCTGGGTAAGCGAGGTTAGCGGCTGAGCAACCTTGGAGAGGTTCTCAATAAATCTCCTGTAATATCCCGCTAATCCTGGAATTGTCGTATTTCCGTGGGGGTTCTTGGCGTGGTCCAGTTCTTTATAGCCTCGATCTTTGAAGGGTCAACATGTATTCCATTCTCGTTCACCACATGACCGAGAAATTGTACCTCGCGAATCCAAAATTTGCATTTCGAGAACTTGGCATATAATTGCTCCTTCTTTAGCAACTCCAAAATAGTTCTCAGGTGTTGTTCGTGTTCTTTCTCGGTTCGTGAGTATATCAGTATGTCATCTATAAAAAACGATCACGAACTTGTCAAGATATGGCTTACATACCCGGTTCATCAAATCCATGAATACTGCAGGGGCATTCATTAGGCAAAAGGGCATAACAAGTAACTCGTAATGACCATAGTGAGTCCGAAACGTTGTCTTAGGAACACTTTCCTCTTGGATTCTCAACTGATGGTACCCGATCTTAAATCAATTTTTGAGTAAAAACTCGACCCTTGCAACTGATCGAATAGATCATCAATTCTTGGTAATGGGTACTGGTTCTTAATAGTTAACTTGTATAGTTCCCGTAGTCGATACACATGCGAAAGGTTTCGTCCTTTTTCACAAAGAGCACCAGAGCTCCCCAAGGCAAGTAACTCGGTCTTATGAAACCTTTGTCAAGCAACTCTTGCAACTGCGTACATAATTCCTGCATCTCCGAGGGCGCTAGTCGATATGGAGCTTTTGCCACATGTGCAGCTCCTGGCATTAAATCAATACGGAATTCGACTTGTCGCTGTGGAGGTAGTCCTAGCAAGTCTTCCGGGAAGACCTCAGGATATTCCCTCACTACTGGTATGTCCTCGATCGTGAGCTCCTCGGCCTTCTTATCCACCACATGGGCAAGAAAAGTGATGCATCCTTTCCTCAAACAGTTCTGAGCCTTCATACAGTTTATGATTTATAATGGTGTGTCATGCTTCTCACCGTGAATTATCAAGTGTTCTCTGTCGGATAAGGGGATGCGATTGATTTTCTCATGACATATAACTTCGGCCCGATTATTGGATAGCCAATCCATCCCAATAACAACATCAAAACTACCTAATTGAACTTGTAATAGGTCTATATCAAACTTTTGTTCACCCAATTCTAATGTACGTTTCTTTATTATTGCTTTCGATTCTACTAATATCTCGTTAGCTAGCTCAATCGAGTATGGAATCTCTAATTTACTCGACACTACCCCAAGTATATCTCTAAACTCTTTAGAAATAAAACTAAAATCTGCCCCGGTATCAAAAAGAATAGATGCAAAGTGATCATTGATAGGGAACGTACCGGTGACCATGTTCGGATACTAACGAGCATCCTTAGCTCCAATTAAAAACGCTCTTCCTCGTGCTTGGTTCGCTTTAGGGCAATCTTTCTTGAAATGCCCTTTGTCTCTGCATCCAAAACAACCTTGTTCTCTAGTGTTGGTTCCCCAGCACACATTGGTGTGATGTCCAAATTTACCACATTTTCCACACTTAGGGCTTCGACATTCCCTATAGTGGTGGAAAGGACATTTGGGGCATTTCGGTGCGTCCCCAGTATAGGATTTCTTAACAACAGTGTTTGTGGTAGTGGTAACATATGCCTTGGTTTCTCTGACCTCTCTCGCGGCTTGTTTCTTGTTACTGTTATTATTACCTCGAGAGCCTTTCTTGAAATGGGGAAATTTTCGTTTGTTAGAATCAGTAGTATCCTCAGTGGATTCTTTCTTGTCCCCACTACACTTAGGCAACCACCCCTGACGTACAGCCTCCTCAGTCAGGCAGACAGCTAGATCAATCGCCTCACCAATCTCAGTGGATTTTGAAGAGGTAACCAGGCTCGAATCTCGGGGGCAAGTCCCCAGATGTACCTCTCAATTTGCTTAAAATCAGGCTCCACTAAGTATGGCACTACTCGGGATAAGTCATGGAATCGTTGCGTGTACCCAGCAATGTCTGAACCAATCATTTTTAGATTCCAGAATTCTGTCTCCAACTTTTAAATTTACGGAATTGAGCAATACTTCTTTCTCATCATCTCTTTAAGTTCCTCCCAGGTCAGGGCGTATGCAGTATCATC
This sequence comes from Scalesia atractyloides, assembly GCA_947069175.1. Classification (NCBI taxonomy): domain Eukaryota; kingdom Viridiplantae; phylum Streptophyta; class Magnoliopsida; order Asterales; family Asteraceae; genus Scalesia; species Scalesia atractyloides. The sequence goes on from CAMTDV010000022.1 coordinate 44,436,455, forward strand.
GCCCTTGGTTTGGACCTGAAGGTTCCACCAGAGAGAGCTCCATCCACGAAGAGTCCAGTAACATAGGTGACTCTCTGTTTAGTAGGGCACTCACTCATTCGAATGACTGAATCTGTCTTCGCAGTCCAACGTACGAAGGCTACCGCACCCCCGGTACCATCGATATTCAGAGGTTTGCAGTCCAGAAACTGCTTATAAGTGCAACCTGAAATCATTGGATACACCATTTAAGCATGAGTAACCAAATAGCCGAATAAAATGCATGAGTGTATATTGCAGTTTTATGAGTAACCGTGTATTACCAGTTGGAGGATTGCCTCATGTTGAACCTCCGATACCACCGCTATGCTCAGAGTGGTTAGCCTCGTACTACGCAATGGCTTGGGATATGCGTTCATGCAGCCCTCTTGTGTTGTTGGTAGGGTGTTATTGTTTGAACTTCTTCTGCGGGGTGGCATCGTCTTCTGATATAATACGTCGATCATAATTAGCCGAATTTAATAATAATTTCATATTATTATTACTATTTATTTATTTATATATTTTTTTATCAAACATATATGTAATAGCGCATAAGTACATGATAAATAAATAAAAAACATATGTATACACCATACGCACACCCATCGTCATCATACACATAGCTCATTGCATACATAGTCGTCACATCATAAGATATAAATCAAAGTATCACCATGACACAATGCATCAACCATTATATCACCACATCAGGACATAATCTGCCATAACATAAAATAAATATAATGTAAAATAAAGAAAATACACTTTTATACAATGATAACTTGTTAAAATTTGTTCATGAAGATCCAAAAAGGACTTAGGGATACACAACCCTAGTCAATACAAGTTTTTACATTACAAAGTAAAATTTTCTTCTGCATTGCTTCTTCATGTCATCAAGTTGTCTTTCAAAATCCGGGATCTTCAAAGCTATGTCTTCATGAGCCAAGTCATCAAAAGTACATCTGGTCCCCAAAAGATAATCATAAACATGCTACTGAGGTGGAGGGGGTGGTGGAAATGGTGATTGGGGGAGCAAACTACGATGGTAGGCCATCTCCTCCTCTAGGTCAGAAATGTGCCTAGTAATATCGGTCTGAAACTGCTCTAACTCCTGCACTCGTGCCTCAGATGGGCATGACGAGTGGTGAAATGGGCAGTAAAAATGTGGGGTCGGTGGTGGTGATAGGGGTAGTGGTGGTGGTGATGGTGGTGGGTATGATGGTGGGGGTGGTATTGGTGATGACGGTGGTGGGGGTGTGGCTCTGGCAGCGGCGTGGGCAGTACGCTGAGTCTCTAACTCCCAGATCCTTCGAAAGATCAAAGAGAGATGTAGGTCATGCGAAGTCACTCTCTACTCCATAGGAATCGGAGGGAAGTGTGAGGGGTGGTAAGGGTCAGTAGGACTCATGCCCAGTGGAGGTGTCGGAGTAAACATACCTGCTGGAGGTGGTGTGGAACATGGGGCATACATGGGGGGTGATCCACCAGAGAAAGAAGGTCTTGCCATGTGGGAAGGTCCAACTGCAGATGGGTCGAAAACAGGGTGGTAAGTGGACCTCCAAGAGAAAAGTGGTGGTGGCTGCTCTGGGGCACGTGGAGTACCGCTCAGTGAATAGTATCGGGCAGGTCCAGAATAGTGAGCGGGTCCAACGTATGGAACGGGTCCATGGGTCGGGGTACTGACTGGAAATGAACTAACGCGAACCGGTGAGGCTGCAAGGGGTGAATACATCAATATAGGTGTATCTAGGGCGGCAGATGAGGCATCGTCTTCCATATGCTCACTCTAAGCAGCATCTATGGATGACGAGATGTCAACAACTAGTATATCAGGGGGTTGGATCTCGAGTATAGCTATGTCATCAAAGACCTTGCCGTCACCAAGGTCATCCTCCATATGCTCAACATGGAACACTGGTATGTCATCATCATCGTCGTCTAGATCAATAACTGGAGGAACTATAGCAAGAGGCACAACCAAATGTATAATCGAATGCTTGCCCTCTGGATGGCCATAAACGATAACATCATGCGGCGGCTGCGGAATGGCTAGCACGTCGTCTGCCGGTGGTGCATCCTCCTCCATAGGATCAATCAGGGCAAGCGGCTGAAGGTCCTCAAAGCGTCCATGGTCGGCTCCATCCCCAAGGGGTAGGGCCTCAGCATCGGGGTCGTATCCATAATCAGATACATACTCCTCGGGGTCCTCTTCGTAACTTGATGAGGAAGGCATAGTCCTGGCAAATAATCCGTATAATGCATATATATACATGTTAGTAATTTATTATTACTTATGATATATTTCATATTAATCACCATTTCTCATGCATGACTTGTTCTCTTCTGATTTCCATGTAACCTTACTGTTTTGTGTCTATCCATTATTGACTAACCATGTATTGACTCTGCTCATTACTTATAGTTGAGCTCGTGTGATGGATCCTCGTGTTATCGTGACACAATGAAAACCTTTTTGTTATCTTGTTATAATTCCAAAACATTTCTATCATGTTTTAAACTTTATTTTCATGTGTGAGCCCCTGGTGATTGTAGACCAAACTTTTAATAAAAAGTTTTTCCCCGGTTCACTACAATCGGAGCTCTGATACCAACCTGTCACACCTTGGTCTAGCGGAAGTGCAAGCGCATGACTATTAGGTAATCATTGCATCCAATCTAGTAAATATTATAAATTAACAACGATGCCATGCCATTCATAAGTTTCATTCCATATTTACAACCATCAAAAGTGAAATCACATTATTATCATTTTAGCTTGTCATTACAAAACATGATTTAAAACACATTGTTCCAAAATAAGACATTGTTTTCATCACAAATTCATATTGAGGCTTTGACCCCTATATACCCATACGAAGTTGGGATATAAAAGGCAAACTCTCTAAAAGGTGGTACATCGTTGTCTTGACAATTGCCCATACCCAAATCCTATCACCAGCTCATGCCTTGCGTCCTGAAAATACATGTAATTTTAAAAAGTCAACATAAAGTTGGCGAGTTCATGTAGTTAAATGTTTTCGTATCAAAGTGTCATCTTTGAAATCCTGTATTGAAATCCGAGTATATCATTAGCATCAATGAGTTTTAAGGATCTATCAGTGTGTCGCGAGCACCCTGACATATATGTGCCATAAGTAAGTAACCAAACCGAGACAACTTTGACATCATTGGGATCACAAAAGCACTCTGAAGGGTATACCAACCAGGAGTGGAGCGGGTCTCAAACTCAATAGATCTACTTCTTTTACACCTTGGTCACTAAGTGATTAATGGTTATTATTGTCATCATCCTACTTACGCACAAATAATCGTATTATCAACTAACCCATAGCTAACATACTGTTTGATATGACATGTATTTCCCCTCGAGAATTTAAAACAAAACTTGAAATAATTGAAAGGACATGAACTCACAGTCCTCGTGCCTTGCACGCGTGTCATCGGCCTTGCTCATGTTATCCATGTCATTGGGCCTGGCCCATGTTTTCTTGTCATTGGGCCTAGCCCATGTTATCTATGTCTTTGGGCCTAGCCCATGTTATCCGTGTGTTTGGGCCTAGCCCATGTTTTTATGTCATTGGGCCTAGCCCATGTAATTTACGTCTTTGGGCCTAGCACATGTTTTTATGTTTTTGGGCTTAGTCCATGTTTCTATATGCTTTTGGGGTTTTATTCGTTGTGGGCATCATCCATAAATATTATGGGATTGGGCCTAGCACATGACTTTTATAATTTGGGCCTAGCCAAAATTTGTTTATAAAGGCCCATTTTCTTATAAGTATTATGCTTATAATATGTTTAGCTTTTTATATTTTAACTTTTCGGAATTTGATTTCGATAACATATATGTATGTTAAACGTCTAAATATATATATTTGGACTTGTCATCGACGTTAATTATTAAGTGCTTGTTTTCGTCAAAATCGCCCGTTGTCGTAATGACTTTTCGTGTCGGCGATTCACCCATTGGTCGTCGACGCGATGGTGTAATCTTGAACGTTCGCCTATCCTTCGCATTGTTTCGTTTGTTGGATTATTGTTTCGACGCATCGCAAGAATATGTTTGTTATGCCACCAACACTTAGTATTATATTCAACTGTTTGTATTTTTGTTTATGATTGGGTATTTTATTGTGAATACCCTAAGCTTCTAAATACATACACATACATTACACATATGTATTCATACAAGTTCCATGGTGACAAATGTATATACTTGTATTATTTCCCAAGTAAATATATATATATTTGTAAAAATATTATTTATTTTACTCATAATATATATATATATATATATTATATACATATATGTCTTTGTTGAACACTTGGGTCTTTAGGTTTAACCTTGTCATTAGAGCCACTTAGTGATGATTTAAGTTACTAATCGCGTTTAGTCCCACTAATCACCCCATTAATCATTTGTTAATCGCGATTAGATTTTTAGAAAATTTCGCCATAGTTTCCCCTAAACTATGGCATTTTCCACGTTTCAAAAACGTATTTAAAACATGTTTAAGCCCATAATCAACATCAACAATCCATCTAATATTTATTTTACAACATCAAGACATCATCATCCATGACTTTCTAGTGTTAAAATTTTCTTAAATCAAGAGGGTTTTCAATATTTATTAACACTTCAAATCACTACTTTTATCATGTCATTTAATCAAGTTCATACCTTTAACCTCTTGATTACTACACATTTCTAAGATGATTACAAATTAAATTTCAAATGTTTACTTCTTATAAAAATCATTCATGTGCAGAAAAATATTCACTAAGTTGTAGTATTCGTCATGGATGATGTAGTTGATGATCTTGTTTAGATTTAAACCTTATCGTGTTTAAATCTTCATTTTTATACTTAATCATACAAGATCATCCAACTTTTATATCATACTTTAGCATAAATAACTTCAACATGCTAACTAACTACCATATAAACATATAATCAACACAAAATAAACAATATTTAGTGTTATTATTATGGTGTGAGTTAGGGTTTTTGGTTTATCTTTTCTTCATTTTCAAGATGATAAACTTGTACATTAATAATCTAATCATAAAAATAAGCTAGATTATGGAAGAGTTTGGCTTATAAAGGGTGCACAAGTTCTTGATAATTTTTGAAGAAATATGAAGCTCTAAAGAAGCCCTAATGATCCTCCATCCTTGCTAGCTTCTTGAGTGATCTTGATTAGGCTTTAAAGTGGATGAAATGGGGTGTATTTTGGTGGTTAAGTGGTGGTTCAAATGTGGTGGTGGTGGCCGTGAATAATGAAGAGGAAAGAAGATGGTTGCAACTTTTTTTGTGAAGAAAATGATGGATAATTGTTGTTAATTATGAATATAACATGCCTTCCTTTCAAATCTATCACAAATCCAAGACCATGCTTCCTAATCTTTCATTTTTCAACAAAATCAAGTGGGCATGGGGCCCACTTGAACCGTCAAAATGGGTGGGGGGGTACATTGTAACTTTTTTTACACATGTTATAAATATAGATATTTGGTCATTATACTAAGTATGGTGATTAGGGGTTTTGATCTAGCATCCTTAGCATAAGATTAAGGTTTAGTGTGTTATTACATGTCAATTAATCCACTTAGTCCTCCAATATAAGTTTCGGATTATGGATATGTCGTTAGATCGCTCATTGTCGCAATAATCGCTAATAAACGAACTTATTTATTTAGTATCGGAAACTTTTGTTTTCGACCACCACAATTGTTATGGTGTCTACTTAGTGCACTTCCAACCTAAAAATGTGTATAACTAGTTCGCTAGACGAATGTACGATGACCGATATCGGCACTTTTAAGTTCCGCCGTCGAACTTTTTCGAAAGTTGTGTTTCCGTGACCTCATGTTAGTTGAATGGATTCCGAGTTCCAAATGAGGTTTAACTAGTTCGCTAGATGCCCGAATGAGGCTATCAGCCACTAAAATATTCGTCGTTTCGATAATCGACCGCTTTCCAGTCGAATTGTGCATTGTTTGACGAATGACCGAAAACGATGTCTTTTGTACATTCTTGCTATTCTCACATTGTTTTAGGATGATTAACATTTTTTATTCTTATTCTTACATCCAGAGTCCTCCAAATTAGCCTTGCGGACAAATCAACATGTGTCGCCTTTTTGGTCGAAACGGACAATTTTGCAATTTAGGCGTTGTACCATAAAGTTATGTATTATTGTACTGGTTGATCTCATAAAAATGTTTTCATTTATATATGGACTCAGGCATGGCATTAGCATGCCGTTATTCCTTGTTCTGTTTCATTTTAGCGGATTTACCGATACAGTTAGTGTCACCGCAATTAGTGCGCCCAACACTTTCTACCAACACTTTTAGGGCATTGTTTTGGTTTGTTTCGCATCGTAACGGAAACCAGTATATGTTATGATCGGATTTACTTGCCCTAATGATGTACAACTCAGTTATAATTAAATTATGATAAATATGCATAAGACTATAAAATTAAATTAGTGATTAAATTGTACGGAATTACCGGTTATTTGCCATTTGTCACACTATCGAAGTAAAATATCAAGCTCCTGTAGGTGAAAATGGCCTCGAAAAGACTCTAGCTCAACTTTCGGATGTCGAAAGGGAAAGGTTCATAAACGAAAAGAAAATGATGAACATTTTACAACAATCCATCAAAGAAGATATTTTGGCGTTATTACAACATGATGATGATGCACAATCATTGTGGAATGCTCTTCGTTTGAAGTTCCAGGAAAGTGTTCAGCTACGTAAGAGTAAACGGGCGTTATTAAGTAAAGAGTTTGATATCTTTACGTTGATTAAAGGAGAGACAGTGAAACAATTGATCGAAAGATACTGTCATTTGGTGGTGCAAATGAAGAGAATGGGAATCATCAAGACCAACGAAGAACTTGTTGATAAGTTGGAAGATTCTCTACCGCAAGGCGAATGGTCTACTTATTTGACCATCTTAAAGAATGGAACCGAGTATGGTAATTTTTCATTACCACGTTTCATTGAAAGACTGGAGGGATATGAACTTGAAATCCAAAAGATGGCAAAGAACAAGAATGTTCAAATTCAACAAGATGTTAATCTATATTCAAGAACAGTTCTGCTACTCAAATTCAGTCTCCGAAGATCCAGACTGCCTTCAGCGCTAAGAGCACGCCAAGTTCACCATCAAACCAAAACAATGGCTTTCAATCATTTGCTACAGTTAATCATCACACGTCTAAAAGCCCACAGTCATCACACGGATCAAGCACTCCTCAAATCAACCAGAACAGTCAGTCAAATCCTACTCAAAGGGTTCTTCAGTGCAAAATCGCAGTGGATTCCCAGAATGCACAAAACTTCGATGAGAAAACCGCGAAGCAACATATTTCTTTATTAGCATTGGTTCTCGAATCTTATGATAGTCTTGTAGCAGTAAGGATTGGAAATTCTAAAATGACTAGAGAGGACTACGACCAAATTGATCCACTAGATATGGAGTTGATCGACATAAAGTGGTGTATGGCATTTATTGTTCGACGCACACAACGCTTCATGGAGATTATAGGAAAAGAGAACTTGGGAGGTTTGGATGGAAAACTAGGATTTGACAAATCCAGAGTTACTTGTTTTAAGTGTCAGGAAAAGGGTCACTTTAAGCGTGAATGCCCAAATAGAGAAGCTCAAGGAAACCAGAACCCATTTGCCAATGACTACTACAAGAAGGCTATCTACCACCGTCCCCAACCAAGAACTCGCATGGTGCAGATCGAAGATAAACAGCCAGAGACCAAAGACAAAGCGCTAGTGGTAACTCAAGAAGATGAGGGCTTTAACTGGAACAAATATATTTCCAAGAATGAAAGTTTGGCTTTGGTTGCAGAGATAATCGAAGAACCTGAAGAAGAATCGAAGGCAGCTTTTGATGAGGCACCAGAAGATGATTATTACTATCATAAATCATCAGAAGAGTAGGAACTTTTAAACAGTGCATTTAAACACCTCCTGCCTAATGATATGTTGAAAACTTTTGCAGGTTATTTTGGACCAAGTCATCAATCATATTACGAAGAACAAAAGAAGCCGGTTGTTGAAGAGAGAGTTGATGAAAAGATGGAGAAGTTGTCAGTGACATCAGCAAGGCATGAATGGCAAATGTCAATGAGGTAAATGAGTCTAAGAGTGAGTTTGTGGTAGAAAAACCATGTCTGAAATGTGCTGAGCCATGTAGTGAATGTGTTGTAAAAGACACACGATATGTTGAGCTCAAAAGTTTAACATATTATTTGTCAAGTGATTACAAATCAACTAAAGAAGCATAAGACAAATTAATTAACTCTGTTAAACAATACACGAAAGCACTCAAAGAAAATGACGCAACAATTTTGATGCTTAAGGCGACAGTAATGGACAAGCAAATGACCATTAATATTCACTTAAACACTATCACTGAGATAAAGAGTGAGCTTGAGAAGGTAAGAATCGAAAGTGAACGGTTTAACAAGTTGTTAATCAGTTATTCAACAAGCCCTTATGTCATTGATTACATTTTACCAAAAATCAAAAATAAAGAAGAATCAGAAAAGGTTGAAAACAAGAGTGCGAGTTACGATCGTGTTCCACCCCCTATGTGGAATAGTTATGCATGTAAAAAACCAGCAGGGGTGGAAAAGGCGCTCAATCAAAAACTGAACAATCAAATGAGTTTGCTACAAACATCGACGTAACTTACACAACATCTGAATCTGAATGTGACTCTGAGGTGGTTAAAACTCTGGTAGAAAATGTTTTAAAAAGTGAATCTGAAAAATCTGGGTCTGAAGCTGAAACATCAGAAAATAGTTTGACTAATGATCCAAACATCATAGTTTATAAAATGCAAGGATCAAATAAACTATTTTCTGATGAGGATTTTCCCATCCAGAACGTGAATCTGGATCGTGTTGATAAATTGTTCAAGATTGTAGAGGTAAGTCATGCTGATTTATATAAACATGATGCATCATTCTACTCTAAATCTAAATGTGACAACCGACCCTACTATCATAAAAACAGAGATTATCCTGAAAATAAGAGGGCAGGGTTGGGTTTCCAAAAGCGGCGAATGAACAATGAGTCCGAAAAACTAAACATTACTAAGAAAATCGACTTTGTTATTGGGACAACAACAGAGAAGGAAAAAGAAATCATCACACAATCGAATGATGATTTCAAGAAAAGAAAGAGAATAAGAAACAAGTTTTGGAATCTTCTGTTCAAAAGGATAGTAGAACATGTTACAAATGTCAAAATGTTGGTCACATTGCAAGATATTGCTCACAAGAATTTCCAAAACCTGTTTTTCATTCTAAAAAGTTCACCAAGGACCAGAAACATATGGCACCGATGATTGCGCCAAAGCAAATTTTGGAAAGAATCAATGAATCCTACAAAAATGTTAAACCAATGATTCAACGTCATTCAAAATTTGAAATTGGTGAAACATCAACTAAATATCGACAAATGGATTCTAAATTTTATGCTAAAAAGGCAAATCTGAAAAGCAAAAATGGGTGGCCAAAGTGAAACCATCTAATGTAGAACCGAAACCTTCTGTTCCAAACAAAACCGATCCTAAAAAGAACGTTAAAAACAAAGTAGGTCAGAAATTTTACCTTCCGAACCCACCCAAGTCCAAACAGGCTAGGGTTTCTTTGTTTAAATAGTTTCTTCCGGTTGTGTGCAGGGACTCCCATAATTGATAATGTCTAAATGGATAATGGATAGTGGAGCCTCCAGGCACATGACAGGGATTCTTGCGTTGTTACACGATGTTAAAGCTATCCGCGGAGGGTACGTAGGTTTTGTCGGAACGCAAGGAGGAAGGATTGTCGGTGAAGGAATTCTCACGAATGGAGTTCTATCTTTTGATAAAGTGAACTACATCGTGGAACTTGAGAACAATCTACTCAGCATTTCACATATTTGTGACAAGAAATTCATGACACACTTCAATGATAAAGAATGCTTGATCTTAAAACTGGGTTTCAAGATTCCGGAGGAATGGATTCTAATGCGTGCACCAAGAGAAAATGATCTTTATGTTCTTTATATGAGTGTCGCATCAACAACATCGAAGAAAGTTCAATGCTTTGTTTCAAAAGCTACCGAGAAAGAGTCGATACAATGGCATAAAAGATGGGGCACATTCATCTGCGAAAGATGAAGTATCTTGTGGATAACGACCTAGTGGAGGGTGTTAATTTGAAAAATTTTCAATTATCCGATGATTGTCTGAGCTGTAAAAAGGGGAAGCAGCACAAGAAATCACACCACCGAAAGTTATTGAATTCTATCAAGCTACTACTAGAGAGGCTACATATGGATCTTTCCGGGCCAGTAAACGTCATAAGTATTTCTGGTGATCTTGATTGCCGTGTCGTTACAGATGATTATTCAAGATTCTCATGGGTTTTCCTTCTAGAGAGCAAAGATGAAACATTTGAAACTCTAATGATTCTCTTCAGAAAACTTGAAAACCTATATCACTTGCGAATCAAGAGAATCGCAGTGACAACAGTACAGAGTTCAAGAACAAGAGGATGCTCAAATTCTGCAATGAGAAGGGGATTCTTCATGAATTCAGTGCTCCTTATACTCCACAACAAAATGGAGTAGCTGAACAAAAGAGTCGCACACTGATCGAGACTGCCAGAACTATGTTAGTCGATTCGAAATTGCCAATCAGTTTCTAAAGTGAAGCAGTCGCGTCAGCATGTTACACCTTGAATCGTGTGTTAACAGTTAAGCCTCACAACAAGACGTGTTTCGAGTTACTAAATCAGCAAAAGCCCAACCTATCATTTTTGGAGCCATTTGGATCATCGTGTACTGTATTGGACCTGGCTGGTAAATTTGGTGCCAAATCCTTGAAAGGATTCTTCGTGGGTTATGCGACTCCTCAAAAACGTGTCTTTTTGCCAAGTCTGAACCACGTTATTCTTGCGCAGCATGTTGATTGTCAAAGGTATACTACGCTAACGCAGAAACCTGGGGATCCATGGCTGTTTAACTATGATGGTTTGTGGAATTCTTTCGACCTGCCAGATGTGTCATCGAAGAAGAACTTGTTATGCTTTTTCAACAGCATCAAATATCTAATCAAGAGCAAGTTACCAAACCGTTAGTGATTTCCCGTCACTTCATGTGTCTACCACGTCTGATGTAGGTCCGAGCACTACTCTTCAAGACTCTGTTCCTGCACCAATTGTCAACAATGCCGAATCATCTGCCCAGCAACAGCCACATGATGACTCTGATCGGGAACCGACTTTCAATGATGGAGGATCCAGTTCCGATGAAGGATCTGAGCAGATTGACAGCTTCCTGAATAATCAAGCTGATCAGATAAACGTCAGGAATGAAGCTTCATCGTCTGTACCGGTTGTGGATGAAGTCATCACAAATTTGCAAACACAAGTAGATGTTCCAAATGAAGTGATGCCAAGGACGCTTTCATATCATCCTTCTAAGAATATTACATGCAGCTTACAAATGGGAGTGCAAACTCGCAATCAGATAAACAAGGATAAGCTGTTTCTATACTTGAATTGCTCCACTTCAGACTTTCTAATAGTTGTTTTGTTTCTCAGGTAGAACCGGGGAACTGGAAAGACGCGTTGAAAGAAGAGAGCTGGGTGGACGTGATGCAAGAGGAGTTGCTTCATTTCCAGAAACTAGGAGTCTGGAAGCTTGTTGACCTACCAGATCATCACAAAAAGATAAACACTAGATGGTTCTACAAGTGCAAGCGTGATGATAGAGGGATTGTCATATGCAACAAAGCTCGACTTGTGGTTCAAGGTTTCCATCAGCAGGAACGGATAGATTACACTGAAGTCTATGCCTCGGTCGCCCGTCTTGAAGCAATCCGCATATTCTTGGCCTCTGCCTCTTGGAAAGGGTTCAAGGTGTACCAGATAGATGTCCAATCTGCTTTCTTATACGGAAAAGTAAAAGAGGAGGTGTAGTCGGCCAACCAACGGGGTTCGTCGATCCAATGCACAAAGACAAAGTCTACCATCAAACCAAAACAATGGCTTTCAATCATTTGCTACAGTTAATCATCACACGTCTCAAAGCCCACAATCGTCACACGGATCAAGCACTCCTCAAATCAACCAGAACAGTCCGTCAAATCCTACTCAAAGGGTTCTTCAGTGCAATATTGCAGTGGATTTCCAGAATGCACAAAACTTCGATGAGAAAACCGCGAGGCAACATATGTCTTTATTAGCATCGGTTCTCGAATTTTATGATAGTCTTGAAGCAGGAAGGATTGGAAATTCTGAAATGACTAAAGAGGACTACGACCAAATTGATCCATTAGAGATGGAGTTGATTGACATAAAGTGGTGTATGGCATTTATTGTTCGATGTGCACAACGCTTCATGGAAATTATGGGAAAAGAGAACTTGGGAGGTTTGGATGGAAAACTGGGATTTGACAAATCCAGAGTTACTTGTTTTAAGTGTCGGGAAAAGGGTCACTTTAAGCGTGAATGCCCAAATAGAGAAGCTCAAGAAAACCAGAACCCATTTGCCAATGACTACTACAAGAAGGCTATCTACCACTGTCCCAAACAAAGAACTCGCATGGTGCAGATTGAAGATAAACAGCCAGAGACCAAAGACAAAGCGCTAGTGGTAACTCAAGAAGATGAGGGCTTTAACTGGAACAAATATATTTCCAAGAATGAAAGTTTGGCTTTGGTTGCAGAGATAATCGAAGAACCTGAAAAAGAATCGGAGGCAGCTTTTGATGAGGCACCAGAAGATGATTATTACTATCATAAATCATCAGAAGAGTAGGAACTTGTAAACAGTGCATTTAAACACCTCCTGCCTAACGATATGTTGAAAACTTTTGCAGGTTATTTTGCACCAAGTCATCAATCATCTTACAAAGAACAAAGGAAGACAGTTGTTGAAGAGAGAATTGATGAAAAGATGGAGAAGTTGTTAGTGACATCAGCAAGGCATGCATGGCAAATGTCAATGAGGTAAATGAGTCTAAGAGTGAGTTTGTGGTAGAAAAACCATGTCTAAAATGTGCTGAGCCATGTAGTGAATGTGTTGTAAAAGACACACGATATGTTGAGCTCAAAAGTTTAACATATTAATTGTCAAGTGATTTCAAATCAACTAAAGAATCATACGACAAATTAAGTAACTCTGTTAAACAATACACGAAAGCACTCAAAGAAAGTGACGCAACACTTTTGATGCTTAAGGCGACAATAATGGACAAGCAAATGACCATTAATATTCACTTAAACACTATCGCTAAGCTAAAGAGTGAGCTTGAGAAGGTAAGAATCGAAAGTCAACGGGTTAACAAGTTCTTAATCAGGTATTCAACAAGCTCTTATGTCATTGATCACATTTTACCAAAAATTAAAAATAAAGAAGAATCAGAAAAGGTTGAAAACAAGAGTGCGAGTTACGATTGTGTTCCACCCCCTATGTGGAATAGTTATGCGTGTAAAAAACCAGCAGGGGTGGAAAAGGCGCTCAATCAAAAACTAAACAATCAAATGAGCTGCCTACAAACATCGACGTAACTTACACAACATCTGAATCTGAATGTGACTCTGAGGTGGTTAAACTCTGGTAGAAAATGTTTTAAAAGTGAATTTGAAAAATCTGATTCTGAAGCTGAAACATCAGAAAATAGTTTGACTAATTATCCAAACGTCATAGTTTATAAAATGCAAGGATCAAATAAACTATTTTCTGATGAGGATTTTCCCATCCAGAACGTGAATCTGGATCGTATTGATAAATTGCTCAAGCTTGTAGAGGTAAGTCATGCTGATGTATATAAACACGATGCATCATTCTACTCTAAATATAAATGTGACAACCGACCCTACTATCATAAAAACAGAGATTATCCTGAAAATAAGAGAGCAGGGTTGGGTTTCCAAAAGCGGCGAATGAACAATAAGTCCCAAAAACTAAACTTTACTAAGAAAATCAACTTTGTTTTTGGGACAACAACAGAGAAGGAAAAAGAAATCATCGGAACACAATCGAATGATTATTTCAAGAAAGAGAAGGAGAATAAGAAACAAGTTTTGGAATCTTCTATTGAAAAGGACAGTAGAACATGTTACAAATGTCAAAATGTTGGGCACATTGCAAGATATTGCTCACAAGAATTTCCAAAACCTGTTTTTCATATCTAAAAAGTTCACCAAGAAAGAGAAACATATGGCACCTATGATTGCGCCAAAGCAAATTTTGAAAAGAATCAATGAATTTTACAAAAATGTTAAACCAATGATTCAACGTCATTCAAAATTTGAAATTGGTGAACATCACTAAATATCGACAAATGGATTCTAAATTTTATGCTAAAAAGGCAAATCTGAAAACGCAAATATGGGTGGCCAAAGTGAAACCATCTAACGTAGAACCGAAACCTTCTGTTCCAAACAAAACCGAGCCTAAGAAGAACGTTAAAAACAAAGTAGGTCCGCAATTTGACATTCCGAACCCACCCAAGACCAAACAGGCTTGGGTTTCTTTGTTTAAATAGTTTCTTCCGCTTGTGTGCAGGGACCCCCACGATCGATAATGTCTAAATGGATAATGGATAGTGGAGCCTCTAGGCACATGACAGGGATTCTTGCGTTGTTACACGATGTTAAAGCTATCCGCGGAGGGTACGTAGGTTTTGCCGGAACGCAAAGAGGAAGGATTGTCGGTGAAGGAATTCTCACGAATGGAGTTCTATCTTTTGATAAACTGAACTACATCGTGGAGCTTGAGAACAATCTACTCAGCATTTCGTAGATTTGTGACAAGAAATTCACGACACACCTCAATGATAAAGAATGCTTGATCTTAAAACCGGGTTTCAAGATTCCGGAGGAATGGATTCTGATGCGTGCACCAAGAGAAAATGATCTTTATGTTCTTGATATGAGTGTTGCATCAACAACATCGAAGAAAGTTCAATGCTTTGTTTCAAATGCTACTGAGAAAGTGTCGATACAATGGCATAGAATGATAGGGTACATTCATCTGCGAAAGATGAAGTATCTTGTGCATAACGACCTAGTGGAGGGTGTTAATTTGAAGAATTTTCAATTATCCGATGATTGTCTGAGCTGTAAAAAGGGTAAGCAGCACAAGAAATCACACCACTGAAAGATATTGAATTCTATCAAGCTACTACTAGAGAGGCTACATATGGATCTTTGCGGGCCAGTAAACGTCATAAGTATTTCTGGTGATCTATGTTGCCTTGTCGTTACAGATGATTATTAAAGATTCTCATGGGTTTTCCTTCTAGAGAGCAAAGATGAAACATTTGAAACTCTAATGATTCTCTTCAGAAAACTTGAGAACCTGTATCACTTGCCAATCAAGAGAATCCGCAGTGATAACGGTACAGAGTTAAAGAACAAGAGGATGCTCGAATTCTGCAATGAGAAGGGGATTCTTCATGAATTCAGTGCTCCTTATACTGCACAACAAAATGGAGTAGCTGAACAAAAGAGTCGCACACTGATCGAGACTGCCAGAACTATGTCAGCCGATTCGAAATTGCCAATCAGTTTCTAGAGTGAAGCAGTCGCGTCAGCATGTGACACTTTGAATCGTGTGTTAACAATTAGCCTCACAACAAGACGTGTTTCGAGTTACTAAATCAGCAAAAGCCCAACCTAGCATTTTTGGAGCCATTTGGATCATCGTGTACTGTATTGGACCCGGCTGGTAAATTTGGTGCCAAATCCTTGAAAGGATTCTTCGTGGGTTATGCAACTCCTCAAAAACGTGTCTTTTTGCCGAGTCTGAACCACGTTATTCTTGCGCAGCATGTTGATTGTCAAAGGTATACTACGCCAACGCAGAAACCTGGGGATCCATGGCTGTTTAACTATGATGGTTTGTGGAATTCTTTAGAGCTGCCAGATGTGTCATCGAAGAAGAACTTGTTATGCTCTTTCAACAGCATCAAATATCTAATCAAGAGCAAGTTACCAAACCGTTAGTGATTTCCCCGTCACTTCATGTGTCTAGCACTTCTGATGTAGGTCCGAGCACTACTCTTCAAGACTCTGTTCCTACACCAATTGTCAACACTGCCGAATCATCTTCCCAGCAACAGCCACATGATGACTCTGATCGGGAACCGACTTTCAATGATGGAGGATCCAGTTCCGATGAAGGATCTGAGCAGATTGAAAGCTTCCTGAATAATCAAGCTGATCAGATAAACGTCAGGAATGAAGCTTCATCGTCTGTACCGGTTGTGGATGAAGTCATCACAAATTTGCAAACACAAGTAGATGTTCCAAATGAGGTGATGCCAAGGACACTTTCATATCATCCTTCAAAGAATATTATAGGCAGCTTACAAACGGGAGTGCAAACTCGCAACCAGATAAACAGGGATAAGCTGTTTCTATACTTGAATTGATCCACTTCAAACCAGACTTTCTAATAGTTGTTTTGTTTCTCAGGTAGAACCAGGGAACTGGAAAGACGCGTTGAAAGAAGAGAGCTGGGTGGACGCGATGCAAGAGGAGTTGCTTCAATTCCTGAAACTAGGAGTCTGGAAGCTTGTTGACCTACCAGATCATCACAAAAAGATAAACACTAGATGGTTCTACAAGTGCAAGCGTGATGATAGAGGGATTGTCATATGCAACAAAGCTCGACTTGTGGTTCAAGGTTTCCATCAGCAGGAACAGATAGATTACACTGAAGTCTATGCCTCGGTCGCCCGTCTTGAAGCAATCCGCATATTCTTGGCCTCTGCCTCTTGGAAAGGGTTCAAGGTGTACCAGATAGATGTCCAATCTGCTTTCTTATACGGAAAAGTAAAAGAGGAGGTGTAGTCGGCCAACCAGCGGGGTTCGTACCATCAAACCAAAACAATGGCTTTCAATCATTTGCTACAGTTAATCATCACAAGTCTCAAAGCCCACAGTCGACACACGGATCAAGCACTCCTCAAATCAACAAGAACAGTCAGTCAAATCCTACTCAAAGGGTTCTTCAGTGCAATATCGCAGTGGATTTCCAGAAGGCACAAAACTTCGATGAGAAAACCGCAAAGCAACATATGTCTTTATTAGAATCGGTTCTCGAATCTTATGATAGTCTTGTAGCAGGAAGGATTGGAAATTCTGAAATGACTAGGGAGGACCACGACCAAATTGATCCACTAGAGGTGGAGTTGATCGACATAAAGTGGTGTATGGCATTTATTGTTCGACGCTCACAACCCTTCATGGAAGTTATGGGAAAAAGAGAACTTGGGAGGTTTGGATGGAAAACTGGGAGTTGACAAATCCAGAGTTACTTGTTTTAAGTGTCGGGAAAAGGGTCACTTTAAGCGTGAATGCACCAGAAGATGATTATTACTATCATAAATCATCAGAAGAGTAGGAACTTTTAAACAGTGCATTTAAACACCTCCTGCCTAACGATATGTTGAAAAATTTTGCAGGTTATTTTGCACCAAGTCATCAATCATCTTACGAAGAACAAAAGAAGCCGGTTGTTGAAGAAAGAGTTGATGAAAAGATGGAGAAGTTGTCAGTGACATCAGCAAGGCATGCATGGCAAATGTCAATGAGGTAAATGAGTCTAAGAGTGAGTTTGTGGTAGAAAAACCATGTCTGAAATGTGTTGAGCCATGTAGTGAATGTGTTGTAAAAGACACACGATATGTTGAGCTCAAAAGTTTAACATATTATTTGTCAAGTGATTACAAATCAACTAAAGAAGCATACGACAAATTAAGTAACTCTGTTAAACAATACCCGAAAGCACTCAAAGAAAATGATGCAACACATTTGATGCTTAAGGCGACAGTAATGGACAAGCAAATGACCATTAATATTCACTTAAACACTATCGCTGAGCTAAAGAGTGAGCTTGAGAAGGTAAGAATCAAAAGTGAATGGGTTAACAAGTTGTTAATCAGTTATTCAATATGCTCTTATGTCATTGATCACATTTTACCAAAAATCAAAAATAAAGAAGAATCAGAAAAGGTTGAAAACAAGAGTGCGATTTACGATCGTGTTCCACCCCCTATGTGGAATAGTTATGTGTGTAAAAAACCACCAGGGGTGGAGAAGGCACTCAATCAAAAACTAAACAATCAAATGAGCTGCCTACAAACATCGACGTAACTTCCACAACATCTGAATCTGAATGTGACTCTGAGGTGGTTAAAACTCTGGCAGAAAATGTTTTAAACAGTGAATCTGAAAAATCTGAGTCTGAAGCTGAAACATCAGAAAATAGTTTGACTAATTATCCAAACGTCATAGTTTATAAAATGCAAGGATCAAATAAACTATTTTCTTATGAGGATTTTCCCATCCAGAACGTGAATCTGGATCGTGTTGATAAATTGTTCAAGCTTGTAGAGGTAAGTCATGCTGATTTATATAAACACGGTGCATCATTCTACTCTAAATCTAAATGTGACAACTGACCCTACTATTATAAAAATAGAGATTATCCTGAAAATAAGAGGGCATGGTTGGGTTTCCCAAAGCGGCGAATGAACAATAAGTCCCAAAAACTAAACTTTACTAAGAAAATCAACTTTGTTTTTGGGACAACAACAAAGAAGGAAAACGAAACATCAGAACACAATCGAATGATGATTTCAAGAAAGAGAAGGAGAATAAGAAACAAGTTTTGGAATCTTCTGTTCAAAAGGACAGTAGAACATGTTACAAATGTCAAAATGTTGGGCATATTGCAAGATATTGCTCACAAGAATTTCCAAAACCTGTTTTTCATTCAAAAATGTTCACCAAGAACGAGAAACATATGGCACCTATGATTACGCCAAAGCAAATTTTGAAAAGAATCAATGAATCCTACAAAAATGTTAAACCAATCATTCAACGTCATTCAAAATTTGAAATTGGTGAAACATCAACTAAATATCGACAAATGGATTCTAAATTTTATGCTAAAAGGGCAAATATGAAAACGAAAAAATGGGTGGCCAAAGTGAAACCATCTAAGGTAGAATCAAAACCTTCTGTTTTAAACAAAACCGAGCCTAAAAAGAACGTTAAAAACAAAGTAGGTCCAAAATTTGACATTCCGAACCCACCCAAGACCAAACAGGCTTGGGTCTCTTTGTTTAAATAGTTTCTTTCGGTTGTGTGCAGGGACTCCCACGATCAATAATGTCTAAATGGATAATGGATAGTGGAGCCTCCAGGCACATGACAGGGATTCTTGCGTTGCTACACGACGTTAAAGCTATCCGCGGAGGGTACGTAGGTTTTGCCGGAACGCAAGGAGGAAGGATTGTCGGTGAAGGAATTCTCATGAATGGAGTTGTATCTTTTGATAAAGTGAACTACATCGTGGAACTTGAGAACAATCTACTCAGCACTTCGCAGATTTGTGACAAGAAATTCATGACACACTTCAGTGATAAAGAATGCTTGATCTTAAAACCGGGTTTCAAGATTCCGGAGGAATGGATTCTGATGCGTGCACCAAGAGAAAATGATCTTTATGTTCTTGATATGAGTGTCGCATCAACAACATCGAAGAAAGTTCAATGCTTTGTTTCAAAAGCTACCGAGAAAGAGTCGATAAAATGGCATAGAAAGATGGGGCACATTCATCTGCGAAAGATGAAGTATCTTGTGCATAACGACCTAGTGGAGGGTGTTAATTTGAAGAATTTTCAATTATCTGGTGATTGTTTGAGCTGTAAAAAGGGGAAGCAGCACAAGAAATCACACCACCCGAAAGTTATTGAATTCTATCAAGCTACTACTAGAGAGGCTACATATGGATCTTTCCGAGCCAGTAAACGTCATAAGTATTTCTGGTGATCTATATAGCCTTGTCGTTACAGATGATTATTCAAGATTCTCCTGGCTTTTCCTTCTGGAGAGCAAAGATGAAACATTTGAAACTCTAATGATTCTCTTCAGAAAACTTGAAAACCTGTATCACTTGCCGATCAAGAGAATCCGTAGTGACAAAGGTACAGAGTTAAAGAACAAGAGGGTGCTCGAATTCTCCAATGAGAAGGGGATTCTTCATGAATTCAGTGCTCCTTATACTCCACAACAAAATGGAGTAGCTGAACAAAAGAGTCGCACACTGATCGAGACTGCCAGAACTATGTTAGCCGATTCGAAATTGCCAATCAGTTTCTAGAGTGAAGCTGTCGCGTCAGCATGTTACACCTTGAATCGTGTGTTAACAGTTAAGCCTCACAACAAGACGTGTTTCGAGTTACTAAATCAGCAAAATCCCAACCTAGCATTTTTGGATCATCGTGTACTGTATTGGACCCGGCTGGTAAATTTGGTGCCAAATCCTTGAAAGGATTCTTCATGGGTTATGCGACTCCTCAAAAACGTGTCTTTTTGCCGAGTCTGAACCACGTTATTCTTGCACAGCATGTTGATTGTCAAAGGTATACTACACCAACACAGAAACCTGGGGATCCATGGTTGTTTAACTACGATGGTTTGTGGAATTCTTTCGACCTGCCAGATGTGGCATCGAAGAAAAACTTGTTATGCTCTTTCAACAGCATCAAATATCTAATCAAGAGCAATTTACCATACCGTTAGTGATTTCCCCGTCACTTAATGTGTCTACCACGTCTGATGTAGGTCCGAGCACTACTCTTCAAGACTCTGTTCCTGCACCAATTGTCAACACTGCCGAATCATCTGCCCAGCAACAGCCACATGATGACTCTGATCGGGAACCGACTTTCGATGATGGAGGATCCAGTTCCGATGAAGGATCTGAGCAGATTGAAAGCTTCCTGAATAATCAAGATGATCAGATAAACGTCATGAATGAAGCTTCATCGTCTGTATCGGTTGTGGATGAAGACATCACAAATTTGCAAACACAAGTAGATGTTCCAAATGAAGGGATGCCAAGGACGCTTTCATATCATCCTTCGAAGAATATTACAGGCAGCTTACAAATGGGAGTGCAAACTCGCAATCAGATAAACAGGGATAAGTTGTTTCTATACTTGAATTGCTCCACTTCAAACCAGACTTTCTAATAGTTGTTTTGTTTCTCAGGTAGAACCGGGGAACTGGAAAGACGCGTTGAAAGAAGAGAGCTGGGTGGACGCGATGCAAGAGGAGTTGCTTCAATTCCAGAAACTAGGAGTCTGGAAGCTTGTTGACCTACCAGATCATCACAAAAAGATAAACACTAGATGGGTCTACAAGTGCAAGCGTGATGATAGAGGGATTGTCATATGCAACAAAGCTCGACTTGTGGTTCAAGGTTTCCATCAGCAAGAACGGATAGATTACACTGAAGTCTATGCCTCGGTCGCCCGTCTTGAAGCAATCCACATATTCTTGGCCTCTGCCTCTTGGAAAAGGTTCAAGGTGTACCAGATAGATGTCCAATCTGCTTTCTTTTACGGAAAAGTAAAAGAGGAGGTGTATGTCAGCCAACCACCAGGGTTCGTCGATCCAATGCACAAAGACAAAGTCTTTGTCACACCCTCAAATTTCCACTTGCAGAGTTTTACCGCGAGGCATGTGAACAAACCAGAATCTGAGACACTAGTAACATCGAACGACTCTATATGTGTCTACCACGTCTGATGTAGGTCCGAGCACTACCCTTCAAGACTCTGTTCCTGCACCAATTGTCAACACTGCCGAATCATCTGCCCAGCAACAGCCACATGATGACTCTGATCGGGAACCGACTTTCGATGATGGAGGATCCAGTTCCGATGAAGGATCTGAGCAGATTGAAAGCTTCCTGAATAATCAAGATGATCAGATAAACGTCAGGAATGAAGCTTCATCGTCTGTATCGGTTGTGGATGAAGACATCACAAATTTGCAAACACAAGTAGATGTTCCAAATGAAGTGATGCCAAGGACGCTTTCATATCATCCTTCGAAGAATATTACAGGCAGCTTACAAATGGGAGTGCAAACTCGCAATCAGATAAACAGGGATAAGTTGTTTCTATACTTGAATTGCTCCACTTCAAACCAGACTTTCTAATAGTTGTTTTGTTTCTCAGGTAGAACCGGGGAACTGGAAAGACGCGTTGAAAGAAGAGAGCTGGGTGGACGCGATGCAAGAGGAGTTGCTTCAATTCCAGAAACTAGGAGTCTGGAAGCTTGTTGACCTACCAGATCATCACAAAAAGATAAACACTAGATGGGTCTACAAGTGCAAGCGTGATGATAGAGGGATTGTCATATGCAACAAAGCTCGACTTGTGGTTCAAGGTTTCCATCAGCAAGAACGGATAGATTACACTGAAGTCTATGCCTCGGTCGCCCGTCTTGAAGCAATCCACATATTCTTGGCCTCTGCCTCTTGGAAAAGGTTCAAGGTGTACCAGATAGATGTCCAATCTGCTTTCTTATACGGAAAAGTAAAAGAGGAGGTGTATGTCAGCCAACCACCAGGGCGCCAACACAAACGCCAAAACTAAAGAAAAACCCAAACAATATTCGTAAATGAGACTCGATAAAAAGATGTCTTGATCAATGCAAGTGAGTGCACCTAGAGCTCCTAGCGTCCTGAGAAACTTGTAAAGAAACAAGTGTCAACATTAAAGAAGAGTGAGTTCACGGGTTTTTATAAGTTCATTAGTTCGGTTAAAAGTTCGTTTTCCCCCGTTATCCCTAACCCGGGATAACGATAGAGTTCCATTATTCCTAACCCGGAATAATAATGATGTTGGTTCCATTATCCCTAACCCGGAATAATATCGTTGTTGGTTCTATTATTCCTAACCCGGAATAATAATGATATTGGTTCGTAATTAAGTTCAATGTTAACATGTAGGTAGCGAGCCTAAAGTTACGTCACATAAGTGTTCGCGATCGAAGCTGACTGTTGTGCCTCCGTGTTGCCAGGCCTATCACTGACCATGGCGAAAGTTAGGCCAAATTAATCACCCGTTGACCATACCCGGTCGGCTAGCGCGACTAGCTTGGGTAGGGCTTTTCGGGCCCAGTAGTACTACTTATAATTTCTCCACTATCTAACCCAATACTAACGATCCGAGAGTTTGTCGAGGACTTCCGTTATATAGCTGCTTAGTGACCAATACGTACATTAACATTAACTTAGTTACCGTGTAGTTTAACGACGTTAATTTCGCATAACGTAAAAAGATAGAGTTATAGAGTGTATACATGTTTCTCCCCCTGTTGTTTAAAACCGGATAAAATAGGGGCCGTGAACTCACCTTTAATTGCTCGGTTAGTGTAACACAGAAGTAGCAAATGATGGGACCGCTAATTGCGTCCTAACAAGTCAATCGATTTAAAGTTAGTGTGTGAACACACTGATACAAACCCTACACATAACTAACACACAATGCGGCACACATGATAACAAATTCGAAAACACAATCATGCATGCAAAGTATTATCATACCAAAATAGTGATCAAACCAACTTATCATGAACACAAATCAACTCATACAACATTTTGGTACACACATTCGCAAGTTATCAAGTTTCAGCTTGCACGCTCATAACTAGGCTGTTTTCGAGGATTTTTATAAAATAGTTCCAACGTTCCAAAAATTCCAATTTTTTTACAGAAGGTGTCAACTAAACTGTAGAATGTTATGTAAATTTTTCAAGTCCTAACACTTTACCAATTATTCATAAACATTTGTATACTTGGCTGCAGTCAGATTCGTCGCTTTCTGACTGCAGTCCACGGGAGAATTTATTTAAAAATCATCGTTCATCCAATTAACAAAATTCCAGTGGGAGTTTCCCGGAAATTTCTCTCTCCAGTTGCTGTACAAATTTCGTGACCCAACCCTCTACAGATTATGAGATCCGACTCGATAAACAACTAACAAATTTTCAGAATTTACACAGCTTCAGTTACTGCACTTAATTGACCACTTAAAAATATCAAACGACCTCAGAAAAATATGAATCCAGCGCCATTAGAAGCGTTTTTCAAAAATAGACGTTTTAGACTTCAGAAATTCAACTTTTCGATAAATAATAACCAAGTTACAGCCAATTGAAGTTGGCTGTAAACACCATTCAGCAACCTGTTTTCGACTTTTATCGCAATAGAACACGCTTAAACGATCGAGACGTTAAATATAAATGATCAAGAACAGATTTATTAGTCACCTATCATCATGTACATCATACTCATGCAAACCCTAATCATATAATATGATTTTTATCACAAAACGCAGCCTATGATTCTTGTATCCAACTAAACATCATAATCGCAAAACTCGCACAATTAATCGAACTAAACATCATAACACTTTTATAACAATGATTCTACCATTACATACAAGCATGATCAAGAGTTCATAAACCCTAATGTGATTTGCGAAACAATAAAAACCCTAACCTTGCAACGATGAAGATTAACGATCCGGGTACGAGATTGGAATCACTTCGGTTCTTGGAGAAAGTGGCGATCGAGAGAAAGGGTGGGGAGGGCTGCCGTCGGCTTTTCTTGGAGCTAGGGTTTCTTATTTTTTTTTTGTTAACACAACTCTCATGCATACATGTCTATATATAGCCCAAGAAAGAAAAGGGGAAAAGGGTTGGGGCGCGCGACCGTGGGGGGGCGGTTTGGGTCTTTAACTTGAGCCTCAAGTTTTGATTAGTTCCTTGAGCCGCAAGGAAGTGAGGTCGACATGTTTCGCGGCTCGGTTCGGTTCGGCTATCTATTTACTATTATATTTTTTTATATAAAACTAATAATCTCGAAATCAAAACATGATATAATAATTCACAAAATTTATAAACGTCTAATAACACATAGCACGTAATTCACTCGATGAGTTCATAAAGTTAGCGTAGTTATTGTGAGCGTGTAATATAAATTCTCTGAATCAAATTAGCGTAGGAATGAATAACCGTGAAGTAGCGCGTTTAAGATACCTGAAAAGCCGGGATGTCACATTATCCCCATGTTGAAAGAATTTCGTCCTGAAAATTGAGTAAACGCGGTTTAGAATGCAACGCACAGGTTTAGGATGCAACGCACAAAGATTTAGTTCATTAACAATGGTACAAGAATTACAAGAAATTCCCAGGTTGTCACATCATCCCCATGTTGAAAGAATTTTCGTCCCGAAAATTTAGTTGGTGGTAACGTTAGCAAAGAGGTGTGGGTATTTGCTTTTCATTTGGTCCTCTCTTTCCCACGTGAACTCCGGTCCACGCTTAGAATCCCAACGAACCTTGACGATCGGTATCTTGCTGTGCCTTCGAGTCTTGATCTCACGAGCCATGATCTCGATAGGTTGTTCCACAAAGTGCAGTTGTTCATCCACTTGAATCTCATCCAATGGAATGACTAGGGTTTCATCTGATAGACACTTCTTCAGATTTGACACGTGAAAAACGTTGTGAACTCCACTGAGTTCGGTAGGAAGGTCTAATTGATAAGCTAGGGTCCGATACGCTTCAAGATTACAAACGGGCCTACGTACCGTGGGTTTAGTTTGCCTCGTTTCCCAAAACGGATTACACCCTTCCAGGGTGACACCTTCGGTAGGACGCGGTCGCCTACTTGAAATTCGAGCGGTATGCGTCGTTGATCAGCGTAGCTTTTCTGTCGATCTCGTGCCGCTGTCATGCGGTTTCTGATTTGCACAATCTTTTCAGTAGCCTCAAGTATCAACTCAGGACCTGTGAGTTGACTGTCACCGACTTCTGCCCAGCAGACCGGTGATCTACATTTGCAACCGTATAATGCTTCAAACGGTGCTGCCGATATACTCGTATGGTAACTGTTGTTATATGAGAATTCCACTAAAGGCAGATGGATTTCCCAACTGTTCCCGAAATCTACCACACATGCCCTAAGCATGTCTCCAAGGGCTGAATGGTCCTTTCACTTTGGACCATCCGTCTGAGGATGATAAGCTGTGCTCATATCTAAGCGTGTACCCAACGCTTTCTTAAGTGAGTGCCTAAAGTTGGACGTGAAACGAGCATCTCTGTCTGAGATGATGGACGTTGGCACTCCGTGCCGAGAAACTACTTCCTTAAGGTAGATGCGAGTCAACTTATCCATCTTATCTGTTTCTTTGATCGCTAGGAAGTGTGCGGACTTAGTTAAACGATCCACGATCACCCAGATGGTATCGCAACCACCCAAAGTTCGCGAGAGTTTAGTGATGAAGTCCATCAAGATCTGTCCCATTTCCACACCGGGATCTCAGGTTGTTGAAGTAGCCCCGATGGCTTCTGATACTCTACCTTGACTTTCGCACAAGTCAAACACTTGCTCACGTAGGTGGCTATATCCGCTTTCATGTTGGGCCACCATACGCGGCTTTAAGGTCTTGATACAACTTATCCGAACCAGGATGGACAGAGTATCGGGATTTGTGAGCTTCGTCCATGACTAGCTTTCTGAGGTCTCCGTAGAGAGGTACCCATATACGATTCATGAAATACCGGGCACCACTGGTTTTACTTCCCAATCGCGTTCCATCTTTCCCACAGATTCGGCCTTGATGTTTTCTTCCTTAACTGCTTCTAACTGCGCGTCGCGTATTCTGTTCGGGTAACCCGAATGAATGGTGAACTGTAGTGCTCGTACCCGACGAGGTTTCAAGTGCTCCTTCCTGCTGAGGTCATCAGCTACTACGTTAGCTTTACCCGGGTGATACCGAATGGCACATTCATAATCATTCAGGAGTTCGACCCAGCGACGCGGTCGCATGTTCAACTCCTTCTGGTCAAAGATATGCTGGAGGCTCTTGTGATCCGTGTAGATTGTGCACTTTGTTCCATATAGGTAGTGTCTCCAAATCTTAAGCGCAAACACCACTGCTCCCAATTCCAGGTCATGTGTTGTGTAGTTTTTCTCGTGAACCTTCAATTGTCGGGACGCATACGCGATGACCTTATCACGTTGCGTGAGTACGCATCCCAATCCCTGAATGGAAGCGTCACAATATACCACAAAATCATCAGTCCCTTCCGGCAAGGACAGAATGGGTGCACTGCAAAGTTTCTGCTTCAGCAATTGAAATGCCGCTTCCTGTTTGTCACCCCAAGCATACTTAGTGCCTTTCTGGGTGAGAGTGGTAAGCGGTTGTGCTATCTTTGAAAATCCCTCGATGAAACGTCTGTAGTAACCAGCCAAACCCAAAAATTGGCGGATCTATGTCGGTGTCCTGGGTGCTTCCCAGTTTTTGATAGCATCGATCTTGGCGGGATCAACGTGGATACCCTTTTCATTCACAATATGCCCGAGGAACTGAACTTCCTGAATCCAGAAATCACACTTTGAAAGCTTGGCATATAGTTTCTCATGTTGAAGTAATTCCAGCAGTAGTCGTAGATGTTCAGCATGTTCTTCTTCACCTTTAGAGTAGATGAGTATGTCATCGATGAACACAATGACAAACTTGTCGAGATACGGTTTACACACGCGGTTCATGAAGTCCATAAACACCGCGGGTGCGTTGGTGAGACCGAAGGGCATGACCAAGAACTCATAATGGCCATACCGAGTACGAAATGCCGTCTTAGCGATATCCTCCTCCCTGACGCGTAACTGGTGATAACCGGACAGTAGATCAATCTTGGAGTAGTAGCTTGACCCTTGAAGTTGGTCGAAGAGATCGTCGATGCGAGGTAATGGGTATCGGTTCTTGACAGTAACCTTATTGAGTTCCCTGTAGTCAATGCACATGCGGAAGGTCCCGTCCTTCTTCTTGACAAAAAGGACCGGAGCTCCCCATGGCGAAGTACTGGGTCGGATAAATCCTTTTTCTAACAATTCCTAAAGTTGGGTAGACAGCTCTTGCAGCTCGGCTGGAGCTAGGCAGTATGGGGCCTTGGCGATAGGAGTTGCATGGTTCGCCATTTCAATTTCAAATTCTACTTGTCGATGTGGTGGAAGACCAGGTAACTCCTCTGGAAAAACATCAGAAAAGTCACGGATGACGGGGATATCTTCTATACGCTTCTCGTCCTTAGGCTGCTCGGTGACCAGTGCGAGCAAAGCGAAGGAGTTCTTCCTCCGAAGATACTTCTGTGCTTGCATGTAAGAGATGATGTTTGTGACGGCACCTGCCTTCTCGCCTTGCACCATCAAGACTTCATCGTGAGAGAGTGGAATACGGATAGATTTCTCGAAGCAGTGGACTTCAGCTCGGACGTTGGATAGCCAGTCCATTCCGGCTACCACGTCAAAACTACCCAGGGTAGTTGTCATCAGATCAATGGAAAAGGTGTGACCCGCGAGTTTAAGTTGGCAGCCGGTTACTAAATGGGTCACATCTACAGATTTACCATCGGCTAGTTCTATGACGTAAGGGGTCTCTAGGGGTTTAGGCGTGAGATTTAGGTTCTTCCTAAAAGACTCAGATATAAAACTCCTATCCGCACCCGTATCAAAAAGTACAGTAGCAAAGTGTTCGTTAAGGGGAAACTTACCGGTGACCACGTTCGAGTCGTTTCTGACCTCTCCACGGCCTAGCGTAAATGCACGACCTTTGGCACATCCTGTGCCACCATTGTTGTTGTTGATATTGTTGTTGTTGTGGTTGTTGTTGTTCCCACCATTGTTGTTGTTGCGAAGCTGTGGGCAGTCTCGTTTGAAGTGGGCAGTGCTACCACACTGATAGCACCCCCGGTTAATACCCTGCTGCTGACCCTGGTGTTGATTTTGGTTTTGTCGAGACATGATTTTTCCGCGACAATCCTTTGCCGCGTGTCCCCCTTTGCCACATCGTTGGCAGCGATTCCGGCACAAGGGCCGTGATGATGGAGGTTACAACGATTACATTGCGGCTTTCGACCCACATAGTCGCTGGTGTTCTGGGTGTTGTTGGCGGGCTGATTATTGTGACCCCGATTGCTGTTGAAATTATTGAACCGTTTCTGGTTCCCTTGTTGTGGCTGGGCTGACGAAGACTGTCGAGCAGGCGAGTCTTCAAATTTTCTTTTATTATCAGGGACAACTTCAGTTGCACCCCGAGATGGCAACTTCTTTTGTTCCACCGCCTTATCGGTGAGTTTGTGCGCCAGCCTGATCGCTTGATGCTCAGTCGCAGGGTTGCTAGCCATTACCATGCCCTGGATCTCGGGGACAAGACCCCCAAGGTAAAACTCGAGTCGTTTTTCAACGGTGTTGGCCAGATCGGGACATAGGAATACCAGATCATGATGTTTCGCTGTGTATGCTTCAATTTCAGATCCCACCATCTTGTGGTTCCATAATGCTTGCTCCAACTGCTGAACCCTGTCCCGCGGACAGTACTCCTCCTTGATTAGGGCCTTAAACTCGGCCCAGGCCATTGCGTTTGCAGCAATAAGTCCACGCGTTTGGACTTGTGCGTTCCACCAAGTTAGTGCCCCATCCGCCAACGTTGAGGCAGCATACTTGACCTTGTTGGCCTCAAGGCAATTGCACATCTCGAACACCGATTCGGACTTTTCAATCCAACGGACCAGTCCTATGGGTCCTTCTGCACCCGTGAATTTGCTCGGTTTCGCATCGAGGAACATCTTGTAGGGGTTAAGACCCCCTCCTGCTGACAGAGGATAGGTAGTCAGCGAGAAAGTCTACTAGCCCAACTATTAGATTTTCCCATGAAAATTTAATAATGGTTACCTGTTGGTGGGTTTTGAACACCTGCCAGAGCAGCATTCACGTGTTCTTGGATCATTGCGGCCAATTCTTCGGGTGTCATGTTGAGGTTTCCGTGACGTCCAGTTGCCATTTTAGATCTTCGCAAGACAACATAAACACACACCGATAAGTATATATATCCAATATAGTTATTCTACTCCATACTTAAATAATCCCTCAAATTATGTCAACCCAAATAAATTAAACAATCAAAAGGAATATTCGATTAAATAAAATTTCAACGTCTCACAAAATGCCAACCAAACATATCAGTTCACTATAAAATTTCAAGTTCAAACATAAGTAGAAAATAAATAGACTGAAGGAAGCAAAATGGGATAAGCGAGACGAGTCAGTCTTCTACGTCTCCATCTCCCAAATCGCTATCGTTGCCGTCATCCTCCGCGGCGTTTCCAGCTTCTACAGCCGGGTCTTCCTCCGGATCCTCCTCTGGATCCTCCTCTTCTTCCTCTACCGGCGCTGGAGGGGCCGGTGCTGGTGCGGGTACTGGTACAGGTGCCTGATTCTGTTTTAGTTATTGAATTCTCCAGCTGGACTCAAGAACTCTGTCTTCGAGCCAGTCAGCCCTCAGCTGCTCAGCACGAAGATCTTTAGCTAAAGTGTTACGAGCTATCTTATTCTCATATTGCTCTTCCTCGAGCTCTCCAGTCTTACCCGTTAATTGTCGTATCATCCATCCCTGTGCTAGGATAGTTTCCTGCATTCTCTCTAGTTGTTCCTATTGTTTTCTTATCATATCTCTAAGTAGGTCGTCCCCTACTTCTAACGAGTTAACCGGTTCGACCAGCATAGCAGTGGTCGGGCGTGAGGACGACTCCTCTCCTAGAGCGAGTCTTTTCCTAGCAGCTGAGCGTGTCTCCACGCCATGAGGTGGTGAGGGTTCGACCATAGGTGCCTTCCCCGACGCCCTTGGTTGTAAACGTTTGTCGGATGATGATGATGACATTGCCTGTTGGGTTGTGTAGTTAATTACGAGTTGCGTTCATCACAATATGCATTTATATTTTACATAACACAGTTGTAGTACAACACATAACAAGATATCACATAAACAGGGATAAGTTGCGTTCATCACAATATCCAGTTCCGATGAAGGATCTGAGCAGATTGAAAGCTTCCTGAATAATCAAGCTGATCAGATAAACGTCAGGAATGAAGCTTCATCGTCTGTATCGGTTGTGGATGAAGACATCACAAATTTGCAAACACAAGTAG
Organism: Scalesia atractyloides; assembly: GCA_947069175.1. Classification (NCBI taxonomy): domain Eukaryota; kingdom Viridiplantae; phylum Streptophyta; class Magnoliopsida; order Asterales; family Asteraceae; genus Scalesia; species Scalesia atractyloides. The sequence goes on from CAMTDV010000022.1 coordinate 44,467,394, forward strand.
ATGTTCCAAATGAAGTGATGCCAAGGACGCTTTCATATCATCCTTCGAAGAATATTACAGGCAGCTTACAAATGGGAGTGCAAACTCGCAATCAGATAAACAGGGATAAGTTGTTTCTATACTTGAATTGCTCCACTTCAAACCAGACTTTCTAATAGTTGTTTTGTTTCTCAGGTAGAACCGGGGAACTGGAAAGACGCGTTGAAAGAAGAGAGCTGGGTGGACGCGATGCAAGAGGAGTTGCTTCAATTCCAGAAACTAGGAGTCTGGAAGCTTGTTGACCTACCAGATCATCACAAAAAGATAAACACTAGATGGGTCGACAAGTGCAAGCGTGATGATAGAGGGATTGTCATATGCAACAAAGCTCGACTTGTGGTTCAAGGTTTCCATCAGCAAGAACGGATAGATTACACTGAAGTCTATACCTCGGTCGCCCGTCTTGAAGCAATCCACATATTCTTGGCCTCTGCCTCTTGGAAAAGGTTCAAGGTGTACCAGATAGATGTCCAATCTGCTTTCTTATACGGAAAAGTAAAAGAGGAGGTGTATGTCAGCCAACCACCAGGGTTCGTCGATCCAATGCACAAAGACAAAGTCTATGTCACACCCTCAAATTTCCACTTGCGGAGTTTTACCGCGAGGCGTGTGAACAAACCAGAATCTGAGGCACTAGTAACATCGAACGACTCTATATGATTCGTTTATACGTTTTCCAAAAATTATTTGTTTACCTATTCATAGTTATTTTCAAATTATCTTAGTTTGGTTTCAAAGTTTAGCGGAAGCATTAGTTTTAAAGTTGAGCGAAAGCATTAAAGTAAAGTAAAGTAACGGGCGCCAACACAAACGCCAAAACTAAAGAAAAACCCAAACAATATTTGTAAATGAGACTCGATAAAAAGATGTCTTGATCAATGCAAGTGAGTGCACCTAGAGCTCCTAGCGTCCTGAGAAACATGTAAAGAAACAAGTGTCAACATTAAAGAAGAGTGAGTTCACAGGTTTTTATAAGTTCATTAGTTCGGTTAAAAGTTCGTTTTCCCCCGTTATCCCTAACCCGGGATAACGATAGAGTTCCATTATTCCTAACCCGGAATAATAATGATGTTGGTTCCATTATCCCTAACCAGGAATAATATCGTTGTTGGTTCCATTATTCCTAACCCGGAATAATATTGTTGGTTCGTAATTAAGTTCAATGTTAACATGTAGGTAGCGAGCCTAAAGTTATGTCACATAAGTGTTCGCGATCGAAGCTGATTGTTGTGCCTCCATGTTGCCAGGCCTATCACTGACCATGGCGAAAGTTAGGCCAAATTATTCACCCGTTGACCATACCCGGTCGGCTAGCGCGACTAGCTCTGGTGGGGCTTGTCGGGCCCAGTAGTACTACTTATAATTTCCCCGCTATCTAACCCAATACTAACGATCCGAGAGTTTGTCGAGGACTTCCGTGATATAGCTGCTTAGTGACCATAACGTACATTAACATTAACTTAGTTACCGTGTAGTTTAACGACGTTAATTTCGCATAACGTAAAAAGATAGAGTTATAGAGTGTATACATGTTTCTCCCACTGTTGTTTAAAACCGGATAAAATAGGGGCCGTGAACTCACCTTTAATTGCTCGGTTAGTGTAACACAGAAGTAGCAAATGATGAGACCGCTAATTGCGTCCTAACAAGTCAATCGATTTAAAGTTAGTGTGTGAACACACTGATAAAACCTTACACATAACTAACACACAATGCGACACACATGATAACAAATTCGAAAACACAATCATGCATGCAAAGTATTATCATACCAAAATAGTGATCAAACCAACTTATCATGAACACAAATCAACTCATACAACAGGTACACACATTCCCAAGTTATCAAGTTTCAGCTTGCACGCTCATAACTAGGCTGTTTTCGAGGATTTTTATAAAATAGTTCCAACGTTACAAAAATTCCAATTTTTTTACAGAAGGTGTCAATAAACTCTAGAATTTTATGTAAATTTTTCAAGTCCTAACACTTTACCAATTATTCATAAACATTTGTATACTTGGCTGCAGTCAGATTCGTCGCTTTCTGACTGCAGTCCACGGGAGAATTTATTAAAAAATCATCGTTCATCCAATTAACAAAATTCCAGTGGGAGTTTCCCGGAAATTTCCGTCTCCAGTTTCTGTACAAATTTCGTGACCAACCCTCTACAGATTATGAGATCCGACTCGATAAACAACTAACAAATTTTCAGAATTTACACAGCTTCAGTTACTACACTTAATTGACCACTTAAAAATATCAAACGACCTCAGAAAAATTGAATCTAGTGCCATTAGAAGCGTTTTTCAAAAATATACGTTTTAGACTTCATAAATTCAAATTTTCGATAAATAATAACCAAGTTACAGCCAATTGAAGTTGGCTGTAAACACCATTCAGCAACCTGTTTTCGACTTTTATCGCAATAGAACACGCTTAAACGACCGAGACGTTAAATATAAATGATCAAGAACAGATTTATTAGTCACCTATCATCATGTACATCATACTCATGCAAACCCTAATCATATAATATGATTTTTATCACAAAACGCAGCCTATGATTCTTGTATCCAACTAAACATCATAATCGCAAAACTCGCACAATTAATCGAACTAAACATCATAACACTTTTATAACAATGATTCTACCATTACATACAAGCATGATCAAGAGTTCATAAACCCTAATGTGATTTGCGAAACAATAAAAACCCTAACCTTGCAACGATGAAGATTAACGATCCGCGTACGAGATTGGAATCACTTCGGTTCTTGGAGAAAGTCGCGATCGAGAGAAAGGGTGGGGAGGGCTGCCGTCGGCTTTTCTTGGAGCTAGGGTTTCTTATTTTTTTTTGTTAACACAACTCTCATGCATACATGTCTATATATAGCCCAAGAAAGAAAGGGGAAAAGGGTTGGGGCGCGCGACCGTAAAGGGGGGCGGTTTGGGTCTTTAACTTGAGCCTCAAGTTTTGATTAGTTCCTTGAGCCGCAAGGAAGTGAGGTCGACACGTTTCGCGGCTCGGTTGGTTCGGCTATCTATTTAATATATAGTTTTTTTATATAAAACTAATAATCTCGAAATCAAAACATGATATAATAATTCACAAAATTTATAAACGTCTAATAACACATAGCACGTAATTCACTCGATGAGTTCATAAAGTTAGTGTAGTTATTGTGAGCGTGTAATTTAAATTCTCTGAATCAAATTAGCGTAGGAATGAATAACCGTGAAGTAGCGCGTTTAAGATACCTGAAAAGCCGGATGTCAGAGTCTACCTTCTGAAAAATCCTTATATGGTCTACACCAAGCCCCGAGAGCTTGGTATGAAACGCTGTCATGACATCTTACAGACAACGGTTTTATCAGAGGAACTGTAGATTCTACCCTCTTTACTAAAGAAGTGGATGGGCATTTGATTATTGTACAGATATATATGGATGATATCATCTTTGGATCAACAAATGACAAGCTGTGTAAAGACTTCAAGAAGTTATGAAGCGCAAATTTGAAATGAGTGCGATGGGGGAATGAAGTTCTTCTTAGGACTTCAAGTCGATCAGTTTCCTGATGGTATCTTCATCCATCAGACGAAGTATGTTCATGACATATTGGAGAAATTCGATATGGCAGGAGCTAAACTAACATCAACCCCATTAGTTCCTAATCACGGCATTTGTCCAGATCTTAATGGAGTCAAAGTTGATGAGACATTATACCGCTCCATGATCGGATCCTTGATGTATCTCACTGCTTCTCGACCAGATATCATGTATCCGACATGCTTGTGCACCTGTTATAAGTCTAATCCAAGAGATTCACACTTGCTCGCTGTCAAACGTATCATGAGATATTTGAAGGGTTTTCCAAGCACCGGCTTGTGCTACGGCTGGTTGGCAGTTCTTCTGAACTCGTTTGGTAATGTGGCAATGCAAGAAACAGACTATGGTCACTCTCTCTACCTGTGAGGCTGAATACGTTTCAGCATCCAGCTGTGGTTCCCAGATCTTCTCTGGATTCAACAGCAGATGACAGACTTCGGACTGCAATTTCTTGATACGCCTATATGTAGATAACCAGACTGCGATTGATAGCATAAAAACTCATGTCAACACTCTCGAACTAAATATATTGAGATTCGACACCACTTTATCCGTGATTGCTACGAGAAAAAGTTGGTTAGAATTGAAAAAATCCACACTGATGACCAAAAAGTAGATTTTTATACCAAAGCTTTTGATCGTACAAGATTTAAAAATCTTTTAAAACTAAATCGTTCACAAAATCTGACATCAGGGGATATACATGAGGTTGAGGATGACGACTCTTTGACGTGATAACTCATCGGTTTGACGAATTTTCTGTATATTTTTTTCTTCTTAAAACTCTAAAATCCAAAAATATTTTTTTTATTTTAGGGGGGGGGAGGGATTTGGGAAAATACAAAAACATTAAAAGTCAAAAAGAGTTTTTGTAAAAAAGAAGAGAAATCATATTATATCAATATGACAGTCACGGTATGCTAAAGAATTGGAATGATTAAACAAGTAATTAAACAGGTTTTACTGAGGATGTGCCAATAGGCTTCACTCATTCAGTAAATTGTTTTCAAGATATAAACCTAATAGAAAAACTGAATAACTTGTGGGTTAACATCTCTCGAATATATGGACTTAGTACTCCGAAATTTCGTTTGAGAGAATGCCAGATTCTGCGATACTAGGTCTTTCTATTTAATCGATATCTGGGGTATTATCCAAGTTCTTATGATTTTGCGTCAGCAATGGCCTAGAACTTGTATAATACTTTACGCATTATTCGCCTATAAAAGCTGCATAAAAATGATTATGTCATAAACTTTGTGACATCTGCAGCTTAAAAGATTCCTTTAAGGAACACCACCTAAAGACTAGCCTTCATCTCTTTGTCCGTACAGTAGTACTAACCTGAGCTCTCAAGGTCTCGCAATTCACCCCTTTACAGATATCAATCGGATATATTCACTTGTGAAATGAAATTCTGGGAATCTCGATACAGGAGTATATTCTGAGATGGGACACACAGTTATTTCATGTTCTTAATATTACCTAACATATCTTGAAATCGTTGAGAACCGAGAAGAAGTTTAAGTGGATACTCATATTGGCAATCTAGGTAAATTTGGTTAAAAGCTTAATGAGTATACCAAGAACAATGGTTGGTGATTTGTTTAAGCACTTGATATGATTCTCTTAAACACAAAACTCACAAAAATATGTATCCTTATTTGTTATTTCTTTTGGAAAAAGAAAATCCTAAAACCCACAAAGATTTTCAGTTTCCTTAGCTTTTTAGTTTTGTTTTAGTCTACCGATGATGTAAACACAGATACTTGAAGTCATGGCGACATCTTGCTGAAGGAAATCTGAAGACCATGGGTTGGGAGCTAATCTATAAACAAAAATTTCTTGAATATCAATAAAGTTCATTAATTTGAAACTTTACAATATAAAATAAATCTGTTTTGGTCAAAAATGGTCAACCAAGGTCATTAACTTGGACTTGGTAGGCAAATCAGATAACCAGGGCCATTAACTTGGACTTGGATAACTGAGTGGGTTTTAAATAGATAAATTGCGTAAAACAAAATCCAAAAGTTTTCTAAGTTTCAGAACTGATTCGTACGAGTCTCACTAACTTGTACGAACAACGTTTGGGTTTCATTTGCACGAACCATTGGTCCGTTCGAACGACCCTAAACTAGTATAAAAGGTCACTTTCTTCGCACGAACCAACTTTATGCTACTTTGCGACTGAGAGAGATTTTTGTGCGATCTAGTTCTAAACTTTGATTTTCTTGACATTTACCGAGTATTATTACATTGGGGAGGTTGATACGCACACTTCTTTCGATGGGAAAGGTACCTTTGATCAATCTTAGCTGTTATAATGCCGGATTTAGACCAAACGGACTTAAAACATAGATTTAGGGAGATTGGACCGGTAAAACTTAAAATTGACCTTAAAAACGTTAATATCGGCCCCAATAGCCTATAAATCGACTATCAATTTGTTAAAAACAATGTGTTTTGAGTTCGGTTTAAACTTGGTGTTCTTGGAACGGTTCACGACTCATACGAAGGACCATTCGTACCAATTGTGTTTTGAAATTTGTTAAGAATTTTTTATTCGTACGAAGCATGGTTCGTACGAAGCAAGTTTGGTAAAGTTGTTGAAAAATGTCTCATTCTTCAGTCATCCCTACCAAGTAGTGATTCGTACGAATGATATATTGTTCCAAAGTTGTAAAAATTTCTAACTATGGACTCGTACGGATGAATGGTTCGTACGAATGATTATGAAAGTTGAAAATTTTGAAAATTTGTCTAACGGTTTGAATTCTTTATGTGTACAGGTCAAGAAAACGTCCTTTTCTCTGTTTCAGAACATCTGTTATCTGATTGATGAGACTATTCCGGAGGTTGCTGCTTACAGAGATGTGTTAGATTTTTCGAGCAGGATTCCGATTAAAAAAGCGCTCACTGATCGTCATACAGTTTATAGATCTCATGTTGAATATTTCTGGAATGCGGTAGAGTTTGACACTGAAGAAAATGCGATAGTTTCGGTGGTAAAGATTGACAACGAGGATATACAAGTTAAGAGCACTGAAGATTTGATCCGGACGGTTTTGGATTTCAAGGATAATACAGAAGATCCTACTGGGTTTTCGGAGTATATGGAAAAGGGTTGTTTTTACCGGATGGGATATGCTGGTTTTGTAAACACCGCGCTGTCAAGAAAGGAAACCTCAGTGCACCATTTCGTTACATTGCTCACGTTGTGGCTCATGTGTTGAGTCATCGCAAAGGAGGATTTGATGATTTGATAGATTACCAAATGTGTATGATTATTGCTTTGGTCCTGAATCTGCCATACAACTTCTCTAAAGTTATATTTACACAGATGGTGCAGAACATATAGAGGGAAAAGTTTCTGGAGTACCCTCGGTTTATACAGATGTTCTTAGATCACTTGCACCCGAACTTGAAGAAGAAAAAGGACGATGTGTTAAAGTTAGAGAACATGGATGTTTCTACATTGAAGAAAATGAATTTGCATTTAAATACTTTTCCGAATGCTAAGCCAGTTTTTGGTGCTATAGTCGACAAAGATTACATTTCTCCAGCTTCAGGTAAATGGAGAAAAGAAGACAGTGGAGATGAGAACGTGGAGTTGACTGCGCTTGAAAGTTTTGTTGCTAAGCGTAGTTCGTGGTTTGTGAAAGACGGAGAAAAGGGTGTTAAGAGGAAAGCGACTGCTACATCTTCTATTTCTGCACCACAAAAGAAAAGCCAGCAGCTGAAAGTTCTGGGCTTAGAGATGAACCGGATGTTGAAGAAAATATTGAAGATATTGCTGCAGATATTGAGAGACAAGCGTTTGGTGGAGACAAAGTAGCTGAAGACGCATTGTCTTCGAGCACTAATTCTGATGATAGACGCACTGGTGAAAGAAGGGCAAAAAAAGATTGAGGAAAAGCGTCTGGCAGAGAAGAAGATAAAAGCCAAAGAGCGAAAACGCAAAGCGACAGGTGAAGATGATACAACGTATGTACCTTCGGGTTCAAATACAGATACTCCTGTACGCACACCAGCGAGAAAAAGACAAGACGGTTTAAACGCCAAGCAGCTAGAATTTCTGAGTCTCCAACTATAAAATCTAAAGAGACTGTACAAGAGCCGACGGTGGAAGAAGAGGTTGTTGTTGGACCGACTCCATCATCACCGGTTCATCAGTCTACTTCTCAGGCACCACAATCGCCACCACGTTAATCTACTCCGCCACAACAGCAATCACCTCAGCCGCCTCCACAAACAACACCAAGACAAGCTACACCACAGCCGCCACCGCATACTTCACAGCCCCAGTCTCAGTTTGATTTTAACTTTGATTTTGGAGACATTCAAGGTGGTGAAGACTTTACGACAGACATGTTCAATGATCCGCGTGTTGACGAACTATCGAAACAAGTCTTATTGAACATGATCAAAATTGCGGAATTACAGGAGCAGATTAATGTGTTGACTGAAGATAAATAGCAGTTAGAAGCCATGCTCGCAAGTATAGTGTCAGAGAATGAGGAGGTTGCGCTCAGAATGGCTAAATATGAAGAGGAAAGGCTCCGAAGTAATAGAAGAATGAATATGTTTGAGAAGATTTTGACGAAAAAGCTGGGAGTAAACATAGTCGTGGAGATTGATGAGATTGAACGTGTGGAGGCTTGAGAACGTGTTGCTGAACGAGAACGTCTTGCTAAAAAGTTATCAGACGCGCAAGGCAAAGGTAAAGAGAAAGTGGTAAAGGATCCCGTGAACATCGAAATGCGCCAGAAGCTGAGTCTGCGCCAATTATCACATATATTGTGTTGTATCAAGTGCCGAACAAGTTTGTGCTCATTTGGAAGCCTAAGAATGGGAGATTGATATGTCAGATCTTTCTTCAAGACACCCAATGGCTTTTGAAGAAAACGTTAGAAAAAGAAATTGAGAAAGCGGCTGAAGAATTTGAGGAAGATGCTGAGAAAGAAGTTGACGCTGATATTTCTCTAGGGGATATTATAAGCTGGGGTTGGATTGAAGAGCTTAATGTTTACACGATCAAAAGAGAGTTTGATATTCAGTATTTTCAATATTTGAGCGACATCAAGTCCTTGCCTTACTAGGATATCAAAGGGTTGGTGCAAACAAAGACGATCAATCTCAAGATGAAATTTCACGACTAGTGGCTTTGAAGTTGATTAAAATTGAAGCTGCACATGGATTTAGACACTGAAACCTCACTTTCTGAGACGTATTACAAAGCTAGATCCAGTGACTAAGGAGAAGGATGTTACACTCATTGTAAAGAGGCCGAAAGTAATGAAAAACATGCCTATGATACAATTGCAGCAGGATTTCCACAAAGTCTTCAAGTGGTGGCATTATGATTCTAATACAGGAGAGGCTGTAATTTGCGTGCACCCTGATGATGACTCGTGGAAGATTACTGAAGAGCTAACCAAAGTTGTCATAGCTCACAAACGCATATATGGGCTGTGGCGTGGCATTGGAGTACTAGACCCGATGTGGCTAATCAATTGTACAAAGAAGAATATAGATTACATGTTCTACAGCAAGATCAGTTACGAAGAGAAAGATAAAGAGCAAGCACTCCAGTTTCAAAATATTGTTAATGTCTGCTTCGCCTATGACATACATTCTGGATCGGCATGGAACACATCTTGGAGGAAGCTGGAGGAAACCGAGCAAAAGAAGAAGGAAAAGAAGGAAGCTAGAATAGCTGAGCGAGCTCGCATGGTGTCGCTACGGAGTTTCTGTTTGGCAATTCAGTGAATCGACCTCCTTCAACAGATCAAATGCCAATCGCATTTGAGGAGCGTCGCAAGCCACCGAAGAGATTTTTTGGTCGATAAGCGTCAAATAATATGAAGGTTTTTTTGAAGACTATCAAGGCTGCAGCAACATCCAATGGGGAGTTTGTTAGTGCATTATGTCTATTGCCTACGTCGAGGATATGTCGATATTGTATATAGGGCTTAAATGTCATTTGTATAAATGTTATTGTTTGTTTTTATATATTTTGTAGAGACTCGTACGAGTGAGTCAGTTGGTTGTTACGAGTGACACTCTGTCACTCGTACGAAGCAACCACTCGCACGAGTCACATTCTCTGTTGCACAGACTCCAGTGCGAGTCATGTCGACCTAATAGAGGAGTGTTGTGTCAGAGCTAAGTAGTGTTTGTTCAATTGGTACGGCGAAGCCCTGCTGATTTGTTTACTCGCGTCTGTACTTGCACGTCAATCAATACATTTAGAGTAGTTAAACAGTAAGATCTTTCTTGGTAGTTTTACATCCTCTCTAGAAATGAAGTCCGCCTCTGCTAGCTGAGTTAGATCAGACCGATTGCTTATCGGAGGAGCCGATCCCCCATTCACAATTAATTCCTGTTTGCTTATTCAAAATTGTTTTTGATAATTCAGAAACGATTTTCTTAAGAGTCTCGATTACATATTTGAATTCTTTTTTTTCGAGTTAAAGCCAGATTTGCCTCTTTGCATTTGAGAGTTCAACTACTAGGTTTTGATTGTGACTGTTTATAGTTTCAAATTTAGTTCTTAATTCAATACTGTCACTGAATATCTTAGGAGAGACAAATTTTACCTAACTTTCGAACCTGCAACAATTGCCATGAAGGCAGTATGATGAGAAAAGGATGCATTGTTTGTAAAAATTTTCTCAATTTCCTTTAATGCAAATTCTGCTTCTTCATCAAACTTTCCTTTTGACTTTTCAACTTCTCCGCTTCTTTCAGCAATTCATTGACCTCAGTATCAATCCTTTCTCTGACATCTAAATCAGATCCATAACCACCTACACTCGAGCTTTCCTCGTCAGAACTCCAATTATACCCAAAACTGTCATCATCATCAGAAGTGTCAATATTGTGAACTTTTTTGATCTGATTAATTATCTTGGCATAACATGCAGTTCCTCCTTGGTTCTCGTTCCCCAACTGAACTGACCAATCGCATCCCTCATCTACTTGAACTACTAAAGCTCTGTTTGTGTTGTTTGAAGGCCCAGACTGATTTGAGTTGTTTGGGTTGTTAACAGCTCTGTTTGACTTTTTAACTTTATAACTTTGACCCGTCAATTGGTCTAGCAAACGTGATCTTCAGGAGGTGCCCTTTATAGGGATTAACACCTACCTTATTACGATCACTTAGCCATGTTCTTTCTGCTCTAATGAACCAAATGGCTGGACATAATAAGCCTTAACCGAAAATCAAAGGCAAAACCTTGAGTTTTCCTATAAAAGTATAACAATGAAGAGCACAGAGAACTTCAAGAGGAGAATGAAGAGAAAATGGAAGGGTTTAGTTGGAACTCAGAGGATGCAGGGAGATGTAGAGGGAGCTTACAAGTGTCCCAAAACGTGGCATAGCTTTTGGGAAGCCATAGTTTTGAGAAAATGGTTTTTGGTATTTTTGTTCGGAGACCAAGGAAACTTTCTTCAGATAAAGGCCTTTCGCGCCCCGCAAGAGACCAGCCTTAGCCCCTCGCGCCCCGCGAGCGCCTCTTGTCATATTTTAAAATTTGTCCCATTTAGCCCCTCAACTTATTAAACCCCTTTTTAACCTTCTAAAACACCTTTTTAGCATATTTATCCCTCCGTAGCCAATACTTGGAGTACCCAAGATTATGCTCAGACGTTGTCGAGCTCTCGGTTCGTTAAAAGGTCACTTAGAGGTATAAATTAACATGTTGACACTTTTAATCCCCCCATTGTCCAACTTTCACATATTTACAAAATTAAACCCTCTCGTCCAACAAATGGCATGTACGAGAGTTAGGACTTCGTAAAGGATCACTCTGAGGCCCACTATAAGCATGTTGACTCCGATATCACTCAGAGGCTGGGCATGTTGACATATCAGTCACCCAGAGGCCAAGTTTTAAGCATGTTGACATATCAGTCACTCAGAGGCTAATGATTTAAGCATGTTTACATATCAGTTACTCAAAGGCTGTTATTTATGCATGTTGACATCGGCCAGTCACTCAGAGGCTCAGTTTGTGCATGTTGACACCTTTAGTCCTTATTGGTCTTTAATAGACTAAAAATAAAAATAATACACGTGTCAATATACTATTGGACACGATTTTACAGGGTATCCTCACCCCCTTAAAAGAAATCTCGACCTTGAAATTTTATTCAAAAAGATGGGGTACTTTTGTCGCATAGTGGACTCAACCTCCCATGTATACTCAGGACCTCTAAAGGCGTCCCATTTAACCTTTACTATAGGTATCAATTTTCTTCGGAGCTTCTTAACCTGTCGATCCTCGATCGAAATTGGTTTCTCAACGAACCTCATGTTTTCATCAATTTGCACATCTTTGTGCACATTGCTAGCGACTCATCGGCTACACATTTCTTAAGGTTACTGATGTGGAACACATCATGGATTCCATTTAGCTCCTCTGGCAATCTGAGCTTATAAGCTACAGTGCCGACACATTCGACTATCTCGAATGGTCCGATGTATCTTGGGCTTAACTTGCCCTTCATCCCAAAGCGCATCACACCTTTCCAGGGTGACACTCTTAACATGACTTTGTCCCCTACCTGGAACTTAAGAGGTTTACGCCTCTTGTCAGCATAGCTCTTCTGCCTATCCCTGGCAGCTTTGAGATGATCACGGATTTTCACAATCTTTTCCGTGGTCTCCAGGACAATCTCCGGTTCTGATAGTTGGGCTTCCCCAACTTCTGCCCAACACACGGGCGTTCACCATTTTCTCCCATACGAGGCCTCAAAATGAGCAGCCTTGATGCTAGTATGATAACTATTGTTGTAGGAGAATTCTATTAGGGTTAAGTGGTCATCCCAAGTTCCACCTAAATCAATCACACATGCCCTAAGCATATCTTCCAATGTCTGGATAGTACACTCACTTTGACCATCAGTCTGCGGATGGTAAGCCGTACTAAAGTTTAATCGTGTGCCTAACAATTATTGGAAGCTCTTCCAAAAGTGAGATGTGTATCTAGTATCTTTATCAGATACAATAGATACCGACACACCGTGTAAGGACACAATCTTGTCCACATACAACTAAGCCAATTTGTCTGAATTATACGTTTCCTTTATTGGCAAGAAATGTGTTGACTCAGTCAGCCTATCCACAATGACCCAAATCGTGTCATTACCACGTTTGGTCTTAGGTAACATGGTAATCAAGTCCATAGTTACCATTTCCCATTTCCATGTGGGGATTTCCAATTGTTGTAGAAGTCCTGACGGCTTCTGATGTTCGGCCTTAACTTGCGAACACGTCAGACACTTAGCTACATAAGTGGCTATCGATTTCTTCAAACCCATCCACTAATAATTCTTCTTCAGATCTTGATACATCTTGTCACCACCTAGGTGAACTAAGTATCTTAAGTTATGTGCTTCTTGGAGGATTAGATCTCTAAGTCCTCCAAAGATTGGAACCCTGATATGTGGTTGAAAACCGATGTGTTTATTAAGTTTAAGTTCATTTTTACATAACTTTTAGTTTCGAATAGCCTACTTTTGATTGGATTTGTGTTTTGCAGGTTTACGAAGTTTAAGGAGCTATTCGGGAGCGTTTTGGAGCATCGGGACGGAAAACGGGTCAACCAGGATCACAAAATGGGAAAACGGGAAATCAAGCAATAGAGAGGCCGTCGCCAACACCCTGTTGGGCCGTCGGCGACGCCCCTCAGAAAGCCCATCAGAGAAAAATGGTCGTAGACAGTGGGTTAAGGCGTCGGAGGAAACATGTTTTCGGAGGCCGTCGGTGACGCCTTTCTGATTAATGGCTGCTGAATTTCAATTTTGAACGGATTTTTATGATTGTTTGACCCATTTTGAGGGAGTTACGAGTTGGAGAGTTTAAAAACACCACTTGGGAGCCAAGAACATCACACCTTTGATCTACTACCAATTCCAATCCATCCTATCACCCAATTGATCATCTTGATCATAACCTTAACCTAATTATCATCTTCATCATCCTCCATCCAATTCCATCTTCTATCCCAAACCCTAACCATCATCATCCTCACTTTCAAGGCTTCAAGATGATCATGATCAAGCTCGAATCTTCCGTTGATCAAGTTCCGTTCACCATGAGTGGCTAATTTCTGAAGGTTTCACCCCGGTGTAGGTTTTTGTAAGTTCTAGGGTTTGACATTGTTTTGATTTTGATTTGTGATAATTGTGATTTGATTTGAAAACCTTTGATAATTGTCTCGCATTGGTATTGTATTTGTGAATTGTCGAATGAGTTATGAAATTTGACTTTGCGAAATGTTTATGTGCGATTATGCCTTGTCTAGGTTAGAGTTTACATTTCTTGGTAATGAAGTGTATTGTAGTCCGTTATCTATGACGTTGATAGCTTTTGACACCTAAACCACGCAGCACTAAATTCGTTGATCATTGTTGCAATTGAGTTGAAATTAAAAACGTGTAGGAACCTAGGATTTGCATTACCGAACCGGGTGTGAACCTTGTTCTTAAACTATTGTTTTCATCAAGTTAATTAAAGTTTTCTTACAATCAATTGAATTTTCAAAGTTAGTAAAGTAGACACAAATTCGTTGGACCATTCTGACATTCTTTCAAACCAATAAACCAAATTAAACAATCAAAGTAGCAAGCTTCATAAAGTGACAATTGTATTTAAAATCAATCACATCCGACCACAAACCACAATCTCTTCATGGTTTGACCCCTTACTACCACTAACGCATTGTTAAGGGTAATTAGAGAATATAAATATTATATTTGACCAGGGCGCGACACTCCGATCAAACCCAAATTCTATCATTAAATCTAAGGATTCCATCCTTTCCAGGCGTTAACTGATCAACAGTTTCGCCTAATCCCTCATTAGGATCATTAGCTTCCAATAGAGCTTGCTTTTGCGCATCTAATAGCTTCTCACTTAAGCTATTCCTGATCTCAATGCTCTTGGCGTTAATCCTTATAGGTTTAACTCGTTCCTTGCAACTTAAGGCCTCAGCAACTACATTTTCCTTGCCTGGATGGGAGCGAATCTCGCAATCATAGTCATTAAGTGTTTCCATCCATCGGCGTTGTCGCATGTTCAATTCCTTCTGATTGAACAGATGCTGGAGGCTTTTATGGTTAGTGTATATAATACACTTTGTGCCATACAAGTAATGTCTCCATAGTTTTAGTGCAAATACAACGGCACCCAATTCCAAATCATGGGTGGTGTAATTCCTTTCGTGCACCTTTAACTGTCGTGATGCATAAGCAATTATCTTGCCTGTTTGCATTAGCACACAGCCCATGCCAGCGTGCGATGCATCACAATAGACTATAAATTCCTCAATACCCTCAGGTAGAGATAACACAGGAGCATTGCTTAACTTGTGTTTTAGAATCTCAAAGGATTCTTGTTGTTTCGGACCCCAAATAAATTTGACATTCTTACGGGTCAGGGTAGTCAAAGAAGTGGCTATTCTTGAAAAGTTCTCAATGAACCTCCTGTAGTATCCAGCCAATCCTAGGAAACTATGAATCTCCGATGGGGTCTTGGGCACTTCCCAATTCATTATAACCTCAATTTTGGCGGGATCCACTTGGATACCATGCTCACTTACCATATGTCCAAGAAATTGGACTTCTCTAAGCCAAAACTCACACTTAGAGAATTTAGCATAAAGGTTTTCTTGTCTTAGCAATTCTAAGATGCACCAAAGATGTTTAAGTATGTCGTCTATGAAGACAATGACAAACTTATCCAAATATGGTTTGTAGACTCTATTCATGAGATCCATGAATGCTGCAGGTGCATTTGTGAGCCCAAAGGGCATCACCAAGAATTCAAAATGACCATATCGGGTCCTAAAGGCAATTTTATGAACATCTTTACTTCTAACCCTCAACTGATGATAACCTGATCTTAAATCAATCTTGGAGAAATAACTAGCCCCTTGAAGTTGGTCCAATAAATCATCGATCCTGAGCAATGGATAACGATTCTTGATTGTTAACTTGTTTAGCTCTCGGTAGTCAATGCACATCCGCATTGAACCGTCTTTCTTCTTAACGAAAAGGATAGGAGCTCCCCAAGGTGAGGAACTTGGCTGAATAAAACCTTTCTCTAAGAGTTCATCGAACTGAGTCCTTAACTCCTTCATTTCCGTTGGTGCTAGCCTATATGGAGCTCTGGCAACAGGTGCTGATCTTGGCAGGATATCAATTCTAAACTCCACTTGCCTATCTGGAGGTAGGCCTAGTAATTCCTCGGGGAAAACATCGGAATACTCTGAGATAACTGGTAGGTCTTCAATATTCGGCTTAGGCTCATTAATAGTGACTTGTGCCATGTAAATGACACAAACTCTCCCTAAACACTTGGATGCCTTAAATAATGACACCTTGTCTGGCAATCCATAGTGTGAGTCTCCATGGACGGTGATCATTTCACCAGATGGGGTTTTGATCTCGATGAGTTTCTTATCGCAAGCAATGCGGGCTTGGTTATGAGATAACCAATCCATGCCTAAAACTACATCGAACCCCGCCAATTTCATTGGCAGCAAAGAGATAGGAATAGGATGATTCTTAATGGATATAGAACATCCATCAAGAATGGAAGATGCTGATTCTAAACTTCCATCAGCAATATCTATCTCATAAGTTTTATCTAGAGTTCTTATGGGCATGTTTAATAGTTTACTGAACTTAAGATCAACAAATGATTTATCAGCACCTTAATCGAAAAGAACCCTAGCGTAAATATTGTTAATGAGGAATGTATCTGTTATGACATTATTGTCATTAACGGCCTCCCTGACATTCATCTGGAAGGCACGAGCATTCCCTTTCTTAGCCTCTCCAGGCTTTGCATCATTACTTTTGGGGTTCTTGGGGCAATTGAATGTAATATGTCCTTTTTAATTACAGTTGTAGCGAACTGCATCCTTAAGATCCTTGCAATCTAGGGTCTTTTGCCCTTTTCTTTTGCAGATACCACAGGGTTTAGTCTATGGACTTATACTACACTGTCCCCAATGCCTATATTTACAGTTCTTGCACAGAGGTTTGTCATTTGACACATGCTGGTTCTTCTTGAACCTGAAATTCCCTTTCTTTTTGAACCTTTGGGAGTTATTATGCTCAAGTTTCCTCTTTTCGTCAGTTTCAGTTCTTACTGACTTTTGTCTCACTAAATCTAAAGTGAGGGAGAGAGATAGGTCGATAGCGGACCTATAGGTACTAGGCTGAGCAGCCTTTACCATGCCCTTTATCTTGGGCGCCAATCCATTTATAAAACACGCAATGCGTTTTGATTCAGGGGTGATTGGATAGGAAACCAACCTAGACAGGGAATTGAAATTGGAAACATACCTCTGACAATCTAGGTATTTCATAGAAAGAGACAAAAAGTCTGTCTCTAGTTTCTCCACCTCATGGGGTGGGCAGTATGTTTCCTTAACAAGGTCTAAAAATTTGGACCATCCCAAATTGTACAGGTGGACTTTACCCGTAGATTGGATCATTGCCTTCCACCATATTAGGGCATCGCCCTTGAAGGACTGTGATACATACTTGACCACATCCTTATCAGCACAACCGCTGATATCTACAATCGTCTCCATCTCATCAAGCCATTTCAAGGCTTCGACAGCTCATTGCTCCCCATTAAAGTCTCGGGGCTTGCAGGAGACGAAATACTTATAGGTACACCCGTCTTTAAAAGAACGGGACCTATTATCGAAATCTATTTGCTTTGGCTCACTCTTCGCATTCGAAGAGTGAACTGAGCTCTCCTTATGAGCTGAAGATGGTGGAATAGATAAGGGTCTGGATCGAGTAGCACTCGATTCCCTAAGCTTTTCTATGGCCTTTCCCATGGCCTTTTCAACAGCCGCATCAATGCGAGATTGAAAATTATCATTATCATTATCTCTATCTTCGGCTTTGTTTGAGTCAACAATCTGGTGGCTACTTTGTGCCTCATTCGAGTTAGCCATCTTCAAGCTTTGGTTCTATATACCAATAAAATCTTTCTTAGCCATGGTATACAAACTATACCGGCTTTATAAACATTGGATATAACAATCCATTGCCTAAACTAGTGTGAATAACATCACAACTCTTAGGCTTAACATATCTATATTTGGCCTAGGTCTTAATAGGACCATCGAAGGCAAATTACAATCTGGACGTAGTCCATATATTATTTGGACAGTGGATCGTAAGGTCACAACTGTCATTGTCATAATTGACAATTATATTTAGCTCATAGGCTTGTCACTAATGGACATAATAATTGGGCACATTGGCCGGTCACATTGGACATAATATATATATATATATATGGCATATCAGTCTGTCACTTAGGACATAATACATATGGCATATCTGTCACACCCCTACCCGCAGCGGATAAGGTGATCGGGGCATGATTGGGTTATCATCAAAGCTCATGACATTTATTAAACGTTTCATATTCATTAATACAATTTAAATGGAAATTTACAATGATTGCTACAACATGATCTAACTACAATCTAAACTTCTTTGTTCTCTTCTAAGGCATATCCTATGTTATCCTTGCTTCAACCTGTTCACCTGTATCATGTGTAAAAAGGTTTTTGGATCAACATAATGTTGGCGAGTGAATCCTATGGAAAACAATTGAACAATTCATTTAAATTGATTATGAAATATGTGCACAACCAAACATGAGTAAAATTAGATGTAACTTGATCAACAATCATAATATGTTAAATGAAAACACTCATGAATAATAATGGAACAATTAAAGGCACGCGTTGCTCAACTCGTCTCTCACGAGGAACTGAGGGGCCTGATGAATGAATTGCATAAACATGATAATATGAATAACACAACTACAAACAATATAAACTCAATGAAAACACACATGAACAATAATGAATTGAATTGAAGCACGCGATGTTCTACTCGTTTCCCACGAGGAACTGATGGGCTTAATGTATGAGTTTCATGTAATTTGACAAACGGAATATAAGTAAATCACAACAATAAATCAATCTAAGTTTAAGTCATGATGTGGTATGGCACAAGTTTAAATAAATAAATTAATTATTTCATAACACATGACACACCCCAAAACGTGTAATTTAAAAGGGGGAATTGTAAGATTCACTCACAGTGGGTGCGTTCGGTTGATGACGTTGAATGCACGCGAAGTGGTTTTAACCACGAGTGAGATTTAACCTAGATAAATCGCATTATGGTTTGGTAAGTAAACGGATTTTATTAAACTATTTTAGTAGGATTGTTGGGTGCATTTTTGTGAGTTTGAGGCTATTTTCTAACCTTAAAAATGTTATTTTTAAGTATTTATAATTGATTTTTAATTAAAATAATTAAATAAAAGTAATAAAAAAAATTTATTTTTTTCTGACCGTTGACCGGCCCGTTGACTGTTGACCTGACCGTTGACCGGTTCGATGGATTATTGTTGTGCGCTGAGTGAGGCTCGAACCCGAGACCTCTCGTACGCGTGCACGCAGCTCTACCAATTGAGCTACGTGTCTAACCCGTTATATATCCGATTTTAATTATATATATACATTAGTTAGAATTAAACAGAAATCCTTTTATTTTAAAAACATTTTAAGCGGAACGGTCTTGCAATCCACAGGTCTCGAACCCGGGACCTGTGGTTTAATCCAACACACAGTCCACCGCTGGACTGTGTGTTCAACATGTTATAACATTCGATTTTTATTATACTTAAATACTAATTATTTATTTCCTTTTCTGCCTTAATTAAAAAGAGAAGATAATTGTCCGAGTCGGTGCTGAAGACCGGACTCGAACTCGTGACCTGTGATATAAACAAACACACAGTCCACCGCTGGACTGTGTGTCTAACTTGGTTATTATTCCGGTTAACAATATATTTAACATATATCTGTGGCGATCCGGTTCAGTAAACAAAAAAAAAATGGATTTTATTAAAGAAGCGTGTGTGAGACGGGATTCGAACTTGAGACGTTTTGCGTTTTATATGTGCACACAGTCCACCGCTGGACTGTGTGTCTAACCCGATTAATATCATGATTTTAATTAAACTTATAAGATACAAAAGTGCACCGTCTTCTTCACTGAAAAATAACCAGAGATGAAGTCTGACTGGTTCGAGATTTCTATCAGTTTTATTAGTGTTTTACAGTTCAATATGGTGAGGTAATTGTGAAAAAGGAAAAGAAATTGGGCGAAGAAGTATACCGACTGGATCCTCTGTTTTCCGGCAGAACTCCGGCGACAGGATTCAACTCCGGCGTCAGGTGTCTTGCAGCATCAAGTCTCCGGAAAGCTTGGAAAAGGTAAGGGTATCTCCGGTATAAGCTTCAGGGGCTCAGTGAGGTTCAAAAGTTAAAACTCGGTTTTCCGGCGAAAAACAGGAAAGTTCCGGCGAGTGGAATTACGCCGAGAAAAGGTGTGATTTTTGAGCGAAAGTGTTTGTCGTCGGTTGTGGGTCAATTTATAGGACAAATCGTCAATGCACTTGGTCTGAATTCCGACTGTGTTCGTTATTTAAATTTTCCGGCGGTTATGAATTTGGTCGCGGACTTTAAACATCGGTTATAACCGATATGTGATTAAAGGTTTACGTTATAACGTAAATTGGTGTTAAAACTCGCGAATATTCCGGGATTCCGACGACTGAACCGTTTGGGCGCCGGTTTTGAATTTGTAACGACACTTTATCAATTAAATGATTGAAATATATAACAAACAGAACAAGCGGCGCAGTGGTTTATGTGTGAGAGTTAAGTCATGATTCTGGTTCGGTACAGACCCGGGTTCGAAACCCGGCAGATGTATTTCATTTTTATTTTGCGATTTTTGACAGTTTTTCAAAAACTAAATATATATTCGCGTATAATAATTGATTACGGATCGTTTAAAAATGTTTTGGACATTTAATTCGCAACGAAAATTTTGACTGACTGTTCGGTTGCTAAACGGAGCGGGTTTGGTAAATCCGTTTTTGACGGATGTTAAAGTATCCCCTGCTTTTTAGAAATTTCGTCCCGAAATTTAAATAATGATATATTTTGACTAAAAGGGTGATGATGTTTTGTTTGACAGTTGTATGCTTAGCAAAATAAAGGCTTAAGTTTTTGTTCGAGGCGGTAACGTTCCTTGTAAGGGTTAAGTACCCTATTCAGGAATCGCTTTTTGTTGCCTACTGTATAAGTATTGATAAGCAGAAATGATTTGCTAAAATGATATCATGCATAAGAGTTTAGATACGTTTGGGAAAAATATGGTTATATCCTAAGGCAAAACTTCTAACACTACAATCTACATGGAACATAAATAAAAACACAACAGCTGATATCCAAACATGAATGAACACATCAGCAAATATTTGAACATGAATAAACATAACAGCAAATATTCGAACATGAATGAACACATCAGCAAATATTTGAACATGAATAAACACAACAGCAAATATTCGAACATGAATAGACACATCAGCGAATATTTGAACATGAATAAACACAACAGCAAATATTCGAACATGAATAGACACATCAGCGAATATTTGAACATGAATAAACACAACAGCAAATATTTGAATCCACATTCTGATAACATATATGTTTTAATGATGGAAGTTCCTCTCTCGTTTGTTATGATGGAGAGGTTAATTTATGTAGAAATGGAACACAATCCAATCTCTTTAAATAACATGATGATATAAACGTAACACAAATTCCAACCAAGGCAATACTAAATCCTACATGGAACTTCTCATAACCGCCTGATAATGCCTCTGATCCTTTGGCAAGAATACTTATATATAGGAAGTACCAGCGGCGTATCCACCGTATTCTTGCCAAATTTTCATTAGTTTTATCCACAAGTTATGATTGGTTACCAAGAAACTAATAAATCCTACATAGAACTTCTCATAACCATCCGTTAATGCCTCTGATCCTTTGACAAGAATACTTATATATAGGAAGTACCAGCGGCGTATCCACCATATTCTTGTCAAATTTTCATTGGTTTTAACAGTGAATTATGATTAGTCCTATAACTCTACAATCAATACAACAAACATAAATTACTGAAATGAAATATATCTGTGCGATCAAGGCTCAATCGAACGGAGCCGATCATTTTGCATGTACTGAAAATGAAATTGTGTGCTCAAGGCTTAAACAAACGGAGCCGAACATATTGAATGTACTGAAATTGAAATTGTGTGCTCAAGGCTCAATCAAACGGAGCCGAGCGTATTGCATGTACTGAATATGAATAACTTAACCATACAAACAGCCTATGCATGGAACCTCTCATAACCGCCTGATAATGCCTCCGATTATTTGACAAGAATACTTATATATAGGAAGTACCATCGGCGTATCCACCATATCCTTGTCAAATTCTCATTAACTTTATCCGCAAGTTATGGTTAGTTCGATGCGACTCTACTACAAACACCACAACCACATGATACTGATAATGAAATTGTCTGTGCGCTCAAGGCTCAATCAAACGGAGCCGAACGTATTGAATGAAATTGTATGTGCGCTCAAGGCTCAATCAAACGGAGCCGAACGTATTGAATGTACTGAAATTGAACAACTTAATTTAAACAACCATCACACAATCAGCCTATGCATGGAACCTCTCATAACCGCCTGATAATGCCTCCGATCATTTGACAAGAATACTTATATATAGGAAGTACCATCGGCGTATCCACCATACCCTTGTCAAATTTTCGTTGACTTTATCCGAAAGTTATGGTTAGTTCGATGCGACTCTACTACAAACACCACAACCACATGATACTGATAATGAAATTGTCTGTGCGCTCAAGGCTCAATCAAACGGAGCCGAACGTATTGAATGAAATTGTATGTGCGCTCAAGGCTCAATCAAACGGAGCCGAACGTATTGAATGTACTGAAATTGAACAACTTAATTTAAACAACCATCACACAATCAGCCTATGCATGGAACCTCTCATAACCGCCTGATAATGCCTCCGATCATTTGACAAGAATACTTATATATAGGAAGTACCATCGGCGTATCCACCATACCCTTGTCAAATTTTCGTTGACTTTATCCGAAAGTTATGGTTAGTTCGATGCGACTCTACTACAAACACCACAACCACAAGATACTGATAATGAAATTGTATGTGCGCTCAAGGCTCAATCAAACGGAGCCGAACGTATTGCATGAAATGTAAATTGAAATGTGCGCTCAAGGCTCAATCAAACGGAGCCGAACATATTGCATGTATTGAAATGTAAAATTACGTAACCGATCAAGGCTCAAACAAACGGAGCCGATCGTGCGGGCACGCCAAGATCAACCACATAATAAAATGGGGATCCAACTCAACCTCGATGGATGGGGAGCCACGGCCTCGGCAAAAGCATATACCGAAAACAATATATAATATATAATATCCAATAATTTCTCTAACAGTCTACACATGTGATAAAGAAAAACATAAGACTAAACAATAGAAGTTGAATCTGGATCTTCGGCGAAGAGGGCTAGCTGAGTATCTTCATCAGGGCCGTCATTATCTTCGACAGGGTTGGCGTTGATATTGAAGACTCTTCCTCTTGCTGGTAGCATAGTGGTTGGGTTTTCTTGGTTTACTTGGTTAACTGGGTTTGATTGGGCTTGAGTGTTGATAACGTTAACCAATTGAGGGCATGTGTTTCTAAGGTGGGTAGGGTCGCCACAATTGAAGCAAGCTCGAGCATATGGGAACATGGGGTGTTGGGGTTGGTGATAAGTTTGGGCCATGTTTTGAGTAGGGGAAAAGGTTTGGTCTTGAAAGGTGCGACAAACATTGCTCAAATGACCATAACGTCCACAAGTTGTACATAGCCGGCAAGGTAAAGTAAGGGGATGGTGATAAAAACAGTTGTTGCATCGAGGGTGAGGTCCGAGATATGGTTTCTTATTTGGGTAAGCTGAGTTGGGTGCCACTTGGGTGATTGGGACAGCTCGGATGGGTATAGCGTGAAAAACGGGTTGATTTCGTTGAGTAGCAGCGAAAAGTCGCCCGACTCTTCTTCTCTTAGGATTGGGTTGAGAAGGGGATTCGGTTTGGGTGGAGTCGGAGGTTTCAGTCGATTCTTTATCCTTCTTCTTTTCCTCCTTGAAGTCTTTGTTTCGAATTCGGTTCTCGGTGAGCTCTGTTGCTAGCTCCATTGCTGCTTCCAAAGTTGCAGGCTTGGTACTTATCACAGGGTCTTGAATCTTTGACGGAAGACCACGAATGTAGTGCTCGATCAAACGGTAGAGGGGAGTAAACATGTTGGGAACCATTTGATGTAATTCGAGGAACCTTTTGTTGTAGGTGATGTGGTCTCCTTCCATTTGCTTCAATGAATAAAATTCATCTTCAAGCTTCTTGATTTCGCTCCTTGGGCAAAATCGTCTGGTCATGATTTCCTTCAATTCGTTCCAAGTTAGGGTCATAGCATCTTCAACACCTCGTTTTGCCTTCTCTGTATTCCACCAAGTAAGTGCTATCCCATATAGTCGACCGGTAGCATAACGCACTTTGCGATCATCAGGGCAATCGCAATTTAGAAAAGTATTCTCCATTTCTTCAAACCAATGGAGGAGTGCGGTGACACCTTCAGTCCCTTTATATTTCGGAGGGTCGCATGATTTGAAATGCTTGTAGGTGCATTTAGTGGTGTTTGGGGAAGAGTTGAAAATGTTTTGGTTTGCTTGATTGACAGGATTATTGGTAAGTGCTTGTTGAACTTGGATTACAATGTTGGGTATTACGGCAGCCATTTGTTGAGCGATTAAGGCAGCCATGCGATCGCGGGCTTTTCTTGCTCTCGTCTTCCTACGGGCGAGGTTAGAAGACATCTACAATGAATACATGACAAGAGTATGAGTTGGATGCTTTTGGGATCATGGGTCGCATTCAAGAATGATCATTTATAAAATAATTATACAAAAATACTACATCCATAGGATGTCTTGGGCTTTGCTCGCTGTTAGGCCCGTCATGCCGCCATACTTTACCTTGTGTAATCATGTGGGCCCCCATGAATACCGGTTTTTCATATGGTTCGCACGGTTTCTGCCTGGTTGCGTACACAAAAACCCGGGAAAATCGAGAAATATGTATACAACGTGTGATGTTCGGAATGTGTCCAGGTGTAGACACGATGACACCTCAAAGTAGGGTTAGTTCGAACGACGTTTGGTGTGGCATGCTTTGGCCTAATAGGTCCTTCGTACTCTCATCGTTGGTCCCCAGGTAGGCAAACTGGTCCGTTATATTGGATTTATACGAATGCCAGCCTAGACAGGACGTTCCGACTACCGGTACTTGTACCCTTCCAGTTACTACATGCCCGTCGCAGAACTTACTTTGATGAGAATTGAAAATTGCATAAAATCTTTGGATAACGAGAGTATGAAAATAAATTGAACACATGAACATCGATATATGTATAATGAATATGTATATATGTATAATGAATATGTATATGAGCATGTATGTTTGACTGAAATGTAAACAAATATGAAACAAATAAATATCACAAGTTTGTATGTAACCACCTAATCAATTTAAAATTTAGGCAGACTATAGTATAGGCTCTAAGGGTCTAATAACCTATCCTATATCCCTATAGTCATGGCTCTGATACCAATCTGTCACACCCTACCCGCAGCGGATAAGGTGATCGGGGCATGATTGGGTTATCATCAAAGCTCATGACATTTATTAAACGTTTCATATTCATTAATACAATTTAAATGGAAATTTACAATGATTGCTACAACATGATCTAACTACAATCTAAACTTCTTTGTTCTCTTCTAAGGCATATCCTATGTTATCCTTGCTTCAACCTGTTCACCTGTATCATGTGTAAAAAGGTTTTTGGATCAACATAATGTTGGCGAGTGAATCCTATGGAAAACAATTGAACAATTCATTTAAATTGATTATGAAATATGTGCACAACCAAACATGAGTAAAATTAGATGTAACTTGATCAACAATCATAATATGTTAAATGAAAACACTCATGAATAATAATGGAACAATTAAAGGCACGCGTTGCTCAACTCGTCTCTCACGAGGAACTGAGGGGCCTGATGAATGAATTGCATAAACATGATAATATGAATAACACAACTACAAACAATATAAACTCAATGAAAACACACATGAACAATAATGAATTGAATTGAAGCACGCGATGTTCTACTCGTTTCCCACGAGGAACTGATGGGCTTAATGTATGAGTTTCATGTAATTTGACAAACGGAATATAAGTAAATCACAACAATAAATCAATCTAAGTTTAAGTCATGATGTGGTATGGCACAAGTTTAAATAAATAAATTAATTATTTCATAACACATGACACACCCCAAAACGTGTAATTTAAAAGGGGGAATTGTAAGATTCACTCACAGTGGGTGCGTTCGGTTGATGACGTTGAATGCACGCGAAGTGGTTTTAACCACGAGTGAGATTTAACCTAGATAAATCGCATTATGGTTTGGTAAGTAAACGGATTTTATTAAACTATTTTAGTAGGATTGTTGGGTGCATTTTTGTGAGTTTGAGGCTATTTTCTAACCTTAAAAATGTTATTTTTAAGTATTTATAATTGATTTTTAATTAAAATAATTAAATAAAAGTAATAAAAAAAATTTATTTTTTTCTGACCGTTGACCGGCCCGTTGACTGTTGACCTGACCGTTGACCGGTTCGATGGATTATTGTTGTGCGCTGAGTGAGGCTCGAACCCGAGACCTCTCGTACGCGTGCACGCAGCTCTACCAACTGAGCTACGTGTCTAACCCGTTATATATCCGATTTTAATTATATATATACATTAGTTAGAATTAAACAGAAATCCTTTTATTTTAAAAACATTTTAAGCGGAACGGTCTTGTAATCCACAGGTCTCGAACCCGGGACCTGTGGTTTAATCCAACACACAGTCCACCGCTGGACTGTGTGTTCAACATGTTATAACATTCGTTTTTTATTATACTTAAATACTAATTATTTATTTCCTTTTCTGCCTTAATTAAAAAGAGAAGATAATTGTCCGAGTCGGTGCTGAAGACCGGACTCGAACTCGTGACCTGTGATATAAACAAACACACAGTCCACCGCTGGACTGTGTGTCTAACTTGGTTATTATTCCGGTTAACAATATATTTAACATATATCTGTGGCGATCCGGTTCAGTAAACAAAAAAAAATGGATTTTATTAAAGAAGCGTGTGTGAGACGGGATTCGAACTTGAGACGTTTTGCGTTTTATATGTGCACACAGTCCACCGCTGGACTGTGTGTCTAACCCGATTAATATCATGATTTTAATTAAACTTATAAGATACAAAAGTGCACCGTCTTCTTCACTGAAAAATAACCAGAGATGAAGTCTGACTGGTTCGAGATTTCTATCAGTTTTATTAGTGTTTTACAGTTCAATATGGTGAGGTAATTGTGAAAAAGGAAAAGAAATTGGGCGAAGAAGTATACCGACTGGATCCTCTGTTTTCCGGCAGAACTCCGGCGACAGGATTCAACTCCGGCGTCAGGTGTCTTGCAGCATCAAGTCTCCGGAAAGCTTGGAAAAGGTAAGGGTATCTCCGGTATAAGCTTCAGGGGCTCAGTGAGGTTCAAAAGTTAAAACTCGGTTTTCCGGCGAAAAACAGGAAAGTTCCGGCGAGTGGAATTACGCCGAGAAAAGGTGTGATTTTTGAGCGAAAGTGTTTGTCGTCGGTTGTGGGTCAATTTATAGGACAAATCGTCAATGCACTTGGTCTGAATTCCGACTGTGTTCGTTATTTAAATTTTCCGGCGGTTATGAATTTGGTCGCGGACTTTAAACATCGGTTATAACCGATATGTGATTAAAGGTTTACGTTATAACGTAAATTGGTGTTAAAACTCGCGAATATTCCGGGATTCCGACGACTGAACCGTTTGGGCGCCGGTTTTGAATTTGTAACGACACTTTATCAATTAAATGATTGAAATATATAACAAACAGAACAAGCGGCGCAGTGGTTTATGTGTGAGAGTTAAGTCATGATTCTGGTTCGGTACAGACCCGGGTTCGAAACCCGGCAGATGTATTTCATTTTTATTTTGCGATTTTTGACAGTTTTTCAAAAACTAAATATATATTCGCGTATAATAATTGATTACGGATCGTTTAAAAATGTTTTGGACATTTAATTCGCAACGAAAATTTTGACTGACTGTTCGGTTGCTAAACGGAGCGGGTTTGGTAAATCCGTTTTTGACGGATGTTACAATATCAGCCTGTCACCTTGGACATAATTTTGGCACATTGGCCTGTCACCTTAGACATAGATTGGGCACATTGGCCTGTCACCTTGGACATAGATTGGGCACATTGGCCTACATCATAACAGATGTATATTCATGGCATATCAGCCTGTCACATTGGACATAAATTGGGCACATTAGCCTACATCATAACAGATGTATATTCATGGCATATCAGCCTGTCACATTGGATATAAATTGGGCACCTTGGCCTACATCATAACAGATGTAATTCATGGCATATCAGCCTGTCACATTGGACATGAATTGGGAACCTTGGCCTACATCATAACAGATGTAATTCATGGCATATCAACCTGTCCCATTGGACATAAATTGGGCACATTGGCCTACATCATAACAGATGTATATTCATGGCATATCAGCCTGTCCCATTGATGGTTAGTGTGCTTCCTCAAGTAACACTACAAGAAGTATGAACATTTCTTAATGTTAACATAAGAGTACCTTAATGATTGATTAATTGTCCCAGTCACCTTCGACCTTAACGACCTAGGAGGTTTGGACCTAGTCCCCACCTCTGGATAGAAGGATAACTTCCCTTAACTATCCTGATAGAAGACCCCTTCGTACTTAACTATCATTTCTTGGCCAAATGTGTGGTCTACACCACTTGGCATAATCAAATCTATTAAGGTCTTTTGGAATTATATAGCAGAGCATAAATTTCGAATAAAATCGAGACGCTCGTTTTGAAGAGGATGAATACATATATATAATTCCAAAAATACTTCATTAAATTTCAAATAGAAATTACAATACTAGAAAAATGAAATTAACTGTCCATGCAAGGACTAATGAAACAAAATGTCCACACATGGACTAAAGAAATAACAATGTCCTCGCAGGGACTACATATAATTTAGAAGAGACTTCACTCGTCCTTCTTTCCCTTGACCAACTAGGAGAGTTTCTTGAAGAACTTGTTTGTCTTCTTCTCCGTTTTCTCCGCTTGTTGTTGCATTTCTTTCATTCTTTCTAAGGCTTCGTTAAAGGCCTCAAGTGGTGGCAGAGGTTGTGTTTGTGTTTGTGGCATAACCAGATACTGGTACCCATAAGTTGGATATCCAGTCGGTGGATAAGTAGGTGGGAAAGGAGACGGGTAAAGTGTGTTGTGCATAACTGCTTGCATATAGGGGTCTTGCGACCATGCTTGATAGTCTACTGGTGTAGACGGGTTAAAAGATCCTATCCAGATGTATCTAGATATGTGGGGATCGGGTTACTATAACCCGATGGTGGTGGTTGAACTGTAGGTGTTGGTGTTGGTTCCACCACAGGTGAAACATTAGAGGGTCCAACCATTTGTGGTCCTCTTGAATTGTGCGGTAGGAATTGGGCAAAGGTGACAGCAATCCCGACCTTTGTCCTGCACGTACCGACATACGTGCTCCACACTTCCTCCTTGGTGGTTCAGGTGGTGGTTGAGTTTGGTCCACTGGTTCCGTGTGGATATCTTCTTATATAGGAGGTGGTTGAGAGTGATGGGAAGGAGTGTTGGCGAAGGTAAATTGGTTCCAATATTGGTCCCACTCATTAGAACCTTGGCAAGGCGATCCGGCATAAGAGTTCGAATCGCTTGAGATTTCTATGCAATGCGTATTCGATCTTGACGGCGGCATCTCCGGGTCGGAGTCCTCGTCCATAGGGTTTGGCTGGTCCAACTGATTTTGATCGGCTAGAGGTGTGTTAAAGTAGTGGTTAGGGTTAAATTCTTCATGATAAGAGTGTGAGTGGGAATGATGAGAACGGTTTGAATGATAGGAGTGGTGAGAGTGGTAAGAATTTTGGGAATGTGGGGGCGAGTGTCTATGAGAGACAGAGTGTCTCGCTGGTTGCCAAGGAGACGAATCTCCTGTCTCTTGGTAGGGATCTGAGTTGTGAGGTTGAGAAGGGATGCGCCCCGATGGTCCTCCCCTCATTAGACCTTTTCCTCTTCCACTTTGTCCTCTTACTCTTGGCGGCATTTTCCTGTTAAAATCAATATAAAAACAATACTAATAACTTAATAATGAAATGAGTAATCCTAGGTCAATGCCTAGACTCGAAAATCTAAGGAATGTGCTCGTGTAAGTTTGAGATTAAACACAAGACGGATAGTGTTTAATTCTCTCAAACATTGGCTTTGATACCAACCCTGTCACACCCCGGATTTCCAACCCAAATCCATACACCGGTGGGCCTGGGTGGGGAGTATCATGACATCAGTTGATAACACCATTGTCAATTAAACATAGCATAGCGGAAGTTTGGAGTAAAATTACTATTACAAACCAAATGTTCAAAATACAAAATAACATACAGGCTCGCAATAGAAGATCCACAGGCGGATCATAAATTGTACATGGAAAGAATATAAAACAGACTTTGGGAAGATCTAGGATTTGCAAGATCCTCTATCATACCGAGCACTTCCAGCCTATTTTTGTATTATACCTGCAAGCTCAGTCTTTTAAAAATAAGGCAACTTTCGCTGGTAAATACACTCAACTGACTCATTTTGAAAACATTTCAAAAATGTTTTAAGTGCGTATCAACACAAAATCTTTTTTTATAACTTGGGAAAGTTGACCGTCCAACCTTGTTACAGATTTACATGTTTGTCCATACATACAGGGCCCGGTACAGAGACCGAGACATGATTAACGTACACACCATTTTGGACTCACGAAGGAGTCAATTCCTCCCAACCTTGTGGGAATGCATTACTGAGCGTCTATCGGGTGTATGCCTACACCCGCGCTAAGGTCGTGGCCATTTCTATTGTAATGAGCCGAGGATATCCAGGACACGGTAGTTAACCCCCGATGTTTAAGTTATCAAACATATCAGTCACTCAGAGGCCAAGTTTTAAGCATGTTGACATATCAGTCACTCAGAGGCTAATGATTTAAGCATGTTGACTTATCAGTCACTCAGAGGCTGTTATTTATACATGTTGACATCGGCCAGTTACTCAGAGGCTCAGTTTGAGCATGTTGACACCTTTAGTCCTTATTGGTCTTTAATAGACTAAAAATAAAAATAATACATGTGTCACTATACTATTGGACACGATTTTACAGGGTGTTACACAAACTGATGATAAATATCTTTATGAAGTGCTTGTGTAAGGATAGCAAACGCCTTCTTCTCTAAATCATAGGCCTTTTTATCGTTTTCATCTAAGTTGGCTAAGGAGGTAGGATTTGATCCTGCTTCTTCGGGAGATTCCTTGTATGGTGTAGTAAAACATGTAACATCCGTCAAAAACCGGGTTAACCAAACCCGCTTCGTTTATTAACCGAACAACCATTTAAAAATTTTGTTGCGTATTTAATGCTCAAATTAAGTTTAAAGGATACATAATTAATAAGTATATTAGAATATAAAATTTATATTTGAAAATGTATTAAAAATAGTGAAATAAAAATTAATTACTGATGCCGGGTTTCGAACCCGGGTCAGCCGAGAGTATCACAAAGTCTTAACTCACATCCATCCAACCACTCCGCCACTTGTGTTGTTTGATAACATATTGAAACAATTAATACATATAATAAAACTGGAAAATCAAACCCAGTCAACAGCGCGCCCAAATCCGCAGACGCCGGAAAATCCGACGATTTCGCCAATTATCGTCGGTTACTTTTGACTTAACGTAAGAATTAACGACGCCATCAGTTATAACCGATGTCCAGTTCCACGACATCCGTCGTAACCGTCGGAGAACGGCTGACCAATGAATCGAGACTAGAAACAGACCCAATTCAACTTGATTCTTCCCTATAAATTCACACCCTAGCCTCTGGTAAACTTTTCGCTCAAAATCGCACCGATTCTTCAATCAATTTCACTCGCCGGAATTCTCTGCAAGTCGCCGGAAAACCGAGACTTTCATCAACACGGTAAATACCTCGACTATTTCTGTTTCATTCCATTATTAGACAAATTATAACATCACTCCATCACCCAGAATCAACCCAGACGACATTGCCGGATTTTCTGTTTTCGCCGGAAAACTTCTGGAATTTCCAGAATCTCGTTGTTAATCGGTATGATCATCTAAACATCCTGATAATCGTTGCTCAGTAATTCAATTTTATATCTAATCAATCAAAACTGTTATTTGACCTGAACAGAGGAAGCTCACAAAACAGAGCCGGCGATCCTTGCCGGAGTTCTGAAAAAGACGACCTGTTCCAGTACTTTCTTTCCCCAAACCCTCTCCGTTCATTACCTTTCAATTGCTCATAATATCGTTAACCGAACTAAACAAGAAACAGTTGGTTTAACCGTTGTCTGTGTTTTGAACGAAGAAGACGAAGTCGTGTATGATATAAGATTAATTAAAATCGGTATTATAAACGGGTTAGATACACAGTCCAGCGGTGGACTGTGTGCAATCAATACGCATACGTCCCGAGTTCGATCCTTGACACACGCACATTCGCTGTAATAAAAATGTTTTTTTTTTAAAGCGAACAGGATCCACACGTAGTAAGATGTTAATATAATAAAAACTGTAATATTTACCAAATTAGACACACAGTCCAGCGGTGGACTGTGTGCCAAACTAAACCACAGGTCCCGGGTTCGAGACTTGTGAAGAGCACCGAGTCGATACCATTAAATACTTTTTAAAATAAATGATTTTCGGATTAACGTAAATAGTGTATAAATATAATTAAAAACAGAAATATTTCGGGTTAGACACGTAGCTCAGTTGGTAGAGCTGCGTGCACGCGTACGGGAGGTCACGGGTTCGAGTCTCACTCAGTGCAAATATATACTCGACCGAACCGGTCAACGGTCAACAGTCCTGGTCAAATTAACGGTCAACGGTCAAAGTCAAAAGGTCAACATTTTTTTTATTTTTTATTTATTTATTTAATTTAAAAATCAATTAAAAATACTTAAAAATAACGTTTTTAAAGTTAGAAAATAGCCTTAAACTCACAAAAATATATCCAAAAATTCTACTAAAATTGATTAATAAAATCCGCTTATTTACCGAACCGTTATGTTATTATCTTGGTTAGTTTCTCTCATGGTTAAATCCAAATTCGTGCGCATTCATCATCAATCCAAGAAACGCAACCACTGTGAGTGAATTCTTACAAACTCCCCTTTTTATTCACGTTTTGGGGTGTATCATGTGTCGCTTAAACTAATTTGTTAATTCAAACTCGTGCTATACCATATTATGATCTAAACTTAGAATGTAAATATTGTTTGTAGTTATGTATTACATATTGTCAAGTTGTATGCAAATTATTTGTTAGGCCCATCAGTTCCTCGTGGGAGACGAGTTGAACAACGCGTGCCTTAAAACTCAATCATTAGGCCCATCAGTTCGTAGAACAACGCGTGCCTCAAAACTCATTCATTAGGCCCATCAGTTCCTCGTGGGAGACGAGTTGAACAACGCGTGCCTCAAAACTATCTATTATTGTATGTGTGTGCATTATTTAATATTAAATGTTTTGTGAATAAATTTACATCTACATTTACTCATATGTGGTTATGCACTTTATTTTATAATCAATTCAATAAACTTGTTTAAATGTTTTTCATAGGATTCACTCGCCAACTTTTTGTTGATCCAAAAACTATTTTTACACATGATACAGGTGAACAGGATGAAGCAAGGAAAACATAGGAAATGCCTTAGAAGAAAATAATGAAGTCTAGAAAGATGTATATAACATGTTGTAATCATGATTGTATGATCTCCTTTAAATTGTAATAATAAATATGAAACATTATAATAAATGTCATGAGCTTTGATGAAAACCCAATCATGCCCCGATCACCTTTTCCGCTGCGGGTCGGGGTGTGACAGATTGGTATCAGAGCTTTTGACTATAGGGATATAGGATAGGTTATTAGACCCTTAGAGCCTATACTATAGTTGATTAGATTTTAATTGTTTATGTGGTTACATGCAAACTCATGATGTTTATTTCTTTCATATTTATTACATACACAAATGAATGCAAACACTTCCAATACTACATTTTGTGATACATAGTGAATTATACTTACAGTCAAACATACATAATTACATACACATTCATCATACATATTTCAATGTTCACATATTCGAATCATCTTCATACTTCCGTTATTCAAGATTTTGTCGCATTTTTCATTTTTCAAATCTCATCAAAGTGAGTTCTGCGACGGCCATGTAGTAACTGTAAGGGTACCAGTACCGGTAGTCGGAACGTCCTGTCTAGGTTGTCATTCGTATAAATCCAATATAACGGACCAGTTTGCCTACCTGGGGACTAACGATGAGAGTACAAAGGACCTATTAGGCCAAAGCATGCCACACCAAACGTCGTTCGAACTAACCCCACTTTGAGGTGTCACCGTGTCCACACCTGGATACATTCCGAATATCATACGTTACATACATATTTCTCGATTTTCTCTGGGTTTTAGTGTACGTAACCAGGCTAACACATGCGAACCATATGAAAAACCCGGTAATCATGGGGGCCCACATGATTACGAAGGTGAAGTCTGGCGGCATGCAAGGCCCAATTATGAGCAAAGCCCAAGACATCCTATGGATGTAGTAGATTTATTGTTCTATAATTATTTATTGAATGTTCATTCCTAAATACGACACATGATCCCTAAAACATCCAACTCATACTCTTGATATGTATTCCTTGTAGATGTCTTCTAGTCTCGCTCGTAGGAAGATGTGATCAGGAAAAGCCCGCGAGCGCATGGCTGCCCAAATCGCTCAACAAATGGCTGCCATAATACCTAACATTGTAGTTCAAGTTCAACAAGCCCTTACCGCTAATCCCGTCAACCAAGAAGATCAAAATGTTATCAACCCTCCCCCAAAAACCACTAAATGCACCTTCAAGCATTTCAAATCCTGCGACCCTCCAAAATACGAAGGGACTGAAGGTGTCACCACTCCCCTCCATTGGTTTGAAGAAATGGAAAACACTTTTCTAAATTGCGATTGCCCCGATGATCGCAAAGTGCGATATGCTACTGGTCGTTTACTTGGAATAGCACTTACATGGTGGAATACAGAGAAGGCCAAACGAGGTGTTGAAGATGCTATGACTTTGACTTGGGAAGAGTTGAAGGAAATCATGACAAGACGGTTTTGCCCAAGGAGCGAAATCAAGAAATTAGAGGATGAGTTCTATTCGTTGAAACAAAAGGAAGGCGACCACACCACGTACAACAAGAGATTCCTCGAGTTAAATCAAATGGTTCCCAACTTGTTCACTCCTCTTTACCGCTTGATCGAGCACTACATTCGAGGGCTTCCTTCAAAAATTCAAGACTCTAGAATAAGTACCACACCTGCAACTTTGGAAGCAGCAATGGAGTTAGCTACAGAGCTCACCGAGAACCGCATACGGAATAAGGACTTCAAGGAGGAGAAGAAGATGGATAAAGCATCAACTGAAACCTCAAACTCTACCCAAACCGAATCCCCTTCTCAACCCATTTCTAAGAGAAAATGAGATGGGCAACTTTTCGCTGTCACCCAACGCAATCAACCAGCCTCACAAGCCGTACCCCTCCAAGCTATCCCAATCACTCAAGTAGCACCCAACTCAACTTACCCAAATAAGAAACCTTACCTTGGACCTCACCCTCAATGTAACACATGTTTTTATCACCATCCATCTACCTTACCTTGTCGACTATGTGCGAATTGTGGACGCTATGGTCATTTGAGCAAGGTTTGCCGCACCCCTCAAAACCAAACCTCACCCCCTACTCAAAACATGATCCAAACATATCAACAACCCCAATACCCCATG
Source organism: Scalesia atractyloides (assembly GCA_947069175.1). Classification (NCBI taxonomy): domain Eukaryota; kingdom Viridiplantae; phylum Streptophyta; class Magnoliopsida; order Asterales; family Asteraceae; genus Scalesia; species Scalesia atractyloides. The sequence goes on from CAMTDV010000022.1 coordinate 44,503,215, forward strand.
TTACCTTATGTTCAAGCTTGTTTTAATTGTGGCGACCCTACCCATTATAGAAACACGTGCCCTCGGTTGGTTAACAACATACACGCCCAAGCTCAAGCAAACCCAGTTAACCAAGCAAATCAAGAAAACCCAACCACTAGGCCACCAGCAAGAGGAAGAGTTTTCAACATCAACTCCAATCCTATTGAAGATAATGACGGCCCAAATGAACCACCCAACTAGTCTCCTTCACCAAAAATAAAGATTCAACTCCAACCGCTTAGTTTTATGTTTTTCTTTATGTTATCTCAATTTTCACGTGTCTCAATTATAAATTAGAAATTTATCCAAGGATCTTAATGCGAATTACTACTTCAGTTTTGTTTTTATACTCATTGATTTAACATTCATATCATCATACATCTCAACGTATTTCAATCTCAACATTTAAAGAAGTTGGGTTATGTCTCACATCTACATAGACTAACCTCTCCATCATAACAAACGAGAGAGGTACTGTCATTATTCAAACATGTATACTATCAGAATTAAGACTCAAGCTTTGGTTGATTGTGTTTGTTTATGTTTTAGAGTCACATAGAACTAATCATAACTTACGGATAAAGCCAATGAAAATTTGACAAGAATATGGTGGATACGCCGCTGGTACTTCCTATATATAAGTATTCTTGCCAAAGGATCAGAGGCATTGTCAGGCGGTTATGAGAAGTTCCATGTAGGATTTAGTAATGTCTTGGTTGAAGTTTGTTTTATACTCACTGATTTAGCATTCATATCATCTCATCATTTAAAGAAATTGGATTGTGTTCTATTTCTACATAGACTAACCTCTCCATCATAACAAACGAGAGAGGTACTGTCACCATTCAAACATGTATACTATCAGAATTAGGACTCAGGCTTTGGTTGTTGTGTTTGTTTATGTTCTAGAGTTACATCATAGAACCAATCATGATTTGCTGATAAAGTCAATGAAAATTTAATAAGAATATGGTGGATACGCCGCTGGTACTTCCTATATATAAGTATTCTTGTCAAAGGATCAGAGGCATTGTCAGGCGACTATGAGAAGTTCCATGTAGGTTTTAGTAGTAGAAGTTTTGTTTTAGGATATAACCTTATCTTTCCAAACATATCAAAACTCTTGCGCATGAAATCATACTTAGTGAATCAACTCTGTTTCTAAATATTCTTTATCGTAGGCAACAAAAAGCGATTCCTGTAGCAGGGTACTCAACCCTTACAAGGAACGTTACCGCCTCAAACAAAAATTTAAACTCTTACTCCCTTCTAAGTATGTAATTGTCAAATTAAAACACCATCCTTTTGAGTCAAGCATGCCACTACTTAAATTTCGGGACGAAATTTCTAAAAGTAAGGGATACTGTAACATCCGTCAAAAACCGGGTTAACCAAACCCGCTTCGTTTATTAACCGAACAACCAGTTAAAAATTTCGTTGCGTATTTAATGCTCAAATTAAGTTTAAACGATACATAATTAATAAGTATATTAGAATATAAAATTTATATTTGAAAATGTATTAAAAATAGTGAAATAAAAATTAATTACTGATGCCGGGTTTCGAACCCGGGTCAGCCGAGAGTATCACAAAGTCTTAACTCACATCCATCCAACCACTCCGCCACTTGTGTTGTTTGATAACATATTGAAACAATTAATACATATAATAAAACTGGAAAATCAAACCCAGTCAACAGCGCGCCCAAATCCGCAGACGCCGGAAAATCTGACGATTTCGCCAATTATCGTCGGTTACTTTTGACTTAACGTAAGAATTAACGACGCCATCGGTTATAACCGATGTCCAGTTCCGCGACATCCGTCGTAACCGCCGGAGAACGGCTGACCAATGAATCGAGACTAGAAACAGACCCAATTCAACTTGATTCTTCCCTATAAATGCACACCCTAGCCTCTGGTAAACTTTTCGCTCAAAATCGCACCGATTCTTCAATCAATTTCAATCGCCGGAATTCTCTGCAAGTCTCCGGAAAACCGAGACTTTCATTAACACGGTAAATACCTCGACTTTTTCTGTTTCATTCCATTATTAGACAAATTATAACATCACTCCATCACCCAGAATCAACCCCAGACGACATTGCCGGATTTTCTGTTTTCGCCGGAAAACTTCTGGAATTTCCAGAATCTCGTTGTTAATCGGTATGATCATCTAAACATCCTGATAATCGTTGCTCAGTAATTCAATTTTATATCTAATCAATCAAAACTGTTATTTGACCCGAACAGAGGAAGCTCACAAAACAGAGCCGGCGATCCTTACCGGAGTTCTGAAAAAGACGACCTATTCCGGTACTTTCTTTCCCCAAACCATCTCCGTTCATTACCTTTCAATTGCTCATAATATTCGTTAACCGAACTAAACAAGAAACAGTTGGTTTAACCGTTGTCTGTGTTTTGAACGAAGAAGACGAAGTCGTGTATGATATAAGATTAATTAAAATCGGTATTATAAACGGGTTAGACACACAGTCCAACGGTGGACTGTGTGCAAACAATACGCATACGTCCCGAGTTCCATCCTTGACACACGCACATTCGCTGTAATAAAAATGTTCTTTTTTTAAACCGAACCGGATCCACACGCAGTAAGATGTTAAGTATAATAAAAACCATAATATTTACCAAGTTAGACACACAGTCCAGCGGTGGACTGTGTGCCAAACTAAACCACAGGTCCCAGGTTCGAGACCTGTGAAGAGCACCGAGTCGATACCATTAAATCCTTTTTAAAATAAATGATTTTCGGATTAATTTAAATAGTGTATAAATATAATTAAAACAGAAATATTTCGGGTTAGACACGTAGCTCAGTTGGTAGAGCTGCGTGCACGCGTACGGGAGGTCACGGGTTCGAGTCTCACTCAGTGCAAATATATACTCGACGAACCGGTCAACGGTCAACAGTCCTGGTCAATGGTCAACGGTCAAAGTCAAAAAGTCAACATTTTTTTTATTTTTTTATTTATTTATTTAATTTAAAAATCAATTAAAAATACTTAAAAATAACGTTTTTAAAGTTAGAAAATAGCCTTAAACTCACAAAAATATATACAAAAATCCTACTAAAATTGATTAATAAAATCCGCTTATTTACCGAACCGTTATGTTATTATCTAGGTTAGTTTCTCTCGTGGTTAAATCCAAATTCGTGCGCATTCATCATCAATCCAAGAAACGCAATCACTGTGAGTGAATTCTTACAAACTCCCCTTTTTATTCACGTTTTGGGGTGTATCATGTGTCGCTTAAACTAATTCGTTAATTCAAACTCGTGCTATACCATATTATGATCTAAACTTAGAATGTAAATATTGTTTGTAGTTATGTATTACATATTGTCAAGTTGTATGCAAATTATTTGTTAGGCCCACCAGTTCCTCGTGGGAGACGAGTTGAACAACGCGTGCCTTAAAACTATTCATTAGGCCCATCAGTTCCTCGTGGGAGACGAGTTGAACAACACGTGCCTCAAAACTATCTATTATTGTATGTGTGTGCATTATTAAATATTAAGTGTTTTGTGAATAAATTTACATCTACATTTACTCATATGTGGTTATGCACTTTATTTTATAATCAATTCAATAAACTTGTTTAAATGTTTTTCATAGGATTCACTCGCCAACTTTTGTTGATCCAAAAACCATTTTTACACATGATACAGGTGAACAAGATGAAGCAAGGAAAACATAGGAAATGCCTTAGAAGAAAATAATGAAGTCTAGAAAGATGTATAGAACATGTTGTAATCATGATTGTATGATCTCCTTTAAATTGTAATAATAAATATGAAACATTATAATAAATGTCATGAGCTTTGATGAAAACCCAATCATGCCCCGATCACCTTTTTCCGCTGCGGGTCGGGGTGTGACAAAACATGTCCATAATTATGTATTTTGACCAAGAACACATATATGGAAACGACTTTTCCACGAAGGATAATCATTCATAAGGTTCAGTTTTGGTGGACGGTTATTACTTCCTGTTTCACTCTCGCTTATAAGAAGAGTTTGAATGCTCTGATTTTGATTTGCTACACACGCCCATTGATTTGCGGTAATCATGGCTGTGTGTTGAGGCATTAGTGATTTAACCCATGAGGTTGCGAAGCTTTGGGATGAGTCTTGATTTGTGCTTGAACTACTCCTCCAATCCCAAGGATTAATACCCATTATGTTTTCTTGTTTATGAAAATTAAAAGGTTTAAAGTTTAATTTTTAAAAATAACAGTCTCCTTTTAAAGTTCACACTTTTAAAAACCACAAAGATTTGAAAATTGAAACACGAAAAAAAACAATCAAATAGGGTGGGTTCTTCGTACGAATCAATGATTCGTACAAGCCACTATCTTTCGTACGAACCAGGTTGTTTGTACGAACAACAGTCTTTCGTGCGAGCAACCTGTGCTTCGTGCGAACAAGGTCCTTCGTGCGAATGACTTGTTCTTTCGCACGAACAGTCTTGTTCTTCGTGCGGATGGGTTATTCGCGCGGATGTTTTTCGCTAAAGTTTGGTTTTTCACAGAGAGGAATCTTTTTGCATGGTTGGTTGGTGAAAAATTCCTTTTCTAACAGAGACTTGTTTCTGAGTTTGTTCGAAAGTGGTGAGTTGTCTACACAATTTTGGTTAAAAAGACAAACATTCCATATCAGCTTTTCAGTCAAAACAGTCAAGTCCAGAGATTTGGTCAACCCTACAAGAAAATTCCGGTGAGTTTTCGGCAGTGTTTCACCTGAAAATATGTCCAATGAACTTTGATAGAAAATTTTAAGAAAAACCACATCCTAACATGTCTCCATGTATTCTAACAAGGTTTTTATGAAAATTTTCTGGATACAACAAGTTTAACTAAGTTTTAAGTTGGTTATCTTTTAAAAAACTTAAGTTTCCTGTTGAAAGTTCAAGAACACTTCCAGAAACCCTCACAACTATCTCAGACACAACACTAAGCTTGGTTTTAAACAAGGAAGAGAGCCAAAGCTCTGATACCACTTGTAGGTCCACTTGGAGGATCAAGTTTAACCTACTTCCCTTTTATGTAACACACATACGAGTGTGGAATCCACGTAAGTATGCAAACCAAAGCAAAGTAAGAAACACAAGATAACCAAAGATTCACTATCTTGGTTAATAGAAGAGAACTAGTACAAGCACATACAAACAATGTTCATACAGACTCAGGAAATACTCTCTGTGCTCTCTCTCTCTCTCTCTCTTGTGCTCTCAGCGTCTCACCGCTTATCAACTTGCCAACCCACTACTGAGAAGTGCATGTCTGTTTATATAGTGCCCACACCTAGCAACAGTACGAAGAATGTTACGGGTTGTACGAAACACTATAAGTCAAGAAGAACTTTCTCCAAGGATGCTCGTACGAACGACCCATGGCTCGTACAAACATGAACTGGCTCGTACGAATCAAGCAAGGTGCTTGTTGAACTGAGCCACTCGTACGAATGGTTAGTGACTCGTACGAGCAACAACTTGCTCTTACGAAGCACTTCTCACTCGTACTTGAAAGTGTTCTTCGGAGAACGTGCTAACAGACATGACGTACACAAGACTCAACAGTATGCATACATGCAACTGTTTTACAACACAGACAAACTAATCGTCGTACTAAATCAAGATAGGAGGATATCTTGATTTGGTCGACACGACCAAACTATACAGACACAATAAACAAAGACCGTACAATTACATACGTAATTAAGAACAACCGACAGACACAAAGTGTATCAATATATATATATATATATATATATATATATATACATATATACATATATATATATACACACATATATATATATGAATTTATTAAGATTAAAAGCTGTAACACAGTCCGGAAATTGACAAAACATAACAAAAACTAAAAAGTAAAATCTAATAGAAAAACAAAAAAATATATATATATAAAATAAAATAAAAACCTAAAATTTTATTAAAAAACAAATTAAAGATTAAATTGCGCCCATGTATGAACTAAATTAACAACCAACAATAAAACTATGGTCGCAAAATATTATGAAAAGAATATTTAAAGAGATAATTAAATGTGGGTTTCAAAACATTTACAAATGTTGAATAAAAAAAGTTAAAATAAATTAATGTTGTAAATGGATGGTAAAAAAATAAAATAGAACTTAAAATTAAAAGTTGAATTTTCGCGGAAAAAACAAATGAAAAATAAGAATTAATTGTATATATAGTGTTTCACCCTAAGTATGTTACAAAAATAAAGTATAAGGTCTATTATGTGACTAATTAGAAGTGTAAAAGTGTCCCATAATCTAACAAAAAGTTTTAATGAAAGTTAATGTAGACCATAAACAATTAAACATGTCATACATTGAAACCTCATATATTTAATTTGTTAGTTTTTAAAGTTGGAGACCCTAAACATATTATTTCTATATGTTACCACTATCCATCTAATTAATTAACTCTTAAATAATAACATAAGTTACTAAATTAGGTTATAGCGATTTATATTTTAGAATATTTAAGCTGAAAACTTCGTGAAATTTACACTTACGGCTACCGGACGATCCATATTACGTTATTACATTAACTTATAACCAATGGTTTATTCATTAGTTATAAAAGTTTGCTTCATTTTTCGGCAATAATAAATTAGTGATGGCGTTCATTACATTTTAACACCACATGATAAATGTAAACTAATTATTCGTAAAATTCACAATTTGATAAAAAATTTACTCAACAAGTAAGTTCAGATGGACGTAACTGTAATAAAAATGAAAGTGGTCAACTAAATTAAAATCGGCATTGTGTGGCAAACTGAACCATTTATTAAAAAATATTGATTTGGATTATAGCTAATCTTTTAAAACCAAAAGATACAGGGATCTAAGCCGTTTAATTTTAGGTGTTACTAAATGCATCTCTTTTTTACTTTAAAACCTTTCCAATTCTAATCCTCTAAAAAATTCTAATTTTCATTCATCAACATTTTAGATACCAATATCTTGTATTTTTTATAACAGTAAAATGAAATATCATAACAAAAACCAAAGCCAAACCAGAGATAAGGTCTTTTATCAGCAACTACGTGACAAAATCAAAGTACCATTAAACCTCTAAATTTATCTGATAACAGTTAAAGAAAACTTTTGTAACCCACTCAGATTGTCAACCCATTCTGAATCTTCAAGTTCTTTTTAGTTTTTCTAAAAGCCTCATAAAAAGAGGTTAAAACCCTCATCCTCTAACCAACAAAACAAATAGCAGCACCATATAAGAAACAAAAAAATATATCTATCCATGTTTGACTATAGCTATTAGCATTTAATTGAGTATAATTTTTATCAGAAAAAATAAGAAAACGGTTTTTACAAGTGTTTCTTCATCTGGTAAAGGAATGCGGATGGTTTTCTCATGGCAAACCACTTCCGCTCGGTTGTCGGACAACCAATCCATTCCGACAACTACGTCAAAACTACCTAAGTCGACGGGTAAAAGATCGATAGAGAATTTTGCGCTCCAAGTTCGAGTGTGCAACCGCTAATAATTTCTCCCGTTTTGACAAGTTTTCCGTTCGCTAATTCTATAGAATATGGAATGTCTAGTTTACTCGACTCTAGGCCAAGTATATTTTTAAACTCTGTAGATAAAAACTAAAGTCGGCGCATGTATCAAATAGAACGGATGCAAAGTGTTGGTTTATAGGAAACTACCCATAACCATGTTCGGGTCTTGGCGTACAGCCTTCAGTCCTATCACAAAAGCTCTTCCTCGAGCTTGGTTCTCCTTCGGGCAATCCTTCCAAAAGTGCCCTTTATCTCCACACCCGTAGCATACTTGACTTTTGTCATTCCTGTTTCCACCCTGATTGTTATTTCTGTTACCACCTTGGTTTCTATTTCCACGTCCAGCACCCACCCAACAAGTCTCTTTGTTGTGCCCGGTCTTACTACATTTATCACACTTGGTATTTCTGCAAGGGCCCAAGTGGTGATACCTACACTTATCATATTTCGGTAAGAAGCCAGTGTAACCTCTACCACCATTTGCGTTAGTTACTGCAAAACACTTAACTTCCTTTGGTGCATTCACTTCTCTTCGCTTGTTCGAATTGTTGTTGTTTGCTCGGGTGCCCTTCTTAAAGTTTGAAAATTTTCGTTTTCCATCACTCACAGTCTCCACATGAGTCTCCTTTTTGTTAGAACCAGCCCTGGACAACTTTCCTAAACAAACAGCCTCCTTAGTGAGACTAACAGCCAATTTGATAGCCTCACTGATATTAGCAGTCTTAGAAGAAGTAACCATGCTCAAGAGCTCAGGAGCAAGTCCTCAAATGTATCGCTCGATTCTTTTGACTCTAGTTCCACCATATATGGAACAACCCTCGACAAGTCATGGAAACATTGCGTATACCCAGCAACACCAGCTCCGATCATCTTTAAATTCCAAAACTCGTCTCTAGATTTTGAATTTCAGCCCTTGAACAATATTTCTTTCTCATCAACTCTTTGAGTTCTTCCCACGTCATAGCATAAGCAGCTTCTTCCCCTTTTTTCTGGACTTGGAGGTTCCACCATGACAGTGCTCCGTCTACGAATAACCCAGAAACATATGTGACCCTTAGGTCCGGAGGACACTTGCTCATTCTTATGACCGAGTCGGTCTTTTCTGTCCAGCACACAAAGCTATGGCACCTCCGGTGCCATCGAAATTCAGAGGCTTATAGCCTAAAAACTGTTTGTATGAGCAACCTGAAACGTTTGTATGAACACATCATGAATGAGCAACGTCAAAAGTACGAATAGAATAAACGAGAGTATTGTATGGTGTCATAGACAACTAAATATTACCCGTATTGGGGTTGCCTCCAGATGAACCTCTAGTTCCACCGCTGTGCTCAGAGCGGTTAGCCTCATATTGCGCTATCGCCTGGGAGATGCGCTCATTTAGCTCAGCCTCAATCGTTGGTAATTCGTTCGTGTTGGTCCTACGTCTCGGTGGCATCGTCTTCTGGTAATAGATATCGAAGGGTGTTAGACAAATATTTAATAATAAATATTGTCGTATAAGATATATGTGATACATAAATAATCATCACATCAACCAACCATTATCCCCAATAACAAGACATGCATAAGATAAATCACAATATGCAATAAAGAAAAGCATAATGCCAAGCTTTCATATATATTTGACAACTTGTTACATTGTTTTCGGGAAAGAAAAACAAAAGGACAGGAGAATATATAACCCCGGTCATACAAGTTTATAATACATGAAAGTGCTAAAATCTTTTCTTCCCCATCGGTCTTCAAAAGTCTTCAAGTGTCGATAGCTTGCACCTAGTCTTCATATATACATCAAAAGCGGGTCTTCTAATCCCGTAACTAGTACCTGCTATAAAATAAAACTACGATGCGGGAGGCGAAGAGGGTGGGGTAGGAACAACCAAACTATGGAGATGATCCATCTCATCCTCCATGCGGCTAACACGAGTGTCAGAGACGTTGGCTCGCTGTTCCAAGGTCAGCACACGAGCCTCAAGGCCAAAATGTGGATGTGAGTGTGGTGGAGACAGGGGTGGTGGTGGGTAGGCAGGTGGTGGTGGTGGTGGCAAAGTATCACGAAAAGGCTCCAACTCCCAGACCTTATGGGACAGGAGCTGAATCTGCAGCTGCAGGGACTGAACGAGATCATCCCTGGTGTAGGTAAGGTGGTGACTAGGGTGGTAAGGGTCTGACGTGGACATATGAGGAGGTGACTGAAATGGCTGCCTTGAAGATCCCTCTCCCGAACGAGGTGCTGGAATCTCGTGAGTGAAAATGAAACATGCACTGGCATGAGGAAGGGGTCTTAATGAATAAAGGCTACTGAGCAGTGGGGTGTCGACAAGAAGAGCAGGTATGTCTGTGGCGTGAGGAGGGACAGGGATATCAGGAGTGTGTCGTAATGTAGGAGTAGCTGGTGGGGTAGAAGTGGAAGTAGGGATCAGTGTAGGAACAGGTGTGGCAATGGGAATGGTATCAAAGCTGCTATCCGTCGATTCGCCCATAGTCCCGCGCCACATATAGCAGAGGAGGATACGCTGTCGTGCGCATCAAATGAAGATATGGCTACAATAGAAACAACGGGTGAGGAAACCTCTAGGATAGCAATGTCAATGACCTCGCCATCACCGATATCATCACCCAGGTGGTCTATATGAAAGACGGGGACCTCGTCCTTGTCGTCGGACAAAATAAAGAGAGGCGGAATGGCAGCAATAGGTATGACATCTAGCGGAATGTAGTCGACGATATGTGCACCGTCGGGATGTCCCACAATCACAAATTCATTTAGCTGTGGCCCCACAGCTAACACGTCATCCACTACAGGAGCGTCCTCCATCATAGGATCGTCAGAGGCATAATCGGGGTCCAAGTCATCTGAAAAAGATATGATCTCAATAACATGTGGGTAATCATCGTCTGATACGTCATCATAGATGCCGCTACTAGCCGAAGATGCCATCGTACCCTGGCAAAATTAATCCGTACAACATGTGTATATATATATATCAATAAATAATATTATTACTCATTAAGTATATTTATAAGCATGCAATCATATAGTGTAATCACATTGGTTTGTGCGAGTAAATCTAGTTTTGCAAGTCTATCCCATATAGACTATGCCCCAAATAATATCCTTGCATTTTTTGTTTGAGAAGAGTTTTATTAGTGGATCTTGTGTTTCTGTATATGCAATAAAAATTGTTTTCAAAATCAAAACGTTTTTATGAGGGGATCCTAATGATTGTAGACTAGACTCGTGAAGGAATCCTGGTTCACTACAATCAAAGCTCTAATACCAATCTGTCACACCCTTACATAGGCAGAAGCGCGAAGTGTGAACTTGATTAGTTTTCACTGCATACGATATGAGTAAAAAACTATATGAAATGAAAACATGCACGATGTTCATCCATTCACCACAAATAAACATTACAAGCCACAAGTTATTTGGAAGTAAAAGATGTCATAAATAATTTAAAGTTTACAAAAAGCTTGTTCAAAATAACTTTTAAAACACTGAGGCTTTGCATCCTATATTCCGTTCGAGGATGGAATATATAGACCAAACCCTCCCAAAATACAGATGACATCGACTACTAGTAACCTTGAAGACTTCATAAACGACTGCGCCAAGATGCACTTCAATTTCCTGAAATACATGTAAGTTTAAAAACATCAACAAAAGTTGGCGAGTTCATGCGTTTTGTGAGCGCTTCAAATGAATCTTTAAAAACATTTGAGAGTTCATATGTGAAAATATATGGTATGTAAAGCGTCAACGAACTTGATGATCATTAATGTTTTGCAAGGACATTAAGATATGTGACGACAGAGGAAGTACTCAACCCTAGACGATTTCTTTCAGTCCACCCGACTGGAACAACAAAAGCACTACATGCGGCCACACAAGGACCCATGAGTGGGGCTCGCTACACCCGATAGATCTACCACTTTTGTTCCTTGGTCTTATAAAAGATTAATGGCACTTAAGAGATACCCTATTCGCACATGATCTAATATTTCATTCCATAGCTAAACCGTACCATTGAAAACATGTATTCCCCCGAGAGTTATAAACCGAAAACATTTAAGAGAAAAAGGAGACATGAACTCACTGATTTACGTCCGTGAATATATGCTAGCAATTCGGGTATCCCAATGAGCGTATCAACCTACAAGTGCTCTAACTCATTAGACACTTGAGTTATGGTTAAACGTGTACACATTGTTCATCTTGAACGTTATTATTTAAGTTAAGTATTTGGTCCCTTTGCGTATTTTAAATATGTTGGCATTTGTTTCGTATTTTTGTTTTAATATATATATACACACTTCTTTTATATATATATTTCGTATCCACCAAGTGTACGAACGGGCCTTACCCATCGTGAGTCTTCGTGCCTCGCACGAGTATATGTGGGCCTAGCCCATAATAGTCTTTGTGCCTCGCACAAGTGAGAATGGGCCTAACCCATTTGAGTCTCCGTGATCCACACGATAAGAGTGGGCCTAGCCCGTGAGAGTCTCCGTGCCGCGCACGGTATAAGTTCGTTACGTGTTTTGTATATTCTTCCAATACATATTTTAAGCATAGCGAACCTTGTTCACATGTATAAGTATATGTTCCTTTGTATATGCAAATTGATCTTTTGTACGTCCTTCGTTTCATGGTATATGCAAATATTGCATTGTATATGCAAATTGTTTTATTGTATGCATTTGCACCATTATATATGCAACTGTTACTTTGTATATGCAAATTATTTTGTTGTATGCATTTGTTCCATGGTATATGCAAATATTGCATGTATATAAAAATTGTTTTGTTGTATGCATTTGCACCATTATATATGCAATTGTTACTTTGTATATGCGAATTACTTTGCTGTATGCATTTGTTCCATGGTATATGCAAATACTGCATTGTATATGCAAATTGTTTTGTTCTATGCATTTGCATCATTATATATGCAATTGTTACTTTGTATATGTAAATTATTTTGTTGTATGCATTTGTCCATGGTATATGCAAATTGTTTCGTTGTATGCATTTGCACGTATATGTTGTGCATGTATACTACTTGCAATTCTTGTGTGTCACTAAGGGTTTTGGTATAAGTATTTATACGTATTTTTATACGGTATTATTTTGTATTTATATTGTATTCATACGTATTTGTATACCGTATTATTTGGTATTTATATGTATTTGTATACCGTATTATTTGGATATTTATACTGTATTTATACGTATTGTTTACCGTATTATTTGGTATTTATACAGTATTTATACGTAGTGGTATACAGTATTTGGAGATTGTTTGTGTAGTGTATTTGTATTTTAGCTAGTATTCTTCCTAACTTCTAATACATACACATAATTGTACAAGTATTTATACACATAAGTTGGTATTATATATTTTTATTTAAGAATATATTTATACTTATAAAATTTCCATTTCACCTTTTTAAAACTCTTTTTAACTTATATTATATATAAGTGTTTATACAAGTTCTTGTAAGATTAGGGCTTAACCCTTTTTATTGAACTTCCTTAATTACTGATTAAGATCACTAATCGCGTTTAGTTCCATTAATCACCCCGTTAATCGTACTTTAATCGTGATTAGATTTTCGAAAAATTTCGCCATTGTTTCCCATTGGCGTTTCCACGTTTTTAAAACGTATTTTAAGCATGTTTCAATTCCTTAATCTTAATCAATCTCCAATCAAGTTTCAAACTATCAACATTGCATGTATAACTTGCATATGAATATCCTCATGCTCCATGAACTTTATGTGTTTTTTCTAGTCAAACTTTTAAGATATATATGATGACACTTTCATATCATTTATCAAGATCATTTAAACCATCGTATTTAACACACTTTAAAGTCTTTATCCTTCATATAAACAACATTGATTAACACACTTTTGAAACCATGTTAGTGTAAATCATGATTTTTAGTTTGCATGAAAGTTATAAAATGTTAAAAGTCACTTTTATTATTATTTTTTTTTTTTGTAGTAAAGTTCATGTATCATGTGGATGATGATCTTGTTAAGATTTAAACATCAAGTTGTTTAAATCACCATTTTAAATCAAGTTCCATACAAGATCATCAAGCTAAACAACTTACTTTAACATAATCATCAAGAATATATAAGCTAACTAGCACTAAGCAACATAATCAACACAAAATACATCACATTAGTAGACTTTTTATGTTTGATTAGGGTTTTAAGCTTTGGTTTTCTTGGAGTTCAAGATGATTAAGTTTTACTTTGGTATTCTACATAACATATAAAGCTTGAAAATGGTGAGAAATGATCTTACAACTTTGCTATGGTTATGTTGGAGATTAAAAAGAGATTAAGCTCCAAATGAAGCTCTATAAGTCCTCCATGCTTTCACCTTCCTTGAGGGGTCTTATGGTGGGTTTTATAAGCTTAATTTGGTGGATTTTGTGGATCAAAAAGGAAGGGTTATGGGGGTTTGGGGGCTGCCGAAAACGGAAGGGGAAAAGGGAATATGGTTCTTGAACTTTTGGAGTTTGAATGTGATAGAAATATGATGATGAAGTTAGGTTTTATAGAGGTGAGTTCATACATCATCCAAATCTTGCATCCATGCTATGTATCTTACATTTTCAACAATGAAACAAGTGGGTGGGGCCCACTTGTTGACCGATTTCTGGGGGAGGGGGTAATGTGTAAATTGTTTTATTCAACATGTGGAAAAATAGTAGATATTTAGGTAATTTAGTTAAGTGTATTGACTAGTGATTGGTCTTGCACCATTAGGGAGTAATTAGGGGTTTTGGATGTTAATTAGTATAAATTAATTCCCTTGGTATGAAATACTCTTAACTAGTTCACTGGGTGATCCGTTTAGGTGTTAGGATGGTAAGGATGCTTCCTACTAATTCGTCTGATCGGTATTGGACAAGTTGTGCCCGCTATGGCGTATCGTCGGAATCTTACATTTAGGATATTTCATTGATATCCCTAAGCTTATTTTGGGTGTATAGCATTATATGCCCTATGTCCCTTAAAGTGTTGAGTTTTGGCGTTGCGGACAAATTTACTTTCTTATATTTTAACGCGATTCGGACAAATTTTGACGACACGTGTTTTCCGGAAAGTTAAAGGTTTTTGTATTTAATGTCCCTAATTAGGGATTTTTATTTGTATTTTAACTATAAAATGCATTCGTGCCATTCGTTGCTTGTTCCGACAGTTTTCAGAATCTTGCTGGCATGAATAGTGTGTTCTGATGAATAGTGTTTTCAGCATTTTGCCAACTAGTTTGTTATTTCTTGCAACGTGAAGAATGTAACGATGTTGTTTGGCATAATTAACCATGTCCTATGATTGCTAGACTTTACGCGACCTAATCATGCATTAATTAAGTCGTAACGATCACAATAAATTGTATAATTAAGTTGTTAAGTTGTACAGAATTTACAATTATTTTGCTGGTTGTTACATTCTCTCCCGTTAAAAGAATTCTGTCACGAAATTCAAGCCATGTTATTATTTGTAGGGGAGCCTTGGAACAAATGCGGGTACTTGGATCTGATTTGATCCTCACGTTCCCACGTATATTCGAGGCCGTGACGTGAGTTCCAACGAACTTTAATCAGTTTAATATGACTTTTCCGTGTCTTGTGGACCTTCAAGTCCATAACCTCAACAGGTTCTTCAGTAAAAATGGAGTTTGTCGTCGATGTGAATCTCATCCGCTGGAATGATAACCGTTTCTTATGTAGGACTCTTCTTGAGATTAGACACATGGAATGTAGCGTGTACGCTACTAAGCTCGTCCGGTAACTTTAACTTATAAGCTACGGTTCCAATCTTTTCCAAGATTTCGAAGGGTCCGATGTAGCATGGGTTCAACTTTCCAAGGCGTGACTTTCAATAATACCTTGTCTCCGACTTCAAAAGATAGTGGTTTTTGTCCCTTGTCGGCATAGCTTATTTGTCGGTCACGAGCCGCGTTGATACAGTCTCATATCTGAAAGATTTTGTCCGTAGTCTCCTGGACTAATTCTGGACCAATGAGCTATTTGTCTACAGTCTCCGCCCAACATAGTGGTGACCGACATTTTCGTCCATATAAAGCTTCAAACAGGGCGGCCTGTATGCTAGTGTGATCGTTGTTATTATACGAGAACTCCACTAAGGGCAAGTGGGTATCCCAATTTCCACCCAAATCCATCACACAAGCACGTAACATATCCACCAAAGTTTGTATCGTTCGCTCGCTTTGGCCGTCCGTTTGAGGGTGAAAGGTCGTACTAAGATCCAGTCGCGATCCAAAGGCCTTTTGGAATGATTACCAAATCCTTGACATGAATCGACCGTCTCGATCCAATATGATAGAAATAGGCACTCCATGCCGTGCCACGATTTCTTTGAGGTAATGTGTAGATTTTTTTATTCAACATGTGGTAAAATGGTAGATATTTAGGTAATTTAGTTAGGTGTATTGATTAGTGATTGGTCTTGCACCATTAGGGAGTAATTAGGGGTTTTAGATGTTAATTAGTATAAATTAATTCCCTTGGTATGAAATACTCTTAACTAGTTCACTGAGTGATCCGTTTAGGTGTTAGGATGGTAAGGATGCTTCCTACTAATTCGTCGGATCGGTATCGGACAAGTTGGTGCCCGCTCTGGCGTATCGTCGGAAGCTTATGTTTAGGATATTCCATTGATATCTCCAAGCTTATTATGGTGTATAGCATTATATGCCCTATGTCCCTTAAAGTGTTGAGTTTGGGCGTTTCGGACAAATTTACTTTCTTATATTTTTACACGATTCGGACGAATTTTGACGACACATGTCCGGAAAGTTAAAGTGTTTTTGTATTTAATGTCTCTAATTAGGGATTTTTATTTGTATTTCCATGATAAAATGCTTTCGTGCCATTCATTGCTTGTTCCGACAGTTTTCATAAACATGTTGGCATGAACAGTGTGTTCCGGTGAATAGTATTTTCTGCATTTTGCCAACATATTTGGACATAGTTTGTTATTTTCTCCCAACGTGAAGAATGTAATGATGTTGTTTGGCATAACTAACCATGACCTATGATTTCTAGACTTTAGGCGACCTAATCATGCATTAATTAAGTCGTAACGAACGCAATAAATTGTATAATCAAGTTGTTAAGTTGTACGGAATTTACCATTATTTTGCCGGTTGTCACATGTAGGACCATAAGTGCCAACTTTCGTAAAAACTTATGTAGCAATTGTAAAGGTAGAATTCACCGGATTGGTAACCAAGTTAATAGTTGCAAGGGAGCACCTTGCAAATCCTTCACATAAAGTTTTAAATATTCTAGCATTAACGATGAAGAGTTCGTTACATGTGATTCCAGGCTTTCTTAGAACACCAGTAGGTATAATCACAAGTTACATCCCTTTAAGTGCTGCATCAAGTTGTGGTGCACTACAAAACCACCAACCTATAAGTGGTTTGAAGCTTCACTTTAAGCCTATATCTAAAGTCAAAAGTAATGAATAAGACCGACCCATTTTGACCCACACGAAAAGTATTTCTTCATATTTAAAATAATAGGCATCATGCAAAGAAAATAAGGTACATGTTCTGCAAATTGATTGTTCTATAAATCCCTATTGATATTTTACTAAATGAATTGGGAATAGGCTAGTACTATACAATGATGGAAACTTATAACATAAATCAAGACTTTTCACACATGAGATCCAATTGAAATTAAACAATATGCTAAATTAATACGCCTTTTTCATACATAAAACAAAAAACCCTATATATGCAAACAAAAAACCCTATATACGCTTCTTTCTTTTGCAATTGCTATCTATATTTATAAAAAAACCTATATCCATGAATTTCACGCTATTTAGGCGTTAAACATCATGTAGCAAGAAGCTCACGCTACGTTGTTCACTATAACGAGCGTTATGCTCGCTAATAGCAATTATGATGGTACATAAAATCATACATGTAAATCTATTGACCACGCAAGACTTTAATGAAATTAACTACCCTTGGGACCATTGGATCAAGCTGCCTAAGACCCAAGCCACCATATATACCCATGTATATAAATTATATTAAATCTCAAAAAACGAACAATAAATCATGTACTACTATATACCTTCATTCAGGTGGTAGTATCCAAAATGAACATTAAAATTCATAAAAACATGGTAATAAGATGTAAACACTTGAAATCAACATAAACGAGAGGGAATACATTAAGCAACTATAGAAAAAAAACGTATACTTTATTCCAAAATATGTTAATATTTTGGGACAAAATTCTACACTTTAGTTGCAGAACAGACCTGTTCTAATATATAATTTCGCAACCCAATTATCTTAACATACTTCATTATTAAGATAAAAAAAATTAATTATGTTTTTTAAACATTTGTTTTTAATTAATATTTACTTGAAAATATTTTAGTGGCCTGTTTATCAAAACACCTGTAAGTCATCATTCCTTTTCTAAAAACTTGACATCCACTGAATAACGTGATAGTCACCAAGAGATTTTGGTTTATGAAGACAAAACACACTCCCAAAATTCTCTAGTACCACAACTATTTCATTGTAGGTCATCTATTCCAAGGATTTTACTCACGTACACAACCGCTAGGTGTGCGTAATACACCTAGCAATCACCATTGTAGGATAATGTATCAAGAACAAGAGGAATGAGAGAAATCTAAGAATACACAGAGTATTCTTAGATGTAGAAGAAGAATGAAGTCACTCACACACAGTAGCCGCCAGACAAAAACACACACTAATGATTAGGGTTTTCTTGCTGCACAAACTTTCCACAAAAGAACTGCCATCTTGTCATTCCCACTAAAAGGTTATATACAAGATGTATCCGGACACACTTGTCCGGATAGACATTACAAGGCCCAAGCCCAACAAACAATAAACTCGGACTAGCAAACATATGCTAAGTTCGGACTCAAACAGACATAATCAAAAAACCCATACTTTGGAACTATATACCTAAAGTCCGGAATACACAAGACATACAGTTAACTCGGAACAAGGTAAACTCGAATTAGGTAATGATCCCTAATCCGGACACCTAAACTCGGATATAGTAAAGCAAGTTCGGACTAAGTTATAACTAATACAAGATATGCATAAAGACCCCTGAACTAAAGAGAGCCTGCATTTATCACCCAAGTGCATTAACAATCATTTCATAAAGAAACTTATTCATAATAATATTTGCTTACTACCTTTCGGATAAACAATATGTGAATCAAATTTGCCATAAATCGTATATAAAACTGAGTTAATATATCTCTTCTTTTGAGTTTTATCGGGAAAAGCTTTGAACCATTTATGAGTCGCCATACCGACCTCTTCGGGGACTCGAATCGGATTCGGAATTTCGTCAGGCAGAACATCCCCAAAGACATAGCTTCTGAGATCATCCATGCTCACATTTAAAGACTCGTATTCAACACTTTTCCCTTTACCCGTTTCAATAAAATCCAACTTGCCAGCAAGCTCACCATCAAACTTCTAGTCTTCTACTAATCCTTCCACAACGTCACCATCATCTAAAACCAATTCAGCAGTAGGGAAATCAATATCAAAATCAGACAGAGCACCCGAATCATCATCAGTAGGACCCTTGTTTCCCCAGCACCAGCTCCCGAACTAGACTCCCCCTCAGCCTAAGCAGTGGTTGCAGTTTTAGAAGCAAATGAGCTCATTGGCTGCTCCCCCCTGCACAGCGGCTTCAGGATCCTTGTCTTTGCCAAGATCATCACGAATTTTCTTAAGCTCAACAAGTTGCATTGAGCTTGCATTTGTAAAGCCGTATTCTCCCATTAGCAGCAAGGAGATTCACAAGATCCGTCACCATCTGATGTATCTGATCGGTAGCCCTGACCATAGTTTCATGTCGGGCAGAAGAAGAAGCATCCTATTTCATGAGGTTACCCAACTGAATACCTAGATGCTTTGACAAGCTAAACAGATGAGTCATCTGCTAATCCCTCATTGCATCCTTTTTCTTATAATACTCGATCTCTCTTCGCAGATGCTGAATTTGCTCCTGATGTTCTCTCAAGATTTTGGCAACATCCTGAAACTGAGTTCAAACGAACCCAGAAAATTTTTGCCCTTCACTAACAGTCGCTGTGCCCGGAGGCCTCGGTACAGAAGATCTTGGACCAGAAGGTTGAGGAACAGGCGGTCTAGGCACACCTTTCTTCTTCTAAGATAGAGGATTAGAACCGAAAGCCACCTTAAGTATAACATTTCGAGCCTTAGGTGCCCCGGTCTTTGCCGATATCTGCTTAGGCCTTTTACACCTGAAGAACTTTGAGCAGCTAGAGAACTCGATCGTACAAAACTTTGAGTTGCACCCGGCGGCATCCCTAAAAAGACTGGAGGAAGAGGTGGCATAGTAGTACTTCTCGAGGAGGTAAACAAATTGCCTGAACTCATTGGAGAAGTACGTGATCCAAACAACGAATTGGTAGAAATAGCAGAAGACACTATTGGGGAAAGAGTTCCCACATAAGTAGAAATACTGATGGACTCCAAAGAAGGAGTAATTGGAAGCGGAGCGGTAATCGATGGAAGAGAAACTGATCTTCCCAAAATAGTAAGACCACTAGTAACGAAGTAATGACTGCACTCAACAAAGCATCTACTGGAACATCTTCAATACTCGAAACTTGAACATTCGAACTTTCAACTACCCGTCGTTGTTTGTATGTCCTAATTGGTGGTGAAATTCGAACTGCCCAGAATCACAAGGACGACGGTCATCATCATTATCGTCATCCGAAGAAGAGTCAAAAGTAATAGAATTCAAATCATCTAACTTGTTCTTTCTTATTAGGCGAAATTTTGTTTCGCAAATCCATTTGCACCAACTGGAGATACTTCTTTTCTGACAACATATCATCATCTGAGTCATCAATAATCCTCTTTTCTTTATCTAAAACACGAGACGATGGACCAGCTTCGAAAGTCGCATCAAGCTCTAAAATCAATGGATCAGTCTCTTCAGCAACACTCGATGCCGAAGAAGTAATAACTGGCTGCACAACATGAACAATGTTCTCTTCTCCCATGACAATACCAACTGGTTCACCAATATCTAAGTTTTAAGCGATCGGATTTTCAACAACGTGTTCAGCTAAGGGTTCTGACACAGATTCATTGGCTGGTGGTTGTTGAAGATCAACTTGAGGTTGAATAACCACCGGATTCTGATCATCCGTAGGAGCACCCTCATTATTCCCAACATCCAAAAATTTATGCAACCCCATTTCGGATATCAATCCAAGTCTGATCATTTTCGGGATTATAGTTGTCTTGAACTATTGCACCAAGTAGAGGATGAGGAACAAGAAGAATAGTTGCATGCTTTGTCTCTTTTGCGCCTTCACAATATTTAAAGATACACGGATGCATGGGAGTCTTAGCACATGCAGGTAACTAAATATCGAGCGGTAGGTTCGGCATAAGGTGACGAAAGATCAGTGTAAGAAATCTCGGTAAAAGAATCATCAATCGTTTGTCATTGGCCCGCAGCGCAAGATGAGTTTGAAACGCCCGAAGAATCATAAGGGAGAAATTGTATGGTTGATTGAAAATTAAACCGATCATAGTTTATAGGAGTTCGTGTCCCATTCCATCCATACCAGATTTTTGAGGAGCCATGCATTACACCAACACATGAAAGAAGTACCTCCATTGCCCAATAATCATACCCTTGAATATCTATTTGGACCGAAAAGAGCCTACATATCCAAAAGCTCGAGCATCCCGTTCACGGATATGCTTAGTGTAACAAGTTTCGCCATGATCTAAATCACCAAACCGTAAAGTTGCACGAATAATAGCTTCTGTGATAACAATTTGAGTTCCATTTATGGTTGCTTCAATTGTTTTGCCCACTGTTCGACCCGTACGCCAAAAATATTGAATATATGATCTCACCTGATTCACATCTTCATAAATCACGAAAGCAATTCTCGAACCTCGTAGAAAACAATAATCTGAGCGTAATCAGCAGCACCACAAACATTTTCATTAAGTAAGGCAATCTGATTATGTTTGCTAAAGAACTCCATAACTGGACCAGGCAGAGCTGCTACAGCTGCAAGTTGTGCTCCCTAACTGGACCAGGCAGAGCTACTACAAACAGTTAAGATTATCCAGTACAATGAATCAAAAAGGAAGTTTTCAAAGTACTTCTTTATCTTCCTCAAGAAGATATCATCCAAAACTCCCGCCAAAAAAACCAACAAAAACCACTTTAAAAGATGATCAAACGAACATATGTCAGAATAAGCATACCTATTTTCAATAAAGACAAGCAAAATATTATCCAAACCAACTGAAATCATCTCAAAATACTCACAACCCTTCAAGAATCAAGGCCCATTATCAAGAACACCAAGTTCTTGAAGATGAAACAAAAAACCCCAATTTTTTTAATCCAAAACCCTGACTTAAATCAATCATAAATATCAAGTCATACAAGCTACAATTAACTTCAAACATTTAAGGTTATCTTCATCATTCATTCATCATTCAAGCATAAACGCCAAGTTTTTAAGATGATAATAAAAGCCCTAGACAAACATCTCATTATCAAATATTGAGAAGATGAAGATGTTTATGAGTGGAGAAACATACCTAAGACTTTAAAATGCTAGGATGAACTTAAGATTTGAACTTCACACAAATCATACACAGAAATTTGCAAGAACAAAGGTTTTGTTATATAGGTTTCTGAGAGAAAGAGTTGAACAAAGAATGAAGAGTGAACCACTGGAAACTATTCATATATATATATATACAGAAATCCGGATTGAACTTCTAAGAAGATCCAGAACCATGCAAATCCGGAGGGTTTGAGAGAATCACAAATACGGAGATCAGAGTTTTGTTAAAGTCGGAGACACCTTCTATGAAAAACCAGAAACACTGGTGAAAGTGTTATCCCAAACTCAGATCCCCATTACCCTAAAGTTAAATCCGGAACATTCAGTTTTGACTCCGGACACACAAAGAGCCCAGACCCGGAGCCCAAATCACTTTGATTTAAGCCTGGAGAGAACATTAGTCACTACAATTAAACCCGGACAAGACTTAACTCACCACTATAAACCCGGAGAAAACAAAAGACTCAAACCCGGACCCCAAAATTCCCTAACTTAACTTAGTTTTCACTTTTCACACCATACTTTGTGTGACTTCACAACTTTATATCATTTTACCAAACAACATCAATTGAAGAGAATACCCTCACACTTAGATACATCTTACACGACCGATTTTTATAGAAATGACTTATTTTATGATTACCTGATCTGATGTTAACATCTTATTAAAAAATATTCATAACCCGATAGAGTATTTTGGATGATTAACTCACACATAGAAACAAGAATGTAAAATCTTTTTGATGTTTTTCATTTTTGACTAGATAAAAGAAACTAATACTAAGAGCATATTTACACTATTTATATTTTCGTGAAGTCGGAGCAAGGAGGTCATATCAATTTTTCTGTCGATATCCAACACAAGATCATAGGATTCAGATTAAGCACTTAGAATAATATTAACAGTTCAAGACATTCAACGGCATTGTGTTCCACTTAAACTTTAACATGCTTTCGAACACTGAGTTCGAGATATGTGATTAAGTGTATTAATTACTAGTTGTAACTATGTTTTCCCACCTCAAAATATACTCCCGTATCAAAACTACCAAACATTGCATCTTACAAGTGGGTATATCTAAAAAATCTCTGGATCTGGCTAAATGCGATGCCTTGAGAGCTCAGGTTAGTGCCACCGCACAGACAGGGAGATGAAGGCTCAACTTAAAAGTGGTGTACCAACGTTTGGTATCTTTTTCTGCAGCATTTTGGCAGTTTATACTATGTACCCGGTGGTAGCATAGAGATGCGATTTGTACATCCGGTGATGACAACTTCAAAAAAATCATCTGGTGATGATTGTTGTGGCAGAAAAGAAATCCACCAAGGGGGGTTGCGCACAAATGAAGCGCTTAGCAAAGCATTATACGAGGTCTAATCCATTGCTTACGCAAAATCAGAAGACCAAGTATAATACCCCAACGATTTAACAAACATAAAGACCTAATATCTCAGAAGTTTGGCAATTTATCAAATGAAACTACGGTACCAGGACCATATATCCGAGAGATGTACCACACGAGTTACACAGTTCATTATATATATATGTATATATATATATTATATATATACGTATATGTATACATGTATATATATACGTATACATATATATAATATACGTATATGTATACTATATATATAAATATACATATATATATACATGTATACTATATATAAATACATGTATACATATACGTATATATATATATATGTATATATATACATATATCTATATGTACATATATATACGTATATATATATACATATATACATACATATATATACATGTATATATATATATATACGTATATATATATACATGTATATATATACATACATACGTATATGTATATAAACATACATATATATATATACATGTATATATATGTATGTATGTATATATACATATACGTATATATATTATATACATACATACATATACATATATATATATGTAAATATATATATATATACGTATATGTATATATATATACGTATATATATATACGTATATATATATACATATATATATACATATATATATATATACCAAAGGCATGTTCTTATTTACGCGTAAAACCTACCGAAGCAACTTATAATGAAACTGCTACAGTTAACGGTTAATATTTATATATTACCACAATCCTGCATTAGATACGACTGACCGATGTACTATCATTTCCCCCATTTCTCAACACAACTTCATTTTTTTTACAATTTCAGATGTTTTTGTATTTTCTTTAAAAATAATCCTACAACTAATTAAAATATTTTTTAGTTTTTAATGTTTGAAAAGCAATAAGAAACTGTACATAAAAACATAAAATAAAGTTTCTATTCGAGTTTCTAAAAGCATTTTACTAGGGCTGATCATGCCGATCATTCGGACCAGATTCTCAAATCTAGCCCGATAGAATGTCTTAGTAAACAGGTCAGCAAGATTATCCAAAGTGTCTACCCTAACCACCTTGATTAAACCCTTTTCAACACAGTCGCAAATGAAATGATGCCTAACATCTATGTGTTTAGTACGTCAATGGTTAACCGGATTATTATTAATGGAAATGGAAAAGTTATTGCCGACAAGAATTGTAGTTCGAGTAAAATTCAAATCGTAGTCTCTAATTTGTTGTTGAATCCACAAAACCTGAGCACAACTATAGGTGCCCTAATCCGTATGGATCTTCACAGAATCGTCTATCCAATCTAGTGCGGAATCTTCTAGATCAGATTATCACAGAAATATGAGTAGAAACAGAAATCACTATGAAACCGATCTTTATTGATTATCTATCACAACGATTACAATCAATCTAGATCACACGAATTCGTCCAAGCCAATCTCTCTACGAATTCTCTCTCAACTCTCTCTGAAGTGACTAACTGAGCCCTCAACCCTAATGCAAAACTCTGTTCATATAAAGACAGGTTTGCAACTGCGCTAGGGTTTAACCACGAGCTGCGAATTTGGCTAGGCCCAAATCGCCTACAACTCCCTGTAATGTGGGTCTGGTTTGGCCCAATCACTACAACTAACTATTGTAAAGCCCAACCCGCTAACTGTTTATCGTTTTACTAATTACAAGATATCCAAAGACCAAATCTAAAAGATGTTGTCACAAATATGTGCCAACAACAATAGCTCGAAGTTGCAATGTACTCGGCCTCGCACGTGGATAAAGACACGGCAACTTGCTTTTTAAATTGCCAAGACACAAGACGGTTTCCAAGAAGTTGAGCGACGCCAGTGGTTGACTTTCTGTTCACTGGGCACCCTCCAAAATATGCATCAGCATATGCAATCAAATCCAAACCTCCTGCAGCTGATTATCATAATCCAAGCTTAGGTTTCCCTTTCAGGTATCTGAAGATGCGTTTGACAGCAATCATATGAGACTCCCTCGGAGTTGATTGGTACCTGGCACATAAACAAATAGAAAACATAATATCGGGATGCGAAGCTGTAAGATACATAAGTGAACCTATCATCGCTCGATACAGAGTTAGATCCACTTCAGGATCTTTCTCCTTATCGGTTGTTAGTTTATGATTCGTCGGCAATGGTGTGTCGAAAGGTGAGCTGTCTTCCAAACCGAATCATTTGAGAATTTCGTAGACATACTTTGTTTGATACACGTATGTTCCTTCTTTCTCCTGAATCACCTGAAGACCAAGAAAGAATGACAACTCTCCCATTGCACTCATTTCAAATTTCGAACTCATCACTTTCTCAAACTCGCGACACAATTCTTCATTTGAAGAACTAAAAATTATGTCATCAACGTAAATCTACACAATCAGAAAATCTCCCCCTTTCTAAAAAATGAACAATGTGGAGTCGATCGCACCACACGTGAACCCATGCTCCAAGAGATATTTTGATAAAGTATTGTATTAGGCATGAGGAGCTGCGAACCCTGGTGGTTGAGACACATACATAGTTTCAATCAATTTTCCATAAAGGAATATGCTTTTGACATCTAACTGATAGACTTTAAAACGCATATGAGCAGCAAAGGCTAGAAACAAGCGAATGGCTTCCAATCTTGCCACAGGTGCATAAACTTCTATATAGGCAATCCCTTCCTCTTGATTGAATCCTTGAACACCAATCGTGCTTATTTCATACAACAACTCCTTTATCGTCCTTCTTGCACTTGAAGACCCACTTCGTGTTGATTGCATGTTGACCTTTCGGAAGATCGACCAAATTCCACACTTTTAACTTGTCGAACTGAGCTAACTCCTCTTGCATCGCCTCACACCAACAATTATCCTTCAAAGCTCTAATACTTTTTTGGCTCTATCTGAGAGATAAAACATTCGTGTAAGCTAAGATTGTATATCTCTTCCTACTTTATTTTAGAAAACAGACGCCAAATATCTAAAATACTTTTTCGCGTTTGCACTCCGGCATTTGGATTCCCAATAATATTATCAACATGATGATAGATTTTGTTCTGGGAACTGGGATTGTCGGAGCTTGAAGATTGTTTCCCAAATTTGATTGATATCCCCCTCAACTCTTGCATTACTGCTAGCTTCAGAATTACTAGGACCAGCTTCATTGGGGAACTGAACAACAGCAACATCATTTACTAATGAATATTCAGCGACTGGATCTCTTGATGTCGCATTTAGGGTCACGTTTGTTGGAAACCTTGTTCTCCAGCTAGCCTCCACTTCATCTTTATCTACCAGATGCGTGTAGACAACCCTCGAATCTTCTTCTGAAACATCAGGAAGATCAAATGAATCAAATAATTTCTCATAATCATACCCATTTCTAGGACCAAATTCGGACGGTGGAGGATCATATTTCAAAGGAGTTATATCAAACACGACCCCCACATTTCTCTTTTTAATGTTATAAACACGTTTGTTTGGAGATCCATTAGCGTAACCTAGAAAGAAACCTATCTCCCCAAGTTCGCCCATTTTAGGAGAATCCTTCGTGCGTTTGATAACACACTTGATCCCAAAGGGTTGAAACCCTGCTAAATTAGGTTTCTTGTTTTCAAGTAATTCATAACAAGTTTTATCTTCTATTTTAATCGTAAGCACATGGTTAAGCACATTGCATGTAGTGTTTATCGCCTTGGCCTAGAAGAAAATTGGTAACATAGATTCAGAAAGCATAGTACGGGTCGCCTCAATCAGGGTACGGTTCTTCCGTTCTGCAACCCCATTCTGTTGAGGAATATAAGGAGCGCTGAACTATTCCCATTTCCCGACATAACTCGTCCATATGTTGATTTTTAAATTCAGTGCTATTGTCACTTCGGATTTTCTTAATAGGAAGTGAATAATTTTTCTCAAGTTTTTTAAATAAATCTCTTAAAATTCTATGAGTTTGGTCCTTTGATTTTAAGAAAAATAACCATGAATATCGTGAGAAATCATCAGTGACTACAAGACAGTAAGATATTCGAAAAATGCTAGCAACATGAGTTAGGCCAAAAAGATCTATGTGAAGCAATTCAAGTGGTTTTTGGATCTAGTTAACAGTTTTCGGTTTATGAGGCTTTCGTTTAATTTTTCTTTTTTCACATGATTTACATTTATTATGCATGTTAAAAATATGTAAAGGAACCCCCAACCCTAAGTTGTTTTTCACTAACTGGTTCATTTTTCGCAGGTGCACATGGCCCATTCGTCTATGCCAAAGGTAGATTGTTCTTCAGTCATTTTCGAGAGTAAACAAGTCACCAGAGCAGATGAGTTGACCAAAGGGTGCATATCCATAACGTATGTGTTATTCACCCGAGGAGCCCTCATAACGATCCAATCCTCTGGAACAGAAAATCAGGACGCAATACGAAGCAAGCTTTATCAGTGAACAACATCGTGTACTTGTTATCGCAGATTTAAGATATCGACATCAAGTTATGCTTCAGTTCTTCAACGTAGTTCACTTTATGTAGCGTTATCTTTCCATTTGTCATTGATCCTTCACCCATTATATAACCACCTTTCTCACCAGCAAAATTAACATAGCTACCATGAATTTGTTTTAAATTATTCAATAACTCCTTATTCCCTGTCATGTGTCTAGAACAGCCACTATTGATATACCGAATATAGATAGCCCTCTTCAGCTACTCCTACACTCACCAACAAGGAAATCAGTTAGAATGTGGGACCCAAGCCATGATGGTCTTGGGTCGTCCCATTTTGTTTACATAGGAAAACTCCTTGAGATAACCGTCACTACCACTTTGACCTACATTTCCGCTTTGGAAGTTGTTATAGTGGTTCCCAGCAAATCCAGGATTATATAGGGTGGACGGTATGTTGTTATAACTAGAGTTTCCAAAATTTCGGCTTCCATGGTTTTGGTATCCATAATTTTGATATCTCGGAGTCTCAAAACTTCTACCAAAACTAGGAGTATCACTGTTTCTTGAGAATGGTCTTGGTTGGTTAACCGAGTGGGTCTTTGTGTGAAAGCATTGGATCGATGATGAACATCAACATTGCACTTGATTCAAGACGTGAAACAACACTAAACAAGATAGATGGAGAAGAAGATGTAGGAGAAACTCATTCATTCATAACAATCAACACAGATTTACAACCGAAAGAGTATACATCATCTTCTACAAGCTGGTTTAGATCACAAAGATCTAAACCCTAGCTTTCTCTCACTAACACATAATCTCTCTCTCTAGAATGTGCACACCAGGAGGATTATCAAGATTGTGACAGGTGCACAAAGCTTGGCCCTAATCTACTCTATACGCACATATTATAGGCTAAGCCACTAAACCCGGACAAAACATATTGTCCAGGATACAATAAACAATCCTATCCGAGTTAATCTACAAACTCGGAATAATCCAAACTAGAGAAACCTTCCGAGTTTACCTCATAAACTCGGAAATACATACATGTTTCACGTTTTTGGAATCTTCGCTTACGTACACAAGTTCGGACAAGGTACCAAATGTCACACCCCGACCCGCAGCGGAATAAGAGTCGGGGCATAATTGGGTTATCACCAAAGCTCATGATGTTTACTAATATGTTTCATATTAATTAAATTCAAATTACATTTCAAAGTTCCAAGTCAAATTCATACAATACAAGGAAAGGAAAAATTAACTAAACAAATCCATAATCTAAACTGGTTTATTCTTCTAGGCCGCCCTATGTGTTTCTTGCTTCAACTTGATCACCTGTATCATGTGTAAAAATGGGAAATTTTGGGTCAACAAAAGTTGGCGAGTGAACCTTGTTTAAAACATTTGTTATTGATTTATTATTGTAATTTAATCTAGGAAAATGTGCAATAATCATATATGAACAAATGTATGTAAACAAAACAATCACAAACCACCTTGCTTAAGCATAAAATAAGAATGACAATGTATATGTTGGCAACGTCCCGTTCACGCTCATAGGTAATGGGGAACGGACGGCCTATGCTAATGTATGTGAGATCAAGGCTCAATCAAACGGAGCCGATCTTATGTTGGCAACGCCTGGTTCACGCTCATAGGTAATGGGGAACAGCTCACGCTCATAGGTAATGGGGAGCGGCGGCCTATGAAATGTATGTACTGAAATGATAAATTAAATCTAAACTTCAACCACACAAACAACGGATACATATTGAATACACGTGATCATGAATATGATGGATGCACAAGTGTTTAATTAAATAAATAGCGACACATGATACACCCCAAAATGTGATTAAAACGGGGAATTGGAAGAGGTTCACTCACCTTGGGTGCGTTTGTTTGAAGGTGTTGAATGCGCACGAGTTTAGAGGATTGATCGACGAGAGATAACTAACCAAATAAAATAACGAAAAGGTACGGTAAGTATGTGGATTTTATTAACTATTTTTAATAGGATTTTTGGGTATATTTTTGTGAGTTTAAGGCTACTTTCTATCTTTAAAAACGTTATTTTAAGTATTTTTAATTGATTTTTAAATTAAATAAATAAATAAAAATAATAAAAAAAATTGATTTTTGACCGTTGACCAAAGACCGTTGACCGGTCCGGTCGATTATATATGTGCGCTGGGTGAGACTCGAACCCGTGACCTCCCGTACGCGTGCACGCAGCTCTACCAACTGAGCTACGTGTCTAACCCGAAATAATTCTGTTTTTAATTATACTTATATACTATTTAGATTTATTCAGAAATTAATTATTTTTAAAAATGTTTTTATATGTAACGAACCGGTGCTGACCACAGGTCTCGAACCCGGGACCTGTGGGTTAGCGTGCACACAGTCCACCGCTGGACTGTGTGTCTTACTTGGTTAATAACTCGGTTTTTATTATACTTAACATGATTTTGGGAGTTAACCCGGTTCAGTTAAAAAGGCATTTGTTTTTAACAATAGAGTAAAGCTGGGACAAGATTCGAACTCGCGTCGCATGTGTTATGTGTGCACACAGTCCACCGCTGGATTGTGTGTCTAACCCGTTTATAAAACTGATTTTAATTAATCTTATGTTATAACCCGACTTCGTCTTCTTCGTTAGATTTTACCCAGAAAAACAAAGTCCGACTGTTTGGACTGGTTTATGCCTAATCTGGTTTCTAAACTTTGTAAGTAATTTAAAGGTAACGAATGGAGAGAGTTTGGGGGAAAAGGATGTACCGATCAGTGATTTTCACAGAATTCCGGCAGAGGTCCGTCGGCTCTGATAGTGAACTCCGGCTGTCGAAATCAATTAACAATTCTGATCGATTATTTATGAAGTTGAGGTACTTAATCAAAGTTTAACAACAGTTTGAAAGATCATACCAGCTCTCAGTGTGTTTCCTGAAATTTCAGAAATTTTTCCGGCGAAGGTAGGAATTTCGACAAACGTTGACTGGGATTGATTCTGATGGTGGAGTTGTGTTAGAGACAGATTAGTCAAATGATTGAAATAGAAAGAGTCGAAGGAATTACCGTGTGGATGTGAGTCTCTGTTTTCCGGCGACTTGCAGGTATTTTCCGGCGATTGAATTTTCGTCGAGAAAAGGTGCGATTCTGAGCGAAAAGGCTACCAGTGGATTGTGGGTGAATTTATATGGAGAAATCGAGATGTATGGGGTCTGAATTCGGTCTCAATTCAAGGTCAGCCGTTCTCCGCGGTTACGACTGATGTCGCGGGTTCAGACGTCGGTTATAACCGTCGTTAAGGGTTAATTCTTCGGTTTAATTGGACGAAAACGTTAAATATCGGCGAAGTCGTCGGGATTTCCGACGACTGCTAATTGGGCGCGATTGACTGAATTTGACTTCCGTGTTTTATTATTTGAATTAATTGATTCAATATGATATCAGAAAAATCAAAGTGGCGGAGTGGTTGATTGTGTGAACGCTAGGTCTTTGGGGATTTCCGGCTGACCCGGGTTCGATTCCCGACAGCCGGTTTTCCTTTTTAATTAATTTATTTTTATTTTTTTACAATTATAATTTATATCTTCTAAATTGTTTATTAATTATGTATCGTTTAAAATTAAAATAAGTCATAAATGAACAACAAAAATTTAAAACTGATTGTTCGGTTATTAAACGAAGCGGGTTTCGAAAACCCGTTTTTCGACAAATGTACAGTATCCCCTACTTTTAGAAATTTCGTCCCGAAATTTAAGTAGTGGTAGTTACAGGAAAAAGTGTGGGTATTTCTCGCGCATTGAGTCTTCACGTTTCCAAGTAAACTCAGGTCCTCGTTTCGACTCCCAGCGTACCCTGACAATTGGGATGCGGCTTCTTCTTAAACGTTTTTCCCCGAAGTCCATAATTTCTACTGGTCTTTCAATAAAATGCATAGATACATCGACTTGAATGTCTTCTAGAGGAATATGGCGATTTTCATCGGTGAGGCACTTCTTCAAGTTTGATACGTGTAATGTGGGATGAATTCTATTGAGTTCCTCCGGTAGGTCAAGTTTGTATGCTACAGGTCCTACTCTTTCGAGTATCTTGAAAGGACCTACGTAGCGTCGTGCTAGCTTGCCTTTTTGGCCAAAACGAACTACTCCCTTCCACGGCGATACTTTTAAAAGTACTTGGTCTACCAATGTTAAATTCCAAGGGCTTTCGTCGCTTGTCAGCATAGCTCTTTTGACGACTTTGAGCCGCTAAAAGGTTGTTTCGGATTTGATGAATCTTGTCGGTTGTTTCTTGTATTAATTCTGGACCGGTGATTTGAGCTTCTCCAATTTCGTGCCAACATATTGGTGATCGGCACTTACGACCATATAACGCTTCGAAAGGTGCCATGCCGATACTTGAATGATAGCTGTTGTTGTACGAAAATTCGACTAACGGTAGATGAGTGTCCCAATTCCCTTTGAAGTCTATAACACATGCTCGAAGCATGTCTTCAAGAGTTTGAATGGTGCGTTCAGATTGACCGTCAGTTTGGGGATGATAAGCGGTACTGAGATCTAATCGTGTACCCAAAGCGGCTTGCACCGCTTGCCATGTTCGTGAAGTGAAACTACCATCACGATCTGAAATAATGCTTAACGGTACACCATGACGGCTTACGATTTCGCTGATGTAGATACGAGCTAGCTTCTCATTCTTGAAGTCCTCGCGAATCGGAATGAAATGGGCTGATTTTGTAAGGCGATCAATGATTACCCATATAGTGTCATACCCACCAGAAGTGCGAGGTAACCCGGTAATGAAGTCCATGGTTATGTTTTCCCACTTCCATACAGGTATTTCGGGTTGGACTAGAAGTCCTGAGGGTCTTTGATGTTCAGCTTTCACTTTAGAACAGGTGAGGCACTTGGAAACAAAAACAGCAATATCCTTTTTCATGCCAGGCCACCAGTAGGTGTATCGAAGGTCTTGATACATCTTGTCGGCTCCTGGGTGTACAGAGTATCGTGTTTTGTGCGCCTCTTCCATAAGGGTATCGCGAAGGTTATTGGATCGGGAATCCATATGCGATCTAGGTAATACAGAATGCCGTCAGATTTTGTTTCGAGTTTAAGTTCTGCTCCACAGATAACTCATTGCGTATGTCGTATTCTGTTATGGAGACATGTTGAGCTTCTCGGATTTGATCTTTGATATCGGTTATGATTTGCGAACATAGAAGACGAATGGAGTTCGCATATCCCTTTCGACTGAGTGCATCGGCCACCACATTTGCCTTGCCGGGATGATACCGAATTTCGCAGTCGTAGTCATTAAGAAGTTCGACCCATCTTCGTTGCCTCATATTCAACTCCTTTTGGTTGAAGATATGTTGGAGGCTCTTGTGGTCAGTGTAAATTTCACACTTGGTACCATAGAGGTAATGTCTCCATATCTTAAGAGCGAACACAACGGCTCCAAGTTCTAGGTCATGAGTAGTGTAGTTCTTTCATGAGTTTTGAGCTGCCTAGAAGCATAGGCTATCACTTTTCCCCTTTGCATTAAAACACAGCCTAGTCCCTGCCCTGATGCGTCGCAATAAGCTACAAAGTCATCGCAACCTTCGGGGAGTGTGAGGATAGGTGCGTCACAAAGCTTTTGCTTAAGGGTTTGGAAGGCTTCTTCCTGTTTAGGTCCCCATATGAAGGGTTTTCCTTTGTGTGTCAAAGCCGTGAGTGGTACAGCGATACGAGAGAAATTTGATATGAAACGACGATAGTAACCAGCCAAACCAAGGAAAGATCTTACTTCGGTTGGTTACGTGGCGCTTGCCATTCTTGCACCGCTTTGATCTTTGTGGGGTCGACATGAATTCCCTTTCCATTGACGACATGACCAAGGAACTGTACTTCTTTTAACCAGAATTCGCATTTAGAAAATTTAGCGTAAATCTTTTCGGTTCTCAAGAGTGTGAGGATGATTCGAAGGTGTCGTTCATGATCAGTCTTAGATTTTGAGTAAATGAGAATATCGTCGATGAAGACTATAACAAAGCGATCGAGATAGGGTTTGCAAACTCTGTTCATTAGGTCCATGAAGACGGCTGGAGCGTTGGTTAGACCAAATGGCATAACCATGAATTCATAGTGACCATAACGAGTTCGGAAAGCGGTCTTTGGGACGTCTTCTTCATGTACCCTGAGTTGGTGATAGCCGGAACGAAGGTCGATCTTTGAAAAACAAGTGGCACCCTGGAGTTGGTCTAGAAGATCATCGATACGAGGTAATGGATAGCGGTTCTTGACCGTTAATTTGTTGAGCTCTCTGTAATCGATACACATGCGAAACGTTCCGTCTTTCTTCTTCACGAACAGAACAGGTGCACCCCAAGGCGATGAGCTAGGACGTATGAAACCTTTGTCGGTCAGTTCTTGTAATTGACTGGCCAGCTCTTGCATCTCGGATGGGGCTAACCTATAAGGAGATTTTGCAACGGGTGTAGCGCCAGGTATAAGATCGATGCGGAATTCGACTTCTCTTTTGGGAGGAAGTCCTGCGATGTCGTCGGGAAAAACTTGCGGGAATTCTTTCACTACGGGTATATCTTCGAGTTTCTTCTCTTTGTCTCCCTTCTTGTCAACGTGGGTTAGAAATGCTACATAATTCTTGCGGAGATATTTTCGGGCTTGAAGACAGGACATCAGCTTGAGTCCTTTCGAAGGGGTTTCTCCAAAGATTCGTAGAGTTTGACCGTCTGCAAGAGGAATGCGAAT
Source organism: Scalesia atractyloides (assembly GCA_947069175.1). NCBI lineage: Eukaryota > Viridiplantae > Streptophyta > Magnoliopsida > Asterales > Asteraceae > Scalesia > Scalesia atractyloides. The sequence goes on from CAMTDV010000022.1 coordinate 44,538,140, forward strand.
GAACTTCTCACGGCATACTACTTCAGCCTGATGTTGGCTGAGCTAGTCCATGCCGATTATAATGTCAAAACTTCCCAACTTCATAGGGATGAGGTCAACAGGAAAATCGTGATCGTTTAGAGTAAGAGTACAGTTTCGGATAATGGAGTTTAATGAGACTGGTTTTCCGTCAGCAACTTCTACCGTTATGGATTCCATAAGTTTATCACGAGTTTGGTTGAGGATGGGTTCAAATTCTAAGGATACAAAACTCTTATCCACGCCAGTATCAAATAACACGGATGCATAACTACCATTGACGAGAAACGTACCGTTAACCACGTTGTTGTCGGCCCTAGCTTGGTTGGCGTTGATGTTAAATGCTCTTCCTCTAGCAGGTGGAGGAGCTTGGTTAGCTTGATTCACCGGATTTGCTTGAGCTTGAGCATGTATGATGTTCACCAAGCGTGGACATGTGTTTCTAAAGTGGTTTGGGTCTCCACAATTGTAGCAAGCCCGCATGGGTTGCATCATGGGGTAGTTGGGTTGGTAGTAGGTTTGGGTTGTATGTTGTGTAGGTGGTGGTAGTAGGGGTTGTTGGGCTTGACCCATTATTTGATGGTGGGTTTGAGTTGTGGGTTGGCTGCGGTTTATTCGTTGTAGTGAGCGGCAGGCTTGGATGGTGTGACTTGCACGGCCACAGCCGGTGCAATATTGACAAGGGTATTCGGGGGAGTGATGGTATTGACAACGGGTACACTTTGGGTAAGGGCCAGAGTATTGCCTTTTGTATGGTGCGGGTGAAGGAGCAACTTGTGTGATGGGTGCAGCAGGGATTGGGAAATTTGTTTGGGTGACGGCAAAATTTCTGGTATTTCGCTTCCTCTTGTTTGAAAATTTTGAGGAGGAGGTGGAATGGTTTGAAGTTTGGCCCTCAACGGGGGCTTTCTTCTTTTCCTCTTTGAATTTACCGTTTTGATGCAGTTCTCGGTAAGTTCGGTGGCTAATTCCATGGCAGCTTCGAGAGTTGCAGGTGAAGTGCTGAGGACTGAGTCTTGAATTTTCGAGGGTAGGCCTCGAATATAGTGTTCAACCAAACGGTATACTGGGGTGAACAAGTTAGGAACCATCTGGTTCAGCTCAAGAAATCTTTTGTGGTAGGAAGTGTGGTCCCCTTCCTTTTGCTTCAGCGAGTGGAATTCGTCTTCCAACTTCTTGAGTTCGCTTCTTGGGCAGAAGCGTTTTGTCATCATTTCCCTTAACTCTTCCCAGGTTAAGGCCATCGCTTCTTCAACTCCTCTCTTACCCTTCTCGGTGTTCCACCAGGTCAGGGCTACCCCAAATAATCTCCCGGTTGCGTAACGTACCTTGCGATCCTCGGGACAATCGCAATTTAGGAAGGTGTTTTCCATTTCCTCAAACCAGTGGAGGAGTGCGGTGACACCTTCGGTCCCTTCGAACTTTGGGGGATCGCAAGACTAGTACTTGTAGGAGCACTTCTTGGAGGGAGGGTTGTCGATGTTTTGATCCTCTTGATTAGGGTGGGTTGACAGGATTCGCGGTGAGAGCTTGCTGGACTTGAATTACAATATCAGGAAGTACCGCGGCCATTTGTTTCGCAATCTGAGTGGCCAAGCGTTCGTTTGACCTTCCGGCTTTCGTCCTCCACGTAACTGCCTAGCCGACATCTACAGGAACATACATAGGAAAGATTGTGAGTTTATGGAGTCTTTTTAGGTGTCATGTGTCTTAAAGAAAATGAAAATAACATAAACATCAATAATGCACTACATCCATGGGATGTCTTGGGTTTGCTCATGTTGGTCCTCAAATGTCCCCCATACTATCGCCGGTATAGTCATGTGGGCCCCCATGACTATTGGCTTAGTAGGATTCACATTGGTATTGGCGGTTTAACACTCGCATCACCCGAATGAAAACCACAAAATATGTTTGCGAGATGTATGGTCGGAGGGTGTCCAGGTATAGACACAATGACAACTCAAAGTGGGGTTAGTTCACACAACGTTTGGTGTGGCATGCTTTGGCCTAATGGTCCTTCGTACTCTCATGTTAGTCCCCAGGTAGGCAAACTGGTCCTTTATTTTGGATTTATACGAATGCCAAGCCTAGACAGGACGTTCCGACTACCGGTACTTGTACCCTTCCAGTTACTACATGCCCGTCATGGGAACTCACTTTGATGAGATTTGAAAATACAAAAATCATTGTAAAAACAATCATGAAAATGATGTGATCTGTGCTTTCATGGACATGATATGTTATGAGAATACGATTCATGATAGGCATTATATGATAATATATACTTATGAACATGCTTGCATAACATTGAATGTAACTTTTAACATAAAACATATAAACATCATGAAACTTAGCACGTAACACACAAAAGTCTTACAAATTTCTAATCAACTATAGTATAGGCTCTAAGGGTCTAATAACCTATCCTATATCCCTATAGTCATGGCTCTGATACCAATCTGTCAGACCCCGACCCGCAGCGGAATAAGAGTCGGGGCATAATTGGGTTATCACCAAAGCTCATGATGTTTACTAATATGTTTCATATTAATTAAATTCAAATTACATTTCAAAGTTCCAAGTCAAATTCATACAATACAAGGAAAGGAAAAATTAACTAAACAAATCCATAATCTAAACTGGTTTATTCTTCTAGGCCGCCCTATGTGTTTCTTGCTTCAACTTGATCACCTGTATCATGTGTAAAAATGGGAAATTTTGGGTCAACAAAAGTTGGCGAGTGAACCTTGTTTAAAACATTTGTTATTGATTTATTATTGTAATTTAATCTAGGAAAATTGTGCAATAATCATATATGAACAAATGTATGTAAACAAAACAATCACAAACCACCTTGCTTAAGCATAAAATAAGAATGACAATGTATATGTTGGCAACGTCCCGTTCACGCTCATAGGTAATGGGGAATGGACGGCCTATGCTAATGTATGTGAGATCAAGGCTCAATCAAACGGAGCCGATCTTATGTTGGCAACGCCTGGTTCACGCTCATAGGTAATGGGGAGCGGCGGCCTATGAAATGTATGTACTGAAATGATAAATTAAATCTAAACTTCAACCACACAAACAACGGATACATATTGAATACACGTGATCATGAATATGATGGATGCACAAGTGTTTAATTAAATAAATAGCGACACATGATACACCCCAAAATGTGATTAAAACGGGGAATTGGAAGAGGTTCACTTACCTTGGGTGCGTTTGTTTGAAGGTGTTGAATGCGCACGAGTTTAGAGGATTGATCGACGAGAGATAACTAACCAAATAAAATAACGAAAAGGTACGGTAAGTATGTGGATTTTATTAACTATTTTTAATAGGATTTTTGGGTATATTTTTATGAGTTTAAGGCTACTTTCTATCTTTAAAAACGTTATTTTTAAGTATTTTTAATTGATTTTTAAATTAAATAAATAAATAAAAATAATAAAAAAAATTGATTTTTGGCCGTTGACCAAAGACCGTTGACCGTTGACCGGTCCGGTCGATTATATATGTGCGCTGGGTGAGACTCGAACCCGTGACCTCCCGTACGCGTGCACGCAGCTCTACGAACTGAGCTACGTGTCTAACCCGAAATAATTCTGTTTTTAATTATACTTATATACTATTTAGATTTATTCAGAAATTAATTATTTTTAAAAATGTTTTTATATGTAACGAACCGGTGCTGACCACAGGTCTCGAACCCGGGACCTGTGGGTTAGCGTGCACACAGTCCACCGCTGGACTGTGTGTCTTACTTGGTTAATAACTCGGTTTTTATTATACTTAACATGATTTTGGGAGTTAACCCGGTTCAGTTAAAAAGGCATTTGTTTTTAACAATAGAGTAAAGCTGGGACAAGATTCGAACTCGCGTCGCATGTGTTATGTGTGCACACAGTCCACCGCTGGACTGTGTGTCTAACCCGTTTATAAAACTGATTTTAATTAATCTTATGTTATAACCCGACTTCGTCTTCTTCGTTAGATTTTACCCAGAAAAACAAAGTCCGACTGTTTGGACTGGTTTATGCCTAATCTGGTTTCTAAACTTTGTAAGTAATTTAAAGGTAACGAATGGAGAGAGTTTGGGGGAAAATGATGTACCGATCAGTGATTTTCACAGAATTCCGGCAGAGGTCCGTCGGCTCTGATAGTGAACTCCGGCTTTCGAAATCAATTAACAATTCTGATCGATTATTTATGAAGTTGAGGTACTTAATCAAAGTTTAACAACAGTTTGAAAGATCATACCAGCTCTCAGTGTGTTTTCGGAAATTTCAGAAATTTTTCCGGCGAAGGTAGGAATTTCGACAAACGTTGACTGGGATTGATTCTGATGGTGGAGTTGTGTTAGAGACAGATTAGTCAAATGATTGAAACAGAAAGAGTCGAAGGAATTACCGTGTGGATGTGAGTCTCAGTTTTCCGGCAACTTGCAGGTATTTTCCGGCGATTGAATTTTCGTCGAGAAAAGGTGCGATTCTGAGCGAAAAGGCTACCAGTGGATTGTGGGTGAATTTATAGGGAGAAATCGAGATGTATGGGGTCTGAATTCGGTCTCAATTCAAGGTCAGCCGTTCTCCGGCGGTTACGACTGATGTCGCGGGTTCAGACGTGGGTTATAACCGTCGTTAAAGTTAATTCTTCGGTTTAATTGGACGAAAACGTTAAATATCGGCGAAGTCGTCGGGATTTCCGACGACTGCTAATTGGGCGCGATTGACTGAATTTGACTTCCGTGTGTTATTATTTGAATTAATTGATTCAATATGATATCAGAAAAATCAAAGTGGCGGAGTGGTTGATTGTGTGAACGCTAGGTCTTTGGGGATTTCCGGCTGACCCGGGTTCGACTCCCGGCAGCCGGTTTTCCTTTTTAATTAATTTATTTTTATTTTTTTACAATTATAATTTATATCTTCTAAATTGTTTATTAATTATGTATCGTTTAAAATTAAAATAAGTCATAAATGAACAACAAAATTTTAAAACTGATTGTTCGGTTATTAAACGAAGCGGGTTTCGAAAACCCGTTTTTCGACAAATGTTACACCAAACTCGGTATCCACTATTCCAAGCAACCTTGTCTTCCGGGGACTTGTCTTCATCATCTTTGACTTCTTTGACTTGGACATTTGACTTTGTTGACCAGAACTGATAAAACGCAGTTACCCGACAGGAACTGCACTTATAGTCTCCCCTTAACTGTTGCTATCAATTATGTCTGACATTGATATCTTCAGTCACCTGATACTGTACTTACAGACTCCCCCTCATCTGATGATATCATGCCTACTTTCAACTTTGGCTGAGACTTGATCTTTCCGGTAGAGCACATCGATCTTCAACCCTTCTAATCAAAGACCTGCTGACGATCACTTAATTGGACGCTTCGAGAAACTCAAAGAATCCAACATCAAACACTGTAGATCCTCCCCCTCAAACTACTCCCGAATCAAATTAACGCGAACCGACCTACAAACAAATGTAAGAACATCGCTCGATCCTTGATCTTCAAACTTAACCGACAGAAGAACGAAACTTTAGATTTCTAGTGCGCAACATCGAACACGCTAAGTTCCGCAAAGACATGAAGTTCAGTTCGATAAGTTAATAACAAACGGAACTTTGAAAAAGTACATCCACCATCTTGATCAAAGTCTTCACTGAGTGTCTGAAATCATTTCATCTCGAATGTTCAAGATCCAATCTCATATCTTCATGAATCCACCAATTATCCGATGACTTTCGTCTCTGATCTCCCCCTCGATGTAAGAACCTCCTAATTATTTTGAGAATCTGACTAGTCACCAACTTGGAAGAGGGACCAAGAAGACCAATCATCTCTACTCTAACCAGCATGTGATAAAGGCTCAGTCTTCAACTAATTGCCAAACAAACAATTAGCTTCAACACCTCAACACTTAATCAAACCTCGAACAAACTCGACGAAACTTAATCACACACCAGCTCTAAAATGCATCGTGTTTTAAACTTTTTTTGCACCGGCGAGATTAAAACTCATTTAATCTCACAAGTGTAAACACGAACTTGTTTCACTGTCGCACCACGAGCTTTTAGAAGTTTACAAAGAAAATAAGATATGTTAAATTTTTATAAATTTTTTACTCCCCCTCTTTCTTTGTAAACTTTCAAAGTCCAAGCCGCTTAACTCGTTTCTCTTCGAATGCCCGATAGAAGACCCAAATTGTTCAAAAACTCTGGAACTTTACACTTAATCCGGACAACATAAGTACCCTAGAACTTTTCAGTAATCCGAACCCGACTTCAAGTTTCCGAACTACACAAAATTCTGAGCATGAGGTCTAACATAGTCGTTATTAGATCCTCCAGGATGTTGAACATTCTCTTGTGATTGGAAAGTAACACAATTTTGGCATCGGTGAGGTGTTTTCTCACAATATCATGTTTTTGTGATGAACTTTCCGATCCACGACCATGCCAAATATTAAATGGTTCCTCACATTGATCTTGACGTTGTTGTGATTTAATTTTTAATTTAAAACCAGGTTTTGTTTCTTGTTTAACAACATTAGCTTTTTCAACATTTTGATTTTATTGTTTTTCTTTTCAAAATTTGTTGTTTCATTTTGAGGTTTTTCAACAAATGGTTTCCTCTAATTAGGATCAACGAGGTATTTACCCTTGTCATCTGGACAATCTGCGGTCAAGTGTCCCTTTCTTCGACACTTGTAACATTTGCTAATTTTCGCAACATTCTTTGGATATTCCTCTTGACAAGTCGAAGATGATTGAACCTTTGTGGGATTTTTCAAAATTTGAGTGATAAACTCAGTGTTCGACGCTTTTTCAATTTTCTATACCTCTTGATTAAAATCTTCCCCTTTTACAAATTCAGTTTTAGGAACATTTTTCAAATTCTTTTGAGGTTTCCCATGAGATTTTGGTTTTGAGTTAGCATTTTGAACTTAATTAAAATTTTCCAAAATTTTATTGCTTATCAAGTTTTCAATGTTTTTAAAATTTAGTTGACTTTCTTTGTGGCTTCACTAATCTTTGATTGTTCTAAGTCCGAAGCTACTTCAAACTCAGATTTAGATTCACTCTGTAGTCAACATTCAGAGGAGTCATTGGCACAAAGTTGGCCAACTCGGGGTCAACACTTGCCATCGAGGTATAGTTATGATTAGTCGATGGAGGCACTTTACTATACCCAATGCCAAACATTTCTTCCTCTGTTTCTTTCAAACGTTGGCTATTAATGCAAAAATTCATCACTTTAATTGAATTACCAAACTTTTCAATTTTTCTTTGCAAGTCTAAAATCAGATTATCTTTTTCCAAGATGATTTAAAAAACACAATTTTGGTTCAACTCAAGTTCATATTTTAATTCCTGAATTTTTAAGAGTTGCATGTGCCACAAGTCTTTCAAATTCAGAGATATCATCTTTTAATGCTTTTATCTTAGTTCGGTGTTTCTTATCCGAACAAGACAAAACAGCAATGAGTTCTCTGGATTTTTCTAGATCCGCTATCAAATTTATATTATGAAGTGCGTGTCTATCAATCTTAGCTACAAATTCGACGCATCTAGCACAACGCTTATCTAAAGATTTGATTTTACCTCAATTCCTGTCATGAATGCACTAGCTTCCTTTTCCATAGAATCTTCTTCCAGCTTTTGAGCTTCTTCATCGGCAAATTTTTGCCTTTCGGCAGTTGAAATCTCGAACTTGAAACTTTCATTCTTTTCTGCAACATATGAGTCTTTCGATCTTCCTGTAGCTTCTTCGTTCAAATCTTCTTCAATTTCAGCAACTTTACTTACTTCCATTTCTTCACCCATAACCTCAGCTACAACAGCAAGTTCCTCCATGCTTGCTACCTCTATAACCTCTTCACATACTTCATCATCGATAATTTCAGCCATAAAGGCTTATGAAACAATAGCTCCTGATAGATTCTCCAAAGCACGACCCCAGTCATAAGGTTCGGTAACTTTTTCTAACGGTTGAGCTACCAAGGCACTGTTTGCCGAAGGAACAAGGTTATCTGAAGCATTTGATCGAGAATTTGAGGTTGAAGCACTGGTTGCATTTGAATGAGACCTTGAGTTGTTTCCATTTTAAGAACTGTTATCTCTATTAGATCTTTCCGTCTTCGACTTTTGACAATCTTGAGCATAGTGTCCATAGATACTACAGTTGTATCACTTCCCCTTTGACATATCTATTCCTATTCGAGTTTTAGTTTGACCACCTATGAATTTCTTTCCTGTTTTCAAAAGAAACTTCTTCGCTCTTCTAACCAATAACACCATAGTAAGTTGAAGATCAAGTTCCTCCATTTCATCTTGGTCTATTTGGTCAAAATCTTCATCAAGGCTCGATTATTCTACAAGCTTCCCAAGACAAAAATTTTGTAAGCCGTCATGAAAGATGCCAAGAGACTCATGTTGTCTTCTATCAACTTTAAGCAATTAGGATCCAACGTTGGAATATTAAAGCTAGTTGCTTGAGATTTCTGACTCCCACTAGATGATAACATTCCCTGATTTGAATTTGTAGTCCCGCTTGAACCATTTGCATTGTTGCTTATAAAGGCCTAATGACTTGCATGATCTTCATTCTCTGAATATAGAGCAACACCAGCTCCACCAATACTTCCCATATCTGCTGGTTTGGAAGCTTTATACAACTAAGGGTCTTGAATATTCTCAAAGTCAGATGCATGAACTTCCATATTCTAAGCATATCCTTTCAGCTTTTGCACAGCCTCTTCCAAAGACATCTCGTCATAGAGAACACCTTCTCTATCCAGGCCATATACATGTTCCATTCTCTAGGAAGGCGATTCAGGAACTTCTCAACTTTCTCAAATTCAGTGTAAAGACCTTCCTGACTTCTATCAAGCTCGCTTAATAGGTGATAAAACCTATTCACAGTGTCATCGAACGATTCATTCTTTAAGGCTTTGAACACAATGAATTGAGTCTTTAAACGTTCTAAACGTCGCTTCTTATATATGGCATTTCCTTCATAACGTTCAATCATGCTATCCCATAGCTCCTTCGAATTACTTCATTTACGGAAAGTATGAATTATATACTACATAATAGCCATCGTTATCAGAATCATGGCTTTTTCTTCACACACATAGAATTTTTCTGATTTTCTCTAAGTGCTAAATAAGTGTCAATCGTTGGAGTTCTAATTGGTGTAGCTCCACATCCTTTTGCAATGCACAACCAAATTTTGATATCTTTCACTCTCACATACCTCTCAAAATGTTCCTTCCATTCAGGGAAATCTAATTTGTTTATCAAAAGGGGAGGTTTGTCGTTACTCCCCACTTCAGCATTGTGTATGAGGTTTTGCATCATTGTAGTCAGATTGTTTAACATGTTGAAAGATTTTAAAAGAAACAGAATGTTCACAGTGGGTTACAGTAGGTTTAGACAGAAAGTTTTGCTTGAAAAATTTCTAAGTCCATAAAGTTTGGAGAACCAGAGTTAGCTAGAAAAACACGAAGTGAAATTTCCGGAAGTTATCAGAGGGTATACCCGGATCAAAAACCTGATTTGAAACACAAACTCGGACACCCCACTGAGACTTAAACTTGGACTAATTAAATAATCTTAAACTCGGATAAGAACACAAATTCGGAAGTCTAAAAGAACACAAACTCGGACACCGTAGGAAGTTAAAATCGGAACTTCGACACTTATATTAAACTCGGAACGAAAAAGGACTCTATAAACTCAGAATTTCCTTAATACAGACTTTTAAACTCAGACATATATTCAACAGTGAAGTTAAACTCGGAAATTATAGAACTTGACTTTAAACTCGGATTCAATAATAGCTTGTTAAACTCGGATAGCCTTCAAATCCGGACAAGTATCAAATCCGGGACAGATTATTCCAGATATGAAGACACCAGCTCCCGGATGTCTCACTAGTGTGATTGCACACTAGATCACCAATAATCCGGAAACACAAATAGTAAAATAAACACAGAAAAACTTTCAAAAGATCAAACAAGGAATCTATTACCAATCTTCAAAAACCCCTGTAAAACCATAGATGATGATCTAACCTAAAAGGCTCTATCCTAATCAAAATCTATCATCAACTTATTAGAAATGAAGAAAAAATCATAAACAACTCACAAAACTCAGTAAGTAAGCATTAAATCTAATCAAAAGATGATTTTTCTCACTCAAACCTTCAAACCAAGAACACCTACAGTAGAATGAGCACACTGCTCTGATACCACTTGTAAGGTCGCCTAATCCAATGATCTTACTCATGAACATAACCACTAGGTGTGCGGAATCCACCTAGCAATCACCACTGTAGGATAATGTATCAAGAACAAGCGGAATGAGAGAAATCTAAGAATACACAGAGTATTCTTAGATGTAGAAGAAGAATGATGTCACTTACTCACAGTAGCCGCCAGACAAAAACACACACTAATGATTAGGGTTCTCTTGTTGCACAAACTTTCCACAAAAGAACTGCCATCTTGTCATTCCCACTAAAAGGTTATATACAAGATATATCCGGACACACTTGTCCGGATAGACATTACAAGGCCCAAGCCAAACAAACAATAAACTCAGACTAGCAAACACATGCTAAGTCCGCACTCAAACAAACATAATCAAAAACCCAGACTTTGGAACTATATACCTAAACTCCGGAATATACAAGACATATTGTAAACTCGGAACAAGGTAAACTCAGATTAGGTAATGATCCCTAATCCGGACACCTAAACTCGGACATAGTAAAGCAAGTTCGGACTAAGTTATAACTATTACAAGATATGCATAAAGACCCCTGAACTGAAGAGAGCCTGCACTTATCACCCAAAGTGCATTAACATTCATTTCATAAAGAAACTTATTCATAATAATATTTGCTTACTACCTTTCAGATAAACAATATGCGAATCAAATTTGCCTTAAACCATTTATAAAACTAAGTTCAAGCAATTGAGTTCTCATGAGATGAGAAAATAAACTAAATTTCTCACTCAGATCATCAGCGCAATTTAGATTTTTAAACGTCATAGAACAATAGTAAGAAAGATGAACTGTACAAATGGTGAAGCTTTTGTAAGGAGTCTAATTGTCATGGAATACGTTCAATGAGTCGATATTGATGTAGATGAAGATAATGCAGCTCTGGAAGATTAGCAAGCTCCTAGGGTATTTCCTCGTTAAAGTTATTAAAAATCAAGTAGTTGTAGTTGTATGAATTTTGTAAACCATTGTAAATCTCCCCGTCGATGCCATTTGGTAGTATCGCACATTTCCTATACAAAGTCATCCAAACTGCAAAAATCATTCATACTGAGCAGTGTTATAACACATTTTAAAAAATTGTATTAAATATGTAAATATGGACATTTAAAAGGCAAGAAAGTTGAATGGCTTAAAAAAGTTAATCTTCGTGTATGACCGAAAACGGGACCAATAACTTTGATATCTTACCTCGGGAGGGAAACATGCTTTTATTCTCGAGGCACAACAGACCCATTTTTTTCCACTTGTTTCCTCTAAATATGCAAACGATCCATGAAATTAACCAATGGCACTGCACTGGTACAGCATATATATATTGCTCGATAAATAAAAATAATTATGGTGATAAGTGATATAAACCTAGGATATAGAAAGTTGGTGCTTCCATTTCCAGCCATACACTCTTTAGAAGCTGAGGATGGTATTCGAGAATTTCCCAAAATAAGATTTCTGAAATATCCTCTTTTGTAATCCTATGCCTTTCGAACTCAAGTTCCATCCTTAAGATTGACTTGCAAGAATGCTCCCTCTCGAGCTTAGCCAGCCCCTTGAAGTAAGGATCAGCTACTGCCTAACAAATATAGATCACAAGTGTTAAGAGAGTCATTAAAAGGAAATTTAATTTCGATAACACAAAAAATAATAACCACCTCCTCGGCAGTTGGTCGTTCCATTGGATCAAATGCTAAGATCCTCTGCAATAGTCTGAGTGTGAACGGGTCAACGTTGGTAAATTTCTATGAAAATGGGACGGGTTGCTTTTTACGCATATCCATTAATTATTTTCTTGCCTTGTCATTACAAACTTGAGTTGCGTTAAAAATAAGTAAATGAATAATTATATAAGTTTAAGAGTAAAGTTCTCTTTTGCTACCTGTGGTTTGTTCTAAATATCCGCTTTGCTCCAGTGGTTTCAATTTGACTTTTTTGCTCCCTATGGTTACCTAATTAGTTCAATCTTTTCCCTTACACTCATACCCTTCAAATCAATTTTTATCAAGTGCAAACAAGTCTTTTTGCACGGGGCCAGTTTTGTCTTTTGCCTTTCAAGTCTGTAAACCTCAAAACCCTTTTGGTGATTGTAACCGGTAAGAACAATACCAAAATTAGACTTTGTGTGTTAGCAAAGTGTGGAATGTGAGGAATTCAGGATGGTGATTGTTTCCTTTAAAAGTTTAATGATATTCAGTTGTTGAGGGCATGACCAGACCGCAACTAATTGTTTATGTTGTTGATTATCAACCCTAAACACAATTTCAAACTTTGATTGAAATGTCGTTTAAAAATATCGGATCAAGGGTTTTTACAATTGTGATGAAGATTTTCAGTTTAATTTTCAATTTGCTTTTAATAAATTGATTATGCTCGATACCAAATTTATAAAGAAGTCGCATCATCAAGCTCAGTCATAATTGTAATGTCCCTTGGGTACATTCCTTCTTCAGAAATTGTAGTTGGCGTTCATCCTCTTACTGTGAATTTCTAGTCCAAAGCCTTTAAATATTAATCATTTTATTTGGTTTTCATCGCAATCTAGTATCTTTTGAGAAATTGCTATAAAAGAACACAAAATTATCTCATCAGTGTGCTAGCTTTTGCGTTTTATTCACTTTGTATAAATCATTTTTCTAACGCATTTTAATGAAGCAATGATTCATATTTTCATAGCATCGATATAGAATTTGAAGGGTTATAAGGTTTATGAACTTAAAGGGTAAAAAACAAAACTGCCCCTATGCAAAAAAGACTTGTTTATCATATGTAAAAAATCAATTTGAAGAGTATAAGTGTAAGGGAAAAGATTGAACCAATTAGGTAATCACATGGAGCAAAAAAATCAAATTAAAACTATTTGAGCAAAATGGATATTTTAACCAAACCATAGAAAGCAAAAGAGAACTTTACTCTAAGTTTAAAATGATGAAAACTTAATATGTGACAAGAATCAAATGGTGTGTGACAGTGAAGATACTCCAAAAATGGTGCCGGCTGATTGGGTCCCAAGAAGGTTAGTGATTAGTTTCAACTAGTGAATAACACTTTCACCTAGGGTATGTTTAGCAAAAGTAGCTGTTGTTGGTAGCTGGAAGCTAGAGGCTAGAAGCTGGTGACTGGAGGCTGGTGGCTGGAGGCTGGAAGCTGGTAGCTGTAGTTGTAGCTTTTTAGATATATTTAGATGTTTGGCAGAGTGGCTGGAGCTTTTAATAAAATGTATAAAATGACCAAAATGGACATTAAAAAGTTGGTACATTACAAAGTTTATTATTTTTAGAGGTTAAAATAGTCATTTTTTTTTTCCTAAAAGCTTGTAACTCCTTCTAAACGCTACTAGTAGGAGCGTTTAACCAAAAGCTTCAAGCTCCTAACCTAAAAGCTTCTAGCTCCTTCAACCAAACAAGGCTTTTTATTAAGTTGGAGCTTTAAGCTTAAAGCTTGAAGCTCCTAAAAGCTTCTAAAAGCTCCATGCCAAACATACCCCCAGTATTTTAGTCAATACTTAAGCAAATATACAGCTGATGCTCCATATAATAGCAGCGGTATACTTCAAAATTTACAACACTTACATTAAAAAACACCGAAGAACACCTGAGGATTTTTAAAAGGGATGTATTCATAAAAGGATGGGGATCAACTCCGAGAAAATGAACATTATATTGCATCTTAAGTGTACTCCACTGATCAGGGCGTCTCGACTATACGAAAAAAAATCCAAAGCTTGGGGCTCCATTTTTTCTATTTTAGTGCGTGGATTTGTTATTGTATACATAAAATGTGTATCATCTTCCTACATGTTAGGAATCTAAGCTATATATATATATATATATATATATTGAAAAGGACCTTGATTTTAGAGTATTGTTTAGGCTCCAAAAAATGTAACACTCGTCTCATGTATAAAACTAATATTTTATATGAACTATTTTAAGAAAAGATTACAAATTTTATCAAAACATAAGCTACTCGAGTCAGCAATGATAAGATTGGTTTACATGTCATAAAATTTAAAGGTTCGAAACATAAACATCAAAACACGAAAGAACATTTTTAAGGTGTTTTCTGTTCTTAACGCCACTTGATCTTTATTCGTCAACTTAAGGTGAGAGTAACCTATCATATTAAATCATTCAAATGGTTAGTAATTTAGACATATGAACGAAACCATTTAAACCTGATATGAAAACAACAACAATATATATATATACATATATATATATATATATAGGGGTTGGTTAACGTACAATTGCGCATAACGTACGCTGTGAATATATAACATGCGATTTTTTGTTGTTTTCTGATACCACGTGATTTTGTTGTTTAGTTACAACATGCGAATTCACTTTTGAAAATACACATGCAATTTGTTTTTTTTTTAACATGCGAACTTTGATTTTGTAATATAGGAACTTTTGTAATAACGTGCGAATTTGTCTCAGCGTACGTTCGTACGTTAAGGCGAATTATACGATACACTTTCTCTCTCTTTCTCTCTCTCTCGCTCTCTCTCTCTCTCTCTCTATATATATATTATGGTGGAGTTCGGCTACAAAGTTTATTTTCTTACAAAGTGTACAAAGTCATAAAAACCACAATTTCAGCCATAAAACACACTCAAAACCCAAAATAACATAGTGAAGATCATAAAACACAATATCTAAACCCTAACAGTCCATAAAAAACTTCAAACATGCCATCATAGAACTATTAATATAAAAAACAACATGATAATCAACATAAAACACACTAATATTAGTTATTCAATAATCAAAGCCTTATCTTCCAAGACACAACACAAAACCCACCAATATGGCGTTTTAGCAATCTTCACTTTGTTATTTGTGGGTTTTGAGTGTGTTTTATGGTTAACATTATGGTATTTTATGACTTTTTACACTTTGTAGGAAAAATGGACTTTGTAGACAACTCTCACCCTTATATATATATAAATATATATATATATATATATATATATATATATATGTCTTACCAGAGAACCCGCACACGTCACCGGAGGGTGGGGTTTACTTATCTTTGAATAAGAATGTTAAAATCCTGAAATGAAACAATTTCGCTTATCAAATTCCAGCAGCTCCCAGAGGTAGCTTATGCCTAAGGAGTAGCCTACTCCTACCAGCAGTTGCTGAAAATTCCCCTAAACTCGTTTAAAAATTCAATTTTAATCATCTAAATCTCATTCCAAACCCAGTTTATTAATTTGGGGTTCATTCTTTAACGTCTTTAAACAATAACCCACTACCCGAACTCAAATTTTCTTGGGTTTTTCACTCCCATTCATCGGTTTGGGTTTATTACCCATCTGACTCGTTATGAGACTTTTAGCATTTTGGCTCAAGTCTTATATACCCTTAGCAATACTTCTCAATAAATTCCCCAACCACAACAAAATCACGGTTGGTTCTTCTTATAATAACCATGACATCACAATGTCATTTTCTGTTTTTAGTGTGTTTTTAGTGTCTTATTCATTCGGCCGATTAGGATATATGAGCTCTTTAGTTCAAATAGTCCACACTTTTCATTCAAGTTTCTCATGTTTTCCAACCACAATCAAGGATCATGGTTGATAACTTGGATAACACCTCAGCTTCTACGACCCTGCGGGTCGTTTATAGCTTGGTTTTACTCGTCCATTATCTACTTATGGCCTTATAGACCATAAGCGATCCATTTGATTCACCCTTGTGGCTTTCGTCGTCCACAAGCAAAGAAGTAAGACCCGATTAAAATATTTAAATTTAGAATAAAATTTTCGCATATAAACGAGTAAATACAAATACACACCATTACAAATTTTCGAGTTTATTAAAACTTTATCAACATTAAACATTTTGACATGTCGTTACCGGTTAGTTCCATAACAATGAAACCAAATGCGGAAGCTTGATCTTTGATCGTGTTCGGTTCTTCATAACGCTTGATCATTATCCATAGATGCTTTCGATATCCTAAAACAAAAAATTTGTAATTAGTTAGTATTATCACGAATAAGGGGGAATACAACATAACTAATTTAACAAATTTTCAAATAAAAAAAATTAAAATCGTAGGTGGCGTAGGCGACGGCATTAAGCCGCTTCGGCAACGCCACGTATATAATAGCGTCGGAACAAAACTACCGTGGCAGTAACATTGGACATCGGACAAACATACGGCATCGGCGACGGCCAAACACAGCGTCGGCGACGCACTCTTCTGCAGCAGTTTTGTTGCTGTGTTATTTAACTTATCCGTTCAACCCGTTTCAAGTCTCGTACTTTTAAACACGACCTGGGGCTTGCGGAGACGTATCCGTATAACACTATTTTCTGCTTTCATTCAGCAGTTGTCTACCATCAGCTACGGTTGGTCACCGTAGCTTAAAGTAGTCTACCTCAAGTATTTTCGTCTTGCCGTTTTTGTTAAGAAAACTTCTGTAATTTATTAAATTTTAATCCGTTTCCTATTAAACTTGTTTCTAAATGTCCGTAAAATGTTTTCTTACATATTTAACCCAGAATCCTTAACCCAAATTCCTAACTTTTGTGAATTGCGCAACCATTACCCGGTTTATGCGCATATTCGTTTTGACCGTTAAGGGACTTAAGCGCTTAGGCTTAAATCTCACTCTTTCTTCTCTTATATCTTATTTCCACCCTAATTTTATCTTTAGCTTCCACCACATCTACACTTGTGGTAGATTTGTTATCGTAAAAGTCATTTTATCCAATTTCTATCCTTCGGTTCGACAATTTACGGGAAGATCCATGTAAAGACATTAAACCAAAAAGGTTTATGCTTTTCACCTTTACACTACCAAAAGGGTTTTCTAAATTATAAAACTCATTTTTAAACTACCATTAAGATCGTTTGTTTATTTTTATCATTCGAGTGCATTTTGGTCAACTTATACTCCTCTTTTACGGCGAAGGACTTTAAATAGCAAGTTTTGACCAAAAGAGCACATTTTAACCATAATCTTATTCAAAAATCATTATGTTCCTAATGTCTACAATTTAGATTATGAAATTGATCTTGCTTTAAATAAGATGTTCATTCAAAACTCTTTTAACTCTCATCAGACTTTAATTCCTTAATGATTGTTTGACCCATTACACGTACCTGACTTGAGTCATAGCATTGACCTGTTTAAATACCTTGCACTATTAATTACTAATCAATAGCAACGCGAACCATACGCTATTTTCCTGTGAGCACAAAACTCGACAACCGATCGTTAATTATTATTGTCAAATGGTGACAACAACACCATTTGACCCTTTTGGCCTAAATGACCATTTTATCATTATGAGATGGTATTTATTTACCATCTTACTATTTAATCCGTTTCGGTTTACGGCATATGATCATTTTACTTAAGGTCGTTTCTTAATTCGTTCGACCCATTACGGCTTTCGCCATAGAGTGTCCTTTTCAAAGTTTAATATTTATTTGTTATTACACGACTAAATTACTGATTTACCCTTTATAGCTTCAATTATGGTTTATTACCATTTTTTGCTTGTTCCGACCCATATCATTTCACGTCGGAACCTCATTTTCCATTAGTAATTTACCTTGTTCATAACCCTTACTACAAGTAAATGTTTTACTAGAAAGATGTAAGCTTTACTTACCTTTAGTCCGTTCATGCTTTTTTCGCACCTTGAACCGTTTAACCCATTCTTCTCCAAGCTTCCACCAAGCTCGTCAAGAATCAAACTATAATACAATATCCATAAGATAGTTAGATTAGTCATCAATACCATGACCATCACCCTTATGGATTTTTCTACCATTTTTCGTATTCGATTCAATTATAGGTCGGTTTAACTTTTAAAAGTCAAACTGCTGTTCTACACATATATATTTGCACTAACAAGTTGAATAAAACTCATTAGACATTTCATCTAACACTTGGTGGGCATCATTTTTAGGCCACCTATTTGGCTAACTTCCTTCAGCAAATTTACTTTGTTTCTTTCAATTCGTCATGTTTACACAATTATTAACATAAAGTTAGGAAAACTTTCGATCATCATAACTAATCTCTCAAATTATCATAATAGAATTTGGAGATTTTATTACTATCTTAAAAACACATTTCACTACATACATGGACTTTAATCCAAACATCAATTTAGCCAAGTATCTCACATTTTCTTGTAAATATGAACACTATATGCATGCTTAGACATCACTATAACATCAATCTTATCAGACTAACAATAATTTCGAACTCAAGGTTATCACCTTCAAGTTCTTCTTTACACAAAGTTGATGAAATCAAGGTTTACAACAAACCTTATGATCCCCTAGTCTTGGTGATCACCAATTTACATTCATGCAGGAATTTGAGACTCGATTCTCCTTCAATTTGACGATTTAGCTCACAAGGGTTTACCCCTTTTTCTCCTGCTCAACTTCGACCAAACACACACAAGTGTGTGTTTCTTGGTGTTTTTTTTAAGATATTAGTTTCAGATTTGGCAATTTTAGTCCCTCCCCAATGTTAGTTCTTGCACATTATAATTTGTAACTAGGTTATTTTCCTAGTTGCCTGTCTCTTGTAAATTATCGACAGACATGATAATTCTATATTTTTTTAAGTTCGGGAATGCCACTACCCGACTTAAATTATGTCCTTGTAGCCCGTGCCTTTTATAAACTTTATTTACTAAAAGCATTTGTTCGCCTTTTGTTAACATTAGGTTTATTTATTTAAATTCTAATATTTTCGGGTTTAACTTTGACCATCAACGGTATTTTACTCGTTCATTCCTAGTTACTTAATTTAAATAACAAACCCGTTTTGGGGTGTTACAAGTCTTCCCCCTTAAAGAGGTTTCATCCCTGAAACCTTTCTTACGTAGTTGATTGGGTTAAACCTAATGAACTTAGTTTCGGTAATCACTTGAGCATTGCTCATATTTCAATATTCAGTAATCTTACCAGGAAGGTATGGTAGTGCCTTTCGGGCTCCAAGGTGCATGTGCCCTTCATGTGTAAGGCCTTGTGCACCGTTACTTTCATCTTATACCCCTTTTTATATCATTGCTTGATCGAGTCGCCATTCGCCCACTCGGTCATATGTATCTGTCAACATGCTTATTCCACGTAAATCTTATACTGATAAGCGCATTCTACAAATTTTAAATTTAATTTTGATCTTGACCAATCTTACCGGTTAGACTTATCAGTCACCGGTTACCTTATACCTCATAGTTTGGTTACGCTCATATTATCTTTGCAAGGTTTTTTTTTTACAAACCTTCGAGACCCCAGTCCCATAGCTTGTGTTACAATGTAATCGTATACCCTGTTATTTTGTTTTTGGCCGTGATTTCATGACGTCATGTTTAAGTTTATATAAATCTTTTCGTTTTCGAAGATTTTCTTTTCGAATTTATCATCTTGCACCTATTGGTGTCAAGATCTTTTTTTTTATACTAAGCATTTTCCAATTTCTCTCGTTCTATCTATATTTTTTGAAACATTGTTTCTAAGTAATATTGAATTTTAGTTTAACATTTTCTCTTTAACTCATGCCAATTACTCGTATCAAGTAATTGGTAACCAAATATTTCTTCTTTTACTGTTCTTATTTTATGCGGGAAAACGTAACATGTTCCTTCGCTTGGTCTAAATAACCCCTAAGCCCTTTCACTTACCCTTATAGGCTATTTCTTTAGGCTTTCACCCTTTTCTTTTCTTTTACTTAGCCTCCTAAGGTGAGGCCTTTAATGCATCATTTCTCTTGATTCATGACCCCAAGGTCATTTTGACCCCATAGACCATTATATTATTTATAACCCGAAGGTCGTGGTAATTCCTTATATCGTCGCTTTACCATTGTCGTTCTTTAAATATATTTGGTGTCAATGCACCCCTTTTTATATTTGAAAGGAAAATCATTTACATTGTCCTTTCTTTATCCGCCAATCATGGCTCTTTTTTTTAACCATAAAGGCTAATTTATTTTATTTCAATTATGGTCCTCAGACCATGTTTGATCCGGTTTGTTAACATTTTCGTTTTCTATGACTCTGCGAGTCATTTATGAATCACATTCACTTGTCGGATCTATTAATCGTTTCATCTCTATTAGGTGATGATCACTTGTGTCTAAGCCTGGCGCAAAGTCAAATGGCATCGACCACTCATCACCATCGAGTCGCAACTACCATCTTTAGTGGCAACCACAACATTTTGTGTATGTTGTCTAAAACACTTATTCTAATGCGTAGATCAGACACTATATGTCATTTATGCATCGGTTTGTCTCACGTTTACCGCTATCCGGTTTATGCCTTCTATATATATATATATATATATATAACAACCTGTTACCTGGGTTCTTTATCTTAATGTTTTAACGCTCCCGTCATTCGTTTGCGTCTACATTTATATTTAATCTCGTCCCTTTACCCAGGCTCATTATTCTTTTGCTTTAACGCCCCCGTTACTCGGTTTGAGTTTACATTTAAATTCAATCACTATATTTCATTTGAGTTATTTGGCTTGTTCGTGTGAAATCCATCACTTATGAACGACCAAAATTTATTCTTTATTTAACCCGTTTTTGAATTGTTCGTGTGAAATCCATCACTTTTAAACAGTGAAACTTTATTCTTTATCTGACCCGTTTGAATTGTTCGTGTGAAATCCATCACCTATTGTCACACCCCCGTGTTATCCGTTCACATCAGAGCGGGGCGTGAACCGAATGGCATCTTCATCGGAATCAGACGTGATGGCTAAGGTTTCTAGTAACTGAACGCCCGCTAACTACTCGAATCCCCATGGGTTCCACTATTCCAACCGTGCCATACTTGTAACCATAACCTGAGAAAGAACATGCAAAAATTCAACATAAAGTTGGCGAGTTCATAGTTTGTTTGTTTTTGTTTCAAATGATTCATAAAACATTTGAAAGTCTTGCATTCGAAAAAACGGTTTGTAGGATTATAGTATCCCAAAGAATTTAAAATGTCATGTCTGCATAACAGTATTGAAATGTTTTCCATGTTGTTTATAAATCCATGCATATAACTATTATGTTTATAAACCGGTGATAAAATGTTTTCATGTATCTGTAAATAAACCGGTATTGAAATGTTTTCTGTTATCTTTGTAAACCGGTGTTGAAATCGCAGTATGTAGTTTTCCTATGGAATCTAAGGATCTGTCAGTGTGTAGCTAATACACCGACCTATGTGACATAAGTAAGTAACCAAACCGATACTTCTTTGTCATTTTGGGATCACAAAAGCACTCCTAACCGGTTAACTTACCAGGAGTGGAGCGTGTCTCAAACTCGATAGATCTATACCTTTTGCACCTTGGTCACTATGTGATTAATAGTTACTATTGTTATTTCCCTACTTACGCACAGTTATCTGTTATAATCTAATCCCATAGCTACATACCAATTGTTATAAATATGTGTTATTGGGCTTAGCCCATGTTCTTTTGTGATTTTGGGCTTAGCCCATGTTCTTTGTCATTGGGCTGAGCCCATGTTTTCTTGTCATTGGGCCTAGCCCATGTTTTCTTGTCATTGGGCCGAGCCCATGTTTTCTTGTAAAATTGGGGCCCCGCCCCCTAGTTGTGACTATGACAATCCCGTCACTAGTCATAAAACTCATGCATGTTTCGAAAAGCTTTGTACAGCTGTGAAAACCGGTAAGTTTAGCATAAACCTTGATTTTTTCTAGTGCAATTCCATTCCGTTTTTCTATTTTTCTTTTTTTTCGGTGAGTTCATTGAAATCTGTTTGTAACATGGTTTAGAAATATATGATTTTCGTTCCTCGAAACATTTTATGCTTTCGCAAAACTTGCATGTCTTTCCACCCCCGAAAACATTTATAAGTAAAACAGTAAAAAGTGGGGGTTATGAACTCACCTTGATATCCTCGTGCAAAGCTAGCTTAATGTGATTTCCATAGTGTTGTCTCCACAACTTGACTCACTAGCATGCAATCTAAGGCATTCCTAAAACGGAATAACTTATAAGTTTCTAAGAATGACGTAGCTATACTACGTGATACCGAGCTCTACCGAATCGTTACTCATGCGATTCTATGAAATTGTTATTGACTTAACTCGGTTAACCAAACTATGGTTTTCTTAGAAACGATTCTGTTTTCGAACGACTTGAAATGTATGTTTACTTAAAACATAACTATATTTCATGAAATCATATTTAGTCGTCATGTACGTCGACGGATAATAGTACGACCCTTCGTAGTTTCGTAAGATATAATGTATATGTACTCAAAAATATATCCGTATAGATAATGCGTTTCGTATTCGCGCAATAGTCTGCCGTATCGTGTCGCACTTCGTTTAGGCGTTGGAATCGAATAAAATCAATGTTGTATTATTGCTATAAAATCCTTCAAATTATTCGTGAGTGTTCGCGGTGTCGACGATTGAAATAATTATCACTATATTTATTTTATGAAAGTATTCAAATCTCGACGTTCAAATATATATAATTATATTCGTGATACGATCTCCGAATTTCTGTCGTTTGAAATAATACATGCCTTGTATTTGTCTTGTAAAAATGTTCGAAAATCTTGGCGTTTCGAAATAAATATAAACAATATACTTATTCTTATGTCGTCGTTCGAATGATTTATCGATGTTTGAAATCTAATTTCCGAGTTTCGACGTTTGAAGTAATATAAATAATTATATCTAGTTTATAATCGACTACCGGAAGTGTTGTTGTCTTGTAATCGCGCTCGTTGTTGAAAGTTTTAATAGAGTCGACAAAATAAATATATACCTATATTTATTTTATAATAATCGTTTGAATCGGATGTTTTGTTTTTGAAATACCACGCATTTCGTATTGCGTATTTATGAAAATCGGGCAGAGTTTCCTCTGTTTTCGGACGATCCCGACAATACTAGTTGTCGATTTATTTATCAAAATGCAATATTCAATATACCAACAACAATATATATATATAATTTATCGTCGTGTTTCGATTATAATGTTTCGCCGATTTAATTTCCGATTTATTTCATTTATATATACATCGTGACCTCGCGACGATTCGGTTCGATTATACTATTAGTGTTTACGCGAGTATTGAAGTCGGGCCAATTGTTATTTTTAACTTTTTGGCGATATGTTATTGTTAACGGGTCGGGTCGAGCTCGGTTTTGCGACAAATTTACTATTAAGATTCATATTAACTATATAATTAAAATTTCGCGTCGTAATTAAATTTTACGGAGTCTCGCGTTGACTCATTGACTGGGTTTGACCAGGTCTGACTGGTTTGACTCGTGTTGATTGGGTTTGACCAGTTGACTTTCGTTGACCGAGTTGAACCGAACTCGAACTGAGACTGAACCTGAAACAAACATGCATCAGAACCGAAACGATGTAAACTCAAATCGAAACGAAACTGTGTCGAACTTGAACCGGGTTGAACCCGAAACCTGAATCGGAGATGAAGTGAACTGCCCTACATGAACCAAACCCGAACCAGCATCTGAACTGAACCGAGTTCGAACCAAAACCCAAACAGAAAGATACCCACCACCATTGCCGTATCATCGAACTCCGAAGTTGCGGGTCTGCCGCCGCCGCCGCTACTGCCGCCGCTGCGGAGACACGGCAGCTACCGCCACTGTTAGACGATCGAAGCCCGAGTCGCTGCTTGTTTGCAGCCTCGACCCAACCCCACAAACCCAACCCAGCCCGAGAACCACCACCTCTGTTGTAGCTGCCGCTGGCTGGCCCCAGTGCCGCCAGCTGCGGCACCGCTGTTTGACGTCGGAGAGACGGTGTTGCCGCCGCGTCTCTCTCTCTCTCCTCTTCTCGATCTGCTCTCTCTCTAACAGTCTCTCTCTCTCTCCTCTCTGTCTCAGTATGTACGCGGGTGTGTGTATAAGGAGGCACAAGGTGTGGGAGTGTGCGTGTGGTCGGAGATGATGATCGGGGCCAGTGCCTTCGCCGGAGTCCGGCGACCAGATTCGGAGAGGAGAGAGGCAGCGGAAGCTGGTTGTGTGCTAGGGTTTCAATTTCGAGAAAATGAGAGAGATTTAGGGTTAACTTGTATTTATATACTTAGGGTTTTCGTTTAGTGGGTTGGGCCCGAGGCCCGTTAACGTGTGTGTAAGCCCAAACACATCTCTACGGCCTGATTTTACTCCCGAACCTCGTGAAATATCGTAACACGTTAATTTAGCGTTCAAAATACTTAAAATTCTGTTGGAGGTCAGTGTTTGACACGATTGTTTGTTCGTTGCGTTAAAGTTTGCGTGTTTTGCTACGATCACCTTTTTTCGATCCGATTTCTACCGTGAGCGTTAAAATCTGAAGACAAAGCCAAATATATCATAATATATTAATATTTAGACGTATCTCTAGTCCGTGGCTTCCGTTTCGTTGTCGGTCCGTTCCGGTTTTCAGCGTAACTTCCGCGTTGTGCTTTGGGACGTTCAACGATTTAAATTTATCACATAATCATAACTGTATGATAAATACAAGTATAAAATTCATACTTTTAGGCGTTGTCAGTATTTGTTCGGCATCAGTTCGCTTAACGTTTAATTTTGCGTTTAGTGCCTTTGATTGTCGCCAAATCGCGTAACGTGAATCCAGTAGACGTTCCTAGGCTTTCCAAAGGCTTGACCGAGTTAATTTACGTCTAATTATGCTAGTTATAATGGTATTACTGTTTGTTATGCGTGCAATTATAACCGGAAAGTGCCGGTTGTCACACCTATGAACAATCAAACGTTACTCTTCATTTGACCCGTTTGACTTGTTCGTGTGAAATCCATCACTTTTGAACAGTCAGACTTTATTCTTTATCTGACCCATTGAATTGTTCGTGTGAAATCCATCACCAATGAAGAATCAAACTTTACTCTTCATTTGACCCGTTTGACTTGTTCGTTTGAAATCCATTACTTTTGAACAGTCAAACTTTATTCTTCATTTATCCCGAAGGATTTCTTTTTAACTCATCCCATTAGCCTCGTCTTTACTAAATCGGATGTATATGTGTTCATTATAAGAAGTTCATGGTATCATGTGTTTATTACTTACTTGGCCAGAGTAAGCGATCAACACATGGTACGTTGACCTTATTATAACTATCACATTACTTCCCATGTAAGTAAATCCTCGGTTCATGTCTATATTTCAGATTTTATTTGGTAAAACCTTGTTTAATTGTTATTTAACAATTATTAGTCTTTACCTTTTTCATCTCAAAACATATAGAATGTTTTCCTTTTTATAAAACTTTTACGTAACCACATTTATCCATGTGATCGTTACTTTTTTCTCAATAGAATTTTATTGAAAATTTCTACTTGGATGGTCAATCCCATCCAAGTTTCTAATTCTGAATTCTTTTATTATTTTGTTATTTACAATTGTGAAAAACGCATGATTCCCACCCAATTTCCTTTAGGAACATAGTCCTGGATGGGTATCCTATCTGGATTTCCCAATCCTTAAATTTTGTATACAACCGTTATTCGTTGCACATCTGTCGTATACTACTATTCATGCAATATTTAAAATGTGCACCTGGGTGATATTTGCCCTCATGGGCTTTCATTGCCATTCACCATTATTTTGTATCCTTATTTGATTGGGTCCTTGGTGAGCATGCCTACTTGTCATACTTCAAACCATTTCTTCATCATATCAGTAGATCCTTAGACTCCCGTCATCTTCAGATGCGAGGGTCCTTCAACTTGAAATTTGATTATAAAATATTAGTAGCGTTGACATTAATAAACGCTCGTATTATAATATAAGGTTTTCTACGATACGTGTTAACACACGTAATTTGTTAACTATACCGAACTTTTACCAATTTAATTGGGTTAGCGTGCCTTTTACACGATAACCTATTGTGTTGTCTACAACACTTTAACATGCTAGACCCTTAATAGTCATAATAACTTACCGGATCATGCGATCAAGTCTCGAACCGAACACATTTGATCATTAACCTTGAGCTCTAATTACCAACTTGTAAGACCCGGTTAAAATATTTAAATTTAGAATAAATTTTCGCATCTAAACGAGTAAATACAAATACACACCATTACAAATTTTCGAGTTTATTAAAACTTTATCAACATTAAACATTTTGACATGTCGTTACCGTTTAGTTCCATAACAATGAAACCAAATGCGGAAGCTTGATCTTTGATCGTGTTCGGTTCTTCATAACGCTTGATCATCGTCCATAGATGCTTTCGATATCCTAAAACTAAAAATTTGTAATTACTTAGTATTATCACGAATAAGGGGGAAATACAACATAACTAATTTAACAAATTTTCAAATAAAAAAAAATAAAATCGTAGGTGGCGTAGGCGACGACATTAAGCCGCGTCAGCGACGCCGAACAAAACCGCCGTCAGCAGTAACATTGGACGTCGGACAAACATACGGCGTCGGCGACGCACTCTTCTGCAGCGGTTTTGTTGCTGTGTTATTTAACTTATCCGTTCGACTCGTTTCAAGTCCCGTACTTTTAAACACGACCCGAGGCTTGCGGAGACGTATCCGTATAACACTATTTTCTGCTTTCATTCAGCAGTTGTCTACCATAAGCTACGGTTGGTCACCGTAGCTTAATGTATTCTACCGCAAGTATTTCCGTCTTGCCGTTTTTGTTAAGAAAACTTCTGTAATTTATTAAATTTTAATCCGTTTCCTATGAAACTTGTTTCTAAATGTCCGTAAAATGTTTTCTTACATATTTAACCCGGAATCCTTAACCTGAATTCATAACTTTTGTGAATTGCGCAACCATTACCCGGTTTATGCGCATATTCGTTTTGACCCGTAAAGGGCCTTAAGCGCTTAGGCTTAAAGCTCACTCTTTCTTCTCTTATATCTTATTTCCACCCTAAGATTTATCTTTATCTTCCACCACATCTACACTTGTGGTAGATTTGTTATCGTAAAGGTCATTTTATCCAATTTCTACCCTTCGGTTCGACAATTTACGGGAAGACCCATGTAAGACATTAAACCAAAAAGGTTTATGCTTTTCACCTTTACACTACCAAAAGGGTTTTATAAATTATAAAACTCATTTTTAAACTACCCTTAAGATCGTTTGCTTTTTTTATCATTCGAGGGCATTTTAGTCAACTTAGACTCCTCTTTTACGGCGAAGGACTTTAAATAGCAAGTTTTGACCAAAAGAGCACATTTTAACCATAATCTTATTCAAAAATCATTATGTTCCTAATGTCTGCAATTTAGATTATGAAATTGGTCTTGCTTTAAATAATCTGATGTTCATTTAATACTCGTTTAACTCTCATCAGACTTTAATTCCTTAATGATTGTTTGACCCATTACACGTACATGACTCGAGTCATAGCATTGACCCGTTTAAGTACCTTGTACTATTAGTTACTAATTAATAGCAACGCGAACCATACGTTATTTTCCTGTGAGCATAAAACTCGACAAGCGATCGTTAATTATTATTGTCAAATGGTGACAACAACACCATTTGACCCTTTTGGCCTAAATGACCATTTTATCATTATGAGATGATATTTATTTACCATCTTACTATTTAATCCGTTTCGGTTTACGCCATATGGTCATTTTACTTAAGGTCGTTTCTTAATTCGTTCGACCCATTACGGCTTTCGCCATAGAGTGTCCTTTTCAAAGTTTAATATTTATTTGTTATTACACGACTAAATTACTGTTTTACCCTTTATAGCTTCAATTATGGTTTATTACCATTTTTCGTTTGTTCCGACCCATATCATTTCACGTCGGAACCTCATGTTTCCATTAGTAATTTACCTTGTTCATAACCCTTACTACAAGTAAATGTTTTACTAGAAAGATGTAAGCTTTACTTACCTTTAGTCCGTTCATGCTTTTTTCGCACCTTGAGCCGTTTAACCCATTCTTCTCCAAGCTTCCACCAAGCTCGTCAATAATCAAACTATAATACAATATCCATAAGATAGTTAGATTAGTCATCAATACCATGACCATCACCCTTATGGATTTTTCTACCATATTTCGTATTCGATTCAATTATAGGTCGGTTTAACTTTTAAAAGTCAAACTACTGTTCTATATATATATATATATATATATATATATATATGCACTAACAAGTTGAATAAAACTCATTAGACATTTTATCTAACACTTGGTGGGCATCATTTTTAGGCCACCTATTTGGCTAACTTCTTCACCAAATTTACTTTATTTCTTTCAATTCGTCATGTTTACACAATTATTAACATCAAGTTAGGAAAACTTTCAATCATCATAACTAATCTCTCAAATTATCATAATAGAATTTGGAGATTTTATTACTATCTTAAAAACCCATTTCACTACATACATGGACTTTAATCCAAACATTAATTTAGCCAAGTATTTCACATTTTCTTGTAAATATGAACACTATATGCATGCTTAGACATCACTATAACATCAATCTCATCAGACTAACAATAATTTCGAACTCAAGGTTATCACCTCCAAGTTCTTCTTTACACAAAGTTGATGAAATCAAGTTTTACAACATATCTTATGATCCCCTAGTCTTGGTGATCACCAATTTACATTCATGCAGGAATTTGAGGCTCGATTTCTCCTTTAATTTGATGATTTAGCTCACTAAGGTTTACCCCCTTTTTCTCGTGCTCAACTTCGACCAAACACACACAAGTGTGTGTTTCTTGGTGTTTTTTTTTAAGATATTAGTTTCAGATTTGGCAATTTTAGTCCCTCCCCAATGTTAGTTCTTGCACATTATAATTTGTAACTAGGTTATATTCCTAGTTGCCTATCTCTTGTAAATTATCGTCAGACAAGATAATTCTATATATTTTTTTTAAGTTCGGGAATGCTACTACCCAGCTTAAATTATGTCATTGTAGCCCGTGCCTTTTATAAACTTTATTTACTAAAAGCATTTGTTCGCTTTTTGTTAACATTAGGTTTATTTATTTAAATTCTAATATTTTCTGGGTTTAACTTTTACCATCAACGGTATTTACCCGTTCATTCCTAGTTACTTAATTTAAATAACAAACCTGTTTTTTGGGTGTTACAAAAGATTATCACTTTTAATTGTTTTCATCATGGTCTTTGACCATGTTCATTTGCGTTGGGCATCACCTTCGCTTCTATGACCCTGTGGGTCATTTATGCTTTAGTTTTACATGCATTTGGCACGGTTTGTTTTGAAAACTCCTTATTCTTTACTTATTACGAAATTCATATAAACTCTTTTAGCGTTTCATTCTAGCAACATCAATACATAAATCAATAATAGTAATAATAATGACGTAAAATCATGGATACATCCTAAAGCTTCCCATTAAGTGGTTTGTCCTTTTTCGCTTGGCTTTCCGCATTATCACTTGAGTTGCCTAAAGTTTACAACCCATTTGATTATTAGAATATTATCTCTCAGGTCCCCTCAACGAGGGATTCATTAGTAATGTGACAACCCGTGCTTACGAGGTTAGCACCGGTCGTTTTCGCGTTTATAAATTTATTTATTTACTATTTTTATTTATATATAAACGAATGAACCTACCATACAAGCGGGTAAGTAATTCGAAGCCAAATCTTTATTGTTGAAACCCGAACAGTTTTAACCAAAGCACGATCCAGCTCTCTGTTACGGCCCAACCCGAAGCCTTTGCTTTAGAAAAACTCAGATATAATTAACTGTTACATTACAACTCTACGACATTACAATCAAGTTGCATATTACATGTTTAAACGTTTATCAACTTGTATATGGTAAATAATCTAGATCCTAAACTATAAAAAATAAAACAGCTAGAGTGAGGTCCAATTCTAACAAACCTCAATATGAACGAGAGTGAAAGCTCAAAGAGAGGGAACGAAGCTCACAGTTTCCCAACACCTAAGTTCCTATGTAAAAGGTCCTCAGGTTCTTGAGGTTTTCACTAACGCAGAGTTCTTTGGCCCTCAGAAATAACTTACGGATGATCCGCTGATGAACGAGCCGAAGCTCAACTAAAAAAAGCTAAATGTTAAATAAGTCATTTATAATGTTTTGTTGTTTAGCAATACTTAAAACGGGTCAAGTGGAGGATGAAATGTATTGAATAGCACAATGAATGCAAAGCAAACAAATCATGAACAATACTACTAGAGAAAAAAAACACAAACAACTTTTCCTAGAATAAACTTACAATTTAAGAACAGACATCAAAAAAAGACAGTTAAATCACCCAATATAAGGTTGGCAAAACAAAAAAACATTACTTTCTCCTACAAACATTTAGAAATAATGGCAAAAGCAGATTACAACCACTGATAGTAATCAAAATTCCTCTTTTACCCTTTTAACTTCCCATCATTTCTCAAGCCTCATCATACTCCTCTTCCTCCTCATACTCTCCCTCTTCATCAGCAGTTGCATCTTGATACTGTTGATACTCAGAAACCAAATCATTCATATTACTCTCAGCCTCCGTAAACTCCATTTCATCCATACCTTCACCAGTATACCAATGCAAGAAAGCCTTCCTCCTAAACATAGCGGTAAACTGCTCGCTCACACGCCTAAACATTTCTTGAATAGAAGTCGAGTTCCCGATAAAGGTGGACGCCATTTTTAAACCGGTTGGTGGGATGTCACAAACAGTTGACTTCACGTTGTTTGGGATCCACTCGACAAAGTAGGACGAGTTCTTGTTTTGCACGTTGAGCATTTGTTCATCAACTTCTTTGGTGCTCATTTTGCCACGGTAAATGGCGGATGCGGTTAGGTAACGACCGTGACGTGGGTCTGCAGCACACATCATGTTCTTGGCGTCCCACATTTGTTGGGTGAGTTCAGGTACGGTTAAAGCTCGGTATTGTTGGGAACCACGGGATGTTAGAGGGGCGAAACCAACCATGAAGAAGTGGAGACGGGGGAATGGGATGAGATTCACAGCCAGTTTACGTAAGTCAGAGTTGAGTTGACCAGGGAAACGTAAACAGCAAGTTACTCCAGACATAGTTGCAGAAATTAGATGGTTTAGATCGCCAACTGTAACAAGAATTTAACCATTAAAACTCAAACACACATCAATAAGAAATGACATATGTTAAAATTTTAAAGTTGAGGATACTTACAGCTTGGGGTAGTGAGTTTGAGAGTTCGGAAACAGATATCGTATAATGCTTCGTTATCAAGAACCATACATTCATCGGCGTTTTCAACGAGCTGGTGGACAGATAATGTGGCATTGTAAGGCTCAACGACAGTGTCTGAGACCTTTGGTGATGGGAATACGGAGAATGTCATCATCATTCGGTCCGGATACTCTTCTCTGATCTTTGAAATCAAAAGGGTACCCATGCCGGATCCTGTTCCACCTCCTAGAGAATGGCAGACCTGGAAACCTGCATTTGAGCACAATTAGCATCCTTATAAATGAAGATCGTGTTGATAAAAAATCGACCAGCATAAAGTTATTATCAAATTGAAGATCATATGTATCAAAATGTGTTCAACATGAAACTGTTATCAAATTGAGCACGATTAACATCTTTATAACTGAAGATCATATCAATCAAAATGTGTTCAACATGAAACTGTCATCAAATTGAACACTATTAACATCCTTTTAGCTGACATGGATCAATATATGTTCAGCATGATATTAGTATCAAATCGAACACTACTAACATCTTTATAACTAAAGATCATATGTATCAAAAATGTTAAACATAAAATTATTATCAAGTCAAACACCATTAACATATTAATAACTGAAAATCAAATGGATCAAAAAATGTTCAACATGAAGCTGTTATCAAATTGAACATAGCTAACATAGTTATAACGAAAGATCATATGGATCAAAACTGTTAAACTGAACATAGTTAACATAGTTATAATGGAAGATCATATTGATCAAAACTTGTTCAACATGAAACTGTTATCGGAGTAAACACCTTTAACATAATTTATGTTTATAACTAGAGATCACATGCATCAAAAATTGTTCAACATGAAACTGCAACCAAAATGAACACCATTAACATCTTTATAACTTAATATCATATGGATCATAATTTGTTCAGAATAAATTGTAATCAAACTGAACACTATTAACATATTTTTAACTAAAGATCATATAAATCAAATTTATACAACATGATTTGTAACCAAATGATAATAGCCTTAGACAATGATGCATAACATTATTTTTAATTAGGATATAACTCAAAAAAATAATGACTAAGATAAATACAACTTACATCAAATGATAAATAACTGTCAACATCCAGTGGTTGAATCGCTATTGACAAATAAAACTAGCAATTGACAGAGTAACCAAAATTGTTCTACAGGACAACAGCAACAATATTATGCATTTGTATAAGCCAAATTTCAAAGTAATCCTAGTTCAAATTCTACACAATATAATCAACCAACAGATATATACAAATTCATGAAATGACAATAACTCGTGATAAATATGCATGAACCACTACTAATACAAAACACAAGTGATTCATATACGCATAAAACAATTAAACAAAATCATGTAGAACCAGAGCACATAATTATTAGATCTGCAAATCTCTAACTCATATTTCAATATTATTAAACACAATCAACAATAACATAAACATCTAATAGAATATATACCTTGCAAACAATCACAATTCTCAGCTTCCTTCCGAACAACATCCAAAACCGAGTCAATCAACTCAGCACCTTCAGTATAATGACCTTTCGCCCAATTATTACCGGCACCGGACTGCCCAAACACAAAGTTATCCGGCCGGAAGATCTGGCCGTACGCTCCAGATCTCAGACTGTCCATCGTTCCAGGCTCCAGATCCATAAGCACGGCGCGTGGAACAAACCTTCCGCCGCTAGCCTCATTGTAATACACATTAATCCTCTCGAGCTGCAGCTCAGAATCTCCGGTGTACTTTCCTGTCACATCGATACCGTGTTCTGCACAAACTACCTCCCAGAACTTTGCTCCGATCTGGTTTCCGCATTGACCGCCTTGAATATGAAGAATCTCACGCATCTTCGCCGGTGCCGTAGATCGGAGTTGCAGGTTAGGGTTAGGGTTTTGACAAGAAGATAGTTATAGAGAAACAGAAGAATGAATATGGCAGTTTTTATATACAGGAAGATATACGTATAGGCTGATTTTTAAATGGCTCCAAAATGAATTGGTTTGAAATTTGAATGGACGGTAGATGTTGATTTTGATGAGGGGGATCTGACGGTGGAATGAGTTTGACAGATGTGAAATTGGAAATTAGATATTATATTATATTATTGTTAATGTTAATTGGAGTCCAGCTAATAAATATTATTCTTTTTGTAACTAGGCTAGGCGTAATTTAAATATGAAAATGAAATGGAAATGATATGTTGTTTGACGTCCGGCCGGCCGGCCACCCATGCAATCACATGCTCCGCCATGTGAAAATGAGATCTTTGTGTTTTAGGTATCACAACACAAGTGCTTAATAATGATAAATATAATAGTAACAAATACTATTGTAGTTGTATAGTTGTAACAAACAATATAAAACTGATGGTAATAATTTGTTCTTTATTAAGTAGACGTTAGAATAATTTCTGGAAAAGGTAATGTTCAAATGTTGATTTGAGTTTAATAAATAGTAATGGCTTTAACACGAGAAGTGCTTGATACTTCATTCTCTTCGTGCATATGAAAACGTTATTGGTAGGAGAAAGAATTGTATAATTCAAGTTAAAAAAAACTATAGTATCAACACAATTGGTTGGAAAATAGTTTTGAAAAAATAAATAAATAAACCAAGGGGGTTCTTCCTTGAGGTTTATTCTAACGGTGAACGGGGTGTTAGCGGTGAAGGTGTTACCGAGCGGTAACACCGCCGCCATCATGGGCGAAGCTTTTAAGGGGCAAGAGGGGGCGGACGACCATCCGAATTTTTCGCTCAATAGTGGAGAGTATCGTATAAAAATTTGTGGGTATATACGTCTTCGAACCCCGGTTTTATAGAAACTTTTAGGTCCGGTGACTTCCACCACGGTCAGAAATCTCAAGCTTCGCCATTGGCCACCATCCCCAAATTATTTGATAAGGTTAGAGTTGAAGTGTTTGAATGAACAAGATACATGCACACTCGCTCCTATTATTGTTGCCTCTATTTGCTTGATTGAGCTGAGTCATAAAAGTTAGGAGTATCGCAGCTAGTTGTTGGATGATTATAGTAGCCAATTCAGAATTTCGAGTACTGTTGCGTCGATTAAGAAAAGGGAATGGATTCAAGAAAAATTGAGTGAGATACATAAGGTAACAAAAGAATAAGGTAATGATGTGAACATTTTAATTTGTATGAGTCAAAAATCTTGTTTTCGGATTTAGGAAAACGGGGTTGCAAATTTGTTTTGAAACAAGAAATAATGAATTTTAATAAAATTTTGGGTGAGCATACAACCAAGTTAATGGTTTATGTAATTTATAAATTCTTTATTTTTAGAAAAAAAAAAAATATTTTTAAAATAAAGTATTTTTAGTTGAATTATTTGAATAAAGAAAAATATGTAAATAATTATTTGTATAGGAAGATATTGTAAAATTTTCATCCAAACTTTTAAAAATATTTTGTAGATATGAGAGGGGAGTAAACGTAGGAGAATTCTTGAGAACACAATGCAGACAAAAAGAGTTATAAGGTAACATGTAATTTGAATGGAGGTTCTGAATGAAAAAATATCATCGAAAGTAATATGGTGGAACAATAACACAAGGGTTGAAATGTTTTGAAAATGTTTTTATAATGTTTTGGGAAGACATGCTTTAGCCTATAAGTGGGCACTCACCCGAAAAGTTCCAAGGTAAGAGTGACTGGTCCGATTATGTGGATTTGTGCGAACACTCGAGGCTTAGACAAAAAACTCGAAGTACAGGCGTCCATCCTTCCAGATTGCAGGTACTCACATTATTAAAACCCGAGACTTTGAGGAGATTTTGAAAAACATCTTAAGGCGTAAAGTCTAAGGATTTAAGATAAATCATCTAAGGCTAGATGATTTGCAAAATTTAGAGTAGTTATGTCAAGGATGAGGATGAGGATTAGGATAGAAATCTTAAGATAACTCATGTTTGGGTCCCTAGAAGGTTATAGTCTAGGTTAAAAGTAATCTAATAACCTAATTCCCTATAACCATGGCTCTGATACCAATCTATAACACCCTGACCGCGTATACAACCTGTGGGGGAATCGTCGGGGAGTCACGTTACAAATTACTTACAACGCATGGTACTAAAGTTCCATTATATTGATTACATTGTTTTACAAACACAAAGGTATAAAGTAATTTTTTTTTGATTTAGAAGTAATCTAAGGCCCGAGTGTGTTCCTATGTATAGCATACTTGAAATGTTGATACCTGAAACATATGTGAAAATAGACGGTCAACAATAAAGTTGGTCGGTGACATAGGTTTTGTTGGCCAAATTTATGACAAAAGGTTTGGTTTTGCAATATATTGTCCAACTATATGAGCTGTCAAATAAAAATAGATTTTTGTAGTCAATATATGGCGAAAAGTTTAGTATTGCAACACATTGTTTTTTATAACAAAACTAGTGACAAAATATGATATAAATGGCAGTATGTATAAAACCAAGTAATTTTTGTGTTAACAAAAATTATATATTGTTCTTTGTTTCACTTGTACTTTATCTCATTATAACTCAGAATCATCAAGTGAAAATTGATAACGTCGCGATGGGTAATACGATAAGAGCACTTATATATATGAAGTACCAGCGGTGTATCCATTATGCCCTTATCGTATTACGCTTACCTCGTTATCCTAGATCACTCTAGATTTTATGTTATAATTCCACACAAAACATAACCAATTGTACTTTGTTTCACCCAACTAAATTGCACATGGACACTTAGCATAGAATTCGACCAAGAACTTGTGGAAGTACTCTTAGAAATCAAATCAAGGATTTAAAATAGTACTTTGAGTATCCATTAAGGATCTACCTATTTATATAGGAAGATCGTACAAGAATTTGAGTTTCGTACTTTGTTTCACCACACATATTGCACATAAACACATTGCATAGAAATTGACCAAGAACTTGTGAAAGTACTCTTAGAAATCCAATCAAGGATTTAAAATAGTACTTTGAGTATCCATTAAGGATCTAACTATTTATATAGGAAAATTCTACAAGAATTCGGGATTTGTACTTTAATTCACCAAAACATAGAATATTCAAGTGATTTGGATAACACTATGATATGTAATACAATAAGAGCACTTATATATAGGAAATACTAACGGCGTATCCACCATGCTCTAATCGTATTACACTCGTTTCATTATCTAAATCACTCTAGATTTTATATTATAACACTACACAACACATAATCAATTGTACTTTGTTTCACCAAACTAGATTGCACATAAACACTTAGCATAGAATTCGACCAAAAACTTGTGGAAGTACTCTTAGAAATCCAATCAAGGATTTAAAATAGTACTTTGAGTATCCATTAAGGATCTAACTATTTACATAGGAAGATCCTACAAGGATTGGGTTTTGTACTTCATTTCACCAAAACATAGAATCTTCAAGTGATTTGGATAACGCTACGATTAGTAATACAATAAGAGCACTTATGTATAGGAAGTACTAGTGGCGTATCCACCATGCTCTTATCACATTACACTCGTTTCGTCATCTAAATCACTCTAGATTCTATATTATAACACTACACAACCTTACATATAACCACTTGTACTTTGTTTCGTCACATAAGTTGTATAGACATAGTGCACTTAGTAAACACATATGCCATACATATTATTTTAGAAATGGTTAGCACATATGATCACCCCAAAACATTTTGAAAATTGAAAAGCGGGGAACTGTATACTCACAGGTTGATTAGATGATGATCCTACACATGCCTGCAAAGCTCAAGTGTTTTCCTAAAATAAGGATTCGTTCATTAAGGTCTTGTTGTGTTAAATCTTGGTGGATGAATGTGGGTTATGGAAACATCATGACTTTGAAGAAGTTTAGATGTTTTGGAAGATAGGAATTTTGGCGGCCTTCTGTGTTGTTTTTGTAAAATACGTTAAAAATAGTAAATATTGTCAAAAAATTATAAAAATTTCAAGATTACTAAATCAAAGTGTGCTCTACAAGTTTCATTTAGAAAGTTTCTCTGTTTGGAACCCCGAAATGGTCAAAACCATTGATCTTTACAAATAGTCCAATTTTGACCTTCAGTTTGGTTTTAGACATTTGAGGGTCCAAACAGAGGAGTTTATTGATGTATCATACATCGTTGAAATGTATTTCGATGAACTTAATCAAAATTTAAGAGTTTACTTTGTTTGGTAAAGTTTTGACCAAGTTATTCTTGGTTAAAGTAGTAACACAGAATCTGCCCAAACAGAAAGTTTCCATCAAAAGTTTATTAAATGCGCATAATACGGATTTGACGGAAGAGTGAATAGAATGTGGTTTATAAATATATAAGCAAGGGATAATTATAACATGGTTGGTTAAACCTAGTATTCTGATTTGAAAGTGTTTAGAGGTGTTTGGACCCATTACGACTAGTTTACGCTAATTATTTAGTTGTATGCGCAAACACTGGTTGGGATGGTCAGATGGGTCTTATTACGAGTCTATCATGTTAAAACAAGTTTGTTTATGTTGTATACTATTTTATTTGAAAGAAGGGTATTTTTTACATTTTTAAAGCATAATAGTTGACTCGTCATTTGACTCACCAGACAGAATGACCATAAGGTATAACCTAAGAGGGTTATTCCCAATATTATTACGGTCATATAACTGGGCTTGGTTGGATCATAAATTTGACCAAACAGGTCAGATTCGAAAGTCAAAGCAGAAGTTACACTGCTTGACTTACGACTAAGAATTGAGCTCTAAACTAAAAATGACGAGTTAGACATGTTAAGACATGTCTAATAATGATATAAAAACTAATTTGGTGTCAATTGTTTAAGTTTTAATAGTTGAAAACTCATTCCTCGTAAATGTATATTTTTACATTTTTAACTTTTATTTCATAAAAGTTTGACTCGTCATTTCACCTACTATACGTGATGATCAAAGGTGTAATCATAAGGGATTAACACATTCATTGTTACGATCAAGTAGCAAAGTTCATTTTGAACTTTGACTTGACCAAAATGGTCGGAACCGAAAGTAAAAGAAAGGTCAATTTGCTTGACTTTCGGGTGAATACTACCTATGAAATTGAAATAGACATGAAAGAACACTTACTAGTAAAAGGAAGAATACTTAAACTTAGGAGAGGAGGCTCCAAATGGCTAGAGCAAGCTCTAAGACAAATTTAAGAATTGAAGAATGAAAGGTGTGATGAAACACAAGAACAAATGACCTATTTATACTAATCTTGGATCAAGAAGGTGTTGCCAAGTGTGTTTTGATGTTGGTTAGTGTCCTAACCAGTATGAAGGTTACAAGATTCGTGCAAGGTGTCAAGATTTGAAGATAGGTGGAAATGCTTGGTGATCAAGCAAAAAATTTGCTTCTGGGCATGTCTTACGGTCCGCAAGGCCTTCTGACAAAAATAATTTTATTTTTTGACAGTTTTGGCCCCTAGACTTGTATTATCAGCTTTTGGTATTTTTAACCATTCTAACTTGATATTTAAGCTATATGAAGAGTATTTAGGGTATGTATAACTTATAATTTGTCTCGGTATGTACGTTACATGAAAATCGTTATGTTCAAATATTGGTTAATGAAATATTTATGAAAGAACTGTAAAGTTTTTGTAGACTCAAAATTTTCATAGCAGTTACACAGCGCCGCTTACGTTTGGGTGCAAAATGGAGAGCGGAGAGAGGAGTTGACGTGGCATAGTGTGCTTGGCTCGGGTGGGGAGGGGAGGTGACTACTCCCATGAGGGGAGCACCCCTTACACCCCTAAACAAGTAAACACTAGTTTTGTGCACCTTTAACACCATTCATCTCTAACATTTCAAGTTTTTACATGTTTCAACAGTGCTCCTAAGTGATTTCTTCCCCGCATGCGTATCATGTGAGGGGTAATTTCATTGATTCAAGCTCATCACATCTTTTTCAAGCTTCCAGATTCTTTTTTATGATTTTAGGATCAACGTAGAAGTTGATTATGGATAGACCCACAAAGAATGAACATGTGTGGAATTCAAAGTTCACGTTACCGGCAACACTCTCGTGTACATAAAAATGGCTCAGTTGTTCTGCAAGAAGGAAATTACAGGAGATAGCAGGATGTAATAATTCTACAATGGATTGATGTCGTCATTATATAGGGCGGGTAATATGAATCTATTGGAGCCCTATGAGGAATAATATGCATCCAAACCCTTGTTTAAATTTGTTATGAAATTCATCCCACTAAAAAACAAGTCGCACAAACCGGTAATTTTAATTCTGCATGTTTTCGATTAGGGCTTGTGTTTTTTGATGCAATAGTATGCCCAAGTAGTGACATTCAACAATATTGCTACCGAGGTACGATCTAAGGATTGTACCGAGCAACATCTATGTAAAAGATTGTTTAATTGGTAAACGATCCAACACGAAATACATATGTGTGGTTCTTAGTGCATATTGTGTGTGTACACCATTGTACAAATAGGCTAGATAGAGCGTCTGTTGAATATTGCAAAGTTGAGAGTTAGATACCTTGGGATAGGACGAGGGCTCATTTGCACAGATGAGGACTCATCCGCTCCAAAGAGTGATCCACTCCAAATCGCATGTCTATAAATAGGAAGTCATGTATTCGTAGTTCATAAGTTTTGGGATTTGGGGTTTTGGCTGGAGAGATTGCCTGATGCTCTCTCCAGCCTGTCAACGATATATACTCTTTTGGTATGAAATGGAATCTTCTACTTTTGCTTCTTCTTAATACATTTCTACCGAATTACTCTTTATCCAATCCAAACTTCCGTCTAAATCGTCGTTCTGGATCCTATAGTGCTGATGATTATTCAAGAATAATTGGGTCTAGACGTCAGTTATTACTATTTGTAAAATAATAACAATTAACATATTAAATAAACAGTTATTAAATTGTTTTATTTAATAAAAACAGGTTTGATTATTTAATTAAGTTAGTTAATTAAGTCAATCAATTAATAAAATAAAGTTGACAAATTAGTCATGTTTTTTCTTATGAAGTTGTAATTTCAGGATCGGTTCGTTATTATCACAAGCTATGCGATGAATTCGGTTTAACGTACAGAATCCGTTAAACCGAATCGTAATTGTGTATCGAAATGTAAATACAAATGATTCGAATTTATTGCGATCAATCGGTTAACCAGACAGAGATTCGACTCTAGAAAACAATTTGATAAGCTCTCCTAATGATCTAAAAGTTATATGAGAACTCTATTTGAACGGATTAAGAAGTAGTTTATTTATAGAAGAAGAGCTTGAACGGATGATCACCTTGGAGCGTATGCCCCTTCCTCATGTTGATGTCCACTTCGGTGATATTTTTATTAGCTTCTACTTCCGTGCGGTTGACTTTTATTCTTCATACACATGACTTGATCAACGTAATCTGTTTTATATAAAAGTTCATTTTCACATGATGTCACCATGATATGTGGTGACATCATCATTGAATCTTTAATTGTAACGCATCATACCGGATTCCTACTCATCCTAACTAATCCTAGTGAAACCTTTGCCTGGATACATTACAGACATAAGACTTTTGACGTTATTTATACATTTAAATTTCTAACTATGGACACACACCAAAAGTGC
The DNA here is from genome assembly GCA_947069175.1 of Scalesia atractyloides. Lineage (NCBI taxonomy): Eukaryota > Viridiplantae > Streptophyta > Magnoliopsida > Asterales > Asteraceae > Scalesia > Scalesia atractyloides. The sequence continues at coordinate 44,579,317 of CAMTDV010000022.1, forward strand.
ACTAATAGAAGTTAAAACTTAGAAGTTCGATTCTTCAAAGATTAAAAGGGAACAACTTGTTAGAAATAACCCGTAATGTGGTGTACGGATCATTTAAATTAGCTCTACCAATATGACATAATCGGTCCCTGACAATCACTTGATGAAAGTAATTGTGAATATTGATTAGTTAAAGGACCATTATGATTTCCCTTTAGATGCTTTTTAATGAGGAGAATACAAGGGGTTTTTATTTGGGGGGTTCATTTGAGAAGAAAATTAAATTGAGAAGAAAAACAACAAAGGGTATCATTTTAAAAAATTAAATAATTGTTCTCTCATCTCATTTGTTATATATTTGACTAATTGATTAGTCATAAAGACAATTTTCATACACACATCAAAATTTATTCTATGGGTTTTGAAATTTATCCTACACATATTGAAATTTATCCTACACAACTCGTAATTTATCCTACACTTTAAATTGTTTTTTTCTTTAAATAATATATTTTTTGAAAATAAGTTACAAATTTAATGTAGCTAGCTATTAAAAAGGAAGATTGCCAATTATGATCTATCTAAGTTTACCAATATACCCTTACACTGTCACACCTGCTCATAGGCGGAAGCTCGACGTGTGATCGTGATTAGTTCTCATTGCATACGATTTAAGGAAACAAGCTATATGAATAAACTAAATACGATGTTCATCCATTTCATATATTTGAAATAAAGTTTACAAGCCACAATTTGTTCAAAAAGACAACACAAAGTTATAATGTTTTAACATAAGACTTGTTTCAATAAATATTGTTTAACAATCTGAGTCTTTACATTCCATTTCTCACTCGAGGGCAAAAGATGTGAACCAAACCCTCCAAAAAGGATGACATCGCTTTCTTAACATTCTTGGTTCTTGATTCGTACCATGCAAGGATCCACTATTACCTAAAATACATGTAAGTTTAAAAGGTCAACATAATGTTAGTGAATTCATGGTTCGTTTGTATCAAATGAATCTTTAAAACATTTGAAGTTCTTGTATAGAAATCCGGTATGTAAAGCGTATGAAATCGTTAATCATTAATGTTTTGCAAAGAAATTTATATGTGTGTCGATATATGAAGCAATCCAACCCTTGATGATCTTGTGTCGATTACCCTCGACTGAGACACAAAAGCACTCTAACGGTTCGCAGACCAAGAGTGGGGCTCACCAAAACCCAATAGACCTATCCCTTTCGTCCCTTGGTTTGTATGTGATTAATGGTGCTTAGGTTCCACCCTATGCGCACATGATCTAAGTGTGTTTCATTCCCTAGCTTATCATACCATTGTAACACGTATCACCCCTAATAGTTTAAAACTGAAAAACGTTTAAACGAGAAGGGGACATGAACAAACGTTTTGCGTCCAATGAATGTATTCAGATCTGACGAGCATAAGTGGCTTATGGCTGAAGCCTGTGTTACGTGGATCATTCCATGACATTTTTTCAAGTTCTTTTGAAGAAAAACATAGTCTATGAGAGATACTTTATCAATTCTTCACTAAACAACCCAGAGCTACGAACTGAAATTGAATCTTTGATGAGCTGATCTTTTTATGTTAATCTGATTGTGAAATCAAGTTTAAACGTGACCTAGCTTTGATACCAGTTGTTAGAAACTGAGTTTCTTTGTTTACAAACAAGTATTGATTATCACAATAATATTCACAAACTAGGAGTCATCATCAATGATTGTTTTTCATTAATTATCAAAGATTTAAATGTTTTACAACGATTGACTCCACAGACTCCCCCTCAGCTAATCACACAAACAAATCTGTTTATCGGCTAAGGGGATAGTGGTGTGTGGTGTGTAGGGGCTTGCTAGTGTATTGGGTTCAGATCCAGAAGATTCGGATTGTTCGGGTTCTAGTTAACTCATCAGTTCTAGTCAATATTCGGGTCTTGGTGTCAAAGTCAGATTCGACTCGAGATGGTATTACGCTCATATAATTAATTATTGTATATAATTTTTTAAATATATGTAAACTTGTGTGCATCGATCCGAGCTCTAACGAACCCGACCAAATTTGTACTATTAGAGATTAATAAATTAATCCAACTCTAAAGCACGTGTCATTTGAGAAGTGGGATTTGATAATGATTATGGATACGAATGTAGTTATATTTTAAAGGTAAGACCATATATGTAATATAAGATTAACTTGGAAGTTGATATTATGTGTATCAAAAATGCGTTGCTATATGTTGGATACTTGTTTATTGGGAATTGGCGACAACTTAAGTTGTCGGGATTTGTTTTATAAACAGAGGAAACTTTGTCCGATTTTTGTAAGAAGCTTAACTTACGTGTTTTAAAACAAACTGAAACATACGGGGATTAAATAATTTTATAAACAAGTATAAGCATATATTATGTTGAACGACCCTTGTGACCCACGAATATATTTTATATATAAAAAAACATGTATAAATTTTAACTTGGTATCAAAATTACCTTACGATTTCATAAATAATACATATAATTAGCTATACTTATTTTGTACATTTAAATGAGATTCGAAATGTAATTATTGTCACCCCCCGGTCGTAGCGGAATGGTAAACGTGTGACTATGAGGTAATCATTGCATCCAATTATGTAAACAAGTATAAATCAACAACGATGCCATACTGATATTAATTTACAACCAACGTTTACAAACTTCCAGTGGTTTCACATCGTCATCCAAAAATAGTTTGAAATACATTACTTCATAATAAAAGATTGTTTTCATCGTAAAAGCATATTGAGGTTTTGACTCCTATATACCCATACGAGGTTGGGATATAAGAGGCAAATCCTCCAAAAGGTGGCATACGTTGTCAAGTTATTCCCATTTTTCAAAGTGTTTCACCGGCTCAAGTCTTGCGTCCTAAAATACATGTAATTTTAAAAAGTCAGCAAAAGTTGGCGAGTTCATGTAGTTAATGTTTTCTTGTAAAATGTCATGCTTGTAATCCAGTAATGAAATCTGAGTATGTTATTTGCATTCATGGAGTTTAAGGATCTATTAGTGTGTCACGAGCACCCTGACATATGTGCCATAAGTAAGCAACCAAACCGAGACAGCTTTGACATCATTGGGATCACAAAAGCACCCTAAAGGTTTACCAACCAGGAGTGAAGTGCGCCTCAAACTCAATAGCTCTATACCTTTTGCACCTTGGTCACTAAGCGATTAATGGTTACTATTGTCATCATCCTACTTAAGCACATTTGATCGTGTTATCATCTAAACCCATAGCTAACATACTGTTTGTTACGACATGCATTCCCCCTCGATGTTTTAAAACAAAAACTTTGAAATAATTGAAATGAGGGACATGAATTCACAGTTTTGTTTCGTAAGTCGTACTTATTTGAATTCGGGTGTCCGTACACGTGTGTAACCTACATGTGTATTAACTTCATTAGACACCTAGGTCTCGTTGGACCTCGTACAAGTTGTTCATCTTGAATTCTTGTTGTGTATTTATTTACCACATTAGAACAACTTTAACGTTATTATAGTGTTGGTAGTTCGTTTGTTCGAGTATTATTTTTATACATATATTTCACAGATATATATATATATATTATATATATATATATATATATATATATATATATATATATATATATATATATATATATATATATATATATTGTCATTCTTAGATCGTGTGTGAATGGACCTCGCCCTTCACATGTCCTCGTGCCTTGCATGCGTGTCATTGGGCCTAGCCCATGTCATGTATGTCATTGGGCCTAGCCCATGTAATTTGTGTCATTGGGCCTAGCCCATGTCTTTATGTGATTGGGCCTAGCCCATGTAATTATGTCATTAGGCCTTAGCCCATGTAATTATGTCATTGGGCCTAGCCCACGTCTTTATGTGATTGGGCCTAGCCCATGTAATTACATGTTTGGGTCTAGCCCATGAAATTATATGTTTAGGCCTAGCCCATGAAATTATGTGATTAGCCCTAGCCCATGAAATTATATGTTTGGGCCTAGCCCATGAAATTATATGTTTGGGCCTAACCCATGTAGTTTATGTCTTTGGGCTTAGCACATGTTATTATATGTTTTGTGCATTTGGGCCTTGTCCATGTCTCTTATATAATAGGTCTAGCCCAACATAATTTTTATGAGTCCATAAATTTTATAGTCTTGCACTTGGTGTTTTTTACTAAGTATAGACTTTTAAGTATGTTTATATATACTTTTATAAAATCACTTATTATTTTTATACATTCTAACTTTCCGGATTTTGTCATCGTTAATATATATATTCGTTAAGTGTCTAAAATATATTATTTTTAGACATGTCGTCGTTGTCGTCTAATATATATTCCCACGTCGAAAATCGCCCAAGTGTCGTAGTAGCTCTTCATGTTGGCGATATGTTCGTTGACCGATGGCGAGACGGTGTACTGTATAAATTCGACCATTGTCCGCATAGTCCGCTCGTCCGATTATTGTTTCAAGAATTGTGTAAAGGTGTATGTGTTTATGTTATTATACTTGGTAACCTTCAATTATTTGGTGTGTTGTATTAGTTGGGTATTTTTTGTTGTATACCCTAAACTTTCTAGATACATACACATACATGCACATGTATTTTTACACATTAATTATGGTGACAAAGTATATGTATATCTTTTTATTCCCATATATATATATATATATATATATATATATGTTAAATCCTTGGAGGGTTAGGGTTTAACCCTCGTCATTAAAACTTCCTTAATGACGATTTAGGTCACTAATCGTGTTTAGTCCAGTTAATCACTCTGTTAATTATTCTTTAATCGCGGTTAGATTTTTTGAAAATTTCGCCATAGTTTCCTCTAAACTATGGCGTGTTCCACGTTTCAAAAACGTATTTAAATCATGTTTAAACCCATAATCACAATTAATCATCTACTCAAGTTTAATATACCACCTTTGTATACTTGATTTATACACTTTTCATCCTCATTTCCATGTTCTTTTGTAAATATATATTTTAACAACTTTACTTAAAAATAATGAGATCTTCACATATTTACTAGAACATTTAAGACATCATTTTTGTTATATCTTCTAATCAAGATTTCCACTTTAAACCACTTTGTTTACTAAACTTTTTAAGATGATCATAACATAAACCATGGTGTTTATTCCTTATAAAAGTCACATATATGTAATAAATCATTTTTAAGTTGTAGTAAAGTTCATGGATCATGAGGTTGATGATCTTGTTTAGATTTAAATATCACAATGTTTAAATCATCATTTAATCATACAAGATCACACACTTAAACAACTTACTTTAACAAAATCAACATAATCATGCTACCTATGTTAACACTAATACATAATAAACTATATTTAGTAGATTAATAAGGTGAGGTTAGGGTTTTTAAGTTTGATTTTTCTTTATTTTCAAGATTATCAACAAGTACTTTCATAAACCATATATCATAAGGAGCTTAAATATGGTGAAAGATTAGCTTACAAGTTTGCACAAGATTAAGTGAAGATTAAGAAGACAATGAAGCTCCAAAGAAATCTCTAATGCTCCCTCATGCTTGCAAACTCCATAGGTGATCTGTGAGGTCTTAAAAGTGAGTAAAATGTGGTGTTTAATGGTGAAAAAAGGGTGGCTTATGGTAGTGGGATGTAGCCGTGAATGAGGGGGAGACCAAGGAGGTTTCTTGTTTTTTTTTTGTGAAATGAATTAATGAAGTATGATGATTATTTTATAAACTTTTAAATAAAACCACATCTTTTTACCTTGCCTAAATCTCAAAATTTTCAACACAAATCAAATGGGTGGGGGCCCACTTGAAATCACCCATATGTAGGGGGGTTAAGTGTAAGATTATTTTATAACATGTGTTGAAATGTAAGATATTTAGGTGTTTAGGTTAAGTATGGTAATTAGGGGTTGGTCTTGCATCATTAGTGTGTAATTAGGTTTTAAGGTGTTAACTAATATTAACTAGTTACCTTGACTAGTTGGTATTAGTTTTGGATGGTAAGAACACTACTAGTTTGCTCATCGGTGTGATACCGATTGATATACGAAAGTTATTGTTTCGTACCGGAAGCTTTGGTTTTCGTTTACCATAAGTGCCATGGCGTTTATTTAGGGCACTTCCGACATAGAAATATGGTTAACTAGTTCACAAGTCGAGTAGATGTTGAGTTTGGCTGGCTGAAACGCTTTCCGTTTCGTTATTCGCTAAAAAATGACACTTATATATATTACCGTCGAATATTTCTGGGAGTTGTATTTCCGTAACCTCAAGATGGTTGAAGGGATTTCGGATCCCAAATTAAGCTTAACTAGCTCTCTAGATTAATGTATGAGGCTATCGGCCATTTAAATCTTTGTCGGTTCGACAATCGGTCGCTTTCCGGTCAAGTTGTGCACTGCTTGTCGTACGATCGGAAACGATGTCTTTTATGTATTTTTGATATCCTCATATTGTTTTAAGGTCTTTATCATTGTTCTGTTTCGTTTCAGCGGTTTTGCTGACATGAATGGTGTAACCGCGAATAATGCGCCTAACACTTTCTACCAACACTTTTCGGCCATAGTTTGATTTGTTTCGCGTCGTAACGGAAACCAATATTTGTTATGGCATGATTCACTTGTCCTAATACTTGTGATATGACGTACGACTCAGTTACGTAATCAAATTACAATAAAATGCATGAGATTATGTACTAAAAATAGTGATTAGTTTGTACGGAATTACCGGTTATTTGCCATTTGTCACATACTCCCCCTGTTAAAAAGAATTTCGACCCGAAATTCACTTTGAGGCATCCTCTGAAGGAGTTTTCTTGAACAGGTGGGGGTACTTTGTCTTGATTTGATCTTTACGTTCCCACGTATACTCGGGTCCGTGACGAGAGTTCCTGTGAGAAGGGATCGGCTCTCCTCTTATGAGCACCGGACTGATTCGACTCAGCTAACAAGGCGGAATTCATTGCTAGCGAGTTGGACAAACAAACAATCAAGTATGCTGCTTAAACGCCTTTGATTTGTGTTAATAAACGTGAAAGATATAGACGAGTAAAGAACTGGACAGGGCTTCGTCGTAGTCACACACCAACTGCTTTACAACACAACACTCAAGCTCCACTATTTATAGGCCAACATGGCTCTCAAGGAGTGAGTGTGTGTAGGTAGGCTCGTGCGAGTGGTGCCTTGTACGAGTGACAAGATGTCACTCGTACGAGCCACTATGGTCATTCGTACGAGTCATACCGAATATATAAAATGACATTCTAAGCCCTGTCACTCGTACGAGCCACTACAATACATAAAATATGACATTTTCTAATCCCTATTTACACAACTGACATATCCTAGACGTAAGCAATAGACATTATGAACCAAAAAACTCCCCCTTGGATGTTGCCTCAGTCTTGGATAGTCTTTAAAAAATATTTCTTCAAAATTCTTCAAAACTATTTGACATGTGATCGGTATGCCGTATGTCTGTCTGTAAGAGCCTTCATGATCGGCAGCCGGCTCAGAAAATCTAACACTTCTCTATATGCTGTGATCTCTGGAATGTTCTAATCTAATAAACAACAGATGTTGTGGAATGGTGAGAACGAAGACTTCTAGATCTGCAAGCACAAACATTTCAAACACTTAGAAAAATCTTCAAAATTTTCAAATATTACATACTCATACGACTCACCATTTGTACGAGTCAGATAATCACAACGACATAGATTCAAGTCTGAACAAAACCCTTATAATTAGTACTTAACAGTTTTTAGGATTTGAACAGACTTGCTCGTATTAGTGTGAATCGTACGAGTCAAAGAGATTTATGACATTTAAAGACAAGCTCGTATGAACGACCACTTGTACGAGTGATGATAATAATATGGCATTTAAAAATCTTGCTCGTACGAGCAAGTTCCTTTCACTTGTTTATGTTTCTGATTTTTAGTGAAATTATCTGTTTTTACTACCCACTTAGTTGACCGCGTCCAAGTTAATGACCCCGGTAAACCGATTTGCCTACCCAGTCCAAGTTAATGACCTTGGTTGATCGTTGTTTGAGCAAAACAGACTTCTTTTAAAAATTTAAAGTTTCAAATTAATGATTTTTTTAACGTTTCAGGATTATCTTCTTTAAAGATTAGCTCCCAGCCCGTAATCTTCAGCTATCCTTCAGCAACGGTCGCCTTGACTTGGACTAACGGTGTTTTCATCATCGGTAGACTAAAAGCTAAGATAGATTGCTAAAAATAAACTGAAAATCTTTTTGGGTTTCTCTGAAAAGAAAGATAAAGTAAATAAATATGTATTTACAGACATAGTTTTGTAAGTTTTTTTGTGTTAGTGGATCACATCAGTGTTTAGACATATCACAAGTACCGTTGATCTTGGTAATAACTTTAAGGTCTTAACAGTTTTACCTAGATTGCCAATATACTTATCCACTTAAACCTCTACATGTTTCTCAATTGTTTTCAAGCTAGTTAGGTAAAATTAAAGAACATGAAACAACTGTGTTTCCCATCTTAGAGTATACCCCCACATCGAGATTCCCAGAATTTCATTTCACAGGTGAATATATCTAACTTATATCTGTAGATGGGGTGAAATGCGAGACCTTGAGAGCTCAGGTTAGTATTTCCATACAGAGAAAGAGATAAAGGCTCGACTTTAGGTGGTGTTCCATTAAGGAATCTTTTGAACTGCAGATGTCGTATCTTTTTATGACATACTCATTTTTTGTGCAGATTTTGTAGGCGAAAAGTGCGTAAATTATTGTACAAGTTCTAGGTCATTGCCAATATAAAGATATCGACTAAATATAAAGACCTAGTATCACAAAATCTGGCATTTTCTCAAACGAAATTTCAGAGTACTAAGTCCATATATCCGAGAGATGTCGACCCACAAATTACTCAATTTTTCTTTTAGGTTTATATCTTGAAAAAACAATTTACTGAACGTCTGAAGCCTATTGGCACATCATCAGTAAGACCTATTTAGTTACGTGTATAAATCATTCCATTTCTTTAGCATACTGTGATAGTTCGCTGATGTAGAATGATTACCTCTTTTTCACAAAAACTCTTTTTGTCCTTTTTAAATGTTTTTGTATTTTTCACAACTTTTCTCCACATAAAATCAAAAACATATTTTTGGTTTTTAGTTTTTAAGGAACAAAGAAAAAATATTTACAGAACAACTTATGTCATACCGATGAGAATCACGTTAAGTCCTCGTCATCCTCAAATTCAACCTCATGTGTATCCCCTAATGTCAAATTTCTTAAACCATTTAATTTTAAAAGATTTTTAAATCTTGATCGATCAAATGCTTTGGTGTAAAAATATGCTTTTTGGTCATCAATGTGGATTTTTTTCAATTCTAACCAACTTTTTCTCGTAACAATCACGGATAAAGTGGTGTCGAATTTCAAAATGCTTAGTGCGTGAGTGTTGAAATGGGTTTTTACTGATACAATAGTCGCCTTGTTAACTACATATATGGGGGTGTCAAGAAATTGCAGTTCGGAGTCTCTCATCTGCTGTTGTATCCAGAGTATCTGGGAACAACAGTTGGATGCTGAAACGTATTCAGCTTCACACGTAGAGAGAGCGACCGCGGTCTGTTTCTTGCATTGCCACGTTACCAAAGGGGTTCCGAAGAAATGGCAACTGACCGTTGTAGATGTGGCATTTAGCTTGCAGCAACCGAAATCGAAATCTGAATAACCCGCGAGATTGAAGTCGTCATGTCGAGGATACCACAAGCCGGTGCTTGGGCATCCTTTCAAATATCACATGATTCTTTTGACGGCTAACATGTGTGAATCTCTTAGATTAGACTGATAACGGGCGCACAGGCATGTTAGATACATGATATTAGGTCTTGAAGCTGTATTATACATCAAGGATCCGATCATGGAGCGATATAATATTTCATCTACTTTGAGTCCATGAGCGTCTGGACAAATGCCGTGGTTTGGGGCTAATGGAGTTGATGTTGGCTTAGTTCCCGTCATGTTAAATTTCCCTAACACGTCATGAACATACTTCGTCTGATGAATGAAGATAGCATCAGGAAATTGCTCGACCTGAAATCCTATGAAGAACTTCATCTCCCCCATAGCACTCATTTCAAACTTCTTTTTCATGACTTCTTAAAGTCTTTACACAACTTATCATTTGTCGATCCGAAGATGATATCATCCACATAGATTTGTACGACAATCAGATGTCCATCCACTTCCTTGGTAAAGAGGGTACTGCCTACTGTGCCTCTTGAGAAATTGTTTCCTAGGAGATGCTTGGAAAGCATCTAGTACCAGGCTCTCGGGGCCTGGTGCAATCCGTATAACGCTTTGTTCAACAGATATACCTTATCCTTGTGCATCGGATCGACAAACCCTGGTGGTTGGCCAACATACACCTCTTCGTTTACCTTTCCATACAGGAAAGCAGTCTTCACATCCAATTGGTACACCTTGAAACCTTTCCACGAAGCAAAGGCCAAAAAATGCGAATAGCTTCAAGATGAGCGACAGGGGCGTAGACTTCGTTGTAGTCTATCCCTTCTTGCTGATGGAAGCCTTGGACCACGAGCCGAGCTTTGTATCTGACCATAATAACTCTGTCATCTCTCTTGCACTTGAAGACCCAACGAGTATTAATCTTTTTATGATGATCCAGTAGGTCAACAAGCTTCCAGACACCAAGTTTCTGGTATTGAAGCAACTCTTCCTGCATTGCATCCACCCAGCTTTCCTCTTACAACGCGTCTTTCCAGTTTCCTAGTTCAACCTGCAAAACAATTCAACTGTGAGAAAGTCTGGTTTGTAGTGGAGCAATATTTGTATAAAAACAACTTAGATCCTTATTGATCTGATTTCAAGTTTTCACTCCGGTTTGTAAGTTGCCAATAATATTCTCTAACGGATGGTAAGATAGTGTCCTTGGCATCACTTCGCTTGGAACGTCTACTTGACTTTTCAAATTCATGACCACTTCATCAACAACTGGTTCAGAAGATGTAGCTTCATTTATGACATTGGATTGATCATCTTGAGCATTCAGAAAGCTTTAAATTTGCTCGGATCCTTCATCGGAACTGGTTCCTCCATCATCAAAAGTCGGTTCACGATCAGAGTCGACATTAATCGGTTGATGGGCAGATGATTCAGCAGTGTTCAAGATTGGTACAGAAACTGATTCCTTCAGAGTATTGCTCGGACCTACATCAGAAGTGTTAGAGACATGAAGTGACGAGGAAATCACCAACGGTCTAGAAACTTGCTCTTGATTGGAGATTTGATGCTGTTGAAAGAGCATAACAAGCTTTTCTTCTGATGGAACTTCTGGTAGATCAAATGAATTCGACAAACTTTCGTAGTTGAACAGCCATGAATCCCTAGGTTTCTGTGTAGGTGTTGTATATCTTTGACAATCAAGAAGGATCGGCAAGAAGGCTCGCTTTTGTGGACTAGCATAACCGACGAAAAATCCTTCCAAGGATTTGGCTCCAAATTTACCATGCGGGTCTAGAACAGTACACGGCGATTCAAAAGGTTCCAAAAACGCTAGGTTCGGCTTTCGATGATTTAGTAGCTCAAAACATGTCTTGTTGTGAGGCTTAACTGTCAACACACGGTTGAGGGTGTAACATGCAGATGCGACTGCTTCGCTCTAGAAACTAATTGAAAGTTTTGAATCAGCGAGCATTGTTCTGGAAGTCTCGATCAGTGTGCGATTCTTAAGTTCAACTACTCCATTTTGTTGAGGAGTATAGGGAGCGCTGAATTCGTGAAGAATCCCCTTTTTGTTGCAGAATTCGAGCATCCTCTTGTTCTTGAACTCAGTACCATTATCACTGTAGATTCTCCTGATTGGTAAGTGATATAGATTTTCTAGCTTCCTGAAGAGAATCATAAGACCTTCAAACGTTTCATCTTTACTTTCAAGGAAGAAAAACCATGAGAATCTTGAAAAATCATCTGTTACGACCAGGCAATATAGATCTCCAGAGATGCTTTTTACGTTCACTAGCCCAAAGAGATCCATATGAAGCCTTTCTAGTGGTAGCTTGATAGAGTTAAGAAGCTTTCTCAGGTGTGATTTCTTATGTTGCTTCCCCTTTTTGCAGCTCAGAAAATCATCAGATAAATGAAAATCTTCAGATTAAACCCTCCACTAGGTCATTGTGCACCATAAAGTTCATCTTTCGCAGGTGTATTGCCCCATCTTCTGATGCCATAAGATTGGCTCCTTCTCGGTAGCTTTAGAAACAAAGCATTGAACCTTCTTTGATGTAGTGTAAGCGACGCTCATGTCTAAGACATAAAGATCATTTTCTCGTGGAGTGCGCATGAGGATCCATTCCTCAGGAATTTTGAATCCCGGTTTGAGAATTAAGCATTCCTTGTCATTGATGTGTGTTGTGAATTTCTTGTCACAGATTTGTGAAATGCTCAGTAGGTTGTTCTTAGCTCCCAATGTAGTTCACCTTGTCGAAAGATAGTACTCCGTTCATGAGAATACCTTCACCCACTATTCTTCCACCCTGTGTCCCAGCAAACCGAATGTAACCTCCCCGGATAGCTTTGACTTCGTATAACAATGCAAGCATCCCTGTCATGTGTCGGGAAGCTCCACTATCCATAATCCATTTTGACATGATTGATCTTGGGAGCCCCTACACACATGTGGAAGAAACTATTTAAACAGAGAAACCCAAGCCTACTTGGTCTTGGGTGGGTTAGGAATATCAAACTTTGGAATGTTGATTTTGACATTTTGTTTAAACTAGTTCTACTGAAGATGGTTTGACTTTTGTTACCCAAATTTGTGTTTTCAAGATTGCCTTTTTAGAATAGAATTTTGAATCCTTTTGACAATTCTTGGTTGATGTTTCACCAATCTCAAACTTAGAATTAAGTTGAATTTTTTATGGCACTTTTTTATTGGATTCATTATTGCTTTTAAGAATTTGTTTTGGTACAAACTTAGGTGCTTTTTGCTTAACATCTTTTGTAGATCTGCTTGAGTTGGAAACAAGTTTTGTATTTCTTTGAGAACATTGTCGTGCAATATGGCCGACATTGTTACATTTGTAGCATGTCCTGCTGTCATTTCTAACAAAGGATTCTAAATCCTGTTTTCTACTTTCTTTTTCCTTCTTAAATTCATCATTGGATTATTTACCAATGATATCTTTTTTCCTTTTAAGTAGTTGTCCCATAGACAAAAAAAATTTCTTTCAAAGTTTTGTGTTTTCAATATTGCCTTTTTAGAATAGAATTTTGAATCCTTTTGACAATTCTTGGTTGATGTTTCACCAATCTCAAACTTAGAATTAAGTTGAATTTTTTATGGCACTTTTTTATTGGATTCATTATTTCTTTTAAGAATTTGTTTTGGTACAAACTTAGGTGCTTTTTGCTTAACATCTTTTGTAGATCTGCTTGAGTTGGAAACAAGTTTTGTATTTCTTTGAGAACATTGTCGTGCAATATGCCCGACATTGTTACATTTGTAGCATGTCCTGCTGTCATTTCTAACAAAGGAATCTAAATCCCGTTTTCTACTTTCTTTTTCCTTCTTAAATTCATCATTGGATTATTTAACAATGATATCTTTTTTCCTTTTAAGTAGTTGTCCCATAGACAAAAATTTTGTTCTTTCAAAGTTTAATTTTTGAAACTTGTTGTTCGTTCTTTGCTTTTGAAAACCCAAACATGCTCTCCTGTTTTCAGGGTAATCTCTTTCCCTCTGATGATAGTGTTTGTTGAAACATTTTGATTAAGAATAAAATGATGCATCTCGTTTTTCTAAATCAGAATGACTGACCTCAACAAGCTTGAACAACTTATCAACTCGATCCCGATTAACATTCTGAATCAGGAAATCCTCATCGGAATATAGTTTATCAGATCCGTGCATTTTGTATACGATGATGTTTGGATCATTGTTTAAACTATTTTCTGATGATTCAACATCCAATTCAGATTTGTCAGACTCATTCTTCAGAACATATTCAACCACAGTTTTAATCACGCCAAAATCACATTCTTTTTCTTGTTTGGTGTATGTTACATCAATGTTTGGAGGCAGCTCGTTTGTCTTTTCAGTTTTCAATTTTAAATTGAGCGCCTTTTCCACCCCCGATGGTTTTTTACTTGCATAACTATTCCACAAGGGTGGTGGAACATGATCGTAACTTACACCTTTGTGCTTTTGTGTCTTCCTTGCTTTCAATTTTAGGAAGAATGTGATCAATGACGTATGAACTTGTAGAATAACTGATTAATAATTTGTTAACCCGTTCTGTTTGATCTTTATTTTTTCAAGTTCACTTTTTAGCTCAGCAATTGTATTTAAATGAATATCAATGGCCATTTGTTTGTCCATTACAGATGCCTTGAGCATTGAAAGTGTCTTGTCATTTTCTCTGATCACTTGTTCAAACTGTTTACTTGTTTTGCTTAATTTGTCATAAGCTTCTTTTACTGAATTATAATCACATGACAAATGACATTTCAGCTCCTTGTATCTTGTTTCTTTTTTAGCACACTCAATTCATGGCTCTTTGCACTTCATGCAAGGTGTTTGTTTTACCGACTCATTCACATTTGCCATAAGAGCTTTGTCGGCTTTGTCAGTCAGATTTTCCAATGTCACATCAATCCTCTCCTCTACTTGATGTTTTTTCTCTTCTTCACAAGGCGATCGATAATTGGAATCGAAATAACCTGCAAAAGTTTTAAGAATGTCATTAGGCAAAAGATGTTTAAAAGCACTATTTAACAATTCTTCTTCCTCTGACAATGTGTTGTAATATTCTTCAGGAGCTTCGTCAAAGGATGCCTTTGTAAATTCTTCTTCTGCCTATTCTGGTTCTTCGAAGATCTCAGCTACCAATCTAAGGCTTTCATTCTTTGAAATGTATTTATTCCAGTTGAACCCTTCATCTTCTTGGGTTACAACCAAAGCCTTATCCTTTGAATTGGATGGACCATCTTCAATCTGAACTAGCCTTATCTGAGGTGGTTGGGGTCGATGATAGATGGTTCTCTTGTAATAATCATCTGCAAATGGATTCTGGTTGCTTTTGACTTCTATGTTCGGCCACTCTCTCTTGAAATGTCCTTTTTCCCTGCACTTGAAACATGTAACTTTAGACTTGTCAAAACCAAGTTTCCCATCCAGACCTCCCAAACTATCTCTTCCTGTGATTTCCATAAAGCGTTGAGCTCTAAGAACTATCGACGCCATGGACCATTTGATATCAATCAGCTCCAACTCAACTGGATCTATTTGATCATAATCTTCTTTCGTTATCTCAGGTTTCCAATCCTTCCCGCTACTAGACTCTCGTAGGATTCAAGAACTGATGCCAGCAAAGTCATATTTTGTTTGGCTGTGTGTTCATTGAAATCCTATGCGTTCTCGAGATTCACAACGATGTTGCATTGAAGGATTCGCTAGTTTGGATTAGGTGAGTGTTTTGACTGTGTTGAGGATTACTTGAGCTTTGTGCAGATTGAGGAGCTTGAGGAGAAAAAGACTGAAACCCGCTGGACTGATTTGATGGTGGACTTGTAGCATTCTTGGCGCAGAAAGTGGTTTAAACCTTAGGACTTTGTATGTGACCAGCAGAACTATTTTTGTAATACAGGTTCACATCTTGCTGCATATGAGCGCCTTTGTTCTTCGCCATTTTCTGCATTTCAAGCTCGTGACCTTCTATTCTTTCAATAAATCTCGGCAATGTGAAGTTATTGTATTCAGTTCCATTCTTCATAATAGTCAGATAGGTCGTCCACTCACCTTCTGGAAAAGAATCAACTAGTTTATACTAGTTCTTCGTTAGTTTTGAAGATCTCCATTCTTTTCATTTAAACCACCAAATGACAATATCGTTCGATCAGTTGCTTTACAGTTTCACCTTTCATCAGATTAAAAATATCAAATTCCTTGCTTAGTAGTGCTTTTCTCCCTTTTCGAAGCTGAGAACTTCCTTGAAATTTGAGCCTTAAAGCATTCCACATTGACTGAGCGTCATCATCGTGTTGAAGAAGCGCCAGGATATTTTCTTTTACTGCCTGTTGCAATATGTTCATCATTTTCTTTTCATTGATAAAATTCTCTCTTTCCATATCCGTCAGTTGAGCCAATGTCTTCTCGAGACCATTCTCACTAGTAGGTGCAATGTATTTTGACTCGATTGCAAATCAACACGTGAAATGATTCGCTTGAACCCAGTTTATGAATTTCTCATTGCAACTGTCGTAATCTTCTAAATTCATGAGCTTTGGAAGTTTTGTCATGGTACCCATTTCGTTTTCAAGATTCATATTTTGTGCTACGGCAGTCGTAACTGCTGAAGCAGCAAATGCATTGTAAAATTCTTCTTCCATTATTTCTGCAAAATTTCAGAAACACACTTTCCAAAAACACTGATTAGAATGACAAAAAATACGAAATTTAAGAAAAATTTCTTAAAATGTTATTCGTGCGAATGACCAGCTGCTCGTGCGGCTCAGATGGTTCGTGTGAGTAAGATACTCATGCGAATCAAGGATTCGTGCGAGCGAGATGCTCGTGCGAATGAAAGAGTTCCTCGTGCGAGTGACTACTTTGTGCGAATCACTTACTCGTGCAAATGACAATTTTGTAACTTATAGATTTTAAGAAAAACCTGTTTACTTGTTTGTACGAGTGTCTAATTCATACGGATGGCCATTCGTAAGAGTTGTCCCTCTACTCGTACGGGTCAGCTCAGGTCACCAAACGGATGATTTTTGCAATTTTCGACAGGATTTAGTTTGATTTTAGATCTTAAAGTTTCAGGGATTAGTTAGAGTTGATTTTAACATGTGACACTAAAATCCTAGTCCAATTCGTCTAGATCTAAGAGCTGTAAAAAAGAGTAGATGTAGAAAATCTTCAATGGTTGAATCTGGATTTGCAACTGCTGAAACTGTTGGTTTCCTGTTGAAACTTGATATTTGTCCTCAAATCAGGCCTCAAGGCTCTGATACCACTTGTGAGAGGGGATTGGCTTTCCTTTTATGAGCACCGGACTGAATCGACTCAGCTAACAGAGACCGAATTCATGGCTAGCGAGTTGGACAAACAAACAATCAAGTATGCGGCATAAACGCCTTTGATTTGTATTAATAAACGTGAAAGATATAGACGAGTAAACAACTAGACAGGGCTTCGTTGTAGTCACACACTAACTGCTTTACAACACAACACTCAAGCTCCACTATTTATAGGCCAACATGGCTCGCACAAGGAGTAAGTGTGTGTAGGTAGGCTCGTGCGAGTGGTGCCTCGTACGAGTGACAAGATGTCACTCGTACCAGCTACTATGGTCACTCGTACGAGTCATACCAAATATATAAAAATGACATTCTAAGCCCTGTCACTCGTACGAGCCACAACAGTCATTCGTACGAGCCACTACAATACATAAAATATGACATTTTATAAGCCCTATTTCAAAACTGACATATCCTAGACATAGGTAATAGACATTATGCACCAACAGTTCCAACGGACTTTGACAAGTCTGATTCGATTTCTCCTT
Source organism: Scalesia atractyloides (assembly GCA_947069175.1). Classification (NCBI taxonomy): domain Eukaryota; kingdom Viridiplantae; phylum Streptophyta; class Magnoliopsida; order Asterales; family Asteraceae; genus Scalesia; species Scalesia atractyloides. Next base: position 44,596,940 of record CAMTDV010000022.1, read on the forward strand.
GTCTTTTGAACTTTCTAGTCCATAACCTCAACGGGTTCCTCGGTAAACTGACGTTTGTCATCAATATGAATTTCATCCGCTGGGATGACAACCGTGTCATTAGTCGGGATTTTCTTTAGGTTAGACACATGAAATGTGTCATGGACATTGTTGAGTTCTTCTAGCAGTTTTAGCTTGTAAGCCAACGTACCAACCTTTGCTAAAATTTCAAAAGGCCCAATGTATCTTGGTTTTAGCTTTCCGCGCTTCCCGAATCTTGCTACACCCTTCCAAGGCGAGACTTTTAGTAACACTTTGTCTCCGATCTCGAAGGATAATGAATTGCATCTTCGATCTGCGTAGCTCTTTTATCTATCCCCGGGCCGCTTTGATACGTTCGCGGATTTTGAATATTTTGTCTGTGGTCTCTTGGACTAGTTCGGGACCAATGAACTATTTATCACCGACTTCCGCCCAACATAGCGGGATCGACACTTTCTTTCGTAAAGTTCTTCGAACGACGTGGCCTTGATACTTGTGTGATAACTGTTATTGTAGGAAAACTATACCAAAGGTAAATGAGTATCCCAGTTTCCGCCCAAATCCATCACACAGGCACGAAGCATGTCTTCCAACGTTTGGATGGTTCGCTCGCTTTGGCCATCGATTTGTGGATGAAAAGTCGTGCTTAAATCTAAGCGAGAACCAAACGAAGCTTGAAATGATTGCCAAATCCGCGAAACGAAGTGACCATCTCTATCGGAGATTATCGAGAGTGGCATTCCATGGCGTGCCACGTTTTCCTTAAGATACAGTTCAGGTAACTTCTCGGTACTGTCTTTCTCATGGATTGGTAAGAAGTGAGCTAACTTGGTTAACCGATCAATGATAACCCAGATCATGTCATGACCTTGAGAGGTCCGTGGTAGTTTTGTAACAAAATCCATTGAGATTTGTCCCACTTCCAAACAGGGATCTCGGGTTGTTGTAATAGACCAGATGGTTTTTGGTATTCGGCCTTGACCTTTTCACAAGTTAGGCATTTCCCAACATAGGTTGCAATATCTCCCTTGAGATTAGGCCACTAATAATACTCCTTTAAATCTTGATACATTTTATCAAATCCTGGGTGTACCGAGTATTTGGACTTGTGTGCTTCGTCCAGCACCAAGTCTTGCAGATCGCCAAAATAGGGAATCAAGATCCTTCCCATGAAATATAAAGTTCCATCCTTGTTTGGTTCCATTTGTTTCTCCATTCTCCGTAATGATTCTGCTTGAATGTTTTTCGATTTTAGAGCTTCTTGTTATGCATCGTGCACTCGAGTTGTAAAGTTCGTCTGAATTGTCATCTCAAAGCTCGTACTCATAAAATTTTGACTCGTTCCTTCTGGCTCAAGGCATCTGCCACTACATTTGGCTACGTGTCATACAGTTAATATACCTATGTACATACTTTACTGGAGCTCTGATAAGTCTACTTTATTTAAATTTAATTGGTAGTGTGAATGACAATTATTTGGAACCCGTACTAATGTATTATCCGGTTTTACAACGTGTGCTACTCTAATACGAGCACACACTGCATACACATTAACATAATTTTATGAACATATATGTATGTATATATATATATATATAGGGTGAGGTTATTATAACAAAATATAGAAGTGTGAGAAGGATAAGAAAGAATCTAAACCATTAGATATTTAATCTAATGGTTGAGATCATAGTGGCAATTATGTAAATAGTGTTGATTATTAAACTAATTAATTTTATATATTAAAGGTATAAAGGTAAATTTAACATTTTTAAATTAAGAAACTAACATTAATGCACATGCAAAGTTCCCCCTTCTTTTTTAAACGTCAATAATTTTTTATACGTAACTCTTTTTTTTAAAAACAATTACACCATAATAACGAGTGTTTTTTTTAACTTTAATATGAGTACCATATTGATATACTTATGTAGAGAAAAAAATTACGTCTCGCTTGGATGTTTTAGTCCATAGTGTTTTTTCTATGTTCATACAATGGTGTTTTAATTGTAGGGTGTTATTTCTGTTATATTTCTGTTCTTCGTAAGATGTATGCCTTCAATATACACGCTGTGATGTTTTTATGAGTTAGGGTGTTATTCCTGTTATATTTAAAGTATGCCTTCAGTAGGTTTCTATTATCTTCAAAGAGTTAGGGTGTTATTTCTGTTTTTATATATTTAGGGTGTTATTTTGTGTTTTGATTCTGATTAAAGTGTTGACTGGTGTTATATTTAAGGTCTTGTTCATGTTTTGATTCTGATTAAAGTATTGTGTTTTGAAATTGATTTATTAGGGTGTTATTTCTGTTATATTCAATGTTAGGGTGTTCTTTATAAGATGTGTGCCTTCAATATAACTGTTGTGGTGTTTTTATGAGTTATGGTGTTATTTCTGTTATATTCCTGTTCTTTATAAGATGTATGCCTTCAATATACATGTTGTGGTGTTTTTATGAGTTAGGGTGTTAATTCTGTTTTTATGAAATAACACCATAATTTGAAAATCCCTACAATAACTGCCAAAAATTGGTTGCATATATTCATTCAATAATTAGATTTTATTAGTTAATTACACTTATACCCTTAAACTACCAAAATAAAAAGGGACACGTGTCACCTCCAAAATATTTCTTATTCTTCTGACACTTTTATATTTTTCTTAACGGAACCTCTACCTATATATATACATATACAATCGCTTGAGAACTAAGTTGTTCTTAAGGCTTAATACATATGTGGGATAAACTAACCTAGGATTACTGTTTGCCTCATGGTAATAACCTTACTATCGGGTCATTCGGCTAACGATTTGGTAAGGCTCAATCACATGTAAAACAATTTAATTCTAGTAATAGTTACTTACGATGGGCTACAATTATTAGGGAATGTCTTGGTGAATATTTGCATGATGTGCCAGTTTGTGTCTCTGACACATAACACTTTAGGATATAACGCGCACCCTAAGGTGAGTTCACGACCCCTACTCTTTTAAGTGTTTTTAAGACACAGGGGAGAAAGCATGCACTATATTACAGTAAAGTAATGTCATAACGTTATGGTAAGGTAACGTCACAACTACTAGGGTTTTTATTATGTTAGTTATGGTTATAAAGTAGCATTTATCACAGAAAGTCCTCACAAACCTCGGACCATTAGTATTGCGTGGATAGCGGGGGAGTTTTGAGTAGTACTACTGGGCCCGACAAGCCCCACTCGAGTTAGTCGCGCTAACTAGACCGGTCAGTGATAGACCTGACAACTAGAGGCAACAACAGTCAGTTCGCTTTTGAACTCTTTCGTGACGTAACTTAGGTTAGCTACCTACAAATATAACTAGTAACTGCTAAACACTTCCACTTACTATTTCGGGTTTAACACAGTGGAAAACTCTTAAGAAACAACTTACTTTAAAACTGTAACTTAAAATCTGTGAACTCACCCATCATTATGTGTCGACACTTGTTCTTGCATGTCTTTCTCAGGTTGCTAAGGTAGCACACATCAAGACTAGGATCCATTATGGAGTCACATTGGTTTTTATCAAACAAATAGACTCAGCTTTAAATTACATAGCTATGTTGGTTTTGTAATGTTTTACGCTTTCGTAACTCAATTATGTAACCAATATTTTCTTACGAATGAGCAAACATGAATTTTTTTAACTCATATAGTAGTCGTTCAACATGAGTAATGACTATGATCCCGGTATGTCACACGCCTTGTGGTGGAACTACGCATGTGAAATTTGAGGGTGTGACAGATTGGTATTAGAGCCAATGGTTATAGTGAACTAGGTTTGAATTAGAGAGTAGACTTAGTCTATAGCCTTAGACACTACATTAGTCATACACCAACACAGACATTCATACATTTGTACATAGACACTCATACATGATATGCATACCTACATGGCATCCAAACTCACATTGCAATCGCGGGTATGACGATGTCATCCGCATCACTCTTTACTAACGAGGATCACGTCAATCTCTTTGCATCATCATCCCTAGTGGCGACATCCCCGAGATCGCCAAAACAATATCCACTCCTACTTGAGGGCCGTGAGACGGAGCCTCTAGAGGAGTCTTCGCATGACAATCATCTACAAATATTCCCGCACCACAGAGCTTGACGTAGTCGAGCGTGGTTATAATTTTTGTTATATTTTAAGCACTTTCTACTCGTGGATCAAGCTTTATATTTATAAAACACGATACAATACTACCACTCTACACACGTTAGGGCAAGCTCACCCATCCTAGACGTACTATGTGATGGTAAGATACCGAGGTCGTCCAAGGACATAAGAGCTTTTAATACTGGCTTATCGTTAACGTTTAATCTAACCAAATTTTGATAAAAGTAATGAAAGTTTTAAAGATAAAAACTAAATGTGAGAACGTAAATAAATGAATAAAAAAGAATAGACAAGAAAGAATAACTTGGTTCTGACTCCTCTTTTTTTCCTTTGATGATTTCCGCGCTTTGACTTTTTAAGAGATTATCTTAGTTATATTAGTAGGCCCTTTTTGTGAAGGAGACGTTACCCTCAACCTACTAGTCCGAGTAAGCAGGGACACAGTCCCACAAGGTCAGAATATTGAAAGATAATTAAATAAGTTATTAATGAGAAAAGTGGTAGGCCCCTCTTGTGAAGGCGACGTTACCCTCAACCATATTGGTCTGAGTCAGCAGGGATATAGTCCCGCAAGGCCGGGAAAATTTTAATAGTAGTTTATTTATAAGGGGTTCAAGCCGTTCTTACTTCCCCCAATTTGATGCTATCTGCCTCAAGGGAAGTCCTAATAAGCTTGAACCAAGACCTCGCAGGATCTATACACTAAACAAGACAAGAACTTTACCCAAACACCCTTCTAACCCCTTTCCAGGTAGTTAACGGGCTTTATATAGACCTAAAAACACGAATGAGTGAATCAACGAAACATGAAGAAATGTTTAAATAAATTCACTTTCAATATAAAAAATAGTTATTAAAGTTATTATACATACACAAATAAAAAGTTGCCAAAGATTGGAAATCAAAAGTAATACATAAAAGATTTGTGCTTACCAAGTGATGTAAGAGATTTAGCCAAGCATGGCCTTTGTTTGACAAGAACTCTTATGATCTATCTTGGATCCTAAGACTACTACACACTCTAAAAGATGAAAGATGGATGATAGTGGGGGTGTTGGTGTTGTAGTTGTAGTGGTGGTGGACTGATGGCAAGTGTGAGAGAAGTGGTTTGCCAAGGGATGCCTTTCTCATGAACCAAGCACCTCTATTTATAGCTGAAAACAGAAGGCAACCACGACCCCGTGCCCACCTGGCACGGCTCCGTGGGCTTCACATTCTCTCCCTTCATTAACTGTAGATGTCAGGTCTTGTACTAACATGCCCGTGGTGATAGAGCACGGCCCTGTGGTCAGTGTACTTGGTGCACTATCTCAGATTCTGCGAATCTTAGAGTTGACCATGGCTGGTGTTGAGCTGGCATGGCCCCGTGTTGCTTGTCTTTTGTTGTATGTCCTTTTCTACAGAGAATCATGACTGAGCACGGCCTTGTGCCTTAGCTTCTGTTTTCATTATTTTTGTTGTTTTGGATGTGGATGGGGGTTTGGCAGGTCGTGCCAATCATTCTTCTTTGTATTTGTGTTGGTTTCTGCTATTAATTTGTTCCTTTTATTCGTTTAAGCTCTTTTGATCCTGTAATTTAAAAGTAAACAAAGAAACATGCCTTTTCCAACACTAGTACCGAAAAAGGTTGATTTAATGTCTTGTTTGACATAATTTATATGTTGCATTTTGCGCACATCAGAGCTAAACAAGACACCAGCTTGGGTCTACCGATGGTACTATCGAGTATGGCGAGCTTTCTCAAATTTGTGTTTGGGATGACACTCAACATTGGCACATGTCTCTTGGGAGTTAGTTCGTCGGAAATGAGTTCCTCCTCCATCTACCAACAACAATACCCTGACCCTACTAGTTTTACTTTTCTTCAACCTGAGCATGTGGACCTCTCGTGAGGCACTTTGCGCTAGGGAAGACCGTTGCACACATTATTCCAGAAATCCATTGACACTAAGATGTCTACTTTTTCCCAAGCCATGCATCTACATCTTTGGTTGTTGTTCTTCGAGAGAATGTTTGACCACGAAGCTGAGAACACTCTTCCAATTGCACACCCGAACCCTATCCTGACTCGGATGGTAAGCGACTGCTTTGCTTTTTCCGGTAACTTACGTTAATAAACTAGTTTCATCTCCTAAAGTCACATATTTGTGTGCATGTTTGTTACATATGCATGTTTCCAACTACAATTCGCTATAATAAACTTTCATACCGTGTTTTAATTCAAGTGAACACTCGGGTCGAACGATTCCCGACTACCATTTCCAATATATTTCCTAATAAATCAACGACGTATGGTTGATGACTACGCTTTTTGATGACCTTTTCATTTTTTTGACAACGCCCCGTACTAGACAATTCAATTAAGAGACATTGTAACACAAGACAGGAGGAACTAGGGTGAACACGCAAACCAGATTATCATTACAGGTGCACACGTAATAGTAATTTGCGATGCATATGAATCCTCATGAAACCTCATGTGTGGAGTAAATTGTCCTAACTTATGATTTTCATGCTTAAACTTCAACTGCTAGTAGAAGTTCTCGTAAATCACTCAGCGACTAGCTGGTCCCGTTAAACCTATTCGGTAGTTGACAGGCGCAGCTATCAGACTTAAGATGTTCTCGAACACATTAAGCTATCATCAATGTAAACCCTCATTATTTGTTTTAACCAATGTAAGCGTCTTAATGAAACTAAGATTCTCACCGGAACCTATCGCTTTGATCAAAACCTACTAGAATCGAAGGGAAAGCCTTTCAACATCAGCATGTAAACGAAACATGAAGAATCCCTCGTATGCTTATACTTTATCCCTTACACTTATCTGTAAATTTTTTTCCTTCTTTTTTCTCCTTTGCCCCATTACTCTGTCATGTAGCTAATTCTCATTTCTAACTGGAGCTACATCCCAACATATTCAACCTTGCAAATGGATTTCCCCAAAATGGTTCCATCATCTCAAGAACATTAGAAGACGGAAATACGAGTTAGTCAACACCCAGATGAATGTGATGACCTACATAATAATCTTACCTTCTATATTGCTAGAGTCGTTATTTCGTAAGCGAGTCTATTACCCAACCTTTGCATTGTTTGATGCTTACCATTTAACAAGGTAGCTAGTTATTGTTGTCGATGTAGGTAAATCTCTCATTCCATTATCATGGTCACACTACCTCTTTGATTCTCTACGCATAAACTCTCATAAAATTTTGCTCCAATTTAGAAGAACTCGATAAATTTGCCTTTTTGATCCTTCATGATCACTTCTGGAACTCGGAAGATGGTGATGTATTGTTATTATGACCATACCATTTTGAAAACATTTACACACCTTTGTAATGAAACTTCTTGGCGACATATGTGATGTCCCTTGTGCACCCGTTTTAGTTCAATATTTCAACGTGTTTGCATGCATGTTCGACTAATTACCCACTCAATTTCATACATGGATCTTAGTGAGTCTAATCTTAATCACATACGGGCAAGCTCGAAGACTGTGGAGAATGCTCCAAACTGAACTGGAGCACTACGAATTCGACCAACCCATTACTTTTCTACATAATTCTTATTGCGTAAACACCTTCAATGTAACGCTTCCAACGACCGGTAGCATCACTTTACTCCTACTCATACCGCTTGCGTGCAACTAACTACATCCTCATCATCGAATTTATTATTTCACTAGTGATTTTAAAACAAATATGTGGAACAGATTGATGACAACCACGTCTTGGTATGTTCCTCTCGTCTTATCTAGTTGTGCTAAAATGAATATCATAGTTCTTGACTACCCCTATTATACGCTAACCCTCGCTTGGCTAAATCACACTCTACGAATACGAGGAGCAACGAGCCATACTTAAGTTCATCAAGTGAAGGAGCATAAACTAAAATTTCTACTTCCATGAGGTAGGCTGAGTTCAACACCCTTTCCATGTGAAAGCACCATTCTTATGTATAGCTTCATCTACCCCTTTTGTTTCGTATTTATTCCTCTTTGACCGAAAGCTAGTCATCTACTATAACCAACAACAGCTAAAATGTCAGAATTAATATCAGCCGAAAATCTCCTTTCCCTTCGTATGAACGCGTCAAGACGCTATCACTCTGAAGTAAAAGGCATAATGCTTGACTTGAGTCTTCATCTAATCTGTTGATAAATTTACCTGAATCACCGGTTCCAAGTAATTATTACTAATATCTTGAATCCTTACGTATGATGGCATCACCACTGTTCTTTAGTAGTGGTGATTGCACCATTTATGATCTCCGTTAGCATTATCACATAAAAACGAATATCTCTTACACTCACTTTAATCACTTTCACGTCAGATACTTTAAGTAAATTCTCGATGGTGCACCCAACACACCTGATCCTAGGCTTGAGTAATTTGGCCTCTAACATTTTTTTAACACAATTCTAGTTCGGTTTATTTCATTGACCCTTCTTTATGACGTATGCCATATGTGTCCATTCGGGCAACCTTAGAATATACATTAGATACACTTGCTTTGTGAAGTGTTGACTACATAATATTTAAATCACTTTGTGATGACTAAACACTGTTTTTTACAAGTCACTCAAATTCAAATGTGTATAGCCTACCTAAACCATACCTTGTGCAACATACCCCCGACCATGCATGTTAAAATCATCCGTCAATGACATACCAATGTATGACACATTGGTGTTCCAACTCTTGTGAGTGTCACCCGTGCTTAATGTAACTTGTTACAACATTATTTATCTTCGACCTCCCATTAACTCACCTTATATTTCTACCTAAGACCAAATACAAATTGACATGTATCGATGTTTTCCTTGACAACTTAACTTAATCTCCATTCCAAATCCCTATGCGAGAATTCACTTTGATACATCACGACCTCTTCAAGCCATGGTGGCTTCACCCATTAAAATTTTTAACATGGGTGTCTCCTCCAGGACAATAGCTAAACCTGGTTACTAGGTTGTGCTATTCCATCTTATACGTGAAGAGGAAACTTGACCACCAAACTTCAATGCCATGATACCATCTTGTAATTGCGTCATTTTTTTTACTTTCTGTAGACCTACATTGTAAGCGACTTCCTATAGTTCTTGATAGTCACACTTATATGCACCTACTATTACTGAAATCGATTTGTTGCTTCGACAATTGACTATTTTGTGCCTGGATATAATCCTTTGTAACTTGTTCAATTGAAAAATTAAATTTCAATTGTCATCTCAATCATGTAGTTTGAGTTTATCTTAGCTCGGTGTACCATCTTATGTCTTGACGCTCTCGATAGCGATGAACTTGCAACCATGGTCTTAAAAATATCATAATCTAAATTTTTGGGTCTTTCAACAAGGGGATGATGTGACACCCAATATTTTCCGGTTTACTCTGTTAACACAAACTCCGTTATCTCAAACATTCATTCATTCATTACACTTGATTAGGGTAAATTAAGTGTGTCAGTTATTTCACAAGCACTCACATCATAGTAATTCGGGGAATTACAGAATCACACATGGGTTTGTACGCGAACGTTAATAAACAATCGAAACAGTATTCCTGAACATATAAATAAATATAAATTAGGTGAATTTATATGCTATGTGACTTATATGTTTATTTTGTAAACACGTATACCAAGTATATTTACGTGTGACAACGTGTTATTGACGAACCCATAACTGGTGTATAGAGTATACCATAGGCTAAATTTCGAGTACGAAATTTCTATAACATGGGGAGATTGTGACAACTCGTACTTTTGACACTAATAATCGGAAAGGGTTATACATCTTAAAATATTTATTATTATTGGTTTTAAAAAAGAACGACTTGTTGCGAGTGAAACCCATCATTTAACCGACATTTCTTGTCAAGCTTATACTGGTAGACATGTATACAAAGTATATACTCTGAATATTCATTTTAATTTAAGCCAATAAAGATATTTTGTCGTTGTATTTATTTTCCATAATTTAAGGGAACGGGTGGTTCACTTTACGCGATAATGTAAACCCAGTTTGTATATGCGATTTAAGCCCCACCCACCTACCCAAATGTCACACCCCGACCCGCAGCGGATAAGGTGATCGGGGCATGATTGGGTTATCATCAAAGCTCATGACATTTATTAAACGTTTCATATTCATTAATACAATTTAAATGGAAATTTACAATGATTGCTACAACATGATCTAACTACAATTTAACTTCTTTGTTCTCTTCTAAGGCATATCCTATGTTATCCTTGCTTCAACCTGTTCACCTGTATCATGTGTAAAAAGGTTTTTGGATCAACATAATGTTGGCGAGTGAATCCTATGGAAAACATTTGAACAATTTATTTAAATTGATTATGAAATATGTGCACAACCAAACATGAGTAAAATTAGATGTAACTTGATCAACAATCATAAGATGTTAAATGAAACACTCATGAATAATAATGGAAACAATTAAAGGCACGCGATGCTCAACTCGTCTCTCACGAGGAACTGAGGGGCCTGATGAATGAATTGCATAAACATGATAATATGAATAACACAACTACAAACAATATAAACTCAATGAAAACACACATGAACAATAATGAATTTGAATTGAAGCACGCGATGTTCTACTCGTTTCCCACGAGGAACTGATGGGCTTAATGTATGAGTTTCATGTAATTTGACCAACGGAATATAAATAAATCACCACAATAAATCAATCTAAGTTCAAGTCATGATGTGGTATGGCACAAGTTTAAATAAATAAATTAATTAATTCATAACACATGACACACCCCAAAACGTGTAATTTAAAAGGGGGAATTGTAAGATTCACTCACAGTGGGTGCGTTCGGTTGATGACGTTGAATGCACGCGAAGTGGTTTTAACCACGAGTGAGATTTAACCTAGATAAATCGTATTATGGTTTGGTAAGTAAACGGATTTTATTAAACTATTTTAGTAGGATTGTTGGTTGTATTTTTGTGAGTTTGAGGCTATTTTCTAATCTTAAAAAAAATGTTATTTTTAAGTATTTATAATTGATTTTTAATTAAAATAATTAAATAAAAATAATAAAAATATTTTATTTTTTTCTGCTACAGTGACATTGACCTGTTGACTTTGACTGGTCGTTGACCGGTTTTGAGGCATATTGTTGTGCGCTCGGTGAGGCTCGAACCCGAGACCTCCCGTACGCGTGCACGCAGCTCTACCAACTGAGCTACGTGTCTAACCCGTTATATATCCGATTTTAATTTCATATATACATTAATTAGAATTAACAGAAAATCATTTTATTTTAAAAACAGTTTAAGCGGACCGGTTTTGCACTCCACAGGTCTCGAACTCGGGACCTGTGGTTTAATCTAACACACAGTCCACCGCTGGACTGTGTGTTCAACATGTTATAACATTCGATTTTTATTATACTTAAATACTAATTATTTATTTCCTTTTCTGCCTTAATTAAAAAGAGAAGATAATTGTCCGAGTCGGTGCTGAAGACCGGACTCGAACTCGTGACCTGTGATATAAACAAACACACAGTCCACCGCTGGACTGTGTGTCTAACTTGGTTATTATTCCGGTTAACAATATATTTAACATATATCTGTGGCGATCCGGTTCAGTTAAACAAAAACTTGATTTTTATTAAGGCAGCGTGTACGAGCCGGGATTCGAACTTGAGACGTTAGCGTTTTATGTGCACACAGTCCACCGCTAGACTGTGTGTCTAACCCGATTAATTTCTTGATTTATATTATACTTATATGTTAACGAAAGTGCGTCGTCTTCTTCGTCAATGCTGAACCAGAAATCGGGTCTGACTGGTTCGAGTTTTTATTCAAGTTTCATTAATGTTTTAGGTTAATTACTGGTAAGATAGAAGTAAAAATAAAGGAAAAATAAGCGTGAGGTATACCGACTCGCTTTCCTCTGTTTTCCGGCAGAACTCCGGCGACAGAAAACAACTCCGGCGTCTGGTGTCTTGCAGCAGCAAGTCTCCGAAAAACTTGGAAAGAGTATGGGTATCTCCGGTATAAGCTTCAGAGGTTCAGAAAAGCTCGGCAATGGGGAAACCGGTTTTCCGGCGACGAACAGGTTTATTCCGGCGAGTGGAATTACGCTGAGAAAAGGTGTGATTTTTGAGCGAAAGTGTTTGTCGTCGGTTGTGGGTCAATTTATAGGACAAATCGTCAATGCACTTGGTCTGAATTCCGACTGTGTTCGATATTTAAATTTTCCGGCGGTTATGAATTTGGTCGCGGACTTTAAACATCGGTTATAACCGATATGTGGTTAATGGTTTACGTTATAACGTAAATCGTAGTTAAGACTCGCTAATTTACCGGGATTCCGACGACTGAATCGTTTGGGCGCCGATTTTGAATTCGAAATGTTATTATATCAATTAAATGACTGGAATATATAACAAACAGAACAAGCGGCGCAGTGGTTTGTGTGTGTGAAGATAAGATGCTTAGCTGATTCGGTACAGACCCGGGTTCGAAACCCGGCAGAAACATTTCATTTTTATTTTGCGATTTTTGACAGTTTTTCAAAAACTAAATATATATTCCCGTATAATAATTGATTACGGATCGTTTAAAAATATTTTGGGCATTTAATTCGAAACGAAAATTTTGACTGACTGTTCGGTTGATAAACGGAGCGGGTTTGGTAAATCCGTTTTTGACGGATGTTACAGTATCCCCTGCTTTTTAGAAATTTCGTCCCGAAATTTAAATTGTGATATATTTGACTAAAAAGGATGATGACGTTTTGTTTGACAGTTGTATGCTTAGAAAAATAAAGGTTTAAGTTTTTGTTCGAGGCGGTAACGTTCCTTGTAAGGGTTATGTACCCTATTCAGGAATCGCTTTTTGTTGCCTACTGTATGAATATTGGTAAGCAGAAATGATTTGCTAAAATGATATCATGCATATGTGTTAAGATACGTTTGGGAAAAATATGGTTATATCCTAAGGCAAAACTTCTAACACTACAATCTACATGGAACATAAATAAAAACACAACAGCTGATATCCAAACATGAATGAACACATCAGCAAATATTTGAACATGAATAAACATAACAGCAAATATTCGAACATGAATGAACACATCAGCAAATATTTGAACATGAATAAACACAACAGCAAAGATTCGAACATGAATAGACACATCAGCGAATATTTGAACATGAATAAACACAACAGCAAATATTTGAATCCACATTCTGATAACATATATGTTTGAATGATGGAAGTTCCTCTCTCGTTTGTTATGATGGAGAGGTTAATTTATGTAGAAATGGAACACAATCCAATCCCTTTAAATAACGTGATGATATAAATGTAACACAAATTCCAACCAAGGCAATACTAAATCCTACATGGAACTTCTCATAACCGCCTGATAATGCCTCTGATCCTTTGGCAAGAATACTTATATATAGGAAGTACCAGTGGCGTATCCACCATATTCTTGCCAAATTTTCATTAGTTTTATCCACAAGTTATGATTGGTTACCAAGAAACTAATAAATCCTACATAGAACTTCCCATAACTATCCGTTAATGCCTCTGATCCTTTGACAAGATTACTTATATATAGGAAGTACCAGCGGCGTATCCACCATATTCTTGTCAAATTTTCATTGGTTTTAACAGTGAATTATGATTAGTCCTATAACTCTACAATCAATACAACAAACATAAATTACTGAAATGAAATATATCTGTGCGATCAAGGCTCAATCGAACGGAGCCGATCGTTTTGCATGTACTGAAAATGAAATTGTGTGCTCAAGGCTCAATCAAACGGAGCCGAACATATTGAATGTACTGAAATTGAAATTGTGTGCTCAAGGCTCAATCAAACGGAGCCGAACATATTGAATGTACTGAAATTGAAATTGTGTGCTCAAGGCTCAATCAAACGGAGCCGAACATATTGAATGTACTGAAATTGAAATTGTGTGCTCAAGGCTCAATCAAACGGAGCCGAGCGTATTGCATGTACTGAATATGAATAACTTAACCACACAAACAGCCTATGCATGGAACCTCTCATAACCGCCTGATAATGCCTCCGATCATTTGACAAGAATACTTATATATAGGAAGTACCATCGGCGTATCCACCATATCCTTGTCAAATTTTCATTGACTTTATCCGCAAGTTATGGTTAGTTCGATGCGACTCTACTACAAACACCACAACCACATGATACTGATAATGAAATTGTCTGTGCGCTCAAGGCTCAATCAAACGGAGTCGAACGTATTGAATGAAATTGTATGTGCGCTCAAGGCTCAATCAAACGGAGCCGAACGTATTGAATGTACTGAAATTGAACAACTTAATTTAAACAACCATCACACAATCAGCCTATGCATGGAACCTCTCATAACCGCCTGATAATGCCTCCGATCATTTGACAAGAATACTTATATATAGGAAGTACCATCGGCGTATCCACCATACCCTTGTCAAATTTTCGTTGACTTTATCCGAAAGTTATGGTTAGTTCGATGCGACTCTACTACAAACACCACAACCACAAGATACTGATAATGAAATTGTATGTGCGCTCAAGGCTCAATCAAACGGAGCCGAACGTATTGCATGAAATGTAAATTGAAATGTGCGCTCAAGGCTCAATCAAACGGAGCCGAACGTATTGCATGAACTGGAAATGTAAATTGAAATGTGCGCTCAAGGCTCAATCAAACGGAGCCGAACGTATTGCATGTATTGAAATGTAAAATTACGTAACCGATCAAGGCTCAAACAAACGGAGCCGATCGTGCGGGCACGCCAAGATCAACCACATAATAAAATGGGGATCCAACTCAACCTCGATGGATGGGGAGCCACGGCCTCGGCAAAAGCATATACCGAAAACAATATATAATATATAATATCCAATAATTTCTCTAACAGTCTACACATGTGATAAAGAAAAAACATAAGACTAAACAATAGAAGTTGAATCTGGATCTTCGGCGAAGAGGACTAGCTGAGTATCTTCATCAGGGCCGTCATTATCTTCGACAGGGTTGGCGTTGATATTGAAGACTCTTCCTCTTGCTGGTGGCATAGTGGTTGGGTTTTCTTGGTTTACTTGATTAACTGGGTTTGATTGGGCTTGAGTGTTGATAACGTTAACCAATTGAGGGCATGTGTTTCTAAGGTGGGTAGGGTCGCCACAATTGAAGCAAGCTCGAGCATATGGGAACATGGGGTGTTGGGGTTGATGATAAGTTTGGGCCATGTTTTGAGTAGGGGAAAAGGTTTGGTCTTGAAAGGTGCGACAAACGTTGCTCAAATGACCATAACGTCCACAAGTTGTACATAGCCGGCAAGGTAAAGTAAGGGGATGGTGATAAAAACAGTTGTTGCATCGAGGGTGAGGTCCGAGATATGGTTTCTTATTTGGGTAAGCTGAGTTGGGTGCCACTTGGGTGATTGGGACAGCTCGGATGGGTATAGCGTGAAAAACGGGTTGATTTCGTTGGGTAGCAGCGAAAAGTCGCCCGACTCTTTTTCTCTTAGGGTTGGGTTGAGAAGGGGATTCGGTTTGGGTGGAGTCGGAGGTTTCAGTCGATTCTTTATCCTTCTTCTTTTCCTCCTTGAAGTCTTTGTTTCGAATTCGGTTCTCGGTGAGCTCTGTTGCTAGCTCCATTGCTACTTCCAAAGTTGCAGGCTTGGTACTTATCACAGGGTCTTGAATCTTTGACGGAAGACCACGAATGTAGTGCTCGATCAAACGGTAGAGAGGAGTAAACATGTTGGGAACCATTTGATGTAATTCGAGGAATCTTTTGTTGTAGGTGGTGTGGTCTCCTTCCATTTGCTTCAATGAGTAAAATTCATCTTCCAACTTCTTGATTTCACTCCTTGGGCAAAATCGTCTGGTCATGATTTCCTTCAATTCGTTCCAAGTTAAGGACATAGCATCTTCCACACCTCGTTTGGCCTTCTCTGTGTTCCACCAAGTAAGTGCTATCCCATATAGTTGGACCGGTAGCATAACGCACTTTGCGATCATCAGGGCAATCGCAATTTAGAAAAGTATTCTCCATTTCTTCAAACCAATGGAGGAGTGCGGTGACACCTTCAGTCCCTTTATATTTCGGAGGGTCGCATGATTTGAAATGCTTGTAGGTGCATTTAGTGGTGTTTGGGGAAGAGTTGAAAATGTTTTGGTTTGCTTGATTGACAGGATTATTGGTAAGTGCTTGTTGAACTTGGATTACAATGTTGGGTATTACGGCAGCCATTTGTTGAGCGATTAAGGCAGCCATGCGATCGCGGGCTTTTCTTGCTCTCGTCTTCCTACGGGCGAGGTTAGAAGACATCTACAATGAATACATGACAAGAGTATGAGTTGGATGCTTTTGGGATCATGGGTCGCATTCAAGAATGATCATTTATAAAATAATTATACAAAAATACTACATCCATAGGATGTCTTGGGCTTTGCTCGCTGTTAGGCCCGTCATGCCGCCATACTTTACCTTATGTAATCATGTGGGCCCCCATGAATACCGGTTTTTCATATGGTTCGCACGGTTTCTGCCTGGTTGCGTACACAAAAACCCGGGAAAATCGAGAAATATGTATACAACGTGTGATGTTCGGAATGTGTCCAGGTGTAGACACGATGACACCTCAAAGTAGGGTTAGTTCGAACGACGTTTGGTGTGGCATGCTTTGGCCTAATAGGTCCTTCGTACTCTCATCATTGGTCCCCAGGTAGGCAAACTGGTCCGTTATATTGGATTTATACGAATGCCAGCCTAGACAGGACGTTCCGACTACCGGTACTTGTACCCTTCCAGTTACTACATGCCCGTCGCAGAACTTACTTTGATGAGAATTGAAAATTGCATAAAATCTTTGGATAATGAGAATATGAAAATAAATTGAATACATGAACATCGATATATGTATAATGAATATGTATATATGTATAATGAACATGTATATGAGCATGTATGTTTGACTGAAATGTAAACAAATATGAAACAAATAAATATCACAAGTTTGTATGTAACCACCTAATCAATTTAAAATTTTGGCAGACTATAGTATAGGCTCTAAGGGTCTAATAACCTATCCTATATCCCTATAGTCATGGCTCTGATACCAATCTGTCACACCCCGACCCGCAGCGGATAAGGTGATCGGGGCATGATTGGGTTATCATCAAAGCTCATGACATTTATTAAACGTTTCATATTCATTAATACAATTTAAATGGAAATTTACAATGATTGCTACAACATGATCTAACTACAATTTAACTTCTTTGTTCTCTTCTAAGGCATATCCTATGTTATCCTTGCTTCAACCTGTTCACTTGTATCATGTGTAAAAAGGTTTTTGGATCAACATAATGTTGGCGAGTGAATCCTATGGAAAACATTTGAACAATTTATTTAAATTGATTATGAAATATGTGCACAACCAAACATGAGTAAAATTAGATGTAACTTGATCAACAATCATAAGATGTTAAATGAAACACTCATGAATAATAATGGAAACAATTAAAGGCACGCGATGCTCAACTCGTCTCTCACGAGGAACTGAGGGGCCTGATGAATGAATTGCATAAACATGATAATATGAATAACACAACTACAAACAATATAAACTCAATGAAAACACACATGAACAATAATGAATTTGAATTGAAGCACGCGATGTTCTACTCGTTTCCCACGAGGAACTGATGGGCTTAATGTATGAGTTTCATGTAATTTGACCAACGGAATATAAATAAATCACCACAATAAATCAATCTAAGTTCAAGTCATGATGTGGTATGGCACAAGTTTAAATAAATAAATTAATTAATTCATAACACATGACACACCCCAAAACGTGTAATTTAAAAGGGGGAATTGTAAGATTCACTCACAGTGGGTGCGTTCGGTTGATGACGTTGAATGCACGCGAAGTGGTTTTAACCACGAGTGAGATTTAACCTAGATAAATCGCATTATGGTTTGGTAAGTAAACGGATTTTATTAAACTATTTTAGTAGGATTGTTGGTTGTATTTTTGTGAGTTTGAGGCTATTTTCTAATCTTAAAAAAAATGTTATTTTTAAGTATTTATAATTGATTTTTAATTAAAATAATTAAATAAAAATAATAAAAATATTTTATTTTTTCTGCTACAGTGACATTGACCTGTTGACTTTGACTGGTCGTTGACCGGTTTTGAGGCATATTGTTGTGCGCTCGGTGAGGCTCGAACCCGAGACCTCCCGTACGCGTGCACGCAGCTCTACCAACTGAGCTACGTGTCTAACCCGTTATATATCCGATTTTAATTTCATATATACATTAATTAGAATTAACAGAAAATCATTTTATTTTAAAAACAGTTTAAGCGGACCGGTTTTGCACTCCACAGGTCTCGAACTCGGGACCTGTGGTTTAATCTAACACACAGTCCACCGCTGGACTGTGTGTTCAACATGTTATAACATTCGATTTTTATTATACTTAAATACTAATTATTTATTTCCTTTTCTGCCTTAATTAAAAAGAGAAGATAATTGTCCGAGTCGGTGCTGAAGACCGGACTCGAACTCGTGACCTGTGATATAAACAAACACACAGTCCACCGCTGGACTGTGTGTCTAACTTGGTTATTATTCCGGTTAACAATATATTTAACATATATCTGTGGCGATCCGGTTCAGTTAAACAAAAACTTGATTTTTATTAAGGCAGCATGTACGAGCCGGGATTCGAACTTGAGACGTTAGCGTTTTATGTGCACACAGTCCACCGCTGGACTGTGTGTCTAACCCGATTAATTTCTTGATTTATATTATACTTATATGTTAACGAAAGTGCGTCGTCTTCTTCGTCAATGCTGAACCAGAAATCGGGTCTGACTGGTTCGAGTTTTTATTCAAGTTTCATTAATGTTTTAGGTTAATTACTGGTAAGATAGAAGTAAAAAGAAAGGAAAAATAAGCGTGAGGTATACCGACTCGCTTTCCTCTGTTTTCCGGCAGAACTCCGGCGACAGAAAACAACTCCGGCGTCTGGTGTCTTGCAGCAGCAAGTCTCCGAAAAACTTGGAAAGAGTATGGGTATCTCCGGTATAAGCTTCAGAGGTTCAGAAAAGCTCGGCAATGGGGAAACCGGTTTTCCGGCGACGAACAGGTTTATTCCGGCGAGTGGAATTACGCTGAGAAAAGGTGTGATTTTTGAGCGAAAGTGTTTGTCGTCGGTTGTGGGTCAATTTATAGGACAAATCGTCAATGCACTTGGTCTGAATTCCGACTGTGTTCGATATTTAAATTTTCCGGCGGTTATGAATTTGGTCGCGGACTTTAAACATCGGTTATAACCGATATGTGGTTAATGGTTTACGTTATAACGTAAATCGTAGTTAAGACTCGCTAATTTACCGGGATTCCGACGACTGAATCGTTTGGGCGCGATTTTGAATTCGAAATGTTATTATATCAATTAAATGACTGGAATATATAACAAACAGAACAAGCGGCGCAGTGGTTTTGTGTGTGTGAAGATAAGATGCTTAGCTGATTCGGTACAGACCCGGGTTCGAAACCCGGCAGAAACATTTCATTTTTATTTTGCGATTTTTGACAGTTTTTCAAAAACTAAATATATATTCCCGTATAATAATTGATTACGGATCGTTTAAAAATATTTGGGCATTTAATTCGAAACGAAAATTTTGACTGACTGTTCGGTTGATAAACGGAGCGGGTTTGGTAAATCCGTTTTTGACGGATGTTACACCAAACCCTACCTTTATAACCATCTCATTCTTTTCTCGTCTCATTTTTCTTTCAAACCCTAGCCCCCAACCTTATTCTCTACAACACACACATACACTGAATTTAGAGAGAGAATCTAAGAGAGATAGAGATAACCAGAGATAGAGAGAGCCATGGGAGAGTAAGGGGGCGGCGGATATAATGATGGGGAAATGATGGCAGTCATGTGGCTACGTTTAACGGCGGTGTTGTGCTGGTGTTTGGCGTCATATTACAGGAGGAAGGAGAGGGTGGTTGCGGATGGTGGTGTAGGGGTATGGTGGAGTTGATGGCGGCGTGTGGTGGATCTTTTTGCGCTACCAAACGAAGGGGCAAGCCTAGATCCGACAAGATATGGTAAATCTCTATCAACTCCGTTAAAATTCTCAATCTGTAGACCTCTATTTTTCCGACTTTACCTCAAATCTATTTTCTTGGAGGTTGTTTGAATGAAGATTAGGAAAGTTTTGGTGGTGAGCATGGTGTTAGCGGGCAAAGGTGGTGGTTTTCAGCGGCGAGGATGAACTCCAGCCACCGGACAAAGATGTGTGGTGGTGGTGGTTACTACCGGACAGTGGTGTTTGGAGGTGGTTATCGGCTGAGGGGATAGTGGGGCCTGGTATGTAGGGGCTTGCTAGTGCATCGGGTTCAGATCCGGAATATTCGGATCGTTCAGGTTTTGGTCAACTCATCAGTTCTAGTCAACATCCAGATCTTGTGTCAAAGTCAGATTTGACTCGAGATGGTATTACGCTCATATAATTAAGGGTCTACATATTCACACACTCACCTGCCTATTTAGACACCCTTAAGACGGGCTGTCTAGATCTAGACGGGGCATCTAGGTTTTTTTTATCCGACCACATTCCTCCCTCGTACAACATCAAATTAGTCACATCAGACGGGGCGTCTATCCCTATACGGACACTGAAGACGACCAGAATAAGACGGGGCGTCTAGGCCTAGACGACCCGTCTTGAACTTTAACGTTCTGCATGCATGTCAGGAAAGTACTACGTGATACGCCCCGTCTAGTACTAGACGGGGCATATATATCTTTGTTAAATAGACCCATGCAGAGCTTTTGTTGTCGCAGAAAACTAAGCTTCATCGCAGAAAACTTTCGATTCATCGTCGGCATTATCTCCGTCATAAACTTTGGCTTATATTACTTCATCTGAAAGGTGGTGAAATGTCATCAAACTAGGACGCAAACTATTTCTTTGGGGCGTATTCTGGCTAGACATGGGTGCCTGAAGCCAATACGGTAATAGTTATCAGGTTAAACTAGTTGTTGTTTTAATTATTTACTAATGGTGGTATCGTTGGTAGGGGAGACCGGTGTTCCCAAATCTAACGTGCAAGAGGAGGTTTCAAGTGTACAAGGAAATAAAACAGACCGTTTCTAGACTTGAACGAGCTTCCTTCCGTTGAAGAAACAACCCATGTGGACGACTCGTACCTAGTTGATTCACCATGTTATCCTGTGCAACATGGGTTTTCGGATTATGGATACGGGTGTGAATTCTCGTACGTGCAACAACACGGTCTGGATGGATATGGAGAAGACTGTTATAAAAGTTACAATGCAACACATTCTTTCTACGGTCAACAAGTCTATCCTGATGGTGGAGGATATGGTGGTGACGCATCCCCATGCGCAGGCAATCCGTACCTCACAGAGACGGTATCAAAACTTATTTATTTAAGTTGTGAAGTTCAGTAAACATAAAATCTAACATAACGCTATCGATTTTACAGGTTTTCAACTCTCTAGATGAGTAAAAACTAGGGCACAGGAAATGGCAAAGGCGGATGGTTTCGTTATTGTGACCCAACGATCAAAGAAAATCGGTGGAAGGACCGGGAGGGTATTGTCACACCCCGACCCACAGCGGAAAAGGTGACCGGGGCATGATTGGGTTATCATCAAAGCTCATGACATTTATTATACGTTTCATATTCATTAATACAATTTAATAGGAAATTTACAACCATAAATACATCATGACCTAACATCAATCTAAGCTTCTTTGTTTTCTTCTAAGGCATTTCCTATGTTTTCCTTGCTTCATCCTGTTCACCTGTATCATGTGTAAAAGGGTTTTTGGTTCAACAAAAAGTTGGCGAGTGAATCCTATGGAAAACATTTGAACAAGTTTATTCAATTGATTATGAAATAAAGTGCACAACCACACATGAGTAAAAATAGATGTAAACTTAATCATAAATCAATTTAATATTAACCAATACACACATGAACAATAATGGGTCGTTTAGAGGCACGCGCAGCTCAACTCGTCTCTCACGAGGAACTGATGGGTCTAATGAATGAATTGCATAAACATGATAATATGAAAGACATAACTACAAACAATATAAACTCAATAATACACACATGAACAATAATGGATTGGTTTTGAGGCACGCGTTGCTCAACTCGTCTACCACGAGGAACTGATGGGCTTAATGAATGAATTTCGTATAAGTCGACAAAATGAAATACATAATTACAACAATAATAACAATCTAAGTTTAGATCACGATATGGTATGGCACAAGTTTAAATAAACGAGTTAATTATTTTGTGACACATGACACACCCCAAAACGTGTAATTAAAAAGGGGAGTTGTAAGATTCACTCACAGTGGGTGCGTTCGGTTGATGATGTTGAATGCACGCGAAGTGGTTTTAACCACGAGTGAAATTAACCTAGATAATGGCATAATGTTTCGGTAAGTAAACGGATTTTATTAATCCATTTTAGTAGGATTGTTGGGTGTATTTTTGTGAGTTTAAGGCTATTTTCTAACCTTAAAAATGTTATTTTTAAGTATTTTTAATTGATTTTTAATTAAAATAAATAAATAAAAATAATAAAAAAGTTGACTTTTTTGACCGTTGACCGTTGACCATTGACCATTGACCATTGACCGGTTCGTATGCGAGTATGTGTGCGCTGAGTGAGGCTCGAACCCGAGACCTCCCGTACGCGTGCACGCAGCTCTACCAACTGAGCTACGTGTCTAACCCGAAATATATCTGTTTTTAATTATATTTATATACTAATTAGATTAAACAGAAAATCCTTTATTTCTTAAAAACGATTTTAATCCGTGACTCGGTGCGCTCCACAGGTCTCGAACCCGGGACCTGTGGCTTATGCTAACACACAGTCCACCGCTGGACTGTGTGTCCAACTTGTTAACTAAACTGATTTTTATTATTCTTAAATACAAACTAAGTATTTTCATTTCTGACTTATTTAAAAAGTTAGATATTTGTCCGGATCGGTGCAGAAGACCGGACTCGAACTCGTGTCCTGTGATTAAACATACACACAGTCCACCACTGGACTGTGTGTCTAACTTGGTTATTATTCTGGTTATTAATAAACTTAACATGTAACAGTGGTGACTCCGGTTCGGTTAACAAAAAAGGCATTTTTATTAAGGCAGCATGCGTGGGACAAGATTCGAACTCGAGACGTTAGTGTGTTTAATGTGCACACAGTCCACCGCTGGACTGTGTGTCTAACCCGAGTTATATCTTGATTTTAATTAAACTTATATGTTACCGCAACTTCATCTTCTTCGTTAGATTTTAACCAGAATCGGAAATCCGACTGGTTCGATGTTTTAATTGTGTTCGTTAGCGTTATTCAGTTAATTACAGGTGAGATATGAATAAAAAGAAAGAGAAATTAGGCGTAAGGTATACCGACTGGACTCCTCTGTTTTTCCGGCAGAACTCCGGCGACAGCAACAGGTTCCGGCGTCGTGTGTCTTGCAGCAGCGAGTCTTCAGAAAGCTTGAAAGGATATGGGTGACTTCGGTATAAGCTCAGGGGATTTAGTAAGGCTTAGAGGTGAAGGACTCGGTTTTCCGGCGATATGCAGAAATATTCCGGCGAGTAAATTTTCGCCGAGAAAGGGTGCGGTTTTGAGCGAAAAAGCTTGCAGAGGTTCGAGGAGGTATTTATAGTGCAGGTCGTCGATGAATTTGGTCCAATTTCCGACTTGATTCAAAGTCATTACGTTTTCCGGCGGTTATAGTTTGTGTCGAGGACTCAGGCGTCGGTTATAACCGATGTAGGTTTGAACGTTTACGTTATAACTGAAAAAGTTGTAAATTATTGGCGAGTTGCCGGGATTTCCGACGACTGCATTTGGGCGCCGGTTTTTGAATTCGGAAAAACATGTTATGAATTAAATGATTCTAATGTTTAACAAAGAATACAAGTGGTGCAGTGGTTTAAGGGTTGAGTGTTAAGTCTGTTGTTTGACCCGGCGACTGACCCGGGTTCGAAACCCGGCAGTGCCAAATTATTTTTATTTTCTTATTTTTAACAGTTTTTCAAAAACAAATTATATATTCCAATATAATAATTGATTATGTATCGTTTAAAATTATTTTGGGCATTAAATTCGCAACGAAATTTTTAACTGATTGTTCGGTTAATAAACGGAGCGGGTTTGGTAAAATCCGTTTTTTTGACGGATGTTACAGGTATGGCTTGAATGTGATCTTGGTGGTG
This sequence comes from Scalesia atractyloides, assembly GCA_947069175.1. Taxonomy (NCBI): domain Eukaryota; kingdom Viridiplantae; phylum Streptophyta; class Magnoliopsida; order Asterales; family Asteraceae; genus Scalesia; species Scalesia atractyloides. The sequence goes on from CAMTDV010000022.1 coordinate 44,621,460, forward strand.
AGCACCATACTACAGCAACAGTTAGAAAAGCTGGAAGCAAGAAAACCAATTGCCCGTTTTACCTGTTGGCTGTGCGGGACCATCCGTATGAAACATGGCGGATAAAAGGGGGAAAGACTGAACATAACAACGAAGTTTGCCAGGACCTATCGGGCCATGCGTTTGTGCGAAGGTTTGCTCCTGACGAATACAGAATGATCGAGCAGTTGACAGCACAAAACTTGGAGCCGCGCAAAATTTTTCAAATGATAAGGAAGCAGTTCCCCGACAGTTTCCATGTTCAGAAAGACGTCCAAAACGCAGTCCAGAAGATTAGGGCCGAACAAAGATACGGTCTGACTGCAAACAATCGCTAGAAAACATCCTTAGTACAAACGAATTTATTTACGAGACACGGGAGGAACCCGAAACAGAGGTCGTTACAGAGATCTTCTATGTTCACCCCTACTCGAGTGAAATGTGGCGTGCGTTCCCACACGTTTTGCTAATCGATTCCACGTACAAGACGAACGTATACAACATGCCATTTGTTCAGATAGTTGGTATGACTCCCACCAACTACTCGTTTTGTATCGCGCATGCCGTTGTTTGCAAGGAACGTAGTGATAACTTTGTATGGGTGCTTGAGAGGATTAGGCCAATGTTGGACGAATGTATGGAGCCACGTGTTATTGTAATGGATAGAAACCCGACCCTAATTAACGCGTGTGCGAAAGTTTTTCCAAACGCCTCTCGATATCTCTGCAGGTATTATATTAAACAGAATATTTGTAAGCACTGCAAGCGTGCATTCACAGAAGAAGAATGGCAAAAATTTTTGTCATCATGGGGGAGATTGTGTGAGTCTCCATCAATACCAATATATGAGTACAACTTAGGCCACTTGCAAAAGCGACTTGTGGCGTGCAAACGTTCAAGTAAAATATGGCCTACCCATGCACATGTAACTAATTGTTGATACCTTGTAGGGGTCTTTGCGTACGTGTATGACAACTGGTTGAAAGACTACAAGCAAATGTTTGTCTTTGCGTGGACAGATCAGGAGCCGCAAACTTTGGGCAGCGTTAACACCCAAGCATAGTTGGAGTCATTACACGATTTAAAGAGATACGCCCAAGATAGGAGCTCGTTGGACCGTATAGTAGTTGTGTAAGGATATGTCGAAACACAATACGAGGAAATAAGGCGGAGCTTTCGAGAAAGTATCAAAAAAATAATGAACCACCACAAAAATCCATTATTTGACCACCTACGTAGAAAAGTTTCCCACACAGTGCTTGACCTGCTGAGTGGAGAGCTACTTAGGAAACTAGATGTGTTGCAGCGCTTGCATTCATCTTGTGGATGTCAGATGTGGTACAACTGTGGGTTGCCGTGTGCTTGCAGGTTGGAAAAGTACGTACAAACACAACTTTGATTTGATGACGCCCCTCGCCATAGCTCGTATGTTTCATCACAAGCCAGTCAATAGTCGGTCATCAAGTCGCAAAAACTCGTAGCGGGCCGAAGCCGTTCAATGAGTTCTAAACAAAGAGAGGTTCGAGACGATTACGGTTTTCCGTTGATAGTGGGCGACGAGGATGTGTCAGCTACCAACGGTTTAAGCCTTTCCTTCCCTCTTTGTTTCACCCGTATATCTCGTGGATACAAGATGTGAGGCCACACGGTCATTGTGGGTTTCGGTCTGTGGCTGTGGGCTTGGGTATGGGAGAACGTGCGTGGAGCCACATTCAAAAAGACCTTCAACAGGAGATGGATCAGAACGCGTCGATCTGGGCGCCATATTTGAAGCTTGGGAGGAAGGGTACTTTTACACGCATCGTCAGAGCCTAATCTGGGATTTAGTGGAGCATTGTCCCCCTACTCATTGGATGGAATTCCCCCACGCAGGGCTTCTTATTCACAACGGTATGGTATCGTCGTTCACCTCTTAAGCATCGATGGTTCTTCCACGTTCTTCCCGATAATCAACCCTCCGACAGATCGAGAACCATGAACGATAACGCTTACACATGTTAACAACAACCACTTCATACATATTAAGCTGGAAGGCTAATTTCCGATGCCTATAGTAAACGGTTTGTGGTTGACCTACCGAAGCGCGGCTGCAGAACAATTGATAGACATGTACAGGCCCCGTATAGAATGGTATACGTCAATAATGAATCTGGCACCAAATTCAAACCCGAGTATTAACTGGGTCGATGGTGAATCGAAGAATGAGGCTTTTTGCTAAATCTAATATGATTTTTTTTATATTTAGTACGAATTTTTGTAATTACTACAAACATTTTGAATACAATTGGAAATTTTTTTGTATAATTAACAAGATTTTATTTACCCATAAAAGTGTATATTTAGTGAACAAAATCATATTAATTACACCAAAAAAAATTATTTGGGCATAGACGCCTCGTCTAGACCTAGACGCCCGTCTTGTAGTGGTCCATTTTACCCCTGCTTCGCTGTCCGTCTAGGCTGCCAACAGGGGTAAAACGGTAATACTACACACTTAGACGTGTAGTCTAGACCTAGACGGGTCGTCTAGGTTTCTTTTTTTTCCAACCACAATCCTGGCCCCGTACAGCATCAAATCAGTCACATCAGACGGGGCGTCTACCCGTAGACATATGCTAAAGACGACCAGCTCAAGACGGGACTTCTAGGCCTAGACGACCCGTCTTGGAGGTTGTGCTCTGCATGCATGTCAGTAAAGTAAGTGATATGCCCCGTCGGGGCCTAGACGGGTCATATATTTCTTTGTTAAATAGACCCCTGCCAAGCATTTGGTATCGCAGAAAACTTTCAATTCTTCGTCGGAATTCTCTCCTTCATGAACTTTGGCTTATATTACTTCATCTGATATCATTCAATGCATGTCCGTAAAGTAGTAAAGTGATACGCCCCGCTAGGCCTAGACGGGGCGTATATTTCTTTGTTAAATAGACCCATGCAGAGCATTTGGTGTCGCATAAAACTTTCAATTCGTCGTCGGAATTCTCTAATAAGAGTTCTTACAAAGGAGCTGGTTCGTTTGGAAGAATGTAAGGAGAACGTTTGGATTCAAGGGTTAAGAAGTAATGACTGCTAACTAATTGCAAGACTGTTTGTCGGGCTTCCAATGCTCACCTAGTGTGATAAACAACGTTGATCGCCCTAATTGGAGAATCGTTGTGGGTGGTAGTTACCCGGTCCCCTGCCGCCTTGGTAGTTGTTACCATATTCATTATCCCCTTGGTGGTTTCTGTACCCATCCTCGTGTTAATAGTTATACCAAAAATAACTTAATTGTAAATGTATGAGTCGTCTTGACCTATTGTTATGGATGTACAAAGTTATGTTATGTATGTTATATCTGTAATTTTTAACTTTGTTTTCAGTTATTCGATTACTTGATGATTGTTTGTGTTAAATCGACGTGTATTAAATTTTAATATATATTTTTTTAAAAAACATAACGTAAAAACAATTAAATACTTAAAGGATCGAAAAAGATAACTTATTTTTATACAATAAACAAAACTTCTTAAAAATATAAAATTACAGCACGAAAATAAAAAATTAACCTCCAACAACAACAACCAATCTACCCCACCAAAATACCATTTTTTTCAAACTCCAACAACCAATCTACCCCACCAAAACACCCTTTCTCCAACTAAAAAAAGAAGTTCGTAGACGGGTCGTCTAGGTCTAGACGACTCGTCTTAGCACATAAATTTGTGCGCCCTGCTAGGTACTTGCTGACTCCTCAAAATCAGTGCTATACTGGGCGTCTAGACCTAGACGACCCGTCTTAACCCCAGGGGTGTCCAGATAGGCAGCAGGGATGTGTGAATAGATTAAGCCATAATTAATTATTGTATATAATTTTTTTTAAATATATGTAAACTTATGTGTATTGATCCGAGCTCTAGCAAACTTGACCAAATTTGTACTATTAGCGATCAATAAATTAATTCAACTCTAAAGCACGTGTCATTTGAGAAGTGGGATTTGACAATGATTATGGATATGAATATAGTTCTATTTTAAATGCAAGACTAGATATGTAATATAAGATTAACTTGGAAGTTGATATTATGTGTATAAAATCCGTTGCTATATGTTGGATACTTGTTTATTGGGAATTGGCGACAACTCTTTTAAATGTTTTAAGACACAGGGGGAGAAAGCATGCACTATATTACGGTAAAGTAATGTTATAACGTTACGGTAAGGTAACGTCACAACTACTAGGGTTTTTGTTATGTTAATTATGGTCACAAAGTAGCATTTATCACAAAAAGTCCTCATAAACCTCGGACTCTTAGTATTGGGTGGATAGCGGGGGAATTTTGAGTAGTACTACTGGGCCTGTCAAGCCCCGCTCGAGTTAGTCACGCTGGCTAGAACGGTATGGTCAACGGGTGTAGAATTGGCCTAACTTATCGCCATGGTCAGTGATAGACCTGACAACTAGAGGCAACAACAGTCCAGTTCGCTTTCGAACTCTTTCGTGACGTAACTTAGGTTAGCTACCTACAAATATAACTAGTAACTGCTAAACACTTCCACTTACTATTTTGGGTTTAACACAGTGGAAAACTCTTAAGAAACAACTTACTTTAAAACTGTAACTTAAAATCTGTGAACTCACTCATCATTATGTGTTGACAATTGTTCTTGCATGTATTTCTTAGGTTGCTAAGATAGCACACATCAGGACTAGGATGCATTATAGAGTCGCATTGGTTTTTATCAAACAAATAGTCTCAGCTTTAAATTACATTAGCTATTTTGGTTTTGTAATGGTTTACGCTTTTGCAACTCAATTATGTAACCGGTATTTTCTCATGAATGAGCAAACAGGAATTTTTTTTAACTCACATAGTGGTCGTTCAACATGACTAATGACTATGATCCTAGTATGTCACGTGCCTCGCGGTAGAACTCTGCATGTGGAATTTGAGGGTGTGACACTTATCATGTGTTCTAGGCTATACTAAAACACTGATGAAATAAAGTATTGTTACATTGAGAAAACATTGTCTAAGCTATCCTTTGTTGTAGTTGTCTAAACATTTGTTTAGCCTAACAGATATTTGGTCTTCTTCATCAGACCTTTGGCTTGATCAAGGGATTTGTCTTCAGTAGACGCTTGAGCTCTTGAACAGTGGTTTCAAGTCTTAATCAGATGTTAGCCATGCTCTTGAACATATGTTCTGAATAGGTGTTCAAGATTCAGTAGGGAGATACTGGTTCAATCTTTTGCTTATTCTTGATTAATGGATCATGTTTTGGCTTTTGGATATCATATGTTTTTATGTAGGTCCAACACAACGTATACAACACAAATATGTATTCAATATCGTCAATCATACCTTATAACCTTTCTTTTCGATTAGGGTTTGATTTATCCAAAAATTGTCGAATAGTTTGTGTTTATGAATCATAATCCGATGTTTGGCATCACCAAACATCATGTGTAATCTTGTTACACTTGTATCGAGTTTGAATAACCCTTGAATCCAAAACATCAAGTTTTTATGGATTAAATACTTTCTTTTTGTTATATATATATATATATTATATATATATATATATGATTTAGGTATGAAAATTACAAGAAACATGATCAAAACCATGAAATTACCTCAAGTGTTGGAGTGTTCTTGCTATAAGTTCATGTTACCAGTAGTGTAGAGGTTGATAGAAGCTTGTATAGTGTTTAGAGTTGTGAAAGTTGAAAAACAACAAGGGGGGGGGGGTTAAAAGTGCCGATCGAAACCTTGTCGGCCCTTCTAGACCCCTTTAACCAAGTCAAAGGCAGTTCTAAGGCCTTGTGGATGAATATCAAGTGTATGTTTGATGTTTAGGTTTGTTATTATCAGGTCTTAAGCGCGCCCCGGTTTAGTAAATAGACTCCTTTTCGCGCGTTTTTCACATTCTTGAAAAACAAACCCACCGGCAACGAAAACCAAACGCTTTTATGTTTTTACTTAATATACATCATATTAGTGTTCTATAAGTGTTTTTAGGCTTGACTGACTGTACAATGCATGTTTGGTCATTTCCGCGTGCGTTAAAATCAAAAGTGTTCCGCTAACCGGAAGCTACCTCGTTTAACGTGCCACATATTTGTTAAGGCCTCAATTCTTGTGTTAGGGTCTAAATCTTATGTCTAAGCAATTCCATCTCCCTAGAATCACTTACGACACTTTCTTCGTGTTTAAATCGTAATTGTACAATTTACGCACTGTTAAACGGAAAGCATCCGTTTAACCTGTTTTCAACACCCTGAGGCATAAATATCTCACTATTAGATATTATTGTTCATATGTTACTCATAATGTACCCTCTAATTCATCCGAGTCATAATCAGTATTGTTTCATTATCCGTGTAAATTGTATGTACAAATTTGGGTTTACCTGATTTCCCACGGTTGTCACAGTTTCGTTCCGAGACACTCCAAGATTTTCCATTGAACCTCTTTTATGTTATATCAATTTTAATGTGTTTTACACTTGATACCTCCTTCATTTCAAAATTCCAAATCCCGGATCACGCTATACTTGCAATCTAAAACAACAATAATGCTCGAGATCAAACTAAATTTACAATTGTTTCATTGTTGTTAGGTTACATTCAACTAAATTCTTGCTATGCTCATGTGATCAACTTGAAACCTATGTGCTATGTGACTTACTACCATGCTAATTGTGTAAAACTTAATCAAAAAATCCATATGATCAAGTCTCATCCATTCCTTTACTCAATTTTATAGATGTCTTCAAGCCGTCACTTCAACTAAAAAGGAGCTCAAAGCTGAGCATGAACAAAAAGATGATGGCATTTATGGCCAAGCAAATGGCCAAGTTCATACCCGATATCGTCAACCAAATTCAAGCCAACTCAAGCCCAAACACCCAGTTGACTCTAAGTTCGACCCACCCAATAGCACCATTCACGGGCAACGATGGGGCGAAAGTGATGCTCCAATGGTATGACTCCATTGAGGTCACTTTTCGCCAAAGTGGTTGTCCCGTGAACTTAAGGACCCTCAATTCTACCGGTGTCTTCCAAGCTAGAGCGCTTGATTGGTGGACCGCCAAAAGAAACATTCGTGGCGTTGCCACTACTTATGCCTTACCTTGGGATGAGGTAAAACAACTTATGATAGTGGAGTTTTGGGGCCGAAGGAGTTACGAAAACTTGAAAACGAGTTTTGGACTGTGGAGAAAATTGAGGGTGATAAGGCAACATACACCACTCGTTTTAAACAACTTAGCGTATTGTGTCTCTATCAAGTCAATACCCTTAAACGAGCCATCGAGAAGTACATCTTAGGTCTCCCACTGGCCGTCCACGACGCCGTGGATGCCGCCGAACACACACTCTCGAAAAAACGTACCAGTTAGCCGCCAAATTCACCCACAACCACGTGGAAGATGGAGACTTGAAACCCAAGGGTTCCATCAAAATCGCAAACCAAGCCATCACCAAACCTACCACCAAACCCAAAGAAACCAAGACTCCGCCAAAAACAACAACTCCAATGGCAAGAAACACAAGCAATAAAGCCGCAATTTTGCCGTGCTGACCCCACAAAACCAACCCCGACAACAACAATAACTCACCAACTTAAACCCCAAGCCAACCAAAAAGCCCTACACCCGGGACTTTTCCCAAGTGTGATAAGTGCCATTATCACCACTCGACTACCCACGCGTGTCGCAATTGCACCAATTGCAATCGGTTCGGGCATTACACCAACCAATGCCGAAGTGGTGCTCAACACCAAGGCAACCAAGCCTAAAACCAAGCCCAAACGAAAATCAACTACCGACGAACAATGTATGAGCTTGTTACAAATGTGGCGATCTCACTCATCTCAGCCCGCAATGCCCCCAACGCAATGCTCAAGCGACATGTGGATGCACTTTCAACATCAACATCAATAAGGCGCAGAACGACAATAATGTCGTGAATGGTACATTTCTTGTAAATGGATTAAGTGCTTCTAGGCTATTTGATACTAGTGCGGATAAAAGTTTTATATCCGTTGAATCCGAACCATTACTTCAATGTACACGATCTAAGCTACCAAAATCTTTTAACGTCGAAGTCTCCAATAGAAGTCCATAACCATTGATTACAGTTCTTAGTGATTATACCCTAAATCTCAACGAGCACGAATTCCCAGTCGAACTCATACCTATGCAATCGGGTAGCTTTGACATCATAGTAGGCATGGATTGCCTTCGCAAATTCTATGCCGAAGTCGTTTACTTCAAAAATTTTATCCGCCTCACACTTCTGCCCTGTGACACCTTACACATCTATGGCGAGAAACCCTCAAGGGGTCTCAAGCTTATGTCATGTACTCAAGCGAACAAAAGTACTTGCGCAAAGAGTATTTTTCCTTTCTAGCCCACATTGTGGAAGAAGCGTGAGTGACGTTGCAGTCGTCCATGACGTTCCCGACGTTTTTCCCGAAGACCTAGCCGGTCCTCCTACTCGTTCCGTTGACTTTTGTATTGACATCATACCAGCGCTACACCTGTTGTTGAATCCCCGTACCGTCTCGCACCTTCGAAGATGCAGGAGCTATCAAGCCAACTTCAAGAATTATTTGATAAAGGCTTCATACGCCCCAATACTTCTCCTTGGGGTGCTCCAATCCTTTTTGTCAAGAAGAAGGATGGCTCTTTCCGTATGCGTATCAATTCTCGTGAACTCAAAAAACTCACCATCAAGAATCCTTATCCTCTTCCTCGCATCAACGACCTCTTCGATCAACTCCAAGACGCGACGTGTTTCTCAAAGATTGATCTTCGTTCCGATTATCATCAACTCCGAGTCCTCGAATAGGACATTCTAAAAACCGATTTTCATACTAGATACGGTCACTACGAGTTCGTGGTCATGCCCTTCGGTTTGACCAACATACCCGCGGTCTTCATGGATTTGATGTGTGTATAAACTTTATGTGGACCGTTTTGTGATCGTATTCATATACGATATTCTCATCTATTCCAAAATCCATATATCATACATGCAATTCTATTCCTTTTTCTTCTTCTCCTTTCTTTGATTCACACAAAAACACAAGTGTGTGTGTCGTGACCTCCTCTCCCCATATATTACTAGCAATTTTTTAAACAATATTATACCTTAACCCCTCATAATTTGATGTCTTGCCCATTTAATCCAAATTTCTTTTCTATTCTATATAACAAATATTTTAACCAGTTAAACAATTTATGTCATATACCAAGAAAATATACTGATAATAAACATTCGGGTTTTGAAACATTACATTTATATAAATCCTCAGCTTAAGACTTTCTTTATTCTTCTTCTATTTTCCTCTTTTTATGCTTTTGACCACCAAATAGATATTGAGGAGGCTTTATATTTGAAAACAAAATATTCAAAGTTTTAAACATGAAGCATTGAAAGTTTTAAACAACAAATTAGTATTCAAGCATCAAATATCAAATATTCAAAATGACTAAATTGAATATGAAACGTAAAGCAATAAAGCATTCGAAGTTTTTGTTTCAAACGAGTGGAATTCCACGTGCTTCGCAGCGGAATTTTAGTCGATATTGGACCAGTTCATTAAAGTATTCGTATGATATTTGTACTCTATATAGCAACAAAACATATACGCCTAAAAAGATATCAACACGTGTTTTACAATGATCGAAAACTATAAAAACATTTACTGATACCGATATTATACATGTAGGGCATTGGTTCAGTCACTGACACTGGCTATAGCACACGGGTCTAAAAATACTCTATTGCCAATGCAACTTTATTGTCAATCACTTTTATATAGTCACATCGAGAAAACCATACAAAACGAATAAGGTACTTGCATCAATATAGTTCGAACAATATTTGTTAGATTCGTCACAATAAAGAACAAAAAAAATCAACTATATTTACATGTTCGGTTAAAGTTGTAAATAAAAAATAAGCGTGTCGCAACGGTGTATTCAAAAATTTATATTATGTTACTCAAATATAAAAAAAAGGTAAACAATGTAAGTATATAAAAAACACTCAATGAAATTTTATTATGGTATCAAGAAAACCATAAAACTGAACACAATACCCGTATCGATGTTTGTTCGAATAAAAATTTGATTGAATCGTAGATAAAAGTAAACACATCGCAATGGTATATTCAAGATTTTATTAAACGTAATATTATATTACTCAAATAACGAATAGGGTAAACGACTTATAAAACGTATCATATTGATAAAATAATGAAAATGCTAAAAAGCATAACTTTACATTACTATATACAACTCGATTTTAAATAAAAATTATGTCTAAACGTAGATATAAATAAGCACATCGTAGTAGTATACTCAAAATTTCTATAAATATCATATTTAAGTTATAAGCGAAATAGCTAATTCACTAAAAAAGAATTATAAAAATAAATATTACAACAATTATATCAAAAAATAATTACAAAAATAGAAAAACCAAAAAATAAATTTTATGAAAGACAATGAATAGTAACTTTATTTTTATAATAATAAATAGTTCTTTTATTAATTTCTCTATTTAATATATTATAATAGTTTTATTATTTTGTTTACATTTAATTACATATTTTTAATTTTTTTTCCTTTTTTAAAACCATATAATATTTCCTGTACCCCTTTTTCATATTTTTTCTTATTTTTTAGAACATATATTAATTTATCAATTAATTTAATACTTCTTTAACAATTTACGTTTATAACTTTTTTCTAAAAGTTAAGTACGTAGTTGTGCTTGAATTTTTCCTCGACATTCTGTTATAAGTTTTGTTTAAAACGAAGTTATACTCGAAATAAAGTATTTATTTGGTATCATAAAACGGTACGATGATAAACTAAACCGTTCTAATGGTTTGTCTTTCTAAACAACATATTTGCTCGTTTTGTCGCAACACGTGATTTAAAAAAACTAGCTATATTAATTCATTATAAAAAGTAGTTAAAGAAAAAGATAGCTAAGATATATGATTGGTCTAAATGGACTATTTACTGAATATAAACCATTCAAAGTTTCAAACATCATATTAGAATTCAAGCATCGAACATTCAAAATCTAGCATGAATCGTTCAAAATTAAACATAAAACATAAAACATAAAATAATGAAGCATCCAAAGTTCAACACATCAGAACAGCATATTAACTTTCAACTTAGAAGTCAAAATTATACCCTTGTTCGTCGGTTACTCAGTTATAGCCTTCGGACGCCGCTTACTCCCTTTACAACCCTTGATCATCTCGGTTACAACCCTTGATCATCTCGGTTATAACCTTTGAACGTCCCTAATTCGTTGTTCCTAGCCAACCCTTGATCATCTCGGTTTACCTTTGAACGTCCTAATTCGTTCCTAGCAAACTGTCATCTCGGTTACAACCTTTGAACGTCTCGGTTACAACCTTGAACGTCCTAATTCATCACCAACGACCCAGCCAAACCCATCCCTTCGTCCTTTAATCGTTCCTAGTCCCCCCACACACTCACAAATGCTTTTAAATTGGATAACTCTAAACAATATAGGGTCAATTGAAATGAGTTTAAACTTTAGTAATAAACATTGTTGAGTAATAAGGTTAATTGAAATGGGCTCTAATGTTTAATAGGGAAAAATAAATAAATATTAATGGGGTTAAGTGTTATATATACATACATATATATATATATATATAGAGAGAGAGAGAGAGAGTGAAGTTCTAAAGTGAACACTAGTGTATTTGTGAACTGAGTGATCAAATCCTGACCATTAATTTACATCATCAAATCGTAAAATACACTAGTTTATTTTCATCATCAATATCCTAACCATTGATTTACACTTGTGTATTGATAATCAAGGGTTAGGATAGTTCACTAGTATTCATAATCAAGAGGGGTTGTTTACAAATGAATATGACCCTATATATATATATATATATATATATATATATATATATATTATATATATATATTATATATATATATTATAATTATTTTTATATTAATATAAATATATATAATTTTTCAACTAGTGGGTTACACCCGCACTCTACGGCGGAGCGACCCGTTTTTTAATAAGAACGTAGACGCAATAGTAAAAATAACGTTAATGGCAGGAATTCGTTTGATATTGGTTCGTTTCAATAAGATACCGACACTTCCGAAAGTGAAATAAAAAAAAAGTTATGATGCGACCAAAAAAATATCGAGATGTGTTTACATCGATCAAGACGATAAAAACGAATATCAATTTCGATACTAACATTGTTTGATCAGTATTAAACCGTTCGTTTTGTTACATGTACAACAACAGGTTTAATTAAAACTTAAAGAAAGAAAAAAAAAAACCAAAAAGTAGAAAAATAAATTAAAGATAAAAAAATCACAAAATAACAAAATTTACTATAGCTAAAAGTTAATAAATTATATATATAATATCAACCTCTTCATTGTTCCATCGTATCAAAATCATATAAGACTCAGTGGCGGATCTAAAAAATCTTCGTAGAGGTAACGTTTTATTAAATAGGGGTAACGAAATCGAAAAAACGTCAAAAAAAGGTCAAATTTTTCTAAAATTTACACTACCGTCGGAGCGCCAATGGGTAGCGGAGGCTACCCCTTCTTCTAAGGTAGGTCCGCCCCTGATAAGACTGGTTTTTTTATTATATAAAATAATTGAAATTTTGACTTTGACCTTTTTATTATATTCATTATACAGATGCAGATTTTAAGTTTGAAGTTGCAATATTCACTTTGAAAGGGCACATGACTGCACGTTTAGATCACCTAGACAATTTACGATGAGTTTTGATCTTGTATTTCGCTCATTATAGGATTCCTATCGTTTATCGCCGAGCTCCTCAGTCAACCGCTCCGACCAGCTCTCCCTATTTTATAAGGTTTGTTTCTATTTTAAACTTTTATAGACACTTAAAACTTGATTGTTAATTTCTTACTTGTTATTTAGAGGCTTTTACTACAAACCTTCGGAATAGTCAATAAAATGATCGCAACTGAAACAGTAATTTTTTTTGAACAACAAATTTCTTTTAATTTCCGTCGTCTGTGCAACTTGAACCTAAGACCTTCCCCTCTCAAACCTAATTGTTTAAAGACTTTGTCTTTGCCAATAAACCATCACCCATTAATATTAGTAAGTGAAATAGTAATTATCATCACCTTTGTAATCATATGTGAAGAAACACTAACACTAGGCTACTCAACTTGAATGTCTGGTGTATATCGGTTCAATCCCCTTTCTTCACTCGACAAATGACTGGGCGTTTGCCAGCTGTCCGACCAGAGAGAATAACCATTATGTCCCCTCTGACCAGGTCTGGTCTTGTATTGGAAGTGAGTGGCGTATAGATATCTGCTCCAGCTCAACGTCCTTTTGTACCTGTTGTCGGTCTGTCCTTTGTTGCCCTGTAAGGATCTTGTGACAGGTGTTGACGCCTTATAATTGGTGCCACCTGTCGTCCTTTCTCGTCTGCTAGAACCATCTAGATCATCTTGTATGGTAAGATCGTGTCTTTGAAATGGTATGGTCCTGTTAATACGTGCTTGCTGATGGTTTATAACCTTACCTCTTCAATACTAGACAAATTTGAAATCACCTTAAAAACCCAGATGAATCAAATCAATCAAATCATTGGAGAAAAGAAAATCATGTCAAAGAACCAATGAAAAATTCTAAATCGAAAACTCTAGATCTACCCAAAAAACTTAAAAATAATATGATTACCCGACTCAATTTGGTAAACAAAAAAAAAATCCAATGAACACACTTCTATATACTTATACACACATGCATAGAGCAAATTATAACCAGAGCCACTTAAAACTTAACAACCAACAATTTAGAAAATGAGAATCACTCTATCCCCGTCGGTTATGCTTGATTAAATTTTGTTATTCATGATAAGGAAGACACAGGGAGTGTATTCACAAAGAATAACCATGAAAACATTATAATTTTGTAATAACAAATCTACTATAATATTCACCAATAAATACATTATGTTAATTACAAAAATGCCACCATATTCATATACTCATTGAATATTGTTGTTTACTTGTATTCACCACATTCAGCCAAACACATTTAAGAACAGGAAAACCGGTTCTCCTTTCTTAAAACTTTTGTCAAACATATAACGATTCTTAGTTAAACACATGACTTCTATACATATATAATATAGCCTTGTAAGATTATTTAGCCCATAGATTTTTTAATAACAGTATTCAAATAATCAAATCTACTTCATAGTTCACATAATCATTCTCTCATGATTGAAAGACCAACAACTAGTACATGCAACCTAAAATCATTAAATAAAGTTACACTTTGCTCTTGTTCCTTTCAACAACACACCCAACCAACACCTATCCTCCATTGCCACTTGCACCAAGCCTCTCACTAACAACCAACTTACAAAATATGACACTCTACCCCCCTACATTTCCCCTCTAGGAACAACATACACCCTCGCCTTTACAACCAACCCATTCCCAACCTTAAACCCTGGACTAACCGGAAACCCAACCGCATGTCCGGCAGCCACCCTACCTCCGGGAAACCTCACCACACTCTCCATATAGCGCGCGTGAAACTCCGCCCCTCTACTCCCTTCAAAATGCTTCGGCGGTGGATCCAACGCGAATGCGAGCAAATGCAGCATCTAAACCGCCTTCACAAGGGCTAAAAACTCCCCGTAGAACCTCGTTCGCGGGTGGTTTCCGGCCAGCACCTGCCGCCGTTGTTCTAAATCGCCGAACAACGATTCCTCCATCTTCGGGTGGACAATTGAGAGGTATTTCTTCTAGCAGAAGGTGCCAAACTGGCACGTTGGCAGGATGCCGAGGAGCTCAATGGGATCCATCGCGGTATTGAGTGTAACATTCCGATCGGAATTGGTCAGGGTTTAGGAGGGAGGATAAGCTTCCGTCCATGTAAAATGTTTCGTGATCGAATCCTTGGAAGATTTTGCGGTTTATGTATGATTCGAGGGCGTATTTAGCGTGGTTTGGACCGACGATGGAGTCTGGTATGATGGCCGGAGTGGTGGTGGTTGTGGTTGTGGTGGAGGCTTCGATGGATCTTACGGTGGCTGCAATGTCCCAATGTGCTGATTTCATGAGTGATAAGAGGAGTCATGTGAATGATTTTGATGCTTCTTTGACGGAGCTTATGCATGATTCGAAAAGCTCCGGCGTAGGTGCCGGCGATGGGGAAACTACACATGAAGGTACAAGTAAGAATGCATAGATTTGAGATATTAATATAGTTTTCAATAAACATTTTTATTTATGCTATTTCGTCAATTATATACCAAAGTAACAAATTACAAACAAGTGGTAGGTAAACGGGCAACAAGCTGCGCTGCAACCCCCTTTTGAATTGCAGAACCAATCCTACTAAAGACGAAACGGCCCTTAAAGGTTATTATCATTCTAGCATATAAATTAAGAAAGTATAATTTTGGGATTAGATTTTTTACCGAATACCGTATTATATCGGTACCAACCGAAAATGCATTGTTCGGTAGTAAATATTTGTTTTCAGTGATTTCAATCTTGGCATCTTCGGTTGGTATAGACCCACCACAATCGGTACAGTAAAGTATAGAGACGTACTAACATTCGGTTTCGATAAAGGCAATACAATACCGATACGATTTGATACAAGTACCGATCTTAGCTCTAGAGTAAATTACACGACGGTTCTTACAGTTTGAGGTAAATTACAAATTTGGTTCATAAACTTTAATTTTAATTTTTACAAACTTAGTACCCAAACCTCATGGACAATTTGTGTACTTAACTCAATTAGAAAAGTTATATGATACAGTTATCATTGCACGATGCGTTGATAAATAGCTGTACCGTACAAGAACCAATGTTACTAGCTCGACGGTTAGTATAAAAATGAGCTCATATCTAAAATATGATACAGTACTGGTTTCAGTGATTTTTATTACGATACAATATCGGTCACATCCCTATTAAGTAAATTATATGTTTACAGATTTAATCCAGAAACTACAAACATTATTTTAATAAAAAATTAATCTGTAAATAAAAAATTTAATGTTTACAGATTTAATCCAGAAACTACAAACATTATTTAAAAAAAGATAAGTTGTAAGGTACAATTACCAATGCAAATTGTGCTAATAAATAATTGTACCGTACAACCACTAATGCATAGTGTCTAAAAAGTTGTACTTTACATAGCAGTTGACTACCATAGTTGACTTTTTTCTTTGACTGATGAGAAGAATGAGACCTACTTTTCCGGCTGCTGCCGCCACCGCCGCTCACGGTGGCTGAATTTAGTTTATCATTCAAGTTCTGAATCTCCACCTCTTTACTCTTCACCTCCATCTTCATCTTCTCCATCGCCGCCTCATACGGCGCCACCACCTCCCTCACCGTAACCCCACCCACCGTCCTCACCCTACCACCACCACCACCCGCCACACTCCTCCGCCACCTCTCTCTCAACACCCCAAGCTTCCGCAACAACCGCCATATCCGACAACCTCATTTTATCCGCATCATACGGACAATGCGCCTCCTGTAAGCTAACGTACGCCTTTTTTAAACACGACACTGTTTCGGACACTTCATTCATAAACGTCGCCGTTTCGGATTTACTAATATCTCCTTGCTGTGGTTTTTGCCGCTCCATTGGTGCTTCTAGAGTTGCTTCTTGTACTACATTTTTGTTGGAGTGTTTGAGTTTGCGTTGTTCGTAATCGGAATCAGAATCTTCGGACTGGATGTTGACGGAGTAGTGGCGGTTGGAACCGATGGGGTTGAGTGAGCAGGAGGATGTGACTCGTTGGATTAGATCTGAGAAATTAGACACCTTATTATTATTATTGTTATTATTATTATTATTATTATTATTATTGTTCATGATATTATTCATGACGATGAATGTGTAAGTGTTGTTTGTGTGAGTAAGGAACACTTCTGGGTTTTAGGTGTATTATTATTATGCATTAAAATTGATTATTATTAGATCTTTGATGTGTTACGGGGAGGTGTGCGGGTTTGGTGTGGTGTAATTGAACGAACCCATGGTTGCATTTTCACGTAGCCCACCCTTTTTATGAGGATTTGATTGATGAACCTTTTAAACCTTTTCCAAAATCATTGTTTGTGAGTAGTCATGGCCTTTTCTACTCGATGGGCCCAATCACATTTTTATCAAGTAATAGTTAGATTTTCTTCTAAAAATTTATACATTTGGTTTTCAAACGCATAATGCTATAGGGTGTGGTCATAACCTTATAACCACCATGACTCTTTATGTCAGTGTAATGACACCCACCTTTAATCCCCGTTCAAAACCACTATCCTAAGGGTGTGGTCATGACCTAAACTATTAACCTCTTATTTCTAAAAAAATAGAAATGATTTCTTTAAAAATGAAAAGGAGGACCATAGTTGTCATGGTTTAATCCATGGAAACCATGGTGGATCAAGCAAGGGGATGATGTAGCATTTCACTCATGTTCGTAGATTGCGAATCATGTCCCAACCATGACCCAACACCCTTTAGCCTAATAACCATAAGATCACATGTATCGGTGTATCTGTAGATATGTTTAGATCAAGTGGACGAGGACCCATAGCGGACTTCCCATTGTGGTCGGCTCGTCCGGACTTATGGTCCAAAATTGCAAACCACCTGCGGACCTTAGATGTGGCGCTCAGTTTCAACATTTCTCTCACCTATATTAATATATCAGTAGAATGCCCGTGCGATGCGGCGGGAGCGACAAATCGCATTGTGATACTCAGTTTTTTGGTAGTGTTCTTATTCATATAATATTTAGTGTAGTATCATTGTGATAGATATAAATTAAAAGCGAAGTAACCGAGTAATCTATTTCATTGTGATGTGCATGGTTCGATCGGTTCAGTTATTATCCTCAACCGAAGCCGAAACCAAAGTCATCGGTTAATCTATTTTATTAACCAATCGGTTTCTATTTCATTGTGATTGCTGGTTCGATCGGTTCAGTTATTATCCTCAACCGAAGCCGAAACCAAGTCATCGGTTAATCTATTTTATTAACCAATCGGTTTTCGGTTAATAACTTTATTCGGTTGGTTAGATTGACAGTTTTTGGTTTGGTTATTTATTTCAGTTAATATCAAAAATCAAACTTGTTCTTAAACTTTTGCTTAGAAATATATGAAATTGAGATACAAATACATAAAATGAAAGTATAAGTACATGAAATGAAAGTATAAATATATGAAATGGAGATATAAATTATGAATTATATGAATTGTATGTATAAAAACTAGAAATATATAAAAATATGAATGATTCGATTCAGTTTATTTTGGTTAAACGAGAGTACAAAAAATTGATAACCGGTTTTTGGTTAATTCGATTTTCAGTTAATTCAGTTTTTGATTAATTCCGGTTCGGTTTCATTTATTTTCAGTTTGGTTTAGGTTAACGATTTAGTTATTGCTCAACTAAAACCATTTTTGGTTAATAACCAATAGGTGCATGCACGAAGCGGCAAGAAGCACAGACATTGCAATCATGCATTGTTCGGTTGGTTAGATTATTATCCTAAACCGAAATCAAGGTCATTGATTAATCTATTTTATTAACAATCCGTTTTTTGTTAACTAGTTTGGTTTATTTAGTTAGATTGACGGTTTATGGTTTGATTCATTTAATTTTGGTTAATAACCAAAACCAAACTTAGGCTAAAATGAAATTTAGCTATAATTACATGAAATGGATGTATAGGTACTTGAAATGGAGGTATAAATATATAAAATGGTGGTATAAATATGAAATGAATGAACTGAAGGCTAGAAATATATGAAAACATGAATGGTTCGCTTCAGTTAATTTTGGTTAAATGAGGGTACAAAAAAAAGATAACCGTTTTTTGTTAATTCGGGTTTCGGTTCATCAGTTTTCA
Source organism: Scalesia atractyloides (assembly GCA_947069175.1). Lineage (NCBI taxonomy): Eukaryota > Viridiplantae > Streptophyta > Magnoliopsida > Asterales > Asteraceae > Scalesia > Scalesia atractyloides. The sequence goes on from CAMTDV010000022.1 coordinate 44,640,452, forward strand.
GTTAATTCAGTTTTTGCTTTATTTCGGTTCGGTTTCAGTTAACGATTCAGTTATTACCCACCCTTAGACACTGTTAACCACGTAACATATCAATTTTTTTTAGTTAAACAAAAAAGTATAGCAATATCATACTCAAATTAAGGAGAATAAATATTCGTTTGTATGGTGTAATTTTAAAAAATATTAAAGTACCAAAAAGTTATGACCGTTTAAAAATCGGGTGGGGGAAGTTAGTTTTTTTAAGGGGATAAAGTATTACTACTAACTAATTATCTATAATTTTATTAAAGATGTGGATTAAAGTGTAATCTAGATGAGAAGATTAGTATTTTAAATTTAATTAGGGCTTGTGGAAGTTTGGTGTTGTAGGAGAAATGACTGTTTTTAAAGAGGTTTGGAATCTGTGTGATAACTAGGTGACGATTTGTAGCTGTGGATGCTCTAAAGATTTTTGGTTATTACTTGTTAAGGTCTTAAAAAAGAACATAAGGATTATTGCTTTTCAAGAATCTCAAATTTATAGTTAGGGGTTGTTTGTTTACCTCTTAATTAGGCTCTTAATGTTTCAGATATCTTACTAGTTCAGCACTTAATGGTTCAGACTGTTTGTTTCACGAGTAAATGCCTGAATGGTTCAGACATTTGCCTCTGAATTGTTAAGACCCTAATCTAAATTGGTCAGACATTTGCCTCTGAACAGTTAAGCATTATACAGGCTCTTAATGGTTCAGACCTCTTACTGGTTCAACACTTAATGGTTTAGACCTCTTACTCGTTCAGCACTTAACCATTCAGAAGTTGCCAAATAGCCCCTTAGTCCAAAATAGGGTTTAAAAACTTTTGGGGTAATTCATCGTTGGATTATGAAGTGATCATTACTAACGATCGTTCAGGAGGTCTGATAAGTCTATGGGATTTGGGTGAATTTTCCAACATGGATGTTATAAAAAATCAGAATTCTTCTGAATTATATGGAGAGATTCTAAACACGTGTCACTATAGGATTTTGATCTAAAATATCGCGATGTTACATCGTCACTCCCTTAAGAGAAATCTCGTCCTCAAGATTTTAATTCAAATATCAGGGGCACTTTTGTCTCATTATAGGATCAAATTTCCCTAGTGTACACATGACAACTTTGGGAATCCCATCTGACTTTCACTTATAAGGATCATTTTCTTAAAGAGTTGTTTAACTTGTCGATCTTTGATCGACAAAGTTCTCTTGGATAAAATGAACTTGCTTATCGATTTTGACATCATCAAGAGGCATCTCTAAAGGATTTGTCGTGCAAGCATTACTTATATTTGAAATATTAAATACATTGTATATTTTGCTAAGTTTCTTAAATAACTTGAGCTTTATATGCTATGAAGTTAACACATTTTATTATTTCGAATAGTCCGATAGGGCTTTAATTTGCCTTTCTTTCCAAATTTCATGAAGAGGTTTTTTTGTCTTATTTGGATAACTCTTTTGCCTATCTTCGGCAGTTCTAAGTTTATCACAGATTTGTATAACCTTATCCGTGATAGTAAGTACAATTTCATGCCCTATTATTTGACTTCCTCCTATTTCGGCGCAATATATGAGGGTCTTACACTTTCTTCCACATAAAGCCTTAAACGGTGTGGCTTTTATACTAGTGTGAAAACTTATTAATGTAGGAGAATTTGATCAATGGTAGGTGGTCATTCCGACCACTACTTAAGTTAATAGCGCATGCTTTAAGCATGTCTTCTAATGTTTGAACCTTATGCTTAATTTTTGGCCATCTGTCTGAGTATAGTAAGCTGCACTAAAATTTAAATGAGTGTCTAAAGCTGGAGGGGTATGGTCCCAAAAACTCTGCACCAGCACAAGGAACCATACCCTCAATGACAAATTAACAAGAATAACCTTGCGCGCAATGCGCAGCGGTGCGTCTTTCTTGGAACTAGCAGGTCATACAACGACCGTTGCGCAGGCTGCGCAGCCTGCGCAACGGTAAGTTAGACCTGGAGGTACATGCCCCTTGACCCTTTGTTGACAGACAAACCTTGCACACAACGCGCAAGAGGACTACAACTCTAATGCTAACAGATCACACAATGAACCTTGCACACTCAGCGCAACAGCAAGTTAAGATCAACTCTTATAGGTCATACAATGAACCTTGTGCACTCAGCGCAACAACAAGTTAGACCAAACAATATAAGTCACACAACGAACCTTGTGTACTTGGCACAACGGTGAATTAGACTTAGACGTGCATGATGCTTGACCCTGCGCGGATCAAACAACCCTTTAGCCGCGAAGTCCTAAACCTTGCAAGGCCAAGACAAACATGAGAGCAACTCATAGTCTTGTGGACAAAAGGATTTATCCCTGCAACTCTGCGCTGGCCAAAAAGCACTGACAAAGCCTCGCAGAAGGGATAAGCGCGAAGAGGCGTTGACTATATACAAGGGTACAGAGTTGCAGAGCTCTGACCCAATGGTTGATCGGTAGGATGTGTCAGACTGCGTCGCATGAACAGTAAATGCAGAGGCCAGACTACACACCAACCATACGCACGCCAGTGACTGTCACACATGCTCCACTTTCGGCTGATGACAGACCTGATACCAGGGACAACTGCCTTTACACGTGGCACCATTCAACATCCATCAAAGCACACCTCCTGCCAGAGATCATTAATGGTTGGTCCAGAGCATTAATGGTCGATGCAGAGGGACAGAACGGATATCCTTGGTCGTCTGGGCCGGGCCCAATGCCCATCAGCCTATCTCCTAAACCCAATTATCTTCGGCTATAAAATGAGTATCGAACCACAAGGTAAAGGGATCTACATGCTTTCTTGCTCACTCACTACTTACTTGCTATCACTTTGCAATATACAAATACTTATTCTCACGCCAGAGTGTGGTCACGGAGAAAACCCTCCCCTTTCCCCGTGACGAGGCTAACGGCGTTGCTAGTTTTGCAGATCAGTTTGAAAGTGAGATCACCCAGAAGAACGAACGAGAGACAACCTTTTATGTAGGAAAACTAGGCTGTAAATAAGATATCCTTGGATACCTCTCGGTTCAACCGTGTTTCTTCAAAAGCTTACTGAAAGCTTCTCCATAAATGGAATGTATATCGGCTATCCATGTCCGTTACTATTCGCAATGTTACTTCCATGTAGAGGTACAATATCTTCATTGTATGACTTAGCTAACTTTTATAGACTAAAAGTCTTTTTAATTGGCAAGAAATGTGCCGACTTAGTCAATCTATCAATTATGATTGAATAGCACTATTGTCGTGGTTTGTCCTAAGAAGCTTAGTGATATATTCACTAACTCTTATTTTCGTTTGAGTAATTCTAATTATTGTAATGAACCTGACAGTTTCTAATGTTTATTCTTAATTGGCAGTTATGCTAGATATTTAGCTATTTAAATGGAAAGTGGATTTCTTCATAAATATCCATCAATAATATTTTATTCAAATTCTGGTACGTCTTATCCCAAGTAGGGTGCGTAAAATACTTAGAACTATGAGATTCCTCTAGAATCACATTTTTTTGAGCCCTTAAAAAACTAGAATCACATTTTTTTGAGCCCTTAAAAAACACAGACTCAAATTCAGTTATTAAATTTAAAATTTCATCCAATCTAGGTGTTGCCTCATATTCAAATTCTTTTAACTAAATAGATGATGAAGGCTTTTGTGAAGGTATAAATGATATACTTTATACCGTATATGTAATGTCTCCCAAGTTTAACAGTAAACACAACTACACTTACCAAATCACGGGTTGTATAATTCTTTTCATGTATCCTTTTATTGGCATGATGCATAGGCAATTACCTTGCCTCTTTGCATCAAAACGCAACTTTAACCTGTGTGCAAAGCATCACACTGTACTACAAAGTCCTCTACCCTTTTGGATAGAGAGAGAACATGGGCATTGTTCAATTTCTGTTTTAGATTCTTGAAGGATTCGTTTTGCTTAGGCACCTATTTAAATTTCGTATTCTTATGGATTAAGGTAGTTAAAGAAGTGACTAACATAGAAAGGTTCTTAATGGATCTTTGGCAATATCCTGCCAGTCCTAGGAAACTGCATATCTCTATAGGTGACTTGAGTGCTTCCTAATTAGTTATAGTTTCAATCTTTGGCGGGATCAACTTAGATACCATGCTTGCTTATCATATGTTGTAAGAATTGTACTTCTCTAAGCCAGAACTCATACTTAGAGAACTTTGTGTAAAGCTTCTCGTGCTTTAGAAACTCTAAATTATACCTAAGGTGTCTTTTATTTCCTTTATCTCCATAAGAGCTAGGGATAGGAAGACTTAGCTATAGGTGTTCATCAGTAGAATATCAATCTGATTTCGACTTGCCTATCTGGGGTAGGCTTGGTAAGTCTTCTAGGACATGTCTGGAAATTTGGAAATGACGGGGATACCTTCTACTTTTGGTAGGAAAAATTTATGGTTACTTATGCCATGTAGATGTCACGTCTCTTCTGTAGACACTTGGATGCCTTAAGCATAAAAGCTTTCTCCGGCAATCCATAATGATGATCTTTATAGATGATGAGTATAACATAGGAAAGGGATTTGATTTTGATAAGTTTCGTGTTGAAGGCAATGCGGGCCTAGTTATAGGGTAACCGGTCCATACTTAGAACTATATTGAATCCAGGTAGAGTCATAAGTAGGGGCTTAATTGGGATTGATTAATTCTTAATGGATTTAAAACATCCTTCCAGAATCTTTAAAAGGTTATTTATATATTTCCATCATTTACTTCAGCCTCATAGGTACAACCTAAAGTTCTTAAGGATATTAAAATATTTTATAGAACTTATGATCTACATAACTCTTCTCAGTTCAAGAGTCAAACAAGACTTCTTACAAAATGTCCTTACCTCCATATTTAAAACAAACCTTTTCTTGCATCCGTGGGTCTTGTGGCCAGCTTTGTTACATACGCCACATCCTTTCTATTACTCATAAAAGCATTTTCTCAAAATACCCTTTTTCCATAAACCTTAAATTTCGATTTATCTTTGCTAGGTCTTAACTGATTCTTTCAAAAATCAATTCTCCCTTTGGGCTCTAACTCAACAATGGTCTTTCTGAACCAAATCTCATCCTTGGTTAAGGCGAGGGCAGGTCCACAAATGACCAGGAAGTAACGGGATCGGATGATTTTACCATCTCTCAAATTTTGGGTGCCAATCTTCCAATGTATCATGTGATACGCTTAGATTAAGAGGTAATTAGGTATAATACTAATTTAGACATTATAATTGGAGGTATACACCTTACGGTATAAGTTTCCATGGTTTGTTCCTATAAGTCTAACTCTATTTGTCAACCTCGTGAGGTGAGCAATAAATTTTCTTTATTAATTCGATAAAATTTTCCCTAGTCTTAAATCATATAGGGTAACTTTCCTAATATATTAATCCGCGGTCTTCCACCATGTTAAAGCGTCCACATAAACGACTGCGATGCATATTTGATCACGTCATTCCCACATCCGATGATGTCTATAATGATTTCTATTTCATCGAGCCACTTCATGGCATCGATGGCTCCTTATTTTCCCGTGAAGTCTTAGGGTTTATTTTGTGACAATATTTATACGTACACCCCTTTCCTAAAATTTTAGGTTTCTTCCAAGTGACACGGTCATATTTACTAATCTTACTCTTACTTGAGGATTTTGTAAGAACTAGTGGGTCGAAAGAGATATATTTGCTTAATTTCTTAAGGGTTTTTATTTATAATTGGCTATACAATTTGTCATAGCTCTAAAGACTTTGTTTTGGCTTTTCTTGCACTTTCAAGTCATCAAGACTTGTTTTAAATATTCTAGTGTGAGGGAAATTTTCCCATTATAATCACCATCTCAACCTCTATCATGGTGGGAGAATGTGCTTTTAGTCATAGTCTTTATTTTAACATGGTCAATCTACTAGTCTTACTCCTATCGGAGGATTTAAGAACTAGTGGACTAGCAAGAAGTTGAGTGAGGGGTGGATATTGAAATTTGTCTTGATGGCTCGGGTCCTTCATAGTTGACTTATAAAACCAGTTGTGATCTTATATTAAATACATTGTTTTGCAAACACAAAGGAGTGCAAGTAATTGTTTTTAGATTTAAAAGCAATCTAAGGCCTGAGTGCATTCCTATGTATAGCGTGCTTGAAACATCGATACCTGAAACATATATGACAATAACAGTCAACAATAATGTTAGTGAGTGACATATGTTTTGTAGTCAAGTATATGGGGGCAAAAGTTTGTTATTGCAATACATTGTTCAACTGCATGAGTTGATGCGTAAAAATGGATTTTTGTAGCCAAGTATATGGCAAAAGTTTAGTATTGCAATACCTTGTTTTTGATAGCAAAAGTTGGTGTCAAAATTGTATTGTTAATGGCAATATGAATAAAACTAAGTAATTTTTGTGTTAACAAAAAATTGTACATTGTTCTTTGTTTCACTTGTACTTTATCTCATTGTAACATAGAATCATCAAGTGATTTTGAATAGCACTATGATGGTATATGATCAGTCTTGAAGCAAGAACATGGATCATATAAGTTTTAAAACCATTTTATACAAAAAGGGCACTTTTGACATTTTAAAAATATATAGTTGACGTGTCATTAATCTATGAAACGATATGACCATAATTTATAACCTCACAGGGTTATTCCCTGTATTACTATGGTCATATTTTTCGGCTTTTGGGTCCTAAGGTTGACCAAATGGGTCAGATTCTAAAGTCAAAGTAGAAGTAAAACTACTTGACTTTTGACTAGGAATTGAACACTAAACCAGAAACGACAAGCTAAACATGTTAAGATATGTCTAATAATGTTATATAAACTAATTTTGTGTCAAAACTTTTAGTTTTAATACTTAAAATTTCATTCGACGTAAAATGCAAATTTTACGTTTTTTACTTTTATTTTATAAAATTGGATTCTTCATTTCGCCTACTAAACATGATGATCAGAAGATATAATCACAAATAATTAACACATTCATTATTACGATCACATAGCAAAGTTCATTTTAAACTTTGACTTGACCGAAAATGTTATAACCGAAAGTCAAAGCAAAAGTCAATTTGCTTGACTTTTGGCTCATTACTAGCTAAGAAAATGAAATAGATTGGGAGATACACTTAATAATGTTTTAAGGGAAGATTGAACTTAGAAAAGGAGGCTCCAAATAGAGCAAGCTCCAAGAGGTTTGAGAAGTGAATAAGAATGGTGTGATAGAAAATCAAGGTTTAGAGGGGTATTTATAGTTGATCAAGTTTGATGAAAGTGTGCCAACTGTCCTAGCATGTGTCAAGACTAGGTTTAAGATGGCAAGGAAAGAGCTAGGTGTCAACACAAGGAAGAAAGGTGGCATTCTTGGTGTCAAGGCAAAATTCTGCATCTGGGCACCCCCTTACGGACCGTATGGGTAGCTTTACGGTCCGTAAGGCTGTCTGATGCAGAAAATCTTTGTTTTTTTTTACAGCTTTGGTTCTTAGACTTGTATTATCACTTGTTTGCCAATTTTAACCCTTCTAACTTATTGTCTAAGTTATATGAAGGGATCAAGGCATGTCTAACTTATATTTTTTCATGGTATGAACGTTATGTTAAAATTATTATGTTCATATACCGATTAGCGACATATTTACGATAGAAATATAAAAGTTTTTAAAGACTCAAGATTTTCGCGGGGGTTACAGATTTAAGGCAGATCAATTAAAGGTCGATCTTATCTAATGAATAAATAACAAGATGAATACTTGTATTTATGGTATAAAATTAAAATTTTATTAAATCAAAGGGTAGAATACAGTGTCCTAATATTGGACTTTTGGAAAGATGTAATATAATATAATGTCCTAAACGGACTTTTGGAAATAATAAAATTACAAAATACATAAATTTTAAATAAACATTCTTCATTCATCCTTCGTTCACTATGCTCCATCTGGCACTGGTCGTTGGGGTCAAAGGTTAATCAGATCGAGGTTTGGATAAGTGGATGAAGAAGATGAGGAATACTAAAAGTTTTTGTTTGTCGCCTGTTGGTAGAGCTTGTAGGATGTTATTAAATTGGCATACTTCATTGTTGTTGAGGTATATGGGTTATTTCAGCCCATAAACATAAAGTCTAGGACTGGAGTTGGGTTGGAGGTTTCTTCCATCAATGGGTCCTCTGGTATAGGTGTGAAATGACAAGAAGATAAGGGTGGAAGAAGTGAGGATAGAAAATATGGGGGATGAAGAATATCCTGAGCAATTTCCTCCAAGAAGGGATTAATAGGTAGTATAAAGTTGTCATTGGTAAAATCTGTTGAGTTAGCATAGAATGTGTCATTAAACTCAGGTGGGTTTGGAAAATTCATCAGCTAGAATCAAATCATCAAGTCTTGCAGATCTAAGGTTTGTGATTTAGATTAGAGGGTTCTTTTGCCCATACATTCTCCGAGATAATGGCATATTGGCCCGAGAGGGGTGGAATAAGAGCTAAGTGGTACACCAGGACGAACCAACATTCTTGGCTCGGTGCGAAACTTCTATCGTTGTTGTTCTTTCACTGGTTGGCGAGGAAGTGTTTGGGGTTCATCAGAGGTGTGGAAACTTCTGGTCGCAAACCTTTTCCACATCCTTGGATTTTTCTTTCTGTCAAATATATATATTTTAAAATCAATAACTATATATAGGAGTATTAGCCTATTCTTAAATGATGTAGACTCGGAGTTTTCCTATGGAGTCTTCAAAATATGATATTTGAGTTTAGACATTCACTCAAAAATTGTAGCTCTGATACTAACCTGCCACACCCTGATTTCTCGACGGGCCTAGACTTGGGGTTTATACATGACGATTGATAACAGTATCACAATTGGCAGCGGAAGATGGAATAAAATAAAGTAATAAACGTAAAAGTTTGAATATAATAAATAAAGTTTATATGAGCTGTTTATACAAAATATTCATAACAGGATCAAAATAAAAGCCACTTAAGACTATAATGGGTCTCTCATCAAGGAGTTACAAATTCCAAGATTCAAAGACCAAGCGCACTCCAACCTATTCCGTATATGCTTTAATCTGCGCTTAGTCTTTTGAAAATACGTCTGTTTTCAGTGGTAAGTACTAAAACCCGACTCTATTGAAAATTTTCAAAATTCACTTAACACCATTTGGTATTTCGTTTTAAATAACTTGGAATAAACTATATCTATTGTCACCAATTTTACATGCTTGTAAATACAGTCGGGGACAAGAAATCAAATGCCGATACATAATTATAGACATACCACATTTTATATACTATTTATGTCTGTCAGGTGTATGCCTACACCCCTAGCTTATGTTGTAGCCATTTGCAATTAAATGAGTTGGGACGCCCGGACACGGTCGTATTAATCCTCAAGTGTATACGTTATCAAGCAATCGGATTATAGCGAATTATTTCATTTCTATCACCTTTTGCAATATCAGTTGTAAGGGACTTGGCGCACAAAATTATTTGAAGGCTCTTGCGGACCGCAAGAGCTTGGATGTTATGGTCCATAAGGGACCGTCAGAACCAAATTATTTGTCATATTGATAGTTTTGGCCCCTCAACTTCAATTTATAATATTTTTATGATATATAACCCTTTTTATTATTATAATTTCTCTCTTTCAATATATCTAAATTATATGAAGAGATTCTAAACACGTGTCATTATAGGATTTTGATCTAAAATATCGGAGTGTTACAACCTTAAAATACATCAAGGTGAATGGCTTCGTATGGATGAAAACCTTTGGTTTTTCGAAGGTCAAATTGATGTAATTTCAAATTTGCTAATTCACATTGCATGATGAAATATATTTATATTTCTTAATTTGATGTTCAAGTTTATCTGGGTTATACATGGTTTGATTAAAAAATAAAAAAAAGATTAATAATGGATTAATAAGAAAAAAAAGCTATGCTGAGTTGATTGAAGAAAAAAATAAAAGTACATTCGATTAATCGAGTAAAAATGCAAAAAAAAATTAGATTAAAGAATATAAGAAATCGTTAGCGTATTGATCCAATAAAAAAGAGAAGTATAATATGTTGGTTAAAAAATAAAATATAAATACAAAATGAATGCAAAACACTATTTTGGTAAATAGTTTTAAAAGAATATCATTATAGGAAATATTTTTTCTATCAGTACTATTTTGGAAAAAAAAAACTTTTAACAAATATTTTATGTAAAAACAAGTAGTGATCGAACTAAAATCAAGAAGCTTAAGACAAATGAGAAGGTTTAGGATGATTAGAAAAAAAAAAGTTCGGTTTTCATATATAATTATAACTGCGTAAGCACTCTGTGTTCAATATTGGGTGCAAAACAGAATCATGCTATTAAAATATAGATTATTTTTCTAACGTATAATTAATCTTGACGAGTTACTTAATTTGTTGTCATACGACATCAAAAGGAAACCTCATATGATCAACTATATACTCTCGACAATAAGAGTGATGTGGTGTTTAACCTGATATACAAATCTCTAAGTTGACTTTGTGAATAATATTTACGGCTCAACCGAGACAAATACGTATGTATTGGTGTCTGGTATTGAAAGACTTCATCATCCTACTCATTAAATGCCACAAATAGTAAAACTGCGGTAAAGTTTAGAGAGGGTATACTATAGGTAACCTTACCTCTATCCCATAGGATTAGAGAAGCTGCATCCCGTGAGACCCGCGACTTGATAGTAGTTTTGCATCAAATCTTGGACATAGGGCACATAACGCTCAACAATTGGGACAAAGGCCGTTTAGTGCATGTATCTCCTTGTCTTTCGGCTATCAACGCCACCACACGTGCATGATTACCGTCCCCCACTTTTAACATTATTTTCACGAAATTAGTAAAGCAACTTTAAAATTAGTGTATTTTCACTTTTGTCCCCCGAGGATCCAAACATATATACATTATATGTGTATATTGCAAGGGGGGCGGTAACTTTGTTACAGGAAAACTTAACTTAGTGGTCTTCAGTTTAAAGAAAAGATTGCTGAATGTAAATATAGTTGCATATCAGCAAGATATAGTTTCCAATCACAAATATAAGATTGAGGAGTTAACATTCCATTATCATATTGGTTTAAAAAAAATCTCAGTAGAACTTTTATAATAGGTTTGCTAATATATTGACTTGTTGAATCATCCCAACATTTCAAAAAGTTGGAAATCCTCACAATATTACTTGGCGAGGCCATAAAGTATGCATAAAAAGCATATATGAGGAATTAGGTACCCGAAAAACAAATTGATATGACTAAATTACTTCAGATTTTAGTTATAAGTATGGTTTCTAAGGTTCTCTAAATAATGAGAAGTGGGCATTTTAACCTATTCAACGAATACGAATAGGTGTTTATTATTTTTCATTCTTTTAAACATATTTTCTTGTCTGTGCTATTTTGTTAAAAAATGAACGTTTTTGTGTTCATTTATGTTAGTTCAATAATATTCTATACAATAATAGTGAATAGTACTTAAAATTTATTTATTCTATTTTTACTTTAATAGTTTAATTTATAATTATAATACTACAGTATAATTGTTATTTATAATGCATTTACATTTCTAATTCTAAACTTTAATAGATTTATCATACAACCTACGAACTTTAATATATTTTTTTTATAAATGATTTACGTTTTGACCTCTGAATTTTAATACAATTATCATATGGACCTTTAAGTTTAATAAAGTTATATTTTTTTTCTCTTTTTAACAAATATATTTGTTTGTTTATCCTTTCTATATGTTTAATTCTTTTTTATTTTACTTACTATTTTTTTAACTTGTTATAATTAAAGATTAATTGTAACTCTAGACATGTTTACTTAATTATGTTGCTTGCTTGTTTTTACCGTAGTTTAGATTAAAACACACATGGTCTATATTAACCCTTCAATATACTAGGTAACAAATATAATCATTTTTTATTTACCTTATTATAGATAAAACTAGCTTTTAACTCTAGAAAAAATTATTTAACCGTGTTGATTCCTTATTTTAACATTGTTTAGATTAAAGACTGCATGGTCTATGATAACTCATCGATATATCATTATATCATGAAAGAAGTGCAACCTTGCTAGCAACCTTCTACGACATCGTCGTAAAGCGCAGGCTCCAATGCCAGTTCTAAACGAACATGAATAAACAAAAACAAATGAGGATAATTAAACAAACATAAGCGTCCATTTATATACATAAATGAATGACTATGACACGTTCAAATGAACAAAACAAGCGAACTTGTTACCAAACTTCTTTACTATGTGTTCAGTTCTTTTACATGATTGTAGGAAACCGGATCGAACTAGATATGCCAAAGGGTCTAGTTTTTTTAGTAACAAGCTTTTTTTAATAGCAAGATGAAGTATATTATATCACTGACTCAAGCCAGGGGCTGATACAAGCCACAAGAAACAGACCAGCTTTCAACAACAGGAGATCAATTACAAATCAAAATTACACAAATTTTGTCACTCAAGATAGCTTAAAAGCATTCACATCCCTTCCACCAAATTGTGTGAGGGTAGTTCTTATATTATAAAAAGTGGTTGTGGGTGAAGAAGAGAGAGAATGTTACTATTCATCTGTATATTTGAGGTACATTGTTCACCTTCTGTAAGTTTTTAATATATTTTGAAAGTAGTTGTGAGTGAAGAAGAAAGAAAATATAATGGTAAAAATATTATTTCATTGAAAAAATAGAGACCATATAGTTGTTTTTTATAATTATAAGGTAAAAATAATGGAAACGATATGGATGCTCTAACTTGGCCCTATCCGTTATCCATAAAAACGAGGTTACTTCAATCATGTCAGTTTCATGTTAAAAATTATATCATTACGAGCTCGTCAAAACCACCACATCAATGTTAAAAGGTTCCTTCAGAGACATTCGATAAAACGGAAACGATAACTCAATGTAAGACCATCACCAATGCACCGCATTTAGCGGTGCATTTAGATGACATGGCATGTGCAAATAAAGAATCACCATTGGAGCATAAGTGCATTTGGAGGATAGCCCGTCTCTACGTACAATGCATTTAGAGATAGTGGTGGAGCCACATTAATACTTGGTGTTAAAAATTGTTTACTTCATCATTTGAGGTTCAAATTTATTTTAATAATAGTTGCTTTAGATTTTCCTTCTCAACTATAAAAAGGTAAAATAAAAAGGAATCACTTGTCCAAGTTTTTCAATTGTTTTGTTTATAGTTTTAGTTATTTAAGTTTAATTTTTAGTTTTGGTATTAATTAACATAACTATATTTAATTAATTTATTTATATTTTTAATAATTCGAACATAGAAAATGGATTAATTATAAAAAAAATTGAGTAGACATAATAAAATGTAACATGTGGTGATGATGTGGAATTTTAAGTATTTGTAAAAATGTTTGTAGGATTGGAATGAAAATTTATGTTTTTATGCATTTGTAAAAATCTGATATGACACTTGACTGTATATATTTATAGTTGCATTTAGCACTTTGAATTGGTGGTGATCTAACAAAATAGCCTGTACCACTTTTTATATGTGCCGGCTTTTAGTTGATCATCTTAGTAGTTAATGAAGAAGCCACAACTCAAAAGTGAATTAAACCCAACTAGGTTGATGACATTAAAAGCGAGACATAATAACAGGCTTCAACTTCACAAACAAAACAAAATATTACTAAACTAAATGACGTGTTCTTTCAATTGCACCCTTCATGATTTCGAATAGTAACAAACTTAAAAGTTGACAATTTGATTATCCTATCTTCAATTAATCAACTCTCCATAGGTCGCTACACTAGTCTTGATAATTATTCATGTAGTGATTAAATAAACCTAATAAAATAATTATTAGAGCAAACTTTAATTTTCGTCTCTGTGGTTTGCTGATTTTAACACTATTAGTACAATAGTTTAAAAATTGCATTTATCTTCAATAGTTTGCATATTCTAACACTTCTAGTCCACCACTCTAACAACCATCTAATAAAGTAGTGGACTAGAAGTGTTAAAATATGCAAACTATTAAGTGAAAAATATAATTTTAAACTATTGGACTAATAGTGTTAAAATCAGCAACCACATGGATGAAAATTGGAGTTTACTCTAATTACTATTATAGTTATAATTATTTACAAAATTGCAGTTATATTTAGATTTTTTTAAATAGGTTTAAATGATGCAATAAGTTAGTAATGTAATTTGAATTTACATAAAGAAATATTTCAAAGTTACTTATACACTTTATTATACGTTCATATATTTAGGTTTAAATGATACATAAAACCCGTTAAAACTCCATGCATTACACAAGTGAATAACTGAAATATTAATAATTCTTCATTGATTTAGTTGCTGAGAAAATTGCAGAGGAAAATAAGAAATTGTGTGTAATAAAAAGGAAAATATTAAATAATAATAGAAAATAGTCCGTCAACTAAATGATTATATTGTTTCTTTTTCATGCTAACTCATTTGATAGAGGTTTATGTCTCTTAGGTTATTAGGTGTGGAGGAGGGTAGTTTTCAAAGGATGATCCGTTACGTAAACGTCTACGTAAGCGGGTGTGAGAAATGAGCCTAAACAGATGGACCTAGGGTGTGGGGATGGATCTCTCTCTCTCTCTCTCTCTCTTTATATATATATATATATATATATATATAATTTAAAAGTGTGAGAAGAATAAGAAAGATTTTGGAGGTAACCTGTGTCCCTTTTTATTTTGATAGTTTAAGGGTATAAGTGTAATTTAACTAATAAAATCTAATTATGGAATAAATATATGCAACCGATTTTTGACAGTTATTGTAGGGATTTTTGAATTTGAAATAACACCCTAACTCATAAAAACACCACAACATGTATATTGAAGGGATACATCTTATAAAGAACAGAAATATAACAGAAATAACACCATAACTCATAAAAACACCACATCAGTTATATTGAAGGCACATATCTTATAAAGAACACCCTAACATTGAATGTAACAGAAATAACACCCTAATATAACACCAGTCAACACTTTAATCAGAATCAAAACACAAAATAACACCCTAAATTAATAAAAACAGAAATAACACCCTAACTCTTTGAAGGCTATAGAAACCTATTGATGACATCAGAAACAACAGCAATGCAAGGACCTTTGTCCTCACATTAAATATAATAGGAATAACACCTTAACTCATAAAAACACCACAGCATTTATATCGAAGGCATACATCTTACGAAGAACAGAAATATAACATAAATAACACCCTACAATTTAAAACACCATTGTATAAACATAGAAAAACCCCATGGACTAAAACATCCAAGCGAGACGTAATTTTTTTCTCTACATAAGTGTATCAATATGCTACTCATATTAAAGATAAAAAAACACTCGTTATTATGGTGTAATTTTTTTTAAAAAAAGTTACGTATAAAAAGTTATTGATGTTTAAAAAAGAAGAGGGGAACTTTGCATGTGCATTAATGTAGTTTCTTAATTTAAAAATGTTAAATTTACCTTTATACCCTTAATCTAGAAAAATAATTAGTTTCCCCCTTCTTTTTTAAAGTTCAATAACTTTTTATACATAACTCTTTTTAAAAAAAAATTACACCATTATAACGAGTGTTTTTTTTTATCTTTAATATGAGTACCATATTGATATACTTATGTAGAGAAAAAAATTACGTCTCGCTTGGATGTTTTAGTCCATGGTGTTTTTTCTATGTTCATACAATGGTGTTTTAATTGTAGGGTGTTATTTCTGTTATGTTTCTGTTCTTCACAAGATGTATGCCTTCAATATACATGTTGTGGTGTTTTTATGAGTTGGGTGTTATTCCTGTTATATTTAATGTGAGGACAAAGGTCCTTGCATTGCTATGGATTCTGGTGTCTTCAGTAGGTTTCTGTTGCCTTCAAAGAGTTAAGGTGTTATTTCTGTTTTTATATATTTAGGGTGTTATTTCTGTTATATTTCTGTTCTTAATAAGACGTATGCCTTCAATATACATGCTGTGGTGTTTTTATGAGTTAGGGTGTTGTTTCTGTTATATTACTGTTCTTTATAAGATGTATGCCTTTAATATACATGTTGTGGTGTTTGTTAGGTTTTTGAACATGTTTATCAAAGTTGTTTTATCCATACAAAATAAAAAAACTCAGCGGAATAATTATTTAAAACATGTTACTTACAAGATATAAAACCCATTTTATATGTAAAACAAAAAACCGGATCCATATATGAACATGCATGCTATCAAAACACAACCATAGGATGTTTCAAGAATACTACCTTTCAATAACAAGTAGATGAAAAGGATGATGCTTCTTGAATGAAATCTTCAAAGATGAAGACCTCAAGCTTGCATACCCCAAGCTTCCAACAAACACCTTAGGTTTAGCTAGGATTTTGAACACTTGAATCAACTTGAAAAAACTCTTGGACAAACACTATGTTGGCCGAAAATTTTTGAGAGCAAAAAGAAGTCTTCTCCTTCTATTTTGTTATACAAAATTTTATATTAAACATGAGAGAAGTTGCCACCTTTTCAATACCCAATCATAAGTCCTCTAGAATGACAAAATGCATGGAATATGATTGGACCAAAATGGTTTCTTGGGAAGACCCAAAAATTCGGCCTCTTTGGCCTTTTTATAAAAAAAATTCTAAATTTTCTTTTATTAATGTCTTGTATTATTTCATAACTTTTATAAAATATAGCATCATATGTTTACAAGACTTTATGCAACATCTCATGGCCTTTTATAATGTTATTTAACCCATTAGATAACAAAATAAAATATTCTCTCAAAATAAATTATCCATATATTTTATTGGTTCCTCAAGTGCAATTATTTAGAAAACCAATTTCTAAATATTCAAAGTGTTAATATTTATTTGTTTGATCATATCACAAATAAATATTATAGGTGTTTGTCTAGCTTGTTATTGGGTATGACCCGACTTGGATCATAACGTACTAGCCACATCAATTTAATATGTGTCTTGGGCATACCGATTCCAACAATCTTCCACTTGCACAAGATACATAGAAGATTGATGCAAGTAGCAAATACCGCCTAACAACGGTTTACTACCCCTAATACGTATCACGAAGTGCCATTCAATAACATCATCCCCTTCAAGTCCCTTACTTGAACATGATTTAGGTGAAACGATCATTTATCCTTTCGTTACAGATGTCATGTCAAATCCAGAGACATAGAGTGATCATTCTATTGATTTAACTTTAGCAGGCCTTAGACATCTTACTCTTAACGAATAAGAGGAACAAATCCCATCTTGACTACATACATATCTCACAATCACCTTGTACCACACTTGAGCTTAGCCTTATGTACTGCCATGTTTCAGAACAACAAAGAAATAAGTCAAAGTATAACATTTGGTGAATATCAAGACCCAATATGTATCTCAGGTCAGAGGATACTATGATATTCGCCTTTACTCAAAAATTACTTATGAACAATCACAAAGATTCCATGTAGTAATATTTGAGAATGGGTCAGTGCAATATTTGTATCCCACAAATATCTATGAACTTTGGCAGCAACACTTTGCTCTATATTCATACCTAATGAATATCCACCAATCCGAGTTCATAATAGTCTTACCTTCATATTTGTTCCCACAAATATGATCGACTACGGACATTTAGAATAATTAACTTATTCATGGATTTAAACATGCTAAAATGGAACATAACTCAAAATGCCATAATCATTAAAATGAGTCAAAATAACAATTGCTCCAAT
This sequence comes from Scalesia atractyloides, assembly GCA_947069175.1. NCBI lineage: Eukaryota > Viridiplantae > Streptophyta > Magnoliopsida > Asterales > Asteraceae > Scalesia > Scalesia atractyloides. Next base: position 44,658,319 of record CAMTDV010000022.1, read on the forward strand.
ATCCAAATACAAAGTAGATCAATTCCAATCACTAGAATATCGAAGTCCTAAGGCACAAGTATACCCTCATGCTTTGGCCGTTCAAGGAGCTTCGTGAGTGGATCCGCAATGTTTTGATCGGTGTGAACTTTGCGAATACATATCTTTCCTTTTTCAACTTCATCCCTTATATAGTTGAATCTCCGCTCAATGTGCCTAGTCTTTTGATGTGCACGAGGTTCCTTAATTTGTGCAATTGCACCTCGTTATCACAAAAGATTTCTAGGGGATCCTGAATGGTAGGGACTACCCCTAGGTCGGTGATGAATTTCTTCAACCATGCAGCTTCTTGTGCTGCCAATGAAGCGACGATGTATTCTGATTCTATGGTGGACAATGTTACAACATCCTGCTTCGAGCTCTTCCAAGAGACTGCAGCTCCATTCAAAATGAAGACATACCCAGATTGTAATCGAGAACCATCTCGGTCAGTTTGGAAACTCGCATCCGTGTAACCCTTTACAACGAGTTCTTCTTCACCAGATCCATATATTAGAAACATATCCTTAGTCCTTCTAAGGTATTTCAATATGCTTTTAACAACCATCCAATGACTGTTACCTGGATTTTGCTGGTATCTACTTGTCATGCTTAAGGCACATGACACGTCCGGTCTAATGCATATCATTGCATACATGATGGATCCTATAGCAGACGTATATGGGACTCCTTTCATTCTCTCTTGCTCATCCTTTGAGCTTGGACATTGAGACGCATTCAATATCGTTCCCTTTTGAATAGGTACCAAACCTTTCTTAGAGTTCTCCATCTTGAACCTTTTCAAGACTTTGTCAATGTATGCACTTTGGTTCAAACCTATCAAGCGCCTTGATCTATCCCTATAGATCTTTATTCCCAAAATATAGGCGGCTTCACCAAGATCCTTAATGGAAAAACAACTTCCAAGCCAGGTTTTAACACCTTCCATGGTTAGAATATCATTTCCAAATAGTAGAATGTCATTGACATACAGTACTAGGAAAGTGATGATGCTCCCACTAGCCTTCTTATACACACAAGCTTCATCGGCGTTCTTGATGAATCCAAAATTCCTAATTTCTTCATCAAAATGATGATTCCAACTTCTAGATGCTTGTTTCAATCCATATATTGATTTCTTTAACTTGCATACTTTGTTAGGATGTTTGGATCGACAAAACCTTCAGGCTGAACCATGTAGACATTTTCATTAAGATATCCATTGAGGAAAGCCGTTTTGACATCCATTTGCCAAATCTCATAATCGTAATATGCAGCTATGGCAAATAATATCCTAATTGACTTTAGCATCACCACGGGCGAGAAGGTCTCATCATAATCAACCCCTTAAGTTTGAGTGAAACCTTTTGCTACAAGTCTCGCTTTATAAGTATCCAAGTTACCATGCATATCAGTTTTCTTCTTGAAAACCCACTTACTTCCAACTACTTTGGAGTTAAGAGGTGGTACAACCAATTCCCATACTTGGTTGTCATACATGGATTGCATATCGACGTTCATTGCTTCAAGCCACTTGTCACAATCGGATTGTGACATTGCATCATGGTATGTGGTTGGTTCATCTGAATCTACCACGTAGCATCCATCCATGAAAAATCCATATCTTTCGGGTGGATGACTAATTCTACCAGATCTGCGAACGTTTTGTGTGTATTGATCAACCATTTGATCCTCTTCAACAACCTCTTGTTGAGTGCTAGTATCAACCAAACGTGTATCGGCTTGTGGTTTATGATCCTCATCAAGTTCCACTGTTATACTACTAGTTCCTTCCATAAGGAACTTAGCCTCCAAGAACTTACCTTTCGAGCAACAAATACCTTTTGCTCTGTTGGATCGTAAAAGTAATATCCTATATCATCTTTAGGATATCCTAAGATACACTTAGTGGATCGTACTTCCAATTTGTTTGGGGTGTATTGCTTCACATAAGCTTCGCAACCCCATACCTTCAAATATGATAATGATGGAGCCTTTCCATGCCATATTTCAAAAGGTGTCTTATCTACTTTCTTGGTTGGGGCGAGGCAATGTGCTTCTAGCCATCATAGATCGAACCATATCCAATAGAGTTCGATTCCTCCTTTCAGACACACCATTATGTTGTGGTGTTCCAGGTGGAGTAAGTTGTGAGATAATCCCACAACTCCTAAGATGATCTTGAAAAGCATCACTAAGGTATTCACCTCCTCTATAGGTACGAAGGACTTTGATTGTTTTCTTGAGTTGATTTTCTACTTCACTTTTGAAATCTTTGAACATTTCAAATGCTTCATCTTTGTGTCTTATCAAGTACACATAACCATAACGACTATAGTCGTCGGTAAAACTAATGAAGTATCTTTCACCATTCCTAGTCATTGGCTTAAAAGGACCACATACATCCGAATGTATGATAGCTAATAAGTCTTTTGCCCTTTCAAAGGTGCCACTGAAGGGTGCCTTAGTCATTTTGCCTTGTAAACAAGATTCACATACATCAAATGAATCATCTCCATTTGTTTCCAAAAGACCATTCTTTCGAAGTGTTTGCATGCGATTTTTTGTTTATATGTCCAAGGCGACAATGCCAAAGATAGGAATCACTCAAATCTAATTTGAGTTTCTTGGTGGTTGCTTGGTACATTGAACTATCAAATGTATTATCATGAACCAATTCATAAATACCATTTGAAGGCATAGATTTAAAGTAAAACCTGTCATTCATCAAAACATAAATGTCATCGTTTACAAACTTTAAATTAAAACCATATTGTAGCAAGAGGGAAACTGAAATAATGTTCCTAGTCAAACTAGGAGCATACAAAACATTTTTCAAGATGATTTCCAAACCACTTGGAAGTTTCAAAACATAGTCTCCTCGGGCTTCAACTTGAACCTTTGCTCCATTGCCCATGAAGAGACTAATGTCTCCCTTCTTGTAATGTTTATTTCTTTTGAACCCCTGCAACAAATTGCAAATATGAGTTCCACACCCGGTATCCAATACCCATGTGTTTGAAGAAATAACATTAAGGTCAATATGTATCATAAAGATTGTACATGAGGTTTGCCCCGCATCCATCTTATTTTTTAACTCCATGAGATAGGTTGGACAATTTCTTTTCCAATGTCCTATCTCTCCACACTCAAAGCATGGGTCAGTCGAAGCAACCTTTTGCTTCTTTTCCTTTGGTTTCATGGGTTCCGCTTTAACCTTTCCTTTTCGTTTCCCTTTGATGTGGCCCTACCTTTTGGCAAAACTTGCCTTGGAGTCGGGGTGGGGCCTCTTCTTGTTGCCTCCCTCATTGATCGTTAGAACGGGTAAAGCCTTTTTACTCATGCCCGTCTCGGTAGTTTTGAGCATTGCATGAAGCTCACCAATGCTCTTGTCCCATCCGTTCATGTTATAATTCATGACAAAAGTCTCAAACTTCTTTGTTAAAGAGTTGAGGATCAAATCCGTAGCCAACTCTTTAGAGACGGGACAATTAAGCCTTTCGAGGCGATCAATGTGGCTTTTCATCTTCAGGACATAAGATGAGACCGATTGGGTTTCCTCCATACGACATGCATGAAGCGCCCGAACCGTTTCGAAGCGTTCTACCCTTGATTGTTGAAGGAACATTTCCTTCAATTGGGTAATCATGTCGTATGCCCCATGATGTTCAAAATCCTTTTGAATCTCGGGAATCATAGTTCCCAACATGAGGCAAGAGGCTTGCATGGAGTCCTCAGTATACTTAACCCAATCGTTATAGGCCTCCTCATCTTCCACGTTAGGTTCATCGGGAATAGGATCGTCCAACACATAAGATATCTTTTCTTGCTTGAGAAAGATTCTCAAGTTTCGATACAATCCATGAAGTTGTTATGGTTGAGATGATCCTTTTCAAGGATGGTTCTTAGTGATAGGTTACAGACGGTTTGGGTAATTGTGTTTGCATTGTTAGCGGCCATCTACAAAATTTAACAAAGTTTAATTTTAGTATTTTCGATATTATTAAATTTTAATTATTAATACCCTTTTGTGTCTCATAGACAATTAATAATTAAAATCTAGAATCCAATGTTACATTTAAATATTGGTTAGATGACCTTTATCCCATTATTTAAATTAACAAGGTAGTCAACGTTTGTCAATTTCAACCCTTTGCAATTTCTAGCCATATGGGATAGGTTAAACATCTTAATGTTTAGTTGGCATGTTTAATCCCATCAACACCTTTGTACGCCATGCTTCGGTGACCCTAAGCACATGGTTTCCAAATCAAATCGTCCTACTTACACACACATGTAAGTTTACACATACACGTGGTTAGGTGACCTTTATCCCACAAATATTGTAAGCCTACCTCCAATTCACAAGTTCCTTCAAATGTGGTTAGGTGACCTTTATCCCACAAAGAATTCCCAAGTGAGTCGAGTGTTGTATAAAAGGATGGTGTTTGACTTGTTTTATAAAAGGGATTTTAAGTTTTCAAAAATACTAGTTTTAGAAAACTTTATGTACCATTGCATGCATTCAAATTCATGGTACCTTAGTGAAAACCAATTTTCAAGGTCGTTTCATAAAACCCATTTTATTATAAAATCATTAATTTTGTAATAAAACCATTTTATTAACCACTTTAATGATTTTTAAAGAACCAATTTTAAGCTTGTTATGGATTATAAGTTGTTAAGCATGCATATCCAAATATCATCTAAACAACCATAAATAAAACAACCATACAAGCATAACAAACAAAATAGGTGCATAACCATAGCCAACTATTTTTGGCAACACTTGTTAGCCGAAACAAGTGTGCCAAAAAGGTCCTTCCTAAAGGGTGAATATTGACACAAGAAATGCGTCGTTGAACTCCCACTTGAACCCGCATCCAAACGCTTCAAGTATTCCTTTTGTGTTGCGATTTCTTCACTTTCTTTGGGCTTCCAAATGGACTTTATATTCAGCTCCAAACTCCTTTGGGCCTCAAAAAATATGTTTTGATTATTGAGCTAAAATCTCGTTAAGAACCATGAGGTTCTTTAGGCCCAAAATTGGCCAAAATCAAAACGCATTTTTGTGTGCATCTTCTTTTACAATGAAGTATCCTAATACATTTTTCTAGTAAAATAAAATGCACCTAATCTATTTATTTACATACCAAATGAAAATAAATAAATTACAACTTTACAAATGGAAGAACAAAGATAATTAATTATTACAACCCATTGAAATAATTAAATAAATCACAACACAATCATTCAACATATTTAAACACAAGGTCATGACTAGGTTATAAACACCAAAAATATATATCCACATATATATTTAAATTCAAGAGAAAAAATGGTTTCCCTTTTGTATCCAAATTTTCGGCCAAGAGAAAAACCGAAAAGATGAGTTTTTGTCCAAACAAACAAATCATCCATATGACATAATTTTTCAAGATACCTTTATGCATGTTAGTAAAAGTGTCTTGAAAAACAAGGAATAACCGTGGCTAAAATTTCGGTCATGGGGTTTTAACCAAAACCAAAAACCCAAATTTTGAATCGTATGAAGCATGCATTCATATAAGCGGCTCTGATACCAATGTTAGGTTTTTGAACATGTTTATCAAAGTTATTTTATCCATATAAAATAAAAAAAACTCAGCGGAATAATTATTTAAAACATGTTACTTACAAGATATAAAACCCATTTTATATGTAAAACCAAAAACCGGATCCAGATATGAACATGCATGCTATCAAAACACAACCATAGGATGTTTCAAGAATACTACCTTTCAATAACAAGTAGATGAAAAGGATGATACTTCTTGAATGAAATCTTCAAAGATGAAGACCTCAAGCTTGCATACCCCAAGCTTCCAACAAACACCTTAGGTTTAGCTAGGATTTTAAACACTTGAATCAACTTGAAAAAACTCTTGAACAAACACTATGTTGGCCGAAAATTTTTGAGAGCAAAAAGAAGTCTTCTCCTTCTATTTTGTTATACAAAATGTTATATTAAACATGAGAGAAGTTGCCACCTTTTCAATACCCAATCATAAGTCCTCTAGAATGACAAAATGCATGGAATATGATTGGACCAAAATGGTTTCTTGGGAAGACCCAAATTTCGGCCACTTAGGCCTTTTTATAAAAAAAATTCAAAATTTTCTTTTATATAATGTTTGTATTATCTCATAACTTTTATAAAATATACATCATATGTTTACAAGACTTTATGCAACATCTCATGGCCTTTTATAATGTTATTTAACCCATTAAATAACAAAATAAAATATTCTCTCAAAATAATTATCCAGATAATTTATTGGTTCCTCAAGTGCAATTATTTAGAAAACCAATTTCTAAATATTCAAAGTGTTAATATTTATTTGTTTGATCATATCACAAATAAATATTATAGGTGTTTGTCTAGCTTGTTATTGGGTATGACCCGACTTGGATCATAACGTACTAGCCACATCAATTTAATATGTGTCTTGGGCATACCGATTCCAACAGTGTTTTTATGAGTTAGGGTGTTGTTTCTATTATATTTCTTTTCTTTATAAGATGTATGCCTTCAATATACATGTTGTGGTATTTTTATGAGTTATGGTGTTATTTCTATTTTTATGTCATTTTTATTTTTATGAAAAACACCATAAAATAACTGCCAGGATCGGTTGAATATATCATTCCATTATTAGATATTACTAGTTAAATTACGCTTATACCCTTAAACTACCAAAATAAAAAGGGACACGTGTCACCTCTGTAACATCTGACGAAAAACGAGATCTAAAACCCGCTCCGTTTTGTAATTGAATATATGTTATGATCTTTTGTTTTGAATTTAAGTTAGTCATTTAATAGATTTCGTAATCTTAATAAAATAAGTAAAAATAAAGATAAAAATATAATAAAAATAAATAAAAGATATAAAATATAATGCTTATTTAATTAAAAACAATAACAGGGTGGACTGCGGGATCGAACCCGGGTCTCAACCCAAACCAAACGCTCATCGCACCACTACACCACTTGCTACATATGATATATCTTCAACTCAAATAATCCTTATATCCCAAAACAATTCCTAAAACCAAATTCCAAAACCCCGCCCAGTAACGGGTGAGAACTTCTCGGCAATCAATCAAATTGCCGTTTTTCCTTTCAATTAACTACTGAAACCACTTTTTCTTAACTCAATTATGAGTCAAACGCAATCAATTTGATCTACAAATCATTCGTCCATCATTGAGTCGGACTGAACATTTTGAAACCGAAAATTTAATCCAAGTTACAAGCCTCATCTATAAATAGTGATTCCTTGAACCCATTTAGATCACACCCTCGCAAAACCTCTATAATCTCACTGTACGTCTCTGTCGTCAAGAAAACTTCATCGGAAAACATCTACTTGCCGAAATTCTCGCCGGAGAATTTAGCGATTTCTATTGGTACACTTCCACTCTATTCTTTCATTATACAAATCTCAATTGTAGACATCTAATATGTAGTTGTAGATGTTTGTTAATCAAATCGGTCGGGTTTATGTTATGTGATTTCAAAATAAAGAAGATGAATTGGAAGTAATGTATAAATCAAATTAAAATTGGTATTTATACCGGGTTAGACAAGGTCCCGGGTTGGACTGTGTGCATTCGAGATCAAGGTCCCGGGATCGAGTCTATACATGTTCCGATTCGCTCCCACATTCAAACCTTTTTAATTAAACTAAATTGTGAACTGTGCTGGTAAGTATATAAGATTAATAAAAATTTTATATCCTTCGGGTTAGACACACAGCCCAATTGGTCGGGCCGTGTGCAACACGAAGCAGAGGTCACAGGTTCGAGTCCGATTCCACGCACTGTCCTTAAAAATACCAAACCTTTTTAAATTAATCAAAATATGGTTTAATCTAGTAAGTGTATAAATGTAATTAAATCTTGATATATTCCGGGTTAGACACGTAGCTCAGTTGGTCGAGCTGCGTGCACTTAAACGAGAGGTCACGAGTTCGAATCTCACACGCTGCCTAATGTCGACCGGTCCGATTCAAGGGGGAAAACATAATTTTTTATTAACCAAAACTTTAATTATTTTCCCTAAAAATATATTTTTATATATAATTTTTATTCACAAAGTAAAATATATAAGTAATACTAAATCAATCTAAATAATTTAACAAATAACAAGCTAATTAAAAATACTAAACTTAACCAAAAGAATATATTTATCTCAATTATTATGTGAAATTTTAGGTTAGCCTTATCCTTGTTTGGCATCTAAATCGTGCTAATCTTCATCAAATCTTAATCGCACCCACTGTGAGTGAATTCTTACAACTCCCCTTTTTATTCATGTTTTTGGGGTGTATCATGTGTCGCTTTTGTTTATCTCACTAATTCAAATCTCATGCTATTACCATTATGTGAACTAACGTGCTATGTGATATGGTTGTTGTTGTTATTTGTGTTTATATTTCTCATTACAGTCAAGCTCTCACATTAGACCCATTTGGTTCCCCGTTACTTATGGTGGAGCGTCGCGTTGCCTTGATCTCACAGCACATCACATATCGTGCTCACATGTACATAACTAGTTTAATGTGTGGTTTGTGACTTAGATTGCATATACGTTTCATATTTGGTTAATGCACATTTTATTAAAGATAATAAACATATCATTTTTTCTTAATGATTAAATGAGATTCACTCGCCAACTTATATTGACCCAAATCTCTATTTTTACACATGATACAGGTGAACAGGTTTGAAGCAAGGAACACATAGGACATGGGCCTTAGAAGAAAATAAAACGTTACTTGAAAGCTTTGTTTTAGAACATTTTGTGTTTGTATGGATTATGTGTTGTTTGGAACAATTTATTTAAATTTGAAATAATAAATATGAAACTTTTATAATAGTAAATGTCGTGAGCTTTGATGAAAACCCAATCATGCCCCGACTACCATATCCGATGCAGGTCTGGGTGTGACAGATTGGTATCAGAGCTTGTGACTATAGGGATATTGGATAGGTTATTAGAACCTTAGAGCCTATACTATAGTCAAATAGAATTTAATTGCTTACGTGTTAAATTGGTTACATGCAATTATGACATTTACTCGTTTTATATTCCTCTTACACACAATTACATGCAAGCACTCTAATTACTATATGATTTGTGTGACATTCAATGTTATAAATATCGTCAACACAACATGTTTATATATATATGCATATGTTACCGTCATAACGCACGTCCTGATTCTCACATATTTAAACATTTTTCTTGTTTTTTTTCATTTGTGATGTTTCATTTTTCCATCTCATCAAAGTGAGTTCTACGACGGGCATGTAGTAACTGGAAGGGTACAAGTATTGGTAGTCGAAACGTCCTGTCTAGAATTGGCATTCGTATAAATCCAAAATAACGGACCAGTTTTCCTACTTGGGGACTAACGATGAGAGTACGAAGGACCTATTAGGCCAAAGCATGCCACACCAAACGTCGTGTGAACTAACCCCACTTTGAGTTGTCACTGTGTCTACCAGTTGACCTTCCGACTTTATACCTCGCAATCATGTTTTACGATTTTCATTTGGGTGGTGCGAGTGTTAACAGGCCAAAACCAATGTGAACCCTACAAAGCTCAGTAGTCATGGGGCCCACATGACTACCTAGGCCAAGTATTGGGGACAAATGGGGCTCCAAACATGAGCAAAGCCCAAGACATCCTATGGATGTAATGGATTTATTTTTCTCATTTGTTCTGTGGATGTTTATTTCTAAATGCGACACACATGACACCTATACGCCAAACTCATAATCTCGTTATGTATTTCCTGTAGATGTCTTCTAGGCACTCTCGTGGAGGTAGGAGATCAGGAAGATCCGGCGAGCACATGGCTGCTCAAATAGCCCCACAAATGGCCGCCGTGATTCCTGATATCGTAATTCAAGTTCAACAAGCTCTAGCTGCTAATCCTGTCAACTCAATCAACCAAGAGGGTCAAAATGTTGCCAACCCTCCCACAAACACCACTAAGTGCACTTACAAGCACTTCAACTCATGTGACCCTCCAAAGTACGAGGGAAAAGGGGTCACTGCTCTCCTTCGATGGTTTGAAGAAAAAGAGAGTACCTTTCTCAATTGTGACTGCCCCAACGACCGTAAGGTTCTATTTTCTGAAATTAAAAAGAGAGTACCTTTCTCAATTGTGACTGCCCAAAAAGTGAAATTAAAAAGCTGGAGGATGAGTTCTATTTTCTGAAATAAAAAGAGAGATCATATAACTACAATAAGAGGTTTCTTGAGTTGAATCAAATGGTTCCAAATTTGTTCACTCCCCTTTACCGTCTGATCGAGCACTACATTCGGGGTCTTCCTTTGAAGATTCAGGACTCTGTGATGAGTGCTATGCCTGCAACTCTGGAAGCAGCAATGGAGCTAGCTATTGAGTTCACCGAAAACCACATCAGGAATGGGGATTTCAAAGATGAGAAGAAGAAAGATAAACTGAAACCCCTAACCCAACTCAAGCTGGATCCTCTTCTCGATTCGCTGGCAAGAGAAAGCGAAATGGAAAGAACCTTGCTGTCACACAAACTAATCAGCCAACTCTACACAATCAACCCATTGCAGCCGCTCCAATCACCCAAGTTGCTCCCCCTACCGCTCCATTCAAGAAGCAATACACAGCACCTCACGCAAAGTGCAATCAATGTCAATACCATCATCCTCTTGAGAACCCATGTCTCCACTGCACAGGGTGTGGCTGAGTAGGCAATACAATCCAAACCTACCGTTCACTTCAAAGACAAACCCGCAACCAACCACAAGCCTAACCCAACAACCAAATAGTGGGCCAAGTTTCCTACCAACAACCTCTACTACTACCACGTACTCAGCCCATAGCCCAACCCTTCTACCAACCTAATTACCCCATGATGCCACACGTCAGAGCTTGCTTTAATTGCGGTGATCCAACTCATTTTTGCAACACCTGCCTGCGTTTAGTGAACATCATCAATGCACAAGCCCAAGCTAATCCTGTAAACCAAGCCAATCCGCCAGCAAGAGGTAGAGGTTTTAACATCAACGCCAATCAGGCTAGAGCGAACAACAACGTGGTCAACGGTACGTTTCTCATTAATGATATCTATCTATCTATTCTTTTTGACACTGGCGCGGATAAGAGTTTTGTGTCCTTAGAGTTCAAATCTATTCTTGGTTTACCTCGCGTTAGTCTAGCCGAATCATTTATAGTGGAAGTAGCAGACGGTGAACCCATTACGTTGGATTCTATTATTTGCGGCTGTACTCTTACTCTTAATGATCATGATTTTCCAATCAATCTCATTCCATGAAATTGGGAAGCTTCGACGTCATCATTGGTATGGACTGGCTCAGTCAGCATCATGTCAAAGTCGTATGTTATGAAACATTCATTCGAATTCCACTCGCCGATGGCTAAACCCTTCGTATTTTCGGAAAAACCCCAACCAATGGACTCAAGCTGATTCGTGTTTTCAAGCCCGAAAAGATTACATAGAATTCTTTGCCCACATCGTTAAGAAAGAAGGCAAGGAGAAGAAACTCGAAGATATTCCGATTGTTAGAGATTTTCCTCAAGTCTTTCCAGACGACGTTTCAGGACTTCCTCCTATGCGAGAAGTCGAATTTCGAATCGATCTTGTACCTGGTGCCACTCCAGTTGCAAAATCTCCATATCAGTTAGCCCCATCTGAGATGCAAGAGTTAGCTAGTCAGCTGGAAGAGCTGACCGACAAAGGGTTCATACACCCTAGCTCACCACCTTGGGGAGCGCCGGTTCTTTTCGTCAAGAAGAAGGATGGAACTTTCCGAATGTGTATCGACTATCGAGAGCTTAACAAGCTGACCATCAAGAACCGTTATCCTTTACCTAGCATCAATGACCTTCTAGACCAACTTCAGGGCGCCACCTGTTTCTCAAAAATCGATCTTCGTTCTGGTTATCATCAGCTTAGAGTACACGAATAAGACATTCCAAAGACTGCCTTTCGAACTCGCTATGGTCATTATGAATTCATGGTCATGCCCTTTGGTTTTACCAATGCTCCCGTCGTTTTCATGGTTCTAATGAATAGGGTGTGCAAACCCTACCTCAATCACTTCGTTATCGTACTTATTGATGATATTCTTATTTATTCCAAGACCAAGTCAGATCATGAACGACATCTACGACTTATCCTAACACTTTTAAAAACGGACTAGCTTTATGCTAAGTTTTCAAAATGAGAATTCTGGTTAAAAGAAGTTCAATTCCTTGGTCACGTTGTCAACGACAAAGGAATTCATGTCGACCCTGCAAAGATCAAAGCAGTGCAAGAATGACAGGCGCCACGCACTCCTACTGAAGTTAGATCATTCCTCGGCTTAGTGGGTTATTATCGATGTTTTATCGCCAAGTTCTCTCGCATTGCCTTACCGCTCACAGCCTTGACTCATAAGGGCAAGCCCTTCGATTAGGGGCCCAAACAGGAAGAGGCTTTCCAAACCTTGAAACAGAGACTTTGTGATGCACCTATTCTCACTCTCCCTGACGGTTGTTAAGACTTTGTGGTCTATTGTGACGCGTCAGGGCAGGGACTAGGGTGTGTCTTAATGCAAAGAGGAAAGGTGATAGCCTACGCCTCAAGGCAACTCAAAGTCCATGAGAAGAATTACACCACTCATGACCATGAAATCGGAGCAGTCGTGTTTGCTCTAAAGATATGGAGACATTATCTCTATGGTACAAAGTGTGAGATTTACACTGACCACAAGAGTCTTCAACATATCTTCAATCAGAAAGAGTTAAACATGAGGCAACGATGATGGGTCAAACTCTTGAATGATTATGATTGCAAAATTCGTTATCATCCTGGTAAAGCCAATGTCGTAGCAGATGCTCTTAGTCGAAGAGAATATGCTAACTCCATTCACCTTTTGTGTTCTCAAATCGTAACTGACCTTCAAAAACGCATTTGCAAAGCTCAACATACCTCTGTCACGGAATATGATGTGCGAGATGAATTATCTTGTGGAGTTGAAACCAAGTTAGAATCAAAGTCCGATGGTATTCTTTATTATCTGAATCGTGTTTGGGTACCTGATTGTGACAATCTTGGTACATTTCTCATGAATGAGGCCCACAAAACACGATACTCCATACATCCGGGTGCTAATAACATGTATCAAGATCTATGATACTCCTACTGGTGGCCTGGAATGAAAAAGGATATCGCCATTTTTGTCTCCAAGTGCCTCACATGTTCGAAAGTTAAAGCTGAACATCAAAGACCCCCAGGATTACTTGTTCAACCCAAAATACCCGTTTGGAAGTGGGAAAACATAACCATGGATTTTATTACCGGGTTACCTCTCACCTCCAGTGGGCATGACATGATTTGGGTTATTATCGATCGCCTTACTAAATCAGCTCATTTTATTCCGATCCGTGAAGATTACAAAAACGAGAAGTTAGCTCGTATTACATTGATGAAATTGTAAGTCGACACGGTGTACTCTTGAGCATCATCTCGGATCGAGATGGGGTTTTACTTCACGAACATGGCAAGCTGTGCAATCAGCGTTAGGCACTCACTTAGACCTCAACATTTCATCCTCAAATTGACGGTCAATATGAGCGCACCATACAGACTCTTGAAGACATGTTACGATCATGTGTTATTGACTTCAAGGGAAATTGGGATACTCATCTACCGTTGCTCGAATTCTCATACAATAATAACTATCACTCTAGCATCAGTATGGCTCCATTTGAAGCTCTATACGGTCATAAGTGCCGATCACCTGTATGTTGCACGAAATCGGTGAAGCACAGATCACTGGACTAGAATTAATTCAAGAAACAACCGATAAAATTCTCCAAATCCGCAATAATCTTCTAGCAGCTCAAAGTCGTCAAAAGAGTTACGCCGACAGACGACGAAAGCCACTCGAGTTTTGTGTTGGCGATCAAGTATTATTGAAAGTATCACCATGGAAGGGAGTTGTTCGGTTTGGACAAAAAGGCAAGCTAGCACCTCACTATGTTGGACCTTTTAAAATACTTGAAAGAGTTAGTCCTGTAGCCTACAAGCTTGACTTACTGATACGTGGTCGAAAATCGATGTTTCTATTAAGTTTAAGTTAATATTTTACGTGACTTTTAGTTTTGAATAGCCTACTTTTGATTAGATTTGTGTTTTACAGGTTTACGGAGTTTAAGGAGCTATTCGGGAGCGTTTCGGAGCATCGGGGCAGAAAACGAGTCAACCGGGAGTGAAAAATGGAAAAACAGGAAAACATGATTTAGAGTGGCCGTCGCCGACGCCCCCCTGGGCCATCGGTGTCACACCCCAACCGATGGCGGAAACATCAGAGTGAGACGAAATAGATTGCTCATTGCTCACAACGCTAATAATGACAATATTTAAATAAGTAGAATTTCATTTCAGAAATGATTGTCAAACTTACAACATGGAAACAAATACAACAATAACACAATACAACAAATTGATACAACAACATTAACCTAGACGTCTAATGTGTTATCTAAGTCCTTGCTATTTGATTTCATAGCATCCTCTTCATCAACCTGTAACATGTTTTAAAATAACAATTCAATGCAAAATCAAAGGCGAGTACACAAGTTTAAGCATAGCATACGTACACGAATGAAGTTTAAACAAATCCTCATGGCAACTATGATCTTACAAGAGTATATACAAGGCATGCAATACTACTAGTCAAACCCTTAACGCAATCACGATGTTTTAACATGGCCTCAAGATTACACGATGGAGGGGGGTGCGTTACTTCCTAAAGCGCTTATACATATTAAACGAAGGCTTAAAACAAGTTAATGACTAAAGTATCACATAAAGAATGTCCAAGATATAAGCATCAAGTAATCGTATCAAGTATTCATGTGTATAGGATTGTTTGGGCATTTCATAAAGTTTGAGTGTTGTGGTTTTGGTATAAGTAAACATGTTACCCCAAAACTGTTGTAAACGAAAAGTGGGTCGAGTGTACTCACGGTTTTGCTAAGTCTTCAAACTTGACAAGTCCGTGAAGGTGGTTGGTGGATGGGATGAACGCCGAGTTACCCTACAAGAGGAAGACGTAGGTTGGTAAGTATAGGAATGATAATGGAGGGTTAGGAACATTAAATACGATAAAATATGTATACGAGAAAATAATCATCTAGATTTAATACTCGTTTTTGACACTATAAGACCCATTCGGGTTGATGTGTTTTCATGGGTTAGGTCACCCATTAGAATCGTAACGAGAGATTAAGTACGTAGGTGATGTAACTAGTACCATGACGGACAATCATTTGATTACCATCAAGAGTTCGGTTAGCGGATATATACATATATTATATAACATACGTAATAAGTAAATCATAAACATCATGTAATTTCATAGAAGTCATGCATGGAGGTAGGAGGATAACCTTCCTTTTAAAACCTCTTTCGTATAGTTTACCAATGCACAAGTCGTCACAAGGACGACAAGGATGGTCAGTAAGTTATAACAATAAAAGTAAA
Organism: Scalesia atractyloides; assembly: GCA_947069175.1. NCBI lineage: Eukaryota > Viridiplantae > Streptophyta > Magnoliopsida > Asterales > Asteraceae > Scalesia > Scalesia atractyloides. The sequence continues at coordinate 44,673,925 of CAMTDV010000022.1, forward strand.
AAGTAAATGAAAACATCAAGTGAGGAGGTGGATCGAAGGTAGGATAGCCAAGGCTTCCACGTGATCACACTCTACCAACTCAAGTCTTGTTTCGAGAACAAGCTTGGAAGGATACAACACTTGTGGGTAAAACCCTATTAAAACAAGAAGGTTCTTACACTTGGGACCTTAGACATGGTGATGTTCCAAGTTGGTCTTCCATGGAAGACTTATGGAGACATTCCAAAGGTATTTCAAGTGGTAAGAAAGAGAAAGATCAAAAGGAGAGAGGTGAGTTAGAACTCACTTTTTGAAGCCTTGATCTTTGAGAGAAGAGAGAGCTCTTAGAGCTTAGAGAGAAGAGAAGAGATGATTTGGGGTGTGATTTGAGAGGAGGTGGAGTGGGGTGTTTATAGGTGAGATTGGGAGGTGTTAGTTGAGGGGTAGTAAATGCAAGAAACACAAAATTGCCCAATCCACGAGATTGAAACCAACATTTCCGGATTATGCCCTTCTCGCGGGGCGTGAGAGGGTGAAGAGATTTCGGCCGCGGGCCGCGAGAGACTTCCAAGGACTCGGTTGCGGGGCGCGAGGTAGGTTATTCCAGAAGGTTCTTTGTTTTTATCACTTTTAGTCCTTGAACTTAGTTTAAGTTGCTATTTTGCATGTTTTAAGCATATAACGTGTATAAGTATCGAGTGTGAATGCGTATAACAAGTATTAGTTATGTAATAAACGTTTGAATGCATGTAAGACAATATGTATTAAGTATAAGTTTCATTATGATTCAAGTCTCGGATACAAAATTGGAAAAATACGAATACAAGTTTCCAAAAATTGAAATACGATCACCCTTTCTAATTAAGGAAAGTATGAAAAAGCGAGGCGTTACAGTCTCCCCTCCTTTAGGAAATTTCGTCCCGAAATTTATTTGGAGGAAGGTGTAACGAACAGGTGCGGATACTTAGTCTTCATATCACTTTCGAGTTCCCAAGTAAATTCAGCGCCACGTTTACCTTCCCATCGAACCTTGACTATGGGAATTCGACTGTGCCTCAATTTCTTCGTTCCATGGTCCATGATTTCGACAGGTTTCTCACACGAAGTGCAATGTTTTGTTGATTTGAAGATCTTCAAGTGGGACTTGAAGTCCTTCTTCGTCTAGACATTTCTTCAAGTTTGAAACATGAAATACAGATGAACGTTGCTGTGTGCTTGAGGTAGATCCAGTTTATACACTACCTTGCCAATCATTCTGAGAATCTTGAAAGGACCTACGTAGCGAGGAGCGAGTTTGTCTTTCTTACCAAAACGTACAATGCCCTTCCAAGGGGACACCTTGAGAAGCACAAGATCACCTATGCTGAATTCCAAAGGCTTGCATCTTTTATCAGCATAACTCTTTTGTCGGCTTCGAGCTTTAAGGAGATTATCACGTATTTGTAGTATCTTGTCCGTCGTCACTTGTATCAGTTCGGGACCGGTGAGTTGTACGTCTCCGACCTCGTGCCAACAAATAGGCGAACAACACTTACGACCATACAATGCTTCAAATGGAGCCATTTGAATATTTGCATGATAGTTGTTGTTGTACGAGAATTCTACCAAGGGTAAGTGCGAATCCCAGTTGCCGCCAAAATCGATTACGCATGATCGAAGCATATCCTCTAGAGTTTGGATAGTACGCTCGGTCTGACCGTCAGATTGAGGATGAAAAGTAGAACTAAGGTTCAAACGAGTGCCAAGGGCGGATTGAAAAGTTTGCCAAAGGCGGGAAGTGAAACGAGCGTCACGATCGGAAATGATGTCAATGTGCGTACCATGACAACTGATGATCTCACTCGTGTAGATACGAGCCAATTTCTCGACTTTGTAATCTTCACGAATGGCTAGGAAGTGAGCTGATTTGGTCAGATGATCGATGATAACCCAAATACTATCTTGAGCTGAAGGAGTACAAGGCAATTTCGTAATGAAATCCATGGCAATACTCTCCCAATTCCAGATGGGGATTTCAGGTTGTTCGAGCAGGCCAGAGGGACGTTGATGTTCTGCTTTAACTTTAGAACAAATCAAACACTTCGATACGTAAAGGGCGATATCGCGTTTCATTCCAGGCCACCAATAAGACGTACGAAGATCATGGTATATCTTGTCAGTGCCAGGGTGCACGGAATATCGGGATTTATGAGCTTCATCCATCAAAGTGGTTCGTAGAGTACCACGATCAGGGATCCACATGCGGCCACGATAATATAGGATACCATTGTTCTTCTGCTCAAGTGGTGTTTCGTCACCGATATTCAACTCGGTTTCGAGGTTGCCCTTGTTAATGGTCGAATATTGCGCATCTCCAATCAGATGGTGGAAATCTCCCACGGTTTTGTAACAACAAACACTCTTCACATGAGTCTTACGAATAAGTGCATCGGCCACAACATTCGCCTTGCCAGGATGGTAGCGAATGTCACAGTCGTAGTCGTTTAACAATTCCACCAAACGACGTTGCCGCATGTTGAGGTCTTTTTGGTCAAAGATATGTTGCAGGCTCTTATGATCGGTGAAGATCGTACACTTTGTACCATAAAGGTAGTGTCGCCAAATCTTTAACGCAAAAACGACCGCACCAAGTTCAAGGTCGTGCATAGTGTAGTTTTTCTCATGTATCTTGAGTTGTCTTGACGCGTAAGCGATAACCTTGTCTCGTTGCATGAGAACACAACCAAGACCTTGGTTAGAAGCATCACAATACACGACGAAGTCGTCATTTCCATCGGGAAGAGTAAGGATAGGAGCATTACAAAGCATGTCCTTGAGTGTTTGGAAAGACTCCTCTTATTTGGAACTCCAAACAAAAGGTTTATCTTTTCACGTCAAGGAGGTCAAAGGAATAACAATCTTTGAGAAGTTCGAAATGAAACGACGATAATACCCAGTTAGGCCAAGAAACGAACGAATCTCAGAAGGTGATTTAGGTGCAACCCAATTCTTAACAGCTTCTATCAATGCGGGGTCAACATGAATACCGAGTTCGTTGACGGTGTGACCCAAGAATTGAACCTCTTTTAGCCAAAATTCACACTTGGAGAATTTGCATAAAGACGTTCGGTGTGCAAAAGCGTAAGAATGAGACGCAAATGTCGCCCATGTTCTTTTTCATCTTGGAGTAGATGAGAATATCGTTGATGAAGACAATAACAAAACGATCAAGGAACGGCTTACACACGCGATTCATTAAACCATGAATACAACATGCGCGTTAGTCAAACCAAAAGGCTTGACCACGAACTTGTAGTGTCCATAACGTTTGCGGAATGTGGTTTTGGGTATATATTCTTCGAGAACTCGAAGTTGCTGATAACCAGAGCGGAGATCAATCTTTGAAAAGCATGTTGCGCCTTGTAATTGATCGAAGAGATTGTCAATGCGAGGGAGTGGATAGTAGTTCTTGACGGTGAGTTTGTTGAGCTCGCGAGAGTCAATACATATGCAGAATGATCCATCCTTCTTCTTGACGAAGAGTACGGGAGTGCCCCAAAGAGAAGTACTAGGGCGTATAAAGCCTTTATCAAGAGTTTCTTGAAGCTGGCTTGATAGCTCTTGCATCTCCGAAGGTGCTAATCGATATGGAGCCTTCACAACAGGAGTTTCACCGGGAATGAGGTCAATACGAAAGTCGACAGCACGAGGAGGAGGAAGACCAGGAAGGTCATCCGGAAAGGCACCAGGGAACTCAGAAACGACGGAAACATCACTTAGGCTTGGACCTTTGTCTTTCTTTTCCACAACGTGGGCCAAAAAGGCAAGGTATTCCTTGCGCACGTATTTGTTCGCTTGAATGCACGACATCAGCTTGAGACCTTTGGAAGGTTTCTCACCATAGACGTGTAAGGAGTCACCGCTAGGGAGAGGAAGGCGAAGGAATTTCTCTGAGCAAACAACTTCAGCACGAACTTGCCGGAGCCAGTCCAGGCCTACTATGACGTCAAAGCTACCCATTCTCATAGGTATGAGATCACTTGAAAACGTATGACCATTAAGATCCAAAGAACAATGAGAGAGGAACGAGTTAACAGGAACGGTCTTACCGTTAGCGACATCAACAGTGAAGGGATCGGGCAACTTAGATCGTTCGCACTTAAGCAAGGGTTCAAATTCAACAGATACAAAACTTCGATCTGCGCCAGTATCAAACAAATAAGAAGCATAGACATGGTTCACAAGGAACGTACCAGTAATAACATCGTTGGAGCTTTGGGCTTGAGCGGGAGTGAGCACGAAAGCTCGACCTTTAGCAAGCTCAGGTTGTTGATGCGGACGCTGCTGCTGGTAGTTGGCGCGCTTGGGGCAAACATTGGCGAAATGGTTAGGACCGCCACAGTTGTAACATGCCCGAGCAGGAGTGGTTTGGGTTTGAGGGTTAGGGTTAGGTGTAATGTCTAAGGGTTGCTGATTTTGGGGTGGAGGAAAGCTTCGACAACGGATAGACAAGTGCCCTAACCTCTGACATTGGGAGCACTTTGGCATGGAGTACTGACGGGATGATGGTAGAAGCAGGTAGTACACTGAGGGTGAGAACCAGTGTAACCACGTTTGAGCTGGTCGGTGCTTTGGGTAGTGGCGATGGCGTTTAGTGGTGTAGGGGTAGGCGGAGTAACAACCGCCTTGTTTTGGATAGAAGCCTTCCGCTTCTTGTTTCGGTTTCTGGTTTCTCTTGGCTTGGGAGGGAGGAGTTTCGGTAGCGGTAGTGTCGGCGATGGCTTGGTGCGCATGCTTCGTAGAACCTTTTCATAGGCCCGATGAAGGATGCCGTTGTGGTTAAGCTGGATGGTTAGGCTAAAAGCTTCATCGAGGATCTTGGGGTTGGCGGCGGCTACGTGCTTCATGATCACAGGCGAGAGCGAACGATTAGCTTGGCAATTGCCTTGGGAACAGTATCCACCTGTCCCGGATAGATGATACTTAATTGTTTGAAGCGCGCGATCAAGCCTTCGGCGTCACTCCCTTGATGGGTAAGATTCCAGAATTCGTTTTCGAGCTTCTGGCCTCGTGGGGAGGACAAAATTGATCCTTCATGAGCTCCTTAAGCTCTTCTCAAGTTAATGCGTGAGCCGCTTCGTTGCTACGCTTGTTGTGCTCGGTAGTCCACCACTCGAGGGCTCTCTGGCGAAAGACCCTGGTAGCGTTGAGGGTTCGAAGGTCATCAGGGCACCCGCCCTGAAGAAAGGTAAGCTCCATTGCGTCGAACCAGTTGATCATGGCTGTTACACCGTCCATGCCGGTGAACTCAATGGGTTTGCAAGCCATGAAGTGCTTGAACTGGTAAGACGTTTTGGGTGCATCGGTTTTTGATCGGCGAAAGACTTAGGGGTGCCTTCGGTATGGATGGTTTGAAGTTGGCTAACAATATCAGGGATAACGCGGGCCATTTGGTCAGCCACTAGACCTACGAGGTCTTCTTTCGACATAGAGTCACCGTTGTTGCTGGACCCCTTGTTGGACCTTTTTGACTTTTTCGAAGAGTAAGGAGTAGACATCTAGAGGTTCAAAATAGAGCGAGGGATGAGACTTGATCATAATGTAAAAATAACAAGTTTTGCATGTATAAGTAGACGTAAGTTTCACATAAGTTGTATGAGTTTAACAAGTATAACATGTATAATCACATATGGATGCGTATAAAAGAGTATAAATTTAGTTTGTTCACGAGGATTAACATTGTTTTGGATGGCGATGAACGTGCGAATAGTGTAACGGTTTGAAATGAACGAGGTAACAAGCATTAAAAACACATAGAAGTTGAATCACATAAAAAGAATAGGCTCATAAAACGTAGGAATGTTTCAGGTAGAGAAACGTCGACAATTCCAAAGTGAATCGAGGATCCTTTCAAATTAGAGGGACGTGCTTTGGCCTATAGGTGAAATGCTCTCGCCTAGAAGCGATTAACGGCATTTCACCCTTCCAGTTACTACACGTATCTAATCGATCGGAAAATCGAAACTTTGGCGAGATTGAAAATCGAGGAGTGGGACTAGTTGACAAGGTGCGAGTTTCACCCCAAACTTGACAACATCGTACCCTAAGTGTGGTTGGTACTTACCAAACGAAGAGCAAATTCTGATTCGTTGGTAAGGGTCCACTAGAGTTTGAATTGGAATTTTTCCATCAAGATGTAGATTTCACTCCTAACTTGATGACGAAATTTCGTGCAAAATGAATAAGAATAGCGGAATGAGAGTTATTCACCAAATTGTGGGTTTCATGCCTATTTTAGTGCACTCGTCTCATTTGTGTTACGAGTGTCTTCAAGTCTTCAAAGTATATATTGTGTAAAAATGTCTTAGGAAAGACATCATGTATATGTATTAAGACCAAAAGAAAAGAGGAGAAGCAAAGTAGGAAGCATAAAGTTTTAAGCATAAACAAGAATGGTCAAAATGGGTACTTAGAACTCTAGACTAGGTCGAACATGGCAATTCTACCTAATTCCCTATAGTTATGGCTCTGATACCAATCTGTCACACCCCAATCGATGGCGGAAACATCGGAGTGAGACGAAATAGATTGCTCATTGCTCACAACGCTAATAATGACAATATTTAAATAAGTCGAATTTCATTTCAGAAATAATTGTCAAAATTACAACATGGAAACGAATACAACAATAACACAATACAACAAAATTGATACAACAACATTAACCTAGACATATAATGTGTGTATCTAAGTCCTTGCTATTTGATTTCATAGCATCCTCTTCATCAACCTGTAACATGTTTTAAATAATAATTCAATGCAAAAGCAAAGGCGAGTAAACAAGTTTAAGCATAGCATACGTATACGAATAAAGTTTAAACAAATCATCATGGCAACTATGATCTTACAAGAGCATATACAAGGCATGCAATACTACTAGTCAAACCCTTAACGCAATCACGATGTTTTTACATGGCCTCAAGATTACACGATGGAGGGGGATGCGTTACTTCCTAAAGCGCTTATACATGTCAAACGAAGGCTTAAAACAAGTTAATGACTAAAGGATCACATAAAAAGCGAGGCGTTACAGTCGGTGACACCCCTCAGATAGTCCCGTCGACCAAAAATGTTCGTAGACAGTGGATTAGAGCATCGGAGAAGAATCAGACAAACCGGAGGCCGTCGGCGACGCCCCTCCTAGATGCTAGTCGCTGAAATTCAATTTTGAACGGGTTTTTATGTTTGTTTGACCCATTTGTGAAGGAGTTACCAGATTTTGGAGTTTTGAAACACTTCTTGGAGCCAAGAACACCCTTAACCTCAATTTCAATTGATTCCAATCATCTATCATCATCCGAATCATCATATTCGATCATAACCCTGACCTACCGCAATCGCCTTCATCATCCTCCATCTAATTCCATCTTCCATCCCAAACCCTAACCTCCATCATCCTCACTTTCAAGGTTTCAAGATGTTCGTGATCAAGCTCCAATCAACCATTGATCGTGTTCCGTTCACCATGAGCGGCTAACTCTCGAGGGTTTCACCCCGGTGTAGGTTTTGTAAGTTCTAGGGTTTAACATTGTTTTGAGTTTTGATTTGTGACAAATTGTGATTTGATTTGAAAACCTAAGATAATTGTCTCGCATTGGTATTGTATTTCTGAATTGTTGAATGAGTTATGAAATTTGACTTTTCTAAATGTTTATGTGCGATTATGCCTTGTCTAGGTTAGAATTTACATGTTCTTGGTAATGAAGTGCATAGTAGTCCGTTGTCTATAATGCCGATAGCTTTTGGCACCTAAACCACGTAACACTAAACTCGTTGATCTTTGTTGCAATTGAATTGAAACTAAAACGTGTAGGAACCTTAGGATTTGCATTACCAAACCGGCTGTGAACCTTGTTTCAAACCATTGTTTTAACCAAGTAATCTAGTTTTCGTGCAATTGTTTAATTTAGCGATTAAGTAACTAAACGATGGTTTGTCGGATCAATCCGACACCTCTTCAAACCAAACCAAATTAATCAACCTTATAGCAAGCTTCATAAAAAGTGACATTTTTACTTAAAATCAATCACATCCATTCGCAAACCACAAACTCTTCATGGTTCGACCCCTTACTACCACTAACGCATTGTTAAGTGTAATTCGGGACTATAAATATTATCTTTGACCGGGGTGCGACACTCTGATCACTTACCTGAAGAATTCAACAAGATTCATCCAACGTTCCATGTCTCTAACTTGAAAAAGTGTCTTGCCGATGAAAATCTCCATATACCGTTAGAAGATATTCAGATTGACAAGTCAATGCATTTTGTAGAGCGACCTGTAGAAATCATGGACTTCGGTGAGAAACGCTTAAGACGAAGTCGAAACCCTATAGTTAGGGTACGTTGGGAGTCGAAACGAGGACCCGAGTTTACATGGGAACGTGAAGACTCAATGCACGAAAAATACCCTCATCTTTTCTAAGATAAACATACTACCACTTAAATTTCAGGACGGAATTTCTGAAAGTAGGGGATACCGTAACATTTGATGAACGGGATCTAAAACCAGCTTCGTTTTGTAATCGAATATATGTTATGATCTTCTGTTTTGAATTTAAGTTAGTCATTTAATAGATTTCGTAATCTTAATAAAATAAGTAATAATAAAGATAATAAAATAATAAAAATAAATAAAAGATATAAAATATAATGCTTATTTAATTAAAAACAATAACAGGGTGGACCGCAGGATCGAACCCGGGTCTCAACCCAAACCAAACGCTCATCGAACCACTACACCACTTGCTACATCTGATATATCTTCAACTCAATAATCCTTATATCAAAACAACTCCTGAAAACCAAATTCCAATACCCCGCCCAGTAACGGGTGAGAACTTCTCGGCAATCAATCAAATTGCCGTTTTCCCTTTCAATTAACTACTGAAACCGCTTTTTCTTAACTCAATTATGAGTCAAACGCAATCAATTTGATCTACAAATCATTCAGCCATCATTGAGTCTGATCAACATTTTGAAACCGAAAATTTAATCCAAGTTACAAGCCTCATCTATAAATAGTGATTCCTTGAACCCATTTAGATCACACTCTCGCAAAACCTCTATAATCTCACTGCACGTCTTTTTCGTCAAGAAAACTTCATCGGAAAACATCTACTTGCCAGAATTCTCGCCGGAGAATTTAGCGATTTCTGTTGGTACACTTCCACTATATTCTTTCATTATACAAATCTCAATTGTAGACATCTAATATGTAGTTGTAGATGTTTGTTAATCTAATCGATCTGGTTTATGTCTAGTGATTTCAAAATAAAGAAGATGAATTGAAAGTAATGTATAAATCAAATTAAACTTAGTATTTATATCGGGTTAGACACACAGTCCAGTGGTTGGACTGTGTGCATTCAAGATCAAGGCCCCGGGTTCGAGTCTATACATGTTCAGATTCGCTCCCATATTCAAACCTTTTTAATTAAACTCAATTGTGAACTGTGCTGGTAAGTATATATGATTAATAAAAAATATATATCCTCCGGGTTAGATACACAGCCCAATTGGTCGGGTTGTGTGCAACACGAAGCAGAGGTCACAGGTTCGAGTTCGGTTCCACGCACTGTCTTTATAAAATACCAAACCTTTTTAAATTAATCAAAATATGGTTTAATCTAGTAAGTGTATAAATGTAATTAAATCTTGATATATTCCGGGTTAGACACGTAGCTCAGTTGGTCGAGCTGCGTGCACGATAAACGAGAGGTCACGAGTTCGAATCTCACACGCTGCCTAATGTCGACCGGTCCGATTCAAGGGGGAAAACATAATTTTTTTATTAACCAAAATATTTAATTATTTTCCCTAAAAATATATTTTTATATAATTTTTATTCACAAAGTAAAATATATACAGTAATACTAAATCAATCTAAATAATTTAACAAATAACAAGCTAATTAAAAATACTAAACTTAACCAAAAGAATATATTTATCTCAATTATTATGTGAAATTTTAGGTTAGCCTTATCCTTGTTTGGCATCTAAATCGTGCATAATCTTCATCAAATCTTAATCGCACCCACTGTGAGTGAATTCTTACAACTCCCCTTTTTATTCATGTTTTTGGGGTGTATCATGTGTCTCTTTTGTTTATCTCACTAATTCAAATCTCGTGCTATTACCATTATGTGAACTAACGTGCTATGTGATATGGTTGTTGTTATTTTTGTTTATATTTCTCATTACAGTCAAGCTCTCACATTAGGCCCATTTGTTCCCGTTACTTATGGGTGGAGCGTCGCGTTGCATAATATATTAGATCGGCTCCATTTGATTGAGCCTTGATCTCACAGCACATCGCATATCGTGCTCACATGTACATAGCTAGTTGATTGTGTGGTTTGTGACTTAGATTGCATATACGTTTCATATTTAATTAATGCACATTTTATTAAAGATAATAAACATATCATTTTTTTTCTTAATGATTAAATGGGATTCACTCGCCAACTTATGTTGACCAAAATCTCTATTTTTACACATGATACAGGTGAACAGGTTTGAAGCAAGGAACACATAGGACATGAGCCTTAGAAGAAAATACAACGTTACTTGAAAGCTTTGTTTTAGAACATTTTGTGTTTGTATGGATTAAGTGTTGTTTGGAATAATTTATTTAAATTTGAAATAATAAATATGAAATTTTTATTATAGTAAATGTCATGAGCTTTGATGAAAACCCAATCATGCCCCGACTACCATATTCGCTGCGGGTCAGGGTGTGACAACCTCTAGAATCTTTCTTATCCTTCTCACACTTTTATATTTTCTTACATGAACCTCTACCTTATATATATATATATATATATATATATATATATATATATAGGGGAGGATTATCTTGAGAACATGGTTTTTTCTAGAATTCTAAGAACCATTTTCATCCATAGATTATCCTCATTCAAGGGCTAAGATTAAATGGAGGTTTAAATGAGGAGTGAATCATATATTAAGACTCAAAAGGGCAACAAGGTAAAATCACACTTCACTGACTATCAAACAGTCAATCCAAACGTCGTCTTCTTCCTCACGAAACCAAAACCCTAAATTGCTTTTTCTTCCTCCTCGCAATAACAACCTGCAAATCAGAAGTTATCTAGAGTTTTTAAGGATCAAGAGCAATAATGAATGATAATCAAACTGCTGGGAAACATAAAGATGTCATTGAGCATAATGTTCTTGTTCATATATTATTTTTAATTAGTTTACTAAGTTTAGTTAAAGTAGGGTTTTATCTGGTTCTGGTTTTTTCTCAAAGGCTTGATCACACTCACCGAATGAGTAGTCGATGTTTCAGGCTCAAAATCGGTATGTAATTTAGGAACTTTTTTTATTCCTAATCGACATGTTATGATGGTTTTACATGTTTCTTATCTACATTGTTGTTTGATTGAGCATCTGATACAGATCTATGTTAAATAAGGATCTGATTCATGAGTTGTTTGGTGTAAAGTTAAGTTTTATGTATTAGATGATTGATTAAGGACTCTAAGTTCTTTATTTGGTACAAAAAGATTATATATTATGTAAATTACACATACACAATGGTTTGGCATTTTAATAAATGGTTGGTGTGTTCATTTTATATTTGCTACAGAAAGATTATAGATTATGTTTACACATGTAGGAGTGCTAAATGGGTCATGTTCGTGGGTTGAGGGTTTAACCCGACTCGAACTCGAAAATCGTATCATACATATGAACCCGAACACGACCAGAAGTTTTATGGGTTGATCAGAACACGACCAGTTCAACCGAAATTTTTTTATTTTTTTTCTGAAATTAATATATTAAAATTAAAAATTACTTAAAAAACATAAATTTATATAATAATATTATATTAAATTAGAAAATCTAACGTTAATTTCTCTTTTTAGTTATAATTATGGCATAAAATACAAATCTAATTTAATTTATGACATAAAATGTACAGTAAAAAAATGTAATATAATAATAATATAAATGTGTTAAACGGGTCAAACCGCCTACCCGACCAAGTTGACCCGAACCTGACCCGTTAACCTAAACGAGTTCGTAGGTTCAACTTGAAACTGACCCGAACCTGTTTAGACTAAACCTAAACTCGCGAATTTCGTGTTAGGTTCGTGTCGTGTTTTTTAGTCGTGTCAGAAATTCACACCCCTATACACATGTATACATCATAATATTTAAGCTTCAAAAATGTTTATGTGGTGTATAAATATGTTTACACATGTGTACATCATTATATTTAAGATCCAAAAGATGTTTATGTGGTGTATAAATATGTTTACACATGTGTAATTAAAAACAAATGGTATTACGATACTTAATTATGATTACGTCGGTGGATTACACATAATTAATTGTTTTGCGTTTGATTTATGATTATATTCTTTTTCTAAGACAGGTACAAAGAATGAAAAAAGAAAGAATATTGTTAGTGATACTACGATGGAGAAAAGCAAAGACATAAATTGCAATTGAGAAAGAAATATACTATCGAAAAGCGAACATTCATCAAGAAAAAGTGAGAAGAAAGCATTAGAATAAGAGAAAATACAAAATAAAAATACTAGATGTTATTAAGAATAACATTTTTTGTTTTTATGTTATTTTGGTTGGTGTGTGTACATCACGGATGTTGATTTGTTATCAATGTTTTAATGCTTTTGATTCTTAGATAATACTGTATATGTTTAAATCTTACTTATTGGTTGATTTAATGCTTTCATTTTAATATAATACTTTCTTGGTCTAATTTGAAAATGGGTATGGGAGTGAACAATTTACACATGTGTAAAACGTTGCATATATGTAAAATGTTGCACATATGTAATATAAAAGTTTACACATGTATAAATCATAAGAGTACACAAATTAACACATATATGAAGGGTTACAGAGGTTTACACATGTGTAAATAATAATAGTAAAAACATAAACATAGATATGAAGGTTTACCCATGTGTAAAGCATAGTAGTTTAAATAAAAATATAGATATGAAGGTTTACGCATGTGTAAATCATTAGTTTAAAAATATAAACATAGATTTAAAGGTTTACACATGTGTAAATCATATAGTTTAAGAAAAAAAAAACATAGATATGAAGATTGACACATGTGTAAATCATAATAATTTTCAAAAAAAAAAAAGAATAGATATGAAGGTTTACAAATGCGTAAATCATTATAGTTAAAAAGTAGTGTAGATATGATGGTTTACACTTGTGTAAATCATAATAGTTAGAACAATAAATATAACGATGAAGGTCTATGCATGTGTAAATCATAATAGTACAAAAACAAGCGTAATAATAAGGTTTATACATGTGTAAATCAAAATAGTAAAAAAAAAGCATAGAGATGAATGTTTACACATGTGTATATCATAATAGTTTAAATAAATAATAGACATAAAGGTGGTTTACACATGTGTAAATCATAATAGTTTAAAAAATGAGCATAGATTTGAAAGTTTACACATGTGTAACGATAATAGTTTAAGACAAAAGCATTCATATGAAGATTTACACATGTGTAAATCATAATAGTACAAAAACAAGCGTAATAATAAGGTTTATACATGTGTAAATAATAAGGTTTTTTTTTATTATTTTGATTTACACATGTATAAACCTTGTTATTATGCTTGTTTTTGTACTATTATGATTTACACATTGTATAGACCTTCATAGTTATATTTATTGTTCTAACTATTATGATTTACACACTTGTAAATCTTAATAATTTAAAAAAAAAGAATAGATATGAAGGTTTACACATGTGTAATCATAAAAGTTTAAGAAAAAAGCATACACATGAAGATTTACACATGTGTAAATCATAATAATTTAAAAAAAAGAATAGATATGAAGATTTACACATGTGTAAGTCATAATAGTTTAAAAAGTAGAGTAGATATGATGATTAACACATGTGTAAATCATAATAGTTTATAAAAATAAGTATAGAGATCAAGATTTACACATGTGTAAATGATTATGATAGTTAAAAAGAGAATTGATATGAAGGTTTACACGTATGTAATTAAGCTATAAATATTTAAGAAATGTATAACAGACTGTGTTAGATATGTATGTGAGGAGCTTACAAATATATAATTGGTTGTGAGTTATTATTGAAACATGGACGATAAAACAAAAAGGTTATAAAACCAACCCACACAACAAACAAGAAATGTTAATAGTAATTGCATTGAATTAATAAAGTCTACAAACTGTTTTATGTTGTTTTTGAAGGACCACCAAGATTCAAATCGACTTCTACATCACTAAGACTAGTTGCTTGGTTGGTGGTACTAGGCTTTATCTTATTTAATATCGATGATGGGCCTGTTTTACTAAAGAGTTGACCCCTTGAAGTAACAACGTGACACTTGTCGTTTGTGTTAATACTACAACCACTAGACTTCCTCTTTTTTCCTTTTGTTCTCGGTGATATAGAGAATGGGAACACCATTGGTATCTAACCTTTTAGTCACCTTGTCGCAACATTGGAAGCACACATCACCACCTTTGGGGTACCAAACGTCCATAGCGAGTGTCGGCATTGCCCTATCCTGTCAAGAGACAACTCAACTCTTTCAGGACCTAAAATGAAAATCAAGGGCTTTTCTATAAATAAAGTTTATAACTGAGTGAGTTGCGTAACATGTCAAAAGATATTGCAGTTTTAAAACACATGCTAGAAAGATTATTTAAACGAAACTGAAAAGCTATGACAATTGATTAGAAAGAAAATAAGGATAAAAGGAACCTGTGGTGATAGTGTACATAAGAACTAACATTTAACTAATGGAGAAAATAAAACAAAATATGTTGAACACTCAGTTAATTGATTTGGTGTATGGGCTAATTCCACTATGGCTAGTTGCTTGTTGATTAAACCTTAGTCTTGGACTATAGGATTCATGCACATAACAAATATAGATTAACTAATAGCTTGACTTCATTTCTTGTTTTTTATTGACAAACAGAGGCCTATAGAGAACATGGAAATATGCAGATAGGATATCGACATACTAAATCTATATGTTAACCAATAAAGATCAAACAAAATTTTCTTACACACCAACTAAACATCGAATCATCCTATGTTTTATTGCGGATTGGCGGGTCAAAACGATCCAACAACTAAGTCCGTTAAGGGGATTATAACAACAAATCGTTTCTTACAGTAGGCAACATCAGAGATCAGATGAGAGACTTATCAATGGTGTTCACTTACACCATTAAACGCAGCTGAAAGTTCATGAACGTCGATTTTTATAATGCTAGTAACACAAATACAATGATTATTTTTTGAACCAAATTGGCCGAAAGACATTTATACCGTTTAGATGATTTAGTTGTAAGTTTTCATATCATATCCTTGAGATCCATACAGATTAACTACCCAAAAACATATTCGTAATCATTAAATGGCACCAAAAGAATACAGATTAACTAGTAAATCAAGTGAACCAATCATTTAATCAAGTCTCAGCTGATGAACTAATCAAGTGATCATAAGTAAAATTAATTATTATCAGCTAATCAAGTAAAACATATAATAAATCAATTTTCTTTTTAAATTACTTCTTTAGTAGGAATCTTTTGTTTAAAAGAAAAATGAGTATAACACCTTAAAATGCCTAAATTTTATTTGATAACAAGTGCAATCTTCATCCAATTGTGAACTTCAATAAAAATATAAATTAGGGTTTACTTTCATGAGATCAAGCACTAGCTTATCCTAAATTAACAAATAAATCAAAACAATTCATTACATTCAAAGAGACTTTTTAATAGATACATGAAAACAAATATCGAATGCTTCAAACGCCCAATTTGTTGACAACATCGATATGTATCACATAGAAATCTTCAATCCAAGCTATCAAAAGATAACTCTTTCACATACCTTTAGTTCTGACGAGTGTTTGTAGCAGCGGATATAAGGAAGAGCGATTTACAAGCAATAGGCCGGTGGTTAAGGGTGAATCCGTCGCGGTGGTGGAGAGGTAGAGGGAGAATCAGAATGGCAGTGATGGGGAGGTGGAGGGAAAGTAGGAAAGCCTGAGTGTGTGACACTAGATAAGAGGAAACAATATTACCAATTTAACCTTTAAAATACCAAGGAATATAAATGATTGGCTAAGAAATGTTCTCACACAAAAGATGGGTGTTCTCAATTAAACTCTCCCATATATATATATATATATATATATATATATATATTGTGTGTGTGTGTGTGTGTGTGTGTGTGTATGTGTGTGTGGTATAAAAAAGAACGAAGAGTGTCACAGGCGATAGGAAGCCGATGTTGGCGACGTACTGACTCAAAAGGGGCGGTGTGGACGGAGCTTGCAGGCCCAGGGACGAGCCCCACCACCCCATAGTCTTAGGTTGTGGGGTGTGGGGTTCGACAAGTGAAGGGGTAGCTGAGGTGGTGGATCGGCGCCAGGGAAACACGCCCCGCCCCCCATTTCGGTTTCAGTGGACTCAGGGAATTCCTACCGACCTCACCGAGTATAATTTAATGGTTTTCCTTTAACAAATTAAATGAATAAAAGATCAAAAATAAAAAAAGGAAGGGGAAGCACACCATTGGATAGGGGGAAGAAGGATGGGGTGGAAAGGGAAACTGAGATGGTGCTGAGGTGGAGGATAGGGGATATGGTAGAGTAGGTGAGCACACCCCATAGCTTTAGAGGTGAGATCCTAGGTTCAAATCTAAGCAAGAGGAGTTATATAATTAATTTGTGTAATGTAAGGTAGGAGTAAGCTTTGCCATTATTAAAAATATGAATTTTACGGTCATTCAAAATAATATATACAATTTCATTTTTAATCTATTTTAATAAAGTAGAATCCAAACTAACTGGGCAAATTGGATTTAAATAATTCAAATATAATAAACATTTACAAAGAAATCAACACAAGTAGTCAAGAGTACCTGTTACAAGAAGCTGAAACAAAGTTTAATGTATAAAACCTAGCAATCGTTCATCTAGGGGAAGTAACAAAGAGTTTAGTCTTGCATGTTCATCACTGCGGCTTCAGATCTTGATTCGGCATGAGTTTGCATGAAGAAACTGAATGATTGGGGTGTCAAGACTCAGAAAATCACCTATGGGGTGCTCTAGATTCGTAAAAAATGCCTGGAAGCCGAATGATAAGGCCCCATATGATCTTTAGGTTAAAAACACAAAATTCCACGTGAGTGTCCGTTGTGTGGCATGCCAGGCCCTACTGCCCCGTCGCGTGGCATGACAGGGAGCAATTTGACTTTAGCTCTGTCACGCCACACGACAGGTCCCTAGTGCTCCTTCACGTGGCGCGACATAGATCTGTTTCAGAACTTGTGTTTTGAGTACCGACTCAACCGTAAAACCCAACTTTCCTGCTCGTATGCTCCTTTTACCTTGTTTAGCACCTGCTAGGCCAACAAAACCTGACATACAATAAGTACAACATTAAGATACAATATAACGCGTTTAAACTGCTAAAACATATGCAAAACTCAACGCTTACAATGTGTTTTTACAAACACATCATCAATCTGCACAACTCCTTATGGTTTACTCTTTACCTATATGTACAAATTGTACACGCTTCTATTGCATATAAATTTTATGTTATCTTCCCTTAGACTATTACTAAAAATAAAAAAGTGTCCCATGTACGTATAAATACCGAATATTATATTTTACTTTTAATTTTAATTTATAACCTTATGCTTTCTAAACTTATTTAACTATTATTATTGTTATTAAAAATGTTATATTATTATTATATAAATTCAAACTCATTTGAGTTGCGAGTTAACACGTCACAAATCTTGTTTGGTTTAACGGTACTGTCAAAACACGTTTCACCTTTTTATAACAAAATTATTTTATTTTTTATTGTCTATATGACTTGAATCTAAAATCATAATTATTAAATTTAGATGTTTAAAGATTTTGTATCTGTCAATAAGCTCTACCCCTGGTATTATTTATTTTATTAAATACAAAGAATATATAATACTATGACTTTGAAAAATTTAATGTTATATATTTGTTATTTTATGTTTGTATTTAGTGACTTGTTTTGCAGAAGATAATTTTAGTTGTTTATGGGGGCATCCAAAGTTCCCGATAAATAAGATTACACGAGGCATCGTATTACGGGCAACGTTTACGCACAGTTTCCCATAACTGGGCAGCATGCACGTGCATCACTGTCCGGTACCCGCGGTCAGTGGCAAGAACCAGTTTTTTACTTTTTGCCACATTACTTTCTAATTGATGCATTTGACACCTCCACCTTTTATAAAAAGGTTCCATCTTATGTTTGATATTTCTTTTGCTTACACCAATATTAATGCTAATAAAAGCTTGTAAATATCTTGTTCTCTACAAAAGTTGATATTTAAATAACCGGAAAGGTAACTCAAAAGGAGTTATGTTTAGATATAAAATCTTTCTGAATGTCTAGTTTCTATCTACTTTTTCGATTAAATTCGAGGTAAAATCACGTAAATAAAAAACAATAACACCATGATACTAGAGAGTTTAATTAACTGTTTCATGTTGTATTCCCCAGACACAACCCACTATGTATGTTATTGCTTTTGCTTACATCCATATTAATGGTAATAAAAGCTTGTAATTAATCATGTTCTTTACAAAAGTTGATATATAAATAACCAAAAAGGCAAAAGGAGTTATGTTTATTTAAGTAATAAATTTTTGTCTCACTTTATAGGGTCAACTTGTTTTATGATTAAATACAAGCTAAATCGCGTAAATCACAGACAACATCATGAGAATAGGGTTCAGAGTCTCAACGATGTCGAATTGATTAGGTGAAAAACATCCACACATCAGCAATATACACCATGCTTGTGTTTAGTGCATTACATGCGTACATTGTGCATTACATATTCATATGTTTTATGAAAATTTACTTATAATCAAACATATGCTAGTTAATATAAAACATATACTTATTCATCATTTAACCTTGTAAACTACTAACTTATATTACAAAAGACCTAAACATGTGATTATCATTATTGTAGCATATTGCTTATGAGAGATCTAACACGGTAACACCATTACTGATATATTAGATTTTTATTATTATTAATTATCAGTCTTAGTAATTTTTATAAGAATACATTATCTGTACTATATTATAATACATACAAGAATGAAAAAAAATATAATTTTGTATAATTGAAAGGCTAACTGGTGTGGTGTAAAGATCCTATCACCATGTAAGCATCACATTTGCCCTCTCAAGCAGAGAAGACTTTAAAGCCTTCACCCTAACACCCATGATTAAAGCCATACAAAAAAAATTAAAAAAAAGACATTAAGTTTTAATTTATTTGCACATAGGCCCCACATTGTCGCCCTCTGACACCTGCTACCACGATGGCGGAATGGTTATGACCGGGTGATGTATTGGGCACTAACAAGGCGATGTGGTAGGTATCGCTATGCCATACCATCGCACCGTACGAACACTCCTCTACTAATAATAAATTTTCATACAAATAAACTTCATTAAGAAATGACACCGTATCTGATAACATTGTTTCCATAAAGTTATGTCACAAACTTACAAAAAGCAAACTTGAGGGTACAACTTCAAAACTTAACCGAACATTATTAAACCACATCAGTCATCTTGTTCTTCCTTAGCTGATGGGGTTTATCAAAGGTTTCTCTGCTAGCTAATCAGATCCCATTTTTGTCACCCATTCCTCTCTCTCTCTCTAAAACCAGTACACCGTACACGTTACCTAGATCATGATCCATTCCTCCACTATTAACCACCTAATTCATGGAATGTGTGGTGGTTAATAGTGGAGGAATGGATCATGATCTAGGTAAATGTGGTAATCTGTACGGTGTACTGGTTTTAGAGAGAGAGAGAGAGGAATAATGCCGCACCCACAAACCCGTACCGTCACCAGAAACCGTACCCGCACTCGCCGCTTCTCCGCCTGTCACCGTCACCCTAGCGAGCCTGTCACAGGCTTTTGTGCATTATGTTTACGAGATCGTCTCGCAGGTCTAGACTCTTGTTCCTCTGGTCAAGTTGATGATAATAAGAAAGAAGATAAAACAAATGCTATTATAAGCAGTCGTCATACCAGACGCAACGTCATTAATAATAATGACGTTGTGTCTGCGTCTGCAGCGCCGGTAATGCGTAGGAGCAAGTCCGTCGCTACGGACAAATGCGAGGCGTTGAGTATGCTGGATATTGATCCCCGGAGGAGGTCTTGTGATGTTAGGGCTCGGAGTACTCTCTCCGATTTGTTCATGGGGGATGACACGCCATCCACCACTAATAAATTGCGAGAGGGTGCTCCGAGTTCTTATTCTACCATCGTAGAGGCAGTGGTGGAGAGTGAAGAAGGAAGAGAAGAAGATGACGTTTACAGTGAAATTAGGGTTTTGGATGATGAAGTTATGGAAAATGATATTGTTCATGATGATGAGAGTGAAGAGGAAGAAGGGGATCTCAAGACTATGAAAGAGATTATTGAAATGGAATTGGATAATAAAAAGAGGAATTTCTGGGATGCAGCTTCTCTTTTCAGTCAGAAGTTGAGAAAATGGAGGCAAAAGCACAAGGAAAAGAAGCAAAGTAGATGTATCTATAGTGGAATTGACAATGATAGGTGAAAATTAGGGCAGTTTTCGCGGTTTAGGGATAATCGAACCGAGGTGGAAGATAACAGATTCGGTCGAAGATCTTGCGATACAGAACCTAGGTTTTCGATAGATGCTCATCGGTTGTCTGTTGAGGATCCACGAATTTCGTTCGATGAGCATAGAGCATCATGGGACGGGTACATGATTGTGAGAACAATTCCTAGCCTTACGCCTATGCTATCAGTCGTTGATAACATGATGTTAGGTCCTGGAAATAGGGTGGCGACGACAACAATGACAACGGAAAAAAACGTGCAAATGCATTCGATAAGTGAAGATGGTACGGGTTCTGGTGGTTCTGCGCAATCGGTTTTAGATTCTTCTTCCTCAAATAGAGGAAGCAGTTCGAGTTCAAGTACGAAAACACTAGGGTCAGGTGGTGATGATGTGAAATCAGCTTCAAATGCGCTCATTTCACCTGCGGATGATGTTATTTTCCAAGGTACAAAGTTGGTTACTACGGAAAAGGAATTGAAAGATTGGCATTTGAATTCTGTCAAAAACAGCACAGTCGAATCTGTTCCGAATCCACCCAATTTAACTGGTAAAACGGCAGTGACAAACGCGCGCAAAACGATTGCGTCGATTAGGTGGAAAAAGGTCTGTAATCTATGGGGTCACAAGCACCAACTTGATGACAAAAAGAATGTTGAAGATGTCCCAGAAAAGAGAGTTGAAACAGGGATTTCAAGTGTAAATCTTGTTAGAAACCGAAGTTTGGTGAAATTAAGGAATAGGAGTACGAGGTATTCAACTAGTGATCTTGATAGTGGTTTGTTGAGGTTGTATTTGACACCATTTAGGAATTCTAGAAGGAACAAATCTGGAAAAAGCAGGGCTCCATCAATGGTATGCAACTGAAGTAAGATTTTGCTGTTAGGTACTCTTATAACTGTCTCCCAGAAGTAGCATAACTCTGTAGATCCTGTTAATTTGTTTTTGTTTAAGGTTGCTTGTAATGTGGTTGGTCAGTAAGTGATGGGAATAATAGCATTTAAGGTTTTATGTTGTTTATGTTTTCCATAAGTAAGACATACGTAGTTACTTACATACATAGAGTAAATCATCTTCTTGCAATGGTTTTCAGTTTCCAAATTCTTGTTTGAAAATAACAACTTGCGACACAGTTTCGTGACGACAATATTGATGTGGCCATACTAATTGTAAATTAGCTACTGCAATGCATTCTCTAAGACCTTATCTAATGTATCGCCTAAGAAGAGCGTGTCTGTTTGATGCTGAGGAGAGACAGTGGCAGATCCAGGGGGTTCCTGGGTTCCTAGGAACCCCTCGGTTTGGAAAAAAATGGAAAATTTTAGTGTAAACCTTGTATGATTGGAAAAAAATTAGTGAGATTCTAGCAAAAGGAATCCCATGAAAAAATTTCCAGGATTCGCCACTGAGAGAGAGGGAGGGGACAATTCTATGAGGAAGAGCATGTGGGCAGCCATGGTTAGGCCATGAGGAGAGTGAATGATGCCCGTGAAGAAAGGGTCGAGAGAGAGGTGAGCAAGCCTACTGCCTTAATGAAGGGGTCGTTCGGGCTAAGGATAATTGATTAAAAGCTTAAATCATTAAAATAGAAATTGGCTTAAAATTTTTGGTTTTTATAAAGGTTGCCCAAAAAAAATCTTGCTTTCTTTATAAAATGTAAATATCAAATTAAAAGCGGAGCAAGACTGGCTTAAAATACACTAGCTGTTTTACAAAATGTGAGACAAGATGTACATATACAAAAGAACAGAGGCCAAAAAACCCACCCTTTTATCAATACACCAAGAAGATCAAATGAGAGCAAATAAGGGGTCTCACACATACAGACGCCTTTGCCAAAAATTTCCATGGATGGACCCACGCATTGCAGCATCTGTCGGATTGCCAGCTCGACGCTTATGTTGGCTAAAAACGTCCAATTGTGGGTGCCCTTAGCACTTGCTAGGTTCTAAGCCTTCTTCGTAATAACATTCTCCACCTTGATTGATCAGTGAGTCAACCGTCAATTGGCATCAAAGTGCAGGAACTTCAAACACCCCTGCAGCTTACTCCCATTAATTCCACAATCAACCAAACTTAACACTAGGCCTCTTGAAAGGAAAATAAAACAATCCGTAACATACATTTATAATACCTTTAATTATCTTTCATATTCCATTATCAAGCTCAAATAGCCACGAGACCACGAGAGTAAGAGAAGAGGCTAGGTGTCGGTGACAGAAACGAGAATTAGAGGTCACTACCATCCTACCACCATACATGCGATGTCATCCATCTCTCTTGAAACTCCTTTATTTACTTGCAAAATAACTCTATAATGAACCTCAAAAGGTGCAGCACACTGATATAAAATAGAGTTGAGAATGAGCCTCAATAGCAGAGGTGACAATTTTGACCCATTAACTTATGAACAGGTCATCTTTTGTTACATTTTATCCAAAAACTTATATTGTCATCGAAATAGTAAATACTTTTTTAATTTTGTTCGACACAATAGTTATTTAAAAAATGCGGACAAAATGTGTTTCACATCACCCCAGCCCGTTACAATACATTACCAGTTAAGTTTAAAGCTTTAACTGACCCACTCTTTTTGCCACCACTACCCAAGGGGCGTGAGCCAACAAAATAAACTAGCTAAAAAGAACATAACACATTGACAAAAAGCATGCTTACCTTTCCCAGATAATATTCATCTCCAATCATCAAAACAAATAGATTGAAGAGATATATGCCCAATAAACAGATCCTTCAAATGCTGTTTACACAACCCGATTCGCTTCCCATGCATACTCGGATGAATACTGCTTGAAAATCCTGTATTCCAAACCGGAATTTTTTGTCTTTGCATAACGTGGATCGTGTAAACTCACGGTGCAGCGGCCCTACAGCCTATTACAAAGCAGGTACATGGTCTAGATTTACTCACAGTTCTCGCCAAAGATAGTAAACACAAACCGCTATACGGAATCCCATACAACAATCCCTCATCATAATAAAAATCCCAAGATTCCACAATCGCGTTAACAGAAACATTTTCATAATCGTCGCTTGATGGGAGTACGCTCAGATCCGAATCAAACTTCCTCTCGGTTTCAGACTCGTGTAATCGATACTTCGTTGCTAGCGTACGGATGCACGATTTCTTAACTTTTTCAGTAATCAAGAGCTTTATTTCCACAAAATTATCGCATAAATGATACCATCGAAGCCATCGAGTAACAATACCATGAAACCAATCGATAATATGCTCATGGTCTAGTAAAACAAGCGTGTGGCACGCACGCGGGTATCCTTCACGATTCGTTATTCCATATCGTTGTAAACACATTCTTATAGCCTTCAACGGCGACGAAACTTCCGTCACGTAAACCGACTCAGAAGAAACGGTGGATTCCGGTAAAAGGGTGACGGTCGATTTTGTCTCAGAAGAAACGTAACGTTTGACGTGATTTTGAAACGCATAAAACGAATCTTTTAAATCTTGTGGTAATGCTTTTTCGGTTAACAACTTCGATAAGATATGCTCTTCGGTTTCGTGTTTTTTTAAAGTTATGTCTTGCATCCAAACTTTTAGTAAGACTTTATACCAGTGATCGGTTAACATTCCCGGTTTACAAAAACATGACACGTGGCTTAAAACCGAGTTATAGTCAGCCAGATGTTTGATTTCTGACTCTTTGACTTTCTTGAATCCGTGACCTAACACTTTCTTCCCGATATTGACCATCCCTTCATCCCACGCCTCTTCTTTCTGCAACGCGAATAACTTGACTTTTTTCCTTTAACTTGTGAACCGCTCTAACCGCAGGACTCTCGATTACAGTCCTCTTAATAATCTTGCCCGTGAACTTTACACCACGTGGATCGTTACATCGCAAAATATTCGTTTTACTATCAAGATCCAAATATAGTGATCCCTGCATGTAGGTTTCGATTTCCGACTTCAAAGCCATACTCACTTCTTTGGAGCCGTTAACTAAAATAAGAATTTCATCCATTAACCGACAACAATGTACCCGAACCCCCGACATATATCTTTCGTCTCGAGTGGGACCCATCTGTCTCCTAAACCAGCTACGGAGCTTTGACTCGTCACGTTGACCGTCATCTGATGCGTAGAAAACTTCATACTTCATTGACAAGTTAAGAATCTCGTGATCAAAGAGGTCGAGATATATATTTATTAATATTGGATACAACACGCCTTCTTGTGGGAGACCGTGGCCTTTAGCAAAAAGCTCCGAACTCTATATTAAGAACTCCAGCGTTAAACATGCTATGAATTATAGAATATAATTTGGGATCTTCGATCATATTCTCCATTGTCGATATGAGCTTAGAAAGGATACGCGTGTCAATCTTTTTGTTAAGTGTTAAAGGGAACCACCAATCCGGATTCACGATTTCTTTACAGATGTACTTTAATGCTGATGATTGACCCCTTCCGGTTCGGCATCCTGAGAGATTTTGGAAAAATGCGGTCTGTAAACGACTTCTAATGCTATTCTAATGGCTTCTTGAATTACGTTCGTTTTGAGATTTGGAAGTACGAGTTTTTCGTTGTTTGTTCTCCTTGATGAGATGGAAAATACATTGAACTTATGTCGAACTTTCCGGAAGCTAATTCTTCGGCTGGAGAGGTGAAGCTGATATTGTCACATTCGGATGATAAGTTGACTTTTGAGTTGACCCTCATACCTGTCGTAGGCGTCTTGAAGAGTATATGGATTGGCGATTACTTTTTCGATAAGATCGTGAAATTTTCCGTTCTTGTATTGATCTTTTACCCTTTTCTTTATACGTAGCTCGAGATACCTCTTGAGCTCTAGCCGGTTCATCGGTTTCCGTTCATCGATTGGAGAAGACCCATCGACTAAACACGCTAAGTTGCTTGCTAACGACATTTTGTCGATGGTGGTGGTGTTACCATTGTTAATGGACTTTTTAGATAAATCAACTGAATGACCAATGTATCGTTTTCCTGTGAGGACACAAGATTTCAAGTTATGAATGTCTTCTTGCTAGAAACAAAAGAAGATTAAAAAGGATAAAAGAGTGAAAGTACACAGATGATCCCTGTGGTTTATCAAAATTTTGGATTTTGTCCCTAGCTTTTCAAAAGTACACGGATGGTCTCTGTGGTTTGCACTTTGTAACGCATATAGTCCCCAGCCAACAAATCTAAAGGTTTTAGCAGGTCCAAGTTAAGGACTAAATGTGTTACAAAGTGCAAACCACAAGGACAATCCATATACTTTTGGATAAAGTTGGGGACTAAATGCGTTACGAATGCAAACCATAGGGACCATCCGTGTAATTTTTGCAAAGCTAGGGACCAAATCCAAAATTTTGGTAAACCACAAGGACCATCCGTGTACTTTACTCGGGATAAAATAAAGAAACTTATTGGTGGTTGTATGGTACAACAAGAGGTGGCAAAATGTGCAAGGAGCGAGTTGGGTAACTGGAAAAATGAATTCGAGTCAAAATATGTAATTTCGAAACAAGTCAAGTAATTTGGACTGGGTTATGTCGACAAAACATTTGTCCTAAATTTTGAATTTTCACAAGCAATTAGCATGCCTGATATGATTACGAAAGGTTTGCTTTTTTTAACAATTATTTTATTCATTGAATAAAAGTCCTTTTGTTCTGCTATTATCACTGGAAATAAAAAATTGAATACAAACTATTCTAACTAAAAATAACGAATTGACCTTATCAGTTACTGTTGTAACTAAAGAGACCAACGGAATACCTAACCTTGTCTATTTTGATGCAAGGTTTACTTTTAACGTTTATACTATCAACAGAAAGCTAGATTGTGGCGTTGCATTAGAAAGTAATGCAGGACGTAGTTATGCTAGAAAACGAGATTACCTGTGTCAACAGCTGATAAATTGACTGAAATAAGATTAAACCACTGAAGATGTGTGGTCCGGTTTATAAGTTTCCTCCTGCAAATCATTGGTAGACCTATACACCACAATTTTGCACATATATGTCTGTCAGATTTCAGGCAGGGATGTTACAACAGGCGTTTTAGCAGGCTCGTGTAAAATCCATGTCAGCCACATGAACTCAAACACACCCGCTTATTCGTGGGTTGACATGGAAAAGACATATTTGACACAATAAATATATCTTTTTTTTTCTTTTTGCATATTAGTACTCAAAGTACCTTCTGAATCAAAGGTTAGAGCATCTATGCGTTCTGTATATTTCTCCGAGTTCTTCAAAATTGTCAAGATAATCAAGCTTCTCCAATTCTTTCACTTAGAACTTCAATGGAGGGAAAAGTAACAAGATGATTTCTATAGAAACAGTTTACCACTGATCCAAAATGAACAAATAATGATATCGTAAACACTTTTTAATGACAACATAGGATCGAAATGCTTCATATCATTGCAAATAGAAAGCAGGTCATATTCTTTTTATAATTACTATTATTGTCATTTCAAAAACTCTTAAGAGATCATAGAGTACAATAAAGTTTCCTCGAAGAAACAAGGTCCAAATTACTACATGCACACGTGCGCGCGTTGGATACAAAAATGCAACACAAAGCAAATTATTAACAATAATGCATGGCATTTAGCCCTAAATACATCAAGTTTTGTCATAGGACATCACATGAAAGGCGTAAACCAACAAATAATCTATGAGAAACTGAAAAAGTTAAAGCTCTAACCGCACAACACAGCAAAACTTCATGATCATCTGATAGGTTTACTGAGAAAACCTACAAACTCCCAAGAACACAAAAGAAGAGGGACATAAAACTAAAGTTTCATTCAACAATTTTCTCAAATCATTACTGAAAACACAAAGCCTTATATAAGCATACAATGCAAGTACGGAAATAAACTAACCACTAAATAAACTAACTACTAACTACTGAAAATATGCAAACAATAGAAATAATAA
This sequence comes from Scalesia atractyloides, assembly GCA_947069175.1. NCBI lineage: Eukaryota > Viridiplantae > Streptophyta > Magnoliopsida > Asterales > Asteraceae > Scalesia > Scalesia atractyloides. The sequence continues at coordinate 44,701,592 of CAMTDV010000022.1, forward strand.
ATGGAAACACAAAGTGACGGGCAAACTAAATGATGGTGCATGGACACACAAAGTGACGGGCAAACTAAATGATGGTGCATGAGAACGTGTGATAGTTGTTGGGCTTCATGGGTTTGTTTATGTGGGTTACGTGATTGTATCATCATCTAACTATAAAGAACTAATGAGAATTCTACTCGGAATTTCTAGCAGACGTGATTGTTTGGAACTAGTGTAAGATATACCTATGAGGTTGTACCTTCAAATCCGCTTCAGTGACCTTAAGTAGCAGATTTGAGAACTGCATCCACAAAGCAGACGTCAACTAATAAGACAAATCCAAAAAAAAAACAATGAAGCAAACATCATATAATTTCTACAATAACGATTAACCTAATGAATTCATTTATGAGATGCATAAGTACCCATTCAACATATTCATAAAGAGCTACAACCAGATATAAACGTATGGCACAGTCAATTTTGACCTGCTTATTTTTTATTTTTGAAGTGTATATTTTGGGTCAAGCATTTTATCAAACACCTTATATGCATGCTAAAAATATCATAAGCCATCATGGACGTGAAAACTCAAATTATATAATTTTCTTACGATTGGTATAGTGAATATACAACAACAAACATAACAAGCCATTATAAGTTTATATTTTGGGTCAAGCATTTTATCAAACAACTGGTATGCAAGTTGATTTTGAGCCTAAAAATGTGTTTAGAGTCTGAGGCGATGAACAGCAACAATTCGTGTGTTTTGGGTGTTTTGATTCACATGGAGAAATCATTCAAAAAAAGGATGAATCAGCAGAATTTAGAAGTGCAAACAAATAATGGAAGTGGGTAATATCAGACACAGGAAGTTTTGCAAGTGTTTCAAGAAGATGATGTGGGACTTATTACCTGGGTTGATGCGCCTCAATATGAATCCAAAAGAGAAAAAAAATTGCTAAACTGCTTTGAAATTACTAGATGGAGACATTATTTTTTTAAAAACCGGACACCCTCGAGTCTAGAATACACATTTTAAATATCTTTCGGCACATATCCCCTAAAATTATTTACACATCTCCGAATCTTATACTCCCCTTATGGTACTATAAACCTAAAATTGGCCTACCCATACACCGCTTGTAGTGCCAATTATTGGCTCTCAGCCAATTATTAGGATGTAATTATATAAATTTTATTTATTTCATTGATGTTTTAGAGCATTGGCAATGGATTTTTTATATTTGTGTGAGTAAGTTAGTTATGTTATAAGGGGAGTGGGGGCGCCTCCGTGGTGGCCGGTGACATGCGTGGAACATCGCCGTCACCGGTGTCCACCACGTGTGGTGAAGATAATGTGTCAAAATCATCACGCGTTGAACAATCAACATATCCGTTGCAAATTTGACCGTTGGACGAGGGATATGACTGTTTGAACATTTTATTTCATATATAAAAAATAAACCTTTAAACACTATATATAAACCATCTAATTCAACTTTTTAAAACCCACAAAAAATACCATCTCTACAATCATATTCTTTAACTCAAAAAATGGAAGGCTCAAGCAAACGTGGTTCGGGTTCGAAGAAAAAACAAACACGACCAAAGGTTCGAGCTAATCTTAGCGGGCCCGCAAGATTTCAAAACGAACCGTTTCAAACCTACCGTTTCTCAACCAACCCTTTCCTCACCAACCCTTTCCACACGAACCGTTTCATACCCAACCGTACCCCAACCGGCCTATCAAAACCAACCATTTATTCCACCATATCCAACCCAACTGTTTCAAACTCAAGCTTTTAATCAAATGTCTATCGACCCACCTGAAGATAACAATCTATCCATCAATTCGCCCGTGCATATCGCGAACCACAACAACAAAACGATGAAGATAGTGAACCGTTTCAAGAAGAAGAAGACGACGACGATGTAGAGGTTGATATCGTCCCAATAGCCGGTGGTCGGAGAGCTTGGACGAGTGCCGAAGAGGTCGCCTTGGTCAAGGCATACTTGCACACATCCGAAAATAAAAAAAACATTCAAACGAATCAAAGAAGAGATTTGTTTTGGCGTCGAGTTATTGACATTTTACCAAACTTTCCGGTTCGACCGAACGCAACATGGATCAAATGACGTCAAAGTGAGGAGATTTGAACCGAAAAATGAGTAAATTTAATGCTTGCTTCATTCAATTGGTAATTTTTTAATGTTACATTGTTATATTTTTATCTTGTTTATAAAGTATTTTTTACCTTGTTTATAAAATATTTTTTATGTTGTTTATAAATTTATTTTGATCTTGTTTATAAAATATTTTTGTAGACCCGAGATCCACAAAGCGGAGCAAGCGAGGCGACTATCATAACGCCCTAGAGGAGTATTTCCGGACATACAAATGTAAAACTTTTCCAGACATAGCGTCATGGGAGGTTGCGAGACATCACCCGAAGTGAGAACCTCTTAACTTGGTCAACATGCATGGGCCGACGGCTCCAAAAAAAGAGGAGGTTCAAAAAGATAGCAAACCTCTGAGTCCGGGAACTACACCACTTCCGAGTCCGGGAACATGCCTGAAATGAATCTTAACGATATACCCGATGACGACCCCGAAAAAGATGATACATCTACTAGGCCAAATAGCAAGAAAAGTGGTGAGTCGTCATAAAAAATACCATCACTAGTGATGGGCACCTTCACTAAATTCCATCACTAGTGATGGAATGATGCTCGATGAGGTGGCGGAATTTGATTGGGTGTGGTGAGTGATGGCTAGTGGAGCACCCCCACCCCCTTAAGGAATGGTTGTGAGTGGTTTTGAGTGAAGGAAAGTGTTGATACACTTTTGTGTCTGTCGCTTGTTCTTAGTTACATTTTTAATTGTACGGTCTTTGTTTATTGTGTCTGTATAGTTTGGTCGTGTCGACGAAATCAAGATATCCTCCTATCTTGATTTAGTACGACGTTGAGTTTGTCTGTGTTGTAAAACAGTTGCATGCATGCATACCGTTAAGTCTTGTGTACGGCATGTCTGTTAGCACGTTCTCCGAAGAACACTTATACATGCGAGTGAAAGGTGCTTCGTACGAGCAAGTTGTTGCTCTACGAGCCATTTACCGTTCGTACGAATGATACTCTAGTCGTACGAGTGGCCCCTTTCAAAAAGCTCTTTGCTTGTTGGTGCGAACCAGTTCCTGCTCGTACGAACCAGAATTGTTCATATCAGCAACCAATGTTGAATGTTCTTCGTGAATTATACTGTTCCGTACGACCAGTAACATTCTTCGTACTACTGCTAGGTGTTGGCACTATATAAACAGACATGCACTTCTCAGTGGACAAGTGAATACAAGAGTGACACTAGATAGAGACACTGAAGCACAAGAGATAGAGAGCACAGAAAGTATATCCTGAGTCTGTATAAACATTGTTTGTATATGTTTGTACTAGTTCTCTTCTATTAATCAAGATAGTGAATCTTTGGTTATCTTGTGTTTCTTACTTTGCTTTGGTTTGCATACTTACTGGATTTTGCACTCGTATGTGTGTTACATAAACATGGAAGTAGGTTAATCTTGATCCTGCAAGTGGACCTACAAGTGGTATCAGAGCTCTGGCTCTCTTCCTTGTTTAAAAACCAAGCTCAGTGTTGTGTCTGAGCTAGTTGTGAGGGTTTCTAGAAGTGCTCTTGAACTCATAATAAGAAACTTAAGTTTTTAAAAGATAACTAGCTTAAAACTTAGGTAAAACTTGTTGTATCCAGAAATTTTCATAAAAACCTTATTAGAATACATGGAGACATGTTAGGATATGGGTTTTCCTAAAATTTTCTATCAAAGTTCAGTTGGACATATTTCAGGTGAAACATCTACCGGAAAACTCACCGGAATATTCTTTTAGGGTTGACCAAATCTTTGGACTTGACTGTTTTGACTGAAAAACTGATATTGGAATGTTTGTCTTTTAAACCAAAATTGTGTAGACAACTGACCACTTTCGAACAAACTCAGAAACAAGTCACTGTTAGAAAATGAAATTTTCACCAACCAACCCTGCAAAAAGATTCCTCCCTGCGAAAAACCAAACTTCAACAAAAACCATCCGTGCGAATAACCCATCCGCACGAAGAACAAGACTGTTCGTATGAAAAACCAAGTCACTCGCACAAAGAACCTTGTTCGTGCGAAGCATAAGTTGCTCGCACGAAAGACTCTTGTTCGTACGAAGAATTGTGACTCGTACGAATCATTGATTTGTACGAAGAACCAAGCTTCTTTGATCTGTTTTTCGTGTTTTAGTTTTTCAAAACTTTGTGGCTTTTAAAATTGTGAACATTAAAAGTAGACTGTTATTTTAAAAATTAATCGTTAAAATTTTTAAAAGTTTACCTTCATAAACAAGAAAACAAAATGGGTACTAATCCTTGGGATTGGGAAGTAGTTCAAGTTCAAACCATTCAACACAATGCTCCGCAACCTCATGGGTTAAATCACTGATGCCTCAGCACACAACCATGATTACCCTAATCAATGGGCGTGTGTGGCAAATTAAAATAGAGCATTCAGACTCTTCTTATAAGCGAGAGTGAAACAGGAAGTAATAACCGTCCACCGAAATTGAATCATATGAACGATTATCCTTCATGGAAAAGTCGTTTTCATACATACATTTATGGTCAAAATATAGAATTATGGACATGTTTTACTACACCATATAAGGAATCTCTCGAAGAAGCAGGAGCAAATCCAACCTCCTTAGCTAACTTAGATGAAAATGATAGAATGGCCTATGATTTAGAGAAGAAGGTGTTTGCTATCCTTACACAAGCACTTCATAAGGATATTTACCATCAGTTTGTGTTAGTACCACCACTAAAAATTTGTGGGTACTTTGAAGCAAGAGGGGAAGGAAATGCTGCAACAAGAAAGATAAGGCCTGATCTTCTAAAGAAAGAGTTTGAAGGTTTCATGTTCATGGAGAATGAAACACTGAGCGATATGAAAACCCGTTTCTACCATCTGCTTAGTGAAATGTATTCATAAAAAGTGTTAGCATCTCCACAAGAAATCATGATGCGTTTTGCTGACGCCTTACTGCCAAAATGGAGTCAATTTATTGACTTACTAAAGCGTACAAGTGTTTTGGATGTGATTAGTATCTATGAATTTGTTCAGAAGCTGGAAAAAAAATGAAGAAGAAATTCGGAAAGCAAAAAGAGTTTCTGTTCCACAAAACCCTGAAATGTACTTTGGAGATATTAACACAGGTGTTAGTACAACTCAGCAACCAAAACTTCAAACCACGTTTGTGTCAAATGTTAATCCCTTTCTACCACCACCAGTTCAAGCAGATCAATCTGTTAGCTCAAGTACTCAAACCTATGGTCAAGTATTTGATCCTAAAGCCTTTCTACCACTACCTCAGGTTGTTACACCTCAAGTTCCACAACAAGCTTCTCAACAAGCTTTCTATGGTAACAACTTTCAAACTGCAAATACTAATACCGTCAGACTTGATACATCACATCTTTCCAAGGTCAGTGTAGAAGTTGCTCGGGAACACATGGAACTTCTGGACACCATGGTTAGTGCTTACTTTGGACTAGTCGCTGGTCAAATTGGGAACATCAATTTGACTAATGAAGACTATCAACAAATAGACAGAGATGAGATGGAATTGATGGATATTAAATGGGCATTTGCAAGTGCGGTCAGAAGAACTACAGACTACATGAACAGAACTGGAAGAACAAGTTTGGAAAGCAAGAAAGATACGAAGTATGGTTTTGATAAAGATGCTGTTACTTGCTTCAACTGTGGACAAAAAAGGTCATTTCAAGCGTGAGTGTACTCGACCTAGTAAACAAGGAAATCACAACCCTTTCCAAAATCAATCAAGACCATCCAACACAATTCAAGTTAACAATGAACGTAGAATAGTAGCTGTTAACAACCCAAACAACTCCAATCAGTCTGGGCATTCAAACAACACAAAGTTCAAGCAGATGAAGGATGCAATTGGTCAGTTCAGTTGGGAAACGAGAATCAAGGAGGAACTGCATGTTAAGCCAAGATAATCAATCATATCAAACATGTTCACAGTATTGACACTTCTGATGATGATGATAGTTCTGGGTATAATGGTAGCTTTGACAAAGAAAGCTCGAGTGTAGGTGGTTATGGATCTGATTCAGATATCAGGGAAAGGATTGATACTGAGGTCAATGAGTTGCTGAAAGAAGCAGAGAAGTTGAAAAGCCAAAAATCTGGATTGATGAAGAAAGCAGAAGTTGCATCAAAGGAAATGGAGAAACTCTTTGTCAACAATACTTCCTTTTCTCATCATACCGCTTTCATGGCTAACGTTGCAGGTTAAACAAGTCAGGTAAAATCCGACTATCCTAAGATATGCAGTGACTGTGCTGAATTAAAAACTAAATTTGAAACTATAAATAGTCACAATCAAAGCCTAGTAGTTGAACTGTCAAAATGCAAAGAGGTAAATCTGGCTTTAACTCGAAACAACAAAGAATTCAAATTTGTAATCGAGACTCTTAAGAAAAGCGTTTCTAAATTGACAAAAACAGTTTTGAACAAGCAAACAAGAATTAATAACTACATTAATATCCTTGAAGAAATGAAAAAGGAGTTAGCCATTGCCAAATGCGAACATGATGCAATTAAGCTAAAATTGGAGAGTTATTCTAACTCCCGATATGTGCTTGATCACATCATTGACGTTCAAAAACTTAAGGGAGATGTCAAATGCATTGGGTATAAATCGTGTCCACCTCCATTGAAACACAATTATACCAAATTACCTGATGAAGAGGAAATGCCATGCTTTGAACCATCTGTACCTCTTAATCCTGAAGAGTTTGCAGCAGGATTAGGGTTTAAGCTAGACAATTCCTCAGAAGAATCCAGAAAAATAGAAAATTCATCATCTATTATTGATCAAAATCCATCTATAATAGAGGAAGATGATTCATCAGATAACGAGTCAGAGAAAATCGATCAGGATCAATCTCTTGATGAAGAAAAAGGGGTAGAAATTTCTACTACTCCTAATGTGAAATCTGTTGCAAATCAAGAGAATAATCCTATCAAAACTATCAAGACAACAGCGTCTACATCTGAAAATGATAATGTGTTGTATACTTTGATTAGGGATGAGAAAATTTACTCAAACAAAGACTTTCTGATAAAAAATGTAAATCCAACTTAATTGATCAAGTTTTGAAAATTCAACAACAAAATTTTTGGAAAAGAAGAATCCAATCAAGTCACAACCATTAATCATTTCAAAAGAAAAACAACAAGTAAAGCGAGTTGAAAAACCTAAGGCATCACAACCAAAGGTTGAAGCTAAAGGAGCTCGCTACAAGAAGAAACTGAAGAATGTTAAATTTGTGGGTTCAACCGGTACTGATAAAAGCCAGACTTTTGAAAGCATGTCTAATCTTGATTTTGTGAATCAAGTCAAGATTTTAAAGTGTAACAGTCAAAACAATTACACTCAACACACAAATGGGTGTGAAGATGGACCAAGTACCTCTAGACCCACAAGTTCAACATCAAGTCATCAAAAAGGATCTCCTAAGTTTGTTGAAAGGAGAACATGTTTTAAGTGTGGGGAGTTTGGCCACATAATCAAAAACTGTACCAACCCAGCAAAACCGAAGTTTTTGTTGAAAAAGCCCCTTCTGAAACAAACTGCCAACGTTGATCTGTGTCACCTAAACAAGACGAACGAATTGTTAAGGAACAAGAAGACAAACAGAGACGTAAACAAGTAAAAATAATTGAGAAGGCATTAAAACTAGATGTTTCAGAAAGGAAACCAAGTTCATCAAGTTTGATAAAACCATAAGTATTTAAATCTGTAAATAATAGTCAATCTGGTAAATATCAACAATCTTGGAAACCTAAAACCAGTAAAGTTTCAGGGGAGGCACAAAATTTCCAAATCATCAAGAAATAGAAATTACATTTCTTGATGATAAGAGTCGACCCAAGACCTTAAGGCTTTGGTCCCTATCTCAAACTAATCGGGTAATGTAATGTGCAGGGTATTCCAGGAGGAACTGTGATAGAAAGATTGTTAGAATCGCCTTCTTCTAGAGGGATCATCTAGAAAGCAAGTCGTTATAGTCATTGGATTGTTGACAGTGGAGCATCAAGGCACATGACAGGCGACTTAAGGCTCCTATATGATGTTAAAAGCATTAGGGGATGTTATGTTGCCTTTGCTGGAGATAAGGGCAGATACATCACTGGAGAAGGAATGGTTTCCAATGGTGTTGTTAGTTTTGACAAGATCAATTATGTTCGTCAAATTGATCACAATCTTCTAAGTGTTTCTCAAATCTGCGACAAGAAGTTCACGGTTCATTTTGATGATGCCGGTTGTTATGTGCTGAAACCTGGTTTCAAGATTCCCAAAGAATGGATTCTCCTGTCAGCTCCAAGAATTAATGTCTTGTATATTCTTGACATGAGCCAAGCCATTACTACGTCTGCACAAGTTAATGTTTTGTCTCAGAAGCCACCAAAAAGGAATCAATATCTTGGCATAGACGAATGGGACACATTCACTTGAGGAAAATGAAGTATCTAGTGAAAAATAATCTTGTGAGTGGTGTACCAGTAAAGAAATTTCATTTACAAGACGTCTACGTATCATGCCATAAAGGAAAGCAAGCTCGAAAGTCTCATCCTGTGAAGAAGATTAACACGGTGAATATGCCTCTGTACCTCTTTGGACCTATGAAACACAAGACTACCTTTGGTGATTCATATTGTTTAGTAGTTACTGATGACTATTCAAGATTTTCATGGGTGAATGTTTTGGCACACAAGAGTGAAGTTCCTAAAATCCTCAAGAATCTCCTCACGCTACTTGAAAATTTGTACAATTTGAAGATAAGGAGAATTAGAAGCGACAATGACACCGAATTCAAGAACCATGTTATGGATGAGTTCTGTTCATCTAAGGGTATTTTGCATGAATACAATTCGCGTTACACTCCACAACAAAATGGTGTCGCTAAAAGGAAAATTAGAACTATGATCGAGACTACAAGAACTATGTTAGTAGAAGCAGAACTTCCTGTTCAATTTTGGGGAGAGGCTGTGGCTACAGCATGTTATACGATGAATATAGTTCCTACGGTGAAGAGGCATGGGAAAACATGTTTCTAGTTGTTACATAAAAGAAATCGGATGTGTCTTTCTTAGAACCTTTTGGAGCTCCATGCACTATGATTGATCCACATGGTAAGTTTGGTCCTAAGGCTATTGAAGGTTTCTTTCTTGGATATGCTACTCCAAATTTCATAGTGTGGAATTTGTCACCAAAAAAGATTGAGGAATGGGGTGAAGTTAAGGTTCAAAGATACACTGAATCAGTAAGAGCTCCGGGTGCTACTTGGATATTTGACTATGATGGACTGTTTAACTCCTTTAATCTGCCAATTTTTGATGATGCATCTGCAGCTGCTCAAATGCTACTGGAAAGTGATACTGCAATTAACTCGTCATTAGTACGACTAATTATTGTTAACCCTCATGCGTCTACTTCGGTTAACAATCTTGTTCAAAATGAGGAATCCGAAGATGCTGCTGATTATAATGTTTCGTCAGAAGATGATGAGTTCCATGATGCACATGAAGCTACCTCTGCTCCGGTTCATGGAATTTCGGATGTCACCTCAAATGTACAAAATCAAGGGGCGACTGAGGGTCATGCATCTACGTATTCGTCTAATCCAGCAATCGATTTAGCTGTTGATCTGAATATCAACAATTTGGGTATAAATTCTCGAGTTCCCGATGTTCCTGAAACTCGAATCCATAATACCCATCCTCAGAAGAATATTATAGGAGATGTCCAGAGTGGTGTGCAGACCGTAATCAGCTAAGGAACAACCAGAATGCAGGTTTGTATACGACTATTAGGGAATCTGGGGAACAGAATGATTGGTCTTTTGCCTGCTATGTTTGCCAAGTAGAACCGAAATCTTGGAAGGAGGCAGTGAAAGAAGACTCATGGGTTGAATCAATGCAAGAAGAACTTCAGTAGTTTCAGAAGTTGGGCGTGTGGAAATTGGTTGACAGGGCTGACAACTACAAGAAGATTGGTACTAGATGGGTTAATAAGTGTAAGAAGGATGACCTAGGTGGTGTTGTGAGAAACAAAGCAAGATTGGTTGTCCGAGGCTTTAATCAGGTAGAAGGCATTGATTATAATGAGGTTTATGCACCGGTAGCACGTCTTGAGGCCATAAGAATTTTCTTGGCTTATGCGTACCACAAGAACAGTTTATCAAATGGATGTGAAGATTGCATTTCTTCATGGTGTGGTTGAAGAAGAAGTAAATATTGAGCAACCGCCTGGTTTTGAAGATCCAATCCATCCTAACAAGGTTTGGCTTCTCAATAAGGCATTGTATGGTCCTCATCAGGTTCCTCGGGCTTGGTATGAAACGTTGTCTTATCTTCTCAAGAATGGTTTTTGACGTGGATTGATCGACTGTACTCTCTTCATCAAGGAAGAGAATGAGGATTTATTGCTGGTACAAGTATATGTTGACAATATTATTTTTGGGTCTACAAACGAGAAAATGTGCCAAGAATTCGAGCAGGTGATGCAAGAGAAGTTCAAGATGAGCGCCATGGGAGAAATGACTTTTTTTTTTAGGTTTGTAGGTTCGTCAATCTAAAGAAGGGATTTTCATCCATCAAACCAATTATGTCAGGGATATTCTTAAACGATTTCAAATGGAAGACTCAAAGCCTTTGGGAACTCCATTAGCTCAAAATCATGGGATTACTTATGTATCTTACTGCTTCAAGACCCGATATAATGTACTATGATGGAATGGGTGAACATGTGGAAGCGTCTCTTTATCGTGCTATGATCGGATCTCTTATGTATCTTACTGCTTCAAGACCCGATATAATGTACCCAACATGTCTTCTAGCTCTTTACCAGTCAAGTCCAAAAGTTTCTCATTTGATGGCTGTGAAAAGAATCTTTTGTTATCTGAAGGGTCGCCCGGACACTGGTCTCTGGTACCCTAAGGATGATAAGTTTGATTTGACAACATTCAGTGATTCTGATCATGGTGGCTGCAAGATCGATGCAAAATCAACATCAGCAGGATGTCAGTTTTTGGGAAATCGCCTAGTCATGCAGCAGTGCAAAGAGCAGACTTGTGTAGCTACGTCAACCTGTGAGGCTGAGTATATTTCAGCTTCTAGTTGCTGCTCTCAGGTTCTATGGATCCAACAGCAAATGCGAGACTACGGTTTTGAATTTCTAACTACTCCTATTTATGTTGACAACGAAGCTGCTTTACAGATCACTCGTAATCCTGTACAGCACTCGAAAACAAACACATTGAGATTAGTATCATTTCATACAAGATTGTTATGAAAAGAAACTTATCAATGTTGTTAAAATCCACACCGATCACCAACGTGCCGACATGTTTACAAAAGCTTTTGATAAATCACGTTTTGATTATCTTCTTTTGGTCAATGGCATCAAGGTGAAACCCGAGTACATCATCCTTGGCTAATCATTTTCGTAAATATTTTCTTAAAATCTAAAACGACAAAAGATTTCCTATTTTCTCTTAGTTTTATATTTTAGGGGGAGAAAATTTTAAGAAAAATACAAAAACATAAGAAAATACAAAAATATGTCTTTAATTTAGTTAAGTCTTTATTTATTTATTTACCTTCTGTATTTAAGGGGGAGAAAAAAATTAGAAAAATACAAAAACAATAGAAAATTCGAAAATAAAAAATGAGTTTCTTGGAAAGATAAAAGAAGATGATGATACACCGGTGATCTGTCAAAAACAGTCAAAAGCATAAAACGAGAATTGATAAGTAGCTTTACTGATGATGTATCGGTAGGCTCACAAGCAGATTAAAATGTGCAGGTTGATATAAACATAACAGACTGAAAACCAGGTGGGAACCATTCATTGGCATATGGTCTTGGTACCGAAATTTCGTTTGATAGTATGCCGAGGTTCTGAGATATGCGGTCTTTATGCTTGCTTATCATCTGGGTATCATGGTTGAATCTTTTACCGAAAAATAACGCTGACGCAAGTGTAGAACTTCCATGATACTATACATACGTGTAAATACTGCATACGACCATCAATAAGTGATAAAGATATCACATCCACCCAAAAATAAGTAATAATATATCACAGCTTTATGCGGGAGCTAAGTTCGTCTCTTTGTCGGTATGATGGTACTAACCTGTTCACGGACTTACTCATGTGCCCTTCATGCATCTGGAAATCAAGTTCCTCATCAATAAGTGATTTAATCACATATGGCTTGTTTTCAATCAAAATAAGTGAGTATCTCACATCATATATGTCAAAACAGATGATAAGCAGTATACTCAGCGGTAAGATTTTCTCTCGTGCATATCTTGATACGGGAATGTATCGTGAAGTGGTTGAACACCGCCTAGTAAGAATAATTCATACATTAATCATATCTCCTAATCATGATTACATCTGATAAGCTAAGCTTACGTGGATAACAATACCGATAATCATAGTAGAATACTTATTTATTTAATTTGATGTTTTAAACAAAACTCGTTTTTGGCAAGATTAAAAGCTGGTATGATTCTCTTACCTTGAAACTCTAAAAAAAGAGAAAAGATTGCCTAGGTAAAATACATTTTATTCTTATTTGTTTAGTTTACTCTGTTATTAAATTAAGTTATTTTTTATCTAGCCAAAGTTGAAGCTCAAAAGTTTTCTACCAAGATATGACCTAAAAATCATTTTTCTTGCTATCATAACTTTATAAAGTACTTTCTTACAACGGGTAAACTCATTTCAAAGAACAAAATCTGTTTAATGAGCACTTTTCCGAACTTAACTTGTGAATCTTTGTGGATATGTGCAAAGATCTAAACTGGTCAACGAAAAACCTAAAGTCCACGAAGAACTAAAAGTCCAGTTTTGAAAAACTGGACTTGTATGAATCAGAGGTTACTCGTACGAGTGATTATGTCTCGTACGATTGAACCACTGGTGTATTGTACGAGTGACAGTTCTTCGTATGAGCTGAGGTTCTTCGTACGAGTGTCAGAATATGGTATAAAGGGTGATGTAGTTCTTTGGTACAACTTTACTTTCACCTTGCTCATGTCAGCCTTTCACCCCTCTTTTAAGTTGTTTCTGATATCTTTAAGGTATAATTGACAATGTTGACATACCTTGAAGATAAATGGTTTGAACATTATCTGACTATGTGAATTTGCCTGACATGAACAACAAACTTTAAGCGAAGAACTTTCTAACGAAAAACAAGTTCTTCACACATAATCTTCTCTTGAAATTCTGTGTGCGAACAGTTAACTTTGCTTCGTACGGGTGAACTATCACTCGCATGAGTAACCTGTCGCTCGTACGAGCCAGTTAATCGTACGAATAAATCACTTGTGTAACAGAATCTGTTGTTCGTACACATCAGTTGTTCTTCGTTCAAATGAATTGTTATTCGTATGAGTCAGTAGTTCTTCGTCTAGGGAATACATACAGACAAAAAGTTACAATAAAATTTTTGTGTATATTCCCTAATGAATTCATGTTCTTATTCTGTTTTCTTTTGTATACAGAATGGAACAAAAAGAACATAAAAGAAAACCCGCAACAAGTCAGAAGTGGAAATTATGTCAGAGCTAAGACACAACATGGTGGCCTACTTAGATCCGGAAGATAAATTTGCTGAGTACAATGGTATAATGAAGTTTTTGCGCAACTCAAGGATACATTATGCTATCACGCACAAGACTACAGTATACAAGACGTTGATCAAGGAATTTTGGGATTCAGCTAAAGTTGTTGAAGTGAATGGATAGGAACTTATCCATGAAAGAGTAAATGACTTGGACATAGATATCTCTGTTGAAATCATTAACTCAGTATTACAACTTGCCGATGATCCTGAAGCTCCATTCTCAATTTCGTTGAAATGTCAACGTGGATGTTTGCTTCGAATGAAATGTGTTGGAGATTTTCTCGTTGGACAACTAAATAAAGCATGGTTGCCACTCCGATACAAGTTCTTTCTACATGTTTTAATTTAGTGTTTGAGCAACAGACGAAGTGGTTATGACATGGCAAATAATGACTTAGTTGGAATGATGATAACTTTGACATTGAACAAACCATTCAGTGTTTCAAAGTGTATTTTTGCAAACATGAAGGAAAACCTGAGAAGAACCGGATATGGTGGAAATAAGTTTTGGATGTATCCTCGTTTTCTCTAGATGATATTGAATGTGCAACATCCGAATCTTCCGAAGAACAACAACGATGTTCTAAAAGTTGAGATCATGATGGAACATTCGTTAAAAATATTTAGAGGTGTAGCAGCAAAACATTACAAGGAAAGCACACCTCCTTGAAAGTTGATTGGTTTTTTGGCAAATGATGATTATGTTGCACCAGAAAACGATTAGTGGCGCCATGATGATAGTGAGTCAGATAATGAAGAACCACTTTGAAAAGGATGATTGAAGATAAGTTTGGTCGTAAAAAGGGTAGAGGTGATGATGATGATGGTGATAATGATGGTAACGGTGGTGAAAGTGATGTAGGTACTACAAGTGGTGATAAGAGTGGAGAGAAACAAAGCAAAAAAGTCTTTGGGAATATCATCAGCACGATCTAAAATCACACAACCTACAACCTCACATCAAGAAACTGTACTGGAACCAATTGCAGAAGCCCAGTATACCTTTACAACGAAGGAGACTGAACCTGTAATTACGGAACCCACTACAACCTCTGAACCACAACCTTCAAATACCACAGCAGTTGAAACATTTTCGGCTGAAGCTACTCCAGTTCAATCACAACCTACTACTTCATCTGTTCAACAATCCAAGTCCACAACTCATCAACAAAATACAAGATGAAGCAGTCGTTTATTCTCTGAAATGGAACATGATGAGAAAGTGGATTTTACTGTTCTCTCAGCTACAAGCTGCGGCAACTCAGATTAACAAGCATTCGGAGTTTATGTCTTCAAATAGGAACACAGTTGTCAAACAACAATTGGAGATAAATTCTTTGAAAGAGACTGTTAGAAAACAAGATTCTAAGATTGCGCAGTTAAGAAAAGAGAATGAGTGGTTGAAGGCTGTTGATGTTGAAAGGACAACTCGGCTACAACAAATGAGAACAGCTGATAACTCTTGTGGGATTGAGTTGAATAGGCTGAAAGAACATAGTGCAGCTGTACAACGATCTACCAAAACGTTAACTGCTAAGAATAACGACTTGAGAGAATGGTATCATTCTCGAAATTCTACATTGGTTGAAGGCTTTAATGGTATTAAAGACGTGTTTGAAATGACAAGAAAACGGGTGAACATTCTATGGAATGAAAGATGCAAAGCATAGGAGATCAAACGTAAATGTGAAAGGATAGTAGAGACCTTGGTAATTCTGATGCTTCAGCCTCATCCTCGCAACCAAAAGTTTCTGCTTCAACTCCAGTAGTAGAGTCTAATGTAAAGCAGATCGTGACCGATCCAGTTACCTCCAATGGCACTCAAGAGGAAAGAGGAAAAGTTTGATGTTTCTGGAAAATGTTGAAGACCTGATCCTCAGTCAACGTTGGATTAAAGATTTTCAGTAATCATGGAAGCAGCAGGCAATTAGAAATGAAGACTGAAGACCAAGCAACAACCAAGGGGGAGTTTGTTGATACACTTTTGTGTCTGGCGCTTGTTCTTAGTTACGTCTGTAATTGTACGGTCTTCGTTTATTGTGCTGTATTGTTTGGTCGTGTCGACCAAATCAAGATATCCTCCTATCTTGATTTAGTACGACGTTGAGTTTGTCTGTGTTGTAAAACAGTTGCATGCATGCATACTGTTAAGTCTTGTGTACCGGCATGTCTGTTAGCACGTTCTCTGAAGAACACTTATACATGCGAGTGAAAGGTGCTTCGTACGAGCAAGTTGTTGCTCGTACGAGACATTTGCCGTTTATACAAATGATACTCTAGTTGTACGAGTGGCCCCTTTCAACAAAGCTCTTTGCTTGTTGGTGCGAACCAGTTCCTTCTCGTACGAACCAGAATTGTTCGTACGAGCAACCAATACTGAATGTTCTTCGTGAATTATACTGTTTCGTATGACCAGTAACATTCTTCGTACTGTTGCTAGGTGTTGACACTATATAAACAGACATGCACTTCTTAGTGGACAAGTGAATACAAGAGTGACATTAAAGAGAGACACTAAAGCACAAGAGAGAGATAACACAGAAAGTATATCCTGAGTCTATGAACATTGTTTGTACTAGTTCTTTTCTATTAATCAAGATAGTGAATCTTTGGTTATCTTGTGTTTCTTACTTTGCTTTGGTTTGCATACTTATGTGGATTCCGCACTCGTATGTGTTACATAAATAGGGAAGTAGGTTAATCTTGATCCTCTAAGTGGACCTACAGAAAGAGAAAATGTTACTGTTCATCTTTAAATATATGAGATACTGTTCATCCCTTATAAATTTTTTAATATTTCTGAAAGTGGTTGTGAGTGGAGGAAAGAGAAAATATTATGATAAAGCTATAAAAATATTATTTAATTGAACTGAGAGAGAAAAAGTAGTGATTTTTAGTGTAATTATTTAGATATGGAAAAAGAATTAATTGTGAATGCTCTTAGTATGGGGAAGTTGTGAAAGATTAATATAAGAAAATTCATAGATTTTTTTTATAAAATGTTGTCATAAAAATGTGTTAATGTTATAAAACGTCATGTTTTTATTTTTTTATTTATTAAGTATTATTATTATTATAAGATATCATCGTTTTTAATAAAAAATGTGCATATGTTTTTTTATTACGTATTATTATTATTATTATTGTTATTATTAAAATCTTCATATTTTTATGAAATGTTTTTATAAAAAATGTATATATATTATAAAATATCAAGTTTTTATTATCAAGTATTATTATAAAATATCATAGTTTTTAATAAAAAAGTGCATATGTTTTTTTATTAAATATTATTGTAAAAAATATGACATTTGTGCCTTTCAATCATTGCACAATTACAAACAATTTCGTATTCAATGAAACCATGTGTTTTATTTCCAAATATTTTTGTATTCAATAAAATCTTGTATTTTATTGATGAGAATGCAAAAATGTCAATCGTTGCACAATTTCGATCATTTTCGTGTTCGTTAAAGCGTTTTACGCATTTTTGCGAAACACGTAACCGTACAACTGAACGAACCAACATCCACGACATTATCGGGCATAATCCAAGTTACACATGTCTTAGCACCCTTATATAACCTAAATATTAGGTTAAAGGGGTTAAAAATGGCAAACAAGTGAAAATACAAGTCTAAGGGCCAAAAATGTCAAAAAAATAATAAATATTTTTGCTTCTTCACCAAGTTTGCCATCTATCTCCAATTTTTGACACATAGCACTCACTTTGCCACACTTAATATGGTGTTGAGACATGTTACGACACTAATCCACACTTGAGGACACTTGTCATCACCTCCTTAATCCTAAAATACTATAAATACCCCATGATTCTTCTATTTTTTTCACACCACATCAAAACACTTCAAAACAAAGTGTGAAGTTCTTCTTTCTATCCAACTTGGAGCTTGTTTCCAGCCTTTGGAAGCCCCCTATCTTGAGTTCTGAAAGTTCTTCAACACGAGTAAGTACTCTTCCTAGTTCTTTCATTTTTTTAGCTATTTTGAGCTAAAAGTCGAACAGTTTGGCAACCTGATTGACTTTTGGTTCTGAACATATTTGTTCAAGTCAAAGTTCAATTGAAATTTGAAACGTGGTCGTAATCACAAAGGTTATAATCCCTAAAAATTTCACCTTCTGATTACCACGTTTACTAGTCGAAGTGACGAGTCAAAGTTTCGGTAAAAAATGCGCATGATGTGCATTTTACGACGAAACTATTTTCGGGTATCAAAACACCAAGTTTTGATACCAAATCAGTTTTATAAACTTATTTAGACATATTTTGACATGTCTAACTCGTCACTTCTAGTTTAGTGCTTATTTAGGGTCGTAAGTCGAGCGATCTTGACCACCGCTTTGACTTTCGAATCCTACCCGTTTGGTCAATCTTAGGATCCGACCAAACACATATTTGTGACCATAGTTGTATAGGGAATAACAAACTGAGGTTATACCTTATGGTCACATTGTATGGTTAGTGTTATGATAAGTTACTACTATGTTCTAAAAAAATGATGACCAATGCCCTTTTGCACATAAATCCATTTTAAACACATGTAACCAAATTTTTATCATATAAACTGATGTCATAACGAGTTTACGCTAATGACCGTTAACGTAGCATAACTACCTTAACGTGTCATAATGGGTCAATAGCACTTAGGATCCTTTACAAATCAGAATGTTAAGTTTGGTAAACCATATCACATGAGTTCCAACACTCGTTTGGTTTATAAGACTTCATTCTATCCGATATCCCGTTTGTAGTCCCGACACGCTAACATATTGATCTGGCACATTAGGACACGTTTGAGCTTTGTTTATTCCATTGATTAAGAACACTTTCGCAATCCAAGTGTGTACATAGCCCCCCTCTTTTACGTTTTCAAATGTTTTGGGGTGATTCATATGTGCCTATAATTATTTTCAAAATTCAAAACAATATACATGGTTTATGTATACAAAAATGATTTTCAAAGTGAGTAGATAGTTCCCCTCTTTTACGTTTTGCAAATGTTTTAGGGTTACTCATATGTGCTAAATCATTTTCAAGTTTTAAAAAACAATGTCTATGGTTTATATATAAAACAATACGATTTAAATAATGTGAACAACTTGTTGATGCGTTATCCATAACACGAATGACATTCATTAGCTTTGGCCAAGCCGACCAGTAGTATGTTATGGTACCATAGGACTGACAATCCGATTATCGGACTGTTCACTGGATTTGGTGGATGTTTGGGTAATGACAGAAACTGTTTCTGATTAACAAATCATTTGTTGATTTGTTAGTCTAGTTAAAGAGACCCTTTGGTGGTCTATTAAAATACCCTTTCGTGGTATAGTTAACACAGGTGTGAATGTGTTCCTTAAAGAACGATCAAAAGTTTTCACAATTAAAAACATGGACGATTTGTTATGACATGGACAATTGGTTTATGACACGAATGATTGATTTATAACACAGACAAATGGTTTATAACACAGACAAATGGTTTTGAACAATGTCACGCAATGATTTTCATTTAAAGATATAAACCATACGGAGTTTTCTTTTGAATCAATCTATTACAAGTTTATCTTACAAAAGAAACGTTTTGGTCAAGATTCATGGCTAGAAGGTTTTCATAACTCTAACCAACTTGTTTTAGTTGGTTAATTGTATTGCAATATCAAACACTTTTGATACGAGGTTTTCACTTAACGACTCTTGTAGTCGGACGACGTGTTGCAATATGTATACAAAGCCACGAATTTGACACACTCACAAAACCCATGTCTCACCGACATTTTTATGCTGACTCTCTTTTCACATATGTTTCAGGAGTTAATGCTTGATAATATGATGCATGCTTCACGTAGGAATGGACGTGGGCCTTAGTGACTTAAAACATGAAAGACAGTTTATTTATGTGTTGTTCTTGTTTATCCCAAGACAATGTAAACATTTAACTTAATAAAACAAAATTTTAAATTCCATGAGTTGTGAAACAATAGTTCTGTGACATGACCCCCCGACATATCCGTCACGGTTCGTTGTTTTACGCGGTCGCGGTGTTACAGACTAGCTTCATATTTATTATAAAATGTCAAACCTTTTATTTATTAAGTATTATTATGTCTTTAATTGTTTTTCACTTGTCATTTATAAACCATAATGTAATAAATAACCATAATTCAAAATATAATTAAACATCGGTTTATATTAATACACAAAATACCGGTTTCGAATTTGAACAAAACTGGGTACCAAATATATAGGTATGGTACGGGTATTTTCGGTACGGTACCCGCTTTGGTACCATTTGTTTTTATTTAGTTTTTGAGCACATGTACCAGTAGTAAATAGGTAAAATTGACATGAGTACCAATATATTACGAGTACCAAATAGGTACAATTAGTACGAGTACCAATAGGATACGGTTACTATATAGGTAAAATCAATAAGAGTACTATAATACCATAATACGAAATAAAACATAATACAAAAAAAACTTTAAAGTCTATATAAATTCGGTATCAGTACCCGTTTTTACCCGTACCCGTATCAATACCAAAAGTACCGAAAACCAAAATCATTAAAAATGGGTACCAATACATGTACCAAATACCTAAAATCGGTACGGGTACGGTACGGATACGAGTATTTGGAAAAAAAATCCCATCGCTAGTTTTGGTGTTTATGGACTTTAAAAGCAAAAGACAAAACTGCCCTTACACAAAAAGACTTGTTTGCCTTGATAAAAAAAATCAATTTTGAAGGTGTGAATGTAAAGGAAAAAATTGAACCAATTAGGTAACCACAAGGAGGAAAAAATAAAATTGAAACTATTGGAGCAAAGTGGATATTTGAACCAAACCAAAGGGAGCAAAATAGAACTTTATTCGTTTTTAGTTGATATATTACATGTCGAAAAATTTATAACTTTTTATAAATACAATATAGTTATCACTTACGGTTATTAATATTATATACAACACAACTTACAATTAGATTAACTAACTAAAACTAGCTTGAACTACCCAACTACAAATCTGGCAGTGGGATCATACATATTTTCCAATAACTGGTTTACCAACCGTTTATAACTTTTATAATTGAAACTGTAAGTCCCGAATAATCTGGATCTAACAATGATATCAAACAATCACCAAGGATGGGCGAATCTAAACTTGATGATATTCAAGAAAACCGAAAAAGTGAAACGAGATGAACAAGAATAACACGCGAATCACTTTCAAACTTTGCACATGATTCTATTACTTGAATAACCAAAACCGTCTGGTACAAAGTTCTTCATCTCTCCCGGTTTCTCTCTCTAGGAATTCTACCTCATGGAGGCTCTCTCTAAAGGCTTCCAAGAGACTGAACCCTAGAAGTTACATAAGGTAGTTTATATACTTAGGATAAGCCCATGCCCCTCATGGGCTCCCCTTGGGCTTTCCTGGCCCACATGGCCTAAGGCATGCCGAAATGACCTATAAAGGTACAAACCTAATACAAACTAACCCTAATCAATCCCAGTTTGCTACCATAACCCGTTGCATATATTTGATGCGCCAGTCTCACACTTTTAGGACCTAACAATCTCCCCTATACTGATGCATCAAATTATTTTCATAGCATGAATTCAGCAATGTCTTCAACGAAGTCTATGGTTGTCGCTATGCTTTGATGTTGTGGAAGTTCTTGACTTCTTAACTCTCAGCACTAGGGCTCTTATTCTTCTCTCGCAGTTAGCTTCATATCAGGATCATGATCAGCTATGCTTGAAAATCTTGTTAAAAAGAATGCGAGAGGAGGATTCTCAATAGATCTTTTCTTCTTCGATCTTTCACTTTCAAGCAGGTTCACAGGTAGTTCTTCAAGAGTACTATCATTGTCAGACGATGACTTGTATCTGGTTTTTCTAATTCAGGTACACTTTAACACGTTGCTTCATGCTTGTCAGCAACTAACATCATCTCATTCTTCATCAATCCCTTTTTCTTGATTTAAATCAAGTTCTGCAACATTCCCAGAAATTCATAAGCAAACATTCTTTGCAACAGAGAAAAGTATCATATGAACAGTTGGTACATCCAAGTACTTGTACTCGGACCTCACAATTCAAATTTCTTCATCTTTTGATGAGCAGTCAAATCTTCAAGAATGGTTAATGATTTTTAATAAAACAAATAAAAGCACTCTATATTTGGATATTTGATTTTGTAAAAACAAGACACTATTTTTGGATTTTTGAATTTGCATTTTTTTTAATTTTTAAATAAGAATATAACAGAAACACAAACAAACAAGAAACTAAATAACAATTATAATTTGCAATGGGATCAAAATCATTCTCAGGCGGACCAAGGAACACTTTTTAGTGCGACCTTATTTAGACTGGTCTATGTGATTGCCGATATGTTTGTCCACTTCACTCAACGCTCAGTTTTATTTTTTTTTCAATTTCATTATATGCTTAAGGTAATATTATACTATAATACCCGTGTGTCCCATACCATGACATACCCCCGCGATCAAGGTAAGCGCAACAGTTCATCATAGCGAGTGAGTATACTGAGTTCATCCTTTTTGATTTTACAACGCTAGACTATTGGTGAATAGGTCAGTACATTCGTACAACAGAGTGACCAATAAATGTTTGACGGGGGTTAGGCAAATACCTTTTCGGTATGAATTTTGCTTTTGTAAGCACATGGAATTCCCTCAATTGAGTTTGTCTTCCGTTAAGGTTTTTGGCATGCTTGGCTCTTTTATGATATCCTAACTGTGCCTAGGTCTGCATAGAACCTGGATGCAACAGAAGGACAACCATGATATCCCTGAATGACTCATCAGTATAAAGACCCGAACCTGAGACGTTGGCTATCTATCAACGCAAGATTTAAGACCATAAAATCATACACCGATGGTATGTTACCCACGTGATGTATAGCTTGTTATGTTTATATCACTTGGTATCTTTTATCACTTTGAGCGTCAAGCCTATCGACATATCACCGTAGATCCTAGTCTTTTAAGCTGTGATACCTTACATGTGTTGGTCAAAACCCTTTAGCAAGAACATTCATTTCATTTCTCGTATGATGCGATAAATTTTTTGGATTTTACTGTTTTTCAAATGTTTTTTTTGTCTTTTTCTATTTTTTAATGTTTTTGTATTTTTCTCATTTTCTCCCCCTAAAATAATGCATATACATATATGTTCCTCTTCCCCCCTAAATTTGTGCATCACACTTTATGCGCAAATTTACCTAATGAAGACATAAGAAAAGGAAAATATTTTGTTGTTTTTGCTTAACCGTTCCGTCATTAGATTGAAGACAAGTCCCCTTTCGTTTCAAGGATTGGAGATGTTGCCGTTTTGCATTTGGGTTTCCAAATTTGTTTCTGCTTAACAAACGTGTTTGTTGCCTTTGTTTGAGCAACTTTAGTTGTTCCAGGTTTATTAGTTTTAGAAACAATTTTGGTTCCTGAACAGCCTTGCGTTTGTTTTTGGTAACGTTCCAATCCCCATCAGATGGTTTAACCTTGGATTCACATTCTTCATTGCCTTAGGTGATGATACCTTCATAAGCTTGGAATGATAGTTATCCTTTGGTGTAACCTTCTTATTTTGAGCATAATTCAGTACGTAGGGACTATGTGTGCAGTTTCGAGCAATGTAACCAGGAATGCCGCAATTGAAGCATGTTTGTCTCTTCACGTTGAAAGCATTCTGATCAGCTTGATTTGCTCTTGCAGCCCTGAAGGATGAACTGATCCTTTTTGTGCTTGATTTCCTTGCACATTTCTTGCAAACAATGATGAATTCAGATATCTATACTTGTCGTTCTGTTGTGGAGATTTCTTTCGATTCTTCTTGTATTGCTTAGACTGCAAGTCTTGTTTAGAAATCCCACAAGTCTTTCCAAAAGCTTTTTTAGCACAATTAAATGCATATTTCTCACATTTGCCATTACTCACTAGCTTAACAAAGGCATTTTTTACATCACGAGCCTTTTGCGGACTATTGCTGCCCGAAGATGATTTCAGAGAGCGTGATTGTCTTTGATGTTTCGATTTCTTCTTTCTTTATCCTTGACCTGCGGCTCGTTTTACTCGATCTGATCCTTTACAGCACTAACAGAAGTTCAGATTGTTTAGTTTGCGAACTTGGAACCTTGTTCACACCAGTCCTCACTTCATCAGCTTTGATAAAATCGGAGAGTCCTTGTTTATCGGATGAAACACCTGAAGCTTTAGCTGAATCATCGAAAGAATTATCAACACAAGACGGTTCATCATCTTCTTCCATCCTATATGCAAATGACACTTTTTCTGCACGTGAAGTAGAAGCATTAGGCAAAAAGAAATCAAGTGCTCAAAAGAAGAAAAAAAAGAAAAAAGGAAAATATTTACTTGATTTTAAATTCCTTTGATTTTGGTATAAAACGGTTAGAAATGGGTTGAATAATTCGTTCCTTTTGTTCCATAAGCTTGAGGTGGGATTAGGTTTACCGTTTTTGTTAGTGTGAGACCTTAGGTAGATTAACCGAACTTAAACTAAATTCACATGATAAGAATTTTGAACCGAGTTTTGAGTTTAAGTGGACAGGAATATTCACAATCGCGGTTAATGTAAATTCTAACTTTAATAAAATAATCTTAATTTTGAAATCGATACTACTTGGTTATGATTCCGTTTGTGCACAATTCTTTTCCGAGGACGAAAAAAGAGCAAGTGTGGGGATATTTGATGTATTGAATAATACATTCATTTATTGTATACAATTTGTAACGTTTTAGTTGTTTTTCATTTCAGTTTATAAAGAATATGTCTACTTTTTAATCCAAATACGTTTTGCAGGTCTTGGTTCATGAAAGTGGCCGAAAAGATGGGAAAACGAGCTGAAATGATAAGCGGAACCAAGCCGGATCGTAGTTGGAACCCAGGAGAAGAAACGAATCGAAAAACTTGTGAAACCATCTTCTGGAGGGCCGCGACCGCACAACTATATACCTCTCACGGCCAGCAAGAGGCTAATTATTATCCAAAGATTCATTCCTCAGCCGCGGGGCGCGACCGAGACATTAATCCCTCTCGCGGCCGGCGAGAGGGTGAGATTTCCAGAAAGTTTCGAGTTGTTATCAGATTTGGAAAAGATAAGTATAAGTTGAAGAGTTTAACTCTAGCAAGATCTTTGGACGAACTTGGGGGTTTAGGAGCTTAATTCTGGATCTTAGAGGTTGGTAATCAAGAGTCTAAGCTGCTAAGAAACATCAAGATGAAGCAAGAGCTTGGAGACTAACTCAAACACGGGTTATATTGCACAATCTTTCCACTTTCAATTCCTGTTGTTCTTCTTTGATGTATTCTGAATTTGACTTTGTTTTGATTACTTTTAAAACCATGTTAATTGGCTAGACTTATTTTTGCTAACTAGGTTTGGATTCATCGTTTATGAAAGTTTGGAACTTGATTTGATTCTATGATGTTTAAATGGTATTTTTAGTAAAGTAATTAGCTTTGACTCCTTGATTTGGTGTATTTGCATGGTTTGGATTAGTTATTGATTAGTTAGTTGTTTTACATAAATCTTGTCGGATGTCTTCCATAGAATAGGTTTGTGTTGATTTTCGGGTCTTAACAGGTTCGGGTAATCATTCGGTCGAATTGGCCAATAAACCGGAAAAAAGACTAAGTAAAATATATAATTAGTTCTTAACATTATACCTAAATTAATTATTGAGAGATAATAAGTTGTTAACTAAATTGATTAGGTAAATTGCTAGATCTAGGGTTTGAGAAAATTCTAAGTCTAGTTTACTTGCCATAATCAAGTTAGTTAAACTAAATCAAGAGTCATAGGTTGTCTAGGTTTTCTATTGAGAAGTAGTTAACTAAATTGGATACGTTACTAAATAATAGAAACCGGTAAACTTAAACTATTGTTAGGTTATCGTTGGTGCCTTCCTGAGAAGGGTCGGGGGTCCTGTTCGGTATACTTAGAGTTTAGTATATCAAGATCCCAGTTCACCATTTAGCATTATTAATCAATGAAAAGACCAAATGAGTAGTAATAGAAAATCTAACCTAGGTAGCCGTTTTACCATTCTGTGAGTTAATCCTTAAGTTAAAAGTTCAATTTCAATTAGTTTTAATTAAGTAATTTTAATTAGTTATAATTTTAGATTTAAAAGCAACCCCCAAAATATAAATAAGTGTGTTAATCGAGTCTAGATTGAGTCGTCAACCTAATTAGAGAGTCTCGTGCGTTCGGTAATCTGGACTTACTAAAACTATTCTACAATTGATCGGTCCACTTGGCAGTTAGTAGTTTAGTAAAATTAGGAGTCTAGAGTTTAATTTGAGTCTAGAATTAGGGTATTTTAATTGTTTTTAATTAACTACTTTTAGAACATCATTCCACATTAGGAGATGTTGATGTGTTTGAGAATGCCATGAAGGATAGTAACAGAGAAGCGGTTTTGAAAACAAAGAATGCACACCCTAAGAATCAAAAGCAATTTTTTGTTAAAAAGATTGATTTTGTCAACGGGAGTGATATGAAAGAAGAGACCACTGTTATTACAAGAGAGGCAATGTGCAGTTTGCTAAAAATAAAAACAAAGAAAAATCAGAAATTGATCAAACTAAACAAGATCCTTCAAAGGCATCATCATCATCATCATCATCATCATCGTCACCTGATGGATCTAAACCATAGACTTCAGTTAAGAAGTCTTCGGCTAGAAGTTCGTGCTTCAAATGTCACAACAAGGGACATGTAGCTTGCTGCTGTCCTAACAAAAAGAATGAAGCACAGGTGAATGAGAGACAGGGAGAAAAATCACCAGCAAAAATTGGTGAGGGTGAGAAGAAGGTTACTAACTCACCATAAATATCTACGACCAAGCAACGAGTGTTGCTGTTGGTGTAGATAAGGCTGAAAAAGGAACTCACCAAGTTCCTCGTTTTCAAAGAAATCAACAAAGATTTTAGCCTGAATCTACATCAGGCAGATATGAAAGACCTAGAAGTAGTTCACCAAGAATGAATAACTTTAATGGTCAATCAAGTAATTTCAGAATCAAGGTCAATATCAAACTCGATATCAAAATGTTGGTAGTCAAAATTTTATAACAATGGCTTTAGAAAATATAATCATCAAAATTCATAGAACCAAAACCAAAATTTCCAAAGGTCACAAAGTCCAAACATGTTTAGGAATCCTCAGGACCAGAGACCTAGTGGAAATAAAAAACCATTTCCATCAACAGGTCTGAGATCCATATTGGATGAATGTTTCGGTGGTTGATGAATCTAGAAGACCTAAGACCATTAAGGCTTGGTCCCCTAATCTAACTAATTTTTTTGGGTTGTGCAGGAGCTACTAAGAAGGATTATCAACTTGTGGTATGTTGATAGTGGCTGCTCCAGGCACATGACGGGGGATACGAGGTTGTTGACTGAGTTTGAGAATAGCTATATGGAGGTTATGTGAATTTTGCAGGTGCTAAAGGAGGGCACATTACAGGTCAAGGAAAACTAACCAACTTGAAGATCACATTGCACAAAGTGAACTATGTCGAGCATCTGAAGCACAATTTGATGAGCGTGTCTCAAGTCTGCGACAAGGGTCACTTGGTCCACTTTACTATGTCTGAAACTTTGGTGTTGAAACCTGGTTTGGTGATACTGGATGATTGGATAGTGTTGAGAGCGCCAAGGAGAAACGACACTTATGTCATGGACATGGGTGCTAAAAATTCTTCCACTGTGGTGGCGTGTTTACTGTCAAAACCATCTGACGCTGAGTCAATGTTGTGGCACAGACGCATGGCGCATATCCACTACCGAAAAATGAATTATATTATTAAAAATGGTTTAGTGGAAGGGGTGCCAGTGCAGAGGTTTCACGTGGAAGATAAATATCTTCCATGTCAAAAGGGAAAACAACATAAGAAACCTCACAAGTCTAAAGTAGTAAATTCCATAGATGCCCCTTATGAATTACTTCATATGGATATATTCGGTCCGGTGAATGTAAGGAGCATAGGTGAAAAGTACTATTGTTTAGTTGTCACAAATGATTACTCACGATATTCATGGGTTTTCTTTTTACGTACAAAAGATGAGACAGTCGAGATGCTGATAGATCTTTTTCCAAAATTGAAAAATGTCCATGATGCACGGATCAAGAGGATAAGGAGTGATAATGGTAGGAGTTCAAGAATCAGATTCTGGATCTCTATTGTCTTCACAAGGGAATTGAACATCAATATTCTGCTCCTTATACACCTCAACAGAATGGAGTCGCTGAGAGGAAAAACAGGACGTTGATTGAAGCTGCTAGGACTATGCTTTCTGATTCAAAGCTTCCAGTTCTTTTCTGGGAGAAGCTGTGAACACAACTTGTTATGTTCTAAACAAAGTTTTGACGGTTAAACGGTTTAACAAACCTGTCACAAACTATTGTTTAACCGAAAACCAAACTTAAAAGGCTTTGAACCATTTGGATTACCATGCACCATTGTGCGAAATAAAGATAAGCAAAAATTCGGTGAGGTAGCTGATGAGGGTTAATTTCTAAGTTATATGCCTGGAACACCGAAATAAAAGGGTTTTTAATCTAAAAACTGGTAAAATTGAGGTTGTGTTTAACATGGAAATCACTAGTGATTCACCTCAACAATCAATGAGTGGTCCTACTATATTATATGATTATGATGCAATTTTAAATCATTTAATATTCCTGATTTTTCAAATGGAGATGAGTCTCAAGTGATTCAAACTGTGATCAGTGAAGATGAAGAGGGTGACTTCATGCCTAGATCGAGTATATCAATGACAGATGCTCCAGAAACTTCTTCCAGTGCAGCTCCACATGACTCAAGTGATAGTGAGTCTGAACCTATTCAGGGGGAGGACTTTACTAATTCATTTGCTAATAAGAACATTCATGGGGAGATTGGATCAAATCTGTGAGATAATTTAGTTTTGAAACCATTGCTACTACACGCACAAACATAGATCATCCAGTTGAGAACATTATCGGTGATGCTGCTGCAGGTGTTCAGACAAGAAGAGGAGTGATCGAAGGTTCCTGTTTATTTACTTCAATTCAGAAGACTGGGATGTTAAGTGAGTGTCTGTATAGCTACTTTATTGCCCAAGAGGAGCCGAAGAATGTTCACATGGCTCTAAAAGATAATTGTTAGGTTGAAGCTATGCAAGAGGAACTAGCTCAGTTTAAGAAGTTGAAGGTTTGGGAGCTAGTTGACCTGCCTGAAGGAGAGAAGGAAATAGGCATCAAGTGGGTGTTTAAGTGCAAGAAGGACGACCGAGGGACCATGATAAGGAATAAGGCTCGGTTGGTGGTGAAAAAGTTCAATCAGCAAGAGGGGATTGATTACAATGAAGTGTTTGCACCAGTCGCAAGGTTGGAGGCAATTCATTTGTTCCTAGCTTTTGCTTCTTTTAAGGGCTTCAAATTTTACCAACTTGATGTGAAGAGTGCATTTGAAGTGGTGTATGTCTCACAACCAGATGGGTTTATTGATCCAAATTATCTAGATCGAGTCTATCGACTTGATAAGGCATTGTATGGATTGCATCAGGCACCTAGGGCGTGGTATGATACACTGTCAGCACATTTGTTAAAGAATGGTTTTAAAGAGGTCAGATTGACAGTACACTTTTCACTAAGAGGAAGAAGGAAGACTTTCTGCTAGTACAAGTATACGTAGATGACATCATTTTTGGGTCATCTGATGAGAACATGTGTCATGAATTCGAGGAGGCAATGAAAAACAAGTTTGAAATGAGTGCGATGGGTGAACTGTCCTACTTTTTGGGTTTACAAGTTGAACAGAAGAAGGATGGGATGTTTATACGTCAGACGAAGATGTGTATGACATTTTGTCTCGTTTCAAAATGGACGATTGCGCTACTTTCAACACACCTATTTGCGAGAATCACAATCTTGGTCCAAATCATGAGAGTGTGGAGGATGTTGATCCAACTCAATACAGAGCAATGATTGGTTCTCTAATGTACTTGACTGCTTCAAGACCAGACATCATGTTTGTAGTGTGTCTTTGTGACAGACATCAAGCGAATCCAAAGAGTCACACATGAAATCGGTGAAGCGGATTCTTTGTTACTTAGGTGGTTGTCACTGATTCGGACTTTGGAGGATGTAAATCAACAAGAAAGTCTACCTTAGGTGGTTGTCAGTTCTTAGGAGGGAGGATCGTGTCATGGCAATGCAAGAAGCAGTCTTGCGTGTCTACCTCTACGTGTGAAGCTGAATATATTGCTGTGTGTAGCTGTTGCTCTCAGGTTCTCTGGATCCAATAGCAAATGTACGATTATGGTTTGAATTTCACTCGTACTCCTATTATGATAGACAATAATGCCACAATTTCAATCACCAACAATCCCGTAAAACATAGTCGCACAAAACATATTGACATTTGTCATCATATACGGGATTATGCTGAAAAGAAATTGATTGAACTGTATAGAGTCGACACACTAGATAACCTGGCAGATCTTTATACAAAGCATTTGACAGGGCTCGTTTTGAACATTTAGTTGAACTCAATGGATGAGGAATCCTGAATAACCAGTTTTCCATAAAAATTTTTGTAAATAATTTACTGTTTTTCAAAAATCAAAACATAAAAAATAGAACATCAAAAATGAGTTTTCACTATGTGGAAAAGAAGAAATGATAGTACATCAACAAGTTCGACTGTCACACTGAAATTAAGATTAGATTGCTTAAGTGCGATAGCAGCTTCATCATATGATGTACCAGTAGGCAAAAGGCATGAAATAATCAACTTATCTTGGTGATATACACATAACGAACCATGTATGAGTGGGTAACATATCAGTGGGCTATGGTTTTATAACCTTAAATCTTGCATTGATAGATTGCCAAAATCTGAGGTTTAGGTCTTTATATCGTTATCTCATCCGGGGTATCAAGGTTGTCCTTCTGCTGCATCTAGGATATCTTAGAAGAGCTAAAATGCCAAATCCTAGAAATTGAAGAAGCTCTCCTAGAGAGTCATTCAAATGTGATAATTGTATCAATCGTACCAAAATTTGTATTTGCCCTAACCCTTGTTGGATATTGGTCTCTTAGTGTACGGAAGTACTGACATGATCACCAATTATCTAACGTTGTAAATCAAAAAGGATGAATTTCGGTATACTCACCTACTACGAGGAATCTTTGTGCATATCTTGATCGTGGGGGTATGTCCTGAAGTAGGACACACTAGTATATCAGTATAACATTACCTTAACATATCACTAGGTAATGGTACTTGAAATGTGCATATATTTTGTTTATGTGGATAAACAATAATGGTAATCGTCTTGAACTGCTTTTCATGCACATTACATATGGAATTATCTAACAGTGTGAAAATAGTTTGATACTGCTGATATGATCTTCTTCCCGGTGATTCTCACAAAAACAAAGTGTCTCTTATTTCTTATTTATTTGATTTCAGAAATATAAAAATCCAAAAAGATTTCATTTTCTTGTAAATTCTTAATCTACAAAATTGGTTGTTCGTGGAGGAGTTGTTACCAATAGGGGGAGATGATGTTAGAAGATGAGTTCAAAATTTTAAAATCTTGCAGGTTCAGTGTGTTTAAAATTTTAAGTGTGTGGTTTGAGTTGAGAATTGCTTAATCTGTGATACTGTTTTATCATCTCTTGAATAATAATAATTAGTTAACTTGTGTTGAAAAATTTTATGGTTTCTCGGGATGTTTGTTTTATAGTATACAAATTATCGTAGTGTGTTGCTGAGAAGTTTGGTGAAGAGGAGTTTGATTGGATGCATGGTAGAACCTCCTTTCTACATTGCAGATAAAGTTGAAGAGTTTGAAGATTGCTATGCAAGTACTAAACTGGAGTTTACTCAAACGCTAACGATTTAGAAGATTTGGTGATTGGATGCATCAGCTTAGGGGGAGTCTGTTGCTGACAGAAGCTATTAAACGAAGCTATCCAAAGACCAAAGACATTGAAGATTGCAAGATGACTAAAGACAAAGTTGTTTTATGAAGCTATTCTCAAGGGGGAGTTTGTTGGTGGTATTTGTGACAACAACTTAGATTTGGTCTTTGATATCTTGTAATAGTAAAACGATAAATAGTTAGTGGGTTTAGTATTGTAGAAGTTGATTAGAAGTGATTGGGCTAAACCGACACATTATGAGGAGTGGTAGGCGAATTGGGCCTAGACCAATTTGCCACCCATGTGGTGAAACCCTAGCCTAGTTGAAACCTATCTCTATATAAAGAGAGTTTTGCGTTAGGGTTAAGGTTGCTTAGTTAATCGCTTCAAAAGGAGTTGAGAGAGAATTCTTGAGGTCTAGATTGATTGTAATCATTGTGATAGATAATCAATAAAGATCGGGTTTATAGTGATTGCTGTTCTTGTTCGTTTTCTATGCAATCTGATCTAGGGGATTCCGCACTCTAGGTTGGATAGACGATTCTGTGAAGATCCATACGGATTAGGGGACCTACAATATCATAAGGAGCTTAAATATGGTGAAAGATTAGCTTACAAGTTTGCACAAGATTAAGTGAAGATTAAGAAGAGATGAAGCTCCAAAGAAAGCTCTAATTCCCCCTCATGCTTGTAAACTCCTTAGATGATCTTGTGAGGGCTTGAAAGTGAGTAAAATGTGGTGTTTAATGGTGGAAAAAGGGTGGATGTTTGTGGTTTGATGTAGCCGTGAGGGAGGGATAACAAGGAGGTTCTTGTTTTTTTTTGAAGTGAAATGATAGAGTGGAGTATGGTTATGATTAAATAGACCTTCAAATCAATTACATCTTCTCACCATGCCTTAAATCTTTATTTTTCATCACATCAAGGGGTGGGGGCCCACTTGAACTCGCCTACATGAGGGGGGGGTTAAGTGTAAGTTTTATTTATATCATGTTTGAGAAGTAAGATATTTAGGTGTTTAGGTTAAGTATGGTGATTAGGGGTTGGTCTTGCATCATTAGTGAATAATTAGGGTTTAGGGTGTTAATCAATATTTATTAGTCCCTTTGACTAATTGGTATTAGTTTTGGATGGCAAAAACACCACTAGTTTGCTCATCGGTACGACACCGATTGATATACGAACTTTATTGTTTCGTACCGGAAGCTTTGGTTTTCGACAACCATAAGTGTCATGGCTTTTATTTAAGGCACTTCCGACATAGAAATATGGTTAACTAGTTCACTAGTCGAGTAGATGTTGAGTTTGGGTGACCGAAACGCTTTTCGGTCTCATTATTCGCTTAATATCGACACTTGTATATTTTTACCGTCGAACATTTCCGGGAGTTATGTTTCCATGACCTCAAGATAGTTGAAGGGATTTTGGATCCCAAATGAAGCTTAACTAGCTCTCTAGATTATTGTATGAGGCTATTGGCGATTGAAATCTTTGTCGGTTCGACAATTGGTCGCTTTCCGGTCAAGTTGTGCCTTGTTTATCGTACGACCGGAAACGATGTCTTTTATGTATTTTTGATATCCTCATATTTTTTTAGGGTGTTTGTCATTGTTCTGTTATAATTATGGATCCGGAAAATACCTTATTAATTTTGCGAACGAACAAAATTTTCACCTTTTTAGCCGAAACGGACGATTTTGTAATCTAGGCGTTGTACCGGAAAGTTATGTATTATTGCAAGATGTGTTCCCACATTAGTGTTTTTCATGTATATATGGACTTAGTTATGTCATTAGTATGCCGTTATTCATTGTTATGTTTCGTTTCAGCGTTTCTGTTGACATGAATAGCGCAACCGCGAATTCTGCGCCCAACACTTTCTATCAACAATTTAGGCATAGTTTGATTTGTTTCGCATCGTTACCGAAACCAATATATGTTATGGTCTGATTTACTTGTCCTAATACTTGTGATATGACGAACGACTCAGTTACGTAATCAAATTACGATAAATTGCATGAGATTATGTACTAAAAATAGTGATTAGTTTGTACGGAATTACCGGTTATTTGCCATTTGTCATATACTCCCCCTGTTAAAAAGAATTTCGTCCCAAAATTCACTTTGAGGCATCCTCTGAAGGAGTCTTCTTGAACAGGTGGGGGTATTTTGTCTTGATTTGATCTTCATGTTCCCACGTATACTCGGGTCCGTGACGTGAGTTCCAACGGACTTTGACTAGTTTGATTCGACTTGTCCCCGTCTTTTGACTTTCCAGTCCATAACCTCAATGGGTTTCCTCGGTAAACTGGAGCTTGTCATAATATGAATTTCATCCGCTGGGATGATAACCGTGTCAGTAGTCGGTCTTTTCTTTAGGTTAGATACATGAAATGTGTCGTGCACGTTGTTGAGTTCTTCTGGTAGTTTTAACTTGTAAGATACTGTACCGACCTTTGCCAAAATTTCAAAAGGCCCAATGTATCTCGGGTTTTGTTTTCTACGCTTCCTGAATCTAGCTACGCCCTTCCAAGGCGAGACTTTTAGTAACACTTTGTCACCGACCTTGAAGGATAATGGTTTGCGTCTTCGATCTGGTAGCTCTTTTGTCTATCTCGGGCCGCTTTGATATGCTCGCGGATTTTGAATATTTTGTCTGTCGTCACTTCGACTGGTTCGGGACCAATGAGCTGTTTGTCATCGACTTCCGCCCAACATAGCGGAGATCGACACTTTCTTCCGTAAAGTGCTTCGAACGGCACGACCTTGATACTTGTGTGGTAACTGTTATTGTAGGAAAACTCTACCAATGGTAAATGAGTATCCCAGTTTTTGCCCAAATCCATCCCACATGCACGAAGCATGTCTTCCAACGTTTGAATGGTTCGCTCGCTTTGGCCATCAGACTGTGGATGAAAAGCCGTGCTTAAATCTAAGCAAGAACCAAACGAAGCTTGAAATGATTGCCAAATCCGCGACACAAAGCGACCATCTCTATACGAGATTATAGAACTGGCACTCCATGACGTGCCAGGATTTCCTTAAGATACAGTTCAGCTAACTTCTCGGTATTGTCTTTCTCACGGATTGGTAAGAAGTGAGCTGACTTGGTTAACCGATCAATGATAACCCAAATCATGCCATGACCTCGAGAGGTCTGTGGTTGTTTGTAATAAAGTTCGTTGAGATTTGTTCCCACTTCCAAACAGGGAACTTAGGTTGTTGTAATAGACCAGATGGTTTTTGGTATTCGGCCTTGACCTTTGCACAAGTTAGGCATTTGCTAACATAGGTCGCAATATCTCCCTTGAGATTAGGCCACCAATAATACTCCTTTAAATCTTGAAACATTTTATCAGATCCTGGGTGTATCGAGTATTTGGACTTGTGTGCTTCGTCCAACACCAAGTCTCGTAGATTGCCAAAATTTCCCATGAAATATAGAATTCCATCCTTGTTTGGTTCCATTTGTTTCTCCATTCCCCGTAATGATTCTACTTGAATGTTTTCCGGTTTAAGAGCTTCTTGTTGTGCATCGTGCACTTGAGTCGTAAATTTTGTCTGAATGGTCATATCTAAAGCTCATACTCATAAAGTTTTGACTCGTTCCTTCTAGCTCAAGGCATTTGCCACTACATTTTCCTTACTCGGGTGATACTTGATCTCAAAGTCATAATCATTCAACAATTCCACCCAACGCTGTTGGCGCATATTCAGTTGCTTTTGGTTGAATATATGTTGAAGACTTTTATGATCTGTGAATATGGTACACTTGGTGCAATATAAATAATGATGCCAGATTTTTAAAGCAAATACCACTGCGCCTAGTTCTAGGTCATGAGTTGTATAATTCTTTTCGTGAACTTTAACTGATTTGATGCGTACTCGATGACTTTTTCACGTTGCATTAACACGTAACCCAAGCCTTGATGCGATGCATCACAATACACCAAAAAGCATCGGTACCGTCCGGAAGTGATAATATCGACGCCTTACATAGTTTTTCCTTTAATAGTTGAAATGCCGATTATTGTTTTTCTCCCCATTTGAACTTTTTGTCCTTTTCGGTAAGCGAGGTTAGCGGCTGAACAACTTTTGAGAAGAACTCAATAAATATTCTCGCCAAACCTAGAAATTGTCGTATTTCCGTGGGGGTTCTTAGCAGGTCCAATTCTTTATAGCCTCGATCTTTGAGGGGTCCAGTGTATCCCGTTCTCATTCACCACGTGACCGAGAAACTGTACTTCGTGAATCCAAAATTCGCATTTTGAGAACTTGGCATATAATTGTTCCTTCTTTAGCAACTCCAGTATCGTTCTCAAGTGTTGTTCGTGTTCTTCCTCGGTTCGCGAGTATATTAATATGTCATCTATAAATACGATCACGAACTTGTCGAGGTATGGCTTACATACCCGGTTCATCAAATCCTAAATACTACAGGGGCGTTTGTTAAACCAAAAGGCATAACAAGGAACTCGTAATGACTGTAGCGAGTCCTAAACGCCGTCTTAGGAATACTTTCCTCTTGGATTCTTAGTTTATGATACCTGGATCTTAAATCAATCTTTGAGTAAAAACTTGACCCCAATTGATCGAAACATAATCAATCCTCGGTAATGGGTAATGATTCTTGATGGTTAACTTGTTTAGTTCCTGGTAGTTGATACACATTCGAAAGGTTTGACCATACTTTTTCACAAATAGCACCGGAGCTCCCCAAGGTGAGAAACTCTGTCTTATGAATCCTTTCTCAAGCAACTCCTGAAGCTGAGTAGATAATTCCTGCATCTCCAAGGGCGCTAGTCGATATGGGGCTTTCACCACAGGTGTAGCTCCTGGAACTAGTTAGATATAGAACTCGACTTATCGTTGTGGAGGTAGTCCCAACAAGTCTTCCGGAAAGACTTCGGGGTACTCCTTTACTACAGGTATGTCCTCCACCTTGCGCTCGTCGGCCTTCTTGTCAACCACGTGGGCAAGAAAGGTGATGCATCCTTTCCTCAAACATTTCCGAGACTTCATGCAATTGATAACTCGTAGTGGCGTGTCATGTTCTCACCGTGAACCATCAAATGTTCTCCTTTGGGTAGGGGAATGCGAATGATTTTCTCGGACATATGACTTCGGCTAGATTATCGGATAGCCAATCCATACCAATAACGACATTGAAACTACCTAGTTGAACTGGTAATAGATCTATATCAAATTTTCGTTCACCTAGTTCTAAGGTACACTTCTTTATAATTTCCCCCGACTATACCAATTTCCCGTTGGCTAGTTCAATCGAATATGGAACATCTAATTTACTTGATTCTACTCATAAGTATATCTCTAAATTCTTTAGAAATAAAAGTAAAATCTTCCCGGTATCAAAAAGAATAGATGCAAGTGATCATACCGGTGACCACATTCGGGTCCTGGCGAGCATCCTTAGCTCCAATCACGAAAGCTCTTCCCCGAGCTTGGTTTTCTTTCGGGCAATCTTTCTTGAAATGCTCTTTGTCACCACATCCAAAACAACCTTGATCTTGAGCATTTGTTCCCCGACACGCATCGGTGCGATGCCCAAACCTACCACATTTGCCACACTTGGGGCCTTGGACTTCTTGATGGCATTGTTTGTAGTGTTGGTAACATATGCCTTCGCTTCGTTGACTTCCCTCGTGGCTTGCCTTTTGTTGTTGTTGTTGTTACTACCTCGTGAGCCTTTCTTAAAGAGGGAGAATTTCCTTTTGTTGGAGTCCGTAGTCTCCACAGTAGTTTCCTTTTTGTTCACTCCACACTTAGGTAATTTTCCTTGAGGCACAGCCTCCTCAGTAAGGCTGATAGGTAAATCAATTCCTTCTCCAATTTTAGTGGGTTTAGAAAAGGTAACCAGACTTAGAATTTCGGGGGCAAGTCCCCAGATGTACCTCTCAATCCTCTTGAATACAGGTTCCACCAATATGGCACCACTCGAGACAAATCATGAAATCGCTGCGTGTACCCGGCGATATCTGAACCAACCATCTTTAAATTCCAGAACTCCGTTTCCAACTTCTGAATTTCCGAACTTGAACAATACTTTTTCCTCATCAGTTCCTTATGTTCCTCCCAGGTCAGGGCGTACGCAGCATCGTCACCCTTAGTTTGGATCTGGAGGTTCCACCAAGATAATGCCCCATCTTTGAAGAGTCCAGTGACATAAGTGACTCTTTGTTCAGTAGGGCACTTGCTCATCCGAATGACCGAGTCAGTCTTCTCGGTCCAACCTATGAAAGCAACGGCACCTCCGTTACCATCATAATTCAGAGGTTTGCAGTCTAGGAACTGCTTTAAGTGCAACTTGAAATCATTGGATGCACCATTTAAGTGTGAGCATTTTAAAAGCACGAATCGAATAAATGAAAGTATCGTGTAGTTTTATGAATAACCGAGTATTACCAGTTGGAGGGTTGCCTCTGGTTGAACCTCCAGTGCCACCACTATGTTTGGAGCGGTTGCCTCCGGTTGACTTTGTACGCTTATTTAAGCGGAATCGAATCGAAGAAAGCATCGTTTAGTATTCTTCACAATACCGAAGTATTAAAATTGAGTTCTATGTTAATATATAATAATTTTAATATTAAATATTCGGCTAATTGTGAACGACCTTTTATACTAGAAGAAGATGCCGCCCCGCCGATGGAGTTCCAACACTAACGCGTTACCGACAAGTCAACCGGAGGCAACCACTCCAAACATAGTGGTGGCACTGGAGGACATCACCAAATCATAAGACATTAATCATATG
Organism: Scalesia atractyloides; assembly: GCA_947069175.1. Classification (NCBI taxonomy): domain Eukaryota; kingdom Viridiplantae; phylum Streptophyta; class Magnoliopsida; order Asterales; family Asteraceae; genus Scalesia; species Scalesia atractyloides. Next base: position 44,740,119 of record CAMTDV010000022.1, read on the forward strand.
CTCACCACATCATAACTATATTAACCGTAATATCACCACATCATAATAATAACAACCACAACATAAAACAGGTACAATGTGAAATAAAGAAAATACACTTTTATATATGATGACAACTTGTTACATTTTGTTCATGAAGATCAAAAGGACTTAGGGATACATAACCCTAGTCAGTACAAGTTTTACAATACAAAAGTAAGATTTTCTTCTACATTGTTTCTTCATGTCTTCAAGTTGTCTTCAAAAGTCAGGACCTTCCAAGCTGAATCTTCAAAGGCTAAAATCATCAAAATGGGTCTGATCCCCAAAAGATAATAATAAACATACTACTGCGGTGGAGGGGGGTGGTGGGGTTGGTGATCGGTAAAGTAAACCGCGATGATAGGCCACCTCCTCATCTAGGCCAAAAATGCGCCTAGTGGCGACAGTTTGGAAGTGCTCCAACTCACACACTCGCGCCTCAGATGGGCAGGACGGGTGTGAAATGGACAGTGGAATGGTGGGTCGATGGTGGTGATAGTGGTAGTGGTGGTAGTGATGGTGGTGGGTATGATGGTAGGGGTGGTAGTGGTGATGATGGTAATGGGAGTGTGGCTCTGGCAGTGGTACGAGCAGCACGTTGGGTCTCCAGCTTCCAGATCCTCCAAAAAATACGGAGAGTTGAAGGTCGTGAGACATCACCCTCTCCTCGACAATACTAGGAGGGAGGTGAGAGGGATGGTAGGGGTCAGACGTGTTCATGCCCGGTGGGGTATAGGGATATGCATGTCGACAGTAGGTGGTGTGGGACGGGTAGTATACGTTGGAGGTGGTCTAGCTGAGAATGAGGGTCTAGCCAGGTGAGAGGGTCTAGCCACATATGGATCGTATACAGGGTGATAAGTGGACCTCTTAGTGAAAAGCGGGGGTAGCTGCTTAGGGACACGTGGGGTACCGCTCAAAGAGTAGTGTCGTGCGGGTCCAGTATATGGAGCGGGTCCAGGAATAAGGGTACCATTAGAAAAGGGGCTGATACGAACAGGTGAGGTTGAAGGGGGTGAGTGCATCAGTGTAGGTGAAGCTGGGGCGGCGGAAGAAGCATCATTCGCTAAGTGCTCGCTCTCAGTAGCGACTGAGGATGTTGAGATATTGACAACTGATATGACAGGGGATGGTATCTCAAGTATGGCTATGTCATCAAAAACCTCGCCGTCTTCGAGCTCGTCCTCCATATGGTTGACGTGGAATACGGGGATGTCATCATCATCGTCATCTAGGTCAATAACGGGAGGGACTATGGCTAGAGGTATGGCTAGGTGTACTATCACGTGCTCTCCCTCAGGGTGACCATAGACAATCATGTCATGTGGAGGCTACGGGATGGCCAACACATCATCTTCCTGTGGGGCGTCGTCCGCCACAGAAGCGGGGAGGGCAAAAGGCTAAAAATCGTCAAAGTCCTCGTCGTTAGGGACCTCGTGGTCGGCTCCATCCTCATGGGGTATGGCCTTCGCGTCGGAGCCATATCCGTCGTTGGACACGTACTCCATCGGACCCTTCTCGTAGCTCGACAAAGAAGATATGGTCCTGGCAAATAAACCTTACAATGCATATATATACATGTTAGTAGTTTATTACTACTTATGATATATTTTCTATTAATCACCACTTCACATGCAAAATTTGTTCTTTGGTTTCACGTGTAATCTTAATGTTTCATGTTTATCAATTATAGACTAATCATGTATTGATCATTGTTCTTACTTATGGTTGAGCTGTGTGATAGATCCTCATTTTTTTATCGTGACACAATGAAAACCTCTTGTCATTTTTGTCATATTTCCGAAATTTTTTTGTGATGTTATAAACTTTGTTTTCATGTGAGAGCCCTTAGTGATTGTAGACCAAACTTTAATAGAAGTTTTCCTCGGTTCACTACAATCGGAGCTCTGATACCACTCTGTCACACCCTGGTCGTAGCGGAAGCGCAAACGTTTGACTATGAGGTAATCATTGCATCCAATCATGTAAACAAATGTAAATCAACAACGATGCCATACTGATATTAATTTGCAACCATCATTTACAAGTTTCCAAAAGTAACATCATAGTTTCCAATGGTTTCACATCATCATCAAAAACTTAGTTTGAAATACATTACTTCAAAATAAAAGATTGTTCTCATCGTAAAAGCATGATGAGGTTTTGACTCCTATATATCCATACAAGGTTGGGATATAAGAGGCAAATCCTTCAAAAGTTGGCACTCGTTGTCATGTCATTTCCCATATCCCGAATGTATCACCAGCTCAAGTCTTGCATCCTGAAATAGATGTAATTTTAAAAAGTCAACAAAATTGGCGAGTTCATGTAGTTATTGTTTTCCTTATAAAAATGTCATGCTTGTAATCCAGTAATGAAATCTGAGTATGTTATTAGCATTCATGGAGTTTAAGGATCTTTATGAGTGTGTCACGAGCACCCTGACACATGTGCCATAAGTAAGCAACCAAACCGAGACAACTTTGACATCATTGGGATCACAAAAGCACTCCTAAAGGTTTACCAACCAGGAGTGGAGCGAACCTCAAACTCAATAGATCTATATCTTTTGCACCTTGGTTACTAAATGATTTATTGTTATTATTGTCATAATCCTACTTACGCACATTTGATCATGTTATCATCTAAAACCCATAGCTAACATACCGTTTGTTATGACATGTATGCCCTCTCGATGGTTTTAAAACAAAACTTTGAAATAATTGAAAGGAGGTACATGAACTCACTGTTTTGTGTTCTGTAAGTCGCACTTATCGAATTCGGGTGTCCGTACACGTATGTAACCTATATGTGTATTAACTTCATTAGACAACCTAGGTCTTGTTGGACCTCGTACCATTTGTTCATCTTGAATTCTTGTTGTTTATATATTTATCACATTAGAACAACTTTAATGTTATTATAGTGTTGGTAGTTTGTTTGTTGATTAATATTTTATACATATATTTCACACACACACACCACCACACATATATATATATACGTATATATATATTGTCATTCTTAGGTCGTGTGTGAACGAGCCTCGCCCTTCACATGTCCTCGTGCCTTGTACGTGTGTCATTGGGCCTAGCCCATGTCATGTATGTCATTGGTCTAGCCCATGTCATGATGTCATGGGTCTAGCCCATGTCTTTATGTCATTGGGCCTAGCCCATGAAATTATATGTTTGGGCCTAGCCCATGTATTTGGGCTTAGCCAATGTTATCATGTGATTGTGTATTTGGGCCTTGCCCATGCCTTTTATATAATGGGCTTAGCCCAACTTAATTTCATGAGTCCATAACTTTTAATATCTTATACTTGGAAATTTTTTCTAAGTTTATTATTGTAAGTATGTTTATATACTTGTATAAAGTCACTTAGTAATTTTCATACATTCTTACTTTTCCGGATTTTGTCATCATTAATATATATATGTTAAGTGTCTAAAATATATTATTTTTAGACATGTCGTCGTTGTCGTTTAATCTATATATTTCCGCACCGAAAATCGCCCAAGAGTCGTAGTAGATCTTCATATTGGCGATATGTTCGTTGATCGATGGCGCGACGGTGTATTGTATAATTTCAACCATTGTCCGCCTAGTTCACTCGTCCGATTATTGTTTCAAGGATTGTGTAAAAGTGTATGTGTTCATGTTATTTAAACTTGGTAATCCTCAAGTATTTGGTATGTTGTATTAGTTGGGTATTTTGTGTTGTATACCCTAGACTTTCTAGATACATACATATACATACACATGTATTTTTACACATTAATTATGGTGACAAAGTATATGTATATATTTTTATTCCCAAAAATATATATATGCAATGAATACTCATTTTTAACTTGTAAAAATATATAAGTATTTGTTAAATCCTTGGAAGGTTAGGGTTTAACCCTTGTCATTAAAACTTCCACAATGACGGTTTAGGTCACTAATCGCGTTTAGTCCCATTAATACCACGTTAATCATACTTTAATCGCGCTTAGATTTTTAGAAAATTTTGCCATAGTTTCCCCTAAACTATGGCGTTTTCAACGTTTCAAAACGTATTTAAATCATGTTTAAAAAATAATCACAATCAATCATCAACTCAAGTTTACATACCACCTTTGTATGCATCATTTATACACTTTTTCATCCTCATTTCCATGGACTTTTTGTAAATATATATTTTAACAACCTTGCTTAAAATAATGAGATCTTCTCATATTTATTAGAACATTTAAGACACCATTTTTGTTATATCTTCAAATCAAGATTTCCACTTTAAACCACTTTGTTTACTACACCTTTTAGGATGATCATAACATAAATCATGGTGTGTATTCTTTATAAAAGTCACACATATGTAGTAGCTCATTTTTTAGTTGTAGTAAAGTTCATGGATCATGAGGTTCATGATCTTTTTTAGATTTAAACATCACCATGTTTAAATCATCATTTATGTTCTTATTCATACAAGATCATCCATTTTAAACAATTTACTTTAACATAATCAACATAATCATGCTAACTAGTTAATAAACTATATTTAGTAGATTATAAAGGTGAGATTAGGGTTTTTAAGTTGGATTTTTCTTTATTTTCAAGATGATCAACAAGTACTTTCATAAACCATATATCATAAGGAGTTTAAATATGCTGAAAGATTAGCTTACAAGTTTGCACAAGATTAAGTGAAGATTAAGAAGAAGATGAAGCTCCAAAGAAAGCTCTAATGCCCCTCCATGCTTGCAAACTCCGTAGATGATCTTGTGAGGGATTGAAAGTGAGTAAATGTGGTGTTAATGGTGCAAAAAGGGTGGATGGTGGTGGTAGGATGTAGTCGTGAGGGAGGGACGCCAAGGAGGTTCTTGTTGTTTTTTTTAAGTGAAAAGATAGAGTGGAGTATGATTATGCTTAAATAGACCTTCAATCAATTACATCTTCTCACCATGCCTTAAATCTTTTTTTTCGACACAAATCAAGTGGGTGGAGGCCCACTTGAAATTGCCTACATGAGGGGGGGGGGGGGTTAAGTGTAAGTTTAATTTATAACATGTGTTGAAAAGTAAGATATTCAGGTGTTTAGGTTAAGTATGGTGATTAGGGGTTGGTCTTGCATCATTAGTGAGTAATTTAGGTTTAGGGTGTTAATCAATATTAATTAGTCCCCTTGACTAATTGGTATTAGTTTTGGATGGCAAAAACACCACTAGTTTGCTCATCGGTACTATACCGATTGATATACGAACTTTATTGTTTTGTACCGGATGCTTTGATCAGAAACGCCGTGAGATATAGATCTAAGCCTGGAAATAGGTTCAAACAGGCTCTGATACTGATTGTCGGATCATCTCGGATAGTCTTGTTGATGATCTCGGATCATCTCTGTAACGCTTCGCATTTGTAACTTTCCGTTTTTAGTAAGTTCGCTCATGTTTCTATAATTGGAAAGTCCAAACCTTGTAATCATATTTCATTTCCAAATCATTGTAAATCTAAGGCTTTGATTGTAATCAAATTGATCGATACGTAATTCACAATCTTGATACACATTTACATCTATGATCATACACGCATTCGTTACGCAATATATAAGTTTGAATCAATTTGCATATTCTTACCATATTTTCATGAAAGTCAAGCGTTTCAAATCGAGCAAACAATCAACAAGTTAAAAATCAGATGCTTAGACTTTTGGCACCATGATTCTTGTCACACTTATGTTAATCATTTGCAAGACATGTTTATGGATATGTAACACCTTAAATCATGTTATAACCTTCTAAAAAACACTTCACACTTGGTTTATTTATAAAATGCATAACTTAAATAAACAATTAAAACCCTTTATACAATGTAATTAACAAAAAAAAAGAAAGACAAGGCAGCTTGCGGCCGCAAGCTGCCAAGTCCATGTTTCCCTCTTGTTTTAATTCAAACTGCCATCTAAACTCATTTAATGCAACCGTAATTCAAACCCTAATCCCTCCTCTATATAAACAAGCATTCCCCCATCAATTTCCTACTTTTTCAAGCCTCCAAACACTCCAAACATTCCTTCAAAGTTTAGAACTTTCTGCTGAAACACTTCAGCTTGTAAGTGAGTTTCAACTCACTTATTTCTTCCTTTAAACCTTGTTTCTTCTTCTAACACCCTTGGATAACCTCTAAGAAGGTTCTCACAAGTTTTCTAGGACAAACTAAGGTGAAACCCCACCATTTTGAGGTCCAAAAGTGTGTTAAACTTTCTGCCCACTTTTTATCTGTTCAGATTTTAAAAGTTTCATAGTTTTCTTTAGGTTTCTTCCTCAACAATGTTTGCTAAGCCCCATGGGATGTTACCATAGGTTTTCCATGGAAGACCAAGGTGGAACAATACCATTTTTAAGGACAAACTTTTTGTTTTGGAAGTTAAACTTATAAACTTCTCTTAAACTTGTCTTAACCATAACAACTCTATGCTACTTGTGCCTTTAATCAAGTTTATGGTTCATGAGCTAGCTAGACTTGTTCATACAAAATCAAGAGGTATAACATTCCTCTAAACTTGTGGTTTTTACTAGGGTTTCTAACCCACAAGTGTTGAGCCATCCAAGCTTAGAAGCTTGTGTATGGTGTAGGTGTGATTACATGGAGGCCTTGGCTATCCAACTTTTCAATCCACTCCTCACTTGATGACACGTCCCCGAATGTTGCCATGTTCAGGATGCATGCACCTAGCTTGCTTATTCAGTTCGATGCGTACCTTAGTGAAGTATTCTTGACCATCCGGATTGTCCTTGTGGCAATTTGTGTATTGGTGAATCTTACGAAAGAGGTTTAGGACGGTTATCCTCCTACCTCCATGCATGACTTTTATGACTTATATGATATCCATGACTTATATGAAATCTATGATAAACTTGTAATAATATATGTAAACTATATATGTAAATAATAAATATAACCGAACCGTTGACAATGACTATAACTTGTCCTAATATTAGGTTATTTTATCTAAGACCTAACCATCGTTATGATTCTATTGGGCATGACCCATAAAAACACAAACACCATCGAGGCTGATAGTGTCAAAAACGAGTGTTAACGTCTAGATAAATACTTTCGACTATACATACTTTTGCGTACTTTAAATTCCTAAAATTACCAAACTCCAACGTCATTCCAATACTCACACACCTAAGTTTCCTTGTGTAGGATAACTCGGTGTTCGTTCCCCTAGTCAACCTAAAGGCTTTCATGGAATTAACTTTGCAAAACCGGGAGTTACATCGTCCCCCTTTTTACGCTTTACACTTTTTGGGTGCAATATGTTAATCTATCATACACACACTAAATCACACTTTTATTCTATGAAATCACACAAACAATCAATCATACATGCTATAGTTATGTGATACTTGGAATGTTTACTTGGTACATTCTTATGTGATACTAAATGTCATTAACTTCGATCAAGCCTCCCTTAACATGTATAGCGCTATAGGAGTAACACACCGTCCGTATTCTTGTGGTCAATGTTAAGTATTCTTTTAATCTAATATGCGGTACACTTGAGGATTGACTTGTAGTTCACATGCCATGTTTACTTTATTATCGTATACTAGCTTATCATGTGGATTTGTTTAAACGTTTTTACTACCTATGCTATGATATCAAACTTGTGTACTCGCCAATACTTTGTTATTGAACTATACCTTTTAACATGTTGCAGGTTGATGAAGTTGGTATGATGAACTTAGTAGGATCGGCATAGAAACATGCTTAGAATGCTAAGTTAATTATTATCTTTTGATTGAACTTATCTCAATGTTGTTATTTTGTACTTGAATTATGTTGTATTTGAAAAATTTGATGAATGAAATGAAATGGGTTATTTAATTAAATATCATCACATTTAATGTTATGATTCGAGCAATCTCATTCGTCTCACTCAGATGTTTCTGCCATCGGTTGGGGTGTGACAGATTGGTATCAGAGCCATAACTATAGGGAATTAGGTAGAATTGCCATGTTCGACCTAGTCTAAAGTTTAAGTGACCAACTTGACCTTTCTTGATTCATGCTTGAAATGTTAATTCTTCCTATTTTTTTGTCTTAATATATATGCAACGTGTCTTTCCTAAGACACTTACACAATTTACACACTTGATAATTGAAGACACTCATACTATAAACGAGACGATCTCACCAAAATAGGGGTGAAACCCGCTTTTTAGTGATCACTCTCAATCCGTGTGTTCGATTTTACACGATATTTCAAGTTAGGAGTGAAATCCACATCTTGATGGGAATTTCCATTTCATACTTTAGTGGACCCTTACCAACGAGTCGGAATTCGCTCCTCGTTGGTAAGTACCAACCACACTTAGGGTACGATGTTTTCAAGTTAGGGGTGAAACCCGCACCTTGTCAACTAGTCCCATTCCTCGATTTTCAATCTCGCCAAGGTTTCGTTTTTTCGATCGGTTAGAGACGTGTAGTAACTGGAAGGGTAAAGTGTCGTTAATCGCTTCTCGACGAGAGCACTTTACCTATAGGCCAAAGCACGCTTCTCTAATATGAAAGGATCTCAATTCACTTTGGAATAGTCGACGTTTTTCAACCTGAAACACTCTTATGTTTTATTTAGCCTATCTTTTATGTATCTCAATTATTATGTTTTTTAATACTTGTTACCTTATTCATTTCTAAACCGATCACAACTCGCACACCTTTCGTAACCAAAAACAATAATAATAATCCTCGTGAACCAACTAAATTTATACTCCTTACGCAAATCATACGTGTTTATGCTTTTGAATGCTTGTATGCCCATGCTATCTATGTGAATTCATACGCGTTACATGATACTTATATGCTCAAAATGATTTCTTTTTATAAAAACGCATTATGATCAAAGCCTTAATCTCTCTTCAATTGTCAAACCCTTTAGATGTCTTCCTCTCAAAGCGTTATGGGCAAGAAGAAGTCCAAGTCAAGGCCCATTCCGATTCAATGTCCAAAAAGGATTGCATGAAATTCATGGCCGAACAATGGCCGAGCATACGACCAAGGTCATACCCGAGATTGTCAGCAAGATTCAACCCCCACCCAATACCGAATCACCCCACACCTCCGTCGACTCCAAGGCGGAACCACCTAAATCAACCTTTACCCATAAGCAGTTTTGCTCATGCAACCCCCATCCTTTCACCGACGAAGGGGACGCTACCAAGTTACTCCAATGGTTTGACGCCATTGAGGTTACTTTTCTCCAAAGTGGTTGTCCCGACCACCTGCGTACCATGAACGCTACAGGAGTATTCCGATCGAGGGCTCTCGATTGGTGGACTTCCGAGCGTAACGCTCATGGTAACGATGCCGCTCACGCCCTCCCATGGATCGAGCTCAAGAAGCTGCTGGAGAATGAATGATATCCTCCCCACGAGCGCCAACGACTCGAGAAGGAGTTTTGGGACCTTAAGCAGCTGGGGAATGACAACGCCGACCTCACCGCCCGTTTAAGTAGCTGAGTGCGATTTGCCCTAGCCAAGTCGACACGACCGAAAAGGCAGTTGCCAAGTACATATGCTGCCTCCCTCCTCACCTCACGGACCTTGTTGACACCACCTCACCCAAAACCTTTGAGGAAGCTTTTCGCCTATCTGCTCGACTAAACAATAACCACGTCCTTCGTGAAGCCTCCAAGGCTTCATTAGGGAAAGCTCACCAAGGCACCACCAAAGCCCTCACCAAACCTACCTCACCCAAACCCCCAAGGAGCAACACCAAAGGCAAGAAGCGGAATGCTTCGAGCCAGAACTGCGCGGTAGTCACTCCGCCAAACCCTCAACTCTCTCAACAGCTAGCCTTAGCCTCTCCCGAGCCTATCAAGAAAGTATACACTGGGCCGCATCCCAAGTGTAACACCTACCCTTTCCACCATCCCGTTACTGCCCCTTGCCGCCTATGCACTATCTGCAATAGGTATGGACACTTCGTCCAACAATGTCGAAGTGCTCTGCAAGCCCCTACCAACCAAGCCCGAGCCATAACCGTACCCCAAAACCCTACCACTAACCAAAATCGACCACTTGCATCTATCGCTTGTGCCTGCTTCAGATGCGGAGATCCAAACCACTTCGCCAACAACTGCCCGCAACGCAACAACAACAACAACAACCAGCAGTAGCAACAGCAAGCTCGCAGTCGAGCCTTTGTCATCACCTCCGCACAAGCACAAAACGCCAAAGATGTCATTTCGGGTACGTTTCTCGTTAACAATATTTATGCTACGTGTTTATTTGATACGGGTGTGGATAAAATTTTTGTATCCGTTGAATTCGAACCTTCGTTTATGTGTAGATGTTCTAAGTTACCTAAATCATTTGAAGTCGAAGTCGCTAATGGAAAATCTGTCACTATTGATTCTGTCCTATCCGATTTTTCTTTAAATCTCAATGATCATACGTTTTCCATTGACCTCATACCCATGCAAATGGGTAGCTTTGATATCATAGTAGGTATGGATTGGCTTAGGCGAGTCCGTGCTGAAGTTGTTTATTCCGAAAAGTTCATTCGTCTTCCCCTTCCCAATGACGATTCCTTACACGTCTATGGAGAGAAACCCTCCAAAGGTCTCAAGCTTCTGTCGTGTATCCAAGCGAACAAGTACTTGCGTAAGGAATACTTCGCCTTTCTGGCCCACATCATGGAAAAGAAGGATGAGGGTCCAAGCGTGAGTGAAGTTCTCGTTGTGCATGATTACCCTGACGTCTTCCCCGAGGATCTTCCTGTTCCTCCTCCTCCTCGTTCAGTTGACTTTCGCATCGACCTCATCCCTGGCGCAACCCTGGTCACAAAATCCCCCAATCGTCTAGCACCCTCGGAGATGCAAGAGCTGTCTAGCCAACTTCAGTACTTCTTGATAAAGGCTTCATACGCCCTAACACATCTCCTTGGGGCGTTCCCGTTCTATTCATCAAAACTAAAGACGGATCTTTCCGAATGTGCATTGACTATCGTGAGCTCAACAAGCTTACGGTCAAGAACCGATACCCTCTTCCCTGCATTGATGACCTTTTTGATCAGCTTCAAGGCGCTACTTGTTTCTCGAAAATCGAAGTTCGCTCTGGTTATCATCAACTTCGAGTCCTCGAAGAAGATATACCAAAAACTGTGTTTCGCACATGTTATGGGCACTACGAGTTTGTGGTCATGCCATTTGGCTTGACCAACGCACCCTCCGTGTTTATGGATTTAATGAATCGCGTGTGTAAGCCCTATCTCGACTGATTCATGATCGTCTTCATCGACGATATCCTAATCTATTCCAAGACGCGAGAAGAGCATGGGCGACACTTGCGTCTTATCCTTCAGCTTTTACGTACTGAACGTCTTTACGCCAAGTTCTCCAAGTGTGAATTTTGGCTAAAGGAGGTTCAATTCCTTGGTCATGTCGTCAACGAACTTGGTATTCACGTTGACCCTGCAAAAATCGAGGCGGTGAAGAATTGGATTACTCCTAAGTCTCGGTCTGAAATTCACTCGTTTCTCGGCTTAGCCGGTTATTACCGTCGGTTTATTTCGAATTTCTCTAAAATTATCGTGACTCCACTTCCTTGACTCAAAAGGATAAGCCTTTTGTTTGGAGTTCTGAACAAGAGGAGTCTTTTCAAACGCTCAAGGACATGCTTTGCAATGCTCCTATCCTAGCCCTTCCTGATGGTACGACGACTTTGTCGTGTATTGCGATGCCTCAAGGCAAGGTCTTGGTTGCGTTCTTATGCAACGAGACAAGGTCATTGCTTACGCATCACAAAAACTCAAGATTCATGAGAAAAACTATACTACGCACGACCTTAAACTTGGTACAGTTGTTTTTGCATTAAAGATATGGTGACACTACCTTTATGGTAAAAAGTGTACGGTCTACCGCAACCATAAGAGCCTCGAGCACATCTTTAATAAAAAAGAACTCAACATGCGTCATCGTCGTTGGGTGGAATTGTTAAATGACTACTACTGCGATATCCGCTACCACCCTGGTAAAGCGAATGTTGCAGCCGACGCACTTAGTCGAAAAACTCATGTTAAAAGTGTACATTGTTACCAAACCTTGGGAAAGCTTCAAGAGATGATTCATGAGGCGCAATACTCAACGTTAACATGGGTAACCTTGATAACAAGCTGAAATGTGGTGCTGAAAACCAACTCGTGACCAAGTCCAATGGCATCATGTGCTATCTTGACCGTATTTGGATTCCTAACCATGATAATCTTCGTGACCTATTGATGAGTGAAGCCCATAAGTCTCGGTATTCTATTCATCCTGGCGCTGATAAGATGTATCATGACCTTTGTGCGTCATATTGGTGGCCTGGAATGAAGAAAGATATCGCATATTGAAATACCTTACTTGTTCCAAGGTAAAGGTCGAACATCAATGTCCCTCTGGCTTACTCGAACAACTGGAAATTCTTGTTTGGAAATGGGAGAGTATTGCTATGGATTTCATTACAAAACCCCCGAACATCGTCTGGTCACGATAGTATTTGGGTAATCATCGACCGTCTGACCAAATCTTCTCATTTTCTCCTCATACGTGAAGACTATCGACTCGAGAAACTGGCTCATATCTACACGGATGAAGTCATCTGTCGTCACGGTGTCCCCGTTGATATCATTTCGGACCGTGATGGTTGTTTCACTTCCCGTCTTTGGCAAACGTTTCAACAAGCTCTTGGTACTCACCTCAATCTCAGTACTGCTTTCCATCCTCAGTCTGATGGTCAAACCGAGCGTACTATCCAAACTCTAAAGGACATACTTAGTTCTTGTGTAATCGATTTTGGTGGAAACTGGGACATTCACTTGCCTTTGGTCAAATTCTCGTACAACAACAGTTACCACGCGAGTATTCAAATGGAACCTTTCGAGGCATTGTATGGATGCAAGTGCTGATCGCCTATTTGTTGGCACGAGATTAGGGAAGCTCAAATCACCGGTCCCGAGCTTATACAACAGACGACGGAAAATTTTTTGCAGATTCAGGACAACTTGCTCAAAGCCAGAAGCCGACAAAAGAGTTATGCAGATAAAAGATGCAAGCCTTTGGAATTCAATGTTGGTGACTTTGTACTTCTCAAGGTATCCCCTTGGAAGGGTGTGGTTCGTTTCAGGAAAAAGGGAAAGCTCGCTCCTCGCTATGTAGGTCCTTTCAAGATTCTCGAAAGGATTGGCAAGGTAGCATACCGACTGGACCTACCACAAGAGCTCAACAACGTCCATCCTACCTTCCACGTCTCAAACTTGAAGAGATGTCTCACCAAGGAAGGACTCCAAGTTCCACTTGAAGATCTTCAAATTAATGAGACCTTACTCTTCGTGGAGAAACCAATCAAAATCATGGATCAAGGCACTTAGAAACGAAGGCGCAGTCGAATTCCTATCGTGAAATTCGATGGGAAGGAAAACGTGGCGCTGAGTTTACTTAGGAACTTGAAAGCGACATGAAGACTAGGTATCCACATTTGTTCATTGCCTCTTCCTAAATTTCGGGATGAAATTCCCTAAAGGATGGGAGACAGTAACATTTCGCATTTATAACTTTTCGTTTTTAGTAAGTTCGCTTCGTGTTTCTATAATTGGAAAGTCCAAACCCTGTAATCATATTTCATTTCCAAATCATTGTTAATCCAAGGCTTTGATTGTAATCAAATTGATCGATTGTATGCAATTCACAATATTTATACACATTTACATCTATGATCATAAACGCATTCGTTACGCAATATATAAGTTTGAATCAATTTGCATATTCTTACCATATTTTCATGAAAGTCAAGCGTTTCAAATCGAGCAAATAATCAACAAGTTAAACACAAGATACTTAGTCTTTTGGCACCATGATTCTTGTCACACTTATGTTAATCATTTGCAAGACATTTTTATGGATATGTAACACCTTAAATCATGTTATAACCTTCTAAAAACACTTCACACTTGGTTTATTTATAAAATGCATAACTTAAATAAACAATTAAAACCCTTTATACAATTTAATTAACAAAAAAAGGAAGACAAGGCAGCTTGCAGCCGCAAGCTGCCAAGTCCATGTTTCCCTCTTGTTTTAATTTAAACTCCCACCTAAACTCATTTAATGCAACCCTAATTCAAACCCTAATCCCTCCTCTATATAAACAAGCATTCCCCCATATATTTCCTACTTTTTCAAGCCTCCAAACACTCCAAACATTCCTTCAAAGTTTAGAACTTTCTGCTGAAACGCTTTAGCTTGTAAGTGAGTTTCAACTCACTTTTTCTTCCTTTAAACCTTGTTTCTTCTTCTAACACCCTTGGATAACCTCTAGAAGGTTCTCAAAGTTTTCTAGGACAAACTAAGGTGAAACCCTCCATTTTGAGGTCCAAAAGTGTGTTAAACTTTCTGCCCACTTTTTATCTTTTCAAATTTTAAAGTATCAAGTTTTCTTTAGGTTTCTTCCTCAACAATGTTTGCTAAGCCCCATGGGATGTTAGCACAGGTTTTCCATAGAAAACCAAGGTGGAACAATACCATTTTTAGGGCCAAACTTTCTGTTTTGGAAGTTAAACCTATTAACTTTTCTTAAACTTGTTTTAACCATAACAACTCTATGCTACTTGTGCCTCTAATCAAGTTTATGGATCGTGAGCTAGCTAGACTTGTTCATATAAAATCAAAGAGGCATAACATGCCTCTAAACTTGTGGTTTTTACTAGGGTTTCTGACCCACAAGTGCTGAGCCATCCATGCTTACAAGCTTGTGTATGGTGTAGGTGTGATTACATGGAGGCCTTGGCTATCCAACTTTTCAATCCACCCCTCACTTGATGATTTCCATCCATTAAGCTACGGTTCACCTTCACTAGAGTAACAAGGCTACGACACGTCCCCAAACATTGCCATGTTCAGGATGCACGCACCTAGCTTGCTTATTCAGTTCGATGCGTACCTTAGTGAAGTACTATATTCTTGACCATCCAGATTGTCCTTGTGGCAATTTGTGTATTGGTGAATCTTACAAAAGAGGTTTAGGACGGTTATCCTCCTACCACCATGCATGAATTCTATGACTTATATGATATCCATGACTTATATGAAATCTATGATAAACTTGTAATAATATATGTAAACTATATATGTAGATAATAAATATAGTCGAACCTTTGATGATGACCATATGGTTACATGTCCTAATATTAGATTACTTTATCTAAGACCTAACCATCGTTACGATTCTATTGGGCATGACCCATAAAAACACAAACACCCTTCGGGGCTTATATTGTCAAACACGAGCATTAACGTCTAGATAAATACTTTCAACTATACATACTTTTGCGTACTTTAAATTCCTAAAATTACCAAACTCCACCGTCATTCTAATACTCAAACACCTATGTTTCCTTGTGTAGGATAACTCGGTGTTCGTCCCCCTAATCAACCTAAACGCTTACATGGAATTAACTTTGCAAAACCATGAGTGCACTCGTCACCCTTTTTACGCTTTACACTTTTTGGGTGCAATATGTTAATCTATCATAAACACACTAAGTCACACTTTTATTCTATGAAATCACACAAACAATCCATCATACATGCTATAGTTATGTGATACTTGAAATGTTTACTTGGTACATTGTTATGTGATACTAAATGTCATTAACTTCGATCAAGCCTCCCTTAACATGTATAGCACTATAGGAGTAATGCACCGCCTGTATTCTTGTGGTTAGTGTAAAGTTTTCTTTTAATCTAATATGCGATACACTTGAGGATTAACTTGTAGGTCACATGCCATTTTATTTTATTCTCGTATACTAGCTTATCATGTGGATTTGTTTAAACGTTTTTACTACCTATGCTATGATATCAAACTTGTGTACTCGCTAATACTTTGTTATTGAACTATACTTTTTAACATGTTGCAGGTTGATGAAGTTGGTATGATGAAACTTAGTAGGAGCGGCATAGAAACACGCTTAGAATGCTAAGTTAATTATTATGTTTTGATTGAACTTATCTCAATGTTGTTATTTAGTACTTGAATTATGATGTATTTGAAAATTTTGATGAATGAAATGAAATGTGTTGTTTAGTTAAATATTGTCACATTTAGTGTTATGATGTGTCACACCCCGGATTTCCAACCCTAAAATCCAAACACCGGTGGGCCCGGGTGGGGAGTATCGTGACGTAAGTTGATAAAATCATTGTCAATTAAACATAGTACAACGGAAGTCTTAGAGTAAAATTACTATTACAAACCGAAATGTTCGAAATCTAAAATAATATACAGGCTCGTAATTGAAGATCCACAGGAGGATCGTAAAATGTACAGGAAAGAATACAAAACAGACTTTAGGCAGATCTAAGGATTTGCAAGATCCTCTTATTCTCTACCGAGCAGCTTCCGGCCTATTTCGTATTATACCTACAGATTAGCCTTTGGAAGATACGTCAGCTTACGCTGGTAAATACACCCAACTGACTTATTTTGGAAACATAAAAAAAATGGTTCTAAGTTCAAACGACACCAAAATCTTTTTATTAACTTGGGAAAGTTGACCTTGCAATGAACCAAACGATAATAATTTACCGTATCCCAAGCCCGTATAGGGAAAATAAGTCGAGAGTATTTAGCTGAGCTAGTCTTCTTCTTTTATTTTTAAATAACTCAGCCATATATAAAAGTACCAAGTGAAGATAGCATTTACCAAAAGGCTCTAGTCTGGATTATGGCATAAACTAGCCAATTAAATACTAACGGTCTTATAAACCGAATAGTGTACATGATCGTTACGTATAACGCTTGATTAAACGATGATCGGATAGAATGTAGTTTAAACCCAACAAGTACTTGACTTGTATAATATGGGTAAACTATAAACATTCTGGATTTTGAGGCTAAATGACAAGGTTAAACCCGTTACGGTTAAATTCCGTAAAATAGTTACATATACGTAGCTGTGCGCATAATAGCGATATCGGGTAACCGGATAAGTCATGGACAAGTTCTATATGCCATTATACTTTAAATAAGTTAAAATATCAGTAGGATATCAACTTATATGCCCATTAAGTTTTAAAACGAAACAATGCCTCATAAGGGCATTTTGGTAATTTCATACCATATAAAAAGAACTTGAATATAATTTAATGTTATAATTATAAGTATTCTGGAAAAATACTTTATTTATGATATAATATTCGTAGGATGTCAATTATATGTGTAAATTATCTTTTATGACCAAACTATGCACCGAAGGGGCATTTTGGTCATTTTACACATAGTTTATAAATTATTTGGGATTCTGAGTTTATAACATGTACCTACTATAATTATGTTTAAAATAAGTTTTGAAATCAGTAGGTATCAAGTTTTGGTCAATAATATGGTTTAAAACCATACTATGCGCCGAAATGGCGCTTATGTCGTAAGATGACGTTGTTAAGCGATGTTTAACTAAACTGACCTTAGGGTCAGACTTAAAATGTTTAAAATATGTTGTTTAATATAACATATCATTAGGTAAATGATTTACCTTGAAAAGGTTGATTAAAATCATTTTATGAGTCACAAGGACTAAAACCGTCATTTATCGACATAGTTTAAGGACCTGCTTGGAAACTCAGTTTACAACTTGGTTTAACATACCAAATAATCCTACTTATAGTATTACATCAGTATGAAACTCAATTTCAAGTTTATTATCATTAAAACCTTGTTTTGTTCAAAAATGGCATTTTGGTAAAAATGACATAATTATGGAACTTGTGCATAAACTTAGATTCTGATTATGATCATGTAATATAACCTTAGAAGGTTATGCTACATTATATTATGATCATAATAAAACTTTAGATCAGTAGGTAACTAATCTAAATCGGGTCAGAATCGAAAGTCAAAGCAGAAGTCAAAATTCGCGACTTTCGGTTGCGAACCGACCATAGAACTGAAATTGACGAGCCGAACATGCTCTACATATTCTAATAATTATTACCAACTTGTTTAAGTGTAAAAACATGTTTCATAACATATATAAGATCAATTTATGATTTTTCCAAAAAATGGTCTGTTTGACTTTTTAATAACATAACTTTGATCCGTCAATTGGTCTAGCAAACATGATCTTCAGAAGGTGCCCTTTATAGGGATTAACACCTACCTTATTACGATCACTTAGCCATGTTTATTTCGAACAATGGCTGGACCATAATGGTCTTAACCGAAAGTCAAAGCGTTTGCCGTAAAATGCTTGACTTTTGGCTATGGAAGCCTATAAACGAAAATGCAAGAGTAAGGAACACTTACAAGAGGTTCCTACAATGCAAGAGAACTAAGTTGGATGCTCCTTTCAGCTAGGAACTTCCAGAGGAGGGAGAAGAGTTATGTTTAAGAAAGGTGCAAGTTGGAATGAACACTTGAACACCTATTTATAGTTGGAGAACTCAAAGGAGGTGAAGCCAGGTGTTTAGGGGAGTAAGAAGAAGCTTACAAGTGTCCCAAAATGTGGCATAGCAGTTTAGAGAAGCCATGGTTTCGAATTGAATGGTTTTGGAGTTTTGCTTGACCTCCAAACAATTTTTCTGCAGCAGAGCCTGTCTCGCGGGCGCGAGAGACACAGGCCATGTCTCTCGCGGCCCGCGACCGCCCATGGCCATTTCCAAAGTTTGGCACTTTTAACCCCTGAA
Organism: Scalesia atractyloides; assembly: GCA_947069175.1. Classification (NCBI taxonomy): domain Eukaryota; kingdom Viridiplantae; phylum Streptophyta; class Magnoliopsida; order Asterales; family Asteraceae; genus Scalesia; species Scalesia atractyloides. The sequence continues at coordinate 44,758,858 of CAMTDV010000022.1, forward strand.
CTATATAAAGCCTATAAAGGCCTTCTAAAACACCTTTTTTACACTTTTTGGCCCTCCATAGCCAATACTTGGCATACCCAGGATTATGCCCGGACATTGTTGAGCTCTCGGTTCGTTAAAAGGTCACTCAGAGGTATAAATTAATATGTTGACGTTTTTAATCCCTCCATTATCCAACTTTCACATATTTACAAAATTGAACCCTCTCGTCCAACAAATGGCACCTATGAGAGTTAGGACTTCACAAAGGATCACTCAGAGGCTTATTATAAGCATGTTGATTCCGATGGCACTCAGAGGCTGGGCATGTTGACATATCAGTCACTCAGAGGCCAAGTTTCAAGCATGTTGATGTATCAGTCACTCAGAGGCTAAGGATTTAAGCATGTTGATGTATCATACTCAGAGGCTAAGGATTTAAGCTGTTGACATATCAGTCACTCAGAGGTTATTATTTATGCATGTTGACATCGGTTCGTCACTCAGATGCTCAACTTGAGCATGTTGACGCCTTTAGTCCTTATTGGTCTTTAATAGACTATATTAAAAATACAACACGTGTCACTATACTATTGGACACGATTTTATAGGGTGTTACATCCTCACCCCTTAAAAGAAATCTCGACTTCGAGATTTTATTCAAAAAGATTGGGGTATTTTTGTCGCATAGTGGAATCAACCTCCCATGTATACTCAGGACCTCTAAAAGCATCCCACATAACCTTACCATATGTATCATCTTTCTTCGGAGCTTCTTAACCTGTCGATCCTCGATCGAAATTGGTTTCTCAATGAACCTCAGGTTTTCATCAATTTGCACCTCATTGTGCGACCTTGCTAGCGACTCATCGGTAGACATTTCTTAAGATTAGATATGTGGAATACATCATGGATTCCATTAAGCTCCTCTGGCAACCTAAGCTTATAAGCTACAGTGCCGACACATTCGATTATCTTGAAGGGTCCTATATATCTTGGGCTTAACTTGCTCTTCTTTCCAAAATGCATCACTCCTTTCTAGGGTGATACTTTTAGCATAACTTTGTCCCCTATTTGGAACTGAAGAGGTTTACGCCTCTTGTCAGCATAGCTTTTTTGCCTATCTCTGGCAGCTTTGAAACGATCACCGATTTGCATAATCTTTTCCGTGGTCTCCAGGACAATCTCAGGTCCTGATAGTTGGGCTTCCCCAACTTCTGCCCAGCATACGGGCGTTCTACATTTTCTCCCATATAAGGCCTCAAAAGGAGCAGCCTTAATGCTAGTATGATAGCTATTATTGTAGGAGAATTCTATTAGGGGTAAGTGGTCATCCCAACTTCCGCCTAAATCAATCACACATGCCTTGAGCATGTCTTCTAGAGTCTGTATAGTACGTTCACTTTGACATCAGTCTGCGGATGGTAAGCCGTACTAAAGTTTAGTCGTGTGCCTAAAGATTGTTGGAAACTTTTCCAAAAGTGAGATGTGTATCTTGTATCTCTATCGTATACATTAGATACTGGCACACCATGTAGGGACACTATCTTGTCCACTTACAACTTAGCCAATTTATCTGAATTATACGTTTCTTTTATTGGCAAGAAGTGTGCTGACTTGGTCAGCCTATCCACTATGACCCAAATAGTGTCATTTCCACTTTTGGTCTTAGGTAACTTGGTTATCAAGTCCATAGTTACCATTTCCCATTTCCATGTGGGAATTTCTAATTGTTGTAGTAGTCCTGACGGTTTCTGATGTTCAGCCTTAACTTCCAAACACGTGAGACACTTAGCTACATAAGTGGCTATGGACTTCCTTCAAACCCATCCACCAATAATTCTTCTTCAAATCTTGATACATCTTGTCGCCACCCGGGTGAACAGAGTATCTTGAATTATGCGCTTCTTGGAGGATTAGATTCCTAAGTCCTCCAAAGATCGGAACCCAAATTCTATCATTAAATCTTAGGATTCCATCCTTTCTAGGCATTAATTGATCAATGGTTCCGCCTAATCCCTTATTAGGAATGTTAGCCTCTAACAAGGCTTGCTTCTGCGCATCTAATAGCTTCTCACTCAAGCTATTTCTGAGCTCAATGCTCTTAGCGTTAATCCTTATAGGTTTAACCTTCTCCTTGTGACTTAAGGCATCGGCAACTACATTTGCCTTGTCTGGATGGTAGCGAATTCGCAATCATAATCATTAAGAGTTTCCATCCAACGGCGTTGTCACATGTTTAATTCTTTCTGATTGAATAGATGCTGGAGACTTTTATGGTCTGTGTATATAACACACTTTGTGCCATACAAGTAATGTCTCCACAGTTTTAGTGCAAATACAACGGCACCCAATTCCAAATCGTGGGTGGTGTAATTCTTTTCATGCACCTTTAATTGTCGTGATGCATAGGCAATCACCTTGTCTTTTTGCATTAGCACACAGCCCATGCCAGTGTGTGATGCATCACAGTAGACTACAAATTCCTCAATACCCTCAGGTAGAGATTACACAGGAGCGTTGCTCAACTTGTGTTTAAGAACCTCAAAAGATTCCTGTTGCTTCGGACCCCAATTATACTTAATATTCTTACAGGTCAAAGAAGTTAAAGGAGTAGCTATCCTTGAAAAGTTCTCAGATGAACCTCCTATAGTAACCAGCCAGTCCTAAGAAACTACGAACTTCTGTTGGGGTCTTGGGCACTTCCCAATTTATTATAGCCTCAATTTTGGCGGGATCCAATTGGATACCACGCTCACTTACCATGTGTCCAAGAAATTGGACTTCTCTAAGCCAAAATTCGTATTTAGAGAACTTCGTATAAAGTTTCTCCTGCCTTAATAATTCTAGGATGACCGAAGATGTTTCTCGTGATCATCTTGATTACGAGAATAGATAAGTATGTCGTCTATGAAGACAATGACAAACTTATCCAAATATGGCTTGCAGACTCTATTCATGAGATCCATGAATGCTGCTGGTGCATTTGTTGAGCCCAAAAGGCATCACTAAGAATTCAAAATGACCATAGCGGGTCCTGAAGGCTGTCTTAGGAACATCTTCACTTCTAACCTTTAGTTGATGATATCCTGATCTCAAATCTATTTTAGAAAAGTAACTAGCCCCTTGAAGTTGGTCGAATAAATCATCGATCCTGGGGAGAGGATATCTATTCTTAATGGTTAGCTTGTTCAGCTCTCCGTAGTCAATGCACATTCGCATCAAATCGTCTTTCTTCTTTACAAACAGAATAGGAGCTCCCCAAGGTAAGGAACTAGGCTGAATAAAGCCTTTTTCTAAAAGTTCATCTAATTGCGTCCTCAATTCCTTCATTTCTGTCGGTGCTAACCGATACGGAGCTCTAGCAACAGGTGCTGCTCCTGGTAGGATATCAATCCTAAACTCCACTTGCTATCTGGAGGTAGGCCTGGTAATTCTTCAGGGAAAACATCGGGATACTCTGAGATAACTGGTTGATTTTCAAGGTTCGGCTTTGGTTTATTTATGGTAACTTGTGCCATATATACTACCTCTTCTCAAACACTTGGATGCCTTAAATAACGACACCTTGTCTGGCAATCCATAGTGTGAGTCTCCAGGTATGGTGATCATTTCACCAGATGGGGTCTTAATCTCGATGAGCTTTTTATCCCAGGCAATGCGGGCTTGGTTATGAGATAACCAATCCATGCCTAAGACAACATCGAACCCCGCCAATTTCATTGGCAAAAGAGAGATAGGGATGGAATGATTCTTAATGGATATAGAACATCCATAAAAAATTGAAGAAGCAGTTTCTAAGGTTCCATCGGCGAGTTCTATCTCATAAATTTTATCTAGAGTTCTTATGGGTAAATTTAATAGTTTACAACTTATGATCAACAAATGATTTATCCGCACCCGAATCGAAAAGAACTCTAGCATAAATATCATTAATGGGGAAAGTACATGTTATGACGTTATTGGGATAAGTTACTATAGCAGTTAGCCGAAAGGCGCGTGCATTCCCCTTCTTGGCCTCTCCAGGCTTTGGATTATTATTCTTTGAACTCTTAGGGCAGTTAGTTGCAATGTGCCCTTTTTGTTGCAGATATAGCATACAACATCCTTAAGATCTTTACAATCTAGGGTCTTATGCCCTCTCCTTTTACATATGCCACAAGGTCTAGCTTGTGGATCAGAAGTACACTTTCCCCAGTGTTTGCGGTTGCAAGTCTTGCAAAATGGCATCACAGCCGACTTGCCTTGGTTTCCTTTGAACCCAAATCTCCCTTTATTTTTCTTATTAAACTTATGGGAGTTTCATCTTCCCTCTTCCTTTTTCCGTCAGTTTCAGACTTAACTGACTTTTGTCTCACTAGATCAAGGGTGAGAGAAAGAGATAGGTCTACACAGATCTATAGGTAGTAGGCTGTGCAGCCTTTACCATGCCCTTTATTTCAGGCGCTAACCCATTAATAAAACTCGCAATGCGTTTGGATTCAGGGGAAATTAAATAGGAAACTAACCTATATAGGGAATTGAAATCGGAAACATATTTCCAACAATCTAGGTTTTTCATGGAAAGAGACAAGAAGTCTGTCTCTATTTTCTCCACCTCATGGGTTGGGCAGTAAGTTTCCTTTAAAAGGTCCACAAACTTGGACCATCCCAGATTATATAGGTATACCTTACCTGTTGACTGAATCATGGCCTTCCACCATGTTAGGGCATCGCCCTTAAAGGACTGTGATACGTAATTGACCACATCCTTTTCAGCACAGCCGCTGATGTCTACTATAGTCTCCATCTCATCCAGCCACTTTAAGGCTTCTACGGCTCCTTTTTCCCCATTAAAGTCTCGGGGTTTACAAGAGACAAAGTATTTATAGGTACACCCGTCTTTAGCAGAACGGACCTATCAGCAAAGTCTGCTATCCTTGGTTCACTCTTCGCATATGAAGAGTAAACAGAGCTCTCTTTATGAGCTGAAGATGGTGGAATAGATAAGGGTCTAGAGCGAGTGGCACTCGGCTCTCTTAGCCTTTCTATGGCCTTACTCATGGCCCTTTCCACAGCCCCATCAATGCGAGCGTGGAAATCATTATCATTATTTATGGCTATATTTTTGGTGTCTTTGACGTTCCGATGGCTACTTTGTGCCTCATTAGAATTAGCCATTCTTCAAAGCTTTGGTTCTATATACCAAATAAAATTTCTCTTAGCCATGGTATAATAACCATATCGGCTTTTAAACATTGGATATAAGAAAATCCACTGCCTATACTAGTGTGAATAACATCACAACTCTTAGGCTTAACATATCTATATTTGGCCTAGGTCTTAATAGGACCGTCGTAGGCAAATTACAATCTGGACATAGTCCATATATTATAGACAGGGGACCACAAAGTTACAACTGTCATTGTCATATTTGACAATTACATATATAGCACATAGGCTTATCACTAATGGACATATAATAGGGCACATAGGCACTACATCACTAATGGATGTTTAGTCACCACACTAGTGATATTAGCCGGGATCAGGATAGATCACATAGGCTATATAGAATAGATTATAACCCAAAAGGGTAATACATCACTAATGGATGTTTTATTTATCATCGCACTGATGATATTAGCCGGGATCGAACAGATCACAAGGGCTATATAACCGGGATCAAATAGATCACAAGGGTTATATAAAATTCATCTCTAATGGATGTTTAATCACCACACTGGTGATATTAGCCGGGATCAAACAGATCACAAGGGCTATATAACCGGGATCAAATAGATCACAAGGATTATATAAAATACATCTCTAATGGATGTTTAATCACTGCACTGGTGATATTAGCCGGGATCAAATAGATCACAAGGGCTATTTAACCGGGATCAAATAGATGACAATGGTTATATAAAATACATCTCTAATGGATGTTTAATCACCGCACTGGTGATATTAGTCGGGATCAAACAGAACACAAAGGCTATATAACCGGGATCAAATAGATCACAAGGGTTATATAAAATACATCTCTAATGGATGTTTAATCACGCACTGGTGATATTAGCCGGGATCAAACAGATCACAAAGGCTATATAACCGGGATCAAATAGATCACAAGGGTTATAAAATACATCTCTAATGGATGTTTAATCACCGCACTGGTGTATTAGCCGGGATCAAACAGATCACAAAGGCTATATAACCGGTATCAAATAGATCACAAGGGTTATATAAAATACATCTCCAATGGATATTTAATCACCGCACTGGTGATATTAGCCAGGATCAAACAGATCACAAAGGCTATATAACCGGGATCAAATAGATCACAAGGGTTATATAAAATACTTCTCTAATGGATGTTTAATCACCGCACTGGTAATATTAGCCGGGATCAAACAGATCACAAAGGCTATATAATCGGTATCAAATAGATCACAAGGGTTATATAAAATACATCTCCAATGGATGTTTAATCACCGCACTGGTGATATTCACCGGGATCAAACAGATCACAAGGGCTTTTTAGCCGGGATCACACAGATCACAAAGGCTATATAACCGGGATCAAATAGATCACAAGGCTATATAACCGGATCAATAGATCACAAGGATTATATAAAATACATCTCTAATGGATATTTAATCACCGCACTGGTGATATTAGCCGGGATCAAATAGATCACAAAGGCTATATAACCGGGATCAAATAGATCACAAAGGTTATATAAAATACATCTCTAATGGATGTTTAATAACCGCACTGGTGATTTTAGCCGGGATCAAACAGATCACAAAGGCTATTTAGCTAGGATCAAATAGATCACAAGGGCTATATATAAGGTTAGGACGTAGTCCATTACCTTGAAGGTTAGTGTGATTCCTCAAGTCACACGACCAAGAGTATGCACATTATTTGAATGTTAACATAAGAGGATCTTAATGGTTGATTATAAGTCCCGGTTGCATTGACCTTAATGACTTGGAGGCTTGAACTTAGTCCACCACCTCTAGATTAAGGGATAACTTCCCTTAACTATCATATTTATATATTTGGCCAAATATGTGGTCTGTGCCACTTGGCAAATCAAAACCATTATGATCTTTTTGGAATTATATCGCAGAGCATAAATTCGAGTAAAATCGAGACGCTCGTTTTAAAGAGGATGAATATATATATATATATATATATATATATATATATATATATATAATTCCAAAGTACTTCATTAAATTTGCATAAGAAATTACAATACTTGAAACAAATAAATGAAACTAATTGTCCATGCAAGGACTAAAAAACCAAAATGTCCACGTAGGGACTAAAGAAATAAGAATGTCCATGCAGGGACTACATATAATAGAAAAGACTTCACTCGTCTTTCTTTCCCTTGACTAGCTTGGAGAGTTTCTTGAAGAACTTATTTGTCTTGTTCTCCGTTTTCTCCGCCTGCTGCTGCATCTCTTTCATTCTTTCTAAGGCATCATTAATGGCCTCTAGTGGTGGTGGAGGTTGTGGTTGAGGTTGGGCATAACCGGATACTGGTACCCATAAGTTGGATATCCAGTCGGTGGATAAGTAGGTGGGAAAGGAGACGGGTAAAGTGCATTGTGCATAACCGCCTGCATGTACGGGTCTTGCGACCACGCTTGATAGTCTACCGGCGTAGACGGATTAAATAGATCATATCCAGACGTGTCTGGGTACGTGGGAATTGGGTTAGTATAACCCGTTGGTGGTGGTTGAACAACAGGTGTTGGTGTTGGTTCCACTATAGGTGGAACATTAGAGGGTCCACCCATTTGTGGGTCCTCTTGAATGGTGGGGTAAGAATTGGGCAAAGGTGGCAGGATCCCGACCTTTGTCCGGCACGTACTGACATACGTGCTCCACGCTTCCTCCTTGGTGGCTCAGGTGGTTGTTGAGGTTGGTCCACAGATTCCATGTGGACATCTTCTTGAACTGGGAGTGGTTGAGAGTGACGGGAAGGTGTGTGGGCAAAGGTGAATTGATTCCAGTATTGGTCCCACTCATTAGGACCTTGGTAGGGCAATCCGGCATATGAGTTTGAAGCGCTCGAAATTTCAATGGGATGCACATTTGATCCCGATGGTGGCATCTCTGGGTCGGAGTCCTCGTCCATAGGATGTGGCTGGTCCAACTGATTTTGATCAGCTGGAGGTGTGTTTAAGTAATGGTTGGGGTTAAATTCTTCGTGGTAGGAGTGGTGAGAATGGGAATGGTGAGAATGGTAGGAATGGTGTGAGTGGTAAGAATTTTGGGAATGTGAGGGCGAGTGTCTATTAGAGACAGAACGTTTCGCTGGTTGCCATGGAGACGAATCTCCTGATTCTTGATATGCATCTGAGTTATGAGGTTGAGGAATACGCCCCGATGGTCCTCCCCTCATTGGACCTTTTCCTCGTCCACTTTGTCCTCGTACATGTGGCGGCATTATCCTGTTAGAAATCAATTCAAAAACAATACTAATAACTTAGTAATGAAATGAGTAATCCTAGGTCAATGCCTAGACTCGGAAGTCTAAGGAATGTGCTCGTGTAAGTTTGAGACTAAACACAAAAGGTTAGTGTTTAATTCTCTCAAACCTTGGCTCTGATACCAACCCTGTCACACCCCAGATCACCAACCCTGAAATCCAAACACCGGTGGGCCCGGGTGGGGAGTATCGTGACGTAAGTTGATAACAACATTTTCAATTAAACATAGCACAACGGAAGTCTTGGAGTGAAGTTACTATTACAAACCGAAATGTTCGAAATCTAAAATAATATACAGGCTCGTAATAGAAGATCCACAGGCGGATCGTAAAATGTACAAGAAAGAATACAAAACAGACTTTAGCCAGATCTAAGGATTTACAAGATCCTCTTATTCTCTACCGAGCAGCTTAGCCTTTGGAAGATACGTCAGCTTACGCTCGTAAATACACCCAACTGACTCCTTTTGGAAACATAAAAAAATGGTTCTAAGTGCAAACGGCACCAAAATATTTATTAACTTGGGAAAGTTGACCTTGCAATGAACCAAACGATAATAATTTACCGTATCCCAAGCCCGTATAGGGAAAATAAGTCGAGAGTATTTAGCTGAGCTAGTCTTCTTCTTTTATTTTTAAATAACTCAGCCGTATACAAAAGTACCAAGTGCAGATAGCATTTACCGAGAAGGCTCTAGTCTGGATTATGGCATAAGCTAGCCAATTAAATACTAACGGTCTTATAAACCGAATAGTGTACATGATCATTACGTATAACGCTTGACTAAACGATGATCGGATAGAATGTAGTTTAAACCCGATAAGTACTTGACTTGTATAATATGGCTAAACTATAAACATTCTGGATTTTGATGCTAAATGACAAGGTTAAACCTGTTACGGTTAAATTCTGTAAAATAGTTACATATACGTAACTTGCGCATAATAGCGATATCGGGTAACCGGATAAGTCATGGACAAGTTCTGTATGCCATTATACTTTATATAAAATATCAGTAGAATATCAACTTATATGTCCATTAAGGTTTTAAAACGAAACTATGCCTCATAAGGGCATTTTGGTAATTTCATACCATATAAAAAGAACTTGAATATAATTTAATGTTATAATTATAAGTATTCTGGAAAAATACTTTATTTATGACATTAATATTAGTAGGATGTCAATTATATGTGTAAATTAACTTTTATGACCAAACTATGCACCGTAGGGGCATTTTGGTCATTTTACACATAGTTTATAAATTATTTGGTATTCTTAGTTTATAACATGTACCTACTGTAGTTATGTTTAAAATAAGTTTTGAAAGCAGTAGGTATCAAGTTTTGGTCAATAATATGGTTTAAAACCATACTATGCGCCGAAATGGCGCTTATGTCGTAAGATGACATTGTTAAGCGATGTTTAAGGAAAACTGACCTTGGGTCAGACTTAAAATGTTTAAACTATGTTATTTAATATACATATTAGTTGGTAAATGATTTACCTCGAAAAGATTGATTAAAATCATTTTATGAGTCACAATGACTAAAACCGTCATTTACCGACATAGTTTAAAGGACCTGCTTGGAAACTCAGTTTACAACTTGGTTTAACATCCCAAATAATCCTAATTATAATATTACATCAGTAGGAAACTCAATTTCAAGTTTATTATCATTAAAACCTTGTTTTGTTCAAAAAGGGCATTTTGGTAAAAATGGCATAATTATGAAACTTGTGCATAAACTTAGATTCTGATTATGATCATGTAATATAACCTCAGAGGGTTATGCTACATTATATTATAATCATAATACAACTTTAGATCAGTAGGTAACTAATCTAAATCAGGTCAGTATCAAAGTCAAAGCAGAAGTCAAACTTCACGACTTTCGGTTGCGAACCGACCCTAGAACTGAAATTGACGAGCCGACCATGCTCTTACATGTTCTAATAATTATTACCAACTTGTTTAAGTATCAAAACATGTTTCATAACATATATATGATCAATTTATGATTTTTCTAAAAAATGGCCTGTTTGACTTTTTAATAACATAACTTTGACCGTCAATTGGTCTAGCAAACGTGATCTTCAGAAGGTGCCCTTTATAGGGATCAACACCTACCTTATTACGATCACTTAGCCATGTTCATTTCGAACAATGGCTGGACCACAATGGTCTTAACCGAAAGTCAAAGCGTTTGCCGTAAAACGCTTGACTTTTGGCTATAGAAGCCTACAAACGAAAATGCAAGATTAAGGAACACTTACAAGAGGTTCCTACAATGCAAGAGAACTAAGTTGGATGCTCCTTTCAGCTAGGAACTTCTAGAGGAGGGAGAAGAGTTATGTTTAAGAAAGGTGCAAGTTGGAATGAACACTTGAACACCTATTTATAGTTGGAGAACTCAAAGGAGGTGAAGCCAGGTGTTTAGGGGAGTAAGAAGAAGCTTACAAGTGTCCCAAAATGTGGCATAGCAGTTTAGAGAGGCCATGGTTTCAAATTGAATGGTTTTGGAGTTTTGCTTCGCCTCCAAACAATTTTTCTGCAGCGGGAGCCTGTCTCGCGGGGCGCGAGAGACACAGGCCATGTCTCTGCGGCCCGCGACCGCCCCATGGCCATTTCCAAAGTTTGACACTTTTAACCCCTAAACTATATAAAGCCTCTAAAGGCCTTCTAAAATACCTTTTTAACACTTTAGCCTTTCGTAGCCAATACTTGGCATACCCGAGATTACGCCCAGACATTGTTGAGCTCTCGGTTCGTTAAAAGGTCACTCAGAGGTATAAATTAACATGTTGACATTTTTAATCCCTCTATTATCCAACTTTCACATATTTACAAAATTGAACCCTCTCGTCCAACAAATGGCACGTATGAGAGTTAGGACTTCACAAAGGATCTCTCAGAGGCTTATTATAAGCATGTGATTCCAATGTCACTCAGAGGCTGGGCATGTTGACTATCAGTCACTCAGAGGCCAAGTTTCAAGCATGTTGATGTATCAGTCAGTCAGAGGCTAATGAATTAAGCATGTTGACATATTAGTACTCAAAGGCTATTATTTATGCATGTTAACATCGGTTCGTCACTGAGAGGCTCAACTTGAGCATGTTGACGCCTTTAGTCCTTATTGGTCTTTAATAGATTATATTAAAAATACAACACGTGTCACTATACTATTGGACACGATTTTACAGGGTGTTACATGATGTCTCGAGCAATCTCGTTCGTCTCACTCTGATGTTTCCGCCATCTTTGGGGTGTGATAATCTCGGACTATCTCGGATCGTTTGCTTGTGCATCTCTAACCATCTCGGACCATTTCGGATTGTTTGCTTGAACATTTTGAACCATCTCAGACATTTCGGATTGTTTACTTGTATATCTCAAACAATCTTGGACCATCTTGGATCAATTTTCTCTCAGAAAGTTCACTGTTCAGGGATACTGTTGATATCTTGGATCAACTGTAGCATCTTGGATCATTTATTATCATCTCGGATCATTTATCATTTCGAGTCAAGGTTACTGTTCACTGTTGTTGTTCAGAGGTTATTGTTCAGAGTTACTGACAACCATTTAGTCACAGACTCTGGCATTGCATTAGGAACTAGACCAGAGTATTGGAATGTCCACCAAAATCCCAAGATTGTTGTATGAAGATAATTACTTTGAGTGGACTTGGCGCTTTGAACAGTATTGCAAAGCAAAGGAACCCCGAATGTGGAGGTGCATTTGTGATGGTCCCCGCACAATCATGTACATCCAGACACTCGAATTCTGAAACCAGAAAGTTTGTGTTCTGATGAAGATCGAAAAATCAAGGATGAAGACGATAAGGCAACGGCAAATCTTACCATGGCACTTGGACCTGACATCTCAATTGTTGTCAGAAACTGCACAAGTGTAAAAGATATATGGGATGTGCTAAAAATCTGTATGAAGCAAACACTGATATGAAAGCTAGCAGGGTGAATATGCTGAACCAGCAGTTCAGTTCGGAGAGACTGTGGAAAATCAAATCAGGAGATTCGTCAAACTTATTTCACCAATGGTTAGTGCTGGAATTTCAATCACTAATAGTTGGATGAATCATCAACTGTTGAATTCTCTGCCGAAGTCTTAGGATGCCGATGTTTCAATGATCAAACGTACCAAGAATCAGAATGAAGTTGCTTTTATTGAACTAATCTCCACCATCAAATCATGTGAAATAGACAATCAGCAAAGAGAACTGAACCACAAGAACTCTATGATGGCTGCAGGGGTGACTGGCTCTAACACTGCCTTGATGTCTCAAAGTCACCCTAATCTTCTCTTTAACCCTGTGACAAACCACAATCCAAATTTTTTTTTAAGTCCTTTGACTCAAGCACAACTTCAAGCTCAAAAGACTAACTATGTTTATGGCATGTCTCTTCCAACCAACTCCGTTGTTCCGACTTCTGTTACTGCTCAACAGCTACCTCAGTAATTACCTCAGCACGCAAATGTTGTCTACAGTCCCATTAATCTTCCAGCCTTCAAAATGTTCAATCAACAACCTCCACTGAAAATCTTGCATTTCTGGCGAAACAAAATGAAGAGAAGTTAGCCTTGGTAGCTTCAATGCTTAACAATTTGAATGCATTTCTAGCAGGAGGTCTCTTACCTCCTTCAGTGTTTGCTACTGATCTGAATCAAGTGGTTGAAGAAGACATTGAAGAACTGGATGCATCATGGCATCTGGCGATGGCTGCTTTTCGAGCAGAAAAGTTTCAAAAAAGATACGGGCTCCATCCAATGTCAAACATTCACACTGGGTCAGTCAAGGATAAGTTGAGATGCTACAGATGTCATGAACCCGGACATTTTGCCAGAGACTGCAGGAAGACACCCGTGGGATGTGAAGCAACTACTACTACTGCTAGGAATTCAGAAAGGTCCTTGGTTCCAGTTTCTTCAGCTTAGACATCATCATCAAGTTCATCAAGCCAAGGAGGATCAGGAGCAGGAAAGGCCCTAATAGTTCAAGAGCAGCATGGTTTCAGCTGGATTGATGCTGCAGCTCAAGTGGAGTCTCTGAAGATTGCCGACGTGGCTGAAGATCATCTCAAATGCTTGATGGCGGAAACTGAGGAGCCCAAATCTCTCTCCGAAACGGTAAGTTCTCTCCTATACTCAAAAGATTGTAAACATAAAATTGCACAAATGAGAGCTCATAATCTCAATCTCATTAATGATTACAACAGTGCCATGTCAAAGTTCATTGGTCTTCGTGAGAACAATAAAATTCTCTACGAAAAGATTGATGCTCTAAAGAAGGACATAGCTCAACTCCACCGAGACGCAAACCAACAGAAATGTTGGGTTCATGATTATAAAACCAAACTTGATTCAAAAACTTTGGAATGCGACTTGGTAAGAGTTGAGCTGGGACTTCTCAATGGAAAGTTTCAACAAAATGAATTGAATATTAAGAAATACCATACTTCCAGTGACACTGTTCGCAGTCTGTGCAATATACAAATGGCATACAAAGAGAACAAGGGAAAAGGTTTGGGTTATTCACAAATTCCTCCGCCATACAATCATAATTATTCAAGGATGCCGCTCACTGAGCAAGAATTGGAAAATTATGATAAAATGGCATATGTCAAACGAAGTGACTACGTTCCTTAGGAACCCTTATAACATAAGAATGCCAAACCAACTGATTTTTAAAAGCCTGTAAGTTTTGTGAAAACTGATGATAAAGAGTGCTCGAATGAGTCAGTTGAAAATTTGAAAAATGAAAAAGAGTCAACAACAACTCCATCTGAAGAACTTGTGGAAACAATTATTACTTCTGATTCTAAAAGAAATGTTAACTGTTTTAGTGAATGTGTAGAGTCAGTGATAGACGAGGAGCGATCAAAAGTGGATAATGATTCACATCCAATTATTGTTAATGACACAGATGTTTCTTTATGTGATAAACATGATGACTATGTTTGGAATTTTGTTCAGTCTTTGGTTTTTGAGACTAAGGGTTATTCGGATGTTGTTGAAACTGAAACTTCAAATGATATGGTTTTTGATTCAGTCCCTGATTTAATTTACAGTCAAAAGGAGTATGAGGTTTTAGTTGTGAGTGATTCAGAAAATTATTTTAGTTCTTCTGTAACCTCAACGAATAACTCACATACCTCTAGACCTAGTGAAACAGAAAATATTGTTGTGATGGACTGTTTGAATGCAAATGTTTGTGAACATGAGATATCTGATATTTCTGGAAATCAGACAGAAGATTCTAACTCATCAGATAATGAGCAGGACTGTTATGATAGTCAAAATACTGACAAAACTTGCTCATCATCCGGTGATCAAGAATCCTTTGATTCTGAAAACTCAGTTCCAAATGAAACCATTTCGAAAGAAACTGAACCAGTTGAGTCTGAGATTTTGGTTTCAGATGCAAAGGTTTCAAATAAAACTAAGACTACAGAATCTACTATTGCAAAGAAAAGACGATCTAGAAAACCCAGAAACAACGCACAATGAAAATTAAGGAGATAATTTCAAGTGTTGTTGATCAAAAGAAAAACCCAACTCAAAAACCAACTGAATCAAGACTGAAGGGAAAAGCTGTCAATACTCACTCTTGTGCTGATAATTGTGAGCAGGTTTCTCCTAAGAGTAAAAATGCACACAAGAAATCAACACCTAGTGGAAAGAAGAGGCCAAATCAACTCCCCAGAATAACACAAGCTGAATTAAGAGTCTTTTTCTCAAAAAGGAAAACTTTCTTCAATTGTGGAATTCGGGGCACATAGCTAGAAACTATGTTCATCATCCTTATGGGTCTTATCCATCCAAAATTTCCATCCATCAAACGGCTTCACGTCATCAACGTCAACATCATCAAAAGCCTTCTTATGGAGACTGGAATCTGGCAAAGAAAACCAATAAAAATTGTTCAAAATCAAATGGTTTCGCAAATTCATCCAAGAAATTAAACGCATCTTCATCACATGTTTTCTCAAACAATAAAGTTAAAGATTTGGAAACCTAAAAAGATTACTAGATCTCATTTAGAGAGCTCTCACTTTCCAAATCTCATTTCTTCATCTTCTCAATCATTAAAATCCTCTAACCAACCCGGATTGAAAAAGATATGGGTTCCCGTCTCCCATTAATCTTGTTCTGTGTGCAGGAATGGTTTTGGAGGGCTATTGTTAGACTTTGGTTAATCGACAGTGGTTGTTCCAGACACATGACCGAGGACATCTCCCAGTTGAATGATATCAAGATCTTCGATGGTGGATTTGTCACTTTTGCAGGGGAGAAGCGGGTCGAATTACTATGAAAGGCATAGTTCGAAACGTGGTTCTCAGCTTCCAGATGTCAATTGTGTTCATGAGCTCAAACACAGTCTTCTCAATGTCTCTCAGATGTGCGACAATGGTTTAGAGGTTTTGTTACTAAAGGTGGATGCGTGGTCTTGAAACCAGGTATTGTCATACTAGAGGATTGGTACTTGATTGAAGCAGAATGACGGGATAACGCTTGTGATCGATATGAACAAGGCTCCCACTGATCAAGTTACTTGCTTGTTCTCTGAAATTGCTGAACATGATGCAATGCTGTGGCATCGCAGACTTGGATATCTTAACATTAAGAATATTAACTGTCTGGAAAAGGGAGGTATGGTCAGAAATTTACCAATAAGGGATTTCATGCAAATTGAAAAATGTGAGTCCTGTGCTCGTGGGAAGTAGCATCGTAAGCCTCATAAGCCCAAGCTCGTGCACAAGACATCCAAAATTTTGGAACTGCTTCATATGGATCTTTTTGGTCCTGTCAATGTGCTGAGTACTGGAAGAAAAGCTTATTGTCTGGTCATCACTGATGGTTACTCTCATTTCACTTGGTTATTTTTCTTAGAACAAAAGAGTGAAACTGTAGGTCTAATAAAGAAATTTATCACTCTCATGGAGAACCAAGCGAACGAGCGGGTGAAGATTCTGTGTTGCGACAATGGAACAGAGTTCAAGAATGTCGAGCTGAACACTTTTTATGCATTAAAGGAATTGATCGTCAATACAGTGCAGCTCGAACTCCTCAACAAAACGGAGTCGCAGAAAGACGAAACAGAACTCTCATTGAAGCAGCTCGTACTATGCTGATTGATTCCGGTCTTCCACTGATATTTTGGGCAGAAGCAGTGAACACAGCCTGCTATGCTCAAAATCATGCTCTCATCAACAAACGTCACATGAAGACACCTTATGAAATAGTTGAAGGACAGAAACCCTCAGTGCAACATTTTCGTAGTTTTGGCTGTCCTTGTGTTCTACTTAACATGGATGCTAAAGGAAAGTTTGATGCAAATGGTGACCCATGCTATTTCATCGGATATGCAAAGAACACTTCATATCGTGTCTACAACAAAATCAAGAAACAGATCATGGAGACATATTTTGTGGATTGGCTGGAAGAAAATCCAAAAGATGCTAGACTCGGACCTGATTGGTTATATGACTATTCTTCTTTGTTTCAGTCTTTTAATGTTCTACTGATTTGACTGTTGATGCAGATGTCTCAAAAACAGTGATACCCATTCCTATCCTGGCTGAAGATGATGTTGTCCCGCCTCAATATTCTTTCAAGAAACTTATCGTGGATCCTCTGGGATTTCATGAAGTTCCCACGGACGTTCACTCTTCCTCACAAAATCATGACAAGGCTCCCGAACCTACTGATGTGAGCAACTTTGAATCCTATGCATCGCAAACTACAAATCGGAGCTTTACCATTTCCGGAGCCGATTCCAGTTGACTACACAATTGATCCTCCTGTAATCCATACTGCTGCTTCAAATGAGGGGGAGCAATCTGGAATAGTATCAGGAAGTGCTTCTAACTTAGAATCTAATTTGTAGGCACCAGATGTTGCAATTCCCCCGCGTATTTAGAAAAATCATCCAATTGCTAATGTTATTGGTTCTGTATCTACTGGTGTTCAAACACGCAGTAGATCAGGAACCATTAACACATGTTTGTATTCATGTTTCATATCACAGATTGAGCCTAAGAACATTGATGTTACTTTGCAGGAACCTGGATGGATCGATGCAAGGTATGAAGAGCTCAATCAGTTTGAAAAGCTTGGGGTGTGGAAATTGGTGTAGTTGCTAGAGGGAAAACGAGATCTTGGTACTCGTTGGGTGTATAGAAATAAACAAGACGATACCAGAGTGATCATGCGGAACAAAGCTCGGCTAGTGGTTCAGGGGTTCAGACAGATTGAAGGCCTTGATTATGATGAAGTATATACTCCCGTAGCCCATCTAGAAGCCATACGCCTCTTCTTGGTATATGCATCCTACATGGGTTTCACGGTTTATCAAATAGATGTCAAGACGGCATTTTTGTATGGGAAGGTCAAGGAGGAGATCTATGTTGCTCAACCCCATGGTTTTACAGATCCAAAGAAGCAAGGATATGCGTATAAGTTAGATAAAGCTTTGTATGGATTGCATCAAGCACCTCGTGCATGGTATGCCACTCTAACAGAGCATCTGCTTGCTCATGGTTATGTTCAGGGAATGATAGATCAAATGTTGTTCATCAAATGCATTGGCAAGGATCTTATTCTTGTTCAGATCTACGTTGACGACATCATTTTCGGATACCAATGAAGAGCTGTGCAAATAATTTGAGGACGTGATGAAGAAGAAGTTCGAAATGAGTTCTCTCGGTGAAATGACTATGTTTCTAGGCTTGCAAGTTCGTCAGAACACTCAAGGAATCTTGATCCATCAAGGAAAATACGTTCAGGATGTTCTTACCAAATTCGACATGTCAAACTCAAAACCCATCGACTCGCCCATTGCCGAAAGGCCATTGCTGAATGAGGATGTTGAAGGTGATCAGGTCAATCCAACAAGGTACCGATCTATGATTGGTTCATTGATGTACTTAACTGCCAGTCGACTGGACATTATGTTTGTTGTCAGCAAATGTGCCAGATGTCAAGCTAACCCTAAACTTTCTCATCTTTCAGCTGTTAAACGAATCTTTAGATGCCTCAAAGGTGCTCCAAAATTGGGCCTCTGGTATCCTAGAGATTCGAATTTTGATCTGTTTGCTTTTTCTGACAGTAACTTTGGGGGAACAGACAGGGATATAAAGTCCACATCAGCTAGATGCCAATACTTGGGTGACATACTTATTTCATGGCAATGCAAGAAGCAACAAACTGTTTCTTTATCAACTCTAGAAGCAGAATATGTTGTAGCATCTGCTTGCTGTTCCCAGGTTATTTGGATGCAACATCAGCTTGAGGATTACGGTTTGACTTATCTCAACACTTCTATCTATTGTGATAATGATACCGCCATCCAGATTGTCAAAAACCTTGTTTTTCACTCTTAAACAAGTAAATTGATATCAAAGTTCATTTTATTCAAGATTTCTTTGACAGAGGGTTAATTAAACTTGAACAGATCCACACAGATGCTAATACAGCGGATCTTTTTACAAAACCTGTTAGCAACTCGAGATTCAAAGTGCTTGTGGACCTTTTGAAAATGATGCGTTTCACCGACTAAGCGACTTAAAAAAATAAAAAATAAAATAATAATAATAATAATAATTTTTTATATCGCAAATAACAAAATTTGTGCATGAGGTTTTCTCTTTCTACACAAATTTCTATATTTGCTTTGCTGCTCAAATCTAATGTACTTGGTTAACACATGTAAGGTAATGATGCTGTAAAAGCGAGGACTGTTGTGATGTTTTGATAGGCTTATCGCTCAAGAGTAAAAAAGATACCAAGTGATTAACTCTCTGACAAGCTTTACATCCCGTAGGTAACGTATCATCGGCATATGATTTCATGGTCTTAAATCTGGTGTTGATAGATAGCCAATTTCTGAAGTTTCAAGTCTTTACGCCGATAAATCATCTGGGATATCAGGACTGCCCTTCTGTTGCATCCAGACACATGCAGACCTAGGTCGAGTCAGGATATTCTTAAAAGAGCCTAAATGGAAGGCCAAAACCTTAAAAGGGAATCTCTTACGAGAAAATCCTAAAAGTTAAACCTACCATATAAGGTATTTGCCTAACCCTTGTCTAATAATGTTTGGTCTTTCTGTAGTACGTTGTACTGACCTGTTCACCAACAATCAGACATTGTAAGTAGAAAGGATGATCTCGATATATTCACTTGTTACGAGGAATTGTTGTGCTTACCTTGATCACAAGGGTATGCCTTGATGTGGGACACACAGAGGTCATTGCAAACTCACTTAATGAAGTCACAAGGTTGAAAATTGAAGATTGAAGCGATGAGTTTAAAAGGAAAAATATATCAGCAATTACATGGTTCTGTTTGACCATGCTCATCCCAAAAAATGTTTCTTAATCAGTTTAGAACTAGTTTGATCTCATGGCTACTCTCCCCTTATCTTTTTGTGTTTACTTCTCTTATTAATAGTCTTTCATTTGTAAGATTGATTGCTTGGTCAGTTGCATCGCATATTTTAATAGAAGCTGTTACTGTTCAGGACTGGTTAAAACTGATAGGGGCCTGAAAAGAACTAAATATTTTTGTTTTGAGTGGGCCCACTTATCTCGAATTCATTGACTTGGTTTGTTTCTATTTCGTGATGGACTTGGTTAGAGATGGACCTGGCCTAGTCACATCTTAATCAACTGTTCAGAGATGGGCTGGATATGTTTCGAGACTATATAAAGCCTATCTCTAGTCATTTCAAAT
Source organism: Scalesia atractyloides (assembly GCA_947069175.1). Lineage (NCBI taxonomy): Eukaryota > Viridiplantae > Streptophyta > Magnoliopsida > Asterales > Asteraceae > Scalesia > Scalesia atractyloides. The sequence goes on from CAMTDV010000022.1 coordinate 44,779,091, forward strand.
CATTTCGAACTACTGTTTATCCGGATCTCTTTCATCTCTGTCTCTCTAAGGTAGATCTTTCTGCATCTCAGATGCATCTTGGATGCATCTCGGATGCATTTCAAGTGTATCTCGAGTGCATCTCGGATGCTTTCCAGATACATTCCGGATGCTCATGTATGAACCATCGAATGACAAGGGGTCATTGACTTGAACCCTTGTCATTCGATTCATCTGACCTGTGAACCTTTAGTCTTCTTTTGATCCTATGACCCTTACCTCTGAACTGCTTGTTAACAAAGTTGACCTGTCATAACAGTTTAGAGGAAATTAATGTTTGTTATAATTGATGACATCTGTATTTCATGTGTAGAAAATGGCTTAGAAAATGATGGACAAACGCTAGCTGGAAATCAAAGCTTTTCATAATCAAGCCTTCTATTTGTCTGATCCTCCACCAGAATAAAGAGAGAGATTTGATTCCCTAGTTTTCTGACTAAACAACTGCTGGATCACTCATGCTCTAAAGTCGAATCCAATGATAGATGAAGATATGATTCAGGATTTCTAGATCAATGCTAAAGTCAAGGGTGGAGGTGCCTACATAGAAACAAAGATCGGAGAGAAAGAAATTAAAGTTTTAGAGTCTGATATTCGAGATGCGTTGCAATTTCGAGATAGTGAACGCCATCCAACTGCTTTTGACAAGGATAGTGTGATGAAAGCGCCTCGTCGAATGAGCTATGAAGGAACATATCCAACAGTACTGAAGAAGCTATTCCCTCCATACTAGAGGTGTCTTGCTCACATATTTCTACAGTGTATTTCAGAGAACAAGGGTGGCCAAGACCAATTGAATCAGACACAGACAGTTGCACTTGTCGCTTTAGTAAACGACTGGATTATAACTTTTCGGTTTTCATTTTTTATAACATGAAAAGTATGTTGGAGAGTACGAAGAAGAAGGTTTTTCAGCTTTATCCAAGATTTGTACGGATGATTATCGAAAAGAAGCATCCTGAGCTTGTTAAAGGCACGAACCATTTGAATTTAAAGCTGTTGGGACCAAGTTGCCTTGAAAGTTCAAACAGTGGGACTCCACTAAGGTCATGTTTATGGGTCGATACAAGCTTGTTAAACATGGAAAGTTCAAGGAAATTGTGGCTGCTCCTAAACCCGTAACAACAATCATTGCTGAAGAGCATGTTGTCCAGGTCATAGGAAAACCGAGACAACCAGAACTTATTGTCGAAGATCTTGATTCAGGAGGAGAGATAGAAGAAGCCGCAACACAGGCTGAATCAGAGACTGTTGAGGAGACTGAGAGAGAAATAAATTTGATTTCTACTGAAAATCTTGAAGCTTTACTTGCATCACTAAAGGGTGATTATGGGATCCCTTCTCCTAGTATCATTCCTTTTGACGAAGCACATTTTGAAGATGATGAACCGAAGAATGTTTGTGCACCTGATATCTCTAATCTCCCCAATCCCCCATGCTCAAGCGTTATTCCTAATCCAAGTCTGCTGCCTGAAAGCTCAGTGGTGCTCATAGTGAGGCAGGCAGTTCCAACATTGGTTTATCTGAAAATGAAGAGGCAGCGATGAGAATGGCCACAAAAAGGATGAAATTTATCGAGCAATCAGATAGTGATGAGGATGATGTTGTGGATGTTAGCAAACTACAATGCAGAGTAATGTTGCTGGAACAAGAAAATGAACTAAAAAACGCTCAAATAGTCTCCTTACAAAATCAGATATCTATCAGGGACCAAAACATTGAGCAACTTCAAGGAGATGTGAGTTTGCTAATGTTAGAGGTTTATGAGATGAAGGCAAAGTTGAAGAAAAAGTTTGGGAGTGAGTTTGCGGATAAAGATGATAATCCTATTAATGTCGCGCATCGTGAACAGACAGAAGCTGAAGAGGCTGTAGCCGATAAAGAACACGAAGTGGGACTGAATGCATACCTTTCTGCTGAAAGATCAAGAAAGAGAAAGCAACCACAAAAAGGAAGTTCCAGCAGCAAAAAGATGACCGTAATGAAGAATCAGGACGTGAATCCACTCCATGAGAATTTTCAGCCAAAGGACCCTTCAAAAGAATCCGACAGATATGTCATGGAAATAGGGTCGAGCCATTATGATAAAGTTAGAAACAAATCAGAAGTGAAATGTTGGACGTACGATAATGACAGAAAATTATGGATCGTCACAAGAGAGAGCGGACACAGAGAATATTATTGAAACAGACACAATTTGACTCATGGACCAAGATTGATGTGAAAAGTCTATTAAGAGCTCATTATTCTGACACAGATCCGAACCAACGAGGTCCTGGTTGGGCGTTTCACTCTAAGCTTGAACATGAAGTATCACATAATTTTCCAACAATGAAGACTGAAGAGTCATATCTAAAGAAAAGTCTAGGTGTTCGAGACCCTCATACTCACAAACGACTTCAAAATGTTATCTGGCCACCAACCGACAAGGACAAGGTTATTCCAGCCGCTCCAAAGTTCCCGAAAGGTGTGCTGCAGAACCTTTGCTATTGGGCCTATGATCCAAGAATGGCAGAAGTTGTCATTGTTACAAAAGAAAAGGTATTTCGTCTGGCAGATACTTTGGATCTAATTAGTTTTCATGAGGAGGATATTTTGATGTTGGGTGCACATTAGATTCAAGCGAGTGACAAATATGAGGAATGTGCTAAATCCTGGACAAGTGCACTTGCTATTGTAATTCAAAACAGATTGTTTGCACATGATTGATGATCCTAAAGCGTAAGGCCAGTTCTAATGCAATAAACCTAGGGGAGATTGTAAAAACATTAACAGGTTTATGCATTAGTATTTGTTGGGACTTGGGTTGTTTTAATGTAATGGGCTTGGGGAAAGGCTTTGGCCTAAAAGGTTAGAGTTTAGGAGCTCCAACCCTCTAGTGTATATAGTTAATGATGTATTAGGGTTGGATAGCTCTTGGATTACACTTTCACATGTATTAGATAAATTACAATTTGTATGCAAGTTGAATCCTTCCATCTTCATCTTATTTCTAAAAGCTTGTTTGTGTGATATCGATTAGATCTGACTTATCGGGACCTATAGTTTTCGACTACCATAAGTGTCATGGCATTTGTTTAGGGCACTTCCGACATAGAAATATGGTTAACTAGTTAACTAGTTGAGTAGATGTTGAGTTTGGGTGACCGAAACGCTTTCTGTTTCATTATTCGCTCAATATCGACACTTATATATTTTACCGTCGAACATTTCCGGGAGTTGTGTTTCCGTGACCTCAAGATAGTTGAAGGGATTTTGGATCCCAAATGAAGCTTAACTAGCTCTCTAGATTAAGTATGAGGCTATCGACGATTGAAATCTTTGTCGATTCGACAATCGGTCGCTTTCCGGTCAAGTTGTGCACAGCTTGTCGTATGATCGGAAATGATGTCATTTATGTATTTTTGATATCCTCATATTGTTTTAGGGTGTTTGTCATTGTTTTGTTATAATTCTTGGAATCTGAAAAATACCGAATTAATGTTCCGGACGAATTGAAATTGTCACCTTTTTAGCCGAAACGAACAATTTTATAATCTAGGCGTTGTACCGGAAAGTTATGTATTATTGCAAGATGTGTTCCCACATTAGTGTTTTCATGTATATATGGACTCAGTTATGTCATTAACATGCCGTTATTCATTGATCTTTTTCGTTTCAGCAGTTTTGTTGACATGAATAGTGCAACAGCGAATAGTGCGCCCAACACTTTCTACCAACACTTTTAGGGCATAGTTTGATTTGTTTCGCGTCGTAACGGAAACCAATATATGTTATGGTCTGATTTACTTTTCCTAATACTTGTGATATGACGTACGACTCAGTTACGTAATTGTGAATGGGGGACGACTCCTCCGATGAGCACCAGACCAATCTGACTAAACTAAGAGTGGCGGAATTCATTGTTAGTGAGGTTGACAAACAAACAAGTGAGATCTACTACTTAAATGCCTATAATGTATTGATAGACGTGAACAAAGTACAGTGCAAGTAAACTGTTCAGCAGGGCTTCGCCACACCAACAGGATTCCTAACTCTAACACTACACTCCTCTATTTATAGGTCGACATGACTCGCACAGGAGAGTGTGTAACAGAGTGTGTGACTCGTGCAAGTGGTTGCTTCGTACGAGTGATAGAGTGTCACTCGTACGAGTCATGTGACTCACTCGTACGAGTCAGCTACAAAACAAATAAATCATACATTAAAATTTACAAACTAACGTTCTAAGCCCTATATATACAATCAACATATCCTAGACGTAGGCAATAGACATTACGCACCAACAAACTCCCCTTGGATGTTGCTGCAGTCTTGGATAGTCTTCAAAAATATCTTCATAAGATCTGACGTTTATCGACTAAAGAAACGCTTCGTAGCTTGCCACGCTCCTCAAAAGCTATAGGCGTTTGATCTGTAGAAGGAGGCCGGTTCACTATATTGCCAAACCGAAAACTTCTTAGCGACGCAATACGTGCTCGCTCAGCAATTCTCTCTTCCTTCTTATCTTTCTTCCTTTGCTCTGTCTCTTCTAGTTTCCTCCATGAAGTGTTCCATGTCGATCCATAATGTATATCGTTGGCAAAACAGACATTAACTATCTTCTGAAACTAGAGTGCTTGTTCTTTATCTCTCTCTTCAAAACTGATTTTGATGTAGAACAAACATTCGATATCTTTCTTCGAACAGTTGACTAGCCACATCGGGTCTAGTACTCGAATGCCACACCACATCCCATATATACGTTTGTGTGCTATGACGGCTTCGTAAGTTCCTTTGTTATCTTCCATGAATCATCATCAGGGTGCACACATATCACAGCTTCTCCTATGTTAGAATCATAATGCCACCATTTGAAGATTTTATGGAAGTCTTGCTCCATATGAATCATAGGCATATTCTTCATTACCTTTGGCCTCTTCACTACGAGCGTAACATCTTTTTCTTTTGTAATCGGATCGATCTTCGTAATTCGCTTTGGGAAATGAGGCTTCCAGTGTATAAATCTGTGCAAAGTTTCAAGCTTGATCAATTTCCATAGCCGTTGGTCATGAAATTTCATCTCCAGATTAATCATCCTTGTTTGCACGAGCTCTTTTATATCCCAATACAACAAGGATTTGATGTCGCTCAAGTATCTGAAATACAGGATCCCAAACTCCCTCTTGATAACATAAACATTAAGTTTCTTGATCCATCCCCAACTAATTATATCCCCTAGAGAAGTATCTGCATCACGCGTAACGAACACTAGAGGACGTTTGAACTTGCGCTCCGCTGGTGAAACTTTGAACCACTTCTTCCTCATTTCTGCAATTTCAGCTCTAGTCATCTATTGAGGAATCATCTCGTGTTTGGCAGCTTCTTCAACTTTACGTTTCAGAACATCAGCATTTTCCGCTGCAAACAACTCACTAAAAGTTGGGGAGTCATTTGTACGCTGATTAGCAAGATTAGTAACATCATCATCAGAATCATCCTCCACGATAACTATATCATAATCCTTCGCATCTTCAACGTGCTCGAAGACATAGTCAACTGGCTCGAAAGCACTAATATCATTTAGTTCATCTTCAAAATCAAACACAAATTCTTCTTCATTCATTCCCAGCATTTCAGCTATCTCTTCTATAGTGTAGTTGTGAACGAATTCTCCTTCTTCAACATCATGCTCAAGATATAAAATCTTTGGCTTTTGGCATGACAGGATCAGTAGATCTATCAGTTACCATGAGGATTCCTGCCTGCTGAGCACCTTTAGATCCTTCTGATCTTCCCTGATCTCTATCTTCACTTACCTGATTCGCAGAGTTATCCAAGTAAGCAGAATAATCAATATCTTCATTTAAAATAGATTCTGTTACACGGACACCCATACCACCTACATCATCATCACCACTATCCTGAACAGACTCATCAGAAAATAGATCATCAAAAGCATCTAAGTTTTCAGCCTCTTTTTCAGCATCCTCATCAAACTCTTCAACCGCTGCTTTAATCTTTCTTTGTAACTTCCTCTTCTACAGCCATTCACGATGTCTTGTTAAAAGATCTGTCGTGTCAATATCTACATCTTTAGGCTTTCCTACTAGAACAAACTTCTTCGTCATCGTATACACCACAATATTAGTAATAACTGGCACAAATTCAGCTTCTGGCTTAGTAGAAACATTCACAGGATCCTCACCGACTTTAGCTTTACCTTTGCCTTACGCGTCAGATAATTCTTTAGCAAGACGTTCGCGCTCTGCCACCCGTTCTCTTGCTTCAGCTCTTTCTATCTCGTTAATCTCAGTAGTAATATTAATACCCAACTTTTTAGTTAGTATCTTCTCGAAAAAATTCATCCTTCTGTCGCTCCTGATTCGTTCTTCTTCATATTCAGCCTTATGAATCCGTAAACGCTCATTTTCAGATACAATGCTGTCTAACATCACTTCGAGCTACTGTTTGTCTTCGTTTAACACATTGAGTTGTTCCTGTAACTCAGCAATCTTGACGGTGTTTAACATGACCTGCTTCTGTAACTCTTCAATGCGTGGGTCATTAAACATGTCAGCAGTAAAGTCTTCGCCCCCTGGTATGTCACCAAAGTCAAAGTGAAAATCCAAATGGGATTGAGACTGATGGTGCTTGCTGATGTGGTGGAGATGGTGCTGGCTGAGGTGTTTGTTGACGAGCCGGTGATGGTGGTGTTGGTGGAGTCGGGTCAACATGTACCTCTTCCACATTCTATTTTTGTACTTTTTCTTTGATTTGTCTTTAGGAGAATCAGTGCTTCTCTTTACCGATCGTTCAGGGTCGAGATTTATTCTTGGCAGGCTTGCGCACAGGAGTATCATAATCAGATCCCGAAGGTATATAACTCGAATCGTCTTCACCTGTCGCTTTCTCTTTTTCTCTTCAGCTTTACGCTTTATTTCATCCTGACGTTCAGCTTCTCTTTCTTTGCCCTTTCTTTTTCTCCAGCAATCCTATCTTTCGAATCGGTACTGGAAGAGGACGCTTCTTCAGCCACTTATTCACGACCAAATGCTTGTCTCTCAATGTTAGCAGCCATATCTTCTATATTCTCTTCTGGCTCTGTTTGATCTATCAGTCTAGAGCTCTCAGCTGTTTTCTTTTTCTTCTGAGGAGTAGAAGAAGAAGAAGATGTAGATGTTGGCTTCCTTTTTGTTCCCTTTTCCCCAATTTGACAAACCAAGCACTACGCTTTGCAATAAAACCATCAAGCGCTGTCAGCTCTTCATATTCATCACCACTATCTTCCTTTCTCCACTTTCCTGGTGTTGGAGCGACATAATCTTTGTCAATGATTGCGCCAAACACAGGCTTTGCGTTACGGAATGTTAAGATGTAAATTCATCTTCTTCAAGTTCGAGACATCCATGTGTTCTAGTTTCAGCACATCATCTTTCTTTTTCTTCAAATTTGGATGCAGATGATCTAGCAGCATCTGGATGAAACGTGGGTACTGTAGAAATTTCTCTCTCTGAATATTCTAGACCATCTGAGAGAATATCACCTTCGAAAAGTTGTATGGAAGATTAAGAACAAGCGCGGTGATCATGCACATCTGGTAGTCAACTAAATCATCAAAACCTCCTTTTCGGTGACTTAGTGCATGTATAACACAATGTGCGATATAACGAAAAGGCGCACTTAGGTTAGCCTTCTTGAAAGGAGCAGCATTCACAAACCTGGCGTAACCCATGCGATAAAAACATCCCTTCATATATTCTGAAAAAACCGTCGGATCATCTTCATGGTCTTTAAAATCTGAATATCTTCATCTCCAATCCTCACAGCCGAGATAATCACATTCTCCTCAGTATCAAACTCGCTGCATTCCAGAAGAACTCTATATGTGATCTATAAGAAACATGGCGATCCATCAGAGCCTTCGTAATAGGAATTCTACCCAAAAAACCTAAAACTTCCTGTAGGCAGCGATCTCTAGAATAAACTCATCAAAAAGACAACAAACATTGTGGAACGGAGAAAAAGATGATTTCTTGACCTGCACACATAGACATTTCAAACCATTAGAAAATTTTTTAAAATTTCAATTTTCAGAGTCACTCGTACGATCCATTCATTCGTATGAGTCACATATAATAACTAAACATTAAGATCTGAATTAAAAATCTTATTCGTACGAACACTCACTCGTACGAGTGAAAAAGACACTTGGAACATTTTGAAAGAACTCCGGGAGTGGACATTCGTACGAGTTGTAAACCGTACTAAATAACACCAGGTTAATCAAACTTAAAATGTATTGATTTTAACAAATTGAAGGTTGATTCATAGGTTATTGGGGCCGATTTTAATGTTTTTAAGTTCAAATTTATGTTTTATCGGTCCAATTTCCTTAAATCTACGTTTTATGTCCATTTGGTTCAAATCCGGCATTATAACCACTAAAAACAAGCATTAGTACCTTTCCCATTGTAAGAGGTGTGTGAATCGACCTCCCCAATGTATTAGTACGTAGTGTAGATCAAGAAATGTGAAGTGTAAGAACTGGTTCGCACAAAATTTCTCTCTAAACCGCACAGAGACAACAAACTGACTTGTGCAAACGAATGAGCCTTTTATACTCACACAGTAGTCGCTCGTACGAACCATGGTCCGTGCGAGTGAGTACTAATGTCACTCGTACGAGTCAGTGACACTCGTACAAGTGAGTTCTGACACTTGTTAAACTTTTTAATTTTTGATTGTTTATGAAATTTTTTTATCTTTTTAATTACCCACTCAGTTAACCAAGTCCAAGTTAATGACCCTGGTTATCTGATTAGCCTACCAAGTCCAAGTTAATGACCTTGGTTGACCATTGTTTGACCAAAACAGATTTATTTAAAAATGTAAAGTTTCAAATTAGTGAACTTTGTTGACGTTTAGGTAATTTCTTCTCATGATTAGCTCCCAACCTATGAACGTCAACATTCCTTCAACAATCGTCACCTTGACTGAACTATCGGTGTTTTCATCATCGGTAGACTGAAAATCTAAGATAAATTTGCTAAGAACTGAAAATCATTTTGGAATTTTTCTGAAAAGAAATAACAAGTAAAAATATATACACACATATTTTTGTGAGTTTTGTGTTAAGAGAATCATATCAAGTATTTAAACAAATCACAAGTAGTGTTGATCTTGGTAGTAACTGTAAGTTTTTAAACAAATTTACCTAGATTGCCAATATACTTATCCACTTAAACTTCTTCTCGTTTCTCAGCTATTTCAAGATATGTTAGTTAATATTAAGGAACATGAAGTAACTGTGTTTCCCATCCCAAAATATACACCCGTATCGAGATTCCCAAATATCATTTCACAGGTGAATATATCCAATTGATATCTGTAAATGGGGTGAACTACGAGACCTTGAGAGCTCAGGTTAGTACTACTGTACAGACAAAGAGATGAAGGCTCGTCTTTAGGTGGTGTTCCCTCAAGGAATCTTTTGAACAACAAATGTCACAAAGTTTATGACATAATCATTTTTATGTAGTTTTTGTAGGCGAAAAATGCATAAAGTATTATACAAGTTCTAGGCCATTGTTGACGCAAAATCAGAAGAACTCGGATAATACCCCTGATATCGATTAAATATAAACAGATAGTATCGTAGAAACTGGCATTCTCTCAGACAAAATTTCAGAGTACTAAGTCCATATATCCGAGAGATGTTAACCCACAAGTTACTCAATTTTTCTTTTTAGGTTTATATCTTGAAAAACAATTTTCTGAAAGAGTGAAGCCTATTGGCATATTCTCAGTAAGACCTACTTAATTACTTGTATAAACATTCCATATCTTTAGCATACTGTGATTGTCATATTGATGTAATATGATCTCTCTTTTTACCAAAACTCTTTTGACTTTTATATGTTTTTGTATTTTCCCAAACTTTCTCCCCCTAAAATCAAAAATATATTTTTGGATTTTTAGAATTTTAAGAAAGAATGTACAGAAAACACGTCATACCAATGAGAATCACGTCAAGTTCTCGCCATCCTCAAACTCAACCTCATGAATATCCCCTGATGCCAGATTTCTTAAACCATTTAATTTTAAAAGATTTTTAAATCTTGAACGATCAAAAGCTTTGGTATAAAAATCTGCTTTTTGGTCACCAGTGCGGATTTTTTCAATTCTAACCAGCTTTTTCTCGTAGCAGTCACGGATAAAGTGGTGTCGAATCTCAATATGTTTAGTACGTAGTGTTGACATGAGTTTTTAGTGATATCAAATTGCAGCCTGATTATCTACATATATGGGCATGTCAAGAAATTGCAGTTCGAAGTCTCTCATCTACTGTTGAATCCATAGAATCTGGAACAACAACTGGATGCTGAAACGTATTCAGCTTCACACGTAGAGAGAGCGACTGCGGTCTGTTTCTTGCATTGCCACGTTACCAAACGGGTTCCAAAGAACTGGCAACCAGCCGTAGTGGAGTTAAGTTTGCAGCAACCAAAATCAGAATCCGAGTAGCCCGCAAGATTGAAGTCGTCATGTCGAGGATACCACAAACTGGTGCTTGGAAATCCTTTCAAATATCTTATGATACGCTTGACGGCTAGCAAGTGCGAATCTCTTAGACTGGACTGAAAACGGGTGCACAGGCATGTAGGATACATGATATCAGGTCGAGAAGCAGTTAGATACATAAAGGATCCGATCATGGAGCGATATAATGTTTCATCAACTTTGACTCCATGAACGTCTGAACAAATGCCGTGATTTGGAGCTAACGGGGTAGATGCTGGTTTAGTTCCTGTCATATCAAATTTCTCCAATATGTAATGAACATACTTTGTCTGATAGATGAAGACACCATCAGGAAATTGGACAACCTGAAGTCCTAAAAAGAACTTCATCTCCCCCATCGCACCCATTTCAAATTTGCGCTTCATGACTTCTTCGAAGTCTTTACACAACTTATAATTTGTCGATCTGAAGATGATATCATCCACATATATCTGCATAATAATCAAACGCCCATCCATTTCCTTGGTAAAGAGGGTAGAATCTACAGTTCCTCTGAGAAAGCCGTTGTCTAGAAGATGTCGTGACAACATTTCATACCAAGCTTTCGGGGCTTGATGAAGACCATATAAGGCTTTGTTCAGAAGGTAGACTTTGTCTTTGTGTAATGGACCGACAAACCCCGGTGGTAAGCAGATTTGACATCCAACTAGTACACCTTGAACCCTTTCCAAGAAGCAAAGGACAAGAATATGCGGATTGCTTTGAGACGAGTGACTGGGGCATAGACTTCGGTGTAGTCTATCCCTTCCTGCTGATGAAAGCCTTGTACCACGGGTCGATCTTTGTTGTACACTACAATCCCTCTATCATCACGTTTGCACTTGAAGACTCATCTAGTGTTTATCATTTTGTGATGATCTGGCAGGTCAACAAGCTTCCAGACTCCTAGCTTCTGGAATTGAAGCAATTCCTCCTGCATTGCCTCCACCCAACTTTCTTCTTTTAACGCGTCTCTCCAATTCCCAGGTTCAACCTGTGAAACAAAACAACTGTAAGAAATTCGGGTTTGTAATGGAGCAATACGGGTATAAAACAGCTTAGATCCCTATTGATCTGATTGCGAGTTTGCACTCCTGTTTGTAAGCTGCTGATGATATTCTCCGATGGATGATATGAAAGTGTTCTCGGCATCACTTCACTGGGAACATCTACTTGAGTCTACAAGTTCGTGATCACTTCATCAACAACCGGAGCAGAAGATGTAGCTTCATTCCTGACGTTTGATTGCTCAGCCTAGGAATTTAGAAAATTCTCGATATGCTCAGATCCTTCATCGGAACTAGATCCTCCATCATCGAAAGTTGGTTCTCGATTAGAGTCAACATTGGGCGGTTGTTGGGCAGATGATTCAGCAGTGTTCATGAATGGTACAGAGACAGAGTCTTGAAGAGTAGTGCTCGGACCTACATCAGAAGTGTTAGGCACAGGAAGTGATGTGGAAATCACCAATGATCTTGTAACTTGCTCTTGATTAGAAATTTGATGTTGTTGAAAGAGCATAGCAAGTTTTCTTCAGATGGCATGTCTGGTAGGTCGAAAGAATTCCACAAACCTTCGTAGTTGAACAGCCATGGATCCCCAGGTTTCTGCATAGGCGTAGTATAACATTGACAATTAACATGCTGTGCAAGAATAACCTGGTTTAGACTCGGCAAGAAGACACGCTTTTGTGGAGTAGCATAATCGAGGAAAAATCCTTCCAAGGATTTGGCTCCAAATTTACCATCCGGGTCCAATACAGTACACGGGGATCTAAAAGGCTCCACAAATGCAAGGTTAGGCTTCCGTTGATTTAGCAACTCAAAACAAGTCTCTTTGTGAGGCTTGACTGTTAACACACGATTAAAGGTATAACATGCTGATGCGACTGCTTCACTCTAGAAACTGATTGGCAATTTCGAATCGGCGAGCATGGTTCTGGAAGTCTCGATCAGTGTGCGATTCTTTCATTCAGCTACTCCATTTTGTTGTGGAGTATAAGGAGCACTGAATTCATGAAGAATCCCCTTTCCATTGCAGAACTCGAGCATCCTTTTGTTCTTGAACTCTGTACCGTTGTCATTGCGAATTCTCTTAATGGGCAGATGATATAGATTTTCAAGCTTCCTAAGGAGAATCATTAGACTTTCAAACGTTTCATCTCTGCTCTCCAGAAAGAAAACCCATGAGAATTGTGACATCCCGGATTTTCAGGTATCTTAAACGCGCTACTTCACGGTTATTCATTCCTACGCTAAATTGATTCAGAGAATTTAATTACACGCTCGCAATAACTACGCTAACTTTTGAATGCATTGGGCAAATTACGTGCTATGTGTTATTAGACGTTTGTGAATTTTGTGAATTATTATATCACGTTTTGATTTCGCGATTATTAGTTTTAAAATATATATATATATATATAATAAATAAATAACCGAACCGAACCGAACCGAACCACGAAACGGATCAACCTCACCTCCTTGCGGCCCAAGGAACTAGCCTAAACTTGAGGCCCAAGTTACTCACCCAAACCGCCCCCCCCTTTGCGGTCGCAAGCCCACCCCCACCCCCTTTCTCCTTCTTTTCCTTGTTTTATATAAATAAGGGCATGCATGGGTTATATGATAAAAAAAAACAAACACAAACCCTAGCCTCTAAGAAGCCGACGACAGCCCCCCCCCCTCTCGATCGCACAAGCCTTCAACCCGGATTGATTCCAATCTCGTTCCCGGTTCGCTAATCTTCATCGTATCAAGGTTAGGATTTTAATTGTTTTGCAAATCACATTAGGGTTTGTGAAATCTTGATCATGATTGCATGTATTGTTTGAATCATTGTTATGAAAAGTGTTATGATTTATGTTTAGTTCGGTTGATTGTGCGAGTTTTTGCGATTATGATGTTTGGATGAATACAAAAATCATAGGCTGCGTTTTTGTGATAAAAATCATATCATATGATTAGGGTTTGCATGGGTATTGATGTACATGATGATATGTGACAAATAAACCTGTTCTTGATCATTGTTAATTAGAGTCTTGATCGTTTAAGCGTGTTCTATTGCGATGAAAGTCGAAAACAGGTTGCTGAATGGTATTTACAGCCAACTTCAATTGGCTGTACCCTGGTCATTATTTATCAAAAAGTGGATTTTCTGAAGCCTAAAACGTATATTTTTGATAAACGCTTCTAGTGGCGCTGGATTCATATTTTTCTGAGGTCGTTTGCTATTTTTAAGTGGTCATTTAAGTGCAGCAGCTGAAGCTGCGTAAATTCTGAAAATTTTCTAGTTGTTTATCGAGTCGGATCTCATAATCTGTAGAGGGTTAGGTCACGAAATTTGTACAGTAACTGGAGACGGGAATTTCCGGAAAACTCCCACTGGAATTTTGTTAATTGGATGAACGATGATTTTAGATAATTTTTCCCGTAGACTGCAGTCAGAAAGCGACGAATCAGACTGCAGCCTAGTATATAAATGTTTATAAATAATTGGTAAAGTTTTAGGACTTGAAAAGTTTACATAAAATTCTACAGTTTAGTTGACATCTCCTGTAAAGAAATTGGAATTTTTAGAACGTTGGAACTATTTTATAGAAATCCTCGAAAACAGCCTAGTTATGAGCGTACAAGCTGAAACATGATAACTTGCGTATGTGTGTACCAAAGTGTTGTATGAGTTGATTTGTGTTTATGACAAGTTGGTTTGATCACTATTTTAGTATGATGATACTTTGCATGCATGATTGTGTTTTCGAAATTGTTAATATGTGTGCCGCATTGTGTGTTAGTTATGCGTAGGGTTTGTATCAGGGTGTTCACACACTAACTTTAAATCGATTGACATGTTAGGACGCAATTAGCGGTCCCATCATTTGCTACTTCTGTGTTACACTAACCGAGCAATTAAAGGTGAGTTCACGGCCCCTATTTTATCCGGTTTTAAACAACAGGGGGAGAAACATGTATACATTCTTTAACTCTATCTTTTTACGCTATGCGAAATTAACGTCGTTAAACTACTCGGTAACTAAGTTAATGTTAATGTACGTTATGGTCACTAAGTAGCTATATCACGGAAGTCCTCGACAAACTCTCGGATCGCTAGTATTGGGTTAGATAGCGGAGAAATTATAAGTAGTACTACTGGGCCTGACAAGCCCCACCCGAGCTACTCGCGCTAGCCGACCGGGTATGGTAAAACGGGTGATTAATTTGGCCTAACTTTCGCCATGGTCAGTGATAGGCCTAGCAACACGGAGGCACAACAGTCAGCTTCGATCGCGAACACTTATGTGACGTAACTTTAGGCTCGCTACCTACATGTTAACATTGAACTTAATTACGAACCAATATCATTATTATTCCGGGTTAGGAATAATAGAACCAACATTATTATTCCGGGTTAGGAATAATGGAACCAATATTATTATTCCGGGTTAGGGATAATGGAACTATATCGTTATCCCGGGTTAGGGATAACGGGGGAAACAAACTTTTAACCGAACTTGTGAACTTATAAAAACTGTGAACTCACTCTTCTTTAATGTTGACACTTGTTTCTTTACATGTTTCTCAGGACGCTAGGAGAGCTAGGTGCACTCACTTGCATTGACCAAGACATATTTTTATCGAGTCTCATTTACGAATATTGTTTGGGATTTTTGGTTTTTGGCGTTTGTGTTGGCGCCCGTTACTTTACCTTACTCTACTTTAATGCTTCCGCACAACTTAGAAACTAATGCTTCCGCTAAACTTTGAAACCAAACTAAGACAAATTGAAAATAATTATGAATGGGTAAACAAATGTTTTTGGAAAACGTTTAAATAAATCATATAGAGTCGTTCGATATTACTAGTGTCTCAGATTCTGGTTTGTTCACACGCCTCGCGGTAAAACTCCGCAAGTGGAACTTGAGGGTGTGACAGATTGGTATCAGAGCCTCTAGCTATAGAGAACCTGGTTTGCATTAAAAGTAGACTTAAACTATAGCTGATTACACGACACTAGACTTAGTTGGCACCGAACTGTGATATCTTGTTATGTGTTATACTACAACTGTTTTATGTAAGATATAATTGTATATTGTGATGAACGCAACTTGTAACTAACTACACAACCCAACAGGCAATGTCATCATCATCATCCGACAAACCTCTACAACCAAGGGCGCCGGGGAAGGCACCTATGGTCGAACCCTCACCACCTCATGGCGTGGAGACACGCTCAGCTGCTAGGAAAAGAATCGCTCTAGGAGAGGAGTCGTCCTCCCGTCCGACCACCGCTATGCCGGTCGAACTGGTCAATTCGTTAGAGGTAGGGGACGACCTACTTAGGGATATGATAAGGAAACAACAGGAACAACTAGAGAGAATGCAGGAGACTATCAAAGCACAAGGATGGATGATACGTCAACTAACTGTAAAACTGGAGAGCTCGAGGAAGAGCAATATGAGAATAAGAAAGCTCGCAACATTTTAGCTAAGGATCTTCGTGCTGAGAAGCTGAGGGCTGACTGGCTCGAAGACAGGGTTCTTGAGTCCAGTTGGAGGATTCAAGAACTGGAGCAGAATCAAGCACCTGTCCCAGTACCTGCCCCAGCACCGGTCCCTCCAGCGCCAGTAGAGGAAGAAGAGGAGGACCCGGAGGAGGATCCAGAGGAAGAGGATCCGGAACAGGAACCGGCGGTTGAAGCTGAAGACGCCGCAGAGGATGACGGCAACGATAGCAACTTGGGAGATGGAGACGTAGAAGACTGACTCGTCTCGCCAATTCCCGCTTTGTTTTCTTTAGTTTGTTTGTTTCCACTTATGTTTGAACTTGAAATTTTATAATTAAACTGAGATGTTTGGTTGGTATTTTGTGAGACATTGCAATTTATTTAATCGAATGTTCCTTTTGATTGTTTAATTTGTTGGGTTGACATAACTTGTGTGATGATTGAAGTTTGGAGTATGATAACTATATTGGATCTATATACTTATCAGTGTGTGTTTGTGTTGTCTTGCAAAGATCTGAAATGGCAACTGGACGTCGTGGAAACCTCAACATGACGCCTGGGCATTAGCCGCAATGATCCAAGAACACGTGAATGCTGCTCTGGCAGGTGTTCAAAACCCACAGCAGGTAACCATTAGTAAATTTTCATGGGAAAATCTAATAGTTGGGCTAATAGACTTTCTTGCTGACTACCTATCCTCTGTCTTCAGGAGGGGGTCTTAACCCCTACAAGATGTTCCTCGATGCGAAACCGAGCAAATTCACGGGTGCAGAAGGACCCATAGGACGGTCCGTTGGATTGAAAAGTCTGAATCGGTGTTCGAGATGTGCAATTGCCTTGAGGCCAATAACGTCAAGTATGCTGCCTCAACGCTGGAAGATGGGGCATTAACCTGGTGGAACGCATAAGTCCAAACGCGTGGACTTATTGCTGCAAACGCAATGGCCTGGGCCGAGTTTAAGGCCCTAATCAAAGAGGAGTATTGTCCGCGGGACAGAGTTCAGCAGTTGGAGCAAGCGCTATGGAACCATAAGATGGTAGGAACTAAAATTGAAGCATACACGGGAAACATTACGATCTGGTGTTCCTATGTCCCGATCTGGCTAACACCGTTGAAAAACGACTTGAGTTTTATCTTAGGGGTCTGGTCCCTGAGATCCAGGGCATGGTAATGTCTAGTAACCCTGCGACGGAACATCAAGCGATCAGGTTGGCGCACAAACTCACCGATAAGACGGTGGAACAAAGGAAGTTGCCATCTCGGGGTGCAACTGAAGTTGTCCCTAATAATAAAAGAAAATTTGAAGACTCGCCTGCTCGACAGTCTTCGTTAGCTCAGCCACAACAAGGAAACCAGAAACGATTCAACAATTTCAACAACAATCGGGGTCACAATAATCAGTCCGCCAACAACACCCAGAACACAAGTGGCTATGTGGGTCGAAAGCCGCAATGTAATCGTTGTAACCTCCATCCTCACGGCCCTTGTGCCGGAAATCGCTGCCAACGATGTGGCAAAACGGGACATGCGGCAAAGGATTGTCGCGGGGAAATCGTGTCTCGACAAAATCAAAATCAGCACCAGATTCAACAGCAAGGTATTAACCGGGGGTGCTATCAGTGCGGTAGCACTACCCATTTCAAGCGAGACTGCCCGCAACTTCGTAACAACAACAACAATGGTGGGAACAACAACACAACAACAACAAACAATGGAAATGGTAGCATAGGAGGTGCCAAAGGTCGTGCATTCACGCTAGGCCGCGGAGAGGCCAGAAACGACTCGAACGTGGTCACCGGTAACTTTCCCCTTAACGATCATTTTGCTACCGTACTTTTTGATACGGGTGCGGATAGGAGTTTTATATCTGAGTCTTTTAGGAAGAACCTAAATCTCACGCCTAAACCCCTAGAGACCCCATACGTCATAGAACTAGCCGATGGTAAATCTGTAGATGTGACCCATTTAGTAACCGGCTGTCAACTTAAACTCGCGGGCCACACCTTTACCATTGATCTGATGACAACTACCCTGGGTAGTTTTGACGTAGTAGCCGGAATGGACTGGCTATCCGACGTCCGAGCTGAAGTTCTCTGTTTCGAGAAAGCTATCCGTATTCCGCTCTTTAACAACGAAGTCTTGATGGTGCAAGGCGAGAAGGCAGGCCCGTCACAAACATCATCTCTTACATGCAAGCTCAGAAGTATCTTCGGAGGAAGAACTCCTTCGCTTTGCTCGCACTGGTCACCGAGCAGCCTAAGGACGAGAAGTGTATAGAAGATATCCCCGTCGTCCGTGATTTTTCCGGTGTATTTCCAGAGGAGTTACCTGGTCTTCCACCACATCGACAAGTGGAGTTTGAAATCGAATTGGCAATCCATGCAACTCCTATCGCCAAGGCCCCGTACCGCTTGGCTCCAGCAGAGCTGCAAGAGCTGTCTACCCAACTTCAGGAATTGTTAGAAAAAGGATTTATCCGACCTAGTACTTCGCCATGGGGAGCTCCGGTCCTTTTTGTCAAGAAGAAGGACGGGACCTTCCGCATGTGCATCGACTACAGGGAACTCAATAAGGTTACCGTCAAGAACCGATACCCATTACCTCGCATTGACGATCTCTTCGACCAACTTCAAGGGTCAAGCTACTACTCCAAGATTGATCTACGGTCCGGTTATCACCAGTTACGCGTCAGGGAGGAGGATATCTCTAAGACGGCATTTCGTACTCGGTATGGCCATTATGAGTTCTTGGCATGCCCTTCGGTCTCACCAACGCACCCGCGGTGTTCATGGACCTCATGAACCGCGTGTGTAAGCCGTATCTCGACAAGTTTGTCATCGTGTTCATCGATGATATACTCATCTACTCTAAGGGTGAAGAAGAACATGCTGAGCTTCTACGATTATTGCTGGAATTACTTCAACAGGAGAAACTATATGTCAAGCTTTCAAAGTGTGATTTCTGGATTCGGGAAGTTCAGTTCCTAGGGCATATCGTGAATGAAAAGGGTATCCACGTTGATCCCGCCAAGATCGATGCTATCAAGAACTGGGAAGCACCCAGGACACCGACAGAGATCCGCCAATTTTTGGGTTTGGCTGGTTACTACAGACGTTTCATCGAGGGATTTTCAAAGATCGCGCAACCGCTTACCATTCTCACCCAGAATGGCACTATGTATGCTTGGGGTGACAAGCAGGAAGCAGTATTTCAATTGCTGAAGCAGAAACTTTGCAGTGCACCCATTCTGTCCTTGTCAGAAGGGACTGATGATTTTGTGGTATATTGTGATGCTTCCATTCAGGGATTGGGATGCGTACTCATGCAACGTGATAAGGTCATCGCGTATGCGTCCCGACAATTGAAGGTTCACGAGAAAAACTACACAACACATGACCTGGAATTGGGAGCAGTGGTGTTTGCGCTTAAGATTTGGAGACACTACCTATATGGAACAAAGTGCACAATCTACACGGATCACAAGAGCCTTCAGCATATCTTTGACCAGAAGGAGTTGAACATGCGACAGCGTCACTGGGTCGAACTCCTGAACGATTAAGAATGTGCCATTCGGTATCACCCGGGTAAGGCTAACGTGGTAGCTGATGCCCTCAGTAGGAAGGAGCACATGAAACCTCATCGGGTACGAGCAATACAATTCACCATTCATTTAGGGGTTACCCGAACAGATACGCGATGCGCAGCTAGAAGCAGTTAAGGAAGAAAACTTTAAGGCCGAATCTGTGGGAAAGATGGAACGCGATTGGGAAGTAAAACCCAGTGGTGCCCGGTATTTCATGAATCGTATATGGGTACCTCTCTACGGAGACCTCAGAAAGCTAGTTATGGACGAAGCTCACAAATCCCGATACTCTGTCCATCCCGGTTCGGACAAGATGTATCAAGACCTTAAAGCCGCGTACTGGTGGCCCAACATGAAAGCGGATATAGCCACCTACATTAGCAAGTGTTTGACTTGTGCGAAAGTTAAGGTGGAATACCAGAAGCCATCAGGGCTACTTCAACAACCTGAGATCCAGTGTGGAAATGGGATCAGATCTCGATGGACTTTATCACCAAACTCCCGCAACTCCGGGTGGTTGCGATACCATCTGGGTAATCATGGACCGTTTAACTAAGTCCGCACACTTCCTAGCGATCAAAGAAACAGATAAGATGGATAAGTTGACTCGCATCTACATTAAGGAAGTAGTTTCTCGGCACGGAGTGCCAACGTCCATCATCTCAGACGAGATGCTCGTTTCACGTCCAACTTTTGGCAGTCACTTCAGAAAGCGTTGCGTACACGCTTAGATATGAGCACAGCTTACCACCCTCAGACGGATGGTCAAAGTGAAAGGACTATTCAGACCTTGGAAACATGCTTAGGGCATGTGTGGTAGACTTATGGAACAGTTGGGAAATCCATCTGCCTTTAGTGGAATTCTCGTATAACAACAGTTACCATACGAGTATTCAACCGGCACCGTTTGAAGCATTATACGGTCGCAAATGTTTCCGATCTGTTGGGCAGAGGTCGGTGACAGTCAACTCACAGGTCCTGAGTTGATACTTGAGGCTACTGAAAAGATTGTGCAAATCAGAAACCGCATGGCAGCGGCACGAGATCGACAGAAAAGCTACGCTGATCAACGACGCAAACCGCTCGAATTTCAAGTAGGCGACCGCGTCCTACTAAAGGTGTCACCCTGGAAGGGTGTAATCCGTTTTGGGAAACGAGGCAAACTAAACCCACGGTACGTAGGCCCATTTGTGATCTTGAAACATATCGGGCCCGTAGCTTATCAATTAGACCTTCCTGCCGAACTCAGTGGAGTTCACAACGTTTTTCACGTGTCAAATCTGAAGAAGTGTCTATCAGATGAGATCCTAGTCATTCCATTGGATGAGATTCAAGTGGATGAACAATGCACTTTGTGGAACAACCTATCGAGATCATGGATCGTGAGATCAAGACTAGAAGGCATAGCAAGATACCGATCGTCAAGGTTCGTTGGGATAAGCGTGGACCGGAGTTCACATGGGAAAGAGAGGACCAAATGAAAAGCAAATACCCACACCTTTTTGCAGCTGAGCAGCAATCTAACGTTACCACCAACTAAATTTTCGGGACGAAAATTCTTTCAACATGGGGATGATGTGACAGCCTGGGAATTTCTTGTACCATTGCTAACAAACTGAATCTTTGTGCGTTGCATTCTAAACCGCGCTTACTCAATTTTCGGGACGAAAATTCTTTCAACATGGGGATAATGTGACATCCCGCTTTTCAGGTATCTTAAACGCGCTACTTCACGGTTATTCATTCCTACGCTAAATTGATTCGGAGAATTTAATTACACGCTCGCAATGAACTACGCTAACTTTTGAATGCATTGGGCAAATTACGTGCTATGTGTTATTAGACGTTTGTGAATTTTGTGAATTATTATATCACGTTTTGATTTCGCGATTATTGTGTTTAAAATATATATATATATATATATATATATTATATATATATATATATATATATATATATATATATATATATATATATATAATAAATAAATAACCGAACCGAACCGAACACGAAACGGATCAACCTCACCTCCTTGCGGCCCAAGGAACTAGCCTAAACTTGAGGCCCAAGTTACTCACCCAAACCGCCCACCCCCCTTTGCGGTCGCAAGCCCACCCCCACCCCCTTTCTCCTTCTTTTCCTTGTTTTATATAAATAAGGGCATGCATGGGTTATATGATAAAAAAAAAACAAACACAAACCCTAGCCTCTAAGAAGCCGACGGCAGCCCCCCCCTCTCTCGATCGCACAAGCCTTCAACCCGGATTGATTCCAATTTCGTTCCCGGTTCGCTAATCTTCATCGTATCAAGGTTAGGATTTTAATTGTTTTGCAAATCACATTAGGGTTTGTGAAATCTTGATCATGATTGTATGTATTGTTTGAATCATTGTTATGAAAAGTGTTATGATTTATGTTTAGTTCGGTTGATTGTGCGAGTTTTTGCGATTGTGATGTTTGGATGAATACAAAAATCATAGGCTGCGTTTTTGTGATAAAAATCATATCATATGATTAGGGTTTGCATGGGTATTGATGTACATGATGATATGTGACAAATAAACCTGTTCTTGATCATTGTTAATTAGAGTCTTGATCGTTTAAGCGTGTTCTATTGCGAAGAAAGTCAAAACAGGTTGCTGAATGGTATTTACAGCCAACTTCAATTGGCTGTAACCTGGTCATTATTTATCGAAAAGTAGATTTTCTGAAGCCTAAAACGTATATTTTTGAAAAACGCTTCTAATGGCCTGGATTCATATTTTTCTGAGGTCGTTTGCTATTTTTAAGTGGTCATTTAAGTGCAGCAGCTGAAGCTGCTAAATTCTGAAAATTTGCTAGTTGTTTATCGAGTCGGATTTCATAATCTGTAGAGTGTTAGGTCACGAAATTTGTACAGTTAGCTGGAGACGGGAATTTCCTGGAATATTCCCACTGGAATTTTGTTAATTGGATGAGCGATGATTTTTAAATA
This sequence comes from Scalesia atractyloides, assembly GCA_947069175.1. NCBI lineage: Eukaryota > Viridiplantae > Streptophyta > Magnoliopsida > Asterales > Asteraceae > Scalesia > Scalesia atractyloides. Next base: position 44,801,733 of record CAMTDV010000022.1, read on the forward strand.
ATTTTTTCCCGTAGACTGCAGTCAGAAAGCGACGAATCTGACTGCAGCCTAGTATATAAATGTTTATAAATAATTGGTAAAGTTTTAGGACTTGAAAAGTTTACATAAAATTCTACAGTTTAGTTGACATCTCCTGTAAAGAAATTGGAATTTTTAGAACGTTGGAACTATTTTATAGAAATCCTCGAAAACAGCCTAGTTATGAGCGTACAAGCTGAAACATGATAACTTGCGTATGTGTGTACCAAAGTGTTGTATGAGTTGATTTGTGTTTATGACAAGTTGGTTTGATCACTATTTTAGTATGATGATGCTTTGCATGCATGATTGTGTTTTCGAAATTGTTATTATGTGTGCCGCATTGTGTGTTAGTTATGCGTAGGGATTGTATCAGTGTGTTCACACACTAACTTTAAATCGATTGACATGTTAGGACGCAATTAGCGGTCCCATCATTTGCTACTTCTGTGTTACACTAACCGAGCAATTAAAGGTGAGTTCATGGCCCCTATTTTATCCAGTTTTAAACAACAGGGGGAGAAACATGTATACATTCTATCACTCTATCTTTTTACGCTATGCAAAATTAACGTCGTTAAACAACTCGGTAACTAAGTTAATGTTAATGTACGTTATGGTCACTAAGCAGCTATATCACGGAAGTCCTCGACAAACTCTCGGATCGCTAGTATTGGGTTAGATAGCGGGGAAATTATAAGTAGTACTACTGGGCCCGACAAGCCCCACCCGAGCTAGTCGCGCTAGCCGACCGGGTATGGTCAACGGGTGATTAATTTGGCCTAACTTTCGCCATGGTCAGTGATAGGCCAGGCAACACGGAGGCACAACAGTCAGCTTCGATCGCGAACACTTATGTGACGTAACTTTAGACTCGCTACCTACATGTTAACATTGAACTTAATTACGAACCAATATCATTATTATTCCGGGTTAGGAATAATAGAACCAACATTATTATTCCGGGTTAGGAATAATGGAACCAATATTATTATTCCGGGTTAGGGATAATGGAACTATATCGTTATCCCGGGTTAGGGATAACGGGGGAAACAAACTTTTAACCGAACTTGTGAACTTATAAAAACCTGTGAACTCACTCTTCTTTAATGTTGCCACTTGTTTCTTTACATGTTTCTCAGGACGCTAGGAGAGCTAGGTGCACTCACTTGCATTGACCAAGACATATTTTTATCGAGTCTCATTTACGAATATTGTTTGGGATTTTTGGTTTTTGGCGTTTGTGTTGGCGCCCGTTACTTTACCTTACTCTACTTTAATGCTTCCACACAACTTAGAAACTAATGCTTCCGCTAAACTTTGAAACCCAACTAAGACAAATTGAAAATAATTATGAATGGGTAAACAAATGTTTTTGGAAAACGTTTAAATAAATCATATAGAGTCGTTCGATACTACTAGAATCTCAGATTCTGGTTTGTTCACATGCCTCGCGGTAAAACTCCGCAAGTAGAAATTGAGGGTGTGACAAGAATCTTGAAAAATCATCTGTAACGACCAGGCAATATAGATCTCCAAAAATGCTTTTGACGTTTACTGGCCAGAAAGATCCATATGTAGCCTTTCTAGTGGTAGCTTGATAGAACTTAGTAAATTTCGTGGGTGTGATTTCTTGTGTTGTTTCCCCTTTTTACAGCTCAGACAATCATCAGATAATTGAAAATTTTTCAGATTAACACCCTCCACTAGGTCGTTGTGCACAAGATAATTCATCTTTCTCAGATGAATATGCCCCATCTTCCTATGCCATAGAATATACCCCTTCTCGGTAGCTTTAGAAACAAAGCATTGAACCTTCTTTGATGTTGTAGATGCGATACTCATATCAAGAACATAAAGATCATTCTCTCTCGAAGCACGCATAAGAATCCATTCCTCAGGAATCTTGAATCCCGGCTTTAAGATTAAGCATTCTTTGTCGTTGAAGTGTGTTGTGAACTTTTTATCACAAATTTGCGAAATACTCAGCAGATTGTTCTCTAGCTCCACAATGTAGTTCACTTTGTCAAATGAAACTACTCCATTCGTGAGAATACCCTCTCCAACGATTCTTCCACCTTGTGTTCCAGTGAAACTAATGTAACCTCCTCGGATAGCCTTGACGTCATGTAACAACGCAAGCATCCCGGTCATGTGTCGAGAAGTTTCATGATCCATAATCCATTTAGACATGATCGATCGAGGGAGCCCCTGCACACATGAGGAAGAAACTTATTTAACAAAGAAACCGAAGCCTGTTTAGTCTTGGGTGGGTTCGAAATGTCAAATTTCGGACCAACTTTGTTTTTGACGTTATGTTTAGGCTCGATTTAATTTGGAATAGATGGTTTCAGTTCTACTGTAGATGGTTTGACTTTTGCAACCCATGTTTGTGTTTTCAAATTATCCCTTTTTGAATAAAACTTTGGATCCATTTGACGATACTTAGTTGATGTTTCACCAATTTCAAATTTAGAATTAGATCGAATTGTTGGTTTAACATTTTTGTGGAATTCAACGTTTCTTTTCAAAATTTGTTTCGGTATGACCATAGGTGCCTTTTGTTTTTCATCTTTGGTAGATCTGTTAGAGTAAGAAACAGGTTTTGGATATTTTTGTGAGCAATATCGTGCAATATGCCCAACATTTTTACATTTATTGCACGTCCTGCTGTCTTTTCGGACAGAGGAATCCAAAACTTGTTGCTTACTCTCTTTTTCTTTCTGAAACTGATCATTGTATTGTGTTCCAATGATTTCCTTTTCTTTTTCTGTCGTCGTCCCAAAAACATAATTGATTTTCTTTGTAAAGTTTAGCTTTTGGGACTTGTTGTTCGTTCTTCGCTTTTCAAAACCCAAACCAGCCCTTCTATTCTCCAAATAATCTTTGTTACTCTATGGTAGGGTCTGGTGACACATTTTGATTTAGAGTAATATGATGCATTATGTTTATCTAAATCAGAATGGCTTACCTCGATAAGCTTGAACAACTTTTCGACTCGATCAAGATTGACATTTTGGATCAGAAAATCTTCATCAGAATATAGTTTATCAGATCCATGCATTTTGTAAACTAAGACGTTTGGATCAATATTTAAACTATTTTCTGATGTTCCAACATCAGATTCAGATTTTTCAGATTCACCTTTTAAAACACTCTCAACCACTGTTTTAACTACCTTAAAATCACATTCATTTTTAGACTTTGTGTAAGTTATGTCGATGTTCGTAGGTAGCTCATTTGACTGTTCGGTTTTCAATTTTAAATTGAGCGCCTTTTCCACCCCTGATGGCTTTTTACAAGCATAGCTATTCCACATGGGTGGTGGAACACGATCGTAACTTGCACTCTTGTTATCATCCTTTTAAGATTCTTCTTTGTTTTTGATTTTTGGTAAAATGTGATCAATGACGTATGAGCTTGTGGAATAACTGATTAACAATTTGTTAACTCGTTCTGTTTCTATTTTTATTTTCTCAAGCTCCCTTTTTAGCTCATCGATAGTATTTAAATGATTATTAATGGCCATTTGCTTGTCCATTACTGTCGCTTTAAGAATAGAAAGTGTTCCGTCATTTTCTCTGAGAGCCTTTTCATATTGTTTAACAGTTTTCTCAATTTGTCATAAGCTTCTTTTGTGGCTTTACAGTCACATGACAAATTATCCGTTGAACTTTTGAGCTCATTATATCCTGTGTCTTTTACAACACATTCACTGCATGGCTCAACACACTTCAAACATGGTTTTTCTATCACAGAGTCACTTTTAGATTCTTTTACCTCATTAACGTTTGCCATACACACTTTGTGGGTCTCAACATTCAGTTTTTCCAACTCTTCATCAACTTTCTTTTCTTCAACTTCCTGGCTTCTTCTTTTCAGCACTAAATGATCGATGGCTTGGTTCAAAGTAACCTGCAAAAGTTTTCAGAATATCATTAGGCAGGAGATGTTTAAAAGCACTGTTAAAAGTTCCTCCTCTTCTGACGATGTATGATAATAATCTTCTTCAGGAGCCTCATCAAAAGATGCCTCTGATTCTTCTTCAGGTTCTTCGATTATTTCTACAACCAATGCCAAACTCTCATTCTTGGAAATGTATTTGTTCCAGTTAAAGCCTTCGTCTTCTTGAGTTACGAAAAGCGCTTTGTCTTTGGTTTCTAGCTGTCTATCTTCGATTTGCACCATTTTGGTTCTTGGCTGAGGACGGTGATAGATGGCTTTCTTGTAATAATCGTCGGCAAACGGGTTTTGATTACCATGAGCTTCTCTGTTTGGACATTCGTATTTAAAATGCCCCTTCTCCCAACACTTGAAACAAGTAACTTTCAACTTGTCGAAGCCAAGTTTTCCATCCAAACCTCCCAAGTTTTCTTTCCCGATGATTTCCTTGAAGCGTTGTGCTCGTCTAACAATAGACGCCATACACCATTTGATGTCGATCAACTCCATCTCGACCGGATCAATCTGATCATAGTCCTCACTGGTCATCTCCGAGTTTCCAATTTTGCCCGCTACAAGACTGTCATAAGATTCAAGAATTGAAGCTAATAGTGTCATATGTTGCTTGGCAGTGTTCTCGTTGAAGTTCTGTGCATTCTAGAAATCAACAACGATGTTGCACTGTAGCACCCTTTGAGTAGAATTTGATTGATTGGTCTGGTTGAGCTGGGGATTGCTCGATCAATGTGATGACTGTGGGCTTGAAGACGTGTTCGGGTTTACCATAGCAAATGATTGAAAGCCATATGTTTGATTTGACGTAGGCTCGGTGTGTTGTAAGCGCTAAGGCCGCTTTTATATTTGGAGACTGTATCTGAGCGGCATAACTTCCTTTGTAATAGAGATTAACGTCTTGTTGCATTTGGGCGTCTTTGTTCTTTGCCATTTTCTGCATTTCAAGTTCATGTCCCTCCAATCTCTCAATGAATAGTGGTAATGAGAAAATACCATATTCAGTTCCATTCTTCAAAATGGTCAAATAGGTAGACCATTCGCTTGTGGTAAGGAATCTGCGAGTTTGTCAACTATTCTTCATTCGTCTTTATGATTCCTATTCTTCATTTGCACAACTAGATGACAGTATCTTTCAGTGAGTTATTTTACAGTCTCTCCTTTGATCAAAGTAAAGATGTCAAATTCTTACTCAACAACGCCCGCTTCCCTTTACGCAACTGTGCACTTCCCTGGAATTTCAATCGAAGAGCATTCCATAAGGATTGTGCGTCATCATCATCTTGCAACAACGCTAGTATGTCTTCCTTGATGGATTGTTGTAAAATGTTCATCATTTTCTTCTCATTGATAAACTTCTCTCTTTCAAAATCCGAAAGTTGAGCCAATGTCTTTTCGAGACCGTTTTCTCCAACAGGAGATTGATACTTTTCTTCGATAGCAAACCAGCAGGTAAAATGATTCGCCTGAACCCAGTTCATGAAACGTTCACTCCAACTGTCAAAGTCCTCTAGGTTCATCAACTTTGGTGGCTTGGTCATTGTACCCATCTCATAATCAAGGTTCATGTTTTGAGCTACAGTAGTTGTAACCGCTGATGTAGCAAATGCGTTATAAAACTCTTCTACCATTTTTCTGCAAAGATTTTAGAAACACACTTTCGGAAAACAAATTAGAAACAATTCGTGCGACCAAGATTAGTTCGTACGACACACAAATTTATGCGAACGAGATGATTCGTACAAAGTAGATGCTCGTGCGAATAAGATGAGTTTGTATGACATAGAGTTTCATGCGAATGAGATGATTCGTACAAACTAGATGCTCGTGCAAACAAGATGTTCGTATGAATGAAAAACGTTTGCTTCGTACGAGTGAGTTGCTCGTACGAATGACTACCTCGTGCGAATCACAGTTTCAACTTTCTAACTTGTAAATTTTAAGAACTTCTGTTTACCCGTTCGTACGGATGACTTTAAATTGTACGGACAGTTGTTCGTGCGAGTGGTCTCTCTACTCGTACAAAACACTTAGGTCACCAAACGGATGAATTTACCAAATTTGTCATGATTAAGTTCGATTTAGATCTGAAATTGTCAAGGATTGATTAGAATTGATTTTGAATGTGATATCTTAGATTCCTGGTCAATTTTGTCCATGAATTCGTCCAATTCCAAGAACAGTATGAGAAAGTGTAGAAGTAGAAAGCTCCAATGGTAAATTTGAATCTGAAACTGTTGGTAGAAACTTGATGTTTGTCAGCAGATCAGGCCTCAAGGCTCTGATACCACTTGTGAATGGGGGAACGACTCCTCCGATGAGCACCGGACCGATCTGACTCAACTAACAGAGGGGAATTCATTGTTAGTGAGGTTGACAAACAAACAAGTGAGATCTACTACGTAAATGCCTTTAATGTATTGAGAGACATGAACAAAGTACAATGCAAGTAAACAATTCAGCAGGTTTTCGCCACACCAACAGGATTCCTAACTCTGACACAACACTACTCTATTTATAGGTCGACATGACTCGCACAGGAGAGTGTGTGACTCGTGCGAGTGGTTGCCTCATACGAGTGACAGAGTGTCACTCGTAGAGTCATGTGACTCACTCGTACGAGTCAGCTACAAAACAAATAAATCATACATTAACATTTACAAACTAACATTCTAAGCCCTATATATACAATCAACATATCCTAGACGTAGGTAATAGACATTATGCACCAACAGTAATCAAATAACGATAAATTGCTTGAGATTATGTACTAAAAAAGTGATTCATTTGTACGGAATTACCGTTATTTGCCATTTGTCATAGAACTATCCCTTACCCCAACACCTTACCTTTTGAATTGTTACCAAAGGATATATCACCTTCTCCATGTGCTAGAAAATCTTTGAGAATGGCTCTACATCCTGTCATGTGCCTGGAGCCTCCACTATCTGTTAGGACGTTTTGAGACCGTTGATACTTGAGTTTCATAGTTTGTAGCTTGATTGTAATAGTTAGTAAAACTAGAAGGGCTAAAAGTGTAGTTATGGGTTCTTATACCTGTAGCGGCTATTTAAGTACCCAACATATTTAATAAATACGTGGGTAGTCAGTGTGTATATAAAGGTGATCAATGGAAAACCCCAGTCCAAGGTTCTTGGACAAGTTTTGGTGATTTCTCTTGTGTTGTGATTATTGTTCTTGTGCTAAATCATAACATCCAGGTGCATTCAGTGATTATAACTTTTGGAATTCCATACACAACACTTGTTGTTTGATCCATACAAGAATTTCATCTTCATCTTTTGGTTTTTCTTAACTTTTACACATTCAAGCAACTAATCTATAGTTGTTTGGGTGATAACAATCAAACCACTGTGATCCGAATATGTTTTTGGGACTCACAGTTTGGTATAAGAGCCTTTTTTCTCTTGATTGTTTGACTTTTTGTTAATATTCTTCAAGTTTTGAAGGTTTTTCAAAATTTTTCAAAGTTTCAAGGTTTTTCAAAATTTTGGACTTAAAATGGCTTGATCTGGTGTGTTTAATCAATGTTTTGGTAAACATTTGGGTCATCTTGGTACAAAGAAACATGGTTTTTAGTCATTTTCAGGTGATTAGAGGGTTTTTGTTGGTACTTAAACCCTATTGGGCGTATTTTAATTTGAAGTCAGTGTAGATAAATTTAAATACAACGTTTTTAACTTGAAGATCACGCGGCATCACACCAGCGCATTTGTTGATTTCCAGCGAAATAATGTCAGTGTGTTTAATCGAAGGCGACTTTGAAGTCAGTGATAAAAATCCTCAGTGATTTTATCACGGTGATCGGCATATTTAGCCAAACTCACGTTTGTTATGTGTGTTCTAGCGGATTTAGCTACTATTGCCGGTTTAAGTAGCCAAGTATCTTCAATATATTTGCTCACTGATCTCACATGTCCTTAGCGAAATTAAGCTTCACAAGATTTTTAAAACACAATAACCTTAGATCCAGCATAATTAATCCTAGATCAAGATTTGAACCTGAAATCAAACCAAAATGTCACTCAATCAACTGAATCAATAGCTCAAGCTGAATTGGAAACTAGAAATGCAACGAGACCTCCTAAGTTGAAAAGATCTGAAGACTTCAGTAGCTGGAAGAATCAAATCAAAGCATTCTTTGAGTATATAGACTATACTCAATGGATGTCTGTCACTGTCGGACCACATGTTCCTATGGTAATTTGCAACGATGTTTGAACAATAAATGAAGATCCTTCAACCTTCACTGAGGAGGATAGGACACTCATCCAACGCGACCGTAGGGCTCACGCTGCTCTAACAATGGCTCTATCAAAGGATGACGACAACCTGTTTGAGGAATACACTTCAGCTCATGAACTATGGTTGGCCCTTATTGATCACTACAAAGGTAACGAAGAACTGATGGATAACAAGAGAGATATGGTTCAGAAAGAATACGACATGTTTGGGAGTGGTTCGAGGTGAAAGCTTGTCAGATCATATTAGCCAATTTTTGAATGTGCTAACAAAAAGAAAGTCGGCAATCCCGTTGCCAACTTTGCCTCAATCAAGAAACTTCTGGACTCTCTTCCAAAAGAATGGAGCTTACAATGCATGATGATCAAAAGAACCTTCTTGACCAGTACAACTCCTGTCACTCTTTCTGAACTGATCAATACACTAAAGGCCTTTGAAATGGGTGTGCTCAAGAGAGAAATGAATCAAGCATGATACTCTTAGAAATCCATTCAATTTGCTGCTGCTTCTGTTCCTAGAAACATGGCATTCCTTGCCCCCATAACCTCCGGTGGTTCAAGTTCTCAAAGTGCCAAAGCATCTTACTTTAACACTCCGCAAGCTCTGCAAAGGCTCCATCATCTAATGAGAAAACTACTATGATCGGTAATGCTCAAGCACTCAAGATATCCACCGAACATGTTGCATTTTTAACGCCTTCCTAAGTAGTTATGAAGCTCTCATGTCGGGTGAGCTAAAAAGAATTTTCTCACTGCTGAAGACATGTATCAGGTAGATCCAGATGATATGGAGGAAATGGACTTGAAATGGCAAATGACAATGATTACCCCGTGATTGAAGAAGTTTCAAGACAAAACGGGAAAGAGACTGGCACTAGGAAAAGCCGGTTTCGACAAGTCCAAGCTAAGATGCTACAACTGCAAGAATTTGGGTCACTTCAAGAGAGAGTGCCCGCTGTTGAAAAACGAAAATTTTGAAATTGTTCTGACAAGAAGGCTAATAGCTATCGAGGGAAGTGAGAATGTTGCTGATAACACCCCAAAGGCATTGGTTGTAGAAGATTATGACTGGGCTAAAGAAATTGCTGAGGAAAGGAAGAAGTTAACAAAGCTATCATGGCTAAAATCTCTACAACATCCGTCTCGTCTTCATCAAACTGCGTTGAGAAGCAAGCTGCAGGAATTCCCAAGGGCGACAAAGTTATAATAAAGGTTTGAAAAGCATAATCGCCTCTTCTGAACCATCAACATATAAGGGAAAAAAAGAAGCTGAGAAGACTGAACCGAAGAAGACAGCCCAAGAAGCAGCTAGCGACATCAAGAATGAGAAAGTTGGAACTTCTACAGCCGCCATGAAAGCTGAATCTACAAAAGACAAAGACGATAAGGATTTGGTAAACAACATACCGTATAAATTTATATAAATTTAAAGCAAAACTATGCTCCCAACCATGTTTGAACATCGTGGCACATTAAAAATCACTCAATCGTATAAATTTAAAGCATACTGTACACTCCTCAACACTAAAGACAAACTTATCAAGTTTGAAGCAGTTGATGATGTGTGCTACTTCATGGATTACTCATCTACTCAGAAGCCGTATCGTGTCTACAACAAAGGAACCAAGATGGTGCTTGAATCATATTATGTCGACTTTCAAGAAGGAAACTCCACTAACACTGGAAATTCTCCAAACTGGTTTTATGATGTAGATGTTGTTTTCAACACTTTCGACATTGCTGAACCACTCACTGAAACCGAACCTCAGAAACAACGCCAATAGAACCATTGTTTGATCCTTTAACATTGGCTTCACCCCATTTACAACGCAATTCACCTCAGTTTCTGCAGATCAAATCCTCCCTGTTGAAGAAGTTAACAGTGACACTTCGGCTGAGGATGCATCTGCAAATGATATTTCTTCTTCACAGTCAAATGCGGATGAGCAAACCAAAGAAGACAAGCCTCCAATTATCTATGTCGACGAACATCTCACCAATCTACATCAACAAATTGAGACCCACACCAACGCAGGTTACTAGACGAATCGAGATCATCCCATTGAAAATGTCATTGGTCCTGTGGAAGATGGAGTACGAACTTATGGACAATCATGTGCCATCAACAAAGGATTGTATGATGCGTTTCTTTCGCAGTTCGTGCCAAGTGACATCAAAGAAGCTATTCAGGATTCTAGCTGGGTGCAGGCAATGCAGGAAGAGTTATCTCAGTTTCGTAAGCTCAAAGTTTGGGAACTCGTTGATCTTCTAGATGGAAATATCCATTGGCACCAAGTGGGTATTCTGTAATAAAATGGATGATCGTGGTGTCGTCATCAAGAACAAGGCAAGATTGGTAGTTCAAGGTTTTTGATAGGAGGAAGAGATTGATTATGAGGAAGTTTTTGCTCCGGTAGTGCGTTTGGAGGCCATTAGAATATTCTTGGCATATGCTTCGTACAAAAAATTCAAGGTGTTTTAGATGGATGTGAAGAGTGCGTTTCTATATGGGAAGGTGAAAGAAGAAGTCTATGTTTGCTAGCCTCCGGGCTTTGAAGATGGATGTGAAGAGTGCGAATGAGATGATTCGTTTTAGATGGATGTGAAGAGTGTGGTTCTATAAACTTGACAAAGCTCTCTATGGTCTTCATCAAGCACCTCGAGCCTGGTATGAGACTTTGTCAACATATCTATTGGAATGTGGATACACAAGAGGTAAAATCGACATGACTCTTTTCATGAAAAGGATCGGAGATAACGTGATGCTGGTTTAGATTTATGTAGGCGATATTATTTTGGGTCAACCGATGAGGCTCTGTGCAAGGAGTTCGAGAAGGTTATGAAGGCAATGTTTGAAATGAGTATGATGGGAGAGCTCACTTTTTTCTTGGGATTGGAGGTGAAACAACGAGAAGATGGTATCCTCATTCATCAAGCAAAGCACATTAGGTATATTCTCACAAAGTATAACATGAACGACTGCATAACCGCCAGCACACCATTTGCAGCTCAAACAGAACTCACACCTGATCTTCAAGGAAAACCGGTGAACAAGTCCTTCTACCGCTTGATGATAGGCTCGTTGATGTATCTCACCGCAAGTAGGCCTGACATCATGTGTGTTGACAAATCCAAAAGAATCTCATGAAACTACAGTCAAACGAATTTTTAGCTATCTGAAAGGAACACCCAAGCTCGAACTATGGTATCCTAAAGATAGTAATTTTGATTTAATTGTTTACTCTGACAGTGATCATGCAGGTTGCAAGGTTGATAGAAAATCAGTTTAGGAGGTTGTCAATTCTTAGGAAATCGTCTTATATCCTGGCAAAGCAAAAAGCAGACCACAGTTTCCACGTCCACTTGCCCAAGCTGAAGGCGGCTTACAGTTGCTGCTCACAAGTTCTTTGGATACAAAATTAGTTGCTGGATTACGGAATCAACATCATGAAGACTTCGATATTCATTGACAACGAGGCGTGTCTAGGAATTGTGAAGAATCCAATCCACCACTCTAGAATAAAGCACATCAAAATTCGCATTCATGCGATCCGAGATGCGTACAAGAAAGGGTATATTCAAGTGGTGCCTGTGGATACTATGTAACAGAAAGCCGATATTTTTACGAAAGCCTTTGACAAAACTCGTTTCAACTAGTTGGTAACCTGGTTGGAAATGACTAATTTCCTTGAGTGGAAATAAACTACATTTTCATAACCGACTTAAAAAAACTGCTTTTCTTAATAAATAGGTATCTTAAAACTGTGCCCAACAAAAAGATTTTTTTGCAACATTAAAATTTCATTTTGAAGTAATGAACATTCGAAAAATAAAATTTTAGGGGGGAAGATTTCTAGAAAATGAGCAATTTTAATGTTTTGACGTTTTGATCTTCCGGTTGACACCTGCTTAGGAAATGACAGAAAACTGCTGACACTTTGTTTGTTCTTAAAACAGAAAGAGATTGAAAAACCAAGATGTTAAGCAAGGAAAATAGGGGTGCCAAGCAACGACGTGTTAGTAAATTCAGCAATACCATTGAGTAAACTACGATTAGGTGACAAGATTTAATGCTTACACAAGAATTCTGGAAACCTACAATGCTGTGCAACTTGCGGGTAACACGTTGTGGCATATGGCTTAATGGTCTTAAATCTTGCGTTGATAGATAGCCAAAGTCTGAGATTTTGGGTCTTTATATTGACTAATCATTCGGGGATATCATAATTGCTCTTCTGCTGCATCCAGATATATGCTGACCTAGACACAATTATGATATCTTTTCAAAGAGCCAATGTGGCTAAAACCTTACACAGATCGAGCTCTCATTAAGAGTCATTCAAGTGCATAAATTGTACCATCTATGGTATTTTCGTTAGCCCTCATTAGACATTGGTCTCTCTGCTGTACGAAAGTACTGACCTGATGATCAATTGTCTATCGTTGAAATTCGAAATGAATGACGTCTATATACTCACCTTTCTATGAGGAATCTTTGTGCATACCTTGATCAAAGGAGTATGTCCTGACGTGGGATTCACGGGCTAAACATTCTAACTGTCCAGCTTGAGTGGGGCCATAGCAATTTTTGTCAATATTGTTGGTGCATAATGTCTATTGCCTACGTCTAGGATATGTTGGTTATGTATATAGGGCTTAGAATGTCAAATATTGTTTGTTAATATATGATTTATTTGTTTTGTACATGGCTCATACGAGTGAGATAAATAACTCATACGAGTGACACCCTTTCACTCGTACGAGGCATCACTTGCACGAGTCATACACACTCCTCCTGTGCGAGTCATGTTGACCTATAAATAGAGGAGATGTTGGTGTGTGATTACGGCGAAGCCTTGTCAAACTGTTTACTCGTTCTATAACCGTTCACGTTTATCAATACAAATCAAGGCGTTTAAGCAATATATCTTTCTTATTTGTTTGTCCAACTTGCTAACAATGAATTCCGCCTTTATTAGCTGAGTCAAATTAATCCGATGCTTATAAGAGGAGAGCCGATCCCCTCTAACAAATGGTATCAAAGCCTTGAGGCCTGTTTTGAGGACAAACATCAAATTTTAGTAGACAAGCAACAGTTTCAACAATTTCAGATCCAGATTTAACCATTGGAGTTTTCTACATCTACACTTTCTCATACAGATCTCAGATTTGGACAAATTCATGGACAAATTGGACTATGATTTTAGTATTACACGTTAAATTCAATTCTAATCAATCCTTGAAAATTTCAGATCTAAAATCAAACTAAATCATGTCGAAATTTGTTAAAATCATCCTTTTGGTGACCTAAGCTGACTCGTACGAGTAGAGAGACAACTCGTATGAACGGCCATACGTCAGATTAGACGCTTGTATGAACATGCAAACAAATTTCTTAAATCTACAAGTTACAGAACATATTCGCATGAGCAAGTACTCGCACGAAAAAGTCATTCGCATGAGTAATTTTTTCATTCACACGAGCATCTTGCTCGCACGAATTTGTGATTCGCACGAGTATCTCCTTCGCACGGACCATCTCAGTTGCACGAGCAGCTCTGTCATTCGCACAAAGAACATTTTTAAGATTTTTTTTTAAATTTTGTATTTCTTGTCATTCTAAACAGTGTTTTGCGAAAGTGTGTTTATGAAATTATGCATAAAAAATGGAAGAAGAATTTTACAATGCTTTTGCTGCTTCAGTAGTTACAACCACCACAGCTCAGAATATGAATCTTGAAAATGAAATGGGCACGATGACAAAGCCTCCTAAGCTGATGAATCTTGAATACTATGATAGCTGGAGTGGAAGATTTATGAACTGGGTTCAAGCGAATCATTTCACCTGCTGGTTTGCCATTGAAGCGAAATATGAAGCTCCGATTGGAGAGAATGGTCTTGAAAAAACGTTAGCTCAACTCTTGGAATTCGAAAGAGAAAAGTTCATTAACGAGAAGAAGATGATGAACATCTTGCAGCAAGCCATCAAGGAAGATATTTTGGCACTCCTACATCATGATGATCACGCTCAATCCTTATGGAATGCTTTACGGTTAAAATTCCAAGGAAGCGCGCAGCTACGAAAGGGGAAGAAAGCATTATTAAGTAAAGAATTTAATATCTTTACTTTAATGACGGTGAAACAATTGATTGAACGATACTGTCACTTGGTGGTCCAAATGAAGCGCATGGGAATTGTGAAGACAAATGAAGAATCGGTCGATAAGCTGGCAGACTCTCTACCTCAAGGAGAATCGTCTACTTACTTTACTATTCTAAAGAATTGCACAGAGTATGGTAATTTCTCATTACCAATATTTATTGAAAGATTGGAGGTGCACGGACTTGAGATGCAAAAGATGGCAAAGGGAAAAGGCACCCAAATGCAACAAGATGTAAATCTGTATTACAAGGGTAGTCCTTTCGCGGAGATACAGTCTCCAAAAATTCAAACTGCCTTCAGCGCCTTCAACACACCAAGTCCACAGTCAAGTCAAGCAAGTGGATTTCAGTCTTTTGCGTCTGTCAACCCATCTACGCCTCCAGGCCCACAATCATCTCATAGTTCAAGCAATTCATAGAATCACAAGAACAATCAATCTAATCCCAATCAACGGGTTCTACAGTGCAATATCGGTGTTGATTTTCAAAATGCTCAAAACTTCAACGAGAACACCGCAAAGCAACACATGTCATTACTTGCCGCGGTACGTGAATCGTACGATAGTTTAGTAGCAGGAAAAATTGGAAATTCAGAGATGACGAGAGAGGATTATCATCAGATTGATTCGGTCGAGATGGAATTGATTGACATGGAATGGTGTACAGCTTCCATCATCAGCAGAGCATAATGTTTCATGGAGATTACTGAAAAGACCATTTGGGAGGACTTGATGGGAAACTTAGCTTCAATAAGTCCAAAGTTACATGCTTCAAATGTCGAGAGAAAGGGGCATTTCAAATGAGAATGTCCAAATTAGAGAGGTTCAGGGCAAGCAGAACCCTTTTGCTGACGATTATTGCAAGAAAGCCATTTATCATCGTCCTCAACCCAAAACAACAATGGTGCAAATCAAAGATGGACCGTCAAACTCCAAAGACAAAGCGCCATCGTTACTCAGGAGGACGAAGGTTTCAACTGGAACAAGTACATCACGAGGAATGAAAGTTTGGCATTGGTCGTAGAAATCATTAAAGAGCCTGAAGTTACTAAAGAATATTCAGAGGCATCTTTTGACGAGGCTCCTGAAGAATATTACAACACATCATCAGAAGAAGAAGAATTGTTAAATAGTGCATTTAAATATCTCCTGCCTTTTTTATATTCTTAAAACTTTTGTAGGTTATTTTGAGCCAAGCCATCGATCGTCTTGTGAAGAAAAGAAGAAGCCTGAAGAAGAGAGAGTTGATGAGAGGTTGGAAAAGCTGACTGACAAGACCAAAAAACCTTGTATGGCAAATGTGAATGAGGTAAACGTGTATGTTAATGAATCGATGAAAGAAATACCTTGCATGAAGTGCCAAGAGACATGCCGTGAGTGTGTTAAAAAGGAAACACGATACAATGAGCTGAAATGTTATACAGATAATTTGTTATGTGATTATAATCAACAAAAGAAGCTTATGACAAATTAAGCAAATCTATTAAACAATTTGAAAAGGTGATCAGAGAAAATGACGGAACACTTTCAATGTTCAAGGCAACTGTAATGGACAAACAAATGGCCATTAATATTCATTGAATAAAATTCCCGAGCTAAAAAATGAACTTGAAAAAACAAAATAGAAACATAACGGGTTAACAAATTATTAATCAATTATTCTACAAGTTCATACGTCATTGATCACATTGTTCCAAAAATCGAAAACAAGGAAGAAAATCAAATTGATGAAAACAAAGGTGCAAGTTATGATCGTGTTCCACCACCCATGTGGAATAGCTACGCTAGTAATAAACCATCGGGGATTGAGAAGGCGCTCAACTTAAAATTGAAAAGACAAACGAGCTGCCTGCGAAAATTATATAACTTACACCAACTCAGAAAATGAATGTGAGTCCGATGTGGTTAACACTGTGGTTGAAAGTGTTTTGAAGAATGAATCTGAAAAATCCGAATTGGATGGTGAATCATTAGAAAATAGTTTAAACATGGATCCAAACGTCATCGTATACAAAATGCATGGATTTGACAAACTATATTCCGATGAGGATTTCCCAGTTCAGAATGTCAATCTGGATCGTGTTGAAAAGTTGTTCAAACTTATTGAGGGGAGCCATTCTGATTTAGAAAAGAAAGATGCATCATTTTATTCTAAATTAAAATGTGTTACCAAACCATACGATCAAAGGAACAGAGATTATCCTGAAAACAGGAGAGCCGGGGGTGGGTTTTCAAAAGCAAATAACAAACAACAAGTCTCAAAAGCTAAATTTTGCAAAGAAAATCAATTTTGTTTATGGGATAACTACAGAAAAGGAAAAAGAGATCATTGGTAAACAATCCAATGATGAATTCAAGAAAGAAAAATTGAGCAGAAAATGGGATTTGGATTCCTCTATTCTAAAAGACAGTAGGAAGTGCTACAAGTGTAACAATGTTGGGCATTGCATGACAATGTTCACAAAGAATTCCAAAACCTGTTTTCAACTCCAACAGATCTACCAAAGATGTTCAACAAAAGGCACCCATGTTTGTACCAAAACAAATTTTGGAAAGAAACAATGAATCCCATAAAAAATGTAAAGTTAACGATTCAACTAAATTCTACATTTGAAATTGGAGAAACTTCCACCAAGAATCGTCAAAAGGATTCAAAGTTTTATTCTAAAAAGACAAATTTGAAAACACAAACTTGGGTTGCAAAAGTCAAACCATAACAGAACCCACCTGGTCCAGCCAAAACATTCTCTTCAACAAAATGTCAAGATCAAAGTTGGTCTGAAGTTTGATATTCCAAACCCACCCAAGACCAAGCAGGCTTGGGTTTCTCTGTTTAAATAGTTTCTTCCTCATGTGTGCAGGGGCTCCCAAGGTCGATCATGTCAAAATGGATTATGGATAGTGGAGCTTCCTGACACATGACTGGGATGCTTGCGTTGTTGCACGACATCAAAGCTATCCGAGGAGGTTACATTGGTTTTGCTGGAACTCAGAGTGGAAGAATTGTAGGAGAAGGTATTCTTACGAATGGAGTGGTTTCCTTCGACAAGGTGAACTACATTGCAGAGCTGGAGAACAATCTACTGAGTATTTCGCAAATTTGTGGCAAAAAGTTTACAACACACTTCAATGACAAAGAATGCTCAATTTTGTATATGGGACAACTATAGAAAGAGAAAAAGAGATCATTGGTAAACAATCCAATGATGAGTTTAAAAAGAAAAAGAGAGCTGAAAATGTGAATGAGGTAAACGTGAATGTTAATGTACCGATGAAAGAAACACCTTGCATGAAGTGCCAAGAGACATGTAGTGAGTGTGTTAAAAAAGAAACACGATACAATGAGCTGAAATGTTATACAGATAATTTGTCATGTGATTATAATTAAACAAAAGAATCTTATGACAAATTAAGGTGATTAGAGAAAATGACGGAACATGGGTTTTCTTTCTGGACAGATGATTTCTCAAGATTCTCATGGGTTTTCTTTCTGGAGAGCAAAGATGAAATGTTTGAAAGTCTTATGATTCTCTTCAGGAAGCTTGAAAACCTGTATCACTTGCCTATCAAGAGAATCCGCAATGACAATGGTACCGAGTTTAAGAACAAGAGGATGCTCGAATTCTGCAATGAAAAAGGGATTCTTCACGAATTCAGTGCTCCCTATATTCCTCAACAAAATGGAGTAGCTGAATGTAAGAATTACA
Source organism: Scalesia atractyloides (assembly GCA_947069175.1). Taxonomy (NCBI): domain Eukaryota; kingdom Viridiplantae; phylum Streptophyta; class Magnoliopsida; order Asterales; family Asteraceae; genus Scalesia; species Scalesia atractyloides. The sequence continues at coordinate 44,819,835 of CAMTDV010000022.1, forward strand.
CACTGATCGAGACTACAAGAACCATGCTCGCTGACTCAAACCTTCCAATTAGTTTCTGGAGCGAAGCACTCGCATCTGCGTGTTACACCCTCAATCGTGTGTTGACTGTCATGCCTCACAACAAGACCTGTTTTGAGCTGCTAAACCATCGAAAGCCTAACCTCGCGTTTTTTGAGCCTGTTGGATCGCTGTGTACTGTTCTGGACCCGGTTGGTAAATTTGGAGCCAAATCCTTGGATGGATTTTTTGTCGGTTATGCAAGTCCACAAAAGCGAGTCTTTTTACCGAGTCTGAACCAGGTTATTCTTGCACAACATGTTGATTGTCATGGATATACTACACCAACGCAGAAACCTGGGGATCCATGGTTGTTCAACTACGAGGGTTTGTGGAATTCATTTGACCTACCGAAGTACCATCATAAGAAGAACTTGTTATGCTCTTTCAACAACATCAAATCTCGAATCAAGAGCAAGTTTCTAGACCGTTGGTGATTTCCCCGTCACTTCCTATCTCTAACACTTCTGATGTAGGCCCGAGCAACACTCTACAAGAGTCAGTCTCTGTACCTATCTTGAACACTATTGAATCATCTGCCCATCTACCGATTAATGTCGGCTCTGATCGTGAACCAACTTTTGATGATGGAGGATCTAGTTCTGTTGAAGGATCTACGCATATTGAAAGCTTTCTGAATTCTCAGGCTGATCAATCAAATGTCAAGAATGAAGCTACATCTTCTACTCCAGTTGCTGATGAAGTGATCACAATTTGCAAAGTCAAGTAGATGTTCCGAGTGAAGTAATGCCAAGGACACTATCATACCATCCATCTGAGAATATCATTGGCAGCTTACAAACTGGAGTGAAAACTCGCAATCAGATCAACAAGGATCTAAGTTGCTTTTATGCCAGTATTGCTCCATTGCAAACCAGACTTTCTTATAGTTGTTTTGTTTCGCAGGTTGAACCAGGAAACTGGAGAGATATGTTGAAAGAAGAAAGCTGGGTGGATGCAATGCAAGAAGAGTTGCTTCAATTCCAAAAACTTCGTGTTGGAAGCTTGTTGACCTACCGGATCATCATAAAAAGATTAATACTCGGGGTCTTCAAGTGCAAGAGAGGTGATAGAGGTATCGTAGTCAGAAACAAAGCTCGTCTTGTGGTCCAGGCTTTTACCAGCAAGAAGGGATAGACTACACTGAAGTCTACGCCCCAGTCGCTCGTCTTGAAGCGATTCCATATTCTTGGCCTTTGCTTATTGGAAAGGTTTCAAGGTGTATCAATTGGATGTCAAATCTGCTTTCCTTTATGGCAAAGTCAAAGAGGAGGTGTATGTCGGCCAACCACCGGGGTTTGTCAATCCAATACAAAGGATAAAGTTTACCTTCTGAACAAAGCTTTATATTGTCTTCACCAAGCCCGAGAGCTACATTCATCAGACGAAGTATGTTCATGACGTGTTGGAGAAATTTAACATGTTAGGAACTGCGCCAGCATCAACTCCATTTGCTCCAAATCATGGCATTTGTCCAGACGCTCATGGAGTCAAAGTCGATGAAACATTATATCGCTCCATGATAGGATCCTTGATGTATCTTACAGCTTCGCGACTAGATATCATGTATCCAACATGCATATGCGCCCGTTAACAGTCCAATCCAAGATATTCGCACTTGTTAGCCTTCAAATGAATCATGCGATACTTGAAAGGATGTCCAAGCACCGGCTTGTGTATACTAGATATGACGACTTCAACCTTACGGGTTAGTCAGACTCGATTTTGGCTGTTGCAAGCTTAATGCCAAATCTACTATCACTGGTTGCCAGTTCTTCAGAACTCGTTTGGTAACATGGCAATGCAAGAAACAGACCATGGTCCTCTCTCTACATGTGAGACTGAATACGTTTCAGCATCCAACTGTGGTTCCCAGATACTCTGGATACAACAGCAGATGAGAGACTACGAACTGCAATTTCTTGATACGCAATTTATGTAGATAACAAGGCAGGTATTGATATCACCAAAAATCCTGTTCAACACTCTCGCACTAAACATATAGAAATTCGACACCACTTTATCCATGATTGCTAGGAGAAAAAGTTGGTTAGAATTGAAAAAATCCACACTGATGACCAAAAAGCAGATTTTTACACCAAATCATTTGATTGTTCAAGATTTAAAAATCTTTAAATTAAATGGTTTAAGAAATCTAGCATCAGGGGATATACATGAGGTTGAATTTGAGGATGACGAGGACTTGACGTGATTTTCATCGGTATGACATGTTTTTGTGTAAATATACTTTCTTCAAAAAACTAAAAACCAAAAATATGTTTTTCATTTTAGGGGGAGAAAAGTTGTGAAAAATTCAAAAACATTTAAAAAGTTAAAAAGAGTTTTTGTGAAAAAGGGGTAATCATATTACATCAGCTGAGAATCACAGTATCTAAAGATACGGAATGTTTAAACATGTAATTAAATAGATCTTACTGAGGATGTGCCAATAGGCTTCACTCGTTCAGTAAATTGTTCTTCAAGATATAAACTTAAAAGAAAAACTGAGTAACTCATGGGTCGACATCTCTCGGATATATGGACTTAGTACTCGAAATTTGTTTGAGAGAATGCCAGATTCTACGATATTGGTCTTTATATTTAATCTATATCTGGGGTATTATCCGAGTTCTTCTGATTTTGCATCGGCAATGACCTAGAACTTGCATAATACTTTACGCATTTTTCGCCTACAGAAGCTGCACAAAAAAAGAGTATGTCATAAACATTTACGACATCTGCAGTTCAAAATATTCCTTAATGGAACACCACCTAAAGTCGAGCCTTCATCTCTTTCTCGGTATGAAAATACTAACATGAGCTCTCAAGGTCTCGCAATTCACCCCTTTACAGATATCAGTTAGATATATTCACCTGTGAAATGATATTCTGGGAATCTCGACGCGGGAGTAATTCTGCGATGAGAAACACAGTTACTCTTCAAGTTACCTAACATATCTTGAAACAATTGAGAAACATGTAGAGGTTTAGGTGGATAAGTATATTGGCAATCTAGGTAAATCTGTTTAAGAACTTAAAGTTACTACCAAGATCAACGGTACCAAGTCAAAGCGACAGTTGCAGAAGGAAAGCTGAAGAGCACGGGCTGGGAGCTAATCAGAAAAGAAAATATCTGAAACGTCAACAAAGTTCATATAAATTAAAACTTTAAATTTTAGAATAAATGTGTTTTGGTCAAACAATGCTCAACCAAGGTCATTAACTTGGACTTGGTAGGCAAATCGAATAACCAGGGTCATTACTTGGACTTGTTAACTGAGAGGGATATAAAAACAGATAAAATTTCATAAAAAAATCAAAAAGATAACAAAGTGCATAGAACTGACTCGTATGAGTGGCACACTAACTCGTACGAGTGACAAAAAGCTTCATTCATGCAAAGTGTTACTCGTACGAGTTAACCTTGAATGAGTATAAAAGGGCTGCTCATTCGCACGAGTCACACGATTGACTTTGTGCGATTGAGAGCATACTCTGTGCGAATCAGATTTTATCACTCATTTTCTTGATCTACGCTATGTATCTATACTTCGGGGAGGTTGATTTGCACACCTCTTTCGATGGGCAAGGTACTAATGCTTGTTTTAAGCCGTTATAATGCCGAAATTGGACCAAAAGGCCATAAAACTAGATTTAGGACAATTGGACCGGTAAAATATAAAATTGAACTAAAATTTTTTAATATAGGCCCTTTTAACCTATAAATCAACCTTCAAATTGTTAAAATTTACACGTTTTAAGTTTGGTTTGATTAGGTGTTATTTGGTGCGATTCGTAACTCGTATGAATTATCACTCTACGAGCAAGGATTTCAAATATTTATTTATTATATTCACTCGTATGAGTGATCATTTGTACGAGTAGATCCTTAAATGTCTATATCTTTGTGACTCGTACGAAGCATCACTCGTATAAGGAAGTTTGTTCAAAACCCTTGAAATTTGTTAAGTATAGTATTCATTCGTACGAAAAAGTGGCTCGTACGAGTGGGGTTTTGACTCAGACTTAAATTCTTGTCTAAGTATATGACTCGTACCAATGGTGACTCATACGAGTGATTAAGAGTTGAATTTTTTGAATTTTTTCTAAGTGTTTGAAATGTTTATGCTTGCAGATCAAGAAGTTTTCGTTTTCACTGTTTCACAACATCTGTTTTCTTCTCTATGAGACTATTCCTGAAATCGCAGCATATAGAGAAGTATTAGATTTTTTGAGCCGTCTTCCAATCACCAAAGCGCTCACTGACTGTCACATGGCTTATCGTTCTCATGTCGAATATTTTTGGAATGCCACTGAATTCAATGAAGAAGAGAACGCTGATTTTTTCTGCTGTGAGGATTGATAACGAAGATATTCAAGTCAAGGTTATTGAAGACTTGATCCGAACAGTGTTAGAGTTTAAAGATCACGAAGAAGACCCAACTAGTTTCTTAGAGTACATGGTTAAAGGGTGCTTCTACCGAATGGGTTATGCATGTTTCGTTAACACAACTCCGTTTAAGAAGGCAAATATGAGTGCTTCATTTCGTTATATTGCACATTGTGTTATTCATGCCCTGAGTCATAGAAAGGGCGGCTTTGATTGATTTGATTGATTATCAGATGTGCATGATTACAACACTTATTCTGAACTTGCCCTACAATTTCTCAAGACTGATCTTCTCCCAGATGGTCCAAAATATACAACGCGAGAAGTTTTTGAAGTATCCGTGTTTTGTTCAGATGTTGATCGATTATTTACATCTAAACTTAAAGAAGAAGAAGGATGATGTTTTAAAGCTGGAATATATGGATGTGCCAACTCTGAAAAAGATGAATCAGCATCTTAAAGCCTTTCCTAATGTTAAGCCTGTCTTTTGGGCTATTCTTGACAAAGATTATGTGGCACCGCCAAAAGGGAAGTGGAGGAAAGATGACAGTGGAGATGAAGATGAGGAGTTAGAAGCGTTAGATGGTTTTGTCGCAAAGAGAAGCGTGTGGTACTCTAAAGAAGGTAAGAAAGGGGTAAGGGGTCGAAGCAAAAGCAAACATCCACATCTACCTCCAATGCCCCTAAAAAGAAGCAACGTGCATCTGATAGCACGAGGTTGGTACACGAATCAGAGCCGGAAGAAAATGTTGAAACTTTGGCTGCTGATATCGAACGAGAAGCATTTGGGGTTCAGGAAGGAATCGTTGAAGAGGAATCCTCCTCGAGCACTGATCAAGAGGATAGGATTGCCAGGGAGACAGAAAGAGCTAAAGAAAGAGAACTTGAACCTTTGGCTGAACCTCAACAAAAAGAGAAGAGAAGAAACGTAAAGAGTCAGGGGAAGATGGTACTTTCGGGCTCCAACAGCGACACCCCTGCTCGCAAATCTTCTAAGAAATCTTCTAGACGTCTCAAGAGGCCAGCTGTTAGAACCACAGAGTCTCCAAAAGACAAATCTAAGAGAAAGGTGCAGAAAAAGGTTGATGAGGCAGTGAATGTCGAACTGACTCCTCAACCACCACCACCACCATCACCATCTCCTCAACCAACTCCACAACAACCACCATCTCCACCACCATAACCTACACCTCAAGCTCAACTTTCTCAATCTCAACCCCAGTTCTTCACAGGAACCAGACTTGAAGATTAATTTGACTTTAATTTTGATGATATGCCAGGGGGAGAAGAATTTTCTGCAGATATGTTCAATGACACATGTATTGAAGAGTAGGAGAACCTAGTTATGCTGAATAGTGTAAAGAATACTGAACTCCAAGAACAAATTAAAGGGGCTGAAAGAAGAAAACCAGCATCTTCAGGCTATCTTGGCCAGTATTGTGTCAGAGAACGAAAAACGAGGAACAGAATAAAAGAATACAATGAAGAACGCCTCAGCAATCAACGAAGAATGAGCTTATTTGAGAAGATTCTTACGAAGAAGCTCGGAATTAATTTAGCTATGGAAATAGATGAGATTGAAATAGCAGAGGCTAGGGAAAGGTTGCTAAGCGAGAACGCATTGCAAAAGAGTTATCTGATGCTCAGGGGAAAGGTAAAGCAAAGGTTGGTGAGGAACCTATGATTGATTTAACTGAGCCAGAAACTAAATCTGTGCCAGTATCTTCTGAAGTGGTGGTGTGTGTCAGACATAAAGAAGTTTGTCTTGATCGGGAAGCCTAAGGATGTTGACATTGACATGACAAATCTTTCAGCTAAACATCAAGAATGGCTCAATAAGATAAAGTTGGAGAAAGAAATAGAAGCAGAGGTAGATGAATTTGATTGAGAATCCTGAAAAGGAAAATGAAGACTTGGAGATATCGATGATGTATTTTCTGATAAGTCTGATGATGATAGTGATGGTGGTGATGATGACAATTTGGGTGGTTCAGGTATCCTTGTAACAGATTCAGGTGTGAATGAAGATGATGATTTATCTGATTACTTGGATGATTTTGCAAATCAAGTGGAAGAAGGTAAAGATAAGGGAAATATAAGAGCTCTAAGGATTCTAAGTAGGCAGGAATCCTCACGGTGACTGATATGTCATCTCTTCCTGTTGTGCTCAATCCGAAGATTTTGTATTTAGAGCATGATGTAGAGGAAGGTGAGTTTTTCCATATTACTCTAAAGAAGAAATAGAAAATATGTTGGGCGTGGACGAAGAAACATTTGAGTTTGATTTTGAAGAGGAGCTTAACGACTCAGTGCTTTCGAGCATGTGGATTATGTCTTCGAACATGTTTCTGATGCTCATGATTATGATAAAGTTGTCGTGGAGGATGATTCTGATGACGATGATACTAAAATTGCTGACGAGGGTATAGATGACTCCCCAACTTTTATATAATTGTTTGTAGCCAAGAATGATGATCTTCTAAAGTGCAAAGTTGAAGAGGCTGTCAAACAGGGAACGGTTCCTCAACAATTGACTGTAGAAGACATTGCTAAAATGAGGAAGCGTTGGTTTAAAGAAGTACCAGCTGAGGGTAAATTCAAACGTCCCCTTGCATTCTTCAGCGCGATGCTAATATTTCTCTAGGGGGATATTATAAGCTAGGGATGGATCGAAGAGTGAATGTTTATGCGATTAAGAGGGAGTATGTGATCCAGTATTTTTGATACTTAAGTGACATAAAGACCCTGCCGTTCTGGGATATCAAAGAGCTTGTTCAAACTAAGATGATTAATTTGAAGATTAAAATTTCATGACCAACGGTTGTGGAAATTGATAAAGCTTGAGGCTATGCATGGTTTTATTCACTGGAAGCCACATATCCTGAAAAGAATCCGAAGATTGATCCAGTAACGAATGAAAAGGATGTTACGTGATAGTGAAGAGGCCAAAAGTTATGAAAAATATGCCTCTAATCAAGATGGAACAGGATTTCTTCAAGATCTTCAAATGGTGGCACTATGATTCAAGTACTGGTGAAGCTGTTATTTGTGTCCATCCAGATGATGATTCTTTGAAGATTACCAAAGAATTATCCGAAGCCGTCATAGCAAACAAACGTATATATGGTCTATGGCGTGGCATTCGAGTACTAGACCCGATGTGGCTAGTAAATTGTTCCAAGAAAGATATTGAATGCTTGTTTTATAGCAAGATTAGTTTCAAAGAGAAAGACAAAGAGCAAGCTCTCCAGTTCCAGAAGATTGTTAATGTTTGTTTTGCTAATGATAATCATTCAGGAAAACATGGAACACTTCTTGGAGGAAGCTGGAAGAGTTAGAGAAACGAAAGAAAGAGAAGAATGATGGAAGACTTGCTGAGCGAACACGAATTGCTTCGCTAAGGAACTTTCGGTTTGGCAACACATGTAATCAGCCTCCTCTGAGGAACGTCGCAGGCCACCGAAACTTTTCTTTGGTCGTTAATTGTCATATCTTTGAAGATTTTTTGAAGACTATCCAAGACTGCGGCAGCATCCAAGGGGGAGTTTGTTGGTGCATAATATCTATTGTCTACATCTAGGATATGTTGGTTATGTATATAGGGATTAGAATGTCAAATATTGTTTGTTAATATATGATTTATTTGTTTTGTACATGGATCGTACGAGTGAGATTAGTGACTCGTACGAGTGACGCCCTGTCACTCGTACGAGGCATCACTCGCACGAGAATACACACCCTCCTCCTGTGCGAGTCATGTTGACCTATAAACAGAGGAGCCTGAGTGTTGTGTTAGATATCTGTTGGTGTGTGATTACGGCAAAGCTCTTTCAAACAGTTTACTTGTTCTGTAACTGTACACGTTTATCAATACAAATCAAGGCGTTTAAGCAGTATATCTTTCTTGTTTGTTTGTCTAACTCGCTAACAATGAATTCCACCTCTGTTAGCTGAGTCAGATTAGTCCAGTGCTCATAAGAGGAGAGCCGATCCCCTCTAACAACTATTACCACAACATGATAAAATGCTCACCGAAAGCAAGTTGAAAGAAGGGTGCATGGATTTAATGGGACAAACATACTGACATTTTTTCTTGTGCCTTGATTATTCAAAATCTCTAATATATAAAAAATTGACAAGTGTAGCCAATATGATCTTTTTTAGGAAAGTCTAGGGGTTTGAATCAAAAGTAAAATGTGAAAAAGGAAGCTTCGTGGCTCTAAAAATGATTTTCGGGATCCAAATTGCAAATTTTGTTTTTCTTAAACTTATCTTTTGCTTTTGCACTATCATTAGCTAAAAAGGGCACGTTTTTCGAAAAAAGGTTAAGATTTTCGAGCATATTTGGTTTGGACTTCTTAACTTTGAAGAAACTTTCAAAATAATTGAAGCGGTGTAATTATCTAGCCAGCGTATTGAACAAATACGCTGGCAGATATTTGTGTATATATACTTCATTTCCAATTTTTTTTATTTTAACTGTTTCATTTACTCTTACATACTTATCTCTTTCACTCTAAATATACCAAACAAACACTTCAATCACAAGTCTCAGAATCAGTTAGCTCATTGTTCATCGAATACGGTATGTTTTTCATGATTAAGTGTTGATTGTCAAATGTTTAAACCTCGGAAACCACATACAAAACAAAGACAATCAACAGGTTTGTTTAAATCAGTTTTCAAAGGTTTTTAAAGGTTTATATAGAAATCTTTGAATTCACGCAGTTAATTTGAATATGGCATATTTATGTTGAAGGCAGCGTAATACTCAGTGATTAATGTGTAGCGGATTTATGTCTTGAACGCGAGTTCGAGCAATCGGCATATTTGACTAATACGCTGGTCATTTCAGTATAGATATATATATATATCTATGCTGGCTGTAGTCTTGAAACAAGACTTAAACACGCGACCCACGTTCAGTGTATTTGTTTATTTAATCAATCATGTATCAACGTAAAAGACCAGAGTTTCTAAATTATCCCGTAAACATCTCAGCGGTGGTAATTGGCTTTAATCAGCGTAAATATTTATAGTAGCAACGTATTTAACCCTAAATTCAACTTTTTGTCTACATATTTATGCATTTTCCTTTATTAATTTTTTTTTTAATATAATTTTTATTTTTTTATTGTAAATATTTTAACTAACAAATAGTATGTTTCGAAACATGGATCTCACTCGCCTCGTTTCCATGTCTCAGAATGGCTCAACAGATGATCTGGGATGGTACAAGAAAACAAAATCAGCCCATTACACTAGTTCACCAAAGCCTGACTTTTAAGATGTAATGGACTGGTGTCTAGAAGTAAAGTAAGCTATGTTATTCAAGCAAATCCGAAGATCTACTGCATTCACATAGAAGACTTTTGGAGAACACAAGAGTGAAAACGATAAATCAAGTCAAGCATATCACAACAACAGTACTAACAAAGAGATAAAAGTGACGGGAGAGAGAATACGAAAAGTCCTCAGCCTCGGAGACAATTCTAGTGACACAATAAAGCTGTGTAAAGAGGCAGTGCTGGAAGGATTCTGTGGAATGAACTATGTAGGTGACTTTCGAGGAAAGAACGAGATAAAGAAGACTTGTCTTACAAAAGATTGGAGATTCATCTTACACACATTTTTTATGAGCATCTGTCACAAAAAAGGTGGGTACGACGTCTCAATCTGGAACGGTCTGCGGCAATGCTAAATCTATGTACCAACAGCCATTTAACATCTCTGGCCTAATCTTCTATTGCGTGGTTGATAACGTAAACAAAGGTGCATGGGCCATGTATCCAAGATTCGTACAACTGCTTATCGACGATCAGCACAAGAACTTGCCGCATGACAGAAATTACCAATTTCAGCTTCCCAAAGGAAGACAAAATACGGAGCTAAAACAAAAGAATGGGTAATACTACATAACTGGATATATAGAGAAGAAAGACTTCCAACAGTTCTTGATGCATACAACAAATACGGGGAGGGTGTAAGGCAAGCTCGAGAAAGACAAGAAAAACATGCTGCTGAAGAGGAAGAAGCAGAAGTTGAGGAGGAAACACCACTAATATATAAACGAAAAGACAAAGGAAGAAAGTGGTTGAAGGAGAACCCTCAAAGAAGAAAGGCAAGAAAGACTCCTCAAACCTAGAATAGATTATGGGTGACAACATTCTGCTGTGTCAAGAAGAGAGCAGATCGAAAGAATGCAAGCTATTCATGTTGTCGCAGAGGCAAAAAACGAGAATGAAGGATGAAAAGGAGAGATATGACTAAGTCAGAGACACCCTTTGTGGTGACATCAGAGCAGGAACAGTTAGATTGGTTTGTTGAAGGGCTGCTAATTGATCCCTCAGAGCCCACTCCTAGCAAGTCTCCTACACACAAGAAACAAAAAACTGGAGAGGGATCGTCTAAGGATGTTCCACCCAAGCCCACCTCAACTGTTCAAGCTCCTCCTCAAAGAGTTCCTTCAAGACCTGACCGTTTCAGGATCTGTATGATCGCTTATCCAAAGATATTGGATTGTTTCCAGCAAAGGAATTTTGTTTATTAAAGAACCAGGTCAATGATACAAATATGCTCAAAGAGAAGCTGAAAGAACAAAGAAAAAAAACAAAAAATTGAACTCCTACATCTCCAAGCAATCTGAATTTATAAAGTTTCAACAGATGGATTGGAGAAATTGTACGAGATGGTGCAAGATCGATACACTTCAGCAAATCAAAAACCAAAATACACAAGTGAAGATATCTTCAGTTTTGATAGTTTTAGAGAAAGGGAAGAGAAACGCAAGGCTGAAATAGCGGAAAAGAAAAAGAAACGACTAGAATTTGCTATTGATGTAAGTATTGATGGAGATAGTGAAGAGGAGGAGGTCGATCGAATTGAAATGCCAGAAAAATTCCTCAAGTGAGGTCTAGAGGATGATGTGGTCTATGAAACTGACGGTGGAGACGAGTTCGCTCCGCATCACCCTGAATGGTTCAAAAAGGAAAGAGCAAAAATGCCAGATTTCTATCAGGTCATAACGGTTGAGAAAACAGAGGTAACCGACCAATTATCAGCTAGAAATATTGCAATCTGACTGGGTGGTTTGTTGTCAAACGAAGAGGAGGCATAATCCAGTACTTTCAAAATGGAAATGACATGCAAAGTCTACCACATGGGATATATGAGAGTTGAGCAAGCACGATATGATAAATCCTACCAACAGTAGCATTGGTGGCGACCTTGAAAGATTAATCCTACCAACAGTAGCATTGGTGCGTGCGTGGATTCACGGTCTTCAAACGCAGTGCCCAAGAAGACGCGTATAAAAAACAACCAAAGACCCAATCATAGGATAGGGAAAAGTGACATGGGTAATTAATCCAGCTGAAGTGGTGACAAGGGTGAAACTTCCTCCAGAACAACTGTGACTCTCACCAATTTTAAGAAATGGTTCTATATGGTAAAACAGGCTAGCAGTTATCAGATCCAACTTTAACGAAGATATCTTCATTTTGGATCTATGGACGTATTCATGTTTTGTCTCTCTGAATCTGAATATTCTCTATGGAAACAAGAGACACGTTGGCGCAGGAAATGAATACCTGGAGGAAGGGATGCTGTTTCAGGAGAGCTGTAGAGCAAGCTAGACACGAAAGATAGAAAGTGATGGAGATTATGCTCATAATAGACACACAAAAAGAAAAGGTTGAGTCTAAAAAGAAGAAAGTTGCCGAGAAGTCTGCAGAGCAGCAATCTGTCTCTTCACAACCCAAGGATCCATCATCTGACTCAGATGTTCAAGTTATTCCACCACCTTCGACTTCATCCATATATGAAGTCACGATGGAGATCAACCAACAACTAGTGAAGCTATTCTTAACCAAACAGCACCACCAAGAAATGATCAAGATGCCGTCGCAAGCCCTAAAGCTCAGAACGAAGAACGAAGACTCTCAAGTATGCAACGGTCTAGGGGGGATATTGTTAGGACGTTTTGAGACCGTTGATACTTGACTTTCATAGTTTGTAGCATGATTGTTATAGTTAGTAAAACTAGAAGGGCTAAAAGTGTCATTATGGGTTCTTGTACCTGTAGCGGCGTATTTAAGCACCCAGCGTATTTTATAAATACGGTGGGTAGACAGAGTGTATAAAGGTGATCAATGGAAATCCTAGTCCAAGGTTCTTGGACAAGTTTTGGTGATTTCTCTTATGTCATGATTATTGTTCTTGTGATAAATCCGAACATCTAGGTGCATTCAATGATTATATCTTTTGGGATTCTATATACAACACTGGTTGTTTGATCCAATGAAGAATCCTTCCAAGGATTTGGCACCAAATTTACCAGCCGGGTCCAATACAGTACACGATGATCCAAATGGCTCCAGAAATGCAAGGTTGGGCTTTCGCTGATTAAGTAACTCAAAACACGTCTTGTTGTGAGGCTTAACTATTAACACATGATTCAAGGTGTAACACGCTGACGCGACTGCTTCACTCTAGAAACTATTGGCAATTTTGAATCGGCTAGCATAGTTCTGGTAGTCTCGATCAGTGTGCGATTCTTTCGATTAGCAACCCTATTTTGTTGTGGAGTATAAGGAGCACTGAATTCATGAAGAATCCCCTTCTCATTGCAGAATTTGAGCATCCTCTTGTTCTTGAACTCTGTACCGTTGTCACTGGGGATTCTCTTGATTCGCAATTGATACAGGTTTTTGAGTTTTCTGAAGAGAATCATTAGAGTTTCAAATGTTTCGTCTTTGCTCTACAAAAAGAAAACCCATGAGAATCTTGAATAATCATTTGTAACGACTAGGCAATATAGATTACCAGAAATGGATTTGACGTTTACTGGTCCGAAAAGATCCATATGTAGCCTCTCTAGTGGTAGCTTGATAGAATTCATCAGCTTTCTCGGGTGTGATTTCTTGTGCTGCTTCCCCTTTTTACAGCTCAAGCAATCATCAGATAATTGAAAAGTCTTCAACTTAACACCCTACACTAGGTCGTTATGCATAAGATAATTCATCTTTCACAAATGAATGTGCCCTATCTTTCTACGCCATAGTATTGACTCTTTCTCGGTAGCTCTGGAAACAAAGCATTGAACTTTCTTCGATGTTGTTGAGGCGACACTCATATCTAGAACATACAAGTCATTTTCTCCCGGTGCACGCAACATAATCCATTCCTCGGAATCTTGAAACCCGGTTTTAAGATCAAGCATTCTTTATCATTGAAATGCTCGTGAATTTCTTGTCACAAATTTGCGAAATACTGAGTAGATTGTTCTCAAGTTCTGTGACGTAGTTCACTTTATCAAACCATACAACTCCATTCGTGAGAATTCCTTCACCGACAATCCTTCCTCCTTGTGTTCCTGCAAAACCTACATACCCTCCGCGGATAGCTTTAACATCGTGTAACAACGCAAGCATCCATGTCATGTGCCTGGAAGCTCCACTATCCATTATCCATTTAGACATTATCGATCGTGGGAGTCCCTGCACACATATGGAAGAAATTATTTAAACAAAGAAACCCAAGCCTGTTTTGTCTTTGAGGGTTTGGAATGTCAAATTTCGGACCTACTTTGCTTTTAACGTTCTTTTTAGTCTCGGTTTTGTGTGGAACAGAAGGTTTTGGTTCTACCTTGGATGGTTTCACTTTTGCCACCCATTTTTGTGTTTTTAGTTTTGCCTTTTTAGCATAAAATTTAGAATCCCTTTGATGATATTTAGTTGATGTTTTCATCAATTTCAAATTTTGAATGACGTTGAAAAATTGGTTTAATATATTTGTAGACTTCATTGGTTCTTTTTAAGATTTGCTTTGGCGAACCATAGGTGCTTTCTATTTCTCGTCCTTGGTGAACTTTTAGAATGAGAAATAGGTTTTGGAGATTCTTGTAAGCAATATCTTGTAATGTGCCCAACATTTTGACATTTGTAACAAGTTCTACTGTCCTTTCGAATAGAAGATTCCAAAACGTGTTTCCTATTCTCTTTCTCTTGATTTTTCTTGAAATCATCATTTTATTGTGTTCCAATGATTTCCTTCTCCTTCCCTGTTGTTGTCCCAAAAACAAAGTTGATTTTCTTGGTAAAATTAAGTTTTGAGACTTGTTCATTCGTTGCTTTTGGAAACCCAACCCTGCCCTCTTATTTTAGGGATAATCTCTATTTTTATGATAGTAGGGTCGGTTGTCACTTTTTGATTTAGAGTAGAAAGATGCATTGTGTTTATCTAATTCAGCATGACTTACCTCCACAAGCTTGAACAATTTATCAACACGATCTTGATTCACGTTTTGGATGGGAAAGTCCTCATCATTAATAGTTTATTTGATCCTTGCATTTTATAAACTATGACGTTTGGATCATTAGGCAAACTATTTTCTGATGTTTCAGCATCATACTCAGATTTTTCGGATTCACTTTTTAAAACATTTTCTACCACAGTTTTAACCACCTCATAGTCACATTCACTTTCAGAGGTTGTGTAAGTTACGTCGATGTTTGTAGGCAACTCATTTGATTGTTCAGTTTTTAGTTTTAGATTGAGTGCCTTTTCCACCCCTGTTGGCTTTTTACACGCATAACTATTCAACATAGGGGGTGGAACACGATCATAACTTGCACTCTTGTTTTCAACTTTCTCTGAATCTTCTTTATTTTCAATTTTTGATAACATGTGATCAATGCCGTAAGACCTTGTTAAATAAATGTTTAACAGTTTGTTAACCCGTTCACTTTCTGTTCTTACCTTTTCAACCTGTTGATGCACTTTGTGGCCGTCACTGTGCGAATAGGCTAGAAAGAGTGTGTATTGAATATCGTATAGATTAGATACGAACACACGACCCAAGTGCGAACAAGTACTGGCTCGTACGAGTGACATGTGCCTCGTACGAGTGACTTTATGCTTCGTATGAGTGATTCTTATTACTCGTACGAGTGATAACACACACTTCACAGCCCCAATATCAGTTTAATTTTGAATTTGATTTTGGAGATATTCCTAGGGGGAAGATTTTTCATTCAACGACCCGCATGTTGATGAGTTAAAAAAAACAGGTCTTGTTGAATACTGTGAAGATAGCAGAGTTGCAGGAACACATTGTGTTGAATGAAGAAAAACAGGAGTTAAATGAGCAGATTAATGTGTTAACTGAAGATAAACAGCAGTTAGAAGCCATGCTCGCAAGTATTGTGTCTGAAAATGAACGTCTACGACTCCGTATGGCCGAATACGAAGAAGAAAGGCTCCGCAGTGATCGTAGAATGAGTTTGTTTGAGAAGATTTTGGTGAAAAAGTTGGGAGTGAATATTGCGGCAGAAATAGATGAGATAGAGTGTGCGGAGGCAAAAGAACGAGTTGCTGAAAGGGATCGCCATGCTAAAGAGTTATCTGATGCACAAGGAAAAGGAAAAGCGAAGGTTGTAGAGGATCCTGTGATTGTTGAAACTGAGCCGGAAGTTGAATCTGTGCCAGTTACTTGTATAGATATCGTTGTGTACCAAGTGCCGAACAAGTTTATAATGATCGAGAAGCCTAAAGATGGGGAGATTGATATGTTAAATCTATCTGCGAGACACCATGACTGGCTTTTGAAGAAAAAGTTAGAGAAAGAAATTGAGAAAGCAGCTGAAGAATTCGAGGAAGATGCTGAAAAGGAAGATGAAGATTTAGATGTTAATGGTGATTCTGATTCGGATTCTGATAACGGTGATGATGGTGATGATGATAATTTTGTAGGTACTGGTATTCGTGTAACTGATTCTGATGTGAATAAATACATGATTATTCAGTGTACCTCGATGATTCTACAAACCAAACTACTATAGAAGGTGTGTTAGGATAGAACAGAAGGTTCTTCAGATGCTCAGCAGGCAGGAATCCTCTCGGTGATTGATACATCAACCGTTCCTGTTGTGCCGAAACCAAAAATTTTCTATCTTGAGCATGATGTCGAGGAAAGCGAATACATTCACGGTTATTCTAAAGAAGAGATCGCAGAAATGCTAGGTGTTGATGAAGAGCAGTTTGAGTTTAATTTTGAGAATGAGCTGAATGAGATTAGCGCGTTCGAGCTAAATGATTATGTTTTTGAACATGTTGAAGACGCTAACGAGTATGATCGAGTTGTCGTGGAGGATGATTCTGATGACGATGCTAATATTGCCGATCAGGGTACAGAGGACTCCCCAACTTTTACTGAATATTTGTAGTAAAGAATGCAGATGTGCTGAAGTGTAAAGTTGAAGAAGCTGCAAGGCAAGGCACTATTCCTCAACAGTTAAACAGAGCTGACATTGCTGAGATAAGGAAGAAGTGGTTTAAAAAGTCACCAGCAGATCGTAAATTCAAACGTCCTCTAGTGTTCTTTACTCGTGACGATATTTCTCTATGGGACATCATAAGCTGGGGTTGGATTGAAGACTTAACGTCTGTGCGATCAAAAGGGAGTTGGTATTCAGTATTTTCGATATCTGAGCGACATCAAGTCCTTGCTTTACAAAGATATTAAAGAATTGGTGCAGACAAAGATGATCCATCTCGAGATTAAATTTCACGACTAGAGGCTTTGGAAGTTGATCAAGCTTGAGGCTTTACATGTATTTACACACTAGAAACCTCACTTTCCAAGACGCATCACTAAGATCGATCCAGTGACGAAAGAGAAGGACGTGACGCTCATCGTAAAGAGGGCCGAAAGTAATGAAGAATATGCCTATGTTACAGATGGAGCAGGATTTCTACAAGAGCTTCAAGTGGTGGCATTATGATTTGAACACAGGAGAGGCTGTTATTTGCTTGCACCCAGATGAAGACTCGTGGAAGATCACAGAGGAACTAAGCGAAGCCATTGTAGCTCACAAACGCATATACGGGCTATGGTGTGGCATTCGAGTAGTAGACCCGATGTGGCTAGTCAATTGCTCGAAGAAGGATATTGATTGCTTATTTTATAGCAAAATCAGTTATGAAGAAAAAGATAAAGAGCAAGCTCTTCAGTTCCAGAAGATCGTTAATGTATTCTTTGCAAATGATATTCATTCTGGATCGTCACGGAATACATCTTTGAGGAAGCTGGAGGAGACTGAGCAGAAGAAGAAAGATAAGAAGGAAGCTAGAATAGCTGAGCGTGCTCATATAGCATCTCTAAGGAGTGTTTGGTAATACAGTGAACCGACCTCCTCCAACGGATTAAACGCCAATTGCATTTGAGGAGCGTCGCAAGCCACCGAAGAGATTTTTTAGTCGTTAAAGCGCCAAATTTTGTGAAGATTTTTTTGAAGACTATCCAGACTGCGGCAAAGGAGGAGTTTGTTGGTGCATTATGTCTATTGCCTGAGTCTAGGATATGTCGATATTGTATATAGGGCTTAAACGTCATTTGCAAAAATGTTATTAAATGTTCTATATGAATTGTAATATACTCGTACGAGTGAAGTACTTGGCTTGTACGAGTGACACTCTGTCACTCGTACGAGGCAGTCACTCGTACGAGTCAAGTCTATGTTCCACACACTCCAGTGCGAGTTATGTCGACCTATAAATAGAGGAGTGTTGTGTTAAAGTTAGGTAGTGGTAGTTCATTAGGTACGGCGAAGCCCTGCTGATTTGTTTATTGCGTCTGTACTTGCACGTTAATTAATATAATTCAGAGCAGTTAAACATTAAGATCTTTCTTATTCGTTTGTCATCCTCTCTAGCAATGAATTCCGCCTCTGCTAGCTGAGTTAGATCAGACCGGTTGCTCATCGGAGGAGCCGATCCTAATGATATATATTGTCCGATTATGATTTTTAGAATTGCGTGCCTTTTTTTGTCCTAAAAATCACACAAGTCTAACTGTCCAATCGATTCATCAAAATTGTCTATGGATCAACTTCTACGTCCAAAAACGTTTAACTCTGGTTACGTCAGCTGGTTAAATTTCCACCTTCTTAATCCTAACTATGAACAGTGTCGAATCCGGAATGGTAACTTTGATTGACAATCCGAGATGACAATCCGGAACAATAATCCAATTGATAATCCGAAATGGTGATCCAGAATAGTGATCCGAGCTGAAATCCGGAATGCACTATTCTGATCCGAAATGGAAATTCGGAATAGTGATTCGAGATGAAATCTGAAATGCACTATTTTGATCCGAAATGGAAATCCGGAATACACTTCGGATCCGAATTGGAATCCGAAATGGAATTTCTGATCCGAATTCAATCTGAAATGGAGTCTAAGATGGCTTTTCTAATCCGAATTGCAAGTTTTCCAGATCCAGAATGCAGATTTTGATTCGAAATTTAAATCTTCAATCTGAAATACTTTGATTTTGATCAGGAATGCAAGTCTTCAATCTGAAATGGTAGCTGTTAATCCAGAACAGTATCAAAACCCTAATTCTGCCGTCACAAACTCCAAAATAGCCTCCAAAACGCCCAAAAACCCAATTTTTCTGTTGTACCGATTCTGAACCGAGCAATAATCAGGAGCCGAATGCTCTGATACCAATTGTAGGTCCCCTAGTCCTTATGGATCTTGACAGAATCGTCTATCTAATCTAGAGTGTGGAATCCCCTAGATCAGATTTCAGAGAAACAAGAACACGGACAATAACAAATTCCTTCAAACTGTATTCTATTGATTATCTAACACAAAGTGTTTACAACCAATTCAAGACTCTCTCCCTAAATCTCTCTAAATTAATTCTTTCAGCACTGAACAACTAACTGAGCAACCTTAACCATAATCATAACCTCCCTTTATATAGAGATAGGTTATGCTCATGGGCTAGGGTTTCCTACATGGACTGCTAATGGGTTTAAAGACTAATTCGCCTACCATGCACTATTTAGTGTCTAGTTCAGCCCAATTACTTCTAATTCACTATTACAAACTAAACCCGCTACCGTTTATCATTTTACTAATTACAAGATATCCAAAACCAAATCTAAGCTGTTGTCACAAATATGCACCAACAATCTCCCTGCAGCTGATCAATAGTCTGATCTCTGACGTCTAAACGAGTCTGCAGAGAGGCAATTTGAGTGTCCTTCAGAATAACCTCTTGTTCCAAGATGACCACGCTTTTCTTTGAATCCACTACATCAACCTCCGTACCATCATCGTCACTATCCATTCCCCCGAATTCAAATGCCCTTTTCTCTGATCTGCGCAAATGATCCTCAGCAACATCATCAGTACGACCAACTCCACTACCACCTGCTTCAGAACCACCAGCACGTGATGAGCTTCCTCCAAACTCCATCATTTGTAGAACCGTGTCAGCAGGAATAGACACAACAGTAGACTGTATAATATAGGAGCAGTTGGCTGTGCAGATAAAATAGGTGTGTCAAGTATCAAAGTATCAACAATAGATTCATCAACTATAGACTCAGCAATGGTAGAAGTGATCAACTCAGATTCAACAACAGTGAAAACAACAGGAGCTTCAGGTTCACTTGATGGAATACTTGGCTCGGTTCTTCTCCTTTTGATCAATGGCACCTCATCTTCTTCATCTTCGTCATCTTCCTCAACCAGAGCAGTCGGTGCAACGATAGGTGGAATATCAAGTGGATGATCACCTTGTTTCTCCTGAATATCCTTCAAGTGAGCAATCAAAGCTTCTAAATTCTCCGATGATAACTCTGGTAAAACGGGAGTCAAAGTGGCGTTGAATTCTGCGAGATCGTCAAGAAAGGCTTGCCCAACATTAGCTTCGTCATCAGTAACTAAGTCCTCTATCTCTATCTCTTTCTCTTTGGCAGGTATATCATGTTCTTCGGCCACTATAGCATTGACTGGAGGAGGAGGAGGTGGTGGAATATCCAAACCAACAACTTCAGTCAACTTCCCGAACTTCTTCAAAGCAAATCGACCCACAAACATCGTCTTAGACGTAGAGCGGTTCTTTTTCATTGTGCCAAAAACAGTAGGCCCTATCGGCTTCATGTTAGCAAGTTGGCATATGTCGCATCCTTTGCCAAATTAGGGTAGCGGGCATCTAGAATTAGCTGGACGAAACGCGGGTACAAAAGAAACATTCGCTTCTTGGACTATTCTAGAATGTTCTTCATGTTGTCGAAGATATAAC
Organism: Scalesia atractyloides; assembly: GCA_947069175.1. NCBI lineage: Eukaryota > Viridiplantae > Streptophyta > Magnoliopsida > Asterales > Asteraceae > Scalesia > Scalesia atractyloides. The sequence continues at coordinate 44,840,384 of CAMTDV010000022.1, forward strand.
CAGAATAGTTATACTTCCAGTCCATAACCAACGAAACTATAGCAGATGTCTGGGCTTGATTCGGCTGATCCAGACCGCCTTTGTTCTCCAACACACACTGCATAAACACGTGAACAAGCAACCGCGAATAAGCTAGAAACATCTTCTTTAGTAGTGGTGCATACGATCCCTCATATCCCATTTCCATCAGCACAGGAAGCACCTTCTCTTTGGCATAAATGGTTGGATCACTAAACGTATCGGCAATCTGCAACACCTCTCTCACACACGCTTCGTTTACCACTATCTTTTTACCCTGTATCTGTAAACGGATAAACGGTCTTCCATCTTGACCTCTTAGCTGAAATCGTGCTCTTTTCTAGAACGAAGTACTAGGTCTCTGTAGATAACCGTGTTAGCTCGGAGGGCATATGCAATCTTACACGCGTTTAGCCCACAATCAAAGATTGGAATTCCTGAAAGAACTCTGTTGGCGGGTCTGAAAGATACCCGCTTGGTTGTGTAATTGCTCCTCAACCAACATCACGACATCAAACGCTTCTTCAACCATATCTGTCAAAAACATCAACCAAGTTAAATCCCAACTAACACAAGTTAACGGAGTTTACCAGTATGGCAGTTAAAACTAACTGGATAGGTCAATTAGATGTCAAGGTTCAAATTAACAAGAGTTCAAGTTAATTATAGGGTTCAACAGTTGAAAAGGTTCAAACCAGATGAAAGGTTCAAAAACCTAAAATCCCGATTACTAACAGTTCAAGTTTAATCCGGATGAACCCTTTCATCAATCCGGATTAGAAGGAGGTCAAATACAGTTCGGATAAAAGTGCAATCCGGATTACCCATAGTATCTCAGATGGATTATCATTCTGGATGAAGATCCAATCCGAGATGAAATCTGAGTTCATCATTTCAGATGATACCAATCCGAAATGAAATCCGAAATGCCTAAGACCTTGAAGATCAATCCGAGATACAATCCGGAATGCATTAAATATTAATAATTTTCATCCGGAATTCATAAATTTAAGCAAGTTATACCTAATCCGGATGAATTATCCGAGATGCACAATTCGAATAGAGAGAATCAGAGAGGAAATTTGATTTCGGAATATGTGGATAATCCGAAATGATAGATCAGAGATACCTATATACTTCCGAAATGGACTTGGGCCTAAAATTTTGAATATGGATTGGGCTTGTGACATGCCCAATCCGGAACAGTAACACAGTGGGCCTGTCCGGAAAAATCCAAATGGGCCTTTTCAGAAAAGCCCAATCTGGAAAACTAACCTTTTGAGCCCAAAGATGCCCAATACGGAATAGTAACTTGGGTTCCCAATTTTAAGACTTTTAACCAATTTTATGAGACTGGCCCAAATCCCGGAGCACACTAGGCCAGTCCAATATCTCTTCACAGAAACCATCTCACCAAAATTCATCAAGTAGACTAACCAAGCATCCAACCACCTTTTAACATTCTACAAAGAAGAACTATTTAAGACCGACATGAGTATTTAACACAGCCTTGCTAAGGGATCAAATCTTTCAAAGGCTAACTAAGGAACATTTTTAGTATGAGCTGGTCCAATTGGTCTAAGCGATTGTCAATATACTTGTCCATTTAAATCTAAAACTCAACCCTTGTAGTTCAGGCATTATGATACGTTTAAGGTAGTATTATACTATGATACTCGTGTGTCCCATACCATGACATACCCCCGCTATCAAGGTAAGCACAACAATTCATCTAGCAGGTGAGTATACTGTGATCATCCTTTATATTTTACAACATCAGGCTATTGGTGAACAGGTCAGTACTTCCATACAGCAGATAGACCAATAGTGACTAAATAGGGTTAGGTAAATACCTTATGTGGTACGTAAGAACTTATGAAGAAACTTCTGATCTCTATGGTTTTGGCCTTTCCGTTTTTGCTCTTTTACAAAGATATCTTGACTGTGCCTAGGTCTGCATATAATCTGGATTCAACAGAAGGGCAGCCAGGATATCCCCGGATGACTCAACAGCATAAAGACCCGAAACCTCAGATGTTGGCTATCTATCAACACAAGATTTAAGACCATGAAATCTTACGCCTATAGTAAGTGACCCACTGAGTACATAGTTCGTTATGTTTATATCATTTGACTTTCCCCATCCGGTTGAGTTTTAGACCTACCGACACATCACTTTCGATCCAAATCTTTTCCCGCTTCGACACCTTACATGTGTTAGTCAAACATTTGATCACGAAAAAGTATTTCATTTCCCTATCCTTGCAAAAACTATTTTTTTTAAGATTTCTCCCCCTAAATTTGTGCATACATATGAACAAATTTATTAAGCAATGAAAAGAAAATAAGAACAGTAAACAAAACACAAAGACAGAGGATGCCTAGTTAGAAAACCAAATCATTTTGAGAAGATCCACAAGCACTTGAAAACGTGTGTTGCTAACGGGTTTTGTGAATAAATACGCCACATTTGCATCATTGTGGATTTGCTCAAGCTTTACGAGACCCTTTTCATCGCAATCACGGATAAAATGAACTTTAATATTTATGTGCTTGTTTTTGGAGTGAAAAACAGGGTTTTTAACTATTTGGATAGCGACATCATTATCACAATAAATTGTTGTGTTTAGATAAGTCAAACCGTAATCCGCAAGCTGATGTTGCATCCATAAAACCTGGGAGCAGCAAGCTGAGGCTGCGACATATTATGCTTCAGCGGTAGAAAGCGAAACCATCTGTTGCTTCTTGCATTGCCACGAGATTAAGCGATCTCCTAGAAATTGGCAACCAACCGAAGTTGAGCGCATGTCCCTATCTGTACCTCCAAGATTACTGTCAGAGAAAGCAAACAGTTCAAATTCAGTATTTTTAGGATACCAGAGGCCCAGTGATGGAGCCCCTATGAGGTACCTAAAAATTCGTTTAACAACATGTAAATGAGAAAGTTTAGGAGTAGCCTGATAACGAGCACATTGGCAGACGGCAAACATAATATCTGGCCGGCTAGCAGTGAGATACATGAGTGATCCAATCATGGAGCGATACATAGTCAGATTAACAGACGTTCCATCAGCATCTTCTTTTAGCAGAGGCCGTTCTACGATAGGTGAAGCCATAGGCTTTGAATCTGTAAGCTTAAATTTGGCAAGAACATCATGGATACATTTTCCTTGATGAATTAGGATACCTGTGGGCTCTGACGAACTTGAAGTCCCAAAAACATGGTCATCTCCCCCAATGAGCTCATCTCAAATTTCTTCTTCATGATTTCCTCGAATTCGCGGCACAAACCATCGTTGGTGGAACCAAATATAATATCATCAATGTAGATTTGGACGAGAATAATGTCCTTATCAACGCGTTTGATGAACATAGTTTTATTAATGGTTCCCCATGTGTATTCATGAGCAAGCAGATGCTCTATAAGAGTAGCGTACCATGCCCGAGGCGCTTGATGCAACCCATACAAAGCTTTCTCTAGTTTGTAAGCATAATCTGGCTTGCCAGGATCAGTAAAGCCCGGTGGTTGTGCCACATAGATTTCCTATTTCACCTTGCCGTATAGAAACACAGTCTTGACATCCATTTGATATACAGTGAAATCCATGTAAGATGCATATGCCAAGAAAATGTGTATATCCTCCAAAAGCACGACAGGTGCATAGACCTCATCATAATGTAATCCTTCAATCTGTTGAAATCCCTGAACCATCGGTCGAGCTTTGTTTCAAACGATAACTCTAGTGTCATCCTCGTTACAAACCCAGCGAGTTCCGAGAGCACGTTTTCCTTGAGGAAGCTTCACCAATTGCCAGACACCAAGCTTTTTCAAATTGATTGATTTCCTCGTGCATGGCATCCACCCAGCCTGGTTCCTGCAAGGCAACATCAATACTTTTAGGTTAAATTTGTGAAATGAAGCAAGAATAGAGACAAGTATTAGTATCCCCAGATTGGTTGCGGGTTCGAACAGCAGTGTTGACAGGACCAATGATATTTTTCAATGGGTGATCACGCTGTAAACGCTGCGGTATTGGGGTAGCGGGAACGAGAACATTTGTTTGCAAGTTGGTGACACTAGCTGAAGCGACTCCAGATGACTCCCCCTCAACAGAGGCACCAGTAGAAGTATGTGCTGAGAAATCCACCGAACAATCGAGTGGAGTAGGCTCAGGAAACAGAGAGGAACCCAAAACATTGGGAGCAGGTCCTTCAAGTGTCGAAGGAGGCTCTGGATCAGAAACCACAACTTTAGTAGGATCGATCTGAGCAGGTGAATTGATAACTGGTTCTTGAGAATGTGAAACCGTTGAGGAAGGCGAGACAGCGTCATTAAATCCAGGAGGATCCACACTCAGCTGCTTTAAAGTCTCATGTAGCTTGGCAGCATCAGCATCGTCTTCAGAAGAAATGGGCACCGTTGGAAGGGCAGAAATTGAACTGTTACCTGCAGGTACATTGGAAGACACATCAAAATGATTAAATAATGTGGAGTAGTCATACAACCAGTCAGGACCAATGCGTGTGTCCTTGGGATTTTACTCCAGCCAACCCACATTATAGGTTTCAACTACCATCTTCTTGATCTTGTTATAAACGCGGTATGATGTATTTTTATAATAGCCAACGAAGATGCAAGGATTCCCGCATGATTCAAACTTCCCTTTAGCGTCCATGAGTAAGAGAACACAAGGGCATCCAAACTTGCGGAAATGCTTGACCGAAGGTTTGCGACCTTCAACCACTTCGTATGGAGTCTTCATATGGCGTTTATTTATAAGGGCATGATTCTGAATATAGCATGCAATATTGATTGCTTCTGCCCAGAAAATAAGAGGTAGCTCGGATTCAACCAGATAGTGCGTGCAGCTTTAATGAGTGTGTGATTTATGCGTTCTGCAACCCCATTTTGTTGTGGGGTTCTGGCTGCACTAAACTATCGGTCAATCCCCTTGGAAGAGCAGAAAGAGTTTAAGGTAATATTCTTAAACTTTGTCCAATTATCACACTGAATAGCCTTTACCGTAGAATTTGTTTGGTTTTCCATAAGCGTGACAAATTGTTTGACTAACTCAGCGGTTTCACTTTTATGTGTGAGAAAGAAAACCCAGGTGAATCGAGAGTAGTCATCAATAATAACCAAACAGTAAGCCTTCCCGCCAATGCTGCGTATGTTTGTTGGACCAAAGAGATCCATATGTAGCAGTTCTAAGACTTGAGACGTGGAGGGAACGACTTTAGATTTTTGCAGCTGTCGATGTTGTTTCCCACACGCACATGATTCACACTTTTCAATCTGCATGAAGTCACGAACTGGTAGATCTTTGACTAAACCACCTTTTGCAAGACGATTTAAATTCTTCGTGTTGATGTGTCCGAGTATGCAATGCCATAGCATGGCGTCATGTTCGGCTGTCGATGAGAATAGGCATGTGAGCTTGTCAGAAGGAGTCTGGTTCATATCAATAACGTACGCATTTCCTTTACGTGCAGCTTTAAGAAGAATCTAATCATATGGAATAATTAAACTGGGTTTGAGCACATAACATCCTTTCTTGGTGAAGAGAACATCCAAATGATTGTCGCAGAGTTGAGACATACTCAAAAGACTGTGCTTCAATTCTGGTACGTAATTGACATTCTGAAAGCTGAGGGCTCCGTTGCAAACAGTTCTCCCATGGTAATTTTCCCTGTCTCTCCACCTGCGAAGGAAACAAACCCGCCATCGAAGAACTGAATGTCATTCAACTGCGAGATGTCTCCGGTCATGTGCCTGAAACATCCATTGTCAATGTACCATAGTCTAACAAGAGCGCGCCAAAGCTGTTCCTGCACATTTCAACAGGTTTTAGTTGGAGACTGGAACCCAGGCCATTGAAGATCTGGGCTTGCCATTAGCATCAACGTAAGTAACCTCACGAAATATTAAATTAGTTGAGGATGAGGTTGATGGTGCTTTTGATTTATTAGAAATGGGGTTAGTAGACTCAGTCTTGGCCACTAACTTAGGCCTCCAGGTTACCGAATCAGACCTCTGCACAATCCTTGGAGTGCTAGAGGGATTCTAGGAAACTGAAGGTCTCAAGGGTTTGAAAGATTGTTCCTTGGCCAAGTTCCAGTCGCGATCAGAAGACTTAGCCAAAATCGAGCCTAAGGTGGGCGATTAGGCATCGTCTTCTGATGTCTAGAATACAGTGTTTTGAATGAGGTAAAGGTCTTTTGACAAATGCGAGCAATGTGCCCGGAAGATTCACAATTGAACAGGTCTGCCTCTTCTGGAAGAAAACAGTTCGTTCAGCTTGGGAAATTCTGGGCAATTTGTCTGTCAGTTTCTTGCTGACGGGTACTGACGGCTGATGCATGGTCTTGGTCTTGATGGTGTCCTGCGCACAACCATCAGCACACTTGTTAGTTTTGTGATTTGAATTCAAGGTTTTTGAACATGGAGATTTTGGCAAAATTTTAACTGATATTGTTCAGCTGGTTGCTTAACAGATTCGGTTTGCGACTGCTGAGTTAATTCCTTAGTTTGATGAGGAGACCCAGCAGTTGTCGTTTCGGTTTTTGAAGACGCATGTTTTGTTTTCTTCTTTTTAGATCGCCGTGTTCTCCGCTTCTTAGTCTTACTCTTCAATCACACTTCATGACAGATTCTGTAGAGGACACGAGTGGCTCTACAGGGAATCCTGTTCTGAGATTTCAGAAGATGAATGTGGAATCCTTCAATTTTGAAAAGTTTGAGATTCCGATTCAGAATCAGTTTTAAGATTTTCATTTGAATCATGAGGAAAAGTGTGTTCATCTTCTGTCATTTCAGAATCAATCCCTTGTGTTGAGTCTCCCGAGTCTTCTAGAATTATGTCACTATCCACGTTTACAGAATCGGTTGGTTGGTCTACTTTCACACTGTCAACCCTAGGAGATGCATCAACAGACGCAGCCTCTGGAGAAGAACTTTCGGTATCCTCAGCTCAGACTGATGAAACCGAATCATATGTTGATGCAGAACCTGCAGTTAAATTCATTTTCTCATAACACCAGTTATTACAGTTATTAGCATCATTCAAAACATCAGTATTTGATGAAAACCCAGAATTGAAACTGTTGAAATTCTCAACACAACCAACACAGTTTGAGCATGTAAATTATTCAGCAAGAAATTGATTTAAAATGTCAAAAGCAGGCTTATAAAACGCATAATCAGTAGCCGAATTGTCTGAATTTGTATTCCGACATTCCTCTTGATCACCCTCTGCGATATCCTCAACTATAATTTCTTCTGCACATGAGTTAGACACATTAGTATCGTTCACGAATTCAGTTTGAGTATCAGAAGATTCTTTTCCGTTAGATTCTGTGGAGGATGTGAATTTTTCTGCCTCAGGCACAACTTTCTCCAAGCCATCTGTACTTCCAGAAGGATGATTACCAGTTTCATGTGAAAGTGGTGTAAAAGCCACAACGACATCATCCCTCTTGAGTTCAGCGGGTTTGGAGAACTTTGGGTAATAGGGCGTCCATGGTTTGGAAATAATCTAAAGGTTTACCATAAATCATTTTTTCTGCATTTCTACCTTTTCCTTAGATTAAGGCATTCTAGTATAATTATGATTATATGGTGGAGGCGCCCTATTACACCCAAGGCCTTTGGTAAAATTCTTTAGATAGTTAAGCTGGAGGTCACATAAGTCCTTGACAAGTTTACTGGAAGTTTCAAATTTTTTAATGTTTGTTTCATTTTTGTGAAGCTTCCCTGTCAAGGAATTCAGCTTACCTAAGGCTGTTTGAAGTTCTACGTCCTTTTCAAGCTAGTTTTAGCTTATAGTCGTAGACCCAACATTGTTGTTGATTCAGGTCTAGCTTTAGCTGAGCTACATCTTGTTTCTGAGCTTCGACCTTTTCCATAAGAAGCTTGTTCTATGTTTAAGGGTGATGTTCTGCCACGCAGCTTGTTGGTATTCAGCTACTAGAGTTGAATTATGGGCGCTCAGACAGAGAATTCGATTTACCGTTTCCGAAAGATCGGGCGTCTAAGTTGTCTGCGCCATCATGCAATGGTTGCTGTTCTTGGATAGATTCATTGTTTCCATTTGAGCTGCAGCATCTGCCCAGTTGAAACCTTCATGATGTTGGGCCACCAATGCTGTTGACTTCCCGCCCGAGCTGCTTGATGGACTCGTAGTGGACTTGGAAGGAGAGATGGGAACCAGCTGTCTGTCGCTGCTCTGTATATCTGCAACCCTGGATGATACATACCCGGACGGTGGCTTCTTGCATTCCCTGGAGAAGTGTCCTGGTTCGTGACATTAGTAGCATCTAAGTTTGTCCTTGGTGAGACCAGTCTTCAAATTTGACAAGGTTTGCCTTCCATACTTCTTCTGAAACTTGTTAACCCGAAAAGCAGCCATTGCTAGATTCTAAGGAACATCGATCTTGTCCAGGTCCTCATCCATGATCTGATCAACTTTGGTTGGAAGAATGGATGGAGGAGTCAGATCACCTGCCAGGAAGGCGTTTAAGCTTTTGATCATTGACGCATCGATAGCCAGTTTCTCTTTGTTTTCTATAGTGAGAAACGCAGAGTTGGACATAGGTTGAGTAGGTGCAGACACTGGTGCAGCAGCTTGAGGAGTGTTGCCTTGTTGCACTGTTTGAGGAATTACAGGACTAAACACCATGTTGGGATACTGTGCATGGTATTGTGTGTGAACTTGAGCACTGAAACCATCGTGTGATTCTGAGATTGAAGATCATACACGTACTGAGTGTTCTGAGGCATGGCTATGGGACTATAAACCACGTTTGATCCACCCGGTGCTTGTGAGTTTCCTTGCAGAGGACTATAGATGAGATTATGTGACATTAAAGCCGTGTTTTGCCCTGTCATCCCTGCACCATCAAACTGCTTTGATGATTGATTTCCCTCTGCTTGTTGTCAATCTCACATGATTTTATAGTAGCTATCATCTCGGTGAGAGTGACATCATTCAAGTTCTTGGTCTTCTTGATCATGCCCACATCTGCATCCCAATTCTTGGGAAGTGAGTTTAATAATTGTCTGTTCATGGCACTGTTGGTGAGGGTAATCTCAGCTGAAATCATCTGGGAAACAAGCTTGACATAGCGACGAATCTGGTTTTCAATAGTTTCCCCATAGATGTGATTGAATGAGCTGAATTGTTGATTCAACTGATTACCCTGCTTGCTTTCATGTCTGCATTTCCCTCGTAGAGATTTTGCAGTTCACTCCAAACCTCCTTTGCGGTCTTACAGTTTCTAACCGCGATAGAGATATCAGGTCCAGGGCCATGGTCAGAGTTGCCGAGGCCTTCTCATCTTCCTTATTATCTTGATATCCTCTGGAGTCCATAGGTGCATGGGCTTAGGAATTTTCGTGTCTGGATCTTGCTATGTGCTGTAAACTATGGTTCTTGGACCATTCAAACGGAACTTCCATTCGTAGTCTTCATCTGCATACAATAAACGTGGCACTTTAATGGAAGTGCCAATTATTTGATCTAGCTCTTGATGGAGGGCCAATGTTTGCGATTGCAGCGCAACTAGAGTGGCATTTGTCAGATCTTGTGCGGTCATGTATCCAGCCATCATAACTAAATTAATTAAAAATTTACCAAACCGATTTAGAATTAATTTATCTTAAGTGTCTGTGATGAACAGTACGAAATCCGAAAATGTCAATCCTGAAGTCAATGATGGTCAAATCGGAAGTAGTATTCGAATTGATGATGATCCGGATTAATGAATCCAGATTGTTGATTCCGAAATGGAGAATCCGACTTGAAAACCCGAAATGGAGAACCCGGAATCTGATGGATCCGAAATGAGAAGACCGAATTGCAAATCCGAAATGAGAATCCGAGATGTATGATCCGGAATAAGTAATTCTGAATGTGAATCTGGAAAGGAGAGTCCGGAATGAAGAGATCTGGAACACTTGTCTTATCTGATGAATCTGGAATCCTTATCCTTATCCGTAACAGTAACCCGCTTTTCCTGCAACTGAATTCCGAGATCCCAAGAATCGATAACCGCAACAGTAACTCGGATTGCAATTCAGATTGAGCAACAATCCGGGATCAATCCGAGATGAATGATCACCTTCGTGTTCTTCGGAATCCGGAACAGTAGTGATCCGAAATGTGAGAACCTTCTTTGAGTTCTTCAAAATTTGGAACAGTACCAGATCCGAGTTCTTCAAAACTTCTTCGAGTTCTTCGGAACAGTAACCCTTCCGACGATGAACAGTGATCCAGAACAGAAAACGATCCAAAAGCAGCAACGGACTTCAAGAAACTTCTTCAATCCGCAATACCCGGAGCCTGTATTTGAACAACAGGCTCTGATACCAATTGTAAGTCCCGTAAATAGATCAAACAGGTATCACTAACCTAATCAAAAGCGGAAATAAAGATTAGGAAGAAGAACAACTTTGAATAACATCAACTTGCATACAACAAAAGATGTCTGATACAAGTTATTTGATTACAACTCTCTAACCCCTTCTCAATAACCTAGCATCTCTATTTATAAGCACTATTAAGCCCACTATTACAACCCTAGGCCCATTAGGCACTAGGAAGCCCACAATGTACACCAAAGCCCAAAATAACCCTTAATGAGTAAACTTTAGCAATCTAAGCCCAACAGTCTTCCATGGGAGACTTATGAAGACATTCCAAAGGTATTTCAAGTGGTAAGTAGGAAGAAAGATCAAAAGGAGAGAGGTGAGTTAGAACTCACTTTTTGAAGCCTTGATCTTTTAGAGAAAAGAGAGCTCTTAGAGCTTGGGAGAGAGAAGAGAAAGGAGAAGAGATGCTTGAGGTGTGATTTAGGAAAGAGATGGAGTGGGGTATTTTATGGTAAGATGGGAAGGTGTAAGTTGATGGTTAAAAATGCAGGAAACCACAAAATTGGCCAATCCATGAGCTTGAAACCAACATTTCCGGATTATGCCCCTCTCGCGGGCCGCGAGAGGGTGAACAAATTTCGGTCGCGTGCCGCGAGGGGTCTGGCGGGCCGCGAGAGACTTCCAAGGACTCGGTCGCGGGGCGCGAGGTAGGTTATTCTAGAAGTTTCTTTGTTTTTATCACTTTTAGTCCTTGAACTTACTTTAAGTTGCTATTTTTGCATGTTTCAAGCATATAACATGTATAAGTGTCGAGTGTGAATGCGTATAACAAGTATCAGTTATGTAATAAACGTTTGAATGCATGTAAGACAATATGTATCAAGTATATGTTTCATTATGATTCAGGTCTCGGATTACAAAGTTGAGAAAAGGAACATAAATACAAGTTTTCAAAAATAGAAATTCATTTCACCTTCTAATTAAGGAAGGTTTGAAAAAGCGAGGCGTTACTGTTTCCCCTCCTTTAGGAAATTTGGTCCCGAAATTATTCGGAGGAAGGTGTAACGAACAGGTGCGGATATTTAGTCTTCATATCACTTTCGAGTTCCCAAGTAAACTCGGCGCCACGTTTACCTTCCCATCGAACCTTGACTATGGGAATTCGACTGCGCCTCAATTGCTTGGCTCCTCGGTCCATGATTTCGACGGGTTTCTCCACGAAGTGCAATGCTGCATTGATTTGAAGATCTTCGAGTGGGACTTGAAGTCCTTCTTCAGCTGGACATTTCTTTAGGTTTGAAACATGAAATACAAGATGAACGTTGTTGAGTGCTTGAGGTAGATCCAGTCTATACGCTACCTTTCCAATCCTTTCGAGAATCTTGAAAGGACCTACGTAGCGAGGAGCGAGTTTGCCTTTCTTACCAAAACGCACAACGCCCTTCCAAGGGGACACCTTGAGAAGCACAAGATCACCTACGATGAATTCCAAAGGCTTGCGTCTTTTATCAGCATAACTCTTTTGTCGGCTTCGAGCTTTAAGGAGATTATCACGTATTTGTAGAATCTTGTCCGTCGTCTCTCGTATCAGTTCAGGACCGATGAGTTGTACGTCTCTGATCTCGTGCCAACAAATAGGCGAACGACACTTACGACCATACAATGCTTCAAATGGAGACATTTGAATACTTGCGTGATAGCTATTGTTGTACGAGAATTCTACCAAGCGTAAGTGCGAATCCCAGTTGCCGCCAAAATCGATTACGCATGATCGAAGCATATCCTCTAGAGTTTGGATAGTACGCTTGGTCTGGCCATCAGATTGAGGATGAAAAGCGGTACTAAGGTTCAAACGAGTGCCAAGGGCGGATTGAAAAGTTTGCCAAAGGCGGGAGGTGAAACGAGTGTCATGATATGAAATGATGTCAATGGGCATACCATGATGACTGATGATCTCACTCGTGTAGATACGAGCCAATTTCTCGACTTTGTAATCTTCACGAATGGCAAGGAAGTGAGCAGACTTGGTCAGACAATCGATGATAACCCACATGTTGTCATGACCTGAAGGAGTATGAGGCAATTTCGTGATGAAATCCATGGCAATACTCTCCCATTTCGAGACAGGGATTTCAAGTTACTCGAGTAGACCAGAGGGACGTTGATGCTCTGCCTTGACTTTGGAACATGTCAGACACTTCGATACATACAGAGGGATATCACGTTTCATTCCAGGAAAGCATTAAGACGTACGAAGATCATGGTACATCTCGTCAGTGCCATGGTGCACAAAATATCGGGATTTATGAGCTTCATCCATCAAAGAGGTTCGTAGAGTACCACGATCAGGAATCCACATGCGGCCATGATAATATAGGATACCATTGTTCTTCTGCTCAAGTGGTGTTTCGTCGCTGGTATTGAACTCAATTTCGAGGTTGCCCTCGTTAATGGCTGAATATTGCGCATCTCAAAGCAGATGGTGGAAATCTCCCACGGTTTTGTGAGAACAAACACTCTTCACATGCGTCTTACGACTAAGTGCATCGGCCACAACATTCGCTTTGCTAGGATGATAGCAAATGTCACAGTCGTAGTCGTTTAACAATTCCACCCAACGACGTTGCCGCATGTTGAGATCTATTTGGTCAAAGATATGTTGTAGGCTCTTATGATCGGTGAAGATCGTACACTTTGTACCGTAAAGGTAGTGTCGCCAAATCATTAAGGCAAAAACGACCGCACCAAGTTCAAGGTCGTGCGTAGTATAGTTTTTCTCATGTATCTTGAGTTGTCTTGACGCGTAAGCGATAACCTTGTCTCATTGCATGAGGACGCAACCAAGACCTTGGTTAGAAGCATCGCAATACATGACGAAGTCGTCATTACCATCGGGAAGAGTAAGGATAGGACCATTACAAAGCATGTCCTTGAGTGTTTGGAAGGACTCCTCTTGTCTGGGATCCCAAATAAAAGGTGTATCATTTTAGGTCAAGGAGGTCAATGGAACGGCAATCTTTGAGAAGTTCGAAATGAAACGACGATAATACCCAGCTAGACCAAGAAACGAACGAATCTCAAAAGGTGACTTAGGTGCAACCCAATTCTTAACAGCTTCTATCTTTGCGGGGTCAACATGAATACCGAGTTTGTTGACGGTGTGACCCAATTTTAGCCAAAATTAACATCTTGAGAATTTGGCATAAAGACGTTCGGTGTGCAAAAGCGTAAGAATGAGACGCAAATGTCGCCCATGTTCTTCTTTCGTCTTGGAGTAGATGAGAATATCGTCGATGAAGACAATAAAAAGCGATCAAGGAACGGCTTTCACACGCAGTTCATTTAATCCATGAACACGGCAGGCGCGTTAGTCAAACCAAAATGCATGATCACGAACTCGTACTGTCCATAACGTGTGCGAATGCGGTTTTGGGTACCTCTTCGAGAACTCGAAGTTGATGATAACCACAGCGAAGATCAATCTTTGAAAAGCATGTTGCGCCTTGTAATTGATCGAAGAGATCGTCAATGCGAGGGAGTGGATAGCGGTTCTTGACTGTGAGTTTGTTGAGCTCGCGATAGTCAATACACATGCGGAATGATCCATCCTTCTTCTTAACGAAGAGTACGGGAGCGCCCCAAGGAGAAGTACTAGGGCATATGAAACCTTTATCAAGAAGTTCTTAAAGCTGGCTTGATAGCTCTTGCATCATCGAAGGTGCTAATCGATACGGAGCCTTCACAACAGGAGTTGCGCTGGGAATGAGGTCAATACGAAAGTCGACAACACGAGGAGCAGGAAGACCAGGAAGGTCATCCGGAAAGACACCAGGGAACTCACAAACGATGGAAACATCACTTAGGCTTGGACATTTGTCTTTATTTTCCATAATGTGGGCCAAAAAGGCAAAGTATTCCTTGTGTAAGTATTTGTTCGCTTGAATGCACGACATCAGCTTGAGACCTTTGGAAGGTTTCCCACCATAGACGTGTAACGATTGCCGCTAGGAAGAGGAAGACGAAGGAATTTCTCCGAGTAGACAACTTTAGCACGAACTTGCCGACGGTAGTCCATGCCTACTATGATGTCAAAACTACCCATTTTCATAGGTATGAGATCAATCGAAAACGTATGACCATTAAGATCCAAGGAACAACGAGAGAGGACAGAGTTAACAGGAACGGTCTTACCGTTAGCGATTTCAGCAGTGAAGGGATCGGGCAACTTAGATCGTTTGCACTTAAGCAAGGGTTCAAATTCAACAGATACAAAAATTCTATCTGCGCCAGTATCAACTAGACAAGAAGCATAGACATGGTTCACAAGGAACGTACCGGTAATAACATCGTTGGAGCTTTGGGCTTGAGCGGAGGTGAGCATGAAAGCTCGACCTTTAGCAGGCTCAGGTTGTTACTGCGGACACTGTTGCTGGTACTTGGCGCGCTTGGGGCAAACATTGGCGAAATGGTTAGGATTGCCACAGTTTTAACATGCCCGCGCGGGAGTGGCTTGGGTTTGAGGGTTAGGGTTAGGGGTAATGGCTAAGGGTTGCTGATTTTGGGGTGGGGGAAAGCTTTGGCAACGGTTAGACAGGTTCCCAAACCTTTGACATTGGGCGCACTTTCGGCATGGAGTACCGACAGGATGATGGTAGAAGCAGGTAGTACACTGAGGGTGAGAACCAGTGTAACCACGTTTGAGCTGGTCGGTGCTTTGGGTAGTGGCTATGGCGTTTAGTGGTGTAGGGGTAACGGAGTAACAATCGCCTTGTTTTGGATAGAAGCCTTCTGCTTCTTGTTTCAGTTCTGGTTTCTCTTGGCTAGGGAGGGAGGAGTTTCGGTAGTGGTGGTGTCAGAGATGGCTAGGTGTGCATGCTTCGTAGAGACCTTTTCATAGGATCCCCTGAAGATGCAGTTGTGGTTAAGCTGAATGGTTAGGCTAAAACTTCATCGAGGGTCTTGGGGTTGTCGGCGGCTAAATGGTTCATGATCACAGGCGAGAGCGAACGAATTAGCTTGGCAATCGCCTTGGGTACAGTATCCACCTGTCCAGGATAGATGATACTCAATTGTTTGAAGCACGCGATCAAACCTTCAGCGTCGCTCCCCTGTTGGGTAAGATTCCAGAATTCGTTCTCGAGTTTTTGGGTCTCGTGGGGAGGACAAAATTGATCCTTCATGAGCTCCTTAAGTTCTTCCCAAGATAATGCGTGAGCCGCTTCGTTGCCACGCTTGTTGCGCTCGGTAGTCCACCACTCGAGGTATCTCTGGCGAAAGACCCCGGTAGCATTGAGGGTTTGAAGGTCATTAGAGCATTTGGTCAGCCACTATACCGACGAGGTCTTCTTTCAACATAGGGTCACAGTTGTTGCTGGACCCTTGTTTGACCTTTTTGACTTCTTAAAAGAGTTAGGAGAAGACATCTAGAGGTTCAAAATAGAGCGACGGATGAGACTTGATCATAATGTGAAAATAACAAGTTTTGCATGTATAAGTAGGCGTAAGGTTCACATAAGTTGCATGACTTTAACAAGTATAACATGTATAATCACGTATGGATGCGTATAAAAGAGTATAAATTTAGTTTGTTCACGAGGATTAACATTGTTTTGGATTGCGATGAACGTGCGAATAGTGTAACGGTTTTAAATGAATGAGGTAACAAGCATTAAAACACATTGAAATTGAATCACATAAAAGAATAGGCTCATAAAACGTAGGAATGTTTCGGGTAGAGAAACGTCGACAATTCCAAAGTGAATCGAGGATCCTTTCAAATTAGAGGGACGTGCTTTGGCCTATAGGTGAAATGCTCTCGTCGAGAAACAATTAACGGCATTTCACTCTTCCAGTTACGACACGTATCTAATTGATCGAAAAATCGAAACTTTGGCTAGATTGAAAATCGAAGAGTGGGACTAGTTGACAAGGTGCGAGTTTCACCCCTAACTTGACGACATCGTACCCTAAGTGTGGTTGGTACTTACAAAACGAAGAGCAAATTCCGATTCGTTGGTAAGGGTCCACTAGAGTTTGAATTGGAAATTTTCCATCAAGATGTGGATTTCGCTCCTAACTTGATGACGAAATTTCGTGCAAAATGAATAAGAATAGCAGAATTAGAGTTGTTCACCAAATTGTGGGTTTCACGCCTATTTTAGTGAACTCGTCTCGTTTGTGCTTCGAGTGTCTTCAAGTCTTCAAAGTGTGTATTGTGTAAACATGTCTTAGGAAAGACATCATGTATATGTACTAAGACCAAAAGAAAAGAGGAGAAGCAAAGTAGGAAGCATAAAGTTTTAAGCATAAACAAGAATGGTTAAAACGGGTACTTAGAACTATAGACTAGGTCGAACATGGCAATTCTACCTAATTCCCTATAGTTATGGCTTTGATACCAATCTGTCACACCCCAACCGATGCGGAAACATCGGAGTGAGACGATAATGAGATTGCTCATTGCTCACAACGCTAATAATGACAATATTTAATTTAAAGCAGAATTTCATTTCAAGAATAATTGTCAAAATACAACATTGAAACTAATACAATAATTAAACAAACAAAATACAACAAAATTGCTACAACAACATAAACTAAATGTCTCGCTTTGCTAGGATGATAGCAAATGTCACAGTCGTAGTTGTTTAACAATTCCACCCAACGACGTTGCCGCATGTTGAGATCTATTTGGTCAAAGATATGTTGTAGGCTCTTATGATCGGTGAAGATCGTACACTTTGTACCATAAAGGTAGTGTCGCCAAATCATTAACGCAGACCGCACCAAGTTCAAGGTCATGCGTAGTATAGTTTTTCTCATGTATCTTGAGTTGTCTCGACGCGTAAGCGATAACCTTATCTCGTTTCATGAGGACGCAACCAAGACCTTGGTTAGAAGCATCGCAATACACGACGAAGTCGTCATTACCATCGGGAAGAGTAAGGATAGGAGCATTACAAAGCATGTCCTTAAGTGTTTGGAAGGACTCCTCTTGTCTGGGATCCCATACAAAAGGTGTATCTTTTTGCATCAAGGAGGTCAATGGAACGGCAATCTTTGAGAAGTTCGAAATGAAACGACGATAATACCCAGCTAGACCAAGAAACAACGAATCTCAAAAGGTGACTTAGGTGCAACCCAATTCTTAACAGCTTCTATCTTTGCGGGGTCAACATGAATACCGAGTTTGTTGACGGTGTGACCCAAGAATTGAACCTCTTTTAGCCAAAATTCACATCTTGAGAATTTGGCATAAAGACTTCGGTGTGCAAAAGCGTAAGAATGAGACCAAATGTCGCCCATGTTCTTCTTTCGTCTTGGAGTAGATGAGAATATCGTCGATGAAGACAATAAAAAAGAGATCAAGGAACGGCTTACACAGCGGTTCATTTAATCTATGAACACGGCAGGCGCGTTAGTCAAACCAAAATGCATGATCACGACTCGTACTATCCATAACGTGTGCGGAATGCGGTTTTGGGTATACCTTCTTCGAGAACTCGAAGTCGATGATAACCACAGCGGAGATCAATCTTTGAAAAGCATGTTGCGCCTTGTAATTGATCGAAGAGATCGTCAATGCGAGGGAGTGGATAGCGGTTCTTGACTGTGAGTTTGTTGAGCTCGCGATAGTCAATACACATGCGGAATGATCCATCCTTCTTCTTGACGAAGAGTACGGGAGCGCCCCACGGAGAAGTACTAGGGCTATGCAACCTTTATCAAGAAGTTCTTAGAGGTGGCTTGATAGCTCTTGCATCTTCGAAGGTGCTAATCGATGCGGAGCCTTCGCAACAGGAGTTGCCCGGGAATGAGGTCAATACGAAAGTCGACAACACGAGGAGCAGGAAGACCAGGAAGGTCATCCGGAAAGACACCAGGGAACTCACAAACGATGGAAACATCACTTAGGCTTGGACCTTTGTCTTTATTTTCCATAATGTGGGCCAAAAAGGCAAAGTATTCCTTGTGTAATATTTGTTCGCTTGAATGCCCGACATCAGCTTGAGACCTTTGGAAGGTTTCTCACCATAGACGTGTAAGGATTGCCGCTAGGAAGAGGAAGACGAAGGAATTTCTCCTGAGTAGACAACTTTAGCACGAACTTGCCGAAGGTAGTCCATGCCTACTATGACTCAAAACTACCCATTTTCATAAGTATGAGATCAATGAAAACTATGACCATTAAGATCCAAGGAACAACGAGAGAGGACAGAGTTAACAGGAACGGTCTTACCGTTAGCGATTTCAGCAGTGAAGGGATCGGGCAACTTAGATCGTTTGCACTTAAGCAAGGGTTCAAATTCAACAGATACAAAAATTCTATCTGCGCCAGTATCAACTAGACAAGAAGCATAGACATGGTTCACAAGGAACGTACCGGTAATAACATCGTTGGAGCTTTGGGCTTGAGCGGAGGTGAGCACGAAAGCTCGACCTTTAGCAGGCTCAGGTTGTTACTGCGAACACTGCTACTGGTACTTGGCGCGCTTGGGGCAAACATTGGCGAAATGGTTAGGATCGCCACAGTTTTAACATGCCCGCGCGGGAGTGGCTTGGGTTGAGGGTTAGGGTTAGGGTAATGGCTAAGGGTTGTTGATTTTGGGGTGGGGGAAAGCTTTGGCAACGGTTAGACAGGTTCCCAAACCTTTGACATTGGGCGCACTTTCGGCATGGAGTACCGATAGGATGATGGTAGAAGCAGTAGTACACTGAGGGTGAGAACCAGTGTAACCACGTTTGAGCTGGTCGTGCTTTGGGTAGTGGCTATGGCGTTTAGTGGTGTAGGGGTAACGGAGTAACAATCGCCTTGTTTTGGATAGAAGCCTTTTGCTTCTTGTTTCAGTTCTGGTTTCTCTTGGCTTGGGAGGGAGGAGTTTCGGTAGTGGTGGTGTCAGGGATGGCTTGGTGCGCATGCTTCGTAGAGACCTTTTCATAGGCCCCCTGAAGGATGCAGTTGTGGTTAAGCTGAATGGTTAGGCTAAAAGCTTCATCGAGGGTCTTGGGTTGTCGGCGGCTAAATGGTTCATGATCATAGGCGAGAGCGAACGAATTAGCTTGGCAATCGCCTTGGGTACAGTATCCACCTGTCCAGGATAGATGATACTCAATTGTTTGAAGCACGCGATCAAACCTTCAGCGTCGCTCCCCTGTTGGGTAAGATTCCAGAATTTGTTCTCGAGTTTCTGGGTCTCGTGGGAGGACAAAATTGATCCTTCATGAGCTCTTTAAGTTCTTCCCAAGATAATGCGTGAGCCGCTTCGATTGCCACGCTTGTTGCGCTCGGTAGTCCACCACTCATGGTCTCTCTGGCGAAAGACCCCGGTAGCATTGAGGGTTTGAAGGTCATTAGAGATTTGGTCAGCCACTATACCGACGAGGTCTTCTTTCGACATAGGGTCACAGTTGTTGCTGGACCCCTTGTTTGACAGACTTCTTAAAAGAGTTAGGAGAAGACATCTAGAGGTTCAAAATAGAGCGACGGATGAGACTTGATCATAATGTGAAAATAACAAGTTTTGCATGTATAAGTAGGCGTAAGGTTCACATAAGTTGCATGACTTTAATAAGTATAACATGTATAATCACTTATGATGCGTATAAAAGAGTATAAATTTAGTTTGTTCACGAGGATTAACATTGTTTTGGATTGCGATGAACGTGCAATAGTGTAACGGTTTTAAATGAATGAGGTAACAAGCATTAAAACACATTGAAATTGAATCACATAAAAGAATAGGCTCATAAAACGTAGGAATGTTTCGGGTAGAGAAACGTCGACAATTCCAAAATGAATCGAGGATCCTTTCAAATTAGAGGGACGTGCTGTGGCCTATAGGTGAAATGCTCTCGTCGAGAAGCGATTAACGGCATTTCACTCTTTCCAGTTACGACACGTATCTAATTGATCGAAAAATCAAAACTTTGGCGAGATTGAAAATCGAAGAGTGGGACTAGTTGACAAGGTGCAAGTTTCACCCCTAACTTGAGACATCGTACCCTAAGTGTGGTTGTACTTACAAAACGAAGAGCAAATTCCGATTCGTTGGTAAGGGTCCACTAGAGTTTGAATTGGAAATTTTCCATCAAGATGTGGGTTTCGCTCCTAACTTGATGAAGAAATTTCGTGCAAAATGAATAAGAATAGCAAATTAGAGTTGTTCACCAAATTGTGGGTTTCACGCCTATTTTAGTGAACTCGTCTCGTTTGTGCTTCGAGTGTCTTCAAGTCTTCAAAGTGTGTATTGTGTAAACATGTCTTAGGAAAACATCATGTATATGTACTAAGACCAAAAGAAAAGAGGAGAAGCAAAGTAGGAAGCATAAAGTTTTAAGCATAAACAAGAATGGTTAAAACGGGTACTTAGAACTATAGACTAGGTCGAACATGGCAATTCTACCTAATTCCCTATAGTTATGGCTTTGATACCAATCTGTCACACCCCAACCAATGCGGAAACATCGGAGTGAGACGATAATGAGATTGCTCATTGCTCACAACGCTAATAATGACAATATTTAATTTAAAGCGGAATTTAATTTCAAAATAATTGTCAAAATACAACATTGAAACTAATACAATAATTAAACAAACAAAATACAACAAAATTGATACAACAACATAACCTAAATGTCTAAATGTGTGTATCTAAGTCCTTGCTATTTGATTTCATAGCATCCTCTTCATCAACCTGTAACATGTTTTAAAGTACAATTCATTGCAAAAGCAAAGGCAAGTACACAAGTTTAAGCATAGCATACGTATACAAATAAAGTTTAAACAAATCCTCTTGGCAACTATGATTCTACAAGTGCATATACAAGGCATGCAATACTACTAGTTAAACCCTTAACGCAATCATGATGTTTTAACATGGCCTCAAGATTACACGATGAGGGGATGCGTTACTTCCTAAAGCGCTTATACATGTCAAAAGAAGGCTTAAACAAGTTAATGACTAATATATCACATAAAGAATGTCCAAGATATAAGCATCACGTAAGCGTATCAAGTATTCAGGTGTATAGGATTGTTTGTGCATTTCATAAAGTTTAAGTGTTGTGGTTTTGGTATAAGTAAAATGTTACACCCAAAAGTGTTGTAAACGAAAACTGGGTCGAGTGTACTAACGGTTTTGCTAAGACTTCTAACTTGACAAGTCCGTGAAGGTGGTTGATGGATGGGGTGAGCGCCGAGTTATCCTACAAGAGGAAAGCGTAGGTTGGTAAGTATAGGAAGGATAATGGAGGATTAGGAACTTTAAATACGACAAAATATGTATACGAAAAATAATCATCTTGACTTAATACTCTTTTTGATACTTAAGACCCATTCGGGTTGATGTGTTTTCATGGGTTAGGTCACCCATTAGAATCGTAACGAGAGGTTAAGTATGTAGGTGATGTAACCTAGTACCATGACGGACATTCATTTGATTACCATCAAGAGTTCGGTTAGCGGATATATGCATATATTATATAGCATACGAATAAATAAATCATAAACATCATGTAATTTCATAGAAGTCATGCATGGAGGTAGGAGGATAACCTTCCTTTTAAAACCTCGTTCGTATAGTTTACCAATGCACAAGTCGTCACAAGGACGACAAGGATGGTCATGAGTAAGTTATAACATAAAAGAAAAAGACAAAAGTAAATGAAAACCTCAAATGAGGTGGTGGATCGAAGGTAGGATAGCCAAGGCTTCCAAGTGATCACACTCTACCAACTCAAGTCTTGTTTCGAGAACAAGCTTGGAAGGATACAACACTTGTTGGTTAAACCCTATTAAAACCAAACGATTCTTACACTTGGGACCTTAGACATGTGATGTTCCAAGTTGGTCTTCCATGGGAGACTTATGGAGACATTCCAAAGGTATTTCAAGTGGTAAGAAGAAAGAAAAGTCAAAAGGAGAGAGGTGAGTTAGAACTCACTTATTGAACCCTATCTTTAGAGAGAGGCTCTTGAGCTTAAGAGAAGAGAAGAGAGAGCTCTTAGAGCTTAGAGAGAAGAGAAGAGATGAGTTGAGGTGTGATTTGGGAAGAGATGGAGTGGGGTATTTATAGGTAAGATTGGGAGGGTGTTAGTTGAGGGGTAATAAATGCAGAAAACACAAAATTGGCCAATCCATGAGCTTGAAACCAACATTTCCGGATTATGCCCCTCTCCCGGGCCACGAGAGGGTGAAGAGATTTCGGTCGCGTGTCGCGAGGGGTCTGGGGGCCACGAGAGACTTCCAAGGACTCGGTCGCGGGGCGCAGGGTAGGTTATTCGAGAAGGTTCTTTGTTTTTATCACTTTTAGTCCTTGAACTTAGTTTAAGCATATAACGTGTATAAGTGTCGAGTGTGAATGCGTATAACAAGTATCAGTTATGTAATAAACGTTTGAATGCATGTAAGACAATATGTATCAAGTATAAGTTTCATTATGATTCAGGTTCTGGATTACAAATTTGAGAAAAGGAACATGAATACAAATTTCAAAAATAGAAATACGATTTCACCTTCTAATTAAGGAATGTATGAAAAAGCGAGGCATTACAATATGTTTTTGATTTTAGGGGGAGAAATTTTGGGAAAATAAAAAACATTATAAAAGTCAAAAAGAGTTTTTGTGAAAAAGGGAGATCATATTAAATCAATATGACAATCATAGTATACTAAAGAATTGGAATGATTAAACAAGTAATTAAACAGGTGTTACTGAGAATGTGCAAATAGGCTTCACTCGTTCAGTAAATTGTTTTCAAGATATAAACCTAAAAGAAAATTTGAATAACTTGTGGGTTAACATCTCTCGGATATATGGACTTAGTACTCCGAAATTTTGTTTGAGAGAATGCCAGATTCTGCGATACTAGGTCGTTATATTTAATCGATATCTGCGGTATTATCCGAGTTCTTCTGATTTTGCGTAAGCAATGGCCTAGAACTTGTATAATACTTTACGCATTATTCGCCTAAAAAGCTGCATAAAAATGATTATGTCATAACATTTGGGACATCTGCAGTTCAAAAGATTCCTTTAACGAATACCACCTAAAGACTAGTCTTCATCTCTTTGTCTGTATGGAAATACTAACCTGAGTTCTCAAGGTCTCGCAATTCACCCCTTTAAAGATATCAGTTAGATATATTCACATGTGAAATGAAATTATGGGAATCTCAATACGGAGTATATTCTGAGATGGGACACACAGTTATTTCATGTTCTTAAAATTATCTAACATATCTTGAAACAGTTGAGAAACAAGAAGAGGTTTAAGTGGATAAGAATAGTGGCAATCAAGGTAAATCTGGTTAAAAGCTTATTGGGTATACCAAGATCAACGGTACTGGTGATTTGTTAAACACTTGATATGATCTTCTTGAAACACAAAACCACAAAAATATGTATCTTTACTTGTTTATTTCTTGTGGAAAAAATCCAAAATCCCAAAAAGATTTTCAATTTCCTTAGCTTTTAGTTTTGTTTTAGTTTACCGATGATGTAAACACAGATAGTTGAAGTCATGGCGACATCTTGCTGAGGTAAATCTGAAGACCATGGGTTAGGAGATAATCTTTAACGAAATTTTTCTTGAACGTCAATAAAGTTCATTAATTTGCAACGTTTACAATTTAAAATAAATCTGTTTGGTCAAACATGGTCAACCAAGGTCATTAACTTTGACTTGGTAGGCAAATCAGATAACCAGGGTCATTAACTTGGACTTGGTTAAGTGAGTGGGTATTAACCAGATAAAAAATTGCATAAAAAATCAAAAATATCAAAAAAAGTTTTCAAGTTTCAGAACTGATTCGTACGAGTCTCACTAACTGGTACGAACCATGTTTTGGGCTTCATTCGCAGAACCATTGGTTCGTACGAATGACCCTAACTAGTATAAAAGGTTCCTTTCTTCACACGAATCAACTTTTTGCTACTATGCAAACCGAGAGAACTTTTGTGCGAATACGTTCTAAACTTCGATATTCTTGACATTTACCGAGTACATTACATTGGGGAGGTTGATACGCACACCTCTTTCAATGTGAAAGGTAATTTTGCTCAATCTTAGCCGTTATAATGTCGAATTTGGACCAAACAGACTTAAAACATAGATTTAGGTAGATTGGATCGGTAAAACTTAAAATTGACCCTAAAAACGTTAATATCGGCCATAATAAACCTATAAATCGACTATCAATTTGTTAAAAAAAACATGTTTCTGGTTCCGTTTAAACTTGGTGTTTTTGGAACGGTTCATTGTTCGTACGAAGGATCATTCGTACAAACTAGGTTTTAATAAGTATCGATGATTCTACGAAGGAAGTTTGGTAAAGTTGTTAAAAATTTTTCATTCTTAAACCACTCGTACGAAGTAGTGATTCGTATGAATGATAACTTGTTTCAAACTTGTAAAAAAAAATTCTAACTGTTGACTCGTAAGGATGCTTGGCTCGTACGAATGATCCTGAAAGTTGAAAATTTTTGAAATATTTCTAACGGTTTGAATTCTTTTTAGTGTAGGTCATGAAAATGTCATTTTCTCCGTTTCACAACATTTGTTGTCTACTTGACGAGACTATACCGGAGATTGCTGCTTATAGAGATGTATTAGATTTTTTGAGCAGGATTCCGATTACAAAAGCGCTCTCCGATCGACATACAGGTTATAGATCTCATGTCGAATATTTCTGGAACACAGCAGAGTATGATTATGAAGAAAATGCGATAGGTTTGGCGGTAAAGATTGATGATGGAGATATCAAGGTTAAGATAATGGAAGATTTGATTCGAACAGTTTTGGATTTCAAGGATAATGCAGACGATCCTACCGGGTTTTCGGAGTACATGGTGAAGGGTTGTTTTTACAGGATGGGATATGCTAGTATTATGAACGCCGCGCCGTTTAAGAAAGGAAACCTCAGTGCACCATTCCGTTACATTGCTCATGTTGTTGCTCACGCATTGAGTCATCGAATAGGGGGATTTGATGATTTGGTAGATTACCAAATGTGTATGATTACTACACTTGTCCTAAATCTGCCATATAACTTCTCTAAAGTTATATTTACACAGATGGTGCAAAACATACAGAGGGAAAAGTTTTTGCAATACCTTCGGTTCGTACAGATGTTGTTAGATCATTTGCACCCTAACTTGAAGAAGAAGAAGGACGATGTATTAAAGTTAGAGCACATGGATGTTTCTACACTTAAGAAGATGAATTTACATTTGAAGACTTTTCCAAATGCTAAACCCAATTTTGGTGCAATAGTCGACAAATATTACTTTTCTCCAGCTCTAGGTAAATGGAGGAAAGAAGATAGTGGGGATGAAAGTGAGGAATTAACTACGCTTAAAAGTTTTGTTGCTAAGCGTAGTTCGTGGTTTGTGAAAGACGGAGATAAAAGTTCAAAGAGAAAAGCACCGCAAAAGAAAAAGCCAACAGCTGAAAGTTCTAGGCTAAGAGATAAACCAGATGTTGAAGAAAATATTGAAGACATCGCTGCAGACATCGAGAGACAAGCATTTGGTGGAGAGAAAGAAGCTG
This sequence comes from Scalesia atractyloides, assembly GCA_947069175.1. Classification (NCBI taxonomy): domain Eukaryota; kingdom Viridiplantae; phylum Streptophyta; class Magnoliopsida; order Asterales; family Asteraceae; genus Scalesia; species Scalesia atractyloides. Next base: position 44,866,320 of record CAMTDV010000022.1, read on the forward strand.
AAGATGCATCGTCTTCGAGCACTAATTCTGATGAGAGACGCACTGGTGAATGTAAAAGAGCCAAAAAGATAGAGGCAAAATGTTTGGCTGAGAAAAAGAGAAAAGCAGCAGAGCGAAAGCGCAAGGCGGCAGAAGAAGATGATACAACATATGTACCTTCAGGTTCAGATACGGATACTCTCGTGCGCACACCAGTGAAGAAAAAGGCATGAAGGTTTAAGCGCCAAGCAGCTAGAAGATCTGAGTCTCCAACTCTAAGATCTAAAGATACTGTGCAAGAGCAAACAATCGAAGAAGAGGTTATTGTTGAACCATCTCAGCAAATTCCAAATCACCACCTCGTCAGGCAACACCACGTCAATTTACTCCGCCACAATAGTCTGTCTCAGCCTCCACCACAGCCAACACCATCACAAGCAACACCATAGCCGCCACCACACACTTCGCAGCCCCAATCTCAGTTTGATTTTGACTTTGACTTTGGAGATATACCAGGGGGAAGATTTTTCATTCAACGACCGCGTGTTGATGAGTTACAAAAACAGGTCTTGTTGAATACTGTGAGGGTAGCAGAGTTGGAGGAACAAATTAATGTGTTGAATGAATAAAAACAGGAGTTGAATGAGCAGATTAATGTGTTGACTGAAGATAAACAGCAGTTAGAAGCCATGCTTGCAAGTATTGTGTCTGAAAATGAACGTTACGACTCCTTGTGGCGAATACGAAGAAGAAAGGCTCCGCAGTGATCGTAGAATGAATTTGTTTGAGAAGTTTTTGGTGAAAACGCTGGGAGTGAACATTGCGGCAGAAATAGACGAGATTGAGAGTCGTACAGGCTAGAGAACGAGTTGCTGAAAGGAACATCTTGGTAAAGAGTTTTCTGACTCGCAAGGCAAAGGAAAAGCAAAGGTTGTAGAGGATCCTGTGTCACGCCAGTTACTAGTACAAATATCGTTGTGTATCAAGCGCCGAACACGTTTATATTGATCGGGAAGCCTAAGGATGGGGAGATTGATATGTCAAATCTATCTGCAAGACACCGTGAATGTTTAATGAAGAAAAAGTTAGAAAAAGAAATTGAGAAAGCGGCTGAAGAGTTTGAGAAAGATGCTGAGAAAGAAGATGAAGATTTAGATGTTGATGGTGATTTTGATTCAGATTCTGATAACGGTGATGATGGTGATGATGATAATGTTGGAGGTATTGGTATTCGTATAACTGATTCTGATGTGAATAAAGAGATTGATTATTCAGTGTACCTTGATGAAGAAGGTGTTAAGGATAGAACAGAAGGTTCTTCAGATGCTCAGCAGGAAGGAATCCTCTCGGTGATTGATACATCTACCGTTCCTGTCGTGCCGAAACCAAAAAATTTATATCTTGAGCATGATGTCGAGGAAGGCGAATTCATTCACAGTTATTCTAAAGAAGAGATCGTAGAAATGCTAGGTGTGGATGAAGAGCAGTTTGAGTTTGATTTTGAGAATGAGCTGAACGAGATTAGCGCGTTCGAGCTAAATGATTATGTTTTTGAACAGGTTGAAGACGCTAACGAGTATGATTGAGTTGTCGTGGAGGATGATTCTGATGACGATGCTAATATTGCCGATCAGGGTACAGAGCACTCCCCAAATTTTACTGAATTATTTGCAGTAGAGAATGCAGATGTGCTGAAACATAAAGTTGAAGAAGCTGCAAGGCAAGGCACTATTCCTCAACAGTTAAACAGAGCTAAAATTGCTAAGATGAGGAAGAAGTGGTTTAAAAAGTCACCATCGGAGCGTAAATTCAAACATCCTCTAGTGTTCTTTACTCGTGACGCTGATATTTCCCTAGGGGACATCATAAGCTGGGGTTGGATTGAAGAGCTTAACGTCCATGCAATCAAAAGGGAGTTTGGTCTTTAGTATTTCCGATATCTGAGCGACATCAAGTCCTTGCCTTACTGGGATATTAAAGAGTTGGTGCAGACAAAATGATCAATCTCACGATAAAATTTCACGATTAGAGGCTTTGGAAGTTGATTAATCTTGAGGCTTTACATGGATTTACACACTGGAAACCTCACTTTCCAAGACGCATCACTTAGATCGATGCAGTGACGAAAGAGAAGGATGTGACGCTCATCGTAGAGAGGCCGAAAGTAATGAAGAATATGCCTATTGTCACACCCTCAATTTCCACTTGCGGAGTTTTACCGCGAGGCGTGTGAACAAACCAGAATCTGAAACACTAGTACGTCGAACGACTCTATATGATTTGATAATACGTTTTCCAAAATCATTTGTTGTAGATTTTATATTGTCTAAATTAGTTACCAATATTTAGCAGAAGCATTAGTTTTTAAAGTTTGAGCGGAAGCATAAATAAGTAGTGAAGCGGGCGCCAACACAAACGCCAAAACAAATGAAAAAACCCCAAAACAATAATTATAAATAAGACTCGATAAAAGATGTCTTGTTCAATGCATGTGCGTGTACCTAGAGCTCCTAGCGTCCTGAGAAACATGTAAAGAAACAAGTGTCAACATTAAAGATGAGTGAGTTCACAGGTATTCATAAATTCGTTTGTTCGGTTATAGTTTGTTTTCCCCGTTATCCCTAACCCGGGATAACGAATTGGTTCCATTATTCCAACCCGGAATAATAAGTTGTTGCTTCCAATATTCCAAACCCGGAATATTAAGTTGTTGTTTCCAATATTCCAAACCCGGAATATTAAGTTGTTGTTTCCAATATTTCAAACCCGGAATATTAAGTTGTTGTTTCCATTATTCCAACCCGGAATAATAAGTTGATTCGTAATTAAGTTCAATGTTAACATATATAGGTAGCTAGCCTAAAGTTATGTCACGTAAGTGTTCGCGATCGAAGCTGACTGTTGTGCCTCCGTTTTGCCAGGCCTATCACTGACCATGGCAAAGTTAGGCCGAATTATTCACCCGTTGACCATACCCGGTCGGCTAGCGCGACTAGCTCGGATGGGGCTTGTCGGACCCAGTAGTACTACTTATAACTCCCCCGCTATTAAATCCAATACTAACGATCCGAGAGATTGACGAGGACTTAAGTGATAAAGCTGCTTATTGACCATAACATTACATTAACATTAACTTAGTTACCGAATAGTTATGTGACGTTAAATTCGTATAACGTAAAGAGATTGAGTTTGAGAGTGTATACATGTTTCTCCCCTGTTGTTTAAAAACCTGATAAAGTTAGGGGCCGTGAACTCACCTTTTGTTGCTCGGTTAGTGTAGCAAAGAAGTTGTAAAGGATGGGACCGCTAATTGCGTCCTAACAAACCAATTGATTTCACGTCAGTGTGTGAACACACCAATACAAATTCTACACTTAATTTACGCACAAAGTGATACACACAAACAACATATCTAACACTCAAACATGCATGCAAGTATCCTCATGTGAACCTAGTGATCAAAACAACTTAGCATAAACATAAACCAATCCATTCCACAATTTGGTGCACACAATCACAAGTTATCAAATTTCAGCTTAACACTCATAATTCTGCTGTTTTCTAGGATTTTTATAAATTAGTTCCAACGTTCCAAAAATTCCAATATTTTTAGAGTAGGTGACATTTATACTATAGAAATTTACATAAATTTTCCAAGTCCTAAATCTTTACCAATTACCCATAAATATTAATACACTAGTCTGCAGTCAGATTTATCGCTCTCTGACTGCAGTCCGCGGAAGAATTTATTTAAAAATCACTGATCGTCCAATTAACAAAATTTCAGTTGGAGTTGCCCGGAAATTTCCATACCTAGTTGCTGTACAAAAATCATGACTCAACTCCCTACTGATTTTAAAATCCAACTCGATAAACAACTAACAAAATTTCTGGATTTTCACAGCTTTAGTTACTGAACTTATTTGGCCCTTTAAAAATATCAAATGACTTCAGAAAATTATGAATCCAGTGTCATTAGATTCCTTATTCAAATCTCTACGTTCTAGACATCAGAAAATCCGTTTTTCGACAACTAACGACCGAGTTACAGCCAGATGAAGTCGGCTGTAACTATTACTCAGCAATTGTTTTCAGCATACTATTACCACAACTTGCATAAACCGTTCCTATTGATCAACCTAAGCGAGCAAGAACCGATTTCTAATCATAGATCACTACTAATAACTTATCCATGCAAACCCTAGTTCTTACTTCTAGTTTTTATAAACAAAACATACTTGCAAACTTATGATTTCCGAAAACAATCATGCATATAAACACAATAAATCAGCCGATTACATTCAACACATATAATCCGAAACAAACTAATCACTTCATTCAAGCATATATATCCGAACATGATCTCGTAATCAAAGATAACCCTAACCTTGAATAACTAGGTAAACAAGCCGAGATTTGGACAAGAATGATCCGGCTGTTCCAACAAGTTCACGACCGAAACTGACAGGAACTGGAAGGAGAGGCTGCTCGTGATCAATCAGGTAGTGCAAGGATGCTGTTTTGTGATCGAATAGAGGTGAACAATGGTTGATCTTGCGACTGAATGGAGGTGAACAATCGGCTGCTCGCGATCAGGAGATGATGATGGCGATGACTGCTGCTGCTGCGACCGAGAGGAAAGAAAAGAACAAGGAAAGAAGCTGTTTGCGATCACAAGGGGCGAGAACAAGGCTGCCGACGGCAGTTTTCTTTTAGGGTTTTGTAGTTTTTGAATGAAACATGCATGGTTAGTATATATAGGCAAAGAGGGAGATGAGGGTTACGGTTTGGATAAGCATTCGTGGCCGAGGAACTTGGGTTGGTTCGGTTTGGGTTTGGGCTTGATCTCGCGGCCAAGGACTTGGGTTGGTTTGGTTTGATCTTGCGGCCGAGTAGTTAGATTTTAAGGTTTAGGTTTGAGCTCGGTTTGGGTTTGATCCTTATTCTCGGCCGAAGACTTGAGTTAAAGTTTAAAACTTTGTTAACTCCTAGAGTCACAAGGAATCAAAGTTGGTTCGTGTCGCGGTTCGGTTCGGTTCGTGTACATATCTACCATAATTATTTATAACTAAACAATCACACAAACACACATCACGTATTCATTAACTCGTACACGTTTAATACTTAGCATATACTTTATTCGACAAGTGTCGCGTTTAAGTTATCCGAAAAACCCGGGATGTCACATTATCCCCATGTTGAAAGAATTTTCGTCCCGAAAATTGAATAAACGCGGTTTAGAATGTAGCGTACATGTTTAGAGTGCCACGCACAAAGAGTTAGTTCGTTAATGATGGTACGCAACGTTACAAGAAGTTCCAAAGTGCCATACACAAGAATTTCCAAGTGCCATGCACAAGAATTTAGTCAACAATAGTACACGAAAGTATGAGAAGTTTCCAGGTTGTCACATCATCCCCATGTTGAAAGAATTTTCGTCCCGAAAATTTAGTTACTGGTATCGTTAGTTTACTGCTCAGTTGCGAAGAGGTGTGGGTATTCGCTTTTCATTTGGTCCTCTCTTTCCCACGTGAACTCCGGTCCACGCTTAGAGTCCCAACGAACCTTAACGATCGGAATCTTGCTGTGACTTCGAGTCTTGATCTCACGATCCATGATCTCAATAGGTTTTTCCACGAAGTGTAGTTGTTCATCCACTTGGATCTCATCCAATGGAATGACTAGAGTTTCATCTGATAGACACTTCTTCAGATTTGACACGTGAAATACGTTGTGAACTCCACTGAGTTCGGCAGGAAGGTCTAATTGATAAGCTACGGGTCCGATACGTTTCAAGATTACAAACGGGCCTACGTACCGTGGGTTAAGTTTGCCCCATTTTCCAAAGCGGATTACACCGTTCCAGGGTGACACCTTTAGTAGGACGCGGTCGCCTACTTGAAATTCGAGCGGTTTGCGTCGTTGATCAGCGTAGCTTTTCTGTCGATCCCATGCCGCCGCCATGCGGTTTCTGATTTATACAATCTTTTCAGTAGCCTCAAGTATTAACTCAGGGCCTGTGAGTTGACTGTCACCGACTTCTGCCCAACAGACCGGTGATCTACATTTACGACCGTATAATGCCTCGAACGGTGCTGCCGAAATACTCGTATGATAGCTGTTGTTATATGAGAATTCTACTAGAGGCAGGTGGATTTCCCAACTATTTCTGAAGTCTATGACGCATGCCCTAAGCATGTCTTCCAAGGTTTGTATGGTCCTTTCACTTTGACCATCAGTCTGAGGGTGATAAGCTGTGCTCATATCCAGGCGGGTTCCCAACGCTTTCTGAAGTGACCGCCAGAAGTTGGACGTGAAGCGAGCATCTCTGTCTGAGATGATGGACGTTGGCACTCCGTGCCGAGAAACTACTTCCTTAATGTAGATGCGAGTCAACTTCTCTATCTTATCTGTTTCTTTAATAGCTAGGAAGTGTGCGGACTTAGTGAAACGATCCACGATCACCCAGATGGTATCGTAACCACCCAAAGTTCGCGGGAGTTTAGTGATGAAATCCATCGAGATCTGATCCCATTTCCACACTGGGATCTCCGGTTGTTGGAGTAGCCCCGATGGCTTTTGATACTCCACCTTGACTTTTGCACAAGTCAAACATTTACTCACGTAGGTGGCTATATCGGCTTTCATGTTGGGCCACCAATACGCAGCTTTAAGGTCTTGATACATCTTATCCGAACCCGGATGGACAGAGTATCGGGATTTGTGAGCTTCATCCATGACTAGCTCTCTGAGATTTTCGTAGAGAGGTACCCATATGCGATTCATGAAATACCGGGCTCCATTGGACTTTACTTCCCAATCGCGTTCCATTTTTCCCACCGATTCGGCCTTGATGTTTTCCTCCTTAACTGCTTCTAACTGGGCGTCGCGTATTTGTTCGGGTAGCCCCGAATGAATAGTGAGTTGTAATGCTCGTACACGACGTGGTTTCAAGTGTTCCTTCCTACTGAGGGCATCAGCTACCACGTTAGCTTTACCCGGGTGATACCGAATGGCACACTCATAATCGTTCAAGAGTTCGAGCCAGCGACGCTGTCGCATGTTCAACTCCTTCTGATCAAAGATGTGTTGGAGGCTCTTGTGGTCCGTAAAGATTGTGCACTTCATTCCATAGAGGTAGTGTCTCCAAATCTTAAGTGCAAACACTACTGCTCCCAATTCCAGGTCATGCGTCGTGTAGTTTTTCTCGTGAACTTTCAGTTGTCGCGACGCATACGCGATGACCTTATCGCGTTGCCTGAGTACGCATCCCAATCCCTAAATGGAAGCATCACAATATACTACAAAGTCATCTGTCCCCTCCGGCAAGGACAGAATGGGTGCACTGCAAAGTTTCTGTTTCAGCAATTGAAATGCTGCTTCTTGCTTGTCACCCCAAGTATACTTGATACCTTTCTGGGTGAGGGTAGTAAGCGGTTGTGCGATCTTTGAAAACCCCTCGATGAAACGTCTGTAGTAACCAGCCAATCCCAAAAATTGGCGGATCTCCGTCGGTGTCTTAGGTGCTTCCCAGTTTTTGATGGCTTCAATCTTGGCAGGGTCCACGTGGATTCCCCTTTCATTCACGATATGCCCGAGGAACTGAACTTCTCGAATCCAGAAATCACATTTCGAGAGCTTGGCATATAGCTTTTCCTGTTGGAGTAATCCTAGCAGTAATCGTAGATGTTCAGCATGTTCTTCTTCACTTTTGGAGTAGATGAGTATGTCATCGATGAACACAATGACAAACTTGTCGAGGTATGGTTTACACACGCGGTTCATGAGGTCCATGAACACCGCGGGTGCGTTGGTGAGACCTAAGGGCATGACCAAGAACTCATAATGGCCATACCGAGTACGAAATGCTGTCTTAACGATATCCTCCTCCCTGACGCGTAGCTGATGGTAACCAGACCGTAAATCAATCTTGGAGTAGTAGCTTGACCCTTGAAGTTGGTCGAAGAGATCGTAGATGCGAGGTAACGCGTATCGGTTCTTGACAGTAACCTTGTTGAGTTCCCTGTAGTCGATGCACATGCGGAAAGTCCCGTCCTTCTTCTTGACAAACAGGACTGGAGCTCCCCATGGCGAAACGCTTGGTCGGATAAACCCTTTCTCTAAAAGTTCCTGAAGTTGGGTAGACAGCTCCTGCAGCTCAGCTGGAGCTAGGCGGTACGGAGTCTTGGCAATAGGAGTTGCATTATTCGCCAATTCGATTTCAAACTCCAATTGTCGATGGGGTGGAAGACCAGGTAGTTCTTCTGGGAATACATCGGAAAATTCACGGACGACAGGGATGTCTTCTATGCGTTTCTCGTCCTTAGGCTGTTCGGTAATCAGTGCGAGTAAAGCGAAGGAGTTCTTTCTCCGAGGATACTTCTGCGCTTGTATGTATGAGATGATGTTGGTGACGGCGCTTGCCTTGTCGCCTTGTACCGTCAGGATTTCGTCGTTAGAAAGCGGAATACGGATAGATTTTTTGAAGCAGAGAACTTCAGCCCGGACGTCGGATAGACAGTCCATTCCGACTACCACGTCAAAACTACCCAAGGTAGTTGTCATCAGATCAATGGTAAAAGTGTGGCCCTCGAGTTTGAGTTGACAGCCGGATACTATTTGGGTCACATCTACAGATTTACCATCGGCTAATTCTATAACATAAGGGGTCTCTAATGGTTTAAGCGTGAGATTTAGGTTCTTCCTAAAAGACTCAGATATAAAACTCCTATCCGCACCCGTATCAAAAAGCACAGAAGCAAAATGTTCATTAAGGGGAAACTTACCGGTGACCACGTTCGTGTCGTTTCTGGCCTCTCCGCGGCCCAATGTAAATGCGCGACCTTTGGCACCTCCTGTGCCACCGTTCCCATTATTGTTGTTTTTATTATTATTGTTGTGGTTATTGTGGTTGTGGTTGTTACCACCATTATTGTTGTTGTTACGCAACTGTGGGCAGTCTCTTCTGAAATGAGCAGTGCTACCACACTGATAGCATCCCCGATTAATACCATGCTGCTGACCCTGGGGTTGATTTTGATTTTGTCGGGACATGATTTCCCCACGACAATCCTTTGCCGCATGTCCCACCTTGCCACATCATTGGCAGCGGTTCCCGGCACAAGGGCCGTGATGATGAAGATTGCAGCGATTGCACTGCGGCTTTCGACCTACATAGCCGCCTGTATTCTGGTTATTGTTGTTGTTGTTGTGGTTGTTGGCGGGCTAATTTTGGTGACCCCGGTGGCTGGTGTAATGATTGAACCGTTTCTGGTTCCCCTGCTGCGGATGAGATGACGAAGACTGTCGTGAAAACGAGTCTTCAAACTTTCTTTTGTTATCCGGGGCAGCTTCAGTCGTACCCCGTGCTGGCAGCTTCTTTTGTTCCACCGCCTTATCGGTGAGTTTGTGAGCCAATCGGATTGCTTGATGTTCAGTTACAGGGTTACTAGCCATTACCATACCCTGAATTTCCAGAACCAGACCCCCAAGATAGAACTCGAGTCTTTTCTCCACCGTGTTGGCCAAATCGGGACACAGGAATACCAAGTCATGATGTTTTGCGGTGTAAGCTTCAATTTCCGATCCCACCATCTTGTGGTTCCATAAGGCTTGCTCCAATTGTTGCACTCTGTCTCGTGGACAGTACTCCTCTTTGATTAGGGCCTTGAACTCGGCCCAGGCCATTGCATTCGCAGCTATAAGTCCACGTGTTTGGACTTGTGCATTCCACCATGTCAGTGCCCCATCTTCCAGTGTTGAGGCTGCGTATTTGACCTTGTTGGCCTCTAGGCAGTTGCACATTTCAAAAACGGATTCAGATTTTTCGATCCAGCGGACCAGTCCAATGGGTCCTTCCGCCCTCGAGAATTTGCTTGGTTTTGCGTCAAGGAACATCTTGTAGGGGTTAAAGCCCCCTCCTGCTGCCGGTTGGTTCTGAACACCCGCTAAAGCTGCGTTCACGTGCTCTTGAATCATGGCAGCTAGCTCTTCGGGCGTCAAGTTAAGATTTCTACGTCTTCCAGTTGCCATTTAGATCTTCGAATCACAACACAAACACACCCCGATAAGTCTATATATCCAATATAGTTATCCTACCTCGTACTTTAATAATTATTAAGTTACGTCAACTCAATATGTTAAATAGTCAAAAGAAATACTTGATTAACTGAAATTTCAACGTCTTACAAAAGTGCAAATCAAACATACGAATTCACTATAAAGTCTCAAGTTTAAACACAAGTGGGAAAATAAATAGACTGAAGGAAAATAAATAAAATAAACGAGACGTGTCAGTCGTCTACGTCTCCATCCCCCAAGTCACAGTCGTTGCCGTCATCCTGCGCGGCATTTCCAGCTTCTACGGCTGGGTCCTCCTCCGGATCCTCCTCTGGATCCTCCTCAGGGTCCTCCTCTGGATCCTCTTCCGGATCCTCCTCTACCGGCACTGGAGGGGCCGGTGCTGGTGCAAGTGCTTGATTTTGTAGTTCCTGAATGTTCCAACTATTTTCCAGGACTCTGTCCTCAAGCCAGTCGGCTCTTATCTGCTCAGCACGCAGATCTCTGGCTATGGTGTTACGATCTATCTTACTCGTACGATGCTCTTCCTCGAGCGAGTCGGTTTTACCAGTAAGTTGTCGGATCATCCATCCTTGTGCTAGGATGGTTTCCTGCATTCTTTCTATCTGGGCTTGTTGTTTATGTAATATGATTCTAAGTAGGTCAATTCCTACTTCTACAGGGTTAACCGGTTCAACCGGCACAGCAATGGTTGGGCATGATGACGACTCCTCCCCCAGAGCGAGCCTTTTCCTCGCAGCTGAGCGTGTCTCCACGCCATAAGATGGTATGGGTTCCACCATAGGTGCCTTTCCTGGCGCTCTTGGTGGCGTAGGTCTGTCGGATGATGATGACGATGAGGATGATGACATTGCCTGTTAGGTCGTGTAGTTAGTTACGAGTTGTTTTCATTTCTTATTATGGATGCATAATCTACATATCACAGTTGTGGTATATTGCATTAACAAGATATAATAGTTCGGTGCCAAACTAAGTCTAGTGTCGTGAATTCAGCTATAGTTTAGGTCTACTTCTAATGCAAACCTGGTTCTCTATAGCTAGTGGCTCTGATACCAATCTGTCACACCCTCAATTTCCACTTGCGGAGTTTTACCGCGAGGCGTGTGAACAAACCAGAATCTGAAACACTAGTACGTCGAACGACTCTATATGATTTGATAATACGTTTTCCAAAATCATTTGTTGTAGATTTTATATTGTCTAAATTAGTTACCAATATTTAGCAGAAGCATTAGTTTTTAAAGTTTGAGCGGAAGCATAAATAAGTAGTGAAGCGGGCGCCAACACAAACGCCAAAACAAATGAAAAACCCCAAAACAATAATTATAAATAAGACTCGATAAAAGATGTCTTGTTCAATGCATGTGCGTGCACCTAGAGCTCCTAGCGTCCTGAGAAACATGTAAAGAAACAAGTGTCAACATTAAAGATGAGTGAGTTCACAGGTTTTCATAAATTCGTTTGTTCGGTTATAGTTTGTTTTCCCCGTTATCCCTAACCCGGGATAACGAATTGGTTCCATTATTCCAACCCGGAATAATAAGTTGTTGCTTCCAATATTCCAAACCCGGAATATTAAGTTGTTGTTTCCAATATTCCAAACCCGGAATATTAAGTTGTTGTTTCCAATATTACAAACCTGGAATATTAAGTTGTTGTTTCCATTATTCCAACCCGGAATAATAAGTTGATTCGTAATTAAGTTCAATGTTAACATATATAGGTAGCTAGCCTAAAGTTATGTCACGTAAGTGTTCGCGATCGAAGCTGACTGTTGTGCCTCCGTTTTGCCAGGCCTATCACTGACCATGGCGAAGTTAGGCTGAATTATTCACCCGTTGACCATACCCGGTCGGCTAGCGCGACTAGCTCGGATGGGGCTTGTCGGGCCCAGTAGTACTACTTATAACTCCCGCGCTATTAAACCCAATACTAACGATCCGAGAGATTGACGAGGACTTAAGTGATAAAGCTACTTAGTGACCATAACATTACATTAACATTAACTTAGTTACCGAATAGTTATGTGACGTTAAATTCGTATAACGTAAAGAGATTGAGTTTGAGAGTGTATACATGTTTCTCCCCTGTTGTTTAAAAACCTGATAAAGTTAGGGGCCGTGAACTCACCTTTTGTTGCTCGGTTAGTGTAGCAAAGAAGTTGTAAAGGATGGGACCGCTAATTGCGTCCTAACAAACCAATTGATTTCACGTCAATGTGTGAACACACCAAATCAAATTCTACACTTAATTTACGCACAAAGTGATACACACAAACAACATATCTAACACTCAAACATGCATGCAAGTATCCTCATGTGAACCTAGTGATCAAAACAACTTATCATAAACATAAACCAATCCATTCCACAATTTGGTGCACACAATCACAAGTTATCAAATTTCAGCTTAACACTCATAATTCAGCTGTTTTCTAGGATTTTTATAAATTAGTTCCAACGTTCCAAAAATTCCAATATTTTTACAGTAGTTGACATTTATACTATAGAAATTTACATAAATTTTCCAAGTCCTAAATCTTTACCAATTACGCATAAATATTAATACACTAGGCTGCAGTCAGATTTATCGCTCTCTGACTGCAGTCCGCGAAAGAATTTATTTAAAAATCACTGATCGTCCAATTAACAAAATTCCAGTTGGAGTTGCCCGGAAATTTCCATACCTAGTTGTTGTACAAAAATCATGACTCAACTCCCTACTGATTTTAAAATCCAACTCGATAAACAACTAACAAAATTTCAGGATTTTCACAGCTTTAGTTACTGAACTTATTTGGCCCTTTAAAAATATCAAATGACTTCAGAAAATTATGAATCCAGCGTCATTAGATTCCTTATTCAAATCTCTACGTTCTAGACATCAGAAAATCCGTTTTTCGACAACTAACGACCGAGTTACAGCCAGATGAAGTCGGCTGTAACTATTACTCAGCAATTGTTTTCAGCATACTATTACCACAACTTGCATAAACCGTTCCTATTGATCAACCTAAGCGAGCAAGAACCGATTTCTAATCATAGATCACTACTAATAACTTATCCATGCAAACCCTAGTTCTTACTTCTAGTTTTTATAAACAAAACATACTTGCAAACTTATGATTTCCGAAAACAATCATGCATATAAACACAATAAATCAGCCGATTACATTCAACACATATGATCCGGAACAAACTAATCACTTCATTCAAGCATATATATCCGAACATGATCTCGTAATCAAAGATAACCCTAACCTTGAATAACTAGGTAAACAAGCCGAGATTTGGACAAGAATGATCCGGCTGTTCCAACAAGATCACGACCGAAACTGACAGGAACTGGAAGGAGAGGCTGCTCGTGATCAATCAGGGAGTGCAAGGATGATGTTTTGTGATCGAATAGAGGTGAACAATGGTTGATCTTGCGACTGAATGGAGGTGAACAATCGGCTGCTCGCGATCGGGAGATGATGAGGGCGATGACTGCTGCTGCTGCGACCGAGAGGAAAGAAAAGAACAAGGAAAGAAGCTGTTTGCGATCACAAGGGGCGAGAACAAGGCTGCCGACGGCAGTTTTCTTTTAGGGTTTTGTAGTTTTTGAATGAAACATGCATGGTTAGTACATATAGGCAAAGAGGGAGATGAGGGTTACGGTTTGGATAAGCATTCGTGGCCGAGGAACTTGGGTTGGTTCAGTTTGGGTTTGGGCTTGATCTCGCGGCCAAGGACTTGGGTTGGTTTGGTTTGATCTTGCGGCCGAGTAGTTAGATTTTAAGGTTTAGGTTTGAGCTCGGTTTGGGTTTGATCCTTGTTCTCGGCCGAAGACTTGAGTTAAAGTTTAAAACTTTGTTAACTCCTAGAGTCACAAGGAATCAAAGTTGGTTCGTGTCGCGGTTCGGTTCGGTTCGTGTACATATCTACCATAATTATTTATTACTAAACAATCACACAAACACACATCACGTATTCATTAACTCGTACACGTTTAATACTTAGCATATACTTTATTCGACAAGTGTCGCGTTTAAGTTATCCGAAAAACCCGGGATGTCACACCTATGTTACAGATGGAGTAGGATTTCTACAAGAGCTTCAAGTTGTGGCATTATGATTCAAACACAGGAGAGGCTGTTATTTGTGTGCACCCGGATGAAGACTCGTGGAAGATCACAGAGGAACTAACCGAAGCTGTTATAGATCACAAATGCATATATGGGCTATGGCGTGGCATTCGAGTACTGGACCCCATGTGGCTAGTCAATTGCACGAAGAAGGATATAGATTGCTTATTTTATAGCATAATCAGTTATGAAGAAAAAGATAAAGAGCAAGCTCTCTAGTTCCAGAAGATTGTTAATTTCTGCTTTGCAAACGATATTCATTCTGGATCGTCATGGAATACAACTTGGAGGAAGCTGGAGGAGACTGAGCATAAGAAGAAAGATAAGAAGGAAGCTAGAATAGCTGAGCGTGCTCGTATAGCATCGCTAGTGAGTTTTCGGTTTGGCAATACAGTGAACCGACCTTCTCCAACGGATTAAAGCCAATTGCATTTGAGGAGCGTCACAAGCCACCGAAGAGATTTTTTGGTCGTAAAGCGTCAAATCTTGTGAAGACTTTTTGAAGACCATCCAGACTGCGGCAACATCCAAGGGGGAGTTTGTTGGTGCATTATGTCTATTGCCTACGTCTAGGATGTGTCGATATTGTATATAGGGCTTAAACGTCATTGGTATAAATGCTATTAATTGTTTTATATGTTTGTAGTTGACGCGTACGAGTGAGTCAGTTGGCTCGTACGAGTGACACTCTGTCACTCGTACAAAGCAACCACTCGCATGAGTCACAGCTTCTGTTTCACACACTCCAGTGCGAGTCATGTAGACCTATAAATAGAGGAGTGTTGTGTCAGAGCTAGTTAGTGTTAGTTCAGTTGGTACGGCGAAGCCCTGCTGATTTGTTTACTCGCGTCTGTACTTTGCACGTCTTTCAATACAATTAAGAGCAGTTAAACAGTATATCTCTCTTGTTCGTTTGTCATCCTCTCTAGCAATGAATTCCGCCTCTGCAAACTCAGTTAGATCATACCAGTTGCTCATCGGAGGAGCCGATCCCCCGTTCACAAGAATGTAAGAGGTTTGAACAGAATTTTGAAACATCTAATTGGACCATTTCCTAGAGATCAAACTTTTAAAGGTAGATGTGTCTAAATATTTTGTCAACAATCTGCCAATTCATCCTTAGTTGGAACATGATGCAGAGAAATCAAACCTTTTTCATAGCAATCCCTCACAAGTGAGGTCTGATGTCAATGTGCTTGGTAGTAGAATGTGAAACTAGATTTTTAATGATGGTTTCAGCTGCTTGACTATCTAACATGAGAGGAGTCTTTAAAGTAGTTACACCAAAGTCCAACAATTGATTTTAAACAGGAAACACAATGTTCATCACATGTTAACTGTTCTGAGATTTGTGTGACCAAGTCTTCTATGCCACAGTTTTGTCTCTTTTTTTGAGGCCACTTAGGAACAGACATGCATTAGACATTGGATTATCTTTCAACATATTAACCACATACACATTTCCACTGCTATGAGCAACAAGTTGTGCTTTGCTCCCGGCAATGATTGTTTCAATCTTTTTAGCCACTTTTGGCCCAACAACCTGACAATGCATCTTAGTAAAATTTGACCCATACCCTTATCGCTCATTTGAGATACACTAAGAAGATTGAACTTTAGATTGTCAATAAGATTGTCATTTTCAAACTTGAGTTTCCTTGCTTGAACTGTCCCTTACCCCAATGCCATACCTTTTCAATTGTTACAAAAGGATATATCACCCCTCCATGTGCTAGAAAATCTTTGAGATGGCTATAGATCCTGTCATGTTCCTGGAGCCTCCAGTATTTACATACCATAAACTATGAAGGTAAGTGGAAGCTCCCTGCACATCAGTAACATATTAGTTTTTTGTGAGTGTCCAAAGCTAAAACGGCTTTGGACAGGGTCACAGACTTTTCAACCTCAAGTCCAGGAGAATGGTAAGAGTTTTGAACAGAATTTTGAAACATCTGTTGTGGACCACTTCCTAGAGATCAAACTTTTAAAGGTAGATGCGTCTAAATCTTTTATCAACACATCTGCCAATTGATCCTTAGTTGGAACATGATGCAGAGAAATCAAACCTTTTTCATAGCAATCCCTCACAATGTGAGGTCTGATGTCAATGTGCTTGGTAGTAGAATGTGAAACTGGATTTTTAATGATGTTTTCAGCTGCTTGACTATCTAACAAGAGAGGAGTCTTTAAAGCAGTTACACCAAAGTCCAGCAATTGATTTTAAACTGGAAACACATTGTTCATCACATGTGAATTGTTTTGATGTAAGAAATCTTACAAGACCTTTTTTAGAGAGTGTGGTGATAGATTTGAGATTTGTGTGACCAAGTCTTCTATGCCACAGTTCTGTCTCTTTATTTGAGGCAACTGAGAATAGACATACATTAGACATTGGATTATCTTTCAACATATCAACGTCATACACATTTCCACTCCTATGAGCAACAAGTTGTGCTTTGCTTTCTTCAATGACTGTTTCAATCATTTTAGCTACTTCTGGCCGAACAATCTGACAATGCTTCTTAGTATAGAACGACCCATAACCCTTGTCACTCATTTGCGATACACAAAGAAGATTGAACTTCAGATTGTCAAGAAGATTGACGATTTCAAACAGGAGTTTCCTTTCTTGAACTGTCCTATACCCCAATACCTTAACTTTTGAACTGTTACCAAATGATATATCACCCCTCTATGTGCTAGAAAATCTTTTAGAATGGCTCAAGACACTGTCATGTGCCTAGAGCCTCCACTATCTACATACCATAAACTATGAAGGTAAGTAGAAGCTCCCTTTACATCAGTAAAATATTAGTTTTTGTGAGTGTCCAAAGCCAAAACAGCTTTGGATGGGGTCACAGACATCTTAGCCTCAAGTCCTGGAGAATGGTAAGAGTTTTGAATAGAATTTTGAAAAAACTGTTGTAGACCTTTTCCTAGAGATCAAACTTTTAAAGGTAGGTGTGTGTAAATATTTTGTCAACACATCTGCCTAGTGATCCTTAGTTTGAACATGATGCAGAGAACTCAAACCTTTTACATAGAAATACATCACAAAGTGAGGTCTGATGTTAATGTGCTTGGTAGTGGAATGTAAAACTGGATTTTTAATGATGTTTTCAGCTGCTTGACTATCTAACATGAAAGGAGTCTTTAAAGCAGTTACACCAAAGTCCAGCAATTGATTTTAAACAGGAAACACAATATTCATCACATGTGAATTATTTTGATGGAAGACCTCTTACTAGACCTTGTTTAGAGAGTGTGGTGATAGTTTTGAGATTTGTGTGACCATGTCTTCTATGCAACAGTACTGTCTCTTTATTTGAGGCAACTTAGAACAAACATCCATTAGACATTGGATTATCTTTCAACATATCAACCACATACACATTTCCACTACTATGAGCAACAAGCTGTGCTTTGCTCCCAGCAATGATTGTTTCAATCTTTTTAC
The DNA here is from genome assembly GCA_947069175.1 of Scalesia atractyloides. Taxonomy (NCBI): domain Eukaryota; kingdom Viridiplantae; phylum Streptophyta; class Magnoliopsida; order Asterales; family Asteraceae; genus Scalesia; species Scalesia atractyloides. The sequence continues at coordinate 44,883,962 of CAMTDV010000022.1, forward strand.
CCACTTCTGGCCCAACAACCTGACAAGGCATCTTAGTAAAGAATGACCCATAACCCTTGTCGCTCATTTGAGATACACTAAGAAGATTGAACTTTAGATTCTTAATAAGATTGAAATTTTCAAACTTGAGTTTCATTGCTTGAACTGTCCCTTACCCCAACACCCTTCCTTTTGAATTGTTACCAAAGGATATTTCACGCCCTCCATGTGCTAGAAAATCTTTAAGAATGGCTCTAGATCTTGTCATGTGCCTGGAGCCTCCACTATTTACATACTATAAACTATGAAGGTAAGTAGAAGCTCCATGTAAATCAATAACATATTAGTTTTGGAGAGTGTCCAAAGCCAAAACGGCTTTGGATGGGGTCATAGACATTTCAGCCTCTAGTCCAGGAGATTGGTAATAGTTTTGAACAAAATTTTGAAACATCTGTTGTGGACCATTTCCTAGAGATCAAACTTTTAAAGGTATATGTGTCTAAATCTTTGTCAACACATCTACCAATTGATCCTTAGTTGGAACATGATGCAGAGAAATCAAACCTTTTTCATAGCAATCCCTGACAAAGTTAGGTCTGATGTCAATGTGCTTGGTAGTGGAATGTGAAACTGGTTTTTTTAATGATGTTTTCAGCTACTTGACTATCTAACATGAGAGGAGTCTTTAAAGCAGTTACACCAAAGTCTGGTAGTTGATTTTAAACAGGAAACACAATGTACATCACATGTGACTTGTTTTGATGGAAGACCTCTTACAAGACCTTGTTTAGAGAGTGTGGTGAGAGTTTTGAGATTTGTGTGACAAAGTTTTCTATGCCACAGTTCTGTCTCTTTATTTGACGCAACTGAGAGCAGACATGCATTAGACATTGGATTATCTTTCAACATATCAACCACATACACATTTCCACTGCTATGAGCAACAAGCTGTGCTTTGCTCCCAGCAATGATTGCTTCAATCTTTTTACCCACTTCTAGTCCAACAACCTTACAATGCATCATAGTAAAGAATGACCCATAACCCTTGTCGCTCGTTTAGATACACTAAGAAGATTGAACTTTAGATTGTCCTTAAGATTGACATTTTCAAACTTGAGTTTCCTTGCTTGAATTGTCCCTTACCCCAACACCCTACCTTTTAAATTGTTACCAAAGGATATATCACCCTCCATGTGCTAGAAAATCGATGAGAAAGGCTCTACATCCTGTCATGTGCCTGGAGCCTCTACTACATACCATAAACTATGAAGGTAAGTGGAAACACCCTGCACATCAGTAACATATTAGTTTTGTTGAGTGTCCAAAGCCAAAACGGCTTTGGACGGGGTCACAGACATTTTAGCTCAAGTCTAGGAGAATGGTAAGAGTTTTGAACAGAATTTTGAAACATCTGTTGTGGACCATTTCCTGGAGATCAAACTTTTAAAGTTAGATGTGTCTAAATCTTTTGTCAACACATATGCCAGTTGATCCTTAGTTGGAACATGATGCAGAGAATCAAACCTTTTTCATAGCAATCCCTGAAAAAGTGATGTCTTATGTCAATGTGCTTGGTAGTAGAATGTGAAACTGGATTTTTAATGATATTTTTAGCTGCTTGACTATCTAACATGAGAGGAGTCTTTAAATAAGTTACACCAAAGTCCATCAATTAATTTTAAACAGGAAACACAATGTTCATCGCATGTGAATTGTTTTGATGGAAGACCTCTTACAAGACCTTGTTTAGAGAGTGGGGTGATAGTTTGAGATTTCTGTGACCAAGTCTTCTATGGCACAGTTCTGTCTCTTTATTTGAGGCAACTAGAACAGACATGCATTAGACATTGGATTATCTTTCAACATATCAAACCACATACACATTTCCACTGTTAAGAGCAACAAGCTGTGCTTTGCTCCCAGCAATGATTGTTTCAACACAAGTATGTTCGGTAGGATTGGGAGTTAGTGGCGGTATGGGAAAGGTATGAGTTCGTAAGTTAGAATGGACCAACAAGATAAGAATGAAAAGTTTAAATCCATTGACCTATTCAAACATAAAAGAATGTAAAGTAAGAATAAAAGGTTTGAATCTGTTGACTTATTCAAACATAAAGGAATGGAAGATAAGAATTAAAGGTTGGTATTCATTGACGGATTCAAACATAAAACAATGAAAAGTAAGAATGAAAGGTTTGAATCTATTGACAGATTCAAACATAAAAGAACGGAAAGTAATAACGAAAGGTTTAAATCCATAGACGGCTTTAAACATAAATGAAAGGAGTATGATAAGGTTGAATCCAAAATCGATCAATTGATAAAAGGAAACACAATAATACAATGTTAATTATTTTAGAAGACTTACTAATACTTGATTTATGAAGTTGAAATACATGAGATGTGTGGACATTCTCTAATCGGCAACGAAAAAGTAGATGTCCTCCTTATTAAAGGAAACTAGAACAAAACGATAGACATTGGGTTTAAACTCATCTTACTAACAGAATAATAGTTCAATACATCAATTCCACTACATGGGGAAAAGTGTCTTGTGAATGATTGTTATCAATCATTATTTTACCCTTTTGAGCCAACAACCTGAGGCAACTAGAAAGAAGAATGGACCATAAAGCTTTGGTTCATTAAATGAAAACATAAGAATGATTAGAAACTTTAGAGTTTAATAAGATTGATGTTTCATCAATTGAGTTAAGGCTTGGCTGGATTTTGCGTTTTCAAAACTTCTTTGAATTGTTACGAAAGATGTCACGGGATTCAGAATTTTTTAAGAATTAGCTTACACACAATTCTTGTTCATAGTGCCTAGCTCCATGTTTAATACTAAATAACTATGCAATGTGTATACAAGTATGTAAATCAATGCGGATCATATTAGATTTTGAGTAGATGTGAGCATAAGCCAAACGGCTTTGATAGGGGATAATAGACATTTCAGCCTCTAGTCCAGGAGATTGGTAATAGTTTTGAACAAAATTTTGAAAAATCTGTTGTGGACCATTTCCTAGAGATCAAACTTTTAAAGGTATATGTGTCTAAATCTTTTGTCAACACATCTACCAATTGATCCTTAGTTGGAACATGATGCAGAGAAATCAAACCTTTTTCAAAGCAATCCCTGACAAAGTGAGGTCTGATGTCAATGTGCTTGGTAGTGGAATGTGAAACTGGATTTTTAATGATGTTTTCAGCTACTTGACTATCTAACATGAGAGGAGTCTTTAAAGCAGTTACACCAAAGTCTGGTAGTTGATTTTAAACAGAAACACAATGTACATCACATGTGACTTGTTTTATGGAAGACCTCTTACAAGACCTTGTTTAGAGAGTGTGGTGAAGTTTTGAGATTTGTGTGACAAAGTTTTTCTATGCCACAGTTCTGTCTCTTTATTTGACGCAACTGAGAGCAGACATGCATTAGACATTGGATTATCTTTCAAATATCAACCACATACACATTTCCACTGCTATGAGCAACAAGCTGTGCTTTGCTCCCAGCAATGATTGTTCAATCTTTTTACCCACTTCTAGTCCAACAACCTTACAATGCATCATAGTAAAGAATGACCCATAACCCTTGTCGCTCGTTTAGATACACTAAGAAGATTGAACTTTAGATTGTCATAAGATTGACATTTTCAAACTTGAGTTTCCTTGCTTGAATTGTCCCTTACCCCAACACCCTACCTTTTAAATTGTTACCAAAGGATATATCACCCCTCCATGTGCTAGAAAATCGATGAGAAAGGCTCTACATCCTGTCATGTGCCTGGAGCCTCTACTACATACCATAAACTATGAAGGTAAGTGGAAGCACCCTGCACATCAGTAACATATTAGTTTTGTTGAGTGTCCAAAGCCAAAAGGCTTTGGACGGGGTCACAGACATTTTAGCGTCAAGTCTAGGAGAATGGTAAGAGTTTTGAAAGAATTTTGAAAACATCTGTTGTGGACCATTTCCTGAGATCAAACTTTTAAAGTTAGATGTGTCTAAATCTTTTGTCAACACATATGCCAGTTGATCCTTAGTTGGAACATGATGCAGAGAATCAAACTTTTTCATAGCAATCCCTGAAAAGTGATGTCTTATGTCAATGTGCTTGGTAGTAGAATGTGAAACTGGATTTTTAATGATATTTTTAGCTGCTTGACTATCTAACATGAGAGGAGTCTTTAAATAAGTTACACCAAAGTCCATCAATTAATTTTAAACAGGAAACACAATGTTCATCGCATGTGAATTGTTTTGATGGAAGACCTCTTACAAGACCTTGTTTAGAGAGTGGGGTGATAGTTTTGAGATTTTGTGACCAAGTCTTCTATGGCACAGTTCTGTCTCTTTATTTGAGGCAACTGAGAACAGACATGCATTAGACATTGGATTATCTTTCAACATATCAACCACATACACATTTCCACTGTTAAGAGCAACAAGCTGTGCTTTGCTCCCAGCAATGATTGTTTCAACACAAGTATGTTCGGTAGGATTGGGAAGTTAGTGGCGGTATGGGAAAGGTATGAGTTCGTAAGTTAGAATGGACCAACAAGATAAGAATGAAAAGTTTAAATCCATTGACCTATTCAAACATAAAAGAATGTAAAGTAAGAATAAAAGGTTTGAATCTGTTGACTTATTCAAACATAAAGGAATGGAAGATAAGAATTAAAGGTTGGTATTCATTGACGGATTCAAACATAAAACAATGAAAAGTAAGAACGAAAGGTTTGAATCTATTGACGATTCAAACATAAAAGAACGGAAAGTAATAACGAAAGGTTTAAATCCATAGACGGATTTAAACATAAAAGAATGCAAGTATGAGTGGAAGGTTGAGATCCGTGGTAAACTCGGATCAAACTTATAAGAAATGGAACATAATAAAGAAAGTTAATATCTTTAGACAAATATGAATCTAATACATTAGAATAATATGTAAGTATGAACAAAACACGTGAAGATGAATGATCGGATTCATTAACGACTAAGAGTCGAGCAAGGATAAAGGAGGAATTGCACCTCCCGCCCAACTAAGGTAAGCATAAACATAGTGGTTAAGCGGTGATAATACCATTGTCGGGTTAACTACATCGCTTGACTAACAGAATGCATAAGTATAGTTAAGTACATGAATGGACACGGAAGGATAAGTTATAGTTGATTGATAAAACGTAAATAAGAATGCATTAATAGTTTCGCTTTTGAAAAGCCAAACGAAGTCGAGGTTGCTAACTAGAAAGCAAGTAATGGTAAAATAACATGAAAGGTTTGGTTTATTAACATGTAAAAACAGTCGGAAGTTATTGTAGTAAGAAAACAATAGTTGAGGAGAGTATTGAATAAAGTTATGTTTCATTTTTTCCATCAGTGAGAATAAGGCTTTGGGGCTGGATTTTTGCGTTTTTCAAAAGAGCTTGGTGTGTTATTGGGAAAGATGTGACTCGAGGGATTCAAGATTTTTTTTACAAGGGAAAGCTGCTTTAAGAATTAAACCACACAAATATACCCCTTGTTCATAAGTAATCTACTCCATCGGCTATTACTAAATATAGGCCGATTGCTTGATGCAATGTGTTATACAAGTGTATTAGTAAAATCATGCGGATCGTATTAAGGATTGTCTTAGTATGATTGTGAGCATTAACCATCTGCTTTCATCCTAGGCAGGAAAATAGACATTTCAGCCTCTAGTCCAGGAGATTGGTAATAGTTTTGAACAAAATTTTGAAAAATCTGTTGTGGACCATTTCCTAGAGATCAAACTTTTAAAGGTATATGTGTCTAAATCTTTTGTCAACACATCTACCAATTGATCCTTAGTTGGAACATGATGCAGAGAAATCAAACCTTTTTCAAAGCAATCCCTGACAAAGTGAGGTCTGATGTCAATGTGCTTGGTAGTGGAATGTGAAACTGGATTTTTAATGATGTTTTCAGCTGCTTGACTATCTAACATGAGAGGAGTCTTTAAAGCAGTTACACCAAAGTCTGGTAGTTGATTTTAAACACGAAACACAATGTACATCACATGTGACTTGTTTTTATGGAAGACCTCTTACAAGACCTTGTTTAGAGAGTGTGGTGAGAGTTTTGAGATTTGTGTGACAAAGATTTCTATGCCACAGTTCTGTCTCTTTATTTGACGCAACTGAGAGCAGACATGCATTAGACATTGGATTATCTTTCAATATATCAACCACATACACATTTCCACTGCTATGAGCAACAAGCTGTGCTTTGCTCCCAGCAATGATTGGTTCAATCTTTTTACCCACTTCTAGCCAACAACCTTACAATGCATCATAGTAAAGAATGACCCATAACCCCTTTTCGCTCGTTTAGATACACTAAGAAGATTGAACTTTAGATTGTCAATAAGATTGACATTTTCAAACTTGAGTTTCCTTGCTTGAATTGTCCCTTACCCCAACACCCTACCTTTTAAATTGTTACCAAAGGATATATCACCCCCTCCATGTGCTAGAAAATCGATGAGAAAGGCTCTACATCCTGTCATGTGCCTGGAGCCTCTACTACATACCATAAACTATGAAGGTAAGTGGAAGCACCCTGCACATCAGTAACATATTAGTTTTGTTGAGTGTCCAAAGCCAAAATGGCTTTGGACGGGGTCACAGACATTTTAGCGTCAAGTCTAGGAGAATGGTAAGAGTTTTGAAAAGAATTTTAAAACATCTGTTGTGGACCATTTCCTAGAGATCAAACTTTTAAAGTTAGATGTGTCTAAATCTTTTGTCAACACATATGCCAGTTGATCCTTAGTTGGAACATGATGCAGAGAATCAAATCTTTTTCATAGCAATCCCTGACAAAGTGATGTCTTATGTCAATGTGCTTGGTAGTAGAATGTGAAACTGGATTTTTAATGATATTTTTAGCTGCTTGACTATCTAACATGAGAGGAGTCTTTAAATAAGTTACACCAAAGTCCATCAATTAATTTTAAACAGGAAACACAATGTTCATCGCATGTGAATTGTTTTGATGGAAGACCTCTTACAAGACCTTGTTTAGAGAGTGGGGTGATAGTTTTGAGATTTTTGTGACCAAGTCTTCTATGGCACAGTTCTGTCTCTTTATTTGAGGCAACTGAGAACAGACATGCATTAGACATTGGATTATCTTTCAACATATCAACCACATACACATTTCCACTGTTAAGAGCAACAAGCTGTGCTTTGCTCCCAGCAATGATTGTTTCAACACAAGTATGTTCGGTAGGATTGGGAAGTTAGTGGCGGTATGGGAAAGGTATGAGTTCGTAAGTTAGAATGGACCAACAAGATAAGAATGAAAAGTTTAAATCCATTGACCTATTCAAACATAAAAGAATGTAAAGTAAGAATAAAAGGTTTGAATCTGTTGACTTATTCAAACATAAAGGAATGGAAGATAAGAATTAAAGGTTGGTATTCATTGACGGATTCAAACATAAAACAATGAAAAGTAAGAACGAAAGGTTTGAATCTATTGACGGATTCAAACATAAAAGAACGGAAAGTAATAACGAAAGGTTTAAATCCATAGACGGATTTAAACATAAAAGAATGCAAGTATGAGTGGAAGGTTGAGATCCGTCGGTAAACTCGGATCAAACTTATAAGAAATGGAACATAATAAAGAAAGTTAATATCTTTAGACAAATATGAATCTAATACATTAGAATAATATGTAAGTATGAACAAAACACGTGAAGATGAATGATCGGATTCATTAACGACTAAGAGTCGAGCAAGGATAAAGGAGGAATTGCACCTCCCGCCCAACTAAGGTAAGCATAAACATAGTGGTTAAGCGGTGATAATACCATTGTCGGGTTAACTACATCGCTTGACTAACAGAATGCATAAGTATAGTTAAGTACATGAATGGACACGTGAAGGATAAGTTATAGTTGATTGATAAAACGTAAATAAGAATGCATTAATAGTTTCGCTTTCTAAAAAGCCAAACGAAGTCGAGGTTGCTAACTAGAAAGCAAGTAATGGTAAAATAACATGAAAGGTTTGGTTTATTAAACATGTAAAAACAGTCGAAAGTTATTGTAGTAAGAAAATAATAGTTGAGGAGAGTATTGAATAAAGTTATGTTTCATTTTTTCCATCAGTGAGAATAAGGCTTTGGGGCTGGATTTTTGCGTTTTTCAAAAGAGCTTGGTGTGTTATTGGGAAAGATGTGACTCGAGGGATTCAAGATTTTTTTTACAAAAGCTGCTTTAAGAATTAAACCACACAAATATACCCCTTGTTCATAAGTCATCTACTCCATCGGCTATTACTAAATATAGGCCGATTGCTTGATGCAATGTGTTATACAAGTGTATTAGTAAAATCATTGCGGATCGTATTAAGGATTGTCTTAGTATGATTGTGAGCGTTAACCCATCTGCTTTCATCCTAGGCAGGAAAATATCTGTTAATATCTTGTTAACTGTCACACCCTGACTCGCAACGGAAGCGCAAGCGGGGTTCAACATATACATGGTATGGATACGTTATTTAAAAAGGTACTGTATTACACAACACAAGCATCGGTTACAACGTTTGATTACACGCTAAGGTTTACTGTACATGCACTAATGTCCCAAAAGCGGTTGTCTTTGCTAAGCATGCTTCTATGTACACTAGTATGGATCAACAAAACTTGAAACCCGTACGCACTTCACTTTATACTTCTTTAGCTTTACCTGAAAAGCACATTAAGTTTGAACGGTCAACTACAAATAACTCGTGAATTTGTGGACGAGGATCGAGCTCCCGAAATGAGCAATCGATCTGATCTCGCTCAACTAGCAGAGGCGGAATTCACTGCTAAAGAGGTAGATATGACAAACAAGATAGATAGAACTTACTGTTTAACTGCTTCTGATCTATTAAAGACGTTCAAGTTATAGATGCAAGTCAACAAACTGACAGAGCTTCGCCGTATGAAATGACAAAATCTGTTTCTAGCTCTAACACAACACTTCCCTATTTATAGGTCAACATGACTCGTACTGAAGTGCGTGCACTAACAAACAAACAACTATGATTCGTTACGAAATACTGATTTCGTATGAAACACTCTCCTTTTTCGTGCGAATCACAGTGTAACACATATAAATTTTGCATTTTCTTATTTAAACATTAACTTGTAATCTTTATAAAAATTACGGATATATCCTAGATGTAGGCAATAGACATTATTCACCAACAAACTCCCCCTTGGATGTTGCCGTAGTCTGGATAATCTTCATAACTTCACTTTGATTTGACTTTAACGCCCAAAGAATCTCTTTAACAGCTTTCGACGTTCCTCAGAAGCAATAGGCTTTTGATCAGTCAGAGGACGTCGCTTTAAAAACTGAAAGCCCCTCAAAGATGCTATTCTTGAACGTTCAGCGATCCGAGCTTCTTTTTCTTCAGTTTTTCATTCATTTTTGCAAAAAAAATTATTTGTTTCAAAAATCCACTTGACTAACCAAGTCTAAGTTAATGACCCTGGTTATCCAATTTGCCTTCCAAGTCCAAGTTAATGACCTTGGTTGAACATATTTGACCAAACTGATTTATTTTAACATGTAAAGTTTCAAATTAATGAACTTTCTTGAGATTTGAGTAAACTTTGTTAAAAACTAGCTCCCAACCCATGATTCCAAGCTTTCTTCAGCAAGATGTTGCTATGAATCCAACCATTAGTATTTTTATCATCGGTAAACAAAAATAAAACTATTAAGCTAAGAAAACTAAAAATCTTTTTTGGTTTTTTAAGAAATTTTTAAAGAATAACAACATTTTTTGTGAATTTTGCGTTTTCAGAGGATCATTTCAAGCATTCATATAAGTCATCAGTACCATTAGTCTAGAAACACCTTTTAAGCTTTTAAACAAATTTACCTAGATTGCCAATATATTTATCCATTTAAACTTCTTCTCGTTTCTCAATTGTTTCAAGATCTGTTAAGGTATTATTAGAAACATGAAATAACTGTGTTTCCCATCTTAGAATATACTCCCGTATCGAGATTCCCAGAATGTCATATTATAGGTGAATATATCGAAATGATATATGTATATAGGGTGAATGCGAGACATTGAGAGCTCATGTTAGTACTACCATACAGACAAAGAGATGAAGACTCGTCTTTAGGTGGTGTTCCATTAAGGAATCTTTTATACTGCAAATATCATAATTGCTTAAGACATAATCATTTTATGAAGTTTTTCAGGGAAATAATTTGAAAGTATTATATGAGTCTAGGCCATTGCTTCCACAAAATCAGAAGAACTCGAATAATACCCCAGATATCAATCAAATATAAAGACCTAGTATCGTAGAATCTGGCATTCTCTCAAACGAAATTTCGGAGTACTAAGTCCATATATCCGAGAGATGTTAACCCATAAGTTAATCAGTTTTTGTGTTTTAGGTTTATATCTCGATAACAATCTACTGAACGAGTGAAGTCTATTGGCATATCCATAGCAAGACTTGCTTAAACACTTTTAAACAATACAATTCTTTAGCATATTGTGACTATCATTTTTTATTTACTATGATCACTCTTTTTACACAAAACTCTTTTTGATTTTTTAAATGTTTTTTTCATTTTCCTCAAATATTCTCCCACTAAAATCAAAAACATATTTTTGGATTTTAAGAAATTAGAAGAAAGAAGGTACAGAAAACGTTTAACTGATGACAAATTCACATCAAGTCTTCATCATCCTCAAACTCAACCTCAAACACATCCCCTGAGATCATATTTTTTAAACCATTTAGCTTTAACAAATTTTTAAACTTTGTTTTATCAAAAGCTTTGGTATAAAAAATATGCTTTTTGGTCATCAGTGTGGATTTTCTCAATTCATACCAACTTTTCTCGTAACAATCACAAAAAGTGGTGTCGAATCTCGATATGTTTGGTACGTGAGTGTTGACATGAGTTTTTGGAGATATATAGGCGTATCAAGAAATTGCAAACCAAAATCTCTCATCTGTTGCTGTATCCAGAGAATCTGAGCACAACAGCTGGATACCGAAACGTTTTCAGCCTCACAGGTAGAGAGAGCGACCGCGGTTTGTTTCTTGCATTGCCACGTTACCAAACGGGTTCTGAAGAACTGGCAGTCGGCCGTTGTAGATTTTTTATTCAGTTTGCAGCATACGAAATCATAATCCGAGTAACCTGTAAGATTAAAGTCATCATGTCTAGGGTACCACAAGCCGGTGCTTGGAAAACCCTTCAGATATCTCATTATGCGTTTAACGATAAGCAGGTGTGACTCTTTTGGATTAGATTGATAACGGAAGCAGAGGCACGTTGGATACATGATATCTGGTCGAGAAGCACTAAGATACACCAAGGATCCGATCATGGAGCGATATAAAGTTTCATCAACTTTTTTGCTAGTAAGATCTGGACATATGCCGTGATTTGGAGCTAACGGGGTCGATGCTGGTTTAGTTCCTATCATATTGAATTTCTCCAATATGTCATGAACATATTTTGTTTGATGAATGAAGATACCATCAGGCAACTAATCAACCTGAAGTCCTAGAAAGAACTTCATCTCCCCCATTGCGCTCATTTCGAATTTGCACTTCATGACTTCTTCAAAGTCTTTACACAACTTGTCATTTGTCGATCCAAAGATAATATCATCCACATATATCTGTACGACAATTAGATGTCCATCTACATCCTTCGGAAGAGAGTTGAGTCTACTGTTCCCCTGATAAAGCAATTATTCAAAAGATGATTCGATAATGTTTCATACCAAGCTCGGGGCTTGATGAAGACCATATAAGGCTTTATTCAAGAGGTAGACTTTATCTTTGTGCACTGGATCAACGAACCCCGGTGGTTGGCCGACGTACACCTCCTCTTTCACTTTTTCCGTAAAGAAAAGCAGATTTAACATCCAATTGGTACACCTTGAACCGTTTCCACGAGGCAAAGGCCAAGAATATTCGAATTGCTTCAAGACGTGCAACTAGGGCGTAGACTTCAGTATAGTCTATCCCTTCTTGCTGATGAAAACCTTGAACCACAAGTCGAGCTTTGTTACGCACCACAACTCCTCTATCATCTCTTTTACACTTGAAGACCCATCTTGTATTAATCTTTTTGTGATGATCTGGCAGGTCAACAAGCGTCCAGATGCCAAGTTTCTGGAATTGCAATAACTCTTCTTGCATCGCATCCACCAACTTCCTTCTTTCAACGTGTCTCTCCATTTCCCGGTTCAACCTGAGAAACAAAACAACTGTGAGAAAATTGGACTTGAAGTGGAGCAAAACTAGTATAGAAACAGCTTAGATTAATCTGATTGCGAGTTTGCACTCCTGATTGTAAGCTGCCTATAATATTCTCTGACGGATGATATGCAAGTGTCCTTGGTGTCACTTCAGTTGGAACATCTACTTGTGATTGCAAATTTGAGATATTTTCATCGAAAATCAGTACATATGAAGAAGCTTTATTCCTACATTAGACTGATCAGCCTGTTGGTTCAGAAAGTCTTCAATCTGTTCAGATCCTTCATCAGAACTAGTCCTCCATCGTTGAGAGTTGGTTTCCGATTAGAGTCATCATCTTCATTTGGCTAGACAGAAGATTCAGCAGCATTGACATTTTAAGCAGGAACCGGATTTAGAACAGAAGAGCTTTGATCAACATCAGACGTGTTAACTGGTAAAGACGTAGAAATCACCAACGGTCGAGGAACTTGTTCTTGATTAGATAACTGATGTTGTTGAAATAACATAACAAGTTCTTCTTCAGTTGGCACATCTGGAAGATCAAACGAATCCCACAATCCATCGTAGTTAAACAGCCACGAATCCCCACGCTTCTATGTAGGCGTTGTATATATTTGACAATCTACGTGCTGTGCTAGAACTACCTGGTTCAGACTCGGCAAGAAAACACATTTTCAGGAGTAGCATAACCAACAAAGAAACCCTCCAAAAGATTTGGCTCCAAATTTACCAGCCGGGTCCAAGACGGTACACGGTGATCCAAAAGGTTCCAAAAAAGCTAAGTTAGGCTTTCGTTGATTTAGCAACTCAAAACATGTCTTTTTGTGAGGCTTAACTGTCAACACACGATTTAGGGTATAGCATGCTGATGCCACTGCTTCACTCCAGAAACTGATCGGTAATTTCGAATCAGCTAACATTGTTCTAGCAGTTTCTATCAACGTGCGATTCTTTCGTTCAGCTACTCCGTTTTGTTGTGGAGTATAAGGGGCACTGAACTCATGAAGAATCCCCTTTTCATTGCAGAAATCTTGCATCTTCTTGTTCTTGAACTCCGTTCCATTATCACTGTGAATTCTCTTAATGGGCAAATGATATAAATTCTCGAGCTTTCTGAAAAAGATCATAAGAGTTTCAAACGTTTCATCCTTACTTTCCAGAAAGAACACCCATGAAAATCGAGAATAATCATCTATAACGACAAGATAATATAGATCTCCAGAAATGCATTTAACATTGACTGGTCCAAAGAGATCCATGTGTAGTCTTTCTAGTGGTAGCTTTATCGAATTCAACAGCTTTTTTCGGGTGTGATTTCTTATGCTGCTTCCCCTTTTTGCAGCTAAGACAATCATCTGATAAATGAAAACTTTTCAAATTGACATCCTCCACTAAGTCTTATGCACAAGAAAATTCATCTTTCGAAAATGAATGTGCCCCATTTTTCTATGTCATAAAATTGACTCTTTTTCGGTAGCTTTGGAAACAAGGCATTGAACTTTCTTTGACATGGTAGAAGCGATGCTCATATCAAGAACATATAAATCATTTTCTCGTGGAGCTCGCATCAGAATTCATTCTTCTGGAATCTTGAAACCAGGTCTTAGAATCAGACATTCTTTGTCATTGAAATGTGTCGTGAACTTCTTGTCACAAATTTGCCAGATACTAAGCAGATTGTTCTCAAGTTCAGCGATATAGTACACTTTATCAAACGATACAACACCGTTCGAGAGAATCCCTTCTTCAACAATCCTACCTCCCTGCGTTCCAGCAAATCCAACATATCCTCCTCGAATAGCTCTAACATCATTGAGCAGTGCAAGCATTCCTGTCATGTGGCAAGACGCTCCACTATCCATGATCGTCGAACACTTGGTGTGCGTACAACACTTTAAGCACCATGTACTAGTGTTCTTATGCATAACCTACCAAATCATAATATGATTTATCAATTCAATAGTTTCATATAATCCCATCATTTAAGACTAATACGAACTAACAATTACACAATTCATACATCAAACATCAACCTATTTGCACCTTATAGATCATCATATTTCATCAACATTTTTACATCCAATGGATTTAATTCCAAATCATAAAGTTAACCAAAAATTAGACATCTCATCTTCTACATGTTACTATAAACTAGTATTCATGATCAATTTCATCAAACATTTATGGATTTCACATACCCCACTTTATCAAATCACTAAAACATAAATTTCAACTTATTTGATAATAAGAACACTTAGATGATCACCAAACTTAATTCATGCATAAGCTTAGGCTTCAATTTCCCTTTAATTTGCTGATTTTGATGAGCTAGGGTTCTTCCCCTACTTATTCTTCTTCTCTGTCGACACACACACACACACACAGAAGTGTGTGTGTTTTAGTTTTTATTTAACATCTTTCTGTTTTATTCAATTTTGGCCCCTATAGTATGATGTTTATGTTATTATGGTCAAAACTATTATTTCATTAAAAACTTTATTCACATTCTAACTAGGGTCTAATTCTTAGTCACATTAAGCAATATTTATGTTTGCATATAACTTTATCTTAACATATTGACTATATATATATATGGATTTCTGGGATGTTACAAATCTACCCCCCTAGAGAAGGTTTCGTCCCCGAAACCCGATCACGTACTGAATAATTTTGGGGTAGTGTTTACGCATATCGTCCTCCATTTCCCAAGTAAGATCCGATCCTCTTTGATGCTGCCATTGGACCAAAACTTTATAAACGGCTTTGTTGCTAGGTGATTCACTTTAAAATCCTTTAAAGCTACCGATCTATCTGTATAGTTCAATTTCTTATCCAATTCAATATCATCAAGAGGCACGCATGCAGTTTCATCCACGAGACATTTTCTCAATTGTGACACATGAAATGTGTTATGTATTCCGTCTAACGCCGGCGGTCATTCTAACTGGTATGCCACTTCCCAATCCGAGCTATGATTTTAAAAGTTCCAACGTAATGGGATTGAGTTTCCTCGTTTACGAAACCGAATTATTCCCTTCCATGGTAAACTTTTAGTAGCACGTGATCTCCTACTTGAAACTCGATGGGTCATCTTCTTCGATCCGCATAGGCTTTCTGTCGGTCTTGTGCCGCCTTCAATCGTGCCCGTATGATATCTGTCTTCTCATTAGTTTCAGCCACAACGTCTTTGGGCGCAATATATCTTTGACCTACTTCCCCCCAACATACAGGGGTTCTACATTTTCTACCATACAACATTTCGTATGGTGCCATTTGAATGCTATTCTGATAACTATTATTGTAGGCGAATTCAACCAATGGCAAATGGTTATCCGAGTTTCCCCCAAAGTCTATGACACATGCTCTCAACATATCCACAAGTGTCTGAATTGTCCTTTCTGGTTGTCCATCCGTTTGTGGATGGTAAGTGGTACTAAAATGGAGTTTTGTTCCCATTTCCCATGGATGTTTTAATAGAAACATGATGTGAATCTAGTGTCACGATCCAACACAATGGAGATGGGTGCTCCATGACGAGCTACAATTTCATTTGTAAAAATTTCTGCCATCCTTGCTGATGAATAGTCTTCTTGATGGGTAGGAAGTAGTCGATCCACAATCACCCATATGGCATTGTGCCCCTTTCGTGTTTTGGGATGCTTAGTCACCAAATCCATTGTCATGTTTTCCCACTTCCACATCGGAATTTCTAATGGTTGTAATTTACCGCACGGCTTCTGATGTTCTGCTTTCACTTGTGAACATGTTAAAAATTTAGCGACATATTTAACGATGTCTCGTTTCATTCCCGGCAACCAGTAATTTTTCTTTAAATCTTTATACATTTTCGTTCCTCCCGGATGTATCGAGTATCGTAATTTATGATCTTCTTCGAGTAATATCGCCTTCACTTCACATAACCAAGGATCCAGATTCGCCCAAACCGAGTCTTGATTCCACTTGCAATTTTCTCTAATTTATCCGTAATCCCTTTTATCCTTTCCTTCTTAGGATCTTCTACGTTTAATGACTTGATTTGTGCTTCCCGTATTTATCCCAAGGAGATGAGATGTAGCGATCATTTCATAGACTTTACCCGAACTGTGGCCGGATGTTCCTTTCGGCTAAGGGCATCTGCCACTACATTTGCTTTGCCCTTCATAATCGTAATCCTTAATCAGTTCTAACCACCTTCGTTGTCTCACGTTGAGATCTTTTTGTTCAAAGAAGTATTTGAGACTTTTATGATCCGAGAATATGGTGAACTTTGTTCCATATAAATAATGTCACCATAGTTTTAAGGCGAACACCATAGCGGCTAATTCTAGATTATGCGTTGGGAAATCTTCTTCATGTGGTTTGAGCTGTCTTGAGGTATATGTTATAAATTTACCTCATTGCATTAAAACACCTCCTAATCCCTGACGCGAGGCATCCGTATACACAACTAAATCTTTCATTCCATCTGGTAGAGTTAACACCGGTGAATTAGACAGTCTCTCCTTCAGAACTTGAAATGTTGTCTCCTATTCAGGTCCCCATACAAACTTCTCACTTTTCCTTGTTAACTTAGTCATGGGTAGGGCTAATTTGGAGAAATCTTGAATAAATCTTTGGTAGTAACCCGCTAATCCTAAAAAACTTCTTACTTCGTTTGGATTCTTCGGAGGAATCCATTTCATAACTGCATCTACCTTGACGGATCCACTAAAACACCATCTTTGTTAATCATGTGGCCGAGAAATTGCACCTCTCGGAGCCAAAAGACACACTTGGAGAACTTCGCATATAACTTTTGCTACAAAGAATTTCTAATACTTCACGCAAATGGTTTGGATGATCGGCCTTGCTCAGGGAATACAATAAGATATCATCTATAAACACTATTACAGCTTTATCCAGCATGGGTCGACATACTCGATTGCCATAAATGCAACCCGCGCATTAGTTAGCCATAAAATTACTAGGAACTCGTAATGTCCGTATCGAGTTTTGAACACTGTTTTTTCCACATCTTCTTCTCGTACACGTAATTGATGATATCCCGAGCGCAAATCGATTTTTGAGAACCAACTTGCCCCTTGTAGTTGGTCAAATAGGTCATCAATTCGAGGTAAGGGATATCGATTCTTAACCGTTAATTTGTTTAATTCTCGATAGTCGATAAACATGTGCATCGAACCATCCTTCTTTTTGACAAATAATACGGGGGATCCCCAAGGTGACATGCCCGGGCGTATGAAACCCTTATCGAGAAATTCTTGTATCTTGTTCATTAACTCCCGCATTTTTGTAGGAGCCAATCTATAGGGAGTCGTAGCCACCGGTTTAGCACCTGGGTTTAATTTGATGCAAAACTCCACGTCTCGTACACGAGGAAGTCCTGGTAATTCATCCGGAAATACATCCTGACACTCATTTACAACTTCAACATTATCAAATTTTGGCGCGTCTTTAGAGATATCTATTACGTAAACTAGGAACGCCTTGCCTTCTTTTTATACGTACTTGACTGCCTCTACAATGGTACACAACTTCATTTCGACTTTTCTTTCCCCATAGATGCTTACCATATCCTTCTTGGTGATAACACTCGTATGATCTTAGTTTCGCATTGAATTTTTACATGGTATCGGGATAGCCAATCCATACCCACTACTGCCTTGAACTCTCCCAATACCATGGGCACAAGATGTGTTTCAAATTCCTCGTCTCTATAACGATTTTACATCCCTTACATATTTCATTCAATAAGTAGTTTTTGCTATCAACTACTTCTACTTCTAAAGGTATAAGCATTCGTTTAGTTTTAAAGGAAGGATAACTTATCAGTTCGTGTGATACAAATGGCCTACTTGCCCCAGAATCAAACAATACATTTATAGGTATTAAATTGATTAGAAAAATACCTGACACAACATTCGAAAGTGCCTTAGCTTCTTCGGTGGTGATTTGGAACATTCTTCCCTTAGCTCTCGGGGCATTATCCTTTTTCCCATCCTTACTCCCTTTTTCTTTCAACTTTGGGCAATTTTCCTTGACATGTCCTGGTGAGAAACAATTGAAACAAGTTTTGTCTTTGTTTGGGCATTTGTAAAAAGGTGTCCTTCTTGCCCGCAGTTGTAGCATCCTTTCTTACCCAACATACATTCTCATGTGTGCAGCTTTCCACAAGTTTTGCATCTGGGAATCCCACCCTTCACACTATCCTTCTTGTTGTAATCATGGACTTAAGTTCTTGGTCGGACTGGGTTAACACTCCTTTCGATCGTTCTCTTTTCTCCCCGCTCTACTTGATGCTTGAGCTTTATCTCTCAATTCGTTACCCAATTGATCAGTTCATTTAGGGTTTCACACTTTGAGGGAGTGATGAACTCTCTAATTTCTGCCTTTAACATGCCATGATAATGGTTAATTTTCATTCTTTCTGTCTTCATATGGCCTTGACAAAATTTTAACTTGTCAAGAAACACATTAGTAATTTCATCGACAGATTCCTTACCTTGACGAAGGCGTAAAAACTCCTCCTGAATTCGATCAATTGTGGATTTCTGGCAATGGAACTTTAAGAAAGGTTCCTAAACTCTTGCCACGTTAGTTCTTGAAGCTTCTCTTCTCCTAATTCCTTGTAATGGGCGTCCCACCAATCCATTGCTTGAAGTTGGAGTTGGCCCGTTGCAAACATTACATGGTCTTCTTTCTCGCACACCAACTTCTTATAAACACGGCCTCCATGTTGGAAATCCATCTTTGGCATATGATAGGATCGATTTTCCATCATACATTGCTGGGTTACTGGCCATGAAGTCCATATATGTGCATCTACGGGTCCCCTTTTTATTTTGTAGCCCACTCATCCATTCCTTTAGCTCTTTTATTTTGCTAGTCATGACTTCTTCTACTGCTTCTAAGACACGGCTTTCTACCTCTTGCGCTAATTGAGGAAGTTAGCTTGCATAGCTTTTGCAACCTCCTTTGAGATCTTCTCATTCATAACTTCTTGACATGCCAAATTGTTATCCTTCAAATTTCTATCATCTTCCATCTACATAGGTATTATTTTACTTTCACTAGGATATTCATTCATTAACCTTGTTATGATCATTCGTAGCAATTTTTATTATCACTCATACTTGAAGTGTTCATTTCATAAATGATCAAAAATGGTCTAGAGTCATCTACGTGCATTCAATAATTCAAAAGACTTATTCTTTCATACATTCTTATTCTTCATTCGGAATGTTACGTTCTCAACATATCTTATCATGGATCAATTGATATTTACACAACTTCTTATAGTTAAATTTTACTTTTCGGGTTCCTTATGGGTTACGGATCGTGTTAGGAGATTCGGAACTTGTAATGTGAAAAGAAAACATGTTCAGTTTATGTGGGGCGTCAACGATGCCCATACACAGTGTCACTGACGCATCCCTGATTGTTGCATCGGGGCTTAGATGCTTAGACAGTGGATTAACCCGTCGGGGATAGAGGTATCATCAGCGACGACCCATCTGTACTGTAGACGCTGTTTTCTCTTATTTCAGCTAATGCAACCCGTTTACAAGCCCCGTCCCAACCCAAACTGACCCATAATGTCCGTAACATCTCATAACACTCCATAATCATCCCATACATTAACCCGTCATATATTTATGACTAATAAGTAAAGACACTTACTTGAATGACGTCTCAGAGCGAACACACTTATACACGACCCTTCGGTTTAAGTTCAAGCACTTCAACTCGTGCTTGAATCCCTCAAACCTGGGCTCTGATACCAACTTGAAACACCCAACATAGTTTTAAGACTAAAATGCTATAAAATTTGAACTTTTTAAAACATAGCTTAAAAGTTACCATTTTACCTTTGAGATTAATGCCACAAATGAGGCTATCAAATATTTCAACTACATGAAACCAAACTACTAACTACCGAGCTTAATACATCCTCTTACAAAAGTAATTTGAAGTAAACTTATCATTTACAAACCCAAATGTAGTTTGACCCGTTTGTCGTTATCACATGCGGAAGCATTAAGAGGGCAAAAAGTGTGTTTGTGCCGATCCAGCGTCATCACTATGAACGGGCTTTACCTACACATCAAAACCATCTCATTAACAATACATATAATATCAAGATTACTAATTACTAACAAATTAGTAAAGTTATTATAGCATTTCTTAGTTCAACCATAAATCTTACTAGTGCTTGTCAACATAATTCATTGACTCATTCCTATCGCTTTTGCATAACCATTTCTTTTGACTTTCTTCTTCACACCCGGTTGACCCATTCTAAATCGAGTCAACACAAGGTCATTCTTATACATTCTCATTCTTACCAGGTCGACCCATTCTACATGAGTCAACACAAGTCGTACTTTCACATTCTCAATCTTATTCATTTGACTCATTCTACATGAGTCAACACAAATCATGCTTTCACATTCTCATTCTTACCTGGTTGACCCATTCTACATGAGTCAACACAAATCATGCTTTCACATTCTCATTCTTACTCGGTTGACCCATTCTACATGAGTCAACATAAATCATGCTTTCACATTCTCATTCTTACCAATTCTTTGACCAACCTTTAATTAAAGTAATAACAAGTATAACCCTTTACGAAGATATGACGTAGTCCGTCTATAATTAAACGTTAATTACGAGTGAGTAAATAACATACCTTGGTCTTGCACTTTCGGTCGTTTCTCTGAGCTTGTTTCTTCTTCTTTCAATCCAACACATAATCCATTCATACTTAGATTACTTGTTCGTTTATACGCAAACCGTATTACTCTTAACTTGTTTTTTTACAACTTAACCCATATCTAGTTCAATTTCCATCATATCTATATGCTATTAACTTTCAATTTATGTAAAGCCCATGTACTAGTGTTCTTATACATAATCTACCAAATCATATTAAGATTCATCAATTTAACTAGTTTCATATAATCCCATCATTTATTACTAATCCGAACTAACAATTACACGACAATTCATACATCAAACATCAACCTATTTGCACCTTATAGATCATCATATTTCATTAACATTTTTACATCCAATGGGTTCATTCCAAATCATCAAATTAACAAAAAATTAGACATAGCTCATCTTCAACATGTTGATATTAACTAGTATTGATGATCAATTTCATCAAACATTCATGGATTTCACATAACCCACTTTATCAAATCACTAAAACATAAATTTCAACTTACTTGATAATAAGAACCCTTAGATGATCACCAAACTTAATTCATGCATAAGTTTAGGCTTCAGTTTCCCTTTTAATTTGTTAATTTTGATGAGCTAGGGTTCTTCCCCTGCTTGTTCTTCTTCTCTGTCGACACACACACCAACAAGAGCAAGACTTCAGACTTTGAAATATACTTGTTCTAGTTGAATCCTTCGTCCTCTTGAGAAACAACAAGAGCTTTATCTTTGGAATTTGATGAACCATCCTCAATTTGATTCATTCTTGATGTAGTCTGAGGGTGTGAAGTTTTTTGATAAATCGCCTTTTTGTAGTAGTCGTCACCAAATGGATTCTAGTTTCGTTTTCTTCGCGGTTCAGACATTCTCTCTTGAAGTGTCCTTTCTCTCGACATTTAAAAAAGTGACTTTTGATTTATCAAACCCTAGCTTTCCATCTGGACCACCCAAACTAGGATTACCAATCTTCTGGATCGATTTGATCATAATCTTCCTTCGTCATATTAGGATTACCAATCTTTCCAGCTACCAGACTCTCATATAATTCTAAAACGAATGCAAGTAAAGCCATGTGCTGTTTTGTAGTATTTTCTGTAAATCTTGAGCATTCTCGAAATTCACAGTAATATTGCACTGTAACATTTGTTGGTTCAAGTTGTTTTGGTTGCTCTGGTTGCTTTGATAATTGTTTGAATTTTGTGAAGATTGAGGTGTTTGTGGTGAGTTAGGACCATAAGTTGGAAATGACTGAAAACCCCCACTAGTGTTTGAATGGTTTGAAGAAGTACTCAAAGAATTGTCTTCGTTGAAAGTAGTATGTATTTTTGGACTTTGAGTGTTGGCTGTTGAACTACCTTTGTAATACAGATTCACGTCTTGTTGAATGTGTGATCCGTTAGTTTTAGCCATCTTTTGCATTTCGAGCTCGTGACCTTCCAGTTTTTCTATGACCTTGACAAACTGATAGTATTATATTCTAATTTGTTTTTCAAGATTGTCAAGTAGGTTGACCAATCTCCTTCAGGTAATGCATCAGCCAATTTGTCCACTAACTCTTTGTTCTCTTTTAGAATATCCAATCTTTTCATCTCAACATCCAGGTGATAATACCTTTCGATTAACTTGTTCATTAATTCACCTTTTAGAAGATTAAAGATATCAAACTTTTTTTTCAACAAAGCTTTCTTGCTTTTGATCATTTGGGTGCTTCCATGAAATTTCACTTTCAAGGGGTTCCAAACAGATTAGGTGTCACCATCATGTTGTAACAGAGTAAATATATCTTATTAAATGGCTTGCTATAGGATGTTCATAATTTTCTTTTCCCTCACGAACTTATCTTTCTCTGCTAGAGTAAGCTGAGTTAATGTCTTTTCAAGCTCATTCTCACCAATAGGTGTAACATATTTCTCTTCAATGGCGTACCAACAATCAAAATAATTTGCTTGTACCAAGTTAACGAATCTCTTGTTCCATCCATAAAAATCATCCAAACACATCAGCTTTGAAGGTTTTATCATCGTGCCCATCTCATTTTCGAGACTTAGATTTTGAACTGCTGCTGTTGAAAATGTTGACGTTGCGAATGCATTGTAGAATTCGTTATCCATTTCGTCAAAAAATTTGGTCAAAAACAGCTTGGTGCGAATTTAAATTTGTGCAAAGTTACCCTGGTGCGAAGTAAACAAAAAATTCAAGTAAATCCCAGTTCGTATGAAGGCAAACCAATTTTGCAACAATTCTATATTTGTGCGAAGGTAGAAACAATTTTTCAAGTTTATCTTCATGCGAATGTGGACTTTTAATTTGGACAGAATTTTACTTCGTACCAAGTAAATCTATCGTCGTGCGAAGTGACAAGTTCGTACGAGTGTGCTTTAAAATTTCACGTTTTTTGATGATTTTATCATTATTCTGTTCGGTATTAGGTTTGAGTCTTTCAAGGATTTGTTAGAAGTAGATTTTACGTATTCCTTTGAAAAATTAGTCCATTTTGACCGTTAAATGCTTGAAAAATGATAAAAAGAGTGAAAAATGAGTAGAAGAGAAGTAGAATCTTAATGATTGGCTTCAAATCAGGCCTTCAAGCTGTTATACCACTTGTAAGGATCTACTCTCCATTAGTTCAGGTCTTAATTTGATTAACTAGTCATGAAATGCACGGAATTCATTTTATTATAGTGACGATTGATCAACAAATACTTTTCAATGTTTCTGTTTCATTGATTGTTAAACTTGTACAGCCTGAAACGATTTTGACTAGGCTTCGCCTTATCAGTCAACCAAAATGTACACAAATGAACTAGCCTATCCACCTATATATAGACAACTAACTTCGTGCGGAATGGATAGCTAACTTGTACGGAGTGAGTCAACTCCGTACGAAGTGACAAGCTACATTGGTACGAAGAGATCACTTCGTACGAAGTGAACATACATACACCAATATCTAACATTTCAGGCCTATTACATGACACAGACATGACCAAAGACGTAGGCGATAGACATACTTCATTAACATTCCCCCAGAGACGCGTCTTGATTTCTGGTGAAGAAAGCTAGTGGTCTTCTAAATTTTCTTTCAACAAGTACAAACTTAAACCACTTCTTTCGAGCTTCTCTAATCTGATATTTACTCGGTCTCGAAGTTTCACCTTCCTTAATTTTCTCTTCGATCTTTCTTTTAACAAGATCTTCAGCTTCATGCGCAAACATCTTAGTAAACGTCGGGAAATCATCAGTATCTTTACTAAAATAACGTGGAACTTCATTATCTGAATCATCTTCCATGATAACATCATCATAATCGTTTGCATCTGGTATTGCCTCGAACACGTATTCATCAGGCGTTTCAATACGATGTTCATAAGGTCTTCTAAATAATCGAATTCAAACGATTCTTCGTTTATTCCACACACCTAAGCAATCTCCTCTTTTGTGAAATTACGTTCATACTCCCCTTCTTCCACATTGTGAAACTAGTATATCATCTTTTGAGTTGCAGGAGCAGCCGTTATAGGTTCAACGTCTGTGAAAATTCATGTAGTGTCATCTTCATCCATCACCTTCCTCCTGGTGTACTCTTTTCTGTAACTACTGGTTCAGCTCTAGTAGTTTTGTTTCTATCACAGGTTCCTTAGTCACTTTCCTTGCCTTCTTAGTCATCGGTGACCCAGTCTTCTTAACAGTCATAAAAGCTTTACTCTTTTAACGTTTAGATGCTTCCTTTACTAGTTGCTCTATATTAGAAGGAATATATGTTTCATTCACCACTATCATCAGACCGTTTCTTCTTAGATCTTGTAGCTCTTTTCTCAATTCTGACTATAGGGATCATGCGTTGTAGGAGCCATCTTAGTAATATCAATATCACCATCACTCTCTATTGATTCAGAATCAGCTTCATTACCAGACCCTCTTTGCATTTGATTTTCAATGTCTAGGGCTATCTCAACAGTATCTTTTCAGAAGTGGTAGAAATCACACCATCTTCACCACTTCTTCATCCCTCAGCATAGTTTTCACAGCTCTCTTTTGTTTGGTCTGTTTCTTTGCTTTCTGTGGCTTCTCTTCATTCACAAACCACTTGCTTTGCTTTTATTTGAAATCCTCCATTTGTTTATCTCCGTTATCGGAGTTACTGACATCCTTTCTCAATCTATCGTTTGGCGGTGCCCCATAATTCTAATTCCCTAAAAATCTAATCAACTTCTTAAACTTTGGAATGTCTTCCTCAGTTTGGTTCTTGTATGTATTGAATCGATCCAAAGAAAGATTATTCATGTGTTTTAATGGTAGCAGATCAGATTTCTCCTCTCAAGATTCGGTAGAAGATGATCTAATAGCATTTGCACAAATCTCGGATACATTAGCCATCTATCCGGTGTCAGATTTCCCTTCATCTTGTCAAATGTAAGCTTTGAAAAGTTGTATGGAATGTTCACTGTTAGGGCTACGATCATGCACACTATATCATCTACTACGATATCATATCCACCTTTTCTGTGCTCGAGTGCATGTATGACCACGTGCATTAAGAATTTATATGTCTAGAGATATTGATCTTAGCAAAGTTCGTTTGATTCACATATTCTGTATATCCCATAGAAAAAATATCCCTTGACCATTCTTTCTGAATATCCAGTTGGATTGTCTTCTTTTCACCGAAAGCTAAAACTTCTCTGATAAATTGTTTAGTTATCACAACCTTATCTATGTTTCCTTCTTTGACCACAGAATAAATCGATGGAGGGCTTTCCACAAAATTGGCATTCTTCCATAAATTTCAATGTGACTTCTGTATGACGGATGTTGTTCTGTAACAACTTTCTTTATTCTTGATTGTTCAAAGAATGGTAAGATTTCTTTAAAATGTGTCATTTTCATAAGAGTATCAACGATCACAAAGCAAATGTTGTGATTTGAATCAATATTAGTCGCCTTTGCCTGAAAGATATTACAATTAAATACTTAGAAAATTTTTGACAATTTAAAACTTTGGAACGAATGTATCAAAACTCAAATGGATAAACATTTTAAGAACGAATGAGTTTGGTACGGATGACCATAACTAGGAACGAATGAACATGTTGGAGCGAATGGACTTGATCTGTGCAAAGGAAACCATTTTATCAACAGATGACAAAAGTTAGGTGGATCAGTGAACGGACGGGTTACATTCATGCGAAAGAAAACCAATTACAATTAATGACCACAACTCGTGCGAATGAACTACGTTCATGCGGATGAACTTCATCCGTACGGACGAGTTCCACCGTTCCAAATTCAAATTTTCCCAAATTTCAATTTCAATGTTTTAACATGTTTTGATCAAATTGATGGTTATCTTATAACGTGAAAATGCCGATATACACATAAGTATGTTCAATTTTATGGTTTAACCATCAAAATGATCTAGATCTAGGTTTTATTATTTGTTCATCCGTATGTCCAATTTTAAGTCCAAATTTTGCATGTCCAATACCTTTCCCATTTTATGTGTTGTGCTAATCAACACTAAGACTTGATTTAGGCAGAGTAACGGTACTTAGAAAACTTTTTCTCTCAAAAATACTTTTGGTGCGGAAGTGAGTTTGTACGAATGCGGATTCATTCGTGCGAACCAACTTATATATGGACATTGTTCTTGGTCCGTGTGAAGCAGTTACCTTCGTGCGCATCAAGATGTTTTCATACAAATGAGCTCTTCCGTGCGAAGGAAGTTCCTTCGTGCGGATGAGACTCATTCGCATGAAATCCCGTTTTTTCAACTTTTTCAAATTTCAAAAATTTTACCAGTTTAACAACCCACTTAGTTAACTAAGTCCAAGTTATGACACTGGTTATCTAATTTGCCAACCAAGTCCTACTTAAAGACCTTGGTTAAACACATTATAAACAAACTGATGTTTTTATGTCTGTTAAGTTCAAACTAATGAACTTGTATTCTATTCAAAGTATTTTCTATTTTAGATTAGCTCCGAACACGTTGTTCTTCAGCAATTGTTCAGTAGCTTTGGATTTTGAAAGATCAGTATTCCATCATCACATCAGTAGTCGAAAATGTAACATTCATTGTAAAACAGGTTCTAAACCTGCTCCATTTTGTAATTCAAGTATATGATATGAAGTTTCATTACGTATTTACGTTAAACGTTTAAATTCGTTATATTAATTGCATTAAATAATAATTAAAACAATAGGGCTAAAATAATAATGAGAATAAAAAATGATAATAATATTAATAAATAAACTAATAATAAAAACAAAAAAAAATCATACAAAGGGTGACCGCGCGTATCGAACCCCGTTCACCACCCAACCAACACAAACCACACACCACTACACTACACACACATATCTGTTCTAATCCTAAATCAATTAAGTTATATACCAAAACAAAACCTGAATTTGAAATTCAAAATCGCAGTGATATAACAGTCAGAACATAATTGAAGCAATCAATCTAAATACCGTTTTTCTCTTTCAATTAACGCCTATAACTGCTTAAAATCATGAGAATTAACTGAAATCTTGAATCAATTACGCAATCATCAATCCTGGTTAAAATCGAAGCATTTAAATCATAGAACTACACCCCCTCTATAAATAGTGGTCTTAAACTTCTTTTGAACTCGCTCACACACTCGCTTATACTCTCAAAAACTCCGCACTCTCTGTCTTCAAAATATTACGTCGCCGGAAAAATCTTCAGTCGCAAGAACTTCACCGGAGATCACACCAGTTTGGTTAGATTTCTCATCGGCTGGAATCTTTAAATCGTGCGCGCTCGTTACCAAATCAAGAACGCACCCACTGTGAGTGAATTCCTACTAACTTCCCCTTTTTATTCATGATTGGGGGTGTATCATGTGTCGTTTCTTTACATCATTTATTCAAACATTTGTGATACTACCATTATATGAACTAACATGCTATGTGATATTTGGTTTGTTGTTATTTGTTGTTATACTTTATCATTTCAGTGAAGCTTTCACATTAGGCCCATTAGTTCCTTTTTCATACGGTAGAGCATCGCGTTGCCTAATTAGATCGGCTCCGTTCAATTGAGCCTTGATCTCACAGCTCAGAATTTATCGTGTTCACGTGTACATTGCTAGAAGATTATCTGGTTTGTGGATAGTTTACATATATGTTTGCTCATATTTGGTTTATGAACATTTTTATTAAATTAATCAACATATCATTTCTTTCAAATGTTTAAACGGGATTCACTCGCCAACTTTTGTTGACCCAAATCTCTATTTTTACACATGATACAGGTGATCAGGTTGAAACAAAGAACACATAGGATTGAGCCTTAGAAGAAGAAATAATCATTACTTGAATGTTTTGTTTAGAACATTTGATGATTGTATGGTTTATGTGTTGATTGGAATATTTATTTTTAATTTGAAATAATAAATATGAAACTTTTAATAGTAAATGTCATGAACTTTAATGAAAACACAATCATGCCCCGACTACCATATCCGCTGCGAGTCAGGGTGTGACAGATTTGTATCAGAGCTTTTGACTTTAGGGATATAGGATAGGTTATTAGACCCTTAGAGCCTATACTATAGTCAATTAGATTTTAATTGCTTAGGGGTTAATTAGTTATATGCAAACTCATGATATTTACTTGTTTTACATTTATCTCACACACAAATGCATGCAAGCACTCCTACTATTGTATGATTTTAAGTGGTATTCAATGTGATATACATATTGGTAACATAACAAGCTTACATATATACGCATTATGCACGTCTCAGTTTTCACATGACATTTTTTCATGCTTTCTTTCTCAAAATTTTGTGATGTTTCAATTTTTCAATCTCATCAAAGTGAGTTCTACGATGTAGTAACTGGAAGGGTACAAGTACCAGTAGTCGAAACGTCCTGTCTAGGATTGGCATTCGTATAAATCCAATATAATGGACCAGTTTGCATACCTGGGGACTAAGGATGAGAGTACGAAGGACCTATTAGGCCAAAGCATGCCACACCAAACGTCGTGTGAACTAACCCCACTTTGAGTTGTCACTGTGTCTACACTTGGACCCCCTTCGACTTTATACCTCGCAATCATGTTTTACATTTTCATTCGGTGGTGCAAGTGTTAACAGGCCAAAACCAATGTGAACCCTATAAGGCCCAGTAGTCATGGGGGCCCACATGACTACCTAGGCCAAGTATGGGGGACATGTGGGGGCCCAAACACGAGCAAGGCCCAAGACATACAATGGATGTAGTGAATTTATTTTTCTCAATTATTTTATGGATGTTAATATCTAAATGCGACACATGATACCAAAACGTGAAATTCATAATCGCGTTACGTATTTGCTGTAGATGTCTTCTAGGCACTCTCGAGGATGTAAGAGATCAGGAAGATCCGGCGAGCGATGGCTGCACAAATAGCCCAACCAATGGCCGCCGTAATTCCCGACATTGTAATCCAAGTCCAACAAGCCCTCGTCGCTAATCCTGTCAACCCAATCAACCAAGAGGGTCAAAATGCTGCCAAGCCTCCCAAAAACACCACCATGTGCACCTACAAGCACTTCAACTCATGTGACCTTCCAAAGTACGAAGGGACTGAAGGGGACACCACTCTCCTTCGTTGGTTTGAAGAGATGGAGAGTACTTTTCTCAATTGTAATTGTCCCAACGACCGTAAGGTGTGTTATGCTACAGGTCGTCTATATGGGGTAGCACTCACATGGTGGAATGCTGAGAAAGGCAGACGAGGCGTCGAAGCCGCGGTAGCCTAACTTGGGAAGAATTGAGAGAACTCATGACTAGACGCTTCTGTCCAAGAAGTGAAATTAAGAAGTTAGAAGATGAGTTCTATTTCTTGAAACAGAAGGAGTAAGACCATATAACCTACAACAAGAGGTTTCTCGAGTTGAATCAAATGGTTCCCAATTTGTTCACTCCTCTCTACCATTTGATCGAGCACTACATTCGGGGTCTTCCCTCGAAAATTCAAGACTCTTTGATGAGTACTATGCCTGCAACTTTTGAAGCAGCAATGGAGCTAGCTACTGACTCACTGAAAATCACATCAGGAATGAGGATGCCAAAGACGAGAAGAAGAAAGATAAAACACTTGCGGAAACCCCTACCTCAACCCAAACTGATTCTCTTCTCGATTCGCTGGAAAGAGAAATGGGAAGAATTTTTCCGTCACACAAACAAATCAGCCAACCCAAACCAACCAACCCATTGCCGCCATTCCAAATACACAAGTTGCTCCTCCTACCGCTCCATTCAAGAAACAATATACAGGACCTCACCTAAAAATGCAACCAATGACAATATCACCACCCTCTTGAGAACCCATGACTTCACTGCACAAGTTTGGCCGTGTAGGTCATACAATCCAAACCTGTCGCGCTCTTCAAAGACCAGCCCGCAACCAACCTCAAGCCCAATCAAACAACCAAGGGGTGGCCAAGCTCCCTACAACAACCTCTAATATTATCACCTGCTCAACCAACCTCAAGCTCAATCAAACAACCAAGTGGTGGCCAAGCTCCCTACCAACAACCTCTACTATTACCAACTGCTCAACCAATGGCCCAACCCTTTTACCAAACCAAGTACCCTATGATGCCACCCGTCACAGCCTGTTTCAATTCCGGTGATCCAACCCATTTCCGCAACACCTGTCCGCCTTTAGTGAACATCATTAACGCACAAGATCAAGCTAATCCTGTGAACCAAGCCAATCAAGCTAATCCGCCAGCACGAGGTAGAGCTTTTAACATCAACACCAACCAGGCTAGAGCGGATAACAACGTGGTTAACGGTACGTTTCTCATTAACAGGAGTTATGCATCTATTCTTTTTGACACAAGCGCGGATAAGAGTTTTGTGTCCTTAGAGTTTGAATCTATTCTTGGTTTACCTCGCGTTAGTCTAGCCGAATCATTTACAGTGGAAGTAGCAGACGGTGAACCTATTACGTTAGACTCAATCATTGGCGATTGCACTCTTACTCTCAATGATCATGATTTTCCATTCGATCTTATTCCTATGAAATTAGGTAGTTTCGACGTCCTCATTGGTATGGACTGGCTTAGTAAGCATCACGTTGAAGTCGTTTGTTATGAAAAATTTTATTCGAAATCCTCTCACCGATGGTTAAGCTCTTCGTATTCTTGGTGAAACACCATCCAAAGGACTCAAGTTGATGTCATGCCTTCAAGCTCGAAGATACCTTCGCAAAGACTACATAGCATTCTGTGCGAGAAGTCGAATTTCAATCGATCTTGTACCCTGTGCTACACCAGTTGCAAAATCTCCATATCGGTTAGCCCCATCTGAAATGCAAGAGTTAGCTAGCCAGCTGCAAGAGCTGACTGACAAGGGATTCATACGTCCTTAGCTCAACACCTTTGGGTGCGCTGGCTCTTTTCGTAAAGAAGAAGGATGGAACTTTTCGAATCGACTATCGAGAGCTCAGCAAGTTGACAATCAAGAATTGCTATCCTTTACCTCACATCAATGACCTTCTAGATCAACTTCAAGGTGCCACTGTTTCTCAAAAATCGATCTTCGTTCTAGTTATCATCAACTTAGAGTACCTGAAGAAGACATTCTGAAAACTGCCTTTCGAACTCGCTACGGGCACTACAAATTCATGGTCATGCCTTTTGGTTTGACTAATGCTCCTGCCGTTTTCATGGATTTGATGAATAGGGTGTGCAAACCCTACCTCGATCGTTTCGTTATTGTTATTATCGATGATATCCTTATTTATTCTAAGACCATATCCAATCATGAACGACACCTTCGACTTATCCTAACACTTTTGAAAACCAAAAGCTTTATACTAAGTTTTTGAAATGTAAATTCTGGTTAAAAGAAGTTCAATTTCTTGGTCACATCGTCAACAACAAAGGAATTCATGTCGACCCTACAAAAATTAAAGCTGGCAAGCTCCATGCACTCCTATTGAAGTTAGATATTCCTTGGTTTAGCTGGTTATTATCGATGTTTTATCGCCAATTTCTCCCGTATTGCCTTACCACTCACAACCATCACTCATAAGGGCAAGCCCTTCGTTTGGGGGCCCAAGCAAGAAGAGGCTTTTCAAACCTTGAAATAAAGCTTTGTGATGCACCCATCCTCACACTCCTTGATGGTTGTGAAGACTTCGTGGTCTATTGTGACGCATCAGGGCAGGGACTAGGGTGTGTCTTCATGCAAAGAGGAAAGGTGATAGCCTATGCCTCAAGACAACTCAAAGTACATGAAAAGAATTACACCACTCATGACCTTGAACTCGGAGAAGTTGTGTTTGCTCTAAAGATATGGATACATTATCTCTATGGTACCAAGTGTGAAATTTACACCGACCACAAGAGCCTTCAACATATCTTCAATAAAAAAGAGTTAAACATGAGGCAACGAAGATGGGTCGAACTTCTAAACGATTACGATTGTGAAATCCATTATCATCCTGGTAAAGCAAATGTCATAGCAGATGCTCTTTGCCGAAAAGAGTATGCTAACTCCATTCCTCTTTTGTATTCTCAAATCGTGACTGATCTTCAAAACCGCATTCGCGCAGCACACCATACTTCTGTCACAGAAAATGATGTACGAGATAAATTATCTTGTGGAGCTTAAACCAAGTTAGAATCCAAGTCCGATGGTATCCTTTACTATCTAAATCGTATTTGGGTACCTGATCGTGACAATCTTCGTACTTTTCTCATGAATGAGGCCCACAAAACACGATATTCTATACATCCAGGTGCTGATAAGATGTACCAAGTGCCTCACACATTCGAAGGTTAAGGCCGAACATCAAAGACCTTCAGGATTACTTGTTCAACCCGAAAAACCCATCTGGAAGTGGGAAAATATAACCATGGATTTTATTACCGGTTTACCTCACACCTCCAGTGGGCATGATATGATTTGGGTTATTGTCGATCGTCTTACCAAGTCCGCCCATTTCATTCCAATCCGCGAAGACTACAAAAATGAGAAGTAGCTCGTATTTACATAGATGAAATTGTAAGTCGACACATTGTGCCTTTGAGTATCATTTCGGATAGAGATGGACGTTTTACTTCATGAACATGGCAAGCCGTGCAATCAGTGTTGGGGCACACACTTAGATCTCAGCACCGCCTTTCACCCTCAAACTGATGGTGAATCTGAATGCACCATACAGACTCTTGAAGACATGTTGTAAGCATGTGTCATCGGTTTCAAGGCAATTGGGATACTCATCTACCATTAGTTGAATTTGCATACAATAATAGTTACCATTCGAGCTTTGGAATGGCTCCTTTTGAAGCACTATAGGGTCGTAAGTGTCGATCTCCTATATGTTGGCATGAAATCGGTGAAGCAAAAATCACTGGACCTGAATTGATCCAAGAAACAACCGATAAGATTCTTCAAATCCGCAATAATCTTCTAGCAGCTTAGAGTCGTCAAAAAGTTACGCTAATAAACGACGAAATTGGCGATCAAGCTACTTTTGAACATAAGGTAAGTTCGATCTCCTAAGTGGACAGAACGGAGATATGCGATTTTTTTCGGTTTTTGTATTGCGACAATAAAGGCAAGCGTAGTACCTTGCTATGTGGGACCATTCAAAATACTTGAGAGAGTTGGTCCTGTAGCCTACGAGCTTGACTTACCAGAAGAACTCAACAGGATTCATCCCACATTTCATGTATCCAACTTGAAAAGGTGGCTTGCCGATGAAAATCTCCTTATATCATTGGAAGATATTCAGATTGACGAATCGATGCATTTCGTAGAACGACCTGTAGAAATCATGGACTTCGGTGAGAAGCATTTAAGACGAAGTCGAATTCCGATAGTTAGGGTGTGTTGGCAGTTAAAACGAGGACCTGAGTTTAATTGTGAACGCAAAGACTCAATGCGTCAAAACATACCCGCATCTCTTTCAAGTTAAACCTACTACTACTTCAATTTCGAGACGAAATTCTAAAAGTAGGGATACTGTAACATTCGTTGTAAAACGGGTTCTAAAACCCGGTCCGTTTTGTAATTCAAGTATATGATATCAAGTTTCGTTACGTATTTATGTTAAACGTTTAAATTCGTTATATTAATTGCATTAAATAATAAATAAAACAATAGGGTTAATATAATAATGATAATAAATAAAAAAATAATAATAATATTAAATAAATAAACAAAAAACAATAAAAATAAATACAAAAACATACAAAGGGTGACCGCGGGTATCGAACCCCGGTCACCACCCAACCAACACACACAACACACCACTACACTACACACACATATCTGTTCTAATCCTAAATCAATTAAGTTATATACTAAAACAACACCTGAATTTGAAATTCAAAATCGCAGTGATATAACAGCCGGAGCATAATTGAAGCAATCAATCGAAAGACCATTTTTCTCTTTCAATTTACGCCTGTAACTTGAATCAGTTACACAATCATCAATCCTGGTTAAAAACGAAGCATTTAAATCATAGAACTACACCCCCTCTATAAATAGTGGTCTTAAACTTATTTTGAACTCGCTCACACACTCGATTATACTCTCAAAAAACTCTACACTCTCTGTCTTAAAAATATTACGTCACCGAAAAATTTTCAGTTGCCGGAACTTCACCGGAGATCACACCTGTTCGGTTAGATTCCTCGTCGGTTGGAATCTTTAAATCGTGTGCGCTCGTTACCAAATCAAGAACGCACCCACTGTGAGTGAATTCCTACAAACTTCCCCTTTTTGTTCAATGTTTTGGGGTGTATCATGTGTCACTTATTTACATCATTTATTCAAACACTTGTGCTACTACCATTATATGAACTAACGTGCTATGTGATATTTCAGTCAAGCTTTCACATTAGACCCATCCGTTCCCTGTTTCATACGGGTAGAGCATCGCGTTGCCTAATTAGATCGGCTCCGTTTGATTGAACTTGATCTCACAGCTCACCATTTCTCGTGTTCACGTGTACATTGCTAGATGATTGTGTGGTTTGTAGATAGTTTACATATACGTTTGCTCATATTTGGTTTATGCACATTTTTATTAAATTAATCAACATATCATTTCTTTCAAATGCTTAAACGGGATTCACTTGCCAACTTTTATTGACCCAAATCTCTATTTTTACACATCATACAGGTGATCAGGTTGAAGCAAGAAACACATAGGATTGGGCCTTACAAGAAGAATAAATCGTTACTTGAATGTCTTGTTTAGAACATTT
Organism: Scalesia atractyloides; assembly: GCA_947069175.1. Classification (NCBI taxonomy): domain Eukaryota; kingdom Viridiplantae; phylum Streptophyta; class Magnoliopsida; order Asterales; family Asteraceae; genus Scalesia; species Scalesia atractyloides. The sequence continues at coordinate 44,919,206 of CAMTDV010000022.1, forward strand.
GATGATTGTATGGTTTGTGTGTTGATTGGAATATTTATTTTTAATTTGAAATAATTAAATATGAAACTTTTAATAGTAAATGTCATGAGCTTTGATGAAAACACAATCATGCCACGACTACCATATCCGCTGCGGGTCAGGGTGTGAGAGAAAATAAGATGAAATAAAATCTTTTTGTATTTTCCAACTTCAAGCTAAAACATACTAAAAATCTTTATGTCTACTAAATTGAAATATAACTATGTACAAACATATTTATAGACCTATTTTTCTGAGTTTGTGTAAGAGGATCATATTAGTTTTTGAGATTTGTCACTAACACCGTTGATCTGATAAACTTTAAGTTTTAAACAAATTCACCTAGATTTTCAGTATTGTTTGTCCACTTAAACCTCTATAAATTTTTCAATTTTTTCTAAATACGGTTATTAGTGTCTTAGAACTTGACTTATCAGTGTTCCCCACCTCAGGATATACTCACATATAAAGATCCCCTTGATTTCATCTTACAACTGAATATACCAAATTGATATCTACATTTGGGTTATGCGAGACCTTGAGAGCTTAGGGTAGTACCATCATATAGACAAAGAGATGAAGGCTCGACTTATAAAGTGGTTTTCCATATTTTGGAATTTGTTGACTACAATTGTTAGATCTTTCGATACTTTCAATTTTGATGCAGTTTTCCGTTTTTAAAGCAAAAGTATTCCACAGTTCAGCATTGACGTAAAATCAGAAGAACGTGTATAATACCCCAGATATCAACTAGTTATAAAAACCTAGTATCTTAGAATCTAGCAATCTCTCAAAAGAAATTACGTTACCAAGACCATATATCCAGAGATGTTAACCACAAATTAAGAAGTTTCGTGATCTTTATATCTCGAAAACAATTTACTAAATGTGCGAAGCCTCCTAGCACATCATTAGTGAGACTGTTAAACACTTTTTAACTTTACATTTCTTTAGCATGTTGTGACAGTCCATGATGTGTTATCATTTACTCTTTTGCTCACAAAAACTCAGTTTTTTCTTTTTCTATGTTTTTATACTTTTCAAAATTTAATTTTCTCAATATTTCTCCGCCTAAAATCAAAAAATATTTTTGGGATTTTGAATTTTAAAGTAAGAAATTTGACTAACGGATGCGATTTCTTTCAAAAGAAAGAAAATTAGACTAATCCATCTTGGCTTCACCCTCTATGTTCCTCCCTGATGACAAATCTTTAATCTCGTTTAATTTCAAAAGATATTGAAATTTAGTTTTGTCAAACGGTTTTGTATAAAATCAGCCTTTTGTTTATCAGTGTGGATTTTTTCAATATGAATCAACTTTTTCTCTTCGCAATCATGAATAAGGTGATAACTTATCTTGATATGTTTTGTTTTAGAGTGGTGAACCAGATTTTTAGTTATTGTATCGCGGCCTCGTTATCTACGTATATTGGTGTGTTAAGAATTGCAATCTTGAATCCAGAGGATTTGTGAATGACAACTGGAAGTAGGGCTATGCAACGGTTATAACCGAACCGGAACCGTTTAATGCTAAATATAAGAACCAGAACCGAAACGCGTTGTAACAGCTCTTGTTCAGTTCAGAACCGGGTTAAACGGTTCTCGCATAAAAAGTTCTTGTCGGAACCGGTTGTCAACTAAATCCTAAAACTAATAAAAAAAATAAAAACAATAAAAAAATCAAACTGTTTAAAACATATACCTAAGAGTACAATATCCTAAATTTAAACAATTGAAATAGAAATAGCAACAATAATATGTTTCAAACCATGAAACGAAAGTATATAATGTAAAAAATAAAAGTTAACTAAAACAATTTTTACTTAACCATTACAAAAACTTCATTTACACGTTATGTAAAAACTATTTTTTTATATTCTTTAATCCTGTAAGTATTTTTTAATAATAATATTTAAAGTTTAAATAAAATTAATAGAGTTTTTGAATATATTATTGAAAGTTTAAACCTAAACCGGTTCTAGCGGTTCTTTAAAAGGACCCGTCAGTTATAACCGTAACCATACCGCGAACCGTTTTCACCTAATTTAAGAATTGGAACCGGACCCGAAATATAACAATACGGTTCGGATCTAGCGATTCCGCTCGTTCCCTGGTTTCGGTGGTTCGAAACCGTAAGTTGCTCAGCCCTAGCTGGAAGCAGATACGTATTCTGTCGTACAGGTCGAAAGAGAGAGAGAGAGAAGAGGGAGACCGTGGTTTGTTTCTTACACTGCCACGTTACCAAACGTGTGCCAAAGTACTGGCAGCGTGCAGTTGTAGATTTAGCGTTGAGTCTCCAACACCTAAAGTCTGATTCTGACTAGCCTTGTAGCTCAAAATCATCATTCCTCTGGTACAAGAGACCGGTGCTCGGACAACCCTTAAGGTAGCAATTGATCCACTTGAGGATCATCAAATGAGAGACTCTTGGACTTGACTGATAGTGTGCACAGAGGCAGGTTAGATACATTATATCCGTTGAGAAGCTTTCAAATAAATCAGACATTCAATCATGGAACGATAGAGAGTTTCATCGATCTTCATGCCAGTAGGATCTGGTCGTATTCCATGATTGAGAGCAAGCAGGGTAGACATCGGAGATGTGTCTAACATCTTGAATTTCTCCAAAATATCATTCACATACTTCCTCTGGTGGATGAATATTCCGTCAGGCAATTGGTCTACTTGAATTCCAAGGAAGAAATTCATCTCCCCCATCGAGCTCATCTCGAATTTTTTCTTCATGACTGCTTCAAAGTCTTTGCATAACACATCATTCCTCGACCCAGATATAATATCATATACATAAATTTGTACGATTAAAATGTGACCATCTACTTCTCGCGTGAAGAGAGTGTAGTCCACTATGCCCCTAACTAAGACATTGTCCAGTAGATGTTGCGATAGCGTCTCATGCTAGGCTCTCAGGGCCTGATGTAATCCGTACAATGCCTTGTCAAGCAGATAGACATTGTCTTTATGAACTAGATTGACAAACCCCAGTGGTTAGCCAGCACACAATTCTTCTTTCATTTTTCCTTACAAGAAAGCAGACTTTTCATCTAATTGGTAAACCATAAATCCTTTCTAAGATGCGAATGCTAGAAAAATTCGAATCGCTTCTAATCTCGTACTAGAGTGTAGACTTCAGTGAATCTATTCCCTTTTGCTGATAGAATCCTTGAACAACAAGTCGAGCCTTATTTCGCACTATCACGCCATGATCGTCCTTTTTGCACTTGAAGACCCATTTGGTATTTAACTTTTTGTGATCTTCAGGCAAATCAACTAGCTTTAACACACCTAACTATTCAAATTGTGACAATTCTTCCTGCATAGCATTGACCTAGCTCTCCTTCGTTAGTTCTTCTTTATAAGTTTTGGGTTCTATCTATGAAATAAAACATTTAAATGGGAACCTATTTTGTAACGGAGCCACTTGGGTATAAAAACAACTTAAACCCTGGTTGACTTGATTTCGGGTCTTAACGCCACTTTGCACTTCACCAATCACAAACTCTGGTGGATGATAGGAATGGCATTTATTCATTGGAAACATTGACATCTTGTTGTAAATTTGTAACATTCTGTTCAACATCTTGATTCACAGTAAGTGATGTGCGCAAAATGCAACATATAAATTACATCAAACAAGGCATAAAATCAACTCTTTTTCGGTACTAATGTTGGAAAAGACATGTTTCTTTGTTTATTTTTAAATTACAGGATCAAAAGAGCTTAAACGAATAAAAGGAACAAATTAACAGAAGAAACCAACACGAATACAAAGAAGAAGGGTTAACACGACATGTCGAACCCCCATCCACATCCAAAACAACAAAAATAACAAGACCAGAAGCTTAGGCATGGGGTCGTGCCCACCAGGCATGGGGTCGTGCCCAGTCAAGATTCTCTGCAGAAAAAGACAACAACAGACAAACCAACACAGGGACGTGCTAAGCCAACACGGGCCATGGTCAACTCTAAGATTCGCAAAATCTGTGATAGTACAGCAAGTACACAGACCACGGGGTGTGTTAGTGCAAGACCTGACATTTGCAATTAATGAAGGGAGAGAAAAAGATGACTACGGGGTCGTGCTAGGTGGGCACGGGGCTGTTTCTGCCTTTTGTTTCCAACTATAAATAGAGGTGCTTGGAACTTGAGAAAAGCACCCCTTAGCAGACTACTTCTCTCACACTTGCCATCAGTCCACCACAACTACAACACCACCAAAACAACACCAACCCCCACCACCATCATCCACATTTTATCTTTTAGAGTGTGTAGTAGTCTCGGGATCCAAGATTGATTGTAAGAATTCTTGTCAAACAAAGGCCATGCTTGGCTAAATCTCTTACATCACTTGGTGAAACAAATCTTTTATGTATTACTTTTCATTTCCAATCTTGGAAACTTTTTAATTGAGTATGTATTAGTGACTTTAACAACAAGGTTTTTTATATTGAAAGTGAACTTTGGTTAAACATTTCTTCATGTTTCATATTTATACGGTCTATATAAAGCGCGTTAACTACCTGAAAGGTGGTTAGAAGGGTGTTTGCGTAAAGTTCTTGCCTCGTTCAGTGTATAGATCCTGAGTGGACTTGGTTCAAGCTTAATAGGAGTTCCCTTGATGCAGATAACATCAAATTGGGGGAAGTAAGAATGGCTTGAACCCCTTATAAATAAACTACAATTAAAACTTTATCGGCCCTTGCGGGACTGTATCCCTGTTAAATCAGACCTATATGGTTGAGGGTAAAGTCGCCATCACAAGAGGGGCCTACCACTATAACTAAGATAATCTCTTAAAAAGCCCAAAGTTTGGAAATCATCAAAGGATATATAAAAGAGGAGTTGAAACCAAGTGATTCCTTCTTGTATATTTGTTTTACATTTTTCCTTATAGTTTTTATCCTTTAAAACTTTCAAAACCTTTATCAAAATTTGATTAGGACACTCCACCGTTTGAAACATATGAGACACCACCCACCATCGTCCTCGAGGCCGAAAGCCTCATACAAATTCTCAAGAACTTAGAACGATTGATCAGCAATCTCACACAAGAGAAGAAACAATTTGTACCGAGAATGTAGTTGACGAAGAGGTAACACCTCAAAAGCCGAAAGAAGAGGAACCACTCAAAGAAAAGCCTACGCATGAAGATGAAAAAACCAAACCAAGTCATAAGGAAGGTAAGTCCACAAAGGTAAATTTCAAAAAGGAACAACAAAACCTCCAAGAAATACATATTTTACAACCTTCTTTTGAAAATCCTAGTTTGGTACCTTCTCATCCTAAGTTTTTAAAAGAGTTAAACACTAATCCTAACATCAAAGAAATGGCAAGTGTTAATTTAACTAAAGATCAAACTTTACTAATACAAGATGAACACCTTGAATTAATCATAAAACCAGTAACATGTTTTATTCAAAACATCTATATTAGTAACATTTAAATATAATTCCTAGATTTGTATTTGAAAGAATAGGTATTGGTGATATCCTTCCAATCAAAATTCCTATCCTCTTAGCTAATCGAAAAACTAAAAATGCTACGGGAGTGGTTGAAAACGTTCACATTCAAACACAACAAATGGTTGTACCAACCGACTTCATTATCTTAGATGATGCTCCCCTCGGGTTAGGACAACCATTCATAAAAACCCATCAAGCTTTGCTCAAACATAAACACCATAATCTTCCCACTAAACTTGGGGCCAACAAATGAAACTTTAATCTCAATAATAATATCCAAATGACCCCTTATTGGAAGATGAGCTAGAACCATCCGATACGGTCGGTCTAGCCAAGGGCCCTTGTAAATGTGGCGCACCATGAAGGCATTTCATGGAACTATCACTAAGTAAACTAAATGTAGTTTAAATTTAATGCGTTTTGTTATAAGTTTTTTGATTTGTAGGAATAAAGCACACTTTAAATGGTGGAATGGTGTGAAAACTGAGAAAATAGGACCCCATGCATGTAAACCAGAACATCCCGCATCAAAAATGCAAAACAGAGTCTACAGCACGGGGCCGTGCCCACCAGCACGCCCCCGTGCCCAAATGTCTGATACAAACTTTTTCTATAGAAAGGTGGCACGGGCCGTGCCCACTAGGCACGCCCCGTGTCCACCATACTATAAGTTTTCTGTTACACCTCGTTACTAACACTTTGGCCATGGTGCCGTGTTTACCAGGCCCCGTGCCCAGTGACCAGTAACCTAAAAAATTGTTATTTTACCCTACTTTTTACATATTTAATCCAAAAAATCCTATTTGGTACACATTGAGGACAATGTGTAATTTAAGTGTGGGGGTGTTAAAACCTTGAATCTTTTGTCATAAAAGCAAGCCTTACACAAAAATCGCCTTGGAAAACTGTTAATCACCCCAAATATTTTCAAAATTTTTCATTTTTTTTACTTATCTTGGTTTAGTTTGGGAAAAATAAGTTCTAAAAATTATGTTTTTACTAATTTACACCTGAAAGCGTCGTGATAAAAAGAACAGATTAAGAAAAATATAAAATCGATCATAACAAATCTTTTTGATTATATATACACTTTTACACTATACCCTTTTTCCCACAAAAACTGAGTTTTAAGCCTTTACCGAACATACAATACATATCTACACTAATTGCTCATTTTTTGTTTCTTGTGTAAATAGCCCGTTTGGTTCTTACAAATCTAGAACTTGCCAAACAATACATTCCCAATCCTTACCGACACAAATACGAGTAAGTAAATGATGGAGGCATTAGGACTATGACCCATTTTTTATTCTAAACCTTTATTTTCCTTTTTATCCCTTACCAAAAAATATCCCCCTAGTTAAACCCCTTTGAGCCTTAACCCTTCCGTTTCTAAACCCGCAAATGTATAAACTTTTGCAAAACAACCAGCCACATCCACAAAACTTTTTATTTACACCCTTTATTTTAGTAAAAAGTTCAGTTAAAATTACAAGTATGGCTTAGTTTCAACTTGGCAAAAAAAACATCGGTTAAATTTTTTTTTTTCTAAGTCACAAAAATTGTTCATGAAAACCCGACACTTTATACGCTTTTCACATTTACCTAAAAACACCTACCCCTAGCCAAAACCTACCCTTTTAAAAATCCTCTTGATATTTATAAAGATTAAACTTCAAAAAGGAGGAGGTTTGATTGTTTGTCAAGCCTATAGTAGGAGTAAGCTCCACACCAGGTCCGAGCGATTTCACTTAAATATCTTCGGCCGAGTGTCATGTAACCACTTGTGAGGTGTGTAAATTTGTATATAACAAAATAGAATTTTAGAAAGGCAAGTTATGACCAAAACAAATATTTTTTTCTTAAAATATATTTTAAATAAATCATGACGAATAAGATTGTAAATAAACTAAAAACAAAATAAATTTAGAACTTGAATTCCTGAAACTTTAAAGATAAACACAAAACTTCTCTTCCACCAAGTCCGCTTGGGTGTGTAAGCCACATTATAAAGTTTTGCTTGAGGACATGCAAAGATTCAAGTGTAGGGGTATTTGATGTGCGTAAATGCAACTTATAAATTACATCAAACAAGGCATAAAATTAACTCTTTTTCGGTACTAATGTTGGAAAAAGCATGTTTCTTTGTTTACATTCAAATTATAGGATCAAAAGAGCTTAAACGAATAAAATGAACAAATTAATAGCAGAAACCAGCACAAATACAAAGAAGCAGGATTGACACGATCTACGAACCCCATCCACATCCAAAACAACAAAAATTACAAGAACAGAAACTTAGGCACGGGGTTGTGCCCACTAGGAAAGGGGCGTGCCTAGTGAAGATTCTCTACACAAAAAGACAACATTAACAGATAAACCAACACGGGCCATGGTCAACTCTAAGATTCGTAGAATCTGTGATAGTACAGCAAGTACGCTGACCACAGGGCCGTTCCATGACACCACGGGGCGTGTTAGTACAAGACCTGAAATCTGCATTTAATGAAGGGAGAAAAAGATGACCATGGGGCATGCCAGGTGGGCACTGGGCCGTGTCTACCCTCTATTTCCAGCTATAAATAGAGGTGATTGTTTCATGAGAAAGAATCTCTTGGCAAACCACTTCTCTCACACTCGTCATTAGTCCACCACCACTACAACACCAACACCCACTACCATCATCCACATTTTATCTTTTAGAGTGTGTAGTAGTCCCGGGATCAAAGATTGATTGTGAGAGTTCTTGTCAAACAAAGGCCATGCTTGGCGAAATCTCTTACATCACATGGTGAAGACAAATCTTTTATGTATTACTTTTGATTTCCAATCTTTGAAACTTTTTAATTGAGTATGTATTAATGACTTTAATAACTAGTTTTTTATTGAAAGTGAACTTTGGTTAAACATTTCTTCATGTTTCATTGATTCACTCATTCGTGTCTTTACGGTCTATATAAAGCGCGTTAACTACCTGAAAGGTGGTTAGAAGGGTGTTTGCGTAAAGTTCTTGCCTCATTCAGTGTATAGATCCTCAGAGGACTTAGTTCAAGCTTATTAGGACTTCTCTTGAGGCATATAACATTAAATCCGAGGAAGTAACAATGGCTTGAATCCCATATAAATAAACTTCTATTAAAACTTTATCCGGCCTTGCAGGACTGTATCCCTGCTAACTCAGACCAATATGGCCGAAGGTAACGTCGCCTTCACAAGAGGGCCTACCACTTTTCACATTAAAATCTTATTTAATTATCTTTCAATATTCCGACATTGCGGAATTGTATCCTTGTTGACTCAAAAAATATAGTTGAAGGTATCGCCACCTTCACAAGAGGGGCCTACCACTATAACTAAGATAATCTTTTAAAAAGCCCAAAGTGCGGAATCATCAAAGGATATATAAAAGAGGAATTGGAACCAAGTGATTTCTTCTTGTCTATTTGTTTACAATTTTAATTATAGTTTTATAAAAATTTGGTTAGATTAGACGTTAACAATAAGCCGGTATTAAAAACTCTTTGTCCTTGGACGACCTCGGTATCATACCATCACTATACTACGTCTACGATGGGTGCACTTGCCCTAACATGTGTAGAGTGATAGTATTGTACTGTGTTTTATAAATTTAAAGCTTGATCCATAAGTAAAAAGTTTTTAAAATAGAACAAAAACTATAACCAAGCTCAACCACATCAGCAGGAATATCATTCGGAGCACTGATTCCCTCATTCTAAATTCTAGTAAAATATCAAACTGAATTTCACCATCACTTGTCGACCCATCTTCGTAGTATGTCGATTTAGCGTCAGATTCAGAATCAGAATTATCAAAACTAGGAGTTGTATCTTTCATCGGTGTGGTAGCGAACGCATTGACAATTCTCCCTCCATGTTTGAATGTTTGGTACGGATGACAAGAAATCTGATACGAATAACACTTTCTAGAATGGATGAAGGTTAGAACGGATGAACACCTACACTAATGAAACATTGAATCTGGTATGGATTAAAGTTCAAATGGATGAACTCCGTCTCATCCGAATAAGAACTCAAAGGGATAAGGCTTCCTTGTGCGTTTAAGACTTTCAGACGGATAAGATTCTTACATGCGGACAAGATAAAATCTCAAACGAATCACACCTTCTTCCGTGCGAACCAAGACTAGTTCGTGTGGACGATTCTAGTCCGTGCGACATGCTAGTTTATGCGGATGAGAACAATCATGTTTTTTTGTAAATTTTTGCATGATAAAGTTTGAATTTTGAGCCAATTTTCTATATGTTGTTCAAAAGTGATAGTTTTAGGTTCTCTGAAAAATTCAGTTCATTTTAACCGTGGGAAGTATCAAAAATAAGAAAAAGTGTAGAAAGAAGGTCTTTTAAGCTCCAAATCTTGTGTCTTCTTGTAGATATCAGCCCTCTAGCTCTCATACCACTTGTTAGGAACGCGTAGGACGACAATTATGCACCTAGTGATATCAAAACTTATGTATAATGCGTGAATTCATGAAACAAAAGTAGAAACACTAAATTGGTTACTTTTCTATCTTTTACTTAACCTTTATGAGTTTTACATTCATGGTTCAAATTTAGCAGAGCTTCGCCTTATAATGCAAAAGTTACAAAATACTCACATCCTCCCACTATTTATAGACATGACTAAGACCTTTAGGATGGATAAGTTGGTCCGTGCAGATGAGCTTCATCCGTACGGACTAGCCTAATTATAATCATAATGATATCTAACATTAAAACCCTATTACATTAATCAAATGACACGACACAAGACCTAACCAGCAGACATTAAGCACCAACAAAATTGTACAAACTATACACAAAAACTAGATGTATTTTGCATTACATCACTGATCAAACTAACAATAATAAATTACCTTCCTTCCACATTGCTGTAACATCCATCAAAACGGATCTCTGAAACCTGAATTCGAATTGTAAGCCCAGACCGTAGTATATTTATTTTTTATTATTAAACATGAAATATTATTGGATGTGATATTTGGAAAATTAATTCTAATTAAAATAAGCGATGACAGATTTAAAATGTAAATTGTATAAGTTAAATCGTAGGTTTAACGTAAGTTTATAAAGGAAAGCATCTACCGAAGTTAGGCTTATAATGTTAAACTAGGTTAGTGTTTATGAAGGAATTTCCACTAACTAAGTTAGGATGTTAGTTACATAAGTTACGTGAATTGAAGAACAAGGTTTGTCAAGCTATAAACTTATAGTAAGGGGGCTTTACGGTCATTATGTGAGAGATTGTTAGCAGATTATAAAAGAAAAAAAACATAAAGGAAGCCAAGTCAATCCAGGATCGAACCCAGCCCCTTTCAAAGCTGTAACTAAGGGTTGGGACGGGATCGAACCTAGGACCCCCCACCTAGCTACAACATAACGTACCAACAACACAACAACAACCGCTGGGCTACAACGTGTTGTGTGTTCTAGAATGCCAGCATGTTTAACTTATATACATACTTTAATGAACACATCAGGTCTTCTTCATCGCTGGAGCCACTGTAGAGCAATCCAAGCCTCAAACTCAAACCATTTTGGTTTACTTGAGAGGAAATCATTGGATTAAACTTCCATTGGGTTCATGACGTTTCGTTTTCTTAAAAAAACTCAACATTTTGTCATTAAAAACCCATAACTCATCATAACTAGAGTTATAAATTTTAAATAATTCCTCCATTTGAACTTAGCCATATGATTGGTCACACTTAAACTTAGTTTTTTACTTGGTATAATCAACATCTTAGGAGTTTGAACATCGTTTTATGACCTTACGAACACTCTAAACCTGTAGATTCTCACCCTAAGTCACGAATTTAAGAAAGATCAAAATTAGTTATAACTTGTTCTTGCCTTATCTCCTTCAATTGGGTAACAATTTAGGTGATTCAAAACTCCATTCTTATTAGATTTTCGTGCTCTACAAAACCCCTATATCAATTTCTATGATACATGATTTAATTTGTATGGATTTTAAATACCCAATTTCTAAGGTTCTTAAATTATTAAAATCAAGGCTTTTTATCTTACACTTGCTTTACCCTAGGGCTTTGTTCCTCATCATAATAGATTGGTTTAGTGACATTTAGGAACTTTTAGCATTTGTTTGAATAAGATATAAATTTTTTATTTCAAAAAATATGAAAGAATTTTTATATAAACAATAAAACCACTAAACTAGATACCATGAATTTCTTCGAAGGCTAACGATTAGTTTTCCAAGATTTTACGATCCATGATTATAATTATTGTGTTATCTAGTAATTGGAATTAATTAACAAAAACTTAGTATTTTAATAAGTAAATGGTTGATGTTATAAAAATATTATTTGTTAACAATTATATATTTATGATGGACTGTGTTAAAAAAACTATATTATCTAAATCAATAAAGTGCAATGTCATTTTAGTCCATGTGGTTTGGGTCATCTTAGTAGTTTAGTGCAAAGGTTACATTTTTCGCTTGTGGTTCCAAAAAGGTTTCATCGTTTCCATTTTAGTCTACTAGGTTAACTTCATACATTTTTCTATTAATGAGAAGGGCAATTTAGTCATTTTTATATAATTTTATTAACTAGAAGGGCAATTCGGCAATATAAATTGACCGAATTGCCCTTCTCGTTAACAAAAATAATGGATGAATTTAACCCAGTTAACTAAAATGGCAACAGTGAAACCTTTTTGGACCACAAGCGAAAAATGAAACCTTTGGACTAAACTTACAAAATAGCCCAACCCATAAGGACTAAAATGACATTTGTCACACCCGTTCATAGGCGGAAGCGCGCAGTGTGATCTGATTGATTCTCAATGCATACAACATAAGTGAACATACTAAATGAATAAAAACAAGCTCCAAATGCCATTACTGATATTGTTTCAAAACGCAACATGGGATTGCGTATATTGTTTACAAACCATGAAATGAAATTAAGTTGTCAATGTGTTACATATCCAAAATGCAATTTTAAAATGATAAGGCTTTGACCCTTATATCACCGCAAGAAGGCGATATATAATGGGCAAACCCTTCAAAAGTTGGCATGGAGACTTGATGCTTGTTTTCCTTGACTGAAATTCCCTGCGTTGGTCCACTAATTACCTGAAATACATGTTAAGTTGAAAATCAACAAAAGTTGATGAGTTCATGTGTTTTAACTGTATGAGGTGGTTCTGTAAAATGTATGAATTATTTGTATCAAAACTCGGTATGTAAAGCTCAATAAAATCGTTTTATCATTAATGTTTTGCAAGGACATTAATATGTGTGATGACATAGGAAGTATCCAAACCTAGACGATTTTTGTCGATTAACCTCGACTGGGATTACAAATGCACTCTACCGTGTGGGTCCATGATCAAGAGTGGGGCTCGCCAACACCCGCTAGATCTAACCTTTGTACCATGGTCTTAAACAAGATTAATGGTGCTTAAGTTCCACTCTATTCGCACATGATCAAAGTTGTTTCTTTCCCTAGCTTATCATACCATTGTACATATTTTCCCACAATAGTTGTAAAACACTAAAACATTTAAGATGAAAAGGGGCACAGAACTCACTGAATTGCTTTCTGTGTTCTCTGTTTAACTCAAGTACTTCCCTTGGATTGTATCACAACCTACAAACGCGTTAGGTTTGGTTAGACCCTTCGGTCTTTGTAACGACTCATGTTCATGTTTCTTGTCTTAAGTATTTTTTAAGACTTGTTCAGTGTTTTGTTTCCTTAGATGTATTTTCAATGTATGATGCCAACTGAGATGCGTTTTCGGTGTATGACGTTCAGCTGAGGTGTATTTCGGTGTATGATGTCAGCTGACATGTATTTTCAGTGCATGATATCAATATATATATTTCGTCAAATATATATACATACATATATATATTTGTATATATATATATCCTTGCATCTCAAGTGTTGCATGTACGGGCCTTGTCCTTTTGTCTCCATACCTTGCACGAGTAACACGTATATGTTTCATGACTTCTCATGGTCGGGTTCCACCGTTTGCCTCGATGATGCCATCGTCAGGTATGTTCCATATATAATTCTTCTTAATTATATATAATTCCCTGCTCGATGTATTAGTTAAAATATTATATTTTAACTTGTATTATTTGTGCACCATTTTATATAACATTTGTAGTTACGATGGATTTGTTAAAAACAATCTATTTTTAACATGTCTTGATGTATCATTATTCATGTGTATGGATTTATCGTATACATGACCAAGTGTTATAATTGTTAAGTATTATACATATACATTATCCCAAGTATAGGTATACTTGTATTTGGGTATTTGTGTATTTAAAGTCGTATTCTCATGGTTATATATAATACTTGTATAATGGTATTTTCACCAAGTATTAGTGTATATGTTGACATGTATTTGTACATATAGGAATTTTAAGATATATCCAAATCAATATATTTGTATATTCTTAAAATATCTAATTTTAAGATATATCCAAATCAATATATGTATATTAAGCTTGGTAAAATACATATTTAGTATCGACGAAAACTATATATTTTTAGTTTCTACCAAAACATTATATTTTAAAAGGTTTATGACATATATATTTTTATACACTTCAAGAATAATACATTTTTAGTATTGACGAAATATGATATAGTGTATATACTTGTAAAAATATATATTTTGTCACTTGCTCGGTTTTGAAAGTAATATTTACCAATCTTCGATATATTATATATTTTTAGTTTGTAATCCTTATATCGTCCGATTGTGCAATATGTCCATATTTTTTAACTCTGAGGTATGGTTATGGATATATATATATATATATATATATATATATATATATTTGTAATTTTTGTTTATCAAAGTTTATTGTGTTTGTTTGTGTGTATTATTTTCAACTCCCTAATTTATACATAACTAATACAAACAATATACACATAGCATATGATCCGTGTGATCACTAAATATATATTTTCAAAATATAATTTATATTCATTCTTATTTTTAGAAAAACCATGACTTCTTGGACTTACATTTTATACAAAAATATGGGGATTGTTATGTTTATGGCTTTTAAACAAGTTTACTTGTAAGAACTTTGTAAACATATATTTTTCTAAGTGTTTAAATTTTATAAAAATTTTGCCATAGTTTTCCCTAGATTTAGGAGGTTTCCCATGTTTAAAAACATGTGTTTAAGCTTTCAAAACTCATCAATTTAGTCACAACAATTTCCATGAGTAGAATATATGCATTGAGATGCATTTTCATGTTATGTTGAACTTGAATGTTTACCAAATCATGTAGTATTTTAACCTTGTGTTTAATATGTTCATCCATCTTTAAAAATGGGTTTAGTTTCTAATATTTACTAACTTTGTTAAAAATCATTTTTAACAACTTGTTCACATATTATCTTAAAAACATCACAAATCATTTAACCACTTTTATAAGTTCATTCATTAGGTTTAACAAGTTCATCAACAATATGATCATGGGTCTTGTAAGATCCATGTGTATACTTGTTAGATTTATACTTTTAGCAAGCATACATATGATGGATATCATCCATAGCATAAAATAAACAACTACATCTTCATTACAACTTCAAGATATGTGTTATTTTCTTTAGAATAAGTTACTAGTTCATGTGTTCATCTTTTAAAGGTGATGCTTTAAGATGATATAACTTATATATTAACAATGTACTAGTAGCAAGACATCAAATGAAAGACTAGGAGGCCCACTACTAGCTCTGATGGCTAGGGAAGTGGCAAGATGAACAAGATGATGAAGATGAAGCAAAGATGATGGATAATAGCTCCCTAGAGTGGTCCTTCAACTTCCAAGACTTGATCCTTCCTTAGTTATGCATGAAACACCCTTGAGTATGCTTGGATTAGCTTGGAAATTGCTTGAAGATGGAGGTGGAGTGGTGGTGATTGTAGCCGTTGGTTTGGGGCAAGAAGAAGAAGAAGATGAAGTGTGGTATTGGTGAAAGTGATACGGATAAGATGAACTTGTGTGATGATGTCTCTTTATGCAAGATTTCTAACACATGACCCTCCATACAATGTTAAGTTACTTCCAACATGTTGGGACAAGGGAGACAAAGTTGTGGGTGGCTAGTGGGTCCCCACTTTGGTCGTCCATTATGTGTTTGTTTTGTCTTAACATGGTTAATTTTCTAGGGTAAGTATTTAATTAAGTTTAGGTTAGGTTAATTGTTATGTATTTTAAGATATAAGTTGCTATACACTAGTTTATTAAACAATGTTAACTAGTTTGTATTTTATGTCTAGTTCGTGTTCGGTTGCTTAACGGGTGCTAGATTCGTTAAAGGGTCCTTAAACGGAGGTTTAAGCAACGTATAGGGATTTTTAAGCAAAACAATATGTTTAATGATTTTAACTAGTTGTATGATGTTAAAATATTGTAACTAGTTCATATGATGTGTCTGTGTGTCCGGGTGTTCGTTTCATTGTCGGTTCATTAAATCGTTAACTCTCAAGACTTGTGTAACATGATAAGTTTTTTGTGCCAAATTGATACTTTCAATATCTGTTAAGTAGTGCATGATGTTTAACACTAGTTCTGAATAATACACAAGCTGGTGAATGCTGTATTTTGTTGAATTATGTTGAATTATCATTTAGTGTATATTTCAGACAGTTTTAAGTGCATGTATAGTTTCCGGAAAGTGTTAGCATTAATCCTTGCTTTTCCACATGGGATTTAATATACAGTTTATGTTGGACTCTCATCTAAGCCCTAAATCTGCTATTTTATCTGCGTACTGAAGCTGTGCTGTCACAGCTAGTCTACTAGTTGTTCTGATGCATTGTTTTAAACTGTTTTTTTGAATTGTAACCACCAAAACAAATAATATGCATCATGTAATGTACTCAGTCAGTTTTCTAGGTGTATGTCATGCAATTCATGAAGTTTAGACGTTCAAAACATGAAATTGTATTATATAATTTACTGTCTAAATGTACATAATTTACCCCAAAGTGACAGTTGTCATATACTACCCCATTAAAAAGAATTTCATCCTAAAATTCAAGCTGAGTCATCCATTGTAGGAGTCTTGTCAAACAGGTGAGGGTATTTGGCCTTGATTTGATCTTCACATTCCCAAGTGTACTTGGGTCCGTGTCTTGAGTTCCAACGAACTTTGACTAACTTGATGCGACTCCTCCTAGTTTTCTTGACTTTCCTATCCATAACCTTGACGGGTTCTTCAGTAAATTGGAGCTTATCGTCTATATGAATCTCTTTCGCAGGGATGATAACTGTTTCTTGCGTTGGGTCTTTTTAAGATTTGACACATGGAATGTGTCATATACACTACTAAGTTCATCCGGCAATTTCAACTTGTAGGCAACGGTACCAACCTTTGCCAAATTTTCAAATGGTCCGAAGTACCGTAGGTTAAGCTTCCCACGCTTACCAAATCTGGCTACGCCCTTCCAAGCCGAGACTTTCAATAAAACCTTGTCTTCAACCTGGAAGGATAGTGGTTTTCTTCTCTTGTCCATGTAGGTCTTTTATCGATCACGAGCTCCCTGATACGGTCTTGGATTTGAATGATTTTATCAGTGGTCTCTTATACTAGTTTAGGACCAATTAGCTGTTTATCGCCGACTTCCGCCTAGCATAACTGAAACGACATTTTCGACCATAAAGAGCTTTGAACGGTGTG
Source organism: Scalesia atractyloides (assembly GCA_947069175.1). Classification (NCBI taxonomy): domain Eukaryota; kingdom Viridiplantae; phylum Streptophyta; class Magnoliopsida; order Asterales; family Asteraceae; genus Scalesia; species Scalesia atractyloides. The sequence continues at coordinate 44,936,433 of CAMTDV010000022.1, forward strand.
GCTTATATACTTGTATGATAACTATTGTTATAGGAGAGCTTCACCAAAGGTAGGTGAATATCCCAATTGCCGCCTAGATCCATCACACATGCACGAAACATGTCTTCAAGCATTTGGATGGTCGTTCACTCTGGCCGTCGGTTTGTGGATGGAAAGCCATGCTTAGATCTAGTCAAGATCCAAAGGCCTTTTGGAAAGATTGCCAAATTCTTGACACAAAACGACCATCTCGGTCTGAGATGATAGAAATAGGCACTCCATGACGAGCCACTATTTCTCTAAGATATAGCTCGGCTAACTTCTCTGTGCTGTCTTTCTCGCGAATCAGTAGGAAATGTGCGGACTTTGTCAATCTATCCACTATTACCCAAATCATGTCGTCTCCTCTTGAGGTTTTGGGTAATTTTGTAATAAGGTCCATGGATATTTGTTCCCATTTCCATACGGGAATCTCGGATTGCTGTAACAACCCTGAAGGTTTCTGATTCTCGGCCTTGACCTTTGCGCAAGTTAAACATTTACTACATAAGTTGCGATGTTGCTCTTGAGGTTAGGCCATCAATAATATTCCTTCAAATCTTGGTACATTTTATCCGATCCTGGATGGATTGAGTACTTAGACTTGTGTGCTCATCCAACACTATTTCCTGAAGGCCACCAAAAAGTGGAACCTAAATCGACCCATAAGGTATAAAGTTCCATCTTCCTTTAGCACTAATTGTTTCTCCATGCCTTGGAGAAATTCCGCTTGAATATGTTCTTCCTTGAGTGCTTCAAGTTGCGCGTCATGAATCTGTGTAGTAAGGTTTGTTTGAATTGTCATCTCTAGTGCTCAGACCCTAAGGTCTTAACTCGCTCCTTGCGGCTCAAAGCATCTGCTACAACGTTTGCCTTGCCCTGAAGGTATTTGATCTCACAATCGTAGTCGTTCAACAATTCAACCCAACGTCGTTGACGCATATTTAATTCTTTCTGATTAAATATATGTTGAAGACTTTTGTGATCCGTGAATATAGTACATTGTGTACCATATAGATAATGTCGCCATATCTTTAAAGCGAATACTACCGCACCTAACTCCAGGTCGTGCGTGGTGTAATTTTTCTCATGCACCTTTGGTTAGCGTGATTCATATGCGATGACTTTTTCCCATTGCATAAGCACGCAACCTAATCCTTGATGCGAAGCATCACAGTATACCACGAAGTCATTGGTACCTGGGGAAGTGAAAGAATCGGTGCAGCACATAACTTATCCTTTAGAAGTTGAAACGCTTGTTCTTTTTTTCTCCTCAATCGAACTTCATGTCTTTTTGTGTGAGTGAGGTTAGCGGTTGAGCAACATTCGAAAAGTTCTCAATAATCTTCGACAATAACCTGCAAAACACAAAAATTATCTAACCTCAGTTAGTGTCTTGGGCGCTTCCCAATTCTTAATTTCTTCAATCTTCGATGGGTCTACATGAATACTTTTCTCGTTTACTACATGCCCGAGAAATTTTACTTCACGAATCCAAAATTTGCACTTAGAAAACTTCGCGTAAAGTTTCTCGTTCTTTAGTAGCTCCAAAATGGTCCTCAAATGTTGTTCGTGCTTGTTATTCGACTATCAATATATTAATATATCATCAATAAATACTATCAAAATTTGTCGAGATATGGCTTACACACACGATTCACTAAATCCATATAAACTGCTGGTGCGTTTGTTAAACTAAAAGGCATAACAAGAAACTCGTAATGACCATAACAAGTCCTAAACGTAATCTTGGGTATGCTTTCTTCTTGTATCCGCAACTGGTGATATCCATACCTTAAGTCTTTCTTGGAGTAGAAACGCAATCCTTGCAGTTATCGAACAAGTCATCGATTCTCTCGGTAGTTGGTACTGATTATTGATAATGAGCTTATTCAACTCTCTTCACAAATAAAACTGGAGCTCCCCAAGGTGAAAAGCTTGGTCGAATGAATCCCTTATCCAACAACTCTTGAAGTTGTGTGGATAACTCCTGCATCTCTGAAGGTGCTAATCGATATGGAGACTTTGCTACGGTGCAGCTCCCGATACCAAGTCGATGTGAAACTCGACTTGTCGTTGTGGTGGTAATCCCGGCAAGTCCTCAAGGAAGACTTCAGGAATTCCTTCACCACAGGAATATCTTCAAGCTTAGGCTCCTCGGCCTTCTTGTCAATCACGTGTGCTAGGAAGGCTACGCAACCTTTCCGTAAGCACGCTCTAGCTTTCATACAATTAATATCCGCAAGGGGGTGTCGTGCTTCTCTCCATGAATAACAGGGGTCTCCTCATTCGGTAGCGGTATGCTAATAATCTTCTCATGGCACACGACTTCGGCTCAGTTATCGGACAGCCAATCCATTCTGACTACTACGTCGAAGCTACCTAACTGAACAGGTAAGAGATCATTGTTGAACTTTTGCTGGCCCAGCTCCAAAGAACATCCTTTAATGATTTCCTTTGATTCAACTAATTTACCGTTTGCCAACTCTATAAAATAGGGAACATCTAGCTTATTTGATTCTATGCCAAGTATATTTTTAAATTCCATGGAAATAAAGCTAAAATCAACACTGGTATCAAATAATATGGATGCGAAATGATTGTTGATAGGGAACATACAGTGACCACATTAGGGTCTCGGCGCTCATCCTTTGTCCCGATCACAAAAGCTCTCCCGCGAGCTTGATTTCCATTGGGACAATCTTTCTTCCAATGATCCTTCCTTCTGCAACCTTAACATCCAGTTTCACGCCCAACTCCATTCCCGTTTCCATTACCAACACCATTTCCATTCCTTCCTCTTCCTGTCGTTGTCCAACATGCCTTAGTACGATGGCCAACCTTGCCACACTTATCATACTTGGAGATCTGACAAGCACCCAAATGATGACACTTGCATTTGTCACATTTAGGATAGGGACCTTCATACTTCTTGGGACCAGTGTTGGTCGTAGCTACAAAAGCTCTTGTTTCCCTCGACTGATTAGCCACTCTCCTCTTGTTATCACTATTGTTGTTGAAATTGTTTGCGTGATTGTTGTTGTTGTTGTAGTTGTTTGCTAGTGTACCCTTCTTGAAGTTTGTGTACTTCCTCTTCCCATCATTTGATGACTCGACATGAGATTTTTTCTTCTCCATCCCTTTTACAAACAATTTCTTCATCCTCACTGCGTCTTCAGTGAGACTAACGACCAGTGTCACAGCTAAAGTAATGGTAGCAGGGCTTGATGCGGTAACCATACTACGAATTTCAGGTACTAAACCCCAGATGTAGTGCTTGATGCGCTTGAACTCCGGTGTCACAAGATAAGGTATCACACGTGACATATCGTGAAACCTTTGGGTATAATCCACAATGTCAGCTCCTATCATGGATAGATTCCAGAATTCAGTCTCAAATTTCTGAAGTTCAGCCTTGAACAGTATTTTTCTCTCATCCTTTCTTTTAAGCTCTCCTAAGACATCCCATATGCAACATCATCGCCCAGAGTTTGCACTTGTAAGTTCCACCATGTAAGTGTTTCATAAATAAATAGACCAGTAATAAAAGTAACTTGCTGGTCAGTGGAACATCTGCTCATTTGGAGTGTGGAGTCTGTTTTCTCCGTCTAACGCATAAATGCCACGGCACCGTGGTGCCATCATAGTTTAGTGGCCTGCAGTCCAAGAACTGCTTGTAGGTGCATCCTGAAATGTTTACAAACAGATTATGAATGAGCAAATAATGAAACACACGAATAGATTAAGAAAATAATTGTTTGAGTTGTAATAACAACTAAATATAACCATTCGCATTGTTTCCACCTAGGCACCACCTTGTCCTTGGCTTCCAGATCCACCATTCATTTCCGCCCATTCCACTAGTCCCACCATTTCCGCCGTTATTACTTTCGTTGCGGGTCTCCTCATATTGTGTAAGAGCCTGGAATATCCTTTGCTCCAACAAGGTGTTTAGTTCTGCCTCGTTTCTAGGCATCGGTTGGGGTTTGTTCACATTTCAGGTGCGAGGAGCTCTCCTTCTTGGTGGCATGATCTTTCAAGATAATTTGATAGTAAAGATAGACGTTTATTTAATATATATTTTTTCAGTTAATTATAATCTATAAATATTCATAGATGTATGTGTATATATATATATATACACAAGTAATCAAGTAAACAAACAAATAAATAAACACATAGTAAGTTAATATATATATATAAATGACCCATCGTATGAATAAGTCAGCTCCGCGTAACACACCGTGCATGGTAGTCAATATAATGCATCATAACGAAGACATCGAGTTTTATATATAATAAGATAACTTGTTACATACTCGTTTGCAAAGGAAATTACAATGTACTCGGGTTACATCAGCCGGTCATACAAGTTTAATACATATAAAAAGCAAAATCTTCCTTCACATTAGCGATCTTCGGTCTTCCAGTTGTCTTCAAAACTCGATGTATAGCTTTCACAAAAATAGGTATTTAGCTCCCGTGTCTAAAAGGTACCTGCAATTAAAAGTCTAAGGTGCTGGAGGGGATGGTGGTGGGTAGGGGTAACTAGACTACGGAGATGGGTGACCTCTGCCTCGAGCTCATAGACTCGATGGAGTAGGACACCTATCTGCTGCTCGAGTACCAGAATGCCAGCAGCATGGTCAACTGATGGCATGGGAGGTGGTGGTGGAGGCATGGCATTCGCTTGCCTCTCCATATCGTAGACCCTCTGACAGAGGATCTGTATCTGCTGATCTAAAGAGCGAACCCAACTCTCTATAGAGTACGGGGTGAAGTTACAGGGATGGTAGGGGTCAGACATAGGCATCACATGTGTTGGAGAGTACAGAGTAGGGCGAGACGGCTCATGAGAAGGGCCTGCCTCGTGAGGTGGTGATGGTGGTAGCTGTGATGGTCCAGTAGGGTGGGTGAGATGGAAACGAAGCGTCTCATGGGTAATCGGTTAGATCCAGGCTGAATCGCCTACGTGTCTCGGAAAGTGAGGGGTGTCCCCAGAAGATAGGGTAGAGATGTGAATAGACGTGTGAGTGGGGACATGAGTGGGGTATGGGTAGCAATGGGGACAGTGTCAAAGCTGCTGTCAGTAGCAGCGGCTCGAAGCCTGGCTTGGCGGATGGCAGAAGAAGCATGGTCGCTCTCGTCAGATGACGAAATAGCTGCGACTGAAACCACGGGTGAGGATACCTCCAAGATAGCTATGTCAATCACCTCTCCATCGACAAGCTCCTCATCCAGGTGGTCAATATGAAATACGAGAACCTCGTCCTTGTCATCAGACAGATCGACGACAGGGGGCTACATGGCAAGTGGAATGGCGTCAATAGGTATAATCTCCACTAGGTGCTCACCCTCGGGGTGGCCGATAATGATCTACTAGTGGTGCTGCGGGGGTAGGGCTAGAACATCGTCTACCAGAGGGACTCATCGTCAACTATGAAGCCTGGATCGTCCTCCGGCTCAGACTCGCTATCGGTTGAGATGTAATACACAATAGGTCCAACCTCATCATCGTTAACGATTTCCACGGATCGTGGTCATCGTAGATACCGTTTTCAGCTCATAACATGGTAACCTAGAAAAAGGGTTTGTACGGCATGTATATTAATAATTAATTGTTATTTATTATATATATATACACGAAATGTAGGCATCACATAATGTCCATTTTAAGTCGTACTATTTGTCTTAGGGTGGATCAACTTAATTTTGTGTATATCCTTTGCAAACTAAGTCTCGTAATGTCCTTGCATTATTTGTAAAATGAGTTTATTTAGTGGACCTTGTGAAACGTTTATGCAATGAAAATCTTTTGTTCATGTAAAAATTGTTTCTTGAGTGGATCCTAGTGATTGTAGACTAGACTCGAGAAGGAATCCTGGTTAACTACAATCGAAGCTCTGATACCAATCTTTCACACCCTTTCATAGGGGAAGCGCGCGGTGTGATCTGATTGATTCTCATTGCATACAACATAAGCGAACATACTAAATGAATAAAAACAAGTTCCAAATGCCATTACTGATATTGTTTCAAAACGTAACATAGGTTGAGTATATTGTTTACAAACCATGAAATGAAATTAAGTTGTCAATGTGTTACATATCCAAAATGCAAGTTTTAAAATGATAAGGCTTTGACCCTTATATCACCGCAAGGAGGCTGTATATAATGGGCAAACCCTTCAAAAGTTGGCATGGAGACTTGATGCTTGTATTCCTTGACTGAAATTCCCTGCGTTGGTCCACTAATTACCTGAAATACATGTTAAGTTGAAAATCAACAAAAGTTGGTGAGTTCATGTGTTTTAACTATATGAGAGGGTTCCGTAAAATGTATGAAGTATTTGTATCAAAACTCGGTATGTAAAACGTCAATGAAATCGTTGATCATTTACGTTTTGCAAGGACATTAATATGTGTGACGACATAGGAAGCATCCAAACCTAGATGATTTTTGTCGATTAACCTCGACTGGGATGACAAATGCACTCTTCCGTGTGGGACCATGACCAAGAGTGGGGCTCGCCAACACCCGCTAGATCTAACCTTTGTAATGTGGCCTTAAACAAGATTAATGGTGCTTAAGTTCCACTCTATTCGCACATGATCTAAGTTGTTTCATTCCCTAGCTGATCATACCATTGAACATCTATTTTACCCCTATAGTTGTACAACTGTAAAACAGTTAAGATGAAAAGGGGGACATGAACTCACTGAATTGATTTCTGTGTTCTCTGTTTAACTCAAGTACTTCCCTTGGATTGTATCACAACCTACAAACGCGTTAGGTTTGGTTAGACACTTCGGTCTTTGTAACGACTCATGTTCATGTTTCTTGTCTTAAGTATTTGTTAAGACATGTATAGTGTTTTGTTTCGCTTAGATTTATTTCACTGTATGATCCCCACTGAGATGCGTTTTCGGTGTATGACGTCAGCTGAGGTGTATTTCGGTGTATGATGTCAGCTGAACTGTATTTTCGGTGCATGATGTATATATATATTTCATCAAATATATATATATCCTTGCATCTCAAGTGTTAGATGTACGGGACTAGCCCTCTTGTCTCCGTGCCTCGCACGAGTAAGACGTATATGTTTCATGACTTCTCATGGTCGGGTTCCACCTGTCACACCCTGGTCGTAGCAGAAGCGCAAGTGTGTGACTATTAGATAATCATTGCATCCAATTTAGTAAACAGTATTAACAACAACGATGCATGCTATTACTAAGTTTCATTACACATTTACAACTTTCCAAAAGTGAAATCACATTGTTATCGGTTTCAGATTACCATTACAAACATAGTTTAAAAAAACACAATGTTCCAAAATAGACATTGTTTTCATCACAAATTCATATTGAGGCTTTGACCTCTATATACCCATACTACGTTAGGATATAAAAGGCAAACCCTCTGAAAAAATGGTGCATCGTTGCTTGACAAATCCCATACCCTGGATCCCATCACCAGCTCAAGTCTTGCGTCCTGAAATACATTTAATTTTAAAAGGTCAACATAAAGTTGGCGAGTTCATGTAGTGTAATGTTTTCGTATCAAAATGTCATCCTTGAAAAGCTATATTGAAATCCAAGTATATTATTAGCATCAATGAGTTATTTAAGGATCTATCAGTGTGTCGCGAGCACCCTGACATACTTGTGCCATAAGTAAGTAACCAAACCGAGACTACTTTAACATCATTGGGATCACAAAAGCACTCCGAAGGGTATACCAACCAGGAGTGGAGCAGGTCTCAAACTCAATACATCAACTTCTTTTGCACCTTGGACACTAAATGATTAATGGTTACTATTGTCATCATCCTACTTAGGCACAGTGATCTGTTATCTACTAACCCATAGCTAACATACTGTTTTGACATGACATGTATTTCCCCTCGATAGTTTAAACAAAACATGAAATAATTGAAAGGATGGACATGAACTCACGGTTTTTGCGTTCTGTTAAGTCGTACCCATAGCTAACATACTGTTTTGACATGACATGTATTTCCCCTCGATAGTTTAAACAAAACATGAATAATTGAAAGGATGGACATGAACTCACGGTTTTTGCGTTCTGTTAAGTCGTACTATTTATCGATCGGTGTCCGCAACGTATCTTACCTACATGCGTATTGGTTTCATTAGATACGTAGGTCTCAATGGACCTTGTACTCCTTGTTCGTCTTAAATTCTTGTTATGTATTTATTTGTTATGATTGAACAACTTCAAATGTTATCGTAGTGTTGGTAGTTTGTTTGTTCGGTTAATATTGTTATATATATTTCTTAAATATATATATATAATTTATATTATTTCCAGTTCATGTGTGAACTGGGCCTTGCCCTTTACATGTCACCAGGCCTAGCCCATGTTTTCTTGTCATTGGGCCTCGCCCATGTTTTCTTGTCTTTGGGCCTAGCCCATGTAATTTATATTTTTGGGCCTTTTTTCGTTATGGGCCTCATCCATACATATTTTGGAATTGGGCCTTGTTCAAGACTTTTACAATTTGGGCCTAGCCCACATTTATTTATTAAAAGCCCATTTTCTTATAAGTATTTACTTATAATTTTTTAAATTTATATTTTTAACTTTCCGGATTTTGATTTCGATAACATATATATATATGTTGAACGTCTAAATATATACTTAGACTCATTGTCGGCGGCGTTCATTACATGTTCGTTTTCATCGAGAATTGACCGTTGTTGTAATGACCTTTCGTGCCGGAGATTCACCCGTTGTTCGTCGACGCGACGGTGTAATCTTGAATGTTCGCCTAATGTTCGCATCGTTTCGATTGTCCGATTATTGTTTCGACGCTTTTCAAGGATATATTTGCTATGTCACCAATATTTAGTGTATTGATCAAGTGTTTGTATTTTGTATATGATTGGGTATTTTTATTTGTGAACACCCTAAGTTTCTAATATATACACATACAATACACATACATACACATACAAAGTTATTGGTAACAAATGTATATATATATATTACTTGTATTATTTTCCAAGTAGAAATGTATATTTGTGAAAAGTATTTATTTTTACTTATAAATATATATTTATAACTTTGTTAAACACATGGCCATTTAGGGATAACCCTTGTCATTAGAGTCTACTTAATGACGATTAAGTTACTAATCGCGTTTAGTCCCACTAATCACCCCACTAATCATGTCTTAATCGCGATTAGATTTTTAGAAAATTTCGCCATAGTTTCCCCTAAACTATGGCGTTTTCCACGTTTCAAAAACGTATTTAAAACCTGTTTAAGCTCATAATCATCATCATCATCATCAATCCATCAATATTTATTTTATATAATCAAACTATCATCATCCTTGACTTTTTATGGTTTAAAATCCAAGTAAATCAAGTGGGTTTTTAATATTTATTAACCATTTCAAAACACTACTTTTATTATGTTATTTAATCGAGTCCATGCATTTAACCCCTTGATTACTACACATTTTTAAGGTGATTACAACTTAAAAATAAATGTTTACTTCTCATAAAAATCATTCATATGCATAAAAATTATCTTTAAGTTGTAGTATTTTTCATGGATGATGTAGTTGATAATCTCGTTTAGATTTAAACCTTATCATGTTTAAATCTTCATTTTTATACTAAATCACACAAGATCATCCAACATTTATATCATACTTTTAACATAAACAACTTCAACATGTCATCTAACAATCATATAAACATATAATCAACACAAAATAAACAAGATTTAGTGTTATTATTATGTTGTGAGTTAGGGTTTTTGATTTATCTTTTCTTGATTTTCAAGATGATCAACTTGTACACTAACAATCTAAGCATAAAATTAAGCTAGATTATGGAGGAGTTTAGCTTACAAAGAGTGCACAAGTTCTGATGATTATGGAAGAAAATGAAGCTCTTTAAGAAGCCCTAATGAACTCCATCCTTACTAGCTTCTTTAGGGGTCTTAATTCAGCTTCAAAGTGTATGAAAAGCGGTGGTTTGTGGTGGCTAAGTGGTGGTGTATGGAGATGGTGGTGGAGTCGTGAGATAGGGAGGAAGAGGGGGAAAATATTGCAACTTTTTTTATGATGTAGAAAATGATAAGATCATGAAGAATTATCTTATATAATCATGTCCATCTTTCAAGTTCCATAATATCTAAAACACCATACTTGAAAATCCTATTTTTTCAACAAAATCAAGTGGCATGGGGGCCCACTTGTGACCGTCAATTTGGAGGGGGGTAAGTGTAACTTTTATTTTTATCACATGATAAAATGTTAGATATTTTGGTAATTATGTTAAGCATAGTGATTAGGGTTAATCCTCTAGCATCTTAAGCATAAGGCTTGAGTTTAGGGTGTATTTACATGGTATTTAATCCACATGATCCTCCAATATAAGTTTGGGATGACGGATACGTCGCTAGATTGCTCATCGTCGTAATAATCGCGAATAAACGTAACTATTTATTTAGTACCGGAAGCTTTTGTTTTCGACCGCCACAATTAATATGGCGTCTACTTAGTGCATTTCCAATCCAAAAATATGCATGACTAGTTCGCTAGACGAATATACGATGAGTTAGGATGGCCGAAATGTCTTTTGTTCGATCGACATCGGCACTTTTATGTTACGCCGTCGAACTTTTTAGAAAGTTGTGTTCCATGACCTCATGTTAGTTGAATGGATTCCGAGTTCCAATTGGTGCTTAACTAGTTCACTAGATGCCCGGATGAGGCTATCGGCCACTAAAATATTCGTCGTTTTGACAATCGGCCGCTTTCCGGTCGAATTGTGCATTGTTTGACGAATGACCGGAAACGATGTGTTTTGTGCATTCTTATTATTCTTACATTATTTTAGGATGTTTAACAATGTTTTATCCATATCCTTACATCCGGAATCCTCCGAATTAGTTTTGTGGACAAATCGACATTTGTCGTCTTTTTGGGTCAAAACGGACAATTTCGGGTTTGCCGACACAGTTAGTATCACCGCAATTAGTGCGCCCAACACTTTTAGGGCATTGTTTTGGTTTGTTTCGTGTCGTAAAGGAAACCAGTATATGTTATGATCAGATTTACTTGCCTTAAGGACGTACGACTAAGTTATGCAATTAAATTATGATAACTATGCATGAGATTATAAAGCAAAATTACTGATTATTTGCCATTTGTCATATAGTCCCCCTGTTAAAAAGAATTTCGTCCTGAAATTCAGCTTGAGGCATCCACTGAAGGAGTCTTCTCGAACAGGTGGGGGTATTTTGACTTGATTTGATCTTCACGCTCCCACGTATACTCGGGACCGTGACGCGAATTCCAGCGAACCTTCACTAGTTTGATTTGGCTTCTTCTTGTCTTTTGGACCTTCCAGTCCATGACTTCAACTGGTTCTTTGGTGAATTGTAATTTGTCATCAACATGAATCTCATCTGCTGGAATGATAACTGTGTCATTTGTTGGACTTTTCTTCAGATTGGACACATGAAATGTGTCATGTACGTTATTGAGTTCCTCTGGCAATTTTAGCTTGTAGGCCACTATACCAATCTTTGCCAGAATTTCGAAAGGTCCGACATATCTGGGTTGAGCTTTCCGCGCTTCCCGAATCTAGCTACGCCTTTCCAAGGTGAGACTTTTAACAATACTTTGTCTCCCACCTCGAAGGATAATGGTTTGCGTCTTCGATCTGCGTAGCTCTTTTGTCTATCTCAGGCCGCTTTGATACGCTCACGGATCTTAAATATCTTGTCTGTGGTCTCTTGTACTAGTTCGGGACCATTGAGTTGTCTATTACCGACTTCCGCCCAACATAATGGCGATCGACACTTTCGTCTATATAGTGCTTCGAATGGCGTGGCCTTGGTACTGGTGTGATAACTATTGTTATAGGAAAACTCTACCAACGGTAAATGAGTATCCCAGTTTCCGCACAAATCCATCACACAGGCCCGAAGCATGTCTTCTAATGTTTGATGGTTCGCTCGCTCTGACCATCGGTCTGCGGGTGAAAGGCTGTGCTTAAATCTAAGCGAGAACCAAATGAATTTGAAATGATTGCCAGATCCATGACACAAAGCAACCATCTCTATCAGAGATTATCAAGATTGTCACACCATGAGGTGCCCCAATTCCCTTCAGGTACAATTCCGCTAGCTTTTCCGTGCTGTCTTTCTTGCGGATGTGTAAGAAGTGAGCTGATTTGGTTAGCCGGTCAATGATAACCCAGATCATGTCATGACCTTGAGAGGTTCGTGGTAACTTTGTAATGAAATCTATTGATATCTGTTCCCACTTCCAAACCGGGATCTCGGGTTTTGGTATTCGGCCTTAACCTTTGTACAAGTTAGGCATTTCCCAACATAGGTCGCAATATCTCCCTTGAGATTAGGCCACCAATAATATTCTCTCAGATCCTGGTACATTTTGTCTGATCCTGGGTGTATCAAGTACTTGGACTTGTGTGCTTCATCCAGCACCAAGTCTCGCAACTCACCATAATAGAGAATCCAGATCCTTCCCATGAAATATAGAGTTCCATCCTTGTTTGGTTCCCAAATAAGAGTAACATCAATGAAATAAGTTCAAGAATAACATAATATTTAACTTAGTATTCTACGCGTGTTTCTATGCCATTCCTACTAAGTTCCATCACACAACTTCGTCAACCTGCAACATGTTAAAAGTATAGTTCAATAACAAAGTATTGGCTAGTACACAAGTTTAATATCATAGCATAAGTATAAAATCCGATTTAAACAAATCCACATGGCTAGCTAGCGTACAAGATAAATTTAAACAAGGCATGTGAATCTACAAGTCAATCCTCTAGTGTACCGCAAAATAGATTTTAACTTAATAATGACCACAAGAATACGGGCGGTGCGTTACTCCTATAGCGCTATAAATTTTAAGGGAGGCTCGATCAAAGTTAATGACATTTAGATCACATAAGAATGTACCAAGTAACAATTCAAGTAGCATAAGACTAAAGCATGTTGATGGATTGTTTGTGTATAGAATCAAGTGTGATTTAGTGTAGTTTAGCAAATTAATCATGTTGCACCCAAATAGTGGAAAGCATAAAATGGGTCGAGTGTACTCACAGTTTTGCAAGGTATTATCCGTGAGAGAGTTAGGTTGATTTAGGGGTTGGAACACCACATTTATCCTACACAAGGCAAACATAGGTGTATAAGTATTAGATTGACGGGGAGTTTAATGAGTTTAGGAATTTAAAATGTACGAGAAAGTATATATACGAAAGTATTTATCTAGACATTTAACGCTCGTTTTTGACACTAATAAGCCCCGAAGAGTGTTTGTGTTTTTATGGGTCATGCCCAATAGAATCGTAATGATTGTTATGTCTAAGATAAAATAACCTACTTTTTATGACAACTAACCATTTGGTCATGGTCTAAGTTTCGGTTATATTAAGTATTTACATATAGTTATATTACTACTAATTAATCATATAGTTCATGTATTTCATGGAAGTCATGTAAGTCATGTAAGTCATGCATGGAGGTAGGCAGATAACCATCCTAAACCTCTTTCATAGATTCACCATTACACAAGATTGACACAAGGACAATCGGATGGTCAAGAATTATAGAAATCATCAAGTGAGGGGTGGATTGAAAAGTTGAATGGCCAAGGCCTTCATGTAATCACACCTACACCATCACAAGTTTGAAAGCTCGGATGGTTCAACACTTGTGGGTTTGAAACCCTAATAAAACCACAAGTTTAGAGACAAGATATGCCTCTTGATTGTATGTGAACAAGTCTAGCTTAACACACTAACCATAAGTTTGGTTAGTGGCATATATAGCATAGAATTGTTATGATTAAAACATGTTCGAAACAGTTTTATAAGTTGTCATCCAAAACAGAAAGTTTTGCCCCAAAAATGATGTGATTCCACCTTGGTTTTCCATGGAAATATGGTAACATCCATAGGGCTTTAACAAACATTGTTGAGGAAGAAACAAAGCAAAAACATTGAAAATTTTGAAGATTGAAAGATAAAATTTTGGGCAGAAAGTTTTGTGCACTTTTGGACCTCAAGATCACCTTAGTTTGCCCAAGCAAACTTGTGAGAACCTTCCTAGAGGTTATCCAAGAGTGTTAGAAAGAAAAAAAAAACAAGGTAAAAAGAAGAAGAAAAGTGAGTTGAAACTCACTTACAAGCTGATGCATTTCAGCAACGAATTTCAGAAGTTTGGGACTCGTTTGGAGAGTATGGAGGCTAGAAAAAGTGAGAAATGGGTTGAGGAACCTTGGGTTATATAGGTAAGGATTAGGGTTAGGGTTTGGGCTGAATTAAATGCAATTAGATGGAGTTTTGATTTAAAAAAAAAAGAGGAAAAGAACCCATAAGGGTTGCGGCCGCAAGCATGCTGCCATTTCTTTTTTTTTTTATCTTTTAATTAATTAAATGATGTAGTTAGGGCTTATAACTTGTATTTTATAGGTCTAACATGAATGGGGTTTGGAGGAACTAGAGTGATGGGTTGATTGTGCTTTCTTGTGCTGTCCCATACTAATGGTTGAGCCATTCCTGAAACGTGAAAACTAGTCAAGTTAGATTTCAGTTGCAGAGCATAATAGTTAAAAGAATACAAAAATACACACACAGTCACACATATATATATATATGTGTGTGTGTGTGTGTGTGTGTTTTTAGTATTCTTTTAACTATTATGCTCTGCAACTGAAATCTAACTTGAAATAGATGAAGAAAAAGAAAAAAATAAAGTAAAAAAAAATAACAAAATTAATTTAAAACAAAAGTATAAATCCGCCATTAAATACGCCAGCCACTCAGGCCTTTTACGCCGGACTCATATAATTATATACACAAATATGCTGACAAGATCGGATAAATATGCTGAGTAAAAAGAATTTACATAAACTCAGCGAAATAGTATCTACGCCTGATATAATATATACGCTGATCATAGATTAGTGACTTTAAGTATGGCCAGCGTAAATGCTCAATTACGCTAGCTTGACCGGCGTATTTGTCTAATACGCCGGTTGCTTGAACTCGCGTTCAAGACTTAAATCCGCCAACCGTTATCCTGAACAAAGACGCTATCTTCAAACTTAATTACGCCATCTTCAAACTAAATACACTGATTCAATTTTTTCTTGATAAATCCACACACCCCCATTAAACCAGATCAATCTGATTACATAATCCGAAACTAATCTTGTATTGACGATCTACAAACCCAACAATGAACAATCAACATTTGAAAACAGGAATCATACCGAGATTGATCTTGCAATGATTTGTTCAGATTAGTAGCTGCATATTGAATGTAAAGATGTGCGTTTTCGGTTGCAATGAAGATGATGATGGGTTTTGAATTTGAAAATATTTACACAAAATGAAAAATGAAGTATACATACAAATCTATATTTCAGCGTAATTATTAATTACGCTGGTATATTAATTACGCCGCCTATGAGATTTTGTGAGATATCTTCAAGTTTAAGAATCTTGAAAACAAATACGCTCGAAAATCTCAAATTTTCTCGAAAAATGTGCCCTTTTGGTTAAAATAGTGAAAATTTAAGAATAAGTTTAAGAAAAATGAAAAATTGCAATTTGAATTCTGAAAATTATTTTTAGGACACGGAAGCTTCCTTTTTCACATAAAACTTAAGCTTACTGATTCGAATCCTGTGACTTTCCTGCAAAGATCATACTGGTAACACTTCGTTAGTTTGAGATAGAATATTAAATATCTTGAATAATCAAGGCACAAGAAAAACTGTCAGTATGTTTGTCCTTTTAAATCCATGCACCTATCCTTCAACATGCGTTCAGGTAACATTTTATGATGTTGTGATAATATTGACAAGAAATTTGATGTTCCCCCACTCATGCTGGACCGTCAGAATGTCGTGCCCGTGAGTCCCACATCAGGACATACCCCCGTGATCTTCATAGCAGGTGAGTATATTGACCTCATTCGTTCTTGAAATTTCAACGTTAGACAAATGGTGATCTGGTCAGTACTTTCGTACAGCAAAGAGACCAAAGTCTAACGAGGGCTATGACAGATACCATATACGGTACGAATTAAGCACTTGAATGATTCTCAATGAGAGTTTCATCTGTGTAGGGTTTTGGCCACATTGGCTCTTTTGTAAAGATATCATAATTGTGTCTATGTCAGCATATATCTGGATGCAGCAGAAGAGAAATTATGATATCCCCGAATGATTGGTCAATATGAAGACCCGAAATCTCGGACATTGGCAATATATCAACGCCAGATTTAAGACCATTAAGCCATATGCCGCAACGTGTTACCCTCAAGTTGCACAACATTGTGGGTGTCTAGAATTCTTGTGTGATCATTAGCTTTTGTCTCCTATTCGCAGTTTACTTCAAGGTATTGTTGAATCTACTGACACGTCGTTGCTTGGGGCCTCAATCTGATTTCATTTTAAGATTAAATCAAAGTGTCAGAGTTTTTGTATCATTTCTCATGCAGGTGTCAAACAAGGATTTGATTCAACAATATTTTCTGGAAGACTTCCCCCTTAAAATTTTATTTTCGAGAATCCAGAGCTTGAAAAGAAATTTTAAATTTGAAGAAAATCTTTTTGTTGGGCACATTTTATGAGATTATTATTATTATATTATTATTATTATTATTATTATTATTATTATTATTATTATTATTATTATTATTATTATTATTAAATCATTTCCATTCAAGGAAATTGACCATTTCCAACCAGGTTACCAACTGGTTGAAGCAAGTTTTATCAAAGGCTTTCATGAATATCAGCATTTTGTTGCGTTGTATCCATGGCACCACTTGAATGTATACTTTCTCATACGTGTCTCTGATTGCATGAATGCGAATTTCGATGTGTTTTGTTCTGGAGTGGTGGATAGGGTTCTTCACAATTCCAAGACACGCCTCGTTGTCGATGAATATAATAGTCTTCATAACGTTGATTCTGTAATCCAACAACATGATTTTGTATCCAGAGAACTTGAGAACAGCAACTGTAAGATGCCGTGTATTCAGCTTGAGAAGTAGATGTGGAGATTGTCGTCTGCTTTTTGCTTTGCCACGAAATTAGCGATTTCCTAAAAATTGACAGCCTCCTGAGACAGACTTTCTGTCAACTTTGCAACTTGCATGATCACTGTCAGAATAAGCAATTAAATCAAAATTACTATCTTTAGGATACAAACCAAGCTTAGGTGTTCCTTTCAGATAGTGAAAAATTTTTTGACAGCTGCTTCATGAGATTCTTTTGGATCCGTCTGAAATCGTGCACAGAGAAGACAGCCCACATAATGTCAGGCCTACTTGCGATCAGATACATCAACAAGCCTATCATAGATCGATAGAAAGATTTGTTCATGGGTTTTCCTTGAAGATCCGAAGTAAGTTCCGTCTGAGCAGCAAAGGGAGTGCTGCCAGATTTGCAATCATTCATGTTGTACTTGGAGAGAATATCTCTGATGTACTTAGCCTGATGAATGAGGATGCCATCTTCTCTCTGCTTCACTTCTAATCCGAAGAAAAATGTAAGCTCTCCCATCATGCTCATCTTGAATTTTGCCTTCATAACTTGCTCGAACTCCCTGCAAAGAGCTTCATCAGTTAACCCAAAGATGATATCGTCTACGTAGATCTGCACCAGTCATCACATCATCTCCGATCCTTTTTGTGAAAAGAGTCATATCTATTTTTCCTCTTGAGTACCCACAATCCAGAAGATATTTGACAAAGTCTCGTACCATGCTCGAGGAGCTCGATGAAGACCATAGAGTTTCTTTGTCAAGCTGATAGTATCTTGCAGGGAAGTGAGGATCTTCAAAACCTGGAGGTTGACCAACATAGACTTCTTCTTTCACTTTCCCATACAGAATGCACTCTTTACATCCATCTGAAACACCTTAAAGTTTTTGAACGAAGCATAGGCTAAGAAGATTCTGATGGCTTCTAAGCGTGCAACCGGTGCAAAAACTTCCTCATAGTCAATCCCCTCCTCCTGCCGAAAACCTTGAACTACCAATCTTGCCTTATTTTTGATAACCACAACACGATCGTCCATTTTGTTACAAAAAACCCATTAGTACCAATTGGATACTTTCCATCTGGCAAATCAACGAGTTCCCACACTTTAAGCTTCCGAAATTGAGCTAATTCTTCTTGCATTGCTTGTACCAGCTAGAGTCTTGAATGGCTTCTTCGATGTCTCTTGGGACAAACTGCGAGAGAAAAGCTGCATACAGTCCTGTGTTGATGGTATGTGTTTACTTGTACCATTCACACACTAATACCACTCTCATCATTCTTACCATGATGAGTTTAACCCCAACCAATACTTTAATACACCCCCAGCCGACCAAAACCAATTGGATCAGCCAAACCCAATGGACGAGGTCTCCGACCCGGAGATGCCGCCGTCAGGTTCAAATGCGCATCCCATTGAAATCTTAAGCGATTCGAACTCTTATGCCGGATCACCTTACCAAGGTCCTAATGAGTGGGACCAATATTGGAACCAATTTACCTTCGCATATACCCCTTCCCATCACTACCAGCCACCTCCCGTGCAAGAAGATGTGCACATGGAACCAGTGGAACAACCCCAATCGCCACCAGAACCGCCAAGGAGGAAAAGAGGAACACGTGTCAGTGCGTGCGGGCCAACGGTCAGGATCGCTGCCAACTTTGCTTAAACCTTACCCAACTATTCACGAGGACCCACAAATGGGTGGACCCTCTAATGCGTCACCTATGGTGGAACCAACACGACCACCAATGGTTCAACCACCACCATCGGGTTATAGGAACCCTATTCCAACATATCTGGATACGTTTGGATATGATCCTTTAACCGAACTACACCTGTTGATTATCAAGCATTGTTGAATGACCCTTACATGCAAGTGGTCATGCATAACGCACTTTACCCGTCTTCTTTCCCACCTGTTTATCCACCTACTGGATATCCATGTTATGGATACTAGAATCCTATTATGCCACAACCACAACCACAACCTCCGCCAACACTTGATGCCATTAATGAGGCCTTAGAACAAATGAAAGAAATGCAACAACAACAGAGAAAACGGAGAAGAAGACGAATAAGTTCTTCAAGAAACTCTCCAAGCTGGTTAAGGGAAAGAAGGATGAGTGAAGTCTCTTCTAATATATGTTGGTCCCTGCAAGGACATTGTTATTTCTTTAGTCCCTACGTGGACATTTTTGTTTCTGTAGTCCTTGCCTGGGCAATTTATTTCATTGTTTCTAGTATTGTAATTTCTATCTGGGATTTAATGAAGTGTTTTTGGAATTATAATATATGTATTCATCCTCTTCAAGCGACCGTCTCGATCTTATTCGAAATTTATGCTCTGCGATATAATTCCAAAAGACCTTAATGGATTTGATTATGCCAAGTGGCGTGGACCACACATTGGCCAAGAAATGATAGTTAAGGACAAGGAGCCTTCTATTAGGATAGTTAAAGGAAGTTATCCTTCTATCTAGAGGTGGGGAACTAGGTTCAAGCTTCCAAGGTCGTTAATGTCGAAGGTGACCAGGACCATTAATCAATCATTAAGGTACTCTTATGTTAACATTAAGGAATGTTCATACTCTTGGTAGTGTGACTTGAGGAACCACACTAGCCGTCAAGGTGAAAAGGACAAAGTCCTAAGACCTATTATATAGCCTATGTGATCAATGTGATCCCGGCTAATGTCATCAATGCGATAACAAATGACAGGCCAATGTGCCCAATTTTATGTCCAAGGTGACAGGCCAATGTGCCCAATTATGTCCAAGGTGACAGGCCAATGTGCCCAATTTTATGTCTAATGTGATAGGCCAAGGTGCCATGAATTACATCTTTATGATGTAGGCTGATATGCCATGAATTACATCTGTTATGATGTAGGCCAAGGTGCCATAAATTACATCTGTTATGATGTAGGCTGATATGCCATGAATTACATTTGTTATGATGTAGACTGATATGCCATGAATTACATCTGTTATGATGTAGGCCAAGGTGCCAAAAATTTACATCTGTTATGATGTAGGCTGATATGCCATGAATTACATCTGTTATGATGTAGGTTAAGGTGACATAAATTACATCAGTTATGATGTAGGCTAATATGCCATGAATTACATCTGTTATGATGTAGGCTGATATGCCATGAACTAAATCTCTTATGATGTAGGCCAAGGTGCCATAAATTTACATCTGTTATGATGTAGGCTGATATGCCATGAATTACATTTGTTATGATGTAGGCTGATATGCCATCAATTACATCTGTTATGATGTAAGCTGATATGCCATGAATTACATCTGTTATGATGTATGCCAATGTGCCCAATTTATGTCTAATTTGACAGGCCAATGTGCCTAATTTATGTCCAATGTGACCGGCAAATGTGCCCGATTTTTAAATGTCCAGTGTGACCGGCCAATGTGCCCAATTATTATGTCAATTAGTGAAAAGCTTATGAGCTATATATAATTGTCAGTTATGACAATGACAGTTTTGATATTACGATCCACTGTCTAATAATATAGACTATGTCCAGATTGTAATTTGCCTTTGATGGTCTTATTAAGACCTAGGCCAAATATAGATATAATAAGCCTAAGATTTGTGATGTTATTCACACTAACTTCAATAGGCAATGGATTGTTATATCCAATGTTTAAAGACAATATGGTTGTTATACCATGGCTAAGAGAAATTTGTTTAATGTTTAGAGCCAAAGCTGCATTATGGTAAACTCGGACGAGGCACAGAGTAGCCACCGAGAGATTAGCTCTAACAAGGCTGAAAGTATAGCCGTTAACAACGATGACTTCCAAGCTCGCATAGATGCAGCTGTGGGAAAGGCCATGGTAAAGGCCATAGAAAAGCTTAGGGAGCCAAGTGCTACGCGCTCCAGACCATTATTAAACGCACCATCTTCAGCTCATAAGGAGAGCTCAGTTCACTCTTCAAATGCGAAGAGTGAACCAATGAAAATAGAATTCACTGATAGGTCCCATTCTTCTAAAGACGGATGTACCTACAAATATTTCATCTCCTGCAAACCCCGAGACTTTAATAGGGAAAAAGGAGCAGTAGAAGCCTTGAAATGGCTTGATGAGATGGAGATGATTGTAGATATCAGTGGTTATGCTGATAAGGATGTGGTCAAGTATGTATCACAGTCCTTCAAAGGCGATGCCCTCATTTGGTGGAAAGCAATGGTTCAAGCTACAGGTAAGATACACCTGTACAACTTACGATGGTCTAAGTTTGTCGATCTAGTCAAGGAAACATATTGCCCACCTCATGAGATGGAGAAATTAGAGACAGACTTTCTGACTCTTTCGATGAAGAACCTAGACTGTCGGAAGTATGTTTCTGACTTCAATTCCCTGTCTAGGTTAGTTTCATATCTAATCACCCAGAATCCAAACGCATTGCGCGTTTTATTAATGGGTTACCACCTGAGATAAAGGGCATGGTAAAGGTTGCTCAGCCTACTACCTATAGGTCTGCTGTTGACCTGTCTCTATCCCTCACCTTAGATTTAGTGAGGCAGAAGTCAGTTAAGACTGAAACTGATGGAAAGAGGAAACGGGAGGATCATAACTCCCAAAGATTTAAAAAGAAAGGAAATTTCAGGTTCAAGAAGAACCAGCACGCGTCTAATGACAAATCTCTGTGCAAGAACTGTAAATATAGACATTGGGGACAGTGTAGTATAAATGCATAGACTAAACCCTATGGTATCTGCAAGAGAAAGGGGCATAAGACCCTAGAGTGCAAGGATCTTAAGAATGCAGTTTGCTACAACTGTAATGAAAAAGGGCATATTATGTTCAATTGCCCCAAGAACCCAAAAGTAATGATGCAAAGCCTGGAGAGGCTAAGAAAGGGAATGCCCGTGCTTTCCAAATGAATGCCAAGGAGGCCGTTAATGACAATAACATCATAACAGGTACATTCCTCATCAACGATGTATATGCTAGAGTTCTTTTCGATTCGGGTGTAGATAAATATTTTGTTGATCATAAGTTTAGTAAACTATTAAACTTTCCCATAAGAACTCTAGATATAACTTATGAAGTAGAACTTGTTGATGGAACGTTAGAGATAGCATCTTCCGTTCTTGATGGATGCTCTGTATCCATTAAGAACCATTCTATCCCCGTCACTCTTTTGCCAATGAAATTGGCAGGGTTCGATGTAGTTTTAGGCATGGATTGGTTAACCCATAACCAAGCTTGCATTGCCGGCGATAAGAAAGTTACCAAAATTAAAACCCCATCTGGTGAAATGATTACCAGACAAGGTGTCGTTATTTAAGGTTTCCAAGTGTATGGGGAGAGGTTGTGTCATTTATATGGCATAAGTAACTATCAATGAGCCTAAGCTAAGTATTGAAGATCTTCCGGTTATCTCGGAGTATTCAGATGTTTTCCCTGAAGAATTACCTGGCTTACCTCCAGATAGGCAAGTAGAGTTTAGAATTGATATCCTACCCGGATCAGCACCGGTAGCCAGAGCTCCATATCGGTTAACACCGACAGAGATGAAGGAATTGAGATTACAATTAGATGAACTCTTAGAGAAAGGCTTTATTTAACCTAGTTCATCGCCATGGGGAGCTCCTATTTTATTCGTAAAAAAGAAAGACGGTTCAATGCGAATGTGCATTGATTACATTGAACTGAACAAGTTAACAATTAAGAACCGATATCCTCTGCCCCAGATCGACGACTTATTCGACCAACTTCAAGGGACTAGTTATTTCTCTAAGATCGATTTAAGATCAGGATATCATCAGTTGAAGGATAGGAACGAGGATGTCCCTAAAACTTCCTTTAGAACCCGATATGGTCATTTTGAATTTCTAGTGATACCTTTTGCGCTCACAAATGCACCTGCAACATTCATGGATCTCATGAATAGAGTCTGCAAACTGTATTTTGATAAGTTTGTCATTGTCTTTATAGATGAAATACTTATTTATTCTCGTAATCAAGTTGATCACGAGAAACACCTTCGATGCATTCTAGAATTGCTAAGGCAGGAAAAGCTTTATGCTAAATTCTCTAAGTGAGAATTTTGGCTTAGAAAGTCCAATTTCCTGGACATGTTGTAAGTGAGCGTGGTATCCAAGTGGATCCTGCCAAAATAGAAACCATAATGAATTGGGAAGTGCCCAAAACCCCATCGGAGATCGTAGTTTCCTGGGATTGGCTGGATACTACAGGAGGTTCATTGAGAACATTTCAAGAATAGCCAATCCTTTAACTACCTTGACCTGTAAAAATGTTAAGTTTAATGGGGGTCTAAAACAACAAGAATCTTTTGAGATTCTGAAACACAAGTTGAGCAATGCTCCTGTGTTATCCCTACCTGAGGGTGTTGAAGACTTTATTGTTTACTGTGATGCATCGCACACTGGCATGGGCTGTGTACTAATGCAAAAAGGCAAGGCAATTGCTTATGCATCACGACAGTTAAAGGTGCACGAAAAGAACTACACCACCCATGATTTGGAATTGGGTGCCGTTGTATTTGCACTAAAGCTATGGAGACATTACTTGTATGGCACAAAGTGTATCATATACACTGACCATAAGAGTCTTCAGCATCTGTTCAATCAGAAGGAATTGAACATGCGACAACGCTGTTGGATGGAAACACTCAACGATTATGATTGCGAAATTCGCTATCATCCCGGCAAGGCAAATGTTGTTGCTGATGCCTTAAGTCGCAAGGAAAGAGTTAAGCCCATTAGGATTACTGCGAAGATCATTGAGCTCAGAAATAGCTTAAGTAAGAAGCTATTAGATGCGCAAAAGCAAGCCCTATTAGAGGCTAACATTCCTAATGAGGGATTAGGCGGAACTGCCGATCAATTAACGCCTGAAAAAATTGGAGTCCTTAGATTTAATGGAAGGATCTGGGTTCCAATCTTTGGAGGACTTAGAGATCTAATCCTCCAAGAAGCGCATAATACAAGATACTCAGTTCACCTTTGAGGTGACAAAATGTATCAGGATCTAAAAAGGAATTATTGGTGGATGGGTTTAAAGAAATCCATAGCCACTTATGTAGCTAAATGTCTGACGTGTTCGCAAGTTAAGGCCGAACATCAAAAACCGTCAGGACTTCTACAACAATTGGAAATTCTGACATGGGAATGGGAAATGGTAACTATGGACTTGATTACTAAGTTACCTAAGACCAAACGTGGTAATGAGACGATTTGGGTCATTGTAGATAGGCTGACCAAGTCAGCACATTTCTTGCCAATTAAGGAAACGTATAATTCAGTCAAATTGGCTAAGTTATATGTGGACAAGATTGTGTCCCTACATGGTGTGCCAGTATTTATTGTATCTAATAGAGATACTAGATACACCTCTCATTTTTGGAAAAGTTTCCAACAATCGGCACATGATTAAACTTTAGTACGGCTTACCATCCGCAGACTGATGGTCAAAGTGAGCGTACTATTTAGAGACTGGAAGACATGCTTAGGGCATGTATGATTGAATTTGGGTGGAAGTTGGGATGACCACTTACCCTTAATAGAATTCTCCTATAATAATAGTTATCATACGAGCATCAAGGCTGCTCCTTACGAGGCCTTGTATGGGAGAAAGTGTCGAACACCACTGTGTTCGGCAGAAGTTGGGGAAGCCCAACTATCAGGACCTGAGATTGTCCTGGAGACCACGGATAAGATTGTGCAAATCCGTGACCGTCTCAAGGCTGCCTGTGATAGGCATAAGAGCTATGCTGACAAGAGGCGTAAACCTCTCAAGTTCCAAGTATGGATAAAGTCTTGCTGAAAGTATCACCTTGGAAAGGTGTAATGAGATTCGGAAAGAAGGGCAAGTTGAGCCCAAGATATATAGGACCATTGAAAATGGTCGAATGTGTCGGCGCTGTAGCTTACAAGCTTAAGTTGCCGAAGGAGCTTAGTGAATCCATGATGTATTCCACATATCTAACCTTAAGAAATGTCTAGCCGATGAGTCACTAGCAATATCGCACAAGGATGTGCAAATAGATGAAAACCTGAGGTTCATTGAGAAACCAATTTTGATCGTGGATCGACAGGTTAAGAAGCTCTGAAGGAAATTAATACCTATAGTAAAGGTTAAGTGGGACGCCTTTAGAGGTTCCGAATATACATGGGAGGTTGAGTCCACTATGCGACAAAAATACCCCCATCTTTTTGAATAAAATCTCGAGGTCGAGATTTCTCTTAAGGGGGTGAGGATGTAACACCTCGTAAAATCATGCCCAATAGTATAGTGATACGTGTTGTATTTTTATTATTAGTATATTAAAGACCAATAAGGACTAAAGGTGTCAACATGCTCAAAACTTGGCCTCTGAGTGACTGATATGCCAACACGCCTAGCCTTTGAGTGACTGATATGTCAACATGCTTAAACATTGGCCTCTGAGTGACTGATATGTCAACATGCCTAGCCTTAAGTGACTGATATGTCAACATGCATAAAATGAGCCACTGAATGATCCTTTACAAAGTCCTAACTCTCATGCGTGCCCGTTGTTGGATGAGAGAGGTTAATTCTGAAAAAATGTGAAAGTTGAATAACGGAGTGATTAAAAGTGTCAATATGTTAATTTATACCTCTGAGTGACCTTTTAATGAACCAAGAGCTCAACAATGTCTGGGCATAACCCCGGGTACGCTAAAGTATTGGCTACGGAGGGCTAAATATGCCAAAAAGGTGTTTTAGGAAGGTTTAAAGGGGTTTAATAAGTTAAGGGGCTAAATGTGGCAAATTTTGAAAATGACAAGGGGCGCTGCGGGGCATGAGAAGCTAAGGTCCGGCCACTCGCGGGCCGAGAGGCCTGTGTCTGTAGAAAATTAACTTGGCCACCACACAATGGTGCCAAAACCATGTATTTAAACCAACGATTTTTAAACAGTTATGCCACGTTTTGAGACACTTGTAAGCTTCCTCTTACACCCCTTAACACCTTTCTCATTAACAACTCTATCTCCCTCCTCTGGAAGTTCCTATCTGAAAGGAGCATCCAACTAAGTTCTATTGCATTTTGGGAACCTCTTGTAAGTGTTTCTTGCTCTTGCATTTTCGTTTATAGGCATTTATAGCCAAAAGTCAAGCGTTTTACGGAAAACGCCTTGACTTTCGGTTAAGACCATTATGGTCCAGCCATTGTTCGTAACAACATGGCTTAGTGATCGTAATAAGGTAGGTGTTAGTTCCTATAAAGGGCACCTCCTGAAGATCACGTTTGCTAGACGAATTGACGAGTCAAAGTTATGATATTAAAAAGTCAAACATGCCTTTTTCAGAAAAATCATAAATTGATCTTATATATGTTATGAAACCTATTTTGACACTTAAACAAGTTTGTAATAATTATTAGAACATGTTCGGCTCATCAATTTCAGTTCTAGGGTCGGTTCGTAACCCAAAGTCGTGAAGTTTGACTTCTTCTTTGATTTTCGATTCTGACCCGATTTAGATTAGTTAGATACTGATCTAAAGTTGCATTATGATCATAATATAATGTAGCATAACCCTTTGAGGTTATATTACATGATCATAATCAGAATCTGTGTTTATGCACAAGTTCCGTAATTATGCCATTTTGACTAAAATGCCCTTTTTGCATAAAAGAGGTTTTAATGATAATGAACTTGAAAATGAGTTTCCTACTAACGTAATATTATAAGTAGGTTTATTTGGGATGTCAAATCAGATTATAAACTGAGCTTATGAGCAAGTCCTTGTATTATGTCGATAAATGATTATAAGGCCCTTGTGGCTTATAAAATGGTTTTAATCACATCATTTCAAAGTAAATCTTTTACCTACTGATATGTTATATTAAATAACATATCCAATATATAATAATCTGATCGTAACATCAGTTTTCATTAAACGGCACACAAATCGTCATTTTACGACATAAGCGTCATTTCGGCGCATAACATGGTTTTAAACCATATTTATCAACAAAGACTTGTTACCTACTAATTTTAAAACTTATTTAAGTATTTTTACATTAGGTATATGATATGAACTCAGATTCTCAAATAATTTATAAAACTATGTGTAAAATGACCAAAACGCCCTTTCGGTGCATAGTTTGGTCATAAAAGATAGATTACACATATAATTGATATCCTACTGATATATTATATCATAAATAAGTTATTTTTCTAGAATACTTCTAGTTATAACATCAAATTATATTCAAGTTTCTTTTATACGGTATGAAATTACCAAAACGCCCTTATGAGGTATAATTTCATTTTAAAACCTTAACGTGCATATAAGTTGATATCCTACTGATATTACAACTTAGTTAAAGTATAATGGTATATAGAACTTGTCCATGACTTATCCGGTTACCCGATGCTGCTGATATGCGTACGGTTTAGCATATATAACTAGTTTACGAAATTAACCGAAACGGGTCTAACCATGTCATTCAAATCTCAAAATCCAGAATGTTTATAGTTTATCCATATTACACAAGTCAAGGTACTTGTTGGGATTAAACTACATTCTATCCAATCGTCGTTTAATCTAGCGTTATACGTTTTGATCAAGTACGCTAGTCGGTCTAAGTCTACGACTTAAATAATACCGTTAGTATTTAATTGGTTAGTGTTTGCCATAATCCAGACTAGAGACTTGCCGGTAAATACTATCTGCACTTAGTACTTTTGTGTATGGCTGAGTTATTAAATTAAAAGAAGACTAGCTCAGGTAAATACTCTCGACTTATTTCCCCTATACGGGCTTGGGTTACTATAAATTATTACCGCTTAATCGGAAATGGGATCAATTGAATGCCGGATTGTGGCTAGTAAATCCGTATATTCTGTTTTAATCAGTTTTGTTTGATAACTTAAACATCGAGGGTTAACTACCGTATCCTGGATATCCTCGGCTCATTATATAGATAATGGCTACGATCTTAGCGCGGGTGTCGGCATACACCCAATATGGGCTCAAAATGCATTTCCCACAACGTTAGAAAGAAATGGCTCCTTCGTGAGTCCAAAGTGGTGTTACGTTAATCATGTCTCGGTCTCTGTACCGGGCCCTGTATGTATGGACAAACATGTAAATCTGTTAACAAGGTTGGACGGTCAACTTTCCCAAGTTATAAAAGATTTGTGCTGATACGCACTTAAAAATATTTTAAATGTTTTCAAAATGAGTCAGTTGGGTGTATTTACCAGCGAAAGCTGACGTATTTCAAAAGACTAAGTTTGCAGGTACAATACGAAAATAGGCTGGAAGTGCTCGGTAGTGATAGAGGATCTTGCAAATCCTAGATCTGCCCAAAGTCTGTTTTACATTCTTTCTTTGTACAATTTATGATCCACCTGTGGATCTTCTATTACGACGCTAATATTATTTTGTATTTTGAACATTTGGTTTGTAATAGTAATTTAAATCCGGGCCCACCGGTGGTTGATTGGTTGTGGAAAGCCGGGGTGTGACACACTTGCACCTAGTTAACAAACCGTTCACTCCAACTATCAAAATCCTCTAAATTCATCACCTTTGGGGGTTTCAACATTGTCCCCATTTCATTCTCCAAATTCAAATTATGTACGGCTGCTGCTGACACATTAACAGTTGACATAGCATATGCGTCGTAAAATTCGTTCTCCATTTTACCTGCCTGAAACAACGTTAAATGCTAAAACGATTAAGATTTTGGTTCGAGTGAAGTAAAAATTTCAAAATTTTATTTGTCTTCGTGCGAAGGTAAAATATTTAAACCTTTACAAATTTTTATCTTCGTGCGAAAGTAAAATTATATTCCTGCGAAGATAGGTTCACCTTTGTGGAAGGTAGGTTCAAAACTTGACATTTTTTTGTAATTTTCAACATGAATTCGTTTGTTTTCATCTTAGATTTTCTCAAGGGTTTATTTAAACATGTTTTCACGTATTATACTTGAAAATCAGCTCATTTTGACCGTGTATTCATTTTAAAAAGTGAAGGATGAGTAGAATAAGAAGTCTTCTAAGCTGAATTTTGAACAATTATTTGTGCTCTGATACCACTTATAGGATCGTTTTGTCCAATAGCAAAGGTCATAATTGAGTATCTAGTCTATACATGCGGAATTCATATGAATTAGTGACAATTAACAGGATTATTATATCAATTAACTGATTTCATTCAATGTTTAACAGTTACAAATGATCAGGAAATCTGACAGAGCTTCGTTGTCTCAGTCGCAAAATTCTATTTACTAACACCTCACAAAAACTATATATAGACATGCTACCTTCGTACGAAGTTAAATAAAAACATCGTAAAATCTAAGATTTTCGCCCTATTACAAAATACAGACATAACCCTAAGACGTAGGCAATATACACTATGCACCAACAAGAGCCGTCAATAACAATGCAAATCAAGCTGGGGCTAACAACAGCGCTGGAAACGTCTAATCCGAGTCCGAATAAACGAAACTTCTTTACTGTTTTAATCCCAAGAAAAATTGGGAAATTCCAATGTTATCATTTGAATTATCGTTACTTTCATTTTGTACTCAATTACGTTAATGTATTGTTGACTTAGGCATTTTATGCTAAAATCATATACTATCTTTATTGTTTTATTGTCTTTTCTTAATGCCAAAATTATTTCACGTTAATGTTGTTACATGTTGTTGCTATTTCACAATTTATTACTATCTCATTATATACAAATACACAACTTGACCCACAAGGGCAGGGACGTGGTCAAAGTCTAACCCATAAAGGTTAGGGACGCAAGTATTTCGCTCTCAAGTTTTGATTATTGTGGTTTGGTTATATTTATTTAGTGCATGAGTTAGTAGCGCTGTCACATAGAACCAAACATAATTTGATAAACGAAAGATGATCAAATTTCCAAAGCCTCGTTAGACTGGTCATGCGAAGTTCTGTGTAAGTTTTGTTTGTGTAATCAATCATGATTGAATAATAATGTGGATGGAGTTTAATAGAGGCATGGGGGATACGCCGCTAGTACTTCCTATATATAAGTGCCTCTGTTATATTAGGAAAAACGTTGTTAGACTAATCATTAGATATGTTGAGTTAGTTTTTGTGTTTAAGTGTTTGGTGATTCAATTACTATGGCGTTGTGAGTCCAACCTTATCATTTTGACGTTTTATGGTGAAATTTTTCCCAGATTGCAATCACCTTCGGGTTACAAGTCATCTTTGGGACATAATTTTCCCTTAAGTCCGGTCAATTCCCAATATGCTATTCCTAGGGATCACGATGTAATACTTGTATCGCTTAAGACCGGATATCTCATACTTTATCCTACATGTTTATCACTCTTTCATCTCTAGCACTGAAAAACGATTTCTTACCTGGGTATTCAACCCTTACAAGGAATTTTACCGGCTCAAATGAAACAAAACATTACTCCTGTTATATTTTTAGCATGAGTGTACTCTTAGGATATCTAGGACTCATGCTTACCACTCATTTCTAGACATCCATAAGAAGCGTGTGTGAATCTAAGCATTTTATTCTTAGTGCAATTCCTAAACCTAACCTGTATCCCTCCATCCAATAAAAACATTACACACCTTTCTACACGAGCGGATCCTAATTTCGGGACAAAACTTTTCTAAGGTAGGGGAGATCGTAACATCCGTCAAAACGGATCCCCGAAACCTGAACTCAAATTGTAACCCGAGACCGTAGTATATATATTTTTTTATTTATTAAATGTGAAATATTTATTGGATGTTATATTTGGCAAATTTATTCTAATTAAAATAAGCGAGGGCAGATTTAAAATGAAAATTATATAAGTTAAATCGTAAGTTTCAGGTAAGTTTAAAAAGGAAGCATTTACATAAATTAGGCTATATATCAAACTAGGTTAGAGATTATGAAGAAATTTCCACTAACTAAATTAGGATGTTAGTTATATAAGTTACGTGATTGAAGGACCAATTCAGTCAAGCTATGAAACTCATAGTACGGGGGCTTTAGGGTCATTATGTGGAAGATTGTTAGCAGATTATAAAAGAAAAAAAAAGAGAAAGGAAACGGGGTCAATCCAGGATCGAACCCGGCCTCTTTGAAAGCTAAAACAAAGCGCCAATCACTGAGCCACAAGCTCTTTAGTGATAAAGCTTAGGACCCATGATACTTATGCTAAAACAAGGTGAAATGTTATTAAAAAAATAGAGAAGATGGGTCCAGGATCGAACCCGACCTCTTTGAAAGCTAAAACAAAGCGCCAATCACTGAGTCACAAGCTCTTTAGTGATAGAACTTAGGACCCATGATACTTATGCTGAAACAAGGTGAAATGTTATTAAAAAATAGAGAAGATGGGTTGGGGTGGGATCGAACCCGGGACCCCCCACCTAGGTACAACATAATGTAACAACAACAACAAATGGGCTATAGCGTATTGTAGAATGCCAGTTGTTTAACATATATACACACTTTAGTGAACGCATCAGGTCTTCTTCATCACTGGAGCCACTGCTAGCGCAATCCAAGCCTCAAACTCAAACCATTTTGGTTCACTTGAGAGGAAATCATTAGATTAAGCTTCCAATGGGTTCATGATGTTTTGATTTCTTAAAAAATTCAACATTTTGTGATTGAAACAACTAATAACTCATCATAATTAGAGTTTTAAATTTTAAATAATTCCTCCATTGATGAACTTTAGTCACACTATCGGTCACACTTAAATTCATTGTTTTTACTTGATATAAATAACATGTTACGAGTTTGAACATCTTTTTATAACCTTACCAACACTCTAAACCTGCAAACTTTCACCGTCATGAATTTAAGCAAGATTAAAATTAGGGCTTGTAACTTGTTCTTACCCTATCTCCTTCAATCGAGTACCAATTCAGATTATCCAAAACTTGATTCTTATTAGATTTTCGTGCTCTACAAAACCCCTCTATCAATTTCTATGATAGAGGGCTTAATCTGTACATATTTTTAAATACCCAATTTCTAGGGTTCTTGAGGGATAAAAATTAACGCTTTTTTTCATATTAGGCTTGCTTTATGGCTAAATTGACCCTAGGGCTTTGTTCCTCATCATAATAGACTGGTTTATTGAAATTTTAGGAATTTTTAGCAAATTTTTTTACTTTGATATAAATTTTTATTTCAAAAATATATAAAAAGAATTTTTATATAAACTATGAAACCACTAAACTAGATAACATAAATTTCGTCGTAAGCTCACGATTAGTAATTTCCAAGATTTTACGATCCATGATTATAATTGTTGTGTTATCTAGTGATTGGAATAATTAACATAAAGTTAGTCGTTTAATAAATAAATTGTTGATATTATAAAAATTAGATTTATAAAATAATAAGATTTTTATGATGGATTGTGTTAAAAAAACTATATTATCTAAATCTACAAAGAAATATATATAAAATTTCCATCTTATCTTAAAAACCTAAATTCGACTTAATCGGTATAACTCATAGAATTTCAAAAATATAAATTTAAATTTCATGGCTAGATTTATTGCGATATAAAAATTCCTTTTGGACTAGGGAATCTCATTCTAGTTTTAATAACTATGTCACGAAAGAAAGTTAGGCTTAGTTTATAAATTGTAAGATTTGTTAATAAAATCCAATAAGAATAAAGTATCTATAGATAACGATATATTATGTTACATGCTACATAGGTTATTTTTTTATTTGTGATATTAAGTATTCTATTCTATGTATATTTGGGTGACTATTGATCTTTTGAGTTTCTCCAAATCGTGCAGTATTTCACAAGACTAATTAGGAACACAACCAGTGAGTAGATTCGATTCTTTTTCCCCTTTTCGCTATTAACTCTTTTTGGGGGTGTATTGCGTGTTTAATTTCAAATTTATTATTTAAATTGATAACATCCTATTTGATGTGTTACTACGTGTGACATATTACTAAATTCTATTGTTTCTATATACGTGCATCTATGTGTTACTCGCTTTGTTCACAGGTTTCATGTGGATCCACCTGGCTGACTTGTTTCCCACGGCCATGGGTCGAACTCGGTATCGCCATCATTGTTTCGCCGATTCATCTTTTAGGGCTTGAATCTCTATGTGTCTATGCTTACTAATATTGTTATGTTTGTTTTGCTTACGGGATATATGTTGAATTCTTGTTATATTGAAAGATCTAGTTGCACATTTGATAATTCATGTTATAAAATAAGGTTTTCTAAAAATAATAAAACAAAAAACGTTTTTTTTAAATAAAAACTAAATCTATTCACTAACATGTTTGTTGACCCAAAACTATTTTACACGTGATACATGTACACAAAGGTGGGTGGATTTTGAGTTGAAGACATGTAAGACTGCTTTTAGTAATAACTGGATATGATATGTTGCTTTTATTTATTTGAGTATGTAACTTGGTATTAACAATTGAATTATATGTTATGTGTGAAAATTTAATAATGATGCTTTGAGTACTATAACCTTTAAATAGTTGTTATAAGCTTTGAGTAATCAGTCATGTCCATACAATTCAACTGCGAGTCAGGGTGTGACAATTGCTACCATCCCGACATGATTTCATGCATCCGCATCACTAAATACATCACCGTTAATGTCATATATATTTTTACAATCATCACCGTACCCATGAATGCATCGTAGAAGTTCATGCTTTATTAGAAACTCGTTGCTATCCTCATGCATCACCTACCCATTTACACCACGAAACCACTAATGTCAACGGCTTGCAAGGCCATCGTCACCACCTATCCGTCACTTCACCACCGTGCATCCTCATCGTCACTATCGCGGCTACTAAACCATCACCTACGCCACCTCCATCTCCTCCGTAAGGGATAACCTATGCCCAAACCATCACCGTGCCTTACCATCACCGCTACCAGCCCTACCGTCATCATCACCATACAACGCCACGGTCTACAAACATCATCTTCACAATCAAACACGACCACCGCACATCCTTGCAACCAAAACCAAGATCCCATCTGAACCTATTCACCATGTAACGAGATACGGGAGGTATCAAGTTTGCAACGCCAATCCATTCTGTCACCTATTCTTCTTCGCAACCGTTTTGGAACCAACAAACCTGGCAGTAGGTTACAAACTCCTTTTCTCCGTTTTTTATGATGGCTGTCGTCAGGTTCAATAATGAGATGATTCGGTTCTGTTGGTTGTGATATAAGGGTTTAGTAAAAGGAGTGAGCTAATTGCCATGTTACAACAAGGCCCTTTTATTACCATAACATATTTTTCTTGTTCCAAAAGTAATATTTATATTTCCATTATTATTACATAACACCCTTTCAAGTTCCGTCGTATCGAGACCAACGCGCCTATAAATCATGCATTCACCCGTGGCTGACAAATTGTATTAATTATTCCTAAAATAATAGAAGTTAGGAAATATTTGGGATGTTAGAATATAGTTCATTGAAAGTGAGTGAAATAATAGTGTCGCCATTAACATAGTTTTTATCCTCTGCATGCCCGTGGCCAAGGGTGGCACAACGTGCACATCTACCAAACAACAGATTGACGAAAGACGAAAGAATGGTACTTAAAGCTCATATCATCGAGTTTTATACACAAAAGGAGGAACCCACCCATCTCACACACATAGATCAAGTTCAACCACAATATCAAGAAAAGTTTCAAGAAGCCAACACCAATCATCGTAATTAGACTTCTAGATGCTTTTGAAAGACGGACTCTCTAGTTTGAGGCTTCCCGCAATTATAATGAATAACAAGTCAGGCTCAATGAAGTAGACTTCACAAGTCACCAAGCATCACTCAAAGTAAATGAAACTTAAGACGGGCACATTGCTGAAATCTCTTGTAAAGAAAATGAGGGTAGAAATTGGTTGGTAAAAACTTCAAGTATGGAGAAAAACAAAGGATGTGTTGATCCGAATAAAGTTCTTGCTACATCATCATATGAAGAACCAAACTTCGAGATGAACACATATTCGCACCAAGAGAAATATGTGCAACAAGATGACCTTAAAGAACAAATACCACAGCCACTTCTTTGCACAATTGATAGCTAACTCATGATGAAGCAAACATTTGCTTCATCACAAGATAAGGAATATCACTCTAAGGACTACTTCACTTGGAAGAATCGAAATACTTTCAGTAGGCTATATGTGACAGCTATGACAAGCCGAGGTGATCGCCTTCTTCAATGCTTGAAATTTGTGAAGTTCGGTCCGGGAAATTTCAAGTGGTGGTGGTTTGACTAATCTACAAACCACAAGGTTGCAAGATTGTTCCACTACCTACCATGATCTAGTTTGAAGTAATATTTCCTGTAATAGCCCGATGATGAATAAATTAAGAAGATGGTGCATATGGTTGAGCTAAATCAAGGAGTTAAGATTTGCATTACATGATTACTTTTGAATTAATTCTACCATTAAAGTATGCCTTCTTAATACTAGGAAAAGTAACTTTTTCTCTCTGCTTACTTTATCTTTTCAGTTTTTAAAATTATCTATCTAAGCTATGCCAAGTGTTTCTCTACAAATCGATAGCTAAGTCTACCACCAATAGGATGACCACCTGCCGCACTAATTTTGGCCATGATCCAGTTCGGCTTGGCCACCCCCTTTGCGACATGGTCCGTCGCACAAAAGCACCCCCACCGTTCAAGAGCTGTCGCCAAACACCTACCACCGTCGTCGCCTTTCACTATCATCGATCACACCAGTGATCCCCCACAGGTCACCGACTTCAGTAGACCACCCCTTCACCACCTGTAATCACCTTCGCCATCGAAACCATTATCACCATTGCACGAAACCCTAAGCGGTCCCATATTCGACCCACACACACACATAGATACATGAAAAACGGTTAGGAGGTGACCTGAAAATATAATGAAGAACAAGAATTCGAACCCTCTTCCCCTTGCGCTCTCCTAGTCACCATTCTCTCTATCGATTGCACTCTAGGTTGCAAATGACCTAGGGTTTTCCTTCTACTTCGTTTAACTATAACTAATTACGTCTGGGTCCCCGTAGTTCAGTTTCACGCATTTAAATCCTGAAACTAATCCATGCAATTTCGACGTAACAACCACCGAGCCCTTTTTTACTCCGCTAAATCATAAATATCAATAATAATCCCATATCGTTTCGTAAGAAAAAAAAACCCTTAATTAAATCCATCAAAAACAACTAGTGGTGAGATATGGTTTGTTACATTAATTTTGAGATGTTTTCTGTTTCTCTTATCACTTTCAATATACGATATACTATGAAATGACGAGTATGTCGTTGCAACTTGAATATTTATTTATGTATGTCTCAATATAAGCTTTTTCCTGAAATCGTGTTGTAAATAATAATATTATATGTTTTCAAAGTGATCTGACATTTAGTTTTTTTCAATAATAAATTAGTGCCATTTACCATTTTAATTATTCTAATAATATGATATAATGCTTTAAGTATAGCGTTGCGACGTGTTCATTTTTAACCACGTATGAATATCGTTAACAGAAAATTTTATGCGAATAGAGTTTTATTTATCGTAAGCCAAAGTGGGTGTTGGTACAATGCCGGTACCATGACGAAACGGACTTGTGATGTCAACCAAAAAACATCGGTACTAGTATTGGTCTTATCAGAACCGTCACTGGTATTCATTTTTTATGGTTTCTATTGATGTTATACACATATCAACATCTTTTTGGACTTATCATACAACTTAATTTTTTAATTTTTCTTTTTCGGTTGCTATATCGATTGCTGATACCGTATCAATGGCGTAATGAACCGGAACCAATATCGATCGTATACCCACAATTAACACTATTTTTATCATTACGTCTACGTTTTCAATTAAAAGTATTAATAATCAGGTCGCCCGTCACAGGTGTAACCCACTAGTATTTTTTATACAAGTACATGAGATCTCATATTGGCTTCAATGTAATCTTATCTAATCTATTTAAATTAGATCTTGAAAAAATTCTTATTTCTTGATAAGAAACAGTAATCGTATGATAAACACAACAAAAAGATGACGGTACTACAAAAAAAGTAAGAACACCTATAATCATGTGAGATACAAGCTTTGACTTGGAAAGTCATTATAAATTGACCAAACAACTATTATTTAATCACCTTGCTTTATATTTATCGTATATTTCCGGTTGTTAGCACAAGGGAGACCGTTAGTGCATGCACAAATAGGTGTTTTTTTAGCTCATGTGGTGTCATTGGGCATTTTTAGGTAACCTATCAGTGTATAAGGACGGAGTTTGTAAAAGGTGGAAGAGAGGGAAGAGCGTCTTTTTGCTACGGTTTTTTAAATCTTGTAAGAGAGACAACCCGAACCAGAAGTACTGGTTGGCGTTTTAACAATATCGACATAGTAATTTGAAATATCATAATTTCTCAAATGGTTGTAGATATATAGCTATATATATATAGCTATATTTATAATTTAGGCATGTGAGTATACAATGGCTTCAATCTTATTATGCAAACAGAGGTTATAAAACATTAATTATTGTTGCTAGAATAACATGAAAAAAGAAATTCACATAAAAGCATAACCCTCTGATGCTTAAACAGCAAGAAGAAGACTAGGCATGGATGCATGATCAGTAAGTTGGCTCTGCCACACGCATTGACACATGTCAACGCCTGGTGATCCAACATGGACGTTAGCTGACTTGGCAAACCGAGTGACCGTAACAGAAGTGTTGGAGTACTCCCTCACCTGAGTTATAACCCCGTCTGTGACCGTCCACGCATGCACCCAACTGACTTCACAGCTAGCTGGGAAACACCCTTCAGCCAAAACCACTGAACCAATCGGGACGATGCAGATAGGGTTGAAGTCGAATGAGTTATCCTCGTCCGAGGTGACACAGCCGGTGAGCAAGCGCATAAGACGGTTGCAAGATGGAGGACGGTGAAACCACCATTCGATGTTTGGGGCTAGGAGGCGGTGGACGGTTGTGGCGTCTCCTGAGGCCAATGCTTTGTAGAGGTTAGAGACCATATTGTAGTTGCATTCATCTGATGACGCCGTTTGGTGTTGTTGTTGATCGGCCTTGGCCATCTTCTTAATTAACTTGTTAAGACTTGTGATTATTATTATTATTATTGTTCGAAATGTAAAGAGGCTAAAATGCATGACAAGTCTTATATAGAAGTAGAAGGAATATATTTAAACAATGGGTTTGACCAACGACATATTAATGATATAGTAAGAACCTTATTTGAGTTTTGAGTGAAAAGGATAATTTCTAGGTCAACTTTTTCTTTTGTTGAATGGTAAAGTTTACTGAACCTACATTACACCAAAAAAGTAAATAATTGATTTGAACTTAAAATCTCTTTCTAATTGGCATGAAACTATATCAAGTGGCTTCCCTTGTACATTGGTTATACGTGGAGTTTGACTACTTAGTAATTTGATAGTAAATAATTGTTTCCGTTTATTTTTTTTCCATTTAAAATACTATTTTAATTTACAGGGGTTTTATATAAATGACAATATGGCATTTTACATGAAATCATTTAGGAAGTTATAAACATTTGAAACTTATTTGATCAGTATTCTTATAACTATTTGTTTAATTACTATGTATAACTTTTAGTTATGTATGAATTTCGACATAAAGTGACCGACTTTATATAAATACAGTGAATTCCAGTTAAAGCATTTAACAATGGCTATTTTATTTTTATGAAAGCGGCCCACGTTGGCTTCTTAATGTTAAAGATGACACCATTAACACTAAGAAATTGATTAATGGTTTTAGCAATTAATACTCCTTGAAGTGTGTATTCGATTATATTGTAGTGGCATCTTACGAGTGGGAGACTTATGATCAATTAGTTTATGGTTCGATTCCTATAAGGGAGGTTTTATTTAGATTTATTGGGTTTTTTTTCTAAATTGGTGTATAGGCGTTATTGTTTATTGGAGATGGTTATGATGGGATGGTTCCGCTAGTGGCCCGATGATACTCCAGTGACACGTCAGTAATCCAAATTTGCCATTAAAAAAAATACTCGTTGAAGTATCTTGCTATAATTACTGACAGATAACTCAAAACATAGAAGCAAAATGTGAACAAAATACTTTTCTTTAAAATATAGTTTAGTAATCCTTAAGAATCATATACGAATGGATCAAAATCCGCAATATGTAGTTATTAAAGATTATGCTGGTAATACCATCATGATCAATGATGGATCAACGATGGAAATGTGAACAACGTACACATGGGCAATTCATTGGATATCCGTTGGAAAAGTAAAGAGATGGTCTTTCCATAGTTATTGGTGATATGATTGGAAAGTTAATTGCAAATGCTAAGCTTGTCGGTGTACTTCTAGTAATGGACTATACATTGGTCGCAAGTCGAAAAAATAAAACATAAGATTCCCGCTAAGATTTTTCCAGTATGTTATAGTCAAAATTTATCCATCATAAATTGTAACGCCTCGTAATATTTTTGCTTTCCCTATTTAAAAGTAATCATATTCCTATTTATGTAAACTTGTATTCGTATCTTATTTGTGTTCATTTCCAACTTTGTAAATCCTAATCGTTCATCATAATAAAATACTTATTTTATCTATAATTGTTATACTTGCAATTAATCATTCAACTACATACTTACATGCAAATCATACTTCTCATACGTGCAATACTTATATGTTACAACTTTATACTTAGAATACCTAAAAACCGACTAAAATACAAAAACATAGCCCAAAAACCAAACCTTTGTGCGACCTGGATCACTTCACACGAAGTGGCAACCACCTTGCACGAAGTGGTCAGTCACCTCGCACGAACTGACTCTCAACTCGTACGAACTGAACCTGAACTCTATAAATACAGACGCACTTCACCACTTCTATTTTTTTCGAATCTTCTCA
This sequence comes from Scalesia atractyloides, assembly GCA_947069175.1. Taxonomy (NCBI): domain Eukaryota; kingdom Viridiplantae; phylum Streptophyta; class Magnoliopsida; order Asterales; family Asteraceae; genus Scalesia; species Scalesia atractyloides. The sequence goes on from CAMTDV010000022.1 coordinate 44,976,487, forward strand.
CTTCCACTCTCAAACTTACAGACTTTTAGCAGAATATTCTCAGATCGTTTCAAGTGAGTTCAACTCACTAATGCTTGTCCATTTCTTCTACCCCTTCTTTTAGTTTTCTTCATTTTCTTTTGTACCAAGTGTAGAGGCTAACTAAGGCCATCATCCTTACTAAGATTGGACTTACGTTTCAGCAAATGTGAGAACGTTGGGAACCTTGGCTACCCGAATTAAGTTCTACACCTCATTTGAACATTTTGTATATGTACTTTCTGTACATTCATGATCAACAAGGTTTATCAACTATGTTAATAAACTTTGAGATTTAGTGAATCATATAACGAGGCATTCATACCTACTTGCTTGACATCTATGACATATCTGACGAACTAAGTATATAAATTATATAAAAAACCTTTTTTTCCTTATAAACTGGTCAGAATCACAAACTATCAAATACGATTTAGTGTTGTGATCTCAAACTATTTTGCCTCGTTCCTTAACTCCTCGTTCATAGAAAACAGTGTCGAAATGGGTGTTATATGAGCTAAAGCATTGCAGGACTGTCACTGCACGAATTGGACAGTCGTACAAAGTGCAAGTCACTTCGCACGAAGTAGTCAGCCCACTTTGCACGAAGTGGAGCTTTCCACGTTTTCTAACTGTATTCTCTGACTCGAATCCGCATCTTTCGTGAAGCACAGTCTATTCACACACCTTTGTTTACCCATTGTAGGGTAACTTGGTGTTCATCACCTCAACAACCCAACTCAGCAGATCAGGATTACTAGTAAGCTTGCAAAATTGTGAGCATACTCGATTCCCCCTTTTTATATTTACACAATTGGGGTGCAACATATATGTCTATCAACCCACGAAATTCACTATGGTTTATACTAAATCACTATTCAAACATTCAATCAAAGATGCTAATACGAATACTTGTCACTTATTCATGCTAGAAATCGAATGTTTTATACTACGTCATAACTATGTACAAGCCTCTGTTAACATGTATAGCGCTATAGGATTAACGCACCATCCGTATTAAAGAGGTTATGTTAAAGTAAACAAAATGGTCTTTTCATTGCGATGATTGGATTACGCTAGCGGTAAACTTTGGGTTGGCAGGTGTAGAAGAATCGCTCTCTTAGTATGTTAGTTTTAAGTAAACGTTTATGCCACGTTGATTGTTTGACTTTGTTATACTTAGTATCCAAACTTGTATGCTCGTCAATGTCGTGTGTGTTGAACTATACTTTATATATGTTGCAGGTTGATGTTGATGATAAAGGACGCATGGAATCAAGTAGGGTGAACTAGAAACCTACTTTTAAATTTAGCTATGTTGTATTGTGTTTCTTGATTAAGGTGTTGTATTGTATTTTGTAATTATTGTTGTTGTACTTGTTTCCAAAGCCTTGTACCCGAATTTTTAGAATGAAATGAAATAATGTTCTTTAAATACCTGTCACAATTTAGCATTATGATGTCTCGAGCAATCTAATTTCGACCGCCCTGATGATTCCGCCATCGGTTGGAGTGTGACAAATTGTTATCAGAGTCGTAACTAAAGGGAATTAGGAAAATTGCATGATATGACCTAGTCTATAGTCTAATCACCAAACCAAACCCCCTTCATGCGAACTGAACCTCTTTGTGCGAACTGAATAGTTTCGCATGAAGTGGCAGTCACTTTGCACGAAGTGACAAACACTTCGCACGAAGGGAGCCCACTTCGCACGAAGTGAACTATTTTCCTCGATTAAAATGTCTAAACTTGCCTATTCTGCATATGATCTAACCATATTTCTTAAACATTACCTGTCTTTCCTAAGGCTAACATAATACACATTTAAAGGCCTGAAGACACTCGTATTTCACTAACGAGGCGATTTGCACCAAAATAGGCCCAATGGCCCGCAAATTTTGGTGAAGTCCCTCACTCAGCGTATTCGATTTTACATAAGTTACGCCATCAGGTTAGGAGTGATATCCACGTCTTGATGGAAAACTTCCCTTTCATACTCTAGTGGACCGTGCCAATAGGTTGGAATTTGCTCCTCGTTTGGTAAGTATCAACCATGTTAGGAACAAAATTATCAAGTTAGGAGTGAAATCCACATCTTGATAACTAGTCCCATTCCCCGATTTTCAATCCGTCAAAGTTTCTAATTTTCGATCAATTGGGAGATGTAGTAACTATAATGGTAAGATGCCGCTAACCGCTCATCGGTGAGGGTATTTTACCTAATAGGCCGAAACATGTCTCCCTAATTCGAAAGGACTTTCGATTTACTTTGGAATGGTCGACGTTTCTAAACCCGAAGACTCCAATGTTTTGACAAGTCACTCTTTTATGATTACATCAATTACTATGTGTTTTACTTTGATACGCTTATCATTTCAAGTCGAGAGCACCATTCCAACACCCTTCGCAATCTAAAACCACTCTAATAATCAGGAATAAATTAAATTTACTACTCTTATCGCTTTCATACGTGCACATACTATGCAAATACGTGTTATGCTTTTGTGATCTATGTGGGACATACGTGTTACGTGACATACTTTATGTTTATACATGAAAACCACCTTTATTTCTAAAACACATTATGATCAAGTATCACCTTTCCCCTACCTCAATATTTTAGATGTCTTCGAACGATTAATACCCCGATTCCAAGAAGAGATCCAACAGCGGTGAACCCATGACAGAAAGGAGATGATGAAATTCATGGCCAAGCAAATGGCCAAGGTGATTCCCAACATCATCAATCGGATTCACCCTACTCCTAGCCCCACCAATACTGAAACCTAAAATGACACGACCAACACTAAGGTCATAGCACCAAAGCCTACCTTCACCTTTAAGTAGTTAAACTCCTGTAGCTTAGATCCATCCACATGCAAAGAAGGCGTGATCAAGTTATTCAGTGGTTTGATGCCATTGAAGTCACTTTTTGCCAAAGCGCATGTGCTGACCATCTGTGCACCACCAATGCCACTGGCATCTTTGAACGAGAGCTCTCGATTGGTGGACGTCGAAGCGCAACATTCATGGCGAATACACTATGTATGCCTTAACCTGTACCGTGCTCAAAAAGCTCGTGCAAGACGAGTTTTGTCCTTCCCACGAGCGCCAACAACTCAAGAACGAGTTTTGGAATCTCAAACAGGTTGGGAGTGACAACCTCGGTCTCACAACAAGGTTTAAACAGCTTAGTATATTATGCCCTAGCCTAGTCGATTGAATCGACAAGGCCATAGTAAAATACATTCGAGCCCTCCCTTCTTCTTTCTCCAACTACGTTGAGTCCGCTAAACCTAAAACCCTAGAGTGCACTTATTGCCTAGCTGCCAAATTTAACCAAAACCTGCTTGTAACATTCGTAAAAAAACGGGTTTCCAAACCCGCTTCGTTTGTAAATCGAATATCAAGTTATAAATTTTTCGTTGCGTATTTATGTTTATTTTAATTTTAAGCGATGCATAATTAATAAACAAATTAGAATTTAAAAACTATAATTGATAAAAAGTGAAAATAAAATAAATAAAAAAGAAAACCGGCTGCCGGGATTCGAACCCGGGTCAGCCGTGTGAGCCTCAAAGTTTTAACTCACGCACATATAACCACTCCGCCACTTGATGTCTTGTGAGTTCTAGGAAACAATTAAAACATATGTACAACCGTGAATCAATCTGTTCCGCCAAACTGAAACCGATATCGGCTTCCAACCGTCCAAGACGTTTGAGTGATCGCGGATTCTCGATTATAACCGATAAACCGACATTCTTAATCAATTCAGTCGTTAATGAACTTGAATTCATGTGATGTTCGGTTTTTATAACCGAAAACATTCACTTCTGGAATTACTTCAACAAAATCCTCATCTGCGACTCAATTACATTCGCAGAAGTTCTAATTTCACGTTTACTCTAATATCTGATCGTCGGAATCGCTTTATGAACTCGCCGGACTTTCGCCGGTAAACCGTGTCTTCGATCAAAACGGTAAGTTTCTCAATTCTTCCATCTTCTATCAGTTGTTAAGCTTTTGCTAACTCAAACCCTTCAATCAGAATCCGTTCCAGGCGACGATATCGGATAATCAACACTCGCCGGAAAACTTCTGAAAATTCCTAGATTGCGCTGTGAAACGGTATAATCTTTTAAACCTTCTGATAACTCTTGTTTAGTACTTCAATTCCACAACTAGCTAATCAAAACTGTTAATTGGTCCGCTCAGACGAAGTTCATAAAAACAGAGCCGACGACATTGCCGGAGTTCTATGAAAAGTCGTCATTCCGGTATGTTCATTCCCAAAACCTTTTCCTATCCGTTACATTTTAATCATTCATACGCCTGTTAATCGAATTAAGCAAGTTCAGTTGATTAATCGTTGTCTGTGTTCTTGAGCGAAGAAGTCGAAGTCGATTATGATTATAAGATTAATTAAAATCAGTATAATAAACGGGTTAGACACACAGTCCAGCGGTGGACTGTGTGCAAACAATAAACATACGTCTCGAGTTCGATCCCTATCACGGCCCTATTCTCGGAAATAAAAATATTTTTTTTTATGAACCGAACCGGGTTAACTCACTGAAGATGTTAAGTATAATAAAAATCAGTATATTAACCAGGTTAGACACACAGTCCAGCGGTGGACTGTGTGCAACACTAAACCACAGGTCCCGGTTCGAGACCTGTTACGCACACCGGTTCGATGATTAAAATCCTTTTTAAAAATAAATGAATTTTGAATAAATAAAAACAGTATATAAATATAATTAAAAACAGAAATATTTCGGGTTAGACACGTAGCTCAGTTGGTAGAGCTGCGTGCACGCGTACGGGAGGTCTCGGGTTCGAGCCTTACCCGGCGCATACTTGCACACTAGCGAACCGGTCAAACAGTCAACAGTCATAGTCACAGTCAACGGTCAATGGTCAACTCAAGAGTCAACATTTTTTTATATTTTTATTTATTTATTTAATTTAAAAATCAATTAAAAATACTTAAAAATAATGTTTTTAAAGTTAGAAAATAGCCTTAAACTCACAAAAATATATCTAAAAATCTTATTAAAATCATTAATAAAATCCACTCATTTACCATACTTTTCGTTATTATTTAGGTTAGTTAATCCTCGTCGATCAACCCTCTAAACTCGTGCGCATTCAGCATCTTCAACTGAACGCACCCAATGTGAGTGAATCTCTACAAATTCTCCGTTTTAATCACGTTTTTTGGGTGTATCATGTGTCTTTTCATTTATTACATTTAAACTATTGTGCATCCATCATATTCATGATCAAATGTGTATTCAATATGTATCAACAATTTGTGTGGTTAATGTTTAGATTAAATTTATCATTTTCAGTACATACATTATCATAGGCCGCCGCTCCCCATTACATATGAGCGTTGAGCTGTTCCCCATTACATATGAGCGTGAACTAGGCGTTGCCAACATACGATCGGCTCCGTTTGATTGAGCCTTGATCGCACAGACATTTATCATAGGCCGTCCATTCCCCATTACCTATGAGCGTGAACGTGACGTTGCCAACATATACAGTATCATTCATGTTATACATTCATGCAAGTTGGTTTGTTATTGTATGTTATTGTTTGTTGTTGTTATTGTTATGGTATGATTATTTACGTTTGCTCACATATGATTATTGCACAATTTTCCATAATAAATATAACAAGAAATCAATAATAAATGTTTCTAACAAGGTTCACTCGCCAACTTATGTTGACCCAAAAACCCCATTTTTACACATGATACAGGTGATCCAGCTGCATCAAGAAACATATAGGATGGCTTAGAAGAATAAACCGGTTTAGACTTTGGATTGTTTAGTTGCTTATCTTTCTTTGTAATTGTATGAACATGTTTGGAATATTGAGGATGTAATATTGAATTTAATAAATATGAAACATATTAGTAAATATCATGAGCTTTGGTGATAACCCAATTATGCCCCGACTCTTATTCCGCTGCGGGTCAGGGTGTGACAGATTGGTATCAGAGCCATGACTATAGGGATATAGGATAGGTTATTAGACCTTAGAGCCTATACTATAGTTGATTAGAATTTTTAAAATTTTTGTGTGTTACATGCAAAATTCATGATGTTTATATGTTTTATGTTTAATGTTACATTCAATGTTATGCAAGCATGTTCATAAGTATATATTATTATACAATGCCTATCATGAATCATATTCTCATAACATATCATATCCATGAGAGCACACACCACATCACTTCCATGATTTTTTTTGCAATGATTTTTGTGTTTTCAAATCACATCAAAGTGAGTTCTCATGACGGGCATGTAGTAACTGGAAGGGTACAAGTACCGGTAGTCAGAACATCCTGTCTAGGCTTAGCATTCGTATAAATCCAAAATAAAGGACCAGTTTGCCTACCTGGGGACTAACGATGAGAGTACGAAGGACCTATTAGGCCAAAGCATGTTATACCAAACGTCGTGTGAGCTAACCCCACTTTGAGTTGTCTTTGTGTCTACACCTGGACACCTTCCGACCATATATCTCGTAAACATATTTCATGGTTTTCATTCGGGTGATGCGAGTGTTAAATCGCCAATACCAATGTGAATCCTACTAAGCCAATAGTCATGGGGGCCACATGACTATACAGGTGAACCTATGGGGGACATTTGAGGCCCAACATGAGCAAACCCAAGACATCCTATGGATGTAGTTGCATTATTGATGTTTATGTTATTTTTATTTTTTTTAAGACATATGACACCTAAAAAGAATCCATAAACTCACAATCTTCATATGTGTATTCCTGTAGATGTCGGCTAGGCAACAATGAAGGGGTAGAAGATCAGGAAGGTCAAACGAATGCTTGGCCACCCAAATCGCAAAACAAATGGCCGCGGTGCTTCCTGACATTGTAGTTCAAGTCCAACAAGCTCTCGCCGCAAATCCCATCAATCCTCCCCAGCAAGAAGACCAGAACATCGGCAACCCTCCTACCAAAAAGTGCTCATATAAACATTTCAAGTCTTGCGATCCTCCGAAATTTGAAGGGACCGAAGGTGTCACTGCTCTCCTCCACTGGTTTGAGGAAATGGAAAACACTTTCCTCAACTGCGATTGTCCCGAGGATCGCAAGGTACGTTACGCAACCGGGAGGCTATTTGGGGTAGCTCTTACCTGGTGGAATACTGAAAAGGGTAAGAGGGGAATCGAAGATGCAATGGCCTTAACGTGGGAGGAGTTAAGGGAAATCATGACGAGACGTTTCTGTCCTAGGAGCGAGATCAAAAAGTTAGAGGATGAATTTCATTCGTTGAAGCAAAAGGAGGGAGATCATACTTCCTACAACAAGAGGTTTTTAGAGTTGAACCAAATGGTCCCTAACTTGTTCACCCCAGTTTACCGCTTAGTCGAACACTATATTCGAGGTCTCCCCTCGAAAATCCAAGACTCAGTTCTCAGCACTTCGCCTGCAACACTTGAAGCTGCTATGGAACTAGCTACCGAGCTTACCCAGAATCGAATTCGCAACGGTAAATTTAAAGATGAGAAAAAGAAAGCCCCCGTTGAGGGCCAAACCTCAAACCATTCCACCTCCTCCTCAAAGTTTGCTAACAAGAGGAAACGAAACACCAGAAACTTTGCTGTCACACAAACAAATTTCCCCACCCTGCTGCACCCATTACCCAAGTTGCCCCCTCACCTGCACCATGTAAAAGGCCATACTCCGGCCCATACCCAAAATGCAACCGTTGCCAATACCATCACTTTCCTGAACATCCCTGCCAACATTGCACCGGCTGTGGTCGCGCAGGTCACACCATTCAAACCTGTCGCATACCTCAGCGAACGAACCGCCATCAGCCCTCAACCCAAACCCACCATCAGATAGTGGGTCAAGCCCAACAACCTCTACTACTGCCACCTACCCAACATGTAGCCCAATCCTACTACCAACCCAACTATCCCATGGTGCAACCTATGCGGGCTTGTTACAATTATGGAGACCCAAACCATTTTAGAAACACTTGTCCACGCTTGGTGAACATTATACATGCTCAAGCCCAAGCAAATCCAGTGAATCAGGCTAACCAAGCTCCTCCACCTGCAAGAGGAAGAGCTTTTAACATCCACGCCAATCAATCTAGGGCCGAAAACAATGTGGTTAACGGTACGTTTCTCATCAATGGTAGTTATGCATCCATGTTATTTGATACTGGCGCGGATAAAAGTTTTGTATCTTTAGAATTTGAACCCATCCTCAACCAAACTCGTGATAAACTCATGGAATCCAAAACGGTAGAAGTTGCTGACGGAAAACCGGTCTCATTAAACTCTATTATACGCAATTGTACTCTCACCCTAAACGATCACGATTTTCCAGTTGACCTTATACCTATGAAGTTGGGAAGCTTTGACATTATAATTGGTATGGACTGGCTCAGCCATCACCATGCTGAAGTTGTATGCCGCGAAAAGTTTATACGCATTCCTCTTACAAACGGTCAGACTCTACGAATCTTTGGAGAAACCCCATCGAAAGGGCTCAAATTATTGTCCTGTCTTCAAGCCCGAAGATATCTCCGTAAGAATTATGTCGCATTTCTAACTCATGTCATCAAAAAGGGAACCAAGGAGAAGAAACTTGAAGACATCCTAGTAGTAAAAGATTTTTCACAAGTTTTTCATGACGACATTTCAGGACTTCCTCCCGTGAGAGAAGTCGAATTCCGCATTGATCTTATACCTGGAGCTACACCAGTTGCAAAATCTCCTTATAGGTTAGCCCCATCCGAAATGCAAGAGCTAGCCAGTCAATTGCAAGAGTTGACTGACAAAGGATTCATACGTCCTAGCTCCTCGCCTTGGGGTGCACCTGTCCTTTTTGTGAAGAAGAAAGATGGAACGTTTCGCATGTGCATCGACTACAGAGAACTCAACAAGTTAACGGTTAAGAACTGCTACCCATTACCTCGCATCGATGATCTTCTTGACCAACTTCAAGGCGCCAACTGTTTTTCAAAAACCGATCTTCGTTCTGGTTATCATCAACTCAGAGTACATGAAGAAGACGTCCCAAAGACCGCCTTCCGAACTCGTTATGGTCATTATGAATTCATGGTCATGCCATTTGGTCTAACCAACGCTCCAGCTGTCTTCATGGATCTAATGAACATAGTCTACAAACCCTATCTCGATCGCTTTGTTATAGTCTTCATCGACGACATCCTCATCTACTCAAAGTCTAAGTCTGATCATGAACGACCCCTTCGACTCATCCTTACACTCTTAGAGAATGAAAAGCTCTACGCCAAATTCTCCAAATGCGAATTCTGGTTAAAAGAGGTGCAATTCCTTGGACATGTCGTCAATGACAAGGGAATACATGTCGACCCCTCAAAGATCAAAGCGGTAAAAGAATGGCAAGCGCCACGTACACCTACCGAAGTAAGATCATTTCTTGGTTTGGCTGGTTATTATCGCTGTTTCATTGAAAATTTCTCTCGTATTGCTGTACCACTCACGGCGTTAACTCATAAAGGAAAACCCTTCATATGGGGACCCAAACAAGAAGAAGCCTTCCAAACCCTTAAACAAAAACTCTGTGACGCACCTATTCTCACTCTTCCTGAAGGTTGTGATGACTTCGTGGTTTATTGCGACACGTCAGGGCAAGGACAAGGCTTGTTCTAATGCAAAGAGGAAAGGTGATAGCTTATGCTTCTAGACAACTCAAAACTCATGAGAAGAACTACACCACCCACGACCTAGAACTTGGAGCCGTTGTGTTTGCTCTTAAGATATGGTGACATTATCTCTACGGTACTAAGTGTGAAATATACATTGACCACAAGAGTCTTCAACATATCTTCAACGGAGTTAAACATGAGGCAACGAAGATGGGTTGAACTTCTTAATGACTACGACTGTGAAATTCGGTATCATCCGGGCAAGGCAAACGTGGTGGCCGATGCGCTCAGTCGAAAGGGTTATGCGAACTCAATTCGTCTTCTATGTTCGCAAATCATAACCGACATCAAAGATCAAATTCGAGAAGCCCAACATGTTTCAGTAACGGAAGACGACATACGAAAGGAGTTGTCCTGTGGAGCTGAACTTAAAATTGAAACTAAATCCGACGGTATTCTGTACTATCTAGATAGCATATGGATTCCTGACCACAACAACCTTCGTGAATTCCTTATGAATGAGGCACACAAAACACGATACTCTATACACCCAGGAGCCGACAAGATGTATCAAGACCTTCGGTACACCTACTGGTGGCCTGGAATGAAAAAGGATATTGCTGTTTTTCTTTCCAAGTGCCTTACATGTTCTAAGGTAAAAGCTGAACATCAAAGACCCTCAGGACTTCTAGTCCAACCTGAAATACCTGTATGGAAGTGGGAAAACATAACCATGGACTTCATTACTGGGTTACCTCGCACTTCTGGTGGGTATGACACTATATGGGTAATCATTGATCGTCTTACAAAATCAGCTTACTTCATTCCGATCCGCGAAGATTTCAAGAACGAGAAGTTAGCTCGTATCTACATCAGCGAAATCGTAAGCCGTCACGGTGTACCGTTAAGCATTATTTCAGATCGTGATGGTCGATTCACTTCACGAACATGGCAAGCCGTACAAGCTGCTTTGGGTACACGATTAGACCTCAGTACCGCTTATCATCCTCAAACTGATGGACAATCTGAACGCACCATTCAAACTCTTGAAGATATGCTTCGAGCATGTGTCAAAGACTTCAAGGGAAATTGGGACGTTCATCTACCATTAGTTGAATTTTCGTACAACAACAGCTATCATTCAAGTATCGGCATGGCACCTTTCGAAGCTTTATATGGTCGTAAGTGCCGATCTCCAGTATGTTGGCACGAAATTGGGGAAGCTCAAATCACAGGCCCAGAATTGATTCAAGAAACCACAGACAAGATCTATCAAATTCGAAACAATCTTCTAGCGGCTCAATGTCGTCAAAAGAGTTATGCAGATAAACGACGAAAGCCTTTGGAGTTTAACATTGGTGATCATGTACTTTTAAAAGTATCACCGTGGAAGGGAGTAGTTCGTTTTGGCCAGAAGGGCAAGCTAGCACCACGCTACGTAAGACCTTTCAAGATACTCGAAAGAGTAGGACCTGTAGCATACAAGCTTGATCTACCAGAAGAACTCAACAGAATTCACCCCACATTCCACGTACCAAACTTGAAGAAGTGCCTCGCCGATGAAAACCTCCATATTCCCCTGGAAGATATCCAGATCGATGAATCTATGCATTTCATTGAAAGACCAGTAGAGATCATGGACTTCGGAGAAAAACGTTTAAGACGGAGTCGTATTCCAATTGTTAGGGTACGCTGGGAGTCGAAACAGGGACCTGAGTTTACTTGGGAACGTGAAGACTCAATGCGCGAGAAATACCCACATCTTTTTCCTGTTACCACTACTACTTAAATTTTGGGACGAAATTTCTAAAAGTATGGGATACTGTAACATTAATCAAAAAACGGGTTTCCAAACCCGCTTCGTTTGTAAATCGAATATCAAGTTATAAATTTTTCGTTGCGTATTTATGTTTATTTTAATTTTAAACGATGCATAATTAATAAACAAATTAGAATTTAAAAACTATAATTGATAAAAAGTGAAAATAAAATAAATAAAAAAGAAAACAGGCTGCCAGGATTCGAACCCGGGTCAGCCGAGTGAGCCTCAAAGTTTTAACTCGCGCACATATAACCACTCCGCCACTTGATGTCTTTGTGAGTTCTAGGAAACAATTAAAACATATGTACAACCGTGAATCAACCTGTTGCGCCAAACTGAAACCGATATCGGCTTCCAACCGTCCAAGACGTTTGAGTGATCGCGGATTCTCGATTATAACCGATAAACCGACATTCTTAATCAATTCAGTCGTTAATGAACTTGAATTCATGTGATGTTCGGTTTTTATAACCGAAAACATTCACTTCTGGAATTACTTCAACAAAATCCTCATCTCGTGACTCAATAACATTCCCAGAACTTCTAATTTCACGTTTACTCTAATTTCTGATCGTCGGAATCGCTTTTTGAACTCGCCGGACTTTCGCCGGAAAACCGTGTCTTCCATCAAAACGGTAAGTTTCTCAATTCTTCCATCTTCTATCAGTTGTTAAGCTTTTGCTAACTCAAACCCTTCAATCAGAATCCGTTCCAGGCGACGATATCGGATAATCAACACTCGCCGGAAAACTTCTGAAAATTCCTAGATTGCGATGTGAAACGTTATAATCTTTTAAACCTTCTGATTACTCTTGTTTAGCACTTCAATTCCACAACTAGCTAATCAAAACTGTTAATTGGTCCGCTCAGACGAAGTTCATAAAAATAGAGCCGACGACATTGCCGGAGTTCTGTGAAAAGTCGTCATTCCGGTATGTTCATTCCCAAAACCTTTTCCTATCCGTTACATTTTAATCATTCATACGCCTGTTAATCGAATTAAGCAAGTTCAGTTGATTAATCGTTGTCTGTTTTCTTGAGCGAAGAAGACGAAGTCGATTATGATGATAAGATTAATTAAAATCATTATAATAAACGGGTTAGACACACAGTCCAGCGGTGGACTGTGTGCAAACAATAAACATACGTCTCGAGTTCGATCCCTATCACGGCCCTATTATCGGAAATAAAAATGTTTTTTTAAGAACCGAACCGGGTTAACTCACTGAAGATGTTAAGTATAATAAAAATAAGTATATTAACCAGGTTAGATACACAGTCCAGCGGTGGACTGTGTGCAACACTAAACCACAGGTCCGGGTTCGAGACCTGTTACGCACACCGGTTCGATGATTAAAATCCTTTCTAAAAATAAATGAATTTTGAATAAATAAAAACAGAAATATTTCGGGTTAGACACGTAGCTCGGTTGGTAGAGTTGCGTGCACGCGTACGGGAGGTCTCGGGTTCGAGCCTTACCCGGCGCGTACTTGCACACTAGCGAACCGGTCAAACAGTCAACAGTCATAGTCACGGTCAACGGACAATGGTCAACTCAAGAGTCAACATTTTTTTATATTTTTATTTATTTATTTAATTTAAAAATCAATTAAAAATACTTAAAAATAATGTTTTTAAAGTTAGAAAATAGCCTTAAACTCACAAAAATATATCTAAAAATCTTATTAAAATCATTAATAAAATCCACTCATTTACCATACTTTTCGTTATTATTTAGGTTAGTTAATCCTCGTCGATCAACCCTCTAAACTCGTGCGCATTCAGCATCTTCAACTGAACGCACCCAATGTGAGTGAATCTCTACAAATTTCCCATATTAATCACGTTTTTCGGGTGTATCACGTGATTATCATTTATTACATTTAAACTATTGTGCATCCATTATATTCATGATCAAATGTGTATTCAATATGTATCAACTTTTGTGTGGTTAATGTTTAGATTAAATTTATCATTTTCAGTACATACATTATCATAGGCCGCCGCTCCCCATTACATATGAGCGTTGAGGTGTTCCCCATTACATATGAGCGTGAACTAGGCGTTGCCAACATACGATCGGCTCCGTTTGATTGAGCCTTGAGCGGAACCGTTCCCCATTACCTATGAGCGTGAACGTGACGTTGCCAACATATACAGTATCATTCATGTTATACATTCATGCAAGTTGGTTTGTTATTGTATGTTATTGTTTGTTGTTGTTATTGTTATGGTATGATTATTTACGTTTGCTCACATATGATTATTGCACAATTTTCCATAATAAATATAACAAGAAATCAATAATAAATGTTTCTAACAAGGTTCACTCGCCAACTTATGTTGACCCAAAAACCCCCATTTTTACACATGATACAGGTGATCCAGCTGCAGCAAGAAACATATAGGATGCTTAGAAGAATAAACCGGTTTAGACTTTGGATTGTTTAGTTGATTATCTTTCTTTGTAATTATATGAACATGTTTGGAATATTGAGGATGTAATATTGAATTTAATAAATATGAAACATATTAGTAAATATCATGAGCTTTGGTGATAACCCAATTATGCCTCGACTCTTATTCCGCTGCGGGTCGGGGTATGACACTGCTTATGGACGGAGCCTTCGAGACGAAGGGTTCAACCAAAGCTGCTCACCAAGCCACCACAGAACCAACCCTTGAACCTAAACCTACTAAACCACCCACTAGAAACAACAATAGAAACGGTAGAAAATGGAAGGCTTCAAACCAAAATTTCGCGGTTGTTACTCGCACAACCCGCCACAACAAAAGCTAGCTATAACCTAAAACCCTGAACAAAGCAAACGAGGCTACACTAGGACTCTTCTCCAGTGTGCAACTTGCACCTATCACCACCCTACTACTGCACCATGTTGCCTGTCCACTACCTGCAATAGATTCGGACACTTCAACACCCATTGCCCTTTTGGCCAAAAAGCCCCCAGGTAACCAAACCCAACTACTTGCCCAAAACTAAGTCTAACAGCTAGCAAACAATGGTCGCGCTTGTTACAAGTGTGACGACCCAAACCACCTTAGCAACGTCTTCCCCTAACGCAAGCAGGCTCAATAGCAAGCTACCCGTGGACGAGCTTTTGTCATCACTGCTGCCCAAGCCCAGAACAACAACAACGTCATCTACGGTACGTTCCTAGTAAACAATGTTTATGCTTTATGTTTATTTGATACTGGCACGGATAAAAGTTTTGTGTTGAATTTTAACAAATGCTTAAGTGTAGACGCTCTAAGTTTCCAAAATCGTATAGTGTCGAAGTCGTTAATGGTAAATCAGTCATCATCCATTCCGTTCTTACTAATTTACTGTTGATCTTAACGATCACAAGTTTTCAATCAACCTCATACCTATGCAAATGGGTAACTTTGATATCATCTTAGGCATGGACAAGCTTCGTAAGGTCCGTGCTAAAGTCGTTTGTTTGGAGAAATTCATTCGTATCCCTCTTCCATTCGGTGATTCATTACACGTCTATGGCGAGAAACCTTCTAAAGGTCTCAAACTCATGTCGTGTACTCAAGCGAACAACTACTTACGCAAAGAGTACTTAGCGTTTCTTACCCATATTGGGGAAAAGAAGGATGAAGCAAAAGGCATGAATGATGTTCCTGTTGTTCGCGATTTTCCCGATGTTTTTCTTGAAGACTTACCTGGTCCTCTTCCTCCTTCTCCTCGTTCTGTTGACTTCCGTATTGATCTTATTCCTGGAGCGACTCCTGTTGCTAAAACTCCTTATCATCTCGCACCATCAGAAATGCAAAAGCTATCAAGCCAACTTCAAGAATTACTTGATAAAGACTTTATACGCCCTAGTACTTCCCCATGTGGTGCTCCCATCTTCTTTGTCAAGAAGAAGGATGGATCGTTTCGCATGTGCATCTTTTATCGCAAACTTAACAAACTAACCATTAAGAATCACTATCCTCTTCCTCGTATAATGACCACTTCGACAAAAGAAGATATAATATCGTGAACTTAACAAACTAACCGTTAAGAATCGATCTCTGTTCTAGCTATAATAAACGTCGAGTCCTCAAAGAAGATATCCCCAAAACTACCTTTCGTACTAGATACGGTCATTACGAGTTTGTGGTTATGCCTTTCGGATTAACCAATGCACCTGCGGTTTTTATGGATTTGATGAACCGTGTGTGTAAATCATACTTGGACCGCTTTGTGATCGTTTTCATAGACGATATCCTCATCTACTCCAAGACGCAAGACGAGCACGAGCGACACTTGCGCCTAATCCTCGAACTCTTACGTGGTAAACGGTTGTACGCCAAATTCTCCAAGTGTGAATTTTGGCTATCAGAAGTTCAATTTCTCAGACACGTTGTGAATGAGAAAGGCATACACGTAGACCCTGCTAAGATTGAAGCTGTTAAGAATTGGATCTCACCTAAATCTCTGTCTGAAATTCGTTCTTTCCTTGGGTTAGCGGGTTACTATCGCCAATTCATTTCCAACTTCTCAAAGATCGATGTTCCCCTCACTTCCTTGACTCAAAAAGATAAACCTTTTCTTTGGGGAACTGAATACGAGGAGTCTTTCCAGACGTCAAGGACATGCTTTGCAATGCTCCTATCCTAGCTCTTCCTGATGGTAATGACGACTTGTCCTGTATTGTGATGCATCTAACCAAGGTCTTGGTTGTGTCCTCATGCAACGAGATAAGGTTACCGCGTACGCTTCGAAGCAACTCAAAATTCATGAGAAGAACCACACTACTCACAACCTTGAACTTGGTGCAGTTGTTTTTGAGTTAAAGATTTGGCGGCACTACCTTTATGGTACCAAGTGTGTTGTCTTCACCGACCATAAGAGCCTTCAGCACATCTTTAACCAAAAAGAGCTAAACATGTGTCAACGTCGATAGGTGGAATTGCTCAACGACTACGATTGCGAGATACGCTAACATCCTGGTAAGGCGAATGTTGTGGCCGACGCTCTAGTCGTAAAACTCATGTGAAGAGTGTTCGTTGTTTCCAAATCCTAAGCGACCTTCGAGAACGCATTCATGAAGCGCAATACTCATATGTTGACGAGAATAACATGTACAACGAGATGAAGTGTGGCGCTGAAGATCAGCTTGTGTCCAAATCCAATGGTATTCTATACTATCTCGACCGTGTCTGGATTCCAAATCGTGACAACCTTCGTAACTTCTTCATGAAGGAAGCTCACAAATCTCGATACTCCATTCACCCTAGTGCTGACAAGATATACCAAGACCTTTGTACCTCTTATTGGTAGCCTGGAATGAAGAAGGATATCGCTGTTTATGTTTCGAAATGCCTTAGTTGTTCAAAGGTGAAAGCTGAGCATCAACGTCCCTCTTGGTTACTCGAACAACCAGAAATTCCAGTCTGGAAATGGGAGAGTATAGAAATGGATTTTATCACCAAACTCACTCGTTCTTCCTCTGGTCATGATAGCACTTGGGTAATCATTGACCGTTTAACCAAATCCGCTCATTTCCTCCCTATTCGTGAAGAATACAAAGTCGAGAAATTGGCTCGTATCTACATGGATGAAGTCATTTGTCATCATGGTATTCCCACTGACATCATTTCGGACCCCTATGGTTGTTTCACTTCGAGTCTCTGACAAACTTTTCAGAAAGCTCTTGGCATTCACCTTAACCTTAGTACAGCCTTTAACCCTCAATCCGATGGTCAAAATGAGCGATCTATCCAAACTCTTGAGGCTATGGTTTGTTCTTGCATAATCGATTTTGGTGGTAACTGGGATATACACTTGCCTTTGGTAGAATTCTTGTACAAAAACAGTTATCATGCTAGTATTCAAATAGCACCATTTGAAGCATTGTTTGGACGTAAATGCTGATCACCTATCTGCTGGCACGAGATCAGCGAAGCTCAAATCACTAGTCCATAACTCATACAAGAGATGACGGACAAGATCCTGCAAATTCGTGACAACCTTCTCAAGGCTAGAAGTCGACAAAATAGTTACGCTAATACTAGACGTAAGCCCTTGGAATTTAATATGGGTGATCATGTACTTCTTAAGATATCCTCTTAGAAGGACCTAGTTCGATTTGGTAAGAAGGTAAACTTGCATCTTGCTTCGTTGGTCCTTTCAAGATTCTCAAAAGGATTGACAAGGTAGCGTATCGATTGGACCTACCTCTAGAGCTCAGCATTGTTCATCCAATCTTTCATGTATCAAACCTCAAGAAATATCTAGCTGAAGAAGGGCTTCAAGTTCCACTTAGTGATGTTCAAATAAATGAATCCCTACGTTTTGTGGAAAAACCGATTGAAATCATGGACCGAGGAACCAAGCAACTTAGGCGCAGTCACATTCCCATAGTCAAAGTTCGATGGGAAAGCAAATGTGGCGCTGACTTCACTTGGGAACTCGAGAGTGAAATAAATACCAATCTTCGGCATCTTTTGTTGAGTCTTTCTCCCGAAAGAATTGCCGGACGAAATTCCCTAAAGTAGAGAGACCGTAACGCCTCGCAATCTTGTACTTTCCTTATCTAGAAAGTGTAATTGTATCTCTATTTATGGAAACTTGTATTCGTGTGTTATTCGTGTTCCTTTCCAACTTTGTAAACCCAAGACATTGATCATAATGAAATACTTATTTTATCTATACATGCAATTAATCATTCAAATACATACTTACATGAAAATCATACTTATCATACATGCATACTTATACGTTACAACTTTATGCTTAGGATACCTAAAATCCGGCTAAAATACGAAAACATAGCCCAAAAGCCAAACCTTTGTACGACCTGGATCACTTCACATGAAGTGGCAACCACCTCGCATGAAGTCACTTCGCACGAAGTGCACCTCGCACGAACTGACTCTCAACTTGTACGAACTGAACCAGAACTCTATAAATATAGATGCACTACACCACTTCCATTTCTCTGAATATTCTCACTTCCACTCTCAAACTTACGGATTTTTAGCAGAGTACTTTCCAATCGTTTAAGTTGTTCAGCAGACTAATGATTGTCCATTTCTTCTACTCCTTATTTTACTTTTATTCTTTTTCTTTTGTACCACGTATAGAGGCTGACTAAGTTCATCATCCTCACTAGGATTGGACTTATGTTTCAGCAAATGTGAGAACGTTGGGAGCCTTGGCTACCCGAATTAACTTCCACACCTCACTTGAACATTTTGAATATTTACTTTATGTACAGTCATGACCAACCGGGTTTATCAACCAGGTTGATGAACTTTGGGATTTGGTGAATCATATAACGAGGCATTCATACCTCCTTGCTTGACATCTATGACATATCTGACGGACTAAGAATATAAATTATATATAACACGTATTTTCCTTTTAAACTAGTCAGAATCACAACACTATCAAATAATGATTTAGTGTTGTGATCTCAGCCTATTCTGCCTCATCTATAAACTCCTCATTCAAAGAAAACAATGTCGAAATGGGCGTTAAATAAGCTAAAGCATTCTAGGACTTTCACTTCGCTCGAAGTGGACAGTAGCTTCGTACGAAGTAGTCAGCCCACTTCGCACAAAGTGGAGCTTTCCCCATTGTTGGTGCATAATTTCTATTGCCTATGTATAAGATATGTTGATTATGTATATAGGGCTTAGAACGTTAGTTAGTATATGTTTATACATTTTTTATTTGTTTTGAGAATGACTCATACGAGGCACCACTCGTACGAGTCACTCAGACTCACACTCTCCTGTGCGAGTCATGTCAACATATATATATAGGAGCTTGAGTGTTGTGTCAGTATCTGTTGGTTGATGTACGCGAAGCCCTGTCAAACTATTTACTTGCTCTGTAACTGTTCATGTTTATCTACAATTCAAGGTGTTTAAGAAGTATATCTTACTTGTTTGTATGTCAAACTCGCTAACAATAAATTCCGCCTCTGTTAGCTGAGTCAGATCGGTCCGGCGCTCATCGGAGGAGAGCTGATCCCCTCTCACAAGTGGTATCAGAGCCTTGAGGCCTGATCTGAGGACAAACATCAAGTTTCTGCATTCTACCAACAGTTTCAAATCCAGATTCACCATTGGAGTTTTCTACTTCTACACTTTCTCACACAGATCTCGGAACTGGACAAATTCATGGACAAATTGGACTACGATTTTAGTATTTCCTGTAAAATCAATTTTAATCAATCCTTGAAAATTTCAGATCTAAAATTGAACTAATTCATGTGGAAAACTGTAAAAATCATCTGCTTGGTGACCTGAGTTGTTTCGTACGATTAGAGAGACAACTCGTACGAACGACCATCGATACAAATTAAGTCGTTCGTACGAACGAATTAAAAATTTTTCTTAAAAGTTACAAGTTAAAACTGTCATTCGCACGAAGCATTCATTCGTACAAACAAGTCGCTCGTACGAGTAACCTTTTTCAGTCGTACGAACAGCTCGCTCGCACGAATCTCTGACTCGCACGAGCATATTACTCGCACGACCATCTCAGTCGCACGAGCAGCTAGTCACTCGCACGAAGAATATTCTGTCATATTTTTGTCATTTTAATTAGTTTTCGAAAGCGTGTTTTTGAAATTTTTGTAGAAAAATGGAAGAAGAGTTTTATAACGTATTTGCTGCTTCAGCGGTCACAATTACTGAAGCTCAAAATATGGACCTCGAGAATGAGATGGGTACGATGACAGAGCCACAAAAGTTGATGAACCTAGAAGACTTTGACAGTTGGAGTGAACTTTTATGAATTGGGTTGAAGCAAATCATTTTACCTGCTGGTTTGCCATTGAAACAAAATATCAAGCTTCGATTGGAGAAAACGGTCTGGAAAAAACGTTAGCTTAACTCTTGGATTTTGAAAGAGAGAAGTTCATAAACGAGAAAAAGATGATGAACATCTTACAACAAGTCATCAAAGAATACATCTTGGCTCTTCTACAACATGATGATGATGCACAATCGTTATGGAATGCTCTAAGGTTGAAATTCCAAAGAAGCGCACAGTTGCGAAAGGGGAAGAGAGCGTTGTTAAGTAAAGAATTGATATCTTTACATTGATCAAGGGAGAGACAGTGAAACAACTGACTGAAAGATACTGTCACTTGGTTGTGCAAATGAAGCGCATGGGAATCGTAAAGACGAATGACGAATTAGTCGATAAACTGGCGGATTCCTTACCACAAGGGAATGGTCTACCTACTTGACTATTCTGAAGAATGGCACCGAATATGGTAATTTCTCATTACTAAGATTCATTGAGAGATTGGAAGGATACGAACTCGAAATGTAGAATATGGCAAAAAACAAAGGCGCCCAAATGCAAGAAGATGTAAATATGTATTACAAAGGTAGTTCTGCCGCTCTGATACAGTCTCTAAAAATCCAAACTTCCTTCGGCGCTTACAACACACCAACCCGCCGTCAAATCAACATATTGGTTTTCAATCCTTTGCTTCGGTCAACTGAACACGCCCTAGACCCACAGTCATCACATGGTTCAAGCAATCCCCAGATCAACCAGAACAATCAATCTCATCCTACTCAACTGGGGGCTATAGTGCAATATCGCTTTGATTTCCAAAATGCTCAAAACTTTTACGAGAAGACCGCAAAGCAACATGTCATCATTAGCCTTGGCACTCGAATTATATGACAGTTTAGTAGCAGGAAAAATTGGAAATTCTGAGATGATGAGAGAGGATTATGATCAGATTGATCCGGTCGAGATGGAGTTGATCGACATTTAATGGTGTATGGCTTCTATAGTCATAAGAGCGCAACTTTTATGGAGATCACCGGTAAAGAGAATTTGGGAGGATTAGATGGGAACTTGGCTTCGACAAGTCCAAAGTTACATGTTTCAAGTGTCAGGAGAAGGGACATTTTAAACGAAAATGTTCGAATAGAGAAGTTCAGGGCAATTAGAATCCGTTCGCCGACGACTACTACAAGAAATCCATTTATCATGGTCCTCAACCCAAAACAAGAATGGTGCAAATCGAAGATGGACCGTCGAATTCTAAAGACAAAGCTCTGGTCGTTACTTATGAGGACGAAGGCTTCAACTCGAACAAGTATATCACAAAGAACGAAAGTTTGGCTTTGGTCGCAGAAATCATTGAAGAACCTGACGAATATGCAAAGGCATCTTTTGACGAATCTCCCGAAGATTATTTTAAAACAGTGCTTTTAAACATCTCTTGCCTTATGATATTTTGAAAACTTTTGCAGGTTATTTTGAGCCAAGCCATCGATCATCTTGTTAAGAAAAGAAGAAGCCGGAAGTTGAAGAAAAGAGAGTTGATGAGACGTTGGAAAAGATGACTGACAAGACCAACAAAGCTTGTTTGGCAAATGTGAATGAGGTAAACGTGTTAGAAAGTGAGTCTGTGATAGAAAAACCGTGTTTAAAGTGCAACAAGCCATGCAGTGTATGTGTTGTAAAAGAAACACGATACAATGAGCTCAAATGTCTACCAGATAATTTGTCATGTGACTATAAATCAACCAAGAAGCTTATGACAAATTAAGCAAATCTATTAAACAATATGAAAGAATGCTCAGAGAAATTGACGGAACACTTTCAATGCTTAAAGCGACTGTAATGGACAAACAAATGGCCATAACATTCTTTAAATACAATTGCTAAGCTAAAAAATGAACATGATAAAATGAAAATAGAAACAGAACGGGTGAACAAATTGTTAAACAGTTATTCTACAAGTTCATAGTCATTGATCACATTCTTCCAAAGATCGAAAGCACAGATTAAACTAAAAATGATGAAAACAAAGGTGCAAGTTATGATCGTGTTCCACCACCCACATGGAATAGCTATGCTAGTAAAAAACCATCAGGGGTGGAAAAGGAACTCAATTTAAAATTGAAAACTGAACAGTCAAACGAGTTGCCTACGAACATTGATGTAACTTACACAAAATCTGAAAATGAATGTGATTCTGATGTGGTTAAAACTGTGGTTGAAAGTGTTTTAAAGAATGAGTTGGAAATCTAAATCAGATGTTGAATCATCAGAAAACAGTTTTGTCACACCCTCAATTTCCACTTGCGGAGTATTACCGCGAGGCGTGTGATCAAACAAGAATCTCAGACACTAGCAATATCAAACAACTCTATATGTTTTATTTAAACGTTTTCTGAAAACATTTTTTGTAACCATTTGTAGTCATTTTCAAAATGTCATAGTTTCAAAGTTTAGCGGAAGCATTAAAGTAAAGTAACGGGCGCCAACATAAACGCCAAAATCCAAAATCCCAAACATTATTTGTAAATAAGACTCGATAAAAATGTCTTGATCAAATGCAAGTGAGTGCACCTAGCGCTCCTAGCGTCCTGAGAAACATGCAAAGAAACAAGTGTCAACATTAAAGAAGAGTGAGTTCACAGGTTTTTATAAGTTCATAGTTCGGTTTAAAAGATTGTTTTTCCCCGTTATCCCTAACCCGGGATAACGACATAGTTCCATTATTCCTAACCCGGAATAATAATGTTGGTTCGTAAATAAGTTCAATGTTAACATGTAGGTAGCGAGCCTAAAGTTACGTCACATAAGAGTTCACGAAGCTGACTGTTGTTGCCTCTGTGTTGCCAGGTCTATCACTGACCATGGCGAAAGTTAGGCCAAATTAATCACCCGTTGACCATTCCCGGTCGGCTAGCGCGACTAGCTCGGGTGGGGCTTGTCGGGCCCAGTAGTACTACTTATAATTTCCCCGCTATCTAACCCAATACTAACGATCCGAGAGTTTGTTGAGGACTTCTGTGATAAAGCTACTTAGTGATCATAACGTATATTAACATTAACTTAGTTACCGAATAGTTAACGACGTTAATTTCGCATAACGTAAAAGATAGAGTTGTAGAGCGTGTACATGTTTCTCCCCCTATTGTTTAAAACCGGATAAAATAGGGGCCGTGAACTCACCTTAAATTGCTCAGTTAGAATAATGCAAAAGAAGCAAATGATGGAACCACTAATCTCGTCCTAACATGTCAACCGATTTAAAGTTAGTGTGTGAACACACTGACACAAAACCCTACGCATAACTAACACACAGTACGGCACACGTAATAACCAATTCGAAACCATAATCATGCATGCAAAGTATCATCATACAAAATAACGATCAAACCAACTAGTCATAAGCATAGGATAACTCATACAACACTTAGGTACCCACAAACGCAAGTTATCATGTTTCAGCTTGTATGCTTATAACTAGGCTGTTTTCGAGGATTTTTATAAAATAGTTCTAACATTCCAAAAATTCCAATTTTTTTACAGGAGATGTCAATTAGACTGTAGAATTTTATGTATAATTTTCAAGTCCTAAAGTTTTACCAATTATTTATAAACATTTATATACTAGGCTGCAGTCAGATTCGTCGCTTTCTGAGTGCAGTCCACGGGAAAAATTATTTAAAAATCATTGTTCATCCAATTAACAAAATTCCAGTGGGAGCTTTTCGGAAATTCCCGTCCCCAGTTTTTGTACAAATTTCGTGACCTAACCCCTACAGACTATGAGATCCGACTCGATAAACAATCTGCAAATTCTGCAGAATTTATGCAGCTTCAGCTGCTGCACTAAATGACCATTTGAAAATAGAAAACGACCTCAGAAAAATATGAATCTGGCGCCATTTGAAGCGTTTTTCAAAAATACACTTTTTAGGCTTCAGAAAATTACACTTTTCGATAAAAAACGATCAGGTTACAGCCAAATGAAGTTGGCTGTAAATGTCAATCAGCAAACTGTTTTCGACTTTATCACATTAGAACATGTTTAAACGATCATGACGCTTAGGTGTATCAATTAACAACAGGTTGACTTGTCAAATATCATCATATATATCAATATTCATGCAAAACCTAAATATTTATCATGATCTTTATCGCTAAAACACAGCCTACGATTTTAGTATTCAACATAACATCGCAACCGCAAAGATTCGCACATTCATCCGAACTAATCATAAATCACAACACTTTTTCATACTAATAATCCTACAAACACATAATCATGATCAAGATTACACAAAACCTATTGTGAATCGCAAAACAATTAAACCCTAACCTTGAAACGATGATGCTTAGCGAACCGGGACAAGCTTTGAATCAATCCGGGAGTTGTAGGCTTGCGACCGTGAGAGGGGGGCTGCCGTTGACCTCCTTCTAGGGATTAGGGTTTTGTGTTTTCTTTTAAAACATCCCATGCATACATACATTTAAATATAACAAGGGGCAGGGGGGTCGCAATAGGGGGGGGTTGGGTAAGTGGCTTGGGCCTCAAGTTTAGGTTATTTCCTTGGGCCGCAAGGAGGTGTGGGTCGCAAGGTCGACACGTTTCGCGGCTCGGTTCAGTTCGGCTATTTATTTATTATTTTTTTTACAAATCGGTAACATAAAGCTTATAACTAATAATCGTGAAATCAAAGCATGATACAATAATCTACAAATGTCTAATAACACATAGCATGTAATTCAGATACAACCCGTCTAATAACACATAGCACGTAATTCACCCAATAGATTCACAAAGTTAGCATAGTTATTGCGAGCGTGTAATTTAATTCTCCGAATTAAATCAGCGTAGGATGAATAACAACAAAGTAGCGCGTTTAAGATACCTGAAAAGCCGGGATGTCACAAGTTTAAACACTAATCCAAACGTCATCGTATACAAAATGTATGGATCTGATGAAGATTTCCCAATTAAGAATGTCAATCTGGATCGTGTTGAAAAGTTGTTCAAGCTTGTTGAGGTAAGCCATTCTGATTTAGAAAAACATGATGCAACATTTTATTCTAAATCAAAATGTGTTAACAAACCCTACCATCAAAGAAACAAAGATTATCCTGAGAACAGTAGGGCTGGGTTGGGTTTTGAAAAGAAAAGAACAAACAACAAGTTTCAAAAGTTGAACTTTACAAAGAAAGTTAATTTTGTTTTTGGAAAACTAAAAAAAAGAAAAGGAGATCATAGGTACACAATCCAATGATGAATTCAAGAAAGAAAAAGAGAGTAGAAAACAAGTTTTGGATTGCTCTGTCCGAAAAGACAGCAGGATGTGTTACAAGTGTAACATTTGGGCATATGCACGACAATGTTTCAAAATATCCAAAACCTGTTTCTAACTCCAACAGATCTACCAAAGATGTGAAACAAAAGGCACCCATAGTTGTACCAAAACAAATTTTGAAAAGAAACAATGAATCTCACAAAAATGTAAAATCAACGAATCAACCATATTCTAAATTTGATATTGGTGAAACTTCCACCAAGAATCGTCAAAAGGTTCAAAGTTTTATTCAAAAAGGGCTAATTTGAAAACATAAACTTGGGTTGCAAAAGTCAAACCATCTAAGGTAGATCTTAAACTACCTGTTCCAACCAAAATAGAGCCTAACCAGAATGTCAAAAACAAAGTTGGTCCGAAATTTGATATTCCGAACCCACCCAAGACCAAGCAGGCTTGGGTTTCTTTGTTTAAATAGTTTCTTCCTCATGTGTGCAGGGGCTCCCGAGATCGATCATGTCAAAATGAATTACGGATAGTGGAGCTTCACGACACATGACAAGCTTACGTTGTTGCACGACATCAAAGCTATACGAGTAGGTTACGTAGGTTTTGCTGGAACTCAAGGTGGAAGAATCGTCGGAGAAGGTATTATTACAAATGAAGTGGTTTCCTTTGACAAGGTGAACTACAATGCAGAGCTGGAGAACAATCTTCTGAGTATTTTGCAAATTTGTGACAAAAAGTTCACAACTCACTTCAATGACAAAGAATGATTGATTTTAAAGCCGGGATTCAAAATTCCTGAGGAATGGATTCTTATGCGCGCTCCAAGAGAGAATGATCTATATGTCCTTGATATGAGTGTCGCATCTACAACATCAAAGAAGGTTCAGTACTTTGTTTCTAAAGCAACCTAGAAGGAGTCTATTTTATGGCATAGGAAGATGGGCCACATTCATCTAAGAAAGATGAATTATTTGGTGCACAACGACCTAGTGGAGGGTGTTAATCTGAAGAATTTTCAGTTATCTGATGATTGTCTGATGTTCTAAACGTAGTTAATTAAATTAAAACAAATTATCCTAATTCTCGACTCAAATTATACTTTAGACTCCTAAATTAAACTAAACTACTAACCGGCAAGTGAACCGATCAATTGTAGAATAGTATTAAGTAAGTCCGATTATCGAACCCACAGGACCCTCTAATTGCTAAGACTACTACTTTAGACTCAATTACACACTAGGTATACTTAAAAGAGGGGTGTTACTAATAATTCTAAATTATCAATTTAAATAAAACTACTAAAGATAAATGACTAAACTATGAACTTCTAGGGACTTATTAGAACTTTTAACTAGATATGATAAACTGTTACCCAGGTTGAATTTTTAGAATACTATTCTCTCAATTTAACAATAATTAGTCTGGTTTAATATTTTACCAGGATCTTAACATATCAAAGTTTAGGTTATTAAAAAGGACTCCCGACCCTTCTCAGGAAGACACCTACAATAACCTAGCATTTTTATTCGTTTACCAGTTTTAAAGATTCTTTTTCAATTATCTTTTCAATATAGTAAAGTGCCTAATTATTAATTACTTCTCAATAATTAACCTAGACCAACTTAAATTTTCTAGTTTAGATTTACTGATTTAATTATGACAGGGAAATTAGACTCGGGAATTTCTCAAAACCCTAACCTAACAATTTACCAAATTAATTCAGCCAACTAATTGCAATTTCTCAATTAACAAATTAGGTATAATGACAAAGTTAATTTAATGGTTAATCTAATTGTTTTCTCGGTTTTATTGGCCAATTTTACCGACAACATCACGAATTCCTAAGAACACGAAAAGTAACATAAACCTACTACATGAAAGACATTCACCAAAGTTTATGTAAAACAACTAAACAATCATCAAACAACCAAGATCATGCAAATACCCTAAACTAGATTATTAAAGTTGCAAACTTTACCAATTTAAATACTCAAACAATAAACTAAATTAAAGTAAATCAAAGTTTCATAATTCCATAATCCAAAACCTAGGTAACCAAAAGAAAATCTAGCCTAACAATATGTTTAAAAACTGAGTAAAACCAAGTTGATAACAAGAAAGCATGATTGACCAAAAACAAGAAATCAA
Organism: Scalesia atractyloides; assembly: GCA_947069175.1. Lineage (NCBI taxonomy): Eukaryota > Viridiplantae > Streptophyta > Magnoliopsida > Asterales > Asteraceae > Scalesia > Scalesia atractyloides. The sequence continues at coordinate 45,004,236 of CAMTDV010000022.1, forward strand.
AGACGAGAATGGTATGATAAACCGTGTAAAGCTCCTGCCTTTAACTTCCGCGACACCAACACCGTTCCTGCACCTTAGATCTGCCTTGTGTTGCTTCAAACCTCCAGAAAATAGCTCCAAAGTTGCTCTAGATCGTCCACAATTGCCCAAGATGTGTTTTACTATGATCATGAGTCTAATATAACCAAAACCAATCCCAAAACAACTCTGATTTCAAAACTTTATGGATAGAGTCCTCTCTCGCGGGCCTCGAGAGAGTTTGGGGAGTCCGGTTGCGCCCCGCGACCGACTGTTTCATCCGGAAGATAATTACCCTCTTTAGCGGGCCGCGAGAGAGGATGCTTGTACCGGTCGCGCCCCGCGACCGGGTGGAATTCATTGATTTTGCGTTTCGTTTTCCGTTTTCAATCCATTCACGTCCCGGCTCGGTTCTTTTCACCATTTTCGTTCGTTTTCCCCATCCTTCCAACCGCTTTCACGAACCAAGACCTGCAAAACGTGTTTGGATTAAAAGTACATAAATTCTTTACAAATTGAAACGAAAACGCACTAGAACTGTACAAACTCTACAAGATAAATAGATGTATTAGTCAATACATCAAATATCCTCACACTTGCTCTTTTTTCGCCCTCGAAAAAGAATTATGCATAAACGGAATCATAACTCAACAATTACTCGATTTCAAAAATTACTATTACTTTCATTAGGGATAAAATTCATGGTAATCGCGATTGCAAGTATTGGATCACTTAAACTTAAAATTCGGCTCAAACCTCTTATCATGTGAATTTAATTTGAGTTCGGTCAATCCACCTAGGGTCTTACACTAAAGTCCACAATATCCCTAATCCCACCTCAAGCTTATGAAACGCAAGCAACGAATTGTCTAACCCCTTCCTAACCGTTTATACCAAATAATACAAAGAACTTAGAATCAAGCACATCTCTTTTTCTCTTTATTTCCATTTTTTTTCATTTGAGCATTTTGATTTCCTTTTGCGTATCTAACCTAGAGGCTGTCTCAACAAGAGTCACCATCCCCGAGAGCGACAACATGGGCTTCGATACTTAAAATTTCAACTAATCCTAGAGGGATTCTGGATCAGAGTCACCATCCCCAAGGGAGATTCCATAGGCCTCAGTCTACTGTTCAATCAAGCTCACTTTCTAATTTTTTTTACCTGATTAAAAATTCTAAATATTTTGGCTTATAACGGTATTTCTTATAATATTTTTGGTGGTTTCAGTTTCCCATTTCTCATAGATGAGTACCCACTGGTAGACCGACTACTAAGGTGTATTAAGCTCAAAGAAAATAATAACCGAATCGAGCCTACTTGCGCATCCCAAATTAGACATAAACTCACCCCTTTTTATTCTCATATTATTATTATTTGAAGCCGAATAAAAGTTAAATTTTGTTCATCATTTTCCGTTTAATTTTCATGCAAACTTCCTTTTCAAAAGACATTTTCAAATTTTTTTTTATTTTTTTATTCAATATTCTTTTTAAAGCAAATAAATACTACTACTCTACTATCCCATCCCCACACTTAAAGTTTGGCATTGTCCCCAATGCGAGGACGAGACAATTACGACTCAAAATAACTAAAATAGAAAACCAAATAAGAAAAAAATAAAATACAGAAAAGGAAGCGACTTAGCTGGTAGTGCAAAGCCTGTCGACGTGCCAGGCAAACCACTTGTGCCCTCCAAACCTAACGCTCTTAATGTGCAACTCTTAAGGCTCTCGTGTGAACGGAACAGCATATACATCAACCTAGCATCACACACTTATAAAACATGATAAAAATAAAGCCAAATAAAACCAAAGTTTTGCAATATTGTTCATCACATATACCCAACCAAACCAACCAACCCAAAAATAAATTGTCTTAAAACATACAAACCATAATGACTGAAAAACAGCAAGAAAGAAAAATATAAAGGTAAAGATCTTCAGCTGCTTCAATCGTCCTCTTCGGATTCTTCGGACGCCTCGAACACTTGGTTAGGCTGCACATCCTCCATCCCTGCAAACTGACTGGAACCTGCCTGACCGCCTGGCTGTTGGAAGTAAGAGGGGACTCCCATGTTTAGATTCTGCATCATATAGCGCATGCCATCCTCCAACCTCCTCTGACTGGTCTCGTGCGTCCTCCTACTCTCTAACATAGTTTGGCGCACCCCGCCAAACTACTGGTCCACATAACCTCTCAAATCTCCAAACCCAGTCTCCATCTTGTCATAAAGTGAGTCTAAGGTCAGTGGGTCCGGACGAGGTTCCGAAGCGGGTACTGCCTTCCTGGCAGTTCCTGGCGGGTGACTAGCAGCTGGTATCGAGTAGGTATGGCCGCCTGCATAGAAGATGCGGCTTCGGAACCAAGAGGTGGTTGCACTTGAGGACCTTGGAGGGCTGGTATCCAACTGATCGGCTCTTGGGTGGTAAGGATTCCTGCAGCATGGAGATCTCGTATGCTCATGACACAGGGGCCGGGGCCTTCTCTCATCCTGTTCTGGGGGTATCTGTCAAACACCCCTAGGCTCTCAACCAAGCATGTAACCAAAGGCTGCGATAAACCCTTGCCCCGGGCCCCCTCCACAGTCTCTTCATTGACCAAGCAAATATTGTGGCCAGGTTTGCTGGCCGTCCTTCAACCATGCACATCAAACAAAATAAACTCACTTGGTTAACTTTATTATCCCCTTGTTCTCCCGACCAACGTAGCAGCAAGAATCTTGTGAAGGAAGCGGTGAATGGGATCGGCGATATCGCTTGCCACCTTGTTGTTCGAGTACGGGGCAGAAGAGATGGTGCCCCAAAACCTGGTGAGTTCATCCTTCTGTACACTGTGGGGGTGCCTTCTTTTGAAGACACCCTGCAAGCTTGTGGCGAAATCTGGCGACTGAACCTCCTCATCTGAATATATTTGCGTCGCCACCGCAAACTGTGGAATGGTCATTTCAAATACTTGCCTCCCCAAGGCAAAAGACACCGCGTCATTTTCGTTAAACTTTCCTTGTTGGTACTCGAAAGTGGAATGGAACTCGTAAGTAATTTCCTTGTACTGCCTAGCCCCACAATCTAATACCCTTCTGAATTTATCCCCCAGTAGCTGCTCGGTCCGACCCCGTTGTCCCAAATTATCGATCAACTCCCAATCAATCCTTCTATAAGGTAGTAACTCACATGTAACCAAGTTTGAGAGCCTTTCCCATTCGTGGGAGTCTAAATCGAACTGCAAGAGAGTGTTGTCCACGATTCACGTGCTCTACCCATAGGGAATACCTTCTCACCGATACCTGATCCTGCGCCTTCCGAAATAAGAGGGTTGTTGTGGCGCGTCTGCGGGATCACCTCTCTGCCGAGGTACTGGTCCCCTTCTCTTTCTACCGGCCCTGCTTGAGCTACCTTCTCCTGACATCTGCATAAAGCACGAGTAAGATAAGTATGACCTTAGAAAGAAAGAAACCACATCAAATAAACGACCGTATAGTATTTCATTCGCGGTCGTGGTTTGCTATCGGAAAACAATTTACTTTATGATTAAGATACCTTTGAGGCGAGTGTAACATTATAGTTCGATAAAAACCTAATCTCGCCCGAATGGAGATTGAGTATGGGCGAGATTTAATTTTATTTGCATGATTAATCAAATGTTACTAACCCCATGAAAAGTATCCAAACCAAAACCGATGTGCCGATAGAAAAGCCCGCATTGAGTGTTAAATCATGGCAAAACTAACGGGTGACTAGCTTCTTTTAAAAAAATGTCAGATTGATGTTTAGAACGGAGTTAGTCAACACTCATCCCCACACTCAATGTTGGATTGTACCAAAACCGCCAAAAGTTCCCCCCTGCATGTACCTAATCTATCCACACTTTCTAACCAATATTAGTATCAAAACTCATGTGCAATCTAGTTGACCCCAACCCGCTCTCTACCGACCCGACAAGTGCAGTAGCAAACATCAAAATAACCGCAACAAACAACTATAACATAAACAAATGAATCATAAAAGTTCCGAAAAAACATACCTTGTTGTAGATCTGTAAGATAAGTGCAAAAAAATTGAAACTTTAAAGCCCCAGGTGGAATACAAGTGGGAGAGTGAAAACCGGTTGAAATCACGTCAAAACGAGTGAGGAATGATGTAGGGAAGAAAATGTGGGTGATTTGGGCGAATTTTGGTTGAAAATGGCGGATTGATGGTGGAAATATGTTGAAAACCGTAAGGAAGGTTGAGAAAAGTGGGGAAACGTGTGTGAAAGTGGAGCTAGGGTTGTTTAAAATGCAGATAGGATCTCTCGCGGGCCGCGAGAGAGACTATTAAGTCTCTCGCGCCCCGCGACTGACTGAGGATTCCAGAGTTTGTAGGCCTCTCGCGCCCCGCGAGAGGCTTGTTTTCACAGAAAGTTTCTTTCTTTTTGTCAGATTTATGCCTTAGAAAAAATTTGAAGTTATTGAAACTCTAATGTTAGCTTAGTTAGTTCACGAAATCACACTCGTTCTACCGGATTGATCAAACGTACCTGCAATCGCCCGTGCTCCATGACTGATGCGTGATGTGACCTGCAAAAACAACTAAACCAACCCACAAACAAACAAACAAAATACGAAGCATGAATAAAATAAAAACATAAAAGGCAACTAAGTACCAAACTCTACAAACTCTACACTCGAGCCGAAACCAGAGAATCTACGTGGTGTGAGGCGGAACTTCGAGAGGAGTCTCCTCCGTCTCGGTGGGATCTAGCGGTCCTCCTAAATAGTGTTTCAAACGATACCAGTTGACCTTCCATGTCCCTCTGTCAGCTTCGTCTTTCAGCTTGATAGTTCTGTATGGGAAAACCTCATTTACCATGTACGAGTCGGACCATTTGGATTTCAGCTTGCCCGCAAACAGTTTCAATCGGGAATTATATAGAAGCACTTTGTCACCGATTTGAAACTCCTTTACATTCTTCAACCTTCGATCGTGCAGCGCCTTAGTTTTCTCTTTCAGACTCCATGACCGTTCATATGCCGCATCCTGAAGTGCCTCTAACTCGTGAATTTGAAAGAATCGTCACTTAGCTGCTTCGGTGAGGTCAAGATTTACGGTCTTCAACACCCACAGTGCCCTATGCTCTAATTCGACCGGAAGATGGCAGGCTTTACCGTATACGATCAGGAAAGGCATGGTGCCTAATGGTGTCTTGTAGGCAGTTCGAAACGCCCACAAAGCATCGTCCAGTTTGTTGGACCAGTCCTTTCGACTCATTCCTACCGTCTTCTCTAGGATCCGTTTTACCCCCTATTTGCGTTCTCCACCTGACCGCTAGTGTGCGGGTGATAGGCAGTGGAGAGGCGTGAGTGACACCGTAGCGCGCCAATGCTTTTTCCATGACGGCATTGCAGAAGTGCGTGCCACGGTCACTGATGATGGCTCGTGGGGTACCAAAACGGTGAACAGTTTCTTTAAGAATCTCACCACCACTCGAGCATCATTTGTGGGTAAAGCCGGAGCTTCAACCCACTAACAAACATAATCAATAGCCACGAGGATGTACCGGTTTCCGCTAGAGACGGGAAACGGTCCCATGAAGTCAATCCCCCAAACATCAAAGACTTCAAGAATCTGGATGGGATGTTGAGGCATCTTGTCCTTGGATGAGATGTTGCCGGTACGCAGGCAACAATCACACATCTTCACAAACTCTAGGGCGTCCTTCACAACTGATGGCCAATAAAAACCGCATTCAAAAACCTTCTGTGAAGTGACATGAGGACCATGGTGACCTCCTATCAGTCCCTCATGCACGTGCCTTAATATCTCTGCCCCCTCATCTCGACTCACGCAGCGCCTCAGAATTCGATCTCACCCTACCCGAAACAGAAATGGGTCGTCCAAGATATAACGCCTGATGTCGCGGAAGAATTTCTTCTTCTGTTGCGTAGTCATCCCCTTCAGTACCACTCCATTCGCCAGATAATTCACGAAGTCGGAAAACCACGGCATCCCCTCCTTCTCAGTTGTCACAAACTCTACCGACTCGTGGGGAAATCTATCACCGATCTCTTCTTCCCTGATTTCTTCTCTACTGGGATCCTTTAATCGGGATAGATGGTCAGCAGCTACATTCTCCGCTCCTTTCTTATCTATAATCTCAATGTTGAACTTAGAGAGCAGGAGAATCCATCGAATCAGACGAGGCTTCGCGTCCTTCTTTTGGAAAAGGAAATGCAGAGCCGCGTGGTCCGTAAAGACGATGGTCTTAGACAGGACGAGGTAAGAGCGGAATTTATCAAATGCGAACACTACTGCTAAAAGCTCCTTCTCTGTAGTGGTGTAGTTCTCCTGTTCGTCATTGAGGGTTTTACTAGCGTAGTAAATCGGATGGAAATGTTTGCCCGAGGCTGACCCAAAACGGCGCCGACAGCATAATCGCTGGCATCACACATGAGCTCGAAAGGCAAGCTCCAGTCTGGTGAGATGAGGATCAGAGCACTCACTAGTTTCTCCTTAAGGATCGTGAAAGCTTTAAGTAGTCATCATCGAAGACGAAAGGTACATCTTTCTCGAGAAGTCGAGTCATGGGGCGGGTGATCTTTGAAAAATCTCGAATAAACCGTCGGTAGAAGCCCGCATGACCGAGAAAGCTGCGGATGGATTTGACGCTAGTCGATTGACCTTTATCCTGGCTCGCGAAATTTTGTGCCCTAACACGATGCCCTCTGTCACCATAAAGTGACATTTCTCCCAATTTAGCATCAATCGCGTCTCGACACACCGTTTCATAATCGCATCTAAGTGAGTGAGACATTGATCGAAGGTGTTTCCATAGACAGAGAATTCGTCCATGAAAACCTCCATGGAGGTTCCGATCATGTCCTAAAAGATGGCTACCATGCAGCGCTGGAAAGTAGCCGGAGCATTACATAACCCGAACGGCATGCGGCGATACGGATAAGTCCCATACGGGCATGTGAAGGTTGTCTTTTCTTGATCCTCGAGAGCAATCAGGATCTGAAAGTAACCTGAGAAGCTGTCAAGAAAGCAACAGAATTGCTGTCCTGCGAGACGCTCCAGCATCTGATCGATGAACGGGAGTGGAAAGTTATCCTTGCGGGTGGCGTCGTTTAATTTTCTATAATCTATGCACACCCTCCAGCCCGTGACGGTTCGTGATGGGATAAGCTCCTTCTTTTCGTTCATAACCACTGTCATTCCCTCCTTCTTGGGAACGACCTGAGTGGGGCTTACCCATGCAGAATCGAAGATGGGATAAATGAGACCAGCCTCCATCAGCTTTAGCACCTCTTTCTTTACAACTTCTTGCATATTCGGGTTCAGACGACGCAGTGGCTGCACTACGGGCTTAATGACGTCCTCCATGAGGATCCTATGAGTACAGAAGGTAGGGCTAATTCCCTTGATATCGGACAATTTCCATGCGATGGCCTCCTTATTTGACTTCAGGACCTCGATGAAACGCTCCTTCTCCTCCGTTGACAATTTCGAAGAAATTATCACGGGTAAGCTCGAATTGTCACCTAGGAACGCGTATTCTAAATGAGACGGGAGGACCTTAAGCTCTACGACTGCTGGTGTCGACCAAGGTGTACTCTCAGAAGAGGCACTCACCTCACAGACATCTAGAGTCTCGGGAATATCGAAGACATCGTCCCTTATATCTCACTATCCTCTCTTCGGATACTACATCCTCACTCACTAGGTCGGCTCCACTGATGTATTCGATACACTGATCAACGCACGACATGAAAGAGTTAAGAAAATATACGGAGTGACAAGGGCCACTATCGCTGTCGCCACCCATTGGGCGTTGCATCGACCTTTCGATCTCGAATGTGACGTTCTCGTCTCAGACTTGAAGGGTGATTTTTCCATCATGTACGTCTATGAGTGCTTTCACGGTGCACAAGAATGGGCGACCTAATATGATGGGTACCTTCTCGTCGGCCTCCATATCGAGGATGACGAAGTCTACGGGAAAAACAAATCTATCGACTTTAACCAATAGGTTTTCTACGATTCCTCTCGGGTATTTGACCGACCTATCAGCTAAAGACAGAGACATGCGTGTAGGGGTGAGCTCCCCTAAACCTAACCGTTCGTACAGCGAGAAAGGCATCAGATTTATGCTCACCCCGAGATCGGCTAGAGCATGGGCCGGAGAGATGGATCCACCGAGTAAGCATGATATAGTGAAAATACCCGAATTGGTAAGCTTCTCGGGTAACTTGTTCATAACGATGGCAGAACATCCCCCGGTTAGCGGGACATTCGACAGCTCCCCCAGCTTATCTTTACGTTTCAGAAGGTCCTTCAGAAACTTAGCATATTTAGGCATATGCTGGAGGGCCTCGATGAACGGGAGATTTACCTTTAATTGATTAAACATGTCAAGGAAATTCCCGTATTCCTTGGCATATTTCTGCTGCTTCAGACGTGTTGGGTAGGGTAGGAGTGAAGTGTCTACAAGCGGTGATGGCCTAACCTCTACCGGTGTTCTCTCTCCCTACTCTCGGCTGAAGGTCCACTGGCTGGTGCGGTACTTGCTGGGTCTCGCCTGGTGTGCACCTTGGGTGGAGCCTCCATCTCGATTTCTTCATCTGCCTCGTCCTCTCGCTCCTCTACCTCTACCTCTACACCCTCTCTACCTACCTCCTTCAGAGTCTTACCACTACGAGTAGTGATCGCTTTCGCGTGTTGGTTCATGTGGTTGGGTTGGGTATTACCCACGAACTAGCCGTGTGGCTGCTCTTGCAGTTGCTTAGCGATACTACTGACCGATCTCTGCAGATCTAAGAGTGCGGACTGTTGATTTTTCAGAAGCAGATCATGTTCCGCGAGAGTATTCTGAGTAGCCTGATCTTTGACAACTAATTGGGATAACAACTCTTCGATCCTATCTAGACTACCTCCTGACCCTACACTCCTAGTCTGACCCTCCTGATTTGAACCCCCTCCACTAAACTGACTGGTGTGAGCTAACCCTCCACTATTGTAATGACCCTGCCCCCTGTTCTGATAAGAGCCTGATTGGAAGCCAGGGGGGTTACCGGAAGATCGATAATTATTAGTGTTATTATTACGCCAGTTTTGATTATAATTGGAAGTATTATTATTGAAAGGGTTCGTAGGACCGCGGCTTTGACCGGTGATAAACTCAACTTGCTCAACGGTGAGCGTGGGACACTCTAACGTGTCGTGACCCCCTCTACAAACTTCACACCTGTCTACCTTTTTCTTCAACTCATGTATCTTCTTTGTGACCTCTCTTGAAGCTATCTATAGCAGCAGCTACCGTCATTTCCAAGCTAACTTGGTGTAGACCCCGGGTAACCTGAGGTGTACGTGAAACAGGAATTGAATTCATGGCGGTAGCGCTGTAATCGACATCAGAATGGGCAAAGCTCTTGAAAAGGTCATTGCACTCAGCTACTGTTTTCTTTCCCATCAGATGTCCACCAGCAGAGGTGTCGAATCGAGCACAGGTCTCAGGGGTGAGAGCGTTGTAGAATTTCTCTACAAGTGCCACGTCTGATAGGCCATGCTGGGAGCAACGGGATACTAAAGTTTGGAACCGCTCCCAAGCTAGATGGTAGGGCTCGTCAGGCTCCATTCGGAACGAATGTATCTGATCGCGAAGGCGGGATGCTTTGGCGGGTGGAAAGTATTTCTTAAGGAAGGCATCCCGTAAAGAGGCCCAAGTAGAAAAGGTGCTGGGTGGTTGGGAATTAAGCCAGATGGCGGCCTGACCACCGAGAGAAAACAAAAAGACTTGGAGAAAACGGGCATCATGACCCGTGTCACACCCCGACCCGCATCGGAAAAAGGTGATCGGGGCATGATTGGGTTTTCATCAAAGCTCATGACATTTATTATAATGTTTCATATTTATTATTACAATTTAAAGGGAATCATACAATCAAATGATACAAGTACAACATGTTCTATACATCTTTCTAGTCTTCATTATTCTTCTTCTAAGGCAATTTCCTATGTGTTTCTTGCTTCATCCTGTTCACCTGTATCATGTGTAAAAATGGTTTTTGGATCAACAAAAAGTTGGCGAGTGAACCTTGTTTGAAAACATTTATTATTGATTTCTTGTTATATTTAATATGGAAAAATTGTGCCATAATCATATGTGAGCAAACGTAAATAATCATACAATAACATACAATAACAAACAATAACAAACCACCTTGCATGAATATATGACATGATTGACAATGTATATGTTGGCAACGTCACGTTCACGCTCATAGGTAATGGGGAACGGTTCCGCTCATAGGTAATGGGGAACAGACGGCCTATGATGAAATGTATGTGCGATCAAGGCGCAATCAAACAGAGCCGATCGTATATTGCCAACGCCTCGTTCACGCTCATAGGTAATGGGGAACGGCTCACGCTCATAGGTAATGGGGAGCGGCGGCCTATGATAATGTATGTACTGAAAATGATAAATTTAATCTAAACATTAACCACACAAACAGTTGATACATATTGAATACACATTTGATCATGGATATGATGGATGCACAAGTGTTTAAATGAAATAAATAATATGACACATGATACACCCCAAAAACGTGATTAAAACGGGGAATTTGTGGAGATTCACTCACAGTGGGTGCGTTTCTTGGATTGATGATGAATGCGCACGAATTCGGATTTAATCGGCAAGGGAACTAACCTAAATAATAACATAATAGTTCGATAAATAAATAAACTCTTATTTGAGATTAGTATTTTTAATTAGTGTTCTTAATGGGATTGTTCGGTTTATTTTTGTGAGTTCAAGGAAATTTTCTAACTTTAAAAATATTATTTTTAAGTATTTTTAATTGATTTTTAAATAAAATATATAAATAAAAGAAAATAAAAATTTTGACTTTTTTGACCATTTGACCGTTGACCAGTTGACCTTTGACCGTTTGACTGTTGACCTGTTCGGTCGTGTATTTGTTTGCACTAAGTGAGGTTCGAACTTGTGACCTCCCGTACGCGTGCACGCAGCTCTACCAACTGAGCTACGTGTCTAACCCGAAATATTTCTGTTTTTTATAATATATATATACAAATTAGATAAATTCATTTCTGTCCTTATTTAAAAACTTGAAAATGGCCAGAACCGGTGCGAGAGCCTGGACTCGAACCCGCGACATGTTTAATGTTTTTGCACACAGTTCACCACTGGACTGTGTGTCTAACTTGGTTATTATTCCGGTTTTTATTATACTTATATACTATTTAGATTTATCCAGAAATCATTTACTTAAAAAGAATTTTAATTATATCAAACCGGTGCACATAACAGGACTCGAACTCGGGACCTGTTGTTTAACGTTGCACACAGTCCACCGCTGGACTGTGTGTCTAATCTGGTTAGAATACTAGTTTTTATTAAACTTAAATACTAACAGAAAGGTTCCGTATTTGGGTTTTATAAAAAGGGTTGAATATTGTGACGAATCGGAACAAGGACAGACTCGAACTCGGTATCTCTGTGTTTCAAATGCACACAGTCCACCGCTGGACTGTGTGTCTAACCCGAGATATAACTCGATTTATATTAAATATATATATAACCGAAGCTTCATCTTCTTCGTTAAACTTTACCCAGAAACCAATCCCGATTGTTTCGATACATTCATCAATTTCTTTAGTAAATTGTAATTAACTACATATGAGAATAATAAAAATGAGAGATATTAGGTGTAAGATCTACCGAACAGAGATCCTCTGTTTCTCCGGCGAGATTCCGATGACAGCAGGTTATTCCGGCGACGTGTATCTTGCGGCAGAGGATCTTCAGAAAGTTTGAGGTGAGTGTGAGTGACTTCCGTATGAGCTCTAGATGTTCTGTTTATAAAGTAAGGCAACAGAGATGAAAGGGGTTCGGTTTTCCGACGACTTGCAGAGAATTCTGGCGAGTTGTTTTTGCTGAATAGGGACTTGTAGAGAGGTTAACGAGTGTGTTGAGAGTTGATTCGAGTGAATAAGCGAGTTGGGTTTTCCTGACTGAAGGTATTTTTTAAGTATATGTGATTTCAAGTTTTCGATTATGAAATTCTCGGTTCGAGAGTGAAATTGATTGATTTTTCGGTTATAACCGACGTTTATCATCAATTACATTTACGTGATTACGGAGTCAACCGTCGGAGTCAATGATTGAGTCAGTTTTGGCGGTTACAGAATTTGTTCAAACCGGTGACTCTGTGAGTTTTCGTATAAGAGTTTTTTTGTTTCAGAAATCATATAACTAGTGTGCATGGCGGAGTGGTGTTAAGTGCGTTTGGTCTTGAGAGTGACCCGGGTTCGAAACCCGGCGTCTGCAAATAATTTTTATTTCGTTATTTATTATAAATTTTCAATTATAAATTTTAAATTCTAATATATTTATTAATTATGTATCGTATAAAATTAATTTGAGCATTAAATACGCAACGAAAATTTTAACTGGATGTTCGGTTAATAAACGAAGCGGGTTTGGTTAACCCGGTTTTTAACGGATGTTACAGTATCCCCTACTTTTAGAAATTTCGTCCCGAAATTTAAGTAGTGGCATGTTTGTCTCAAAAGGATGGTGTTTTAATTTGACAATTGCATACTTAGAAGGGGGTAAGAGTTTTTATTTTTGTTTGAGGCGGTAACGTTCCTTGTAAGGGTTGAATACCCTGCTACAGGAATCGCTTTTTGTTGCCTACGATAAAGAATATTTATAAACAGAGTTGATTGACTAAGTATGATTTTATGCATATGAGTTTTGATACGTTTTTGAAAGATAAGGTTATACCCTAAAACAAAACTTCTACCACTAAAACCTACATGGAACTTCTCATAATCGCCTGACAACGCCTCTGATCCTTTGGCAAGAATACTTATATATAGGAAGTACCAGCGGCGTATCCACCATATTCTTGTCAAATTTTCATTTGTTTTATCAGCAAGTTATGATTAGTTCTATGTGACTCTAAAACATAAACAAACACAACAACCAAAGCTTGAGTCTTAATTCTGATAGTATACATGTTTGAATGATGATAGTACCTCTCTCGTTTGTTATGATGGAGAGGTTAGTCTATGTAAAAGTGAGACACAACCCAACTTCTTTAAATGATGAGATCGAGGTACGTCGAGATGTCTGATGATATGAATGTTAAATCAATGAGTATAAAACAAAACTGAGATAGTAATTTGCATTAAGATTCTTGGATACAATTTCCAATTTATGAATGAGATACGTGAAGATTGAGATAAACATAAATAAAACATAAAAACTAAACGGTTGGAGTTGAATTCTTGATTTTTGGTGAAGAAACTAGTTGGGTGGTTCGTTTGGGCCGTCATTATCTTCAACAGGATTGGCGTTGATGTTGTAAACTCTTCCTCTTGCTGGTGGTCTAGTGGTTAGGTTTTCTTGATTGTTGGTTAACTGGGTTTGCTTGAGCTTGGGCGTTTATGATGTTAACCAATCGAGGGCACGTGTTTCTAAAGTGGGTAGGGTCGCCACAATTGAAACAAGCCCGAACATATGGAAACATGGGGTATTGGGGTTGTTGATATGTTTGGATCATGTTTTGAGTAGGGGGTGAGGTTTGGTTTTGAGAGGTGCGGCAAACCTTGCTCGAATGACCATAGCGTCCACAATTCGCACATAGTCGACAAGGTAAGGTAAATGGATGGTGATAAGAACAGGTGTTGCATTGAGGGTGAGGTCCAAAATAAGGTTTCTTATTTGGGTAAGTTGAGTTGGGTGCTACTTGAGTGATTGGGATAGCTTGGAGGGGCACGGCTTGTGAAGCTGGTTGATTGTGTTGAGTGACAGCGAAAATTTGTCCATCTCGTTTTCTCTTAGATATGGGTTGAGAAGAGGATTCGGTTTGGGTGGAGTTTGAGGTTTCAGTTGATGTTTTATCCTTCTTCTTCTCCTCCTTGAAGTCTTTATTACGTATGCGGTTTTCGGTGAGCTCTGTAGCTAATTCCAATGCTGCTTCCAAAGTTGCAGGTGTGGTACTTATTACGGAGTCTTGAATTTTTGAAGGTAGACCTCGAATGTAGTGCTCGATCAAACGGTTGAGGGGAGTGAACAAGTTGGGAACCATTTGATTTAACTCAAGGAATCTCTTGTTGTATGTGGTGTGGTCGCCTTCCTTTTGTTTCAAAGAATAGAACTCATCCTCTAATTTCTTGATTTCGCTTCTTGGGCAAAACCGTCTTGTTATGATTTCCTTCAACTCTTCCCAAGTCAAAGTCATAGCGTCTTCAACACCTCGTTTGGCCTTCTCTGTATTCCACCATGTAAGTGCTATTCCAAGTAAACGACCGGTAGCATATCGCACTTTGCGATCACCGAGGCAATCGCAATTTAGAAAAGTGTTTTCCATTTCTTCAAACCAATGGAGGAGAGCGGTGACACCTTCAGTCCCTTCGTATTTTGGAGGGTCGCAGGATTTGAAATGCTTGAAGGTGCATTTAGTGGTAATTGGGGGAGGGTTGACAACATTTTGATCTTCTTGATTGACGGGATTAGCGGTAAGGGCTTGTTGAACTTGAACTACAATGTTGGGTATTACGGCAGCCATTTGTTGAGCGATTTGAGCAGCCATGCACTCGCGGGCTTTTCCTGATCTCATCTTCCTACGAGCGGAATTAGAAGACATCTACAAGGAATACATATCAAGAGTATGAGTTGGATGTTTTAGGGATCATGTGTCGTATTTAGGAATGAACATTCATAAAATAAATATAGAATAATAAATCTACTACATCCATAGGATGTCTTGGGCTTTGCTCGTAATTGGGCCTTGCATGCCGCCATACTTCACCTTCGTAATCATGTGGGCCCCCATGATTACCGGGTTTTTCATATGGTTCGCATGTGTTAGCCTGGTTACGTACACTAAAACCCGGAGAAAATCGAGAAATATGTATGTAACGTATGATATTCGGAATGTATCCAGGTGTGGACACGGTGACACCTCAAAGTGGGGTTAGTTCGAACGACGTTTGGTGTGGCATGTTTTGGCCTAATAGGTCCTTCGTACTCTCATCGTTAGTCCCCAGGTAGGCAAACTGGTCCGTTATATTGGATTTATACGAATGCCAACCTAGACAGGACGTTCCGACTACCGGTACTTGTACCCTTACAGTTACTATATGCCCGTCGCAGAACTCACTTTGATGAGATTTGAAAAATGAAAAATGCGACAAAATCTTGAATAACGGAAGTATGATGATGATTTGAATATGTGAACATTGAAATATGTATGATGAATATGTATGTAAGTATGTATGTTTGACTGTAAGTATAATTCATTATGTATCACAAAATGTAATATTGGAAGTGTTTGCATGCATTTGTATATGTAATAAATATGAAAGAAATAAACATCATGAGTTTGCATGTAACCACATAAACAAGTAAAATCTAATCAACTATAGTATAGGCACTAAGGGTCTAATAACCTATCCTATATCCCTATAGTCAAAAGCTCTGATACCAATCTGTCACACCCCGACCCGCAGCGGAAAAAGGTGATCGGGGCATGATTGGGTTTTCATCAAAGCTCATGACATTTATTATAATGTTTCATATTTATTATTACAATTTAAAGGGAATCATACAATCAAATCCTACAAGTACAACATGTTCTATACATCTTTCTAGTCTTCATTATTCTTCTTCTAAGGCAATTTCCTATGTGTTTCTTGCTTCATCAGTTCACCTGTATCATGTGTAAAAATGGTTTTTGGATCAACAAAAAGTTGGCGAGTGAACCTTGTTAGAAAACATTTATTATTGATTTCTTGTTATATTTAATATGGAAAAATTGTGCCATAATCATATGTGAGCAAACGTAAATAATCATACAATAACATACAATAACAAACAATAACAAACCACCTTGCATTAATATATGACATGATTGACAATGTATATGTTGGCAACGTCACGTTCACGCTCATAGGTAATGGGGAACGGTTCCGCTCATAGGTAATGGGGAACAGACGGCCTATGATGAAATGTATGTGCGATCAAGGCTCAATCAAACGGAGCCGATCGTATGTTGGCAATGCCTCGTTCACGCTCATAGGTAATGGGGAACGGCTCACGCTCATAGGTAATGGGGAGCGGCGGCCTATGATAATGTATGTACTGAAAATGATAAATTTAATCTAAACATTAACCACACAAACAGTTGATACATATTGAATACACATTTGATCATGGATATGATGGATGCACAAGTGTTTAAATGAAATAAATAATATGACACATGATACACCCCAAAAACGTGATTAAAACGGGGAATTTGTAGAGATTCACTCACAGTGGGTGCGTTTCTTGGATTGATGATGAATGCGCACGAATTCGGATTTAATCGGCAAGGGAACTAACCTAAATAATAACATAATAGTTCGATAAATAAATAAACTCTTATTTGAGATTACTATTTTTAATTAGTGTTCTTAATGGGATTGTTCGGTTTATTTTTGTGAATTCAAGGAAATTTTCTAACTTTAAAAATATTATTTTTAAGTATTTTTAGTTGATTTTTAAATAAAATAAATAAATAAAAGAAAATAAAAATTTGACTTTTTTGACCATTTGACCGTTGACCGTTTGACTGTTGACCGGTTCGGTCGTGTATTTGTTTGCACTGAGTGAGGTTCGAACTTGTGACCTCCCGTACGCGTGCACGCAGCTCTACCAACTGAGCTACGTGTCTAACCCGAAATATTTCTGTTTTTAATTATATATATATATACAAATTAGATAAATTCATTTCTGTCCTTATTTAAAAACTTCAAAATGGCCAGAACCGGTGCGAGAGCCTGGACTCGAACCCGCGACATGTTTAATATTTTTGCACACAGTTCACCACTGGACTGTGTGTCTAACTTGGTTATTATTCCGGTTCTTATTATACTTATATACTATTTAGATTTATCCAGAAATCATTTACTTAAAAAGAATTTAATTATATCAAACCGGTGCACATAACAGGACTCGAACTCGGGACCTGTTGTTTAACGTTGCACACAGTCCACCGCTGGACTGTGTGTCTAACCTGGTTAGAATACTAGTTTTTATTAAACTTAAATACTAACAGAAAGGTTCCGTATTTGGGTTTTATAAAAAGGGTTGAATATTGTGACGAATCGGAACAAGATTATACTCGAACTCGGTATCTCTATGTTTCAAATGCACACAGTCCACCGCTGGACTGTGTGTCCAACCCGAGATATAACTCGATTTATATTAAATATATATACAACCGAAGCTTCATCTTCTTCGTTAAACTTTACCCAGAAACCAATCCCGACTGTTTCGATACATTCATCAATTTCTTTAGTAAATTGTAATTAAATACATATGAGATTAATAAAAATGAGAGAGATTAGGTGTAAGAATACCGAACAGAGATCCCCTGTTTCTCCGGCGAGATTCCGATGACAGCAGGTTATTCCGGCGACGTGTATCTTGCGGCAGAGGATCTTCAGAAAGTTTGAGGTGACTGTGAGTGACTTCGGTATGAGATCTAGATGTTCTGTTTATAAAGTAAGGCAACAGAGATGAAAGGGGTTCGGTTTTCCGGCGACTTGCAGAAATTCCGGCGAGTTGTTTTTGCTGAATAGGGACTTGTAGAGAGGTTAACGAGTGTGTTGAGAGTTGATTCGAGTGAATAAGCGAGTTGGGTTTTCCTGACTGAAGGTATTTTTTAAGTATATGTGATTTCAAGTTTTCGATTATGAAATTCTCGGTTCAAGAGTGAAATTGATTGAGTTTTCGGTTATAACCGACGTTTATCATCAATTACATTTACGTGATTACGAAGTCAACCGTCGGATTCAATGATTGAGTCAGTTTCGGCGGTTACAGAATTTGTTCAAACCGGTGACTCTGTGAGTTTTCGTATAAGAGTTTTTTTGTTTCAGAAATCATATAACTAGTGTGCATGGCGGAGTGGTGTTAAGTGCGTTTGGTCTTGAGATTGACCCGGGTTCGAAACCCGGCGTCCGCAAATAATTTTTATTTCATTATTTATTATAAATTTTCAATTATAAATTTTAAATTCTAATATATTTATTAATTATGTATCGTATAAAATTAATTTGAGCATTAAATACGCAACGAAAATTTTAACTGGATGTTCGGTTAATAAACGAAGCGGGTTTGGTTAACCCGGTTTTTTACGGATGTTACAGTATCCCCTACTTTTAGAAATTTCGTCTCGAAATTTAAGTAGTGGCATGTTTGTCTCAAAAGGATGGTGTTTTATTTGACAATTGCATACTTAGAAGGGGGTAAGAGTTTTTATTTTTGTTTGAGGCGGTAACGTTCCTTGTAAGGGTTAAATACCCTGCTACAGGAATCGTTTTTTGTTGCCTACGATAAAGAATATTTATAAACAGAGTTGATTGACTAAGTATGATTTTATGCATATGAGTTTTGAAACGTTTTTGAAAGATAAGGTTATACCCTAAAACAAAACTTCTACCACTAAAACCTACATGGAACTTCTCATAATCGCATGACAACGCCTCTGATCCTTTGGCAAGAATACTTATATATAGGAAGTACCAGTGGCGTATCCACCATATTCTTGTCAAATTTTCATTGGTTTTATAACCCGCACCCTCCATATTGAACGTATGACATAGACGGGTAAGGCGGTTGATATGTGCGGGCGCATCCTCATCATCACGACCATGGAATTGACAAGAATTAGTGATGGCGGTCATGATGTAGGAAGGGATTTGCCAAGCTCGGTCATTGTTCATGGGGGGTAAGGTAATGGGTGAGTTTACACCGGTGAAACCGATGGTGGCTTGTTGGTAAACAGTCTGGTTGTTATTATCGGCCATGTGGAAGTTAGTGGTGGCTGTGGTGGATTTATGTTTCTATGGACTACACGGGATGATGGAGAATCGGGTGGTGAAGGTTTAGGTGTAAAATCGAAATCGGGTGGTACGAATGAATGAGATGAACTTGAAAAAGTTGAAGAAGAAGCACTTACCTTTGGTGCGGGGTAAAATGGCGTGTCCGTAGACAGAGGTCCTTGCGAGCGCGTATGGGGCATCCACTAAACCGGAAACACGACAAACAAGAGAAGTTAGCACAAATGATTCAATTGCTATAAGAAAAAATAAATATTAAACAATTAATTAGACTCCTACGACACAAACGAATGCGAAATAAACCACGTGTACAATAAAAGCCTAAATAGAGTAAACGCAATTGCCAATAAGAGAGTCCCCGGCAACGGCGCCAAAAACTTGATGTTCTAAAAGTAGTTAATTAAATTAAAACAAATTATCCTAATTCTAGAGTCAAATTATACTTTAGAATCCTAAATTAAACTAAACTACTAACCGGCAAGTGAACCGATCAATTGTAGAATAGTATTAACTAAGTCCGGATTATCGAACCCACAGGACCCTCTAATTGCTAAGACTGCTACTTTAGACTCAATTACACACTAGGTATACTTAAAAAGAGGGGTGTTACTAATAATTCTAAATTATCAATTTAAATAAAACTACTAAAGATAAATGACTAAACTATGAACTTCTAGGGACTTATTAGAACTTTTAACTAGATATGATAAACTAGTTACCCAGGTTGAATTTTTAGAATACTATTCCCTCAATTTAACAATAATTAGTCTGGTTTAATATTTTACCAGGATCTTAACATATCAAAGTTTAGGTTTATTAAAAAGGACTCCCGACCCTTCTCAGGAAGACACCTACAATAACCTAGCATTTTTATTTGTTTACCAGTTTTAAAGATTCTTTTTCAATTATCTTTTCAATATAGTGAAGTGCCTAATTATTAATTACTTCTCAATAATTAACCTAGACCAACTTACATTTCTAGTTTAGATTTACTGATTTAATTATGACAGGGAAATTAGACTCGGGAATTTCTCAAAACCCTAACCTAACAATTTACCAAATTAATTCAGCCAACTAATTGCAATTTCTCAATTTACAAATTAGGTATAATGACAAAGTTAATTTAATGGTTAATCAAATTGTTTCCTCGGTTTTATTAGCCAATTTTACCGACAACTTCACGAATCCCTAACAACACGAAAAGTAACGTAAACCTATTACATGAAAGACATTCACCAAAGTTTATGTAAAACAACTAAACAATCATCAAACAACCAAGATCATGCAAATACCCTAAACTAGATTATTAAAGTTGTAAACTTTACCAATTTAAATATTCAAACCATAAACTAAATTAAAGAAAATCAAAGTTTCATAATTCCATAATCCAAAACCTAGGTAACCAAAAGAAAATCTAGCCTAACAACATGTTTAAAAACTGAATAAAACCAAGTTGATAACAAGAAAGCATGATTGACCAAAAACAAGAAATCAAAGACGAGAATGGTATCATAAACCATGCAAAGCTCCTGCCTTTAACTTCCGTGATCACCAACACCGTTCCTGCAGCTTAGATCTGCCTTGTGTTGCTTCAAACCTCCAGAAAATAGCTCCAAAGTTACTCTAGATCATCCACAATTGCCCAAGATGTGTTTTACTATGATCATGAGTCTAATATAACCAAAACCAATCCCAAAACAACTCTGATTTCAAAACTTTCTCGATAGAGTCCTCTCTCGCGGGCCGCGAGAGAGTTTTGGAGTCCGGTCGCGGCGCGACCGACTGTTTCATCCGGAAGATAATTACCCTCTCTCGCGGGCCGGGAGAGAGGATGCTTGTACCGGTCGCGCCCCGCGACCGGGTGGAATTCCTTGATTTTGCGGTTCGTTTTCCGTTTTCGATCCATTCACGTCCCGGCTCGGTTCTTTTCACCATTTTCGTACGTTTTCCCCATCCTTCCAACTGTTTTCACGAACCAAGACCTGCAAAATGTGTTTGGATTAAAAGTAGATAAATTCTTGATAAATCGAAATGAAAACGCGCTAGAACTGTACAAACTCTACAAGATAAATAGATGTATTATTCAATACATCATTGTCTAAGCTAAAAGAAGGGGAAACAACATAAGAACTCACACCTAAGAATGTTTCTAAATTCTATCATGCTACCACTAGAGAGGCTTCATGTGGATCTTTTTGGGCCAGTAAACGTCAAAAGCATTTCTAGAAATCTATATTGCCTGGTTGTGACAGATGATTTCTCTAGATTCTTATGGGTTTTCTTTCTAGAGAGCAAAGATGAAACCTTTGAAAGTCTAACGATTCTCTACAGGAAGCTTGAAAACCTGTATCACTTGCCTATCAGGAGAATCCGCATTGATAATGGTACCGAGTTCTAGAACAGAAGATGCTGAATTCTGCAATGAAAAGAGGAATCTTCACGAATTCAGGCTCCCTACACTCCTCAACATGATGGAGTTGCTGAACGTAAGAATCGCACACTGATCGAGACTGCTAGAACCTTGCTCACTGATTCAAAACTGCCAATAAGTTTCTGGAGCGAAGTAGTGACATCAGCTTGTTACACCCTCAATCCTCACAGTCAAGCCTCACAGCAAGATCTGTTTACAACTACTAAACTAGCGGAAGCCTAGCCTTGCGGTTCTCGAGCCTTTTGGATCACCGTGTACTGTTTTAGACCCGGATGGTAAATTTGGAGCCAAATCCTTGGAAGGATTTTTTGTCGGTTATGCTACTCCACAAAAGCGTGTCTTCTTACCGAGTGTGAACCAAGTTATTCTTGCACAGCATGTTGATTGTCAATGATATACTACGCCATGTAGAAACCTAGGGATCCATGGCTGTTTAACTATGAACGTTTGTGGAATTCATTTGACCTACCTGAAGTTCCATCAGAAGAAGAACTTGTTATGCTCTTTCAACGGCATCAAATCTCTAATCAAGTGAAAGTTTCTAGACCGTTGGTGATTTCCCCGTCACCTCCTATCTCTAATACTTTGATGTAGGTCCGAGCACTACTCAATAAGAATCTGTATCTGTACCTATCTTGAACACTGCTGAATCATCTGCCCAACTACCGCCTAATGCCGACTCTGATCGTGAACCGACTTTTGATGTGGAGGATCTATGTTCCGATGAAGGATCTTAACATATTGAAAGCTTTCTAAATGCTCAAGCTGATCAATCAAACGTCAGAATGAAGCTACATCTTCGTTCCGGTTGTTGATGAAGTGATCACGAATTTGCAAACCCAAGTGGATGTTCCGAGTGAAGTAATGCCAAGGACATTATCTTACCATCCATCAGAGAATATCATCGGCAGCTTACAAACTGGAGTGCAGACTCGTAATCAGATCAACAAGGATCTAAGCTGTTTTTATACCAGTATTGCTCCATTACAAACCAGACTTTCTTACAGCTGTTTTGTTTCACAGGTTGAACCCGGAAACTAGAGAGAAACGTTAAAAGAAGAAAGCTGGGTGGAGGTAATGCAGAAGAATTACTTCAATTCCAGAAGCTAGGAGTCTGGAAGCTTATTGACCTACCAGATCATCACAAAAAGAACAATACTCGATGGGTCTTCAAACGAGATGACAGAGGTATAGTGGTCAGAAACAAAGCTCGGCTCGTGGTCCAGGGCTTTCACCAGCAAGAAGGGACAGACTGCACTGAAGTCTACGCCCCAGTCACTCGTCTCGAAGCTATTCGCATATTCTTGGCTTTTGCTTCTTGGAAAGGTTTCAAGGTGTATCAATTGGATGTCAAATCTATTTCCTTTACTGAAAAGTCAAAGAGGAGGTGTAAGTCGGCCAACCACCGGGGTTTGTCGATCCTATACAAAAGGATAAAGTCTACCTTCTGAACAAAGCTTTATATGGTCTTCACCAAGCTCCAAGAGCTTGGTATGAAACGCTTTCAAGACATCTTCTTGATAATGGCTTTCTCAGAGGAACTGTAGATTTTACCCTCTTCACAAGAAGTAGATGGTCATCTGCTTTTGGTGCAAATATATGTGGATGATATCATTTTTGGATCGACAAATGATAAGCTGTGCAAAGACTTCGAAGAAGTCATGAAGAAGAATTCGAAATCAGTGCTACGAGGGAGATGAAATTCTTTTTAGGACTTCAGGTTGAACAATTGCCTGATGGAATCTTCATCCATCAGACGAAGTATGTTCATGACGTATTAGAGAAATTTGATATGTCAGGAACTAAACCAGCATATACTCCATTAGCCCCAAATCTTGGCATTTGTCCAGACGTTCATGAATGAAACATTATATCGCTCCGTGATCGGATCCTTGATGTATCTTACAGCTTTGCGACCTGATATCATGTATCCTACATGCCTATACGCGCGTTTTCAGTCCAATCCAAGAGATTCGCATATGTTAGCCGTCAAACGTATCATGCGATATTTGAAAGGATGTCCAAGCACCGGCGTGTGGTATCCTCGTCATGACGACTTCAATCTTGCGGGTTACTCGGATTCTGATTTCGGCTGCTGCCAGCTTAATGCCAAATCTACTACGGCTGGTTGCCAGTTCTTTGGAACTCGTTTGGTAACATGGCAATGCAAGAAATAGACCGCGGTCGCTCTCTCTACTGTGAAGCTGAATACGTTTCAGCATCCAGTGTTGTTCCTAGATACTCTAGATACAACAGTAGATGAGAGACTTCGGACTGCAATTTCTTGACACACCCATATATGTAGATAATCAGGGTGCTATAGATATCACTAAAAACTCTTGTCAACACTCACGCACTAAACATATTAGATTCGACACCACTTTCTCTGTGATTGCTACGAGAAAAAGTTGGTTAGAATTAAAAAAATCCACACTTATGACCAAAAAGTAGATTTTTACACCAAAGCAGTTGATCATTCAAGATTTAAAAAAAAATTGTTAAAATTAAATGGTTTATGAAATCTGGCATCAGGGGATATTCATGAGGTTGAATTTGAGGATGACGAGGACTTGACGTGATTCTCATCGGTATGACATGATTTTTCTGTACATTTCTTTCTTAAAAAATCCAAAAATATGTTCTTGATTTTACGGTGAGAAAGTTTGAGAAAATACAAAAACATTATAAAAGTCAAAAAGAGCTTTTGTGAAAAAGGGTGATCATATACATCAATAGGACAATCACAATATGCTAATGATATGGAATGTTTAAACAAGTAATTAAACAGGTCTTACTGAGGATGTGCCAATAGGCTTCACTCGTTCAGTAAATTGTTTTTCAAGATATAAACCTAAAAGAAAAACTGAGTAACTTGTGGGTTAACATCTCTCAGATATACGGACTTAATACTCCGAAATTTTGTTTGAGCGAATGCCAGATTCTGCGATACTAGGTCTTTATATTTAATCGATATCTGGGGTATTTTCCTGAGTTCTTCTGAGTTTGCGTCAGCAATGGCCTAGAACTTGTATAATACTTTACGCATTATTCGCCTAAAAAGCTGCACAAAAAATGAGTATGTCATAAACACTTATGACATCTGCAGTTCAAAAGATTCCTTTATGGAATACCACCTTAAAGACGAGCCTTCATCTCTTTGTCTGTATCGAAATACTAACCTGAGCTCTCAAGGTCTCGCAATTAACCCTATTTATAGATATCAGTTAGATATATTCACATGTGAAATGATATTCTGGGAGCTCGACGCGGGAGTATATTCTGAGATGGGAAACACAGTTATTTCATGTTCTTTAATATTACCTAACATATCTTGAAACAATTGAGAAACGAATAAAGGTTTAAGTGGATTAATATACTCGCAATCTAGGTAAATCTGTTTAAGAACTTAAAGCTACTACCAAGATCAACGATACTTGTGATTTGTCTAAATGCTTGATGTGATCCTCTAAACACAAAACTTACAAAAATATGTATGTATATACATCTTTACTTGTTCTATCTTTTCAGAAAAATGCCAAAAAAGATTTTCAGATTTAGCACTTTATCTTAGATTTTAGTCTACCGATGATGGAAACACCGTTAGTCCAAGTCAAAGCGACGATTGCTGGAGAAAAAGCTGAAGTTCACGGATTGGGAGCTAATCAAGAAAAGAAAAGATTTCCTAAACGTCAACAAAGTTCATTAATTTGAAACTTTACATTTTTAAAATAAATCTGTTTTGATTAAAATAGGTCAACCAAGGTCATTAACTTGGACTTGGTAGGCATATCGGATAACTAGGGTCATTAACTTGGACTTGGTTAATTGAATGGATTATAAACAGATAAAAAATCATAAAAAATCAAAATGTTAACAAAGTGTGACTAACTCGTACGAGTGACACTGACTCGTACGAGTAACAAAAGTCTTCATTCGCACGAGCCATCTCTCGTATGAGTGAATACTGAATGAGTATAAAAGGATGGCTCATTCGCACTAGTCAGACTATTGACTCTGTGAGACTGAGAGCAGACTTTGTGCGAACAAGTTCCTTTCACTCTATTTTATTGATCTACGATTTGTATCTATACGTTGGGGAGGTTGATTTGCATTACACTTTCAATGGGAATGGTACTAATGCTTGTGTTAAGCCGTTATAATGCCAAAATTGGACCCAAAAGGACATAAAATGTAGATTTAGGGTAATTGGACTGGTAAAATATAAAATTGAACTTAAAATTGTTAAAATCGGCCATATTAACCTATTAATCAACCTTCAATTTGTTAAAATCAACACGTTTTAAGTTCAGTTTAACTAGGTGTTATTTGGTAGGTTTGCCATTCGTACGAATATTCACTCGTACGAGCAAGTTTTCAAAATGTCAGTGTATCATATTTTACTCGTACGAGTGAGTATTCGTACGAGTAGGCTCTTTAATGTTTAAAACTTGATGACTCATACGAAGCATCATTCGTACGAAGAAGTTCTAGTCAAAACTTGAAATTTGTTTATATTTCCATTTGTACGAAAAGTGGCTCGTACGAGTGAGGTTTTGACTTAGACTTAATTTCTTGTCATAGTATATGACTCGCACGAATGGTGATTCGTACGAGTGATTAAAAGGTTGAAATTTTTGAAAAATTTTCCAAGTGTTTGAAATGTCTATGCTTGTAGATCAAGAAATCTTCGTTTTCGCTGTGCCACAATATTTGTTGCCTTTTGGACAAGAATATCTCAGAAATTGATGCATATAGAGAAGTTCTAGACTTTCTAAGTAGACTTCCTATCACCAAAGCTCTTAAAGATTGCCTCACAGCATATAGATCTCACGTTGAATATTTCTGGAATTCTGCTGAGTTCGATGAAGACGAGAATGCGATTTTGTCAGCAGTACGGATAAATGAAGAAGACATTCAAGTTAAAATTACTCAGGACTTGTCAGAACTGTGGTAGAGTTCAACGATCATGAAGACGATCCTACTGGTTTTCCTGAGTATATGGTGAAAAGGGTGTTTTTACAGAACGAGTTATGCCGGTTTCGTTAACGCAGCTCCGTTCAAGAAGGCTAACCTCAGTGCTCCATTCAGATATATAGCACACTGCATTATTCACGCTCTTAGCCACCGAAAGGGCGGATTTGATGATTTAGTTGATTAATCAGATGTGCATGATCACTGCACTTCATCTGAACTTGCAGTACAATTTCTCTAGAGTAATCTTTTCCCAAATGGTCCAAGATACGCAATGAGAGAAGTTCTTGAAATGTCCTCCTTTTATTCAGATGTTACTTGACCATTTACATCCGAACTTGAAGAAAAAGAAAGATGATGTGTTCAAGTTGGAGCATATGGATGTCTCAACGTTGAAAAAGATGAATTTGCATCTCAAAGTCTTCGCAAATGCGAAGCCAGTTTTCGGAGCTATCATTGATAAAGTTTATGTGGCACCATCTTAAGGGAAGTGGAGAAAAGACGACAGCGTAGACGAAGATGAAGAGCTTGAAGCATTAGACGGTTTCATTGCAAAGAGAAGTGCGTGGTTTTTGAAAGATGAGAAAAAGCGGGTTAAGGGGACGAAAAGAAAACAAGCGTCCACATATTCCTCCAATGCCCCTCAGAAAAAACAGCGAGCATCTGAAAGCTCGAGATTGGTCGATGAATCAGAGCCAGAAGAGAATGCTGAAACTATGGCTGCTGAAATCGAAAGAGAAGCATTGGTGTTCGGGAAGGAGAGGTTGAAGAAGCATCATCTTCGAGTACTGATACGAAAGATAGAATTGCTGGTGAGAAAGAAAGAGCTAAGGAAAAGAGGTTGAATGTCAGGCTGAGCTTAAACGTAAAGCGATGAGAAGAAAAGAAAAGCGTCAGGAGAGGATGATACGACATATGTGCCTTCGGGTTCTGATAGCAATACTCTTGGTCGCAAAACTCCTAAGAAATCTTCTAGGGTCTTAAAAGGCCAGTAGTTAGAAGCTCTGATTCTCCGATAGACAAATCCAAAAGAAAAGTGAAGAAAAAGATTGTTCAAGAAGAAAATGTTGAGCCGACTCCATAGCCCCCACTATATCCACCACCATAGCTAACACCACAACCAACACCGTAGCCAACACCACAACCACCACCGCAGCCTACACCACAACCCTCACAATCTCAACCCCAGTTCGATTTTGATTTTGATTTTGGTGATATACCAGGGGAGGGTTTCTCTGCAGACATGTTTAATGATGCGCATATTGAAGAATTAGAGAAACAAGTTATGTTAAACAATGTCAGAATTGTTGAACTTCAGGAGCAACTCAATGGCTGAATGCAGAAAAGCAGCAGCTAGAAGCTATGTTGGCGAGTATAGTATCTGAAAAATGAGCTTTGACAAATAGAATGGTGGAATATGATGAAGAATGTCTCAGGAATCAAAGAAAGATGAGCCTATTCAAGAAAATACTCACAAAGAATCTTGGAATAAATATAGCTGTTGAATTGATAATTGAGAAAGAAGTAGCCAGAGAATGGGTTGCCGAGCTGAACGAATTGCTAAAGAACTATCTGATTCTCAGGGCAAGGGTAAGGAAAAGGTAGTGAGGATCCCGTGATTGTTTCAACTGAGCCAGAAGCTGAATCTAGCCAGTATCATCGTAGGTGGTAGTGTATTCTGTTTTGAAGAAGTTTGTGTTGGTGGGAAAGCCTAAAGATGTTGATATTGACACGTCAAATCTTTCAGCTAGACATCGCGAATTGCTTAACAAGCGAAACATGGAGAGAGAGATTAAAACTGAGATAGATGAGTTTGATGAGAATGCTGAGAAAGAAAAAGAAGAGTTAGATGATTTCGACAATCTTGTTTTTTGACAAGTCTGATGATGATAATGATGGTGGTGATGATGACTTGGTGGATCTAGTGTCCTTGTAACAGAGTCTGATTTGAATGATGATATTGATTTTTCTGTGTACTTGGATGACTCGGCAAGTCAAGTTGAAGAAGATAGAGATCAAGGAAAGTATGATAGCTCTAAGGATTCTCAGCAGGCAGGAAACTTAACGGTGTCCGAAATGTCTACCGTTCCTGTCGTGCCAATACTGAAGATTCTATATTTAGAGCATGATGTTGAAGAAGGTGAGTTTGTTCACTACTATACAAAGGAAGGGTTCGCTCAAATGTTAGGCGTGAACAACTGAGGATTTTGTGGTGTAGTTCTCCTGTGCGTCATTGAGGGTTTTACTAGCGCAGTAAATCGGATGGAAATGTTTGTCCCGAGGCTGCCCCAAAATACGGTGCCCACAGCATAATCCCTCGCATCACACATGGCTCGAAAGGCAAGCTCTAGTCTGGTGAGACGAGGATTGGAGCACTCACTAGTTTCTCCTTAAGGATCGTGAAAGATTTTAAGCAGTCGTCATCGAAGACGAAAGGTACATCTTTCTCGAGAAGTCGAGTCATGGGGCGGGTGAACTTTGAAAAATCTCGAATAAACCGTCGGTAGAAGCCCGCATGACCAAGAAAGCTGCGGATGGATTTGACGCTAGTCGGTGGGGGAAGTCTGTTGATAGTATCGATTTTCGCCCGATCGACCTCATCCTGGCTCGCGAAATTTTGTGCCCTAACACGATGCCCTCTGTCACAATAAAGTGACATTTCTCCCAATTTAGCATCAATCGCGTCTCGACACACCGTTTCATAATCACATCTAAGTAGTGAGACATTGATCGAAGGTGTTTCCATAGATAGAGAATTCGTCCATGAAAACCTCCATGGAGGTTCCGATCATGTCCTGAAAGATGGCTACAATGCAGCGGTGGAAAGTAGCCGGAGCATTACATAACCCGAACGGCATGCAGCGATATGGATAAGTCCTATACGGGCATGTGAAGGTTGTCTTTTCTTGATCCTCGAGAGCAATCGGGATCTGAAAGTAACCTGAGAAGCCGTCAAGAAAGCAATAGAATTGCTGTCCTGCGAGACGCTCCAACATCTGATCTATGAACGAGAGTGGGAAGTGATCCTTGCGGGTGGCGTCGTTTAATTTTCTATAATCTATGCAGACCTCCAGCCCGTGACGGTTCGCGATGGGATAAGCTCCTTCTTTTCGTTCATAACCACTGTCATTCCCCCTTCATGGGAACGACCTGAGTGGGGCTTACCCATGCAGAATCGGAGATGGGATAAATGAGACCAGCCTCCATCAGCTTTAGACCTCTTTCTTTAAAACTTATTGCATATTCGGGTTCAGACGACGCAGTGGCTGCACTACGGGCTTAATGACGTCCTCCATGAGGATCCTATGAGTACAGAAGTTAGGGCTAATACCCTTGATGTCACACCCCGACCCGCAGCGGAAAAGGTGATCGAGGCATGATTGGGTTATCATCAAAGCTCATGACATTTATTATAACGTTTCATATTCATTATTACAATTTAAAGGGAAACTACAATCATAATTACATCATGTCCTAAACATCATTCTAAACTTCATTGTTTTCTTCTAAGTCATTTCCTATGTTTTCCTTGCTTCATCCTGTTCACCTGTATCATGTGTAAAAATGGTTTTTGATCAACAAAAAGTTGGCGAGTGAATCCTATGAAAAACATTTGAACAAGTTTATTGAATTGATTATAAAATAAAGTGCACAACCACATATGAGTAAATATAGATGTAAACATATTCATAAAGACACTTAATATCAGATAATGCACACACATACAATAATCAATTGTTTTGAGGCACGCGTTGCTCAACCGTCTCTCACGAGGAACTGATGGGCCTAATGAATGAGTTTTGAGGCACGCGTTGTTCTACGAACTGATGGGCCTAATGAATGATTTGCATACAACTTGACAATATGAAATACATAACTACAAACATTATATACATTCTAAGTTTAGATCACAATATGGTATGGCACAAGTTTAAATAAACGAGTTAATTTTAGTGACACATGACACACCCAAAAACGTGTAATTAAAAAGGGGAGTTGTAAGATTCACTCACATTTGGTGCGTTCGGTTGACGATGTTGAATACGCACGAAGTTGGATTTAACCACGAGTGAAACTAACCTAGATAATAACATAATGGTTTGGTAAATAAGCTGATTTTATTAATCAATTTTAGTAGGATGATTGGATATATTTTTGTGAGTTTAAGGCTATTTTCTAACCTTAAAAATGTTATTTTTAAGTATTTTTAATTGATTTTTAAATAAAATAAATAAAAAAAATAATAAAAAAAGTTGACTTTTTGTGACCGTTGACTTGTTGACCGGTCAGGCTGTGTAATTGTGTGCGCCGGGTGAGGCTCGAACCCGAGACCTCCCGTTCGCGTGCACGCAGCTCTACCAACTGAGCTACGTGTCTAACCTGAAATATTTCTGTTTTTAATTATATTTATATACTAATTGATTTAAACCGAAAATCATTTATTTTTAAAAACGATTTTAATGCATCGAACCGGTTTTCTCCACAGGTCTCGAACCCGGGACCTGTGGTTTGGGTTAACACACAGTCCACCACTGGACTGTGTGTCTAACTTGTTATATAATCTGATTTTTATTATACTTATATACAAACTACATTATTTCATTTCTGTCTTATATAAAAAGTTTGATAATGGTCCGGATCGGTGCGATAGTCTGGACTCGAACTCGTGACGTGTGATTAAAGTTCACACAGTCCACCACTGGACTGTGTGTCTATCTTGATTATTATTCCGGTTTTTATTAAACTTAACATCTATTGCAGTGAATCCGGTTCGGTTAAAAAAAAGAACATTTTTATTAAGGCGAGTATGCGTGGGACAAGTATCGAACTCGGGACGTATGGGCTTTTTATTTGCACACAGTCCACCGCTGGACTGTGTGTCTAACCCGAGATATATCTTGATTTTAATTAAACATATATACAACTGATACTTCGTCTTCCTCGTTGGACTTAACCAGAACAACAACCCGACTGGTTCGACGACTTAATCATGTTCTTTAGTGTGTTGTGAGTAATTACATGTGAGATAAATAAAAAGAATGAGAGACTAAGTGTAAGGTATACCGAACTGGACTCCTTTGTTTCTCCGGCGAAACTCCGATGTCAGCAGGTGATTCCGGCGACGTGTGTCTTGTGGCAGAGGGTCTTCAACGAGCTTGAGATGAATGTGGGTGGCTTCGGTATGAGCTCTGGGGGTTCAGTAAGGCACAGAGGTGAAAGGCTCGGTTTTTCGGCGAGTTGCAGAAGTTCTCCGGCGAGTGAAATTATGTCGGGAAAGAGTGTGATTGTGAGCGAAAAAGCTAACAGAGGTTAGAGGGGGTATTTATAGGGCAGGACATCGACGAATTTAGTCCGTTTTCCGTCTTGATTCGTCGGTCAATAAGTTTTCCGGCGGTTATAACTTGTGTCGCGGACTGGACATCGGTTATAACTGATGTAGTAGTTAAGGCTTCGGTTAAAACTGAAGAAACCGTCCAATCTCGGCGAAATCGTCGGGATTTCCGACGACTGCAATTAGGCGCGTCGGTTTTGAAATCGCGTTTGTGTATTTGAATTAATTGTTTCTAATAATGACCAAGAAACACAAGTGGCGGAGCGGTTGGAGGGATGGAAGTTAAGGCGTTGTTGTTTACCAGCTGACCCGGGTTCGAAACCCCGCAGCCTTGTTTAATTTTTAAACCACTATTTTTAATACTTTTTCAAATATAAATTATATATTCCAATATACTTATTAATTATGTATCGTTTAAAATTAATTTGGGCATTAAATACGCAACAAAATTTTTAACTGATTGTTCGGTTAATAAACGGAGCGGATTTGGTAAATCCGGTTTTTGACGGATGTTACAGTATCCCCTGCTTTTTAGAAATTTCGTCCCGAAATTTAAGTAGTGACATATTTGTCTAAAAAGGATGGTGTTTAGTTTGACCGTTACATACTTAGAAAAAGAGTAAGAGTTTAAATTTTTGTTTGAGGCGGTAACGTTCCTGGTAAGGGTTGAGTACCTTGCTACAGGAATCGCTTTTTGTTGCCTACGGTAAAAATATTGATAAGCGGAGTTGATTCACTAAGTATGATTTCATGTGTAAGAGTTTTGATATGTTTGGAAAGATAGGGTTATATCCTAAAACAAAATTTCTAATACTACAACCTACATGGAACTTCTCATAACCGTCTAACAATGCCTCTGATCCTTTGACAAGAATACTTATATATAGGAAGTACCAGCGGCGTATCCACCATATTCTTGTCAAATTTTCATTGGTTTTATCAGTAAGTTATGATTGGTTCTATGATGTGACTCTAGAACATAAATAAACGCCACAACCAATGTACCAAGAAATTACTAAATCCTACATAGAACTTCTCATAACCGCCTGACAATGCCTCTGATCCTTTGACAAGAATACTTATATATAGGAAGTACCAGCGGCGTATCCACCATATTCTTGTCAAATTTTCATTGGTTTTATCAGTAAGTTATGATTGGTTCTATGATGTAACTCTAGAATATAAATAAACACAACAACCAATATCTGAGTCCAAATTCTGATAGCATACATGTTTGAATGATGACAATACCTCTCTCGTTTGTTGTGATGGAGAGGTTAGTCTATGTAGAAAATGTAATACAATCCAATTTCTTTAAATGATAAGATGCTATGAATGTAACACAAATTTCAACCAAGACAATATTAAATCCTACATGGAACTTCTCATAACCGCCTGATAATGCCTCTGATCCTTTGGCAAGAATACTTATATATAGGAAGTACCAGCGGCGTATCCACCATATTCTTGTCAAATTTTCATTAACTTTATCCGCAAGTTATGATTAGTTCTATGTGACTCTAAAACAAACACAACAACCAACACTTGAGTCTAATTTCTGATAGTATCCATGTTTGAATGATGACAATACCTCTCTCGTTTGTTGTGATGGAGAGGTTAGTCATTGTGGAAGTGAGACATAGCTCAACTTCTTTAAATGATGAAATTGAAATACGCTGAAATCTATGATGAACAAACTTTGACCAAAACATACTAAATCCTACATGGAACCTCTCATAACCACCTGATAATGCCTCTGATCCTTTGACAAGAATACTTATATATAGGAAGTACCAGCGGCGTATCCACCATATTCTTGTCAAATTTTCATTGACTTTATCCGCAAGTTATGATTAGTTCTATGTGACTCTACAACAAACACAACAACCAAAACTTGAGTCTTAATTCTGATAGTATCCATGTTTGAATGATGACAATACCTCTCTCGTTTGTTGTGATGGAGAGGTTAGTCATTGTGGAAGTGAGACATAGCTCAACTTCTTTAAATGATGAAATTGAAATACGCTGAAATGTATGATGAACAAACTTTGACCAAAACATACTAAATCCTACATGGAACCTCTCATAACCGCCTGACAATGCCTCTGATCCTTTGACAAGAATACTTATATATAGGAAGTACCAGCGGCGTATCCACCATATTCTTATCAAATTTTCATTGGCTTTATCCGTAAGTTATGATTAGTTCTATGTGACTTTAAAACATAAACAAACTGAAATAGTAATTGGCATTAATATCCTTGGATAAGATTCCCATTTATAACTGGGATACTGGAAAATTGAGATAAACATAAAGAAAAACATAAAAAAAACTTAGCGGTAGGAGTTAAATCTTGATTTTCGGTGAAGGGACTAGTTGGGTGGTTTCGTTTGGGCCGTCATTATCTTCAACAGGGTTGGCGTTGATGTTGAACACTCTTCCTCTTGCTGGTGGCCTAGTGATTGAGTTTTCTTGATTTACTTGGTTAACTGGGTTTGATTAAGCTTGAGCGTTTATGATGTTAACCAGTCGAGGGCACGTGTTTCTAAAGTGGGTAGGGTCGCCACAATTAAAACAAGCTCGAACATATGGGAACATGGGGTATTGGGGTTGTTGATAGGTTTGGATCATGTTTTGAGTAGGGGGAGAGATTTGGTTTTGAGGGGTGCGGCAAACCTTGCTCAAATGACCATAGCGTCCACAATTCGCACATAGTCGACAAGGTAAGGTAGGGGGATGGTGATAAAAAAAGGTGTTGCATCGAGGGTGAGGTCCAAGGTATGGTTTCTGATTTGGGTAAATTGAGTTGGTGCTACTTGAGTGATTGGGATAGCTTGGATGGGTATGGCTTGTGAAATTGTTTGATTACGTTGTGTGACAGCGAGAAGTTGCCCATCTCGTTTTCCCTTAAAAGTGGGTTGAGAAGGGGATTCGGTTTGGGTGAAGTTTGAAGTTTCAGTCGATGCCTTATCCTTCTTCTTCTCCTCCATGAAGTCTTTGTTCCGGATTCGTTTTCGGTGAGTTCTGTAGCTAACTCCATTGCTGCTTCCAAAGTTGCAGGCGTGGTACTTATTACAGAGTCTTGGATTTTTTACGGAAGACCTCGAATGTAGTGCTCGATCAAACGGTAAAGAGGAGTGAACAAGTTGGGAACCATTTGATTTAACTCGAGGAATCTTTTGTTGTATGTGGTGTGGTCGCCTTCCTTTTGCTTCAACGAATAGAACTCATCTTCTAATTTCTTGATTTCGCTCCTTGGGCAAAACCGTCTTGTCATGATTTCCTTCAACTCTTCCCAAGTCAAAGTCATAGCATCTCAACACCTCGTTTGGCCTTCTCTGTATTCCACCAAGTAAGTGTTATTCCATATAAACGACCAGTAGCATATCGCACCTTGCGATCATCGGGGAAATCGCAATTTAGAAAAGTGTTCTCCATTTCTTCAAACCAATGGAGGAGAGCGGTGACACCTTCAGTCCCTTCGTATTTTGGAGGGTCGCAGGATTTGAAATGCTTGTAGGTGCATTTGGTGGTAATTGGGGGAGGATTGACAATGTGTTGATCTTCTTGATTGACAGGATTAGCGGTAAGTGCTTGTTGGACTTGGATTACAATGTTGGGTATTACGGCAGCCTTTTGTTGACGATTAGGGCAGCCATGCGTTCGCGAGCTTTTCCTGCTCTCATCTTCCTACGGGCGAGATTAGAAGACATCTACAAGGAATACATGTCAAAGTATGAGTTGGATTTTTTTGGATCATGGGTCGTATTTAGGAATGAACATTCATAAAATAATATAGAAAAATAAATCTACTACATCCATAGGATGTCTTGGGCTTTGCTCGTCATTGGGCCTTGAATGCCGCCATACTTCACCTTCGTAATCATGTAGGCCCCCATGAATACCGGGTTTTTCATATGGTTCGCATGTGTTAACCTGGTTACGTACCAAACCCGGAGAAAATCGAGAAATATGTAACGTATGATATTCTGAATGTGTCCAGTACAGACACGGTGACACCTCAAAGTGGGTTAGTTCGAACAACGTTTGGTGTGGCATGCTTTGGCCTAATAGGTCCTTTGTACTCTTATCGTTAGTCCCCAGGTAGGCAAACTGGTCCGTTATATTGGATTTATACGAATGCCAACCTAGACAGGACGTTCCGATACCGGTACTCGTACCCTTCGGTTACTACATGCCCGTCGCAGAACTCACTTTGATGAGATTTGAAAATTTGTGACAAAATCTTTGAATAACGAAAGTATGAAGATGATTTGAATATATGAACATTGAAATATGTATGATGAATGTGCATGTAAGTATGTATGTTTGACTGTAAGTATAAACAAATATGAAACAAATAACATCATAAGTTTGCATGTAACCGCATAAACAATTAAGATCTAGTCAACTATAGTATAGGCTCTAAGGGTCTAATAACCTATCCTATATCCCTATAGTCATGGCTCTGATACCAATCTGTCACACCCCGACCCGCAGCGGAAAAGGTGATCGAGGCATGATTGGGTTATCATCAAAGCTCATGACATTTATTATAACGTTTCATATTCATTATTACAATTTAAAGGGAAACATACAATCATAATTACATCATGTCCTAAACATCATTCTAAACTTCATTGTTTTCTTCTAAGTCATTTCCTATGTTTTCCTTGCTTCATCCTGTTCACCTGTATCATGTGTAAAAATGGTTTTTTAGATCAACAAAAAGTTGGCGAGTGAATCCTATGAAAAACATTTGAACAAGTTTATTTAATTGATTATAAAATAAAGTGCACAACCACATATGAGTAAATATAGATGTAAACATATTCATAAAAACACTTAATATCAGATAATGCACACACATACAATAATCAATTGTTTTGAGGCACGCGTTGCTCAACCCGTCTCTCACGAGGAACTGATGGGCCTAATGAATGAGTTTTGAGGCACGCGTTGTTCTACGAACTGATGGGCCTAATGAATGATTTGCATACAACTTGACAATATGAAATACATAACTACAAACATTATATACATTCTAAGTTTAGATCACAACATGGTATGGCACAAGTTTAAATAAACGAGTTAATTTTAGTGACACATGACACACCCCAAAACGTGTAATTAAAAAGGGGAGTTGTAAGATTCACTCACATTGGGTGCGTTCGGTTGACGATGTTGAATACGCATGAAGTTGGATTTAACCACGAGTGAAACTAACCGAGATAATAACATAATGGTTTGGTAAATAAGCGGATTTTATTAATCAATTTTAGTAGGATGATTGGATATATTTTTGTGAGTTTAAGGCTATTTTCTAACCTTAAAAATGTTATTTTTAAGTATTTTTAATTGATTTTTAAATAAAGTAAATAAATAAAAATAATAAAAAAAAGTTGACTTTTTGTGACCGTTGACCGTTGACTTGTTGACCGGTCAGGCTGTGTAATTGTGTGCGCCGGGTGAGGCTCGAACCCGAGACCTCCCGTTCGCGTGCACGCAGCTCTACCAACTGAGCTACGTGTCTAACCTGAAATATTTCTGTTTTTAATTATATTTATATACTAATTGATTTAAACCGAAAATCATTTATTTTTAAAAACGATTTTAATGCATCGAACCGTTTTTCTCCACAGGTCTCGAACCCGGGACCAGTGGTTTGGGTTAACACACAGTCCACCGCTGGACTGTGTGTCTAACTTGTTATATAATCTGATTTTTATTATACTTATATACAAACTACATTATTTCATTTCTGTCTTATATAAAAAGTTTGATAATTGTCCGGATCGGTGCGTAGTCTGGACTCGAACTCGTGACGTGTGATTAAATGTTCACACAGTCCACCACTGGACTGTGTGTCTATCTTGGTTATTATTCCGGTTTTTATTAAACTTAACATCTATTGCAGTGAATCCGGTTCGGTTAAAAAATAAGAACATTTTTATTAAGGCGAGTATGCGTGGGACAAGTATCGAACTCGGGACGTATGCGCTTTTTATTTGCACACAGTCCACCGCTGGACTGTGTGTCTAACCCGAGATATATCTTGATTTTAATTAAACATATATACAACTGATACTTCGTCTTCCTCGTTGGACTTAACCAGAACAACAACCCGACTGGTTCGACGACTTAATCATGTTCTTTAGTGTGTTGTGAGTAATTACGTGTGAGATAAATAAAAAGAATGAGAGATTAAGTGTAAGGTATACCGAACTGGACTCCTCTGTTTCTCCGGCGAAACTCCGATGTCAGCAGGTGATTCCGGCGACGTGTGTCTTGCGGCAGAGGGTCTTCAACGAGCTTGAGATGAATGTGGGTGGCTTCGGTATGAGCTCTGGGGGTTCAGTAAGGCACAGAGGTGAAAGGCTCGGTTTTCCGGCGAGTTGCAGAAGTTCTCCGGCGAGTGAAATTATGTCGGGAAAGAGTGTGATTGTGAGCGAAAAAGCTAACAGAGGTTAGAGGGGTATTTATAGGGCAGGACATCGACGAATTTAGTCTGTTTTCCGTCTTGATTCGTCGGTCAATAAGTTTTCCGGCGGTTATAACTTGTGTCGCGGACTGGACATCGGTTATAACCGATGTAGTAGTTAAGGCTTCGGTTAAAACTGAAGAAACCGTCCAATCTCGGCGAAATCGTCGGGATTTCCGACGACTGCAATTAGGCGCGTCGGTTTTGAAATCGCGTTTGTGTATTTGAATTAATTGTTTCTAATAATGACCAAGAAACACAAGTGGCGGAGCGGTTGGAGGGATGGAAGTTAAGGCGTTGTTGTTTACCAGCTGACCCGGGTTCGAAACCCGGTAGCCTTGTTTAATTTTTAAACCACTATTTTTAATACTTTTTTAAATATAAATTATATATTCCAATATACTTATTAATTATGTATCGTTTAAAATTAATTTGGGCATTAAATACGCAACGAAATTTTTAACTGATTGTTCGGTTAATAAACGGAGCGGGTTTGGTAAATCCGGTTTTTGACGGATGTTACACTTGATATCGGACAATTTCCATGCGATGGCCTCCTTATTTGACTTCAGGACCTCGATTAAACGCTCCTTCTCCTCCGTTGACAATTTCAAAGAAATGATCACGGGTAAGCTCGAATTGTCACCTAGGAACGCGTATTCTAAATGAGACGGGAGGACCTTAAGCTCTACGGCTGCTGGTGTCGACAAAGGTGTACTCTCAGTAGCGGCACTCACCTCACAGACATCTAGAGTCTCGGGAATCTCGAAGACATCGTCCCTTATATCCTCACTATTACTCTCTTTGGATACTACATCCTCACTCACTAGGTCGGCTCCACTGATGTATTCGATACACTGATCAACGCACGACATGAAAGAGTTAAGAAAATATACGGAGTGACAAGGGCCACTATCGCTGTCCCCACCCATTGGGTGTTGCATCGACCTTGAGATCTTGAATGTGACGTTCTCGTCTCTGACTCGAAGGGTGATTTTTCCATCATGAACGTCTATGAGTGCTTTCACGGTGCGCAAGAATGGGCGACCTAATATGATGGGTACCTTCTCGTCAGCCTACATATCGAGGATGACGAAGTCTACGGGAAAACAAATCTATCGACTTTAACCAATAGGTTTTCTACGATTCCTCTCGGGTATTTGACCGACCTATCAGCTAAAGACAGAGACATGCGTGTAGGGGTGAGCTCCCCTAAACCTAACCGCTCGTACAGCGAGAAAGGCATCAGATTTATGCTCACCCCGAGATCGGCTAGAGCATGGGCCGAGAGAGATGGATCCACCGAATAAGCATGGTATAGTGAAAATACCCTGATCGGTAAGCTTCTCGGGTAACTTGTTCAAAACGACGGCAGAACATCCCCCGGTCAGCGGGACATTCGAGAGCTCCCCCAGCTTATCTTTACGTTTCAGAAGGTCCTTCAGAAACTTAGCATATTTAGGCATATGCTGGAGGGCCTCGATGAATGGGAGATTTATCTTTAATTGAGTAAACATGTCAAGGAAATTCCCGTATTCCTTGCATATTTCTGCTGCTTCAGACGTGCTGGGTAGGGTAGGCGTGAAGTGTCTACAAGCGGTGATGGCCTAACCTCTACCGGTCTTCTCTCTCCCCTATTCTCGACTGAAGGTCCACTGGCTGGGTGTGGTACTTGCTGGGTCTCGCCTGGTGTGCACCTTGGGTAGAGCCTCAATCTCGATTTCTTCATCTACCTCGTCCTCTCGCTCCTCTACCTCTACCTCTACACCCTCTCTACCTACCTCCTTCAGAGTCTTACCACTACGAGTAGTGATTGCTTTCGCGTGTTGGTTCGCGGGGTTGGGTTTGGTATTACCCACGAACTGGCCGTGTGGCTGCTCTTGCAGCTGCTTAGTGATACTACTGACCGACCTCTGCAGATCTAAGAGTGCGGACTGTTGATTTTTCAGAAGCAGATCATGATCCGCGAGAGTTTTCTGAGTAGCCTATCTTTTGGAATAACACTCTTCGATCCTATCTAGACTACCTCCTGACTCTACACTCCTAGTCTGACCCTCCTGATTTGAAACCCCTCCACTAAACTCACTGGTGTGACCTGACCCTCCCCTATTGTAATGACCCTGCCCCGTGTTCTGATAAGAGCCCGATTGGAAGCCAGGGGGTTACCGAAAGATTGATAATTATTAGTGTTATTATTACGCCAGTTTTGATTATAATTGGAAGTATTATTATTGAAAGGGTTCGTAGGACCGCGGTTTTGACCGGTGATAAACTTAACTTGCTCAACGTGAGCGTGGGACACTCTAACGTGTCGTGACCCCCTCTACAAACTTCACACCTGTCTGCCTTTTTCTTCAACTCCTGTATCTTTTTGTGACCTCTCTTGAAGCTATCTAGAGCAGTAGCTACCGTCATTTCCAAGCTAACTTGGTGTAGACCCCGGGTAACCTGAGGTGTACGTGAAACAGGAATTGAATTCCTGGCGGCAGTGCTGTAATCGACATCAGAATGGGCAAAGCTCTTGAAAAGGTCATTGCACTCAGCTACTGATTTCTTTCCCATCAGATGGCCACCAGCAGAGGTGTCGAATCGAGCAGGGTCTCAGGGGTGAGACCGTTGTAGAATTTCTCTACAAGTGCCCTGTCTGATAGGCCATGCTGGGAGCAACGGGATACGAAAGTTTGGAACTGCTCCCAAGCTAGATGGTAGGGCTCGTCAGGCTCCATTCAGAACGAATGGATCTGATCGCGAAGGCGGGATGCTTTGGCGGGTGGAAATATTTCTTAAGGAAAGCATCCCGTAAAGAGGCCCAAGTAGAAAAGGTGCTGGATGGTTGGGAATCAAGCCAGATGGCGGCCCGACCCCCGAGAGAAAACGGAAAGACTTGGAGAAAACGGCATCATGACCCGCACCCTCCATATTTAACTTATACATAGACGGGTAAGGCGGTTGATATGTGCGGGCGCATCCTCATCATCCTGACCATGGAATTGACAAGAATTAGTGATGGTGGTCATGATGTAGGAAGGGATTTGCCAAGCTCGGTCATTGTTCTTGGGGGGTAAGGTAATGGGTGAGTTTACACTGGTGAAACCGGTGGTGGCTTGTTGGTAAACAGTCTGGTTGTTATTATCGGCCATGTGGAAGTTGGGTTGTGGCTGTGGTGGATTTATGTTTCTATGGACTACACGGGGTGATGGAGAATGGGTGGTGAAGGTTTAGGTGTAAAATCGAAATTGGGTGGTACGAATGAATGAGATGAACTTGAAAAAGTTGAAGAAGAAGCACTTACCTTTGGTGCGGGGGAAAATGGCGTGTCCGTAGGCAGAGGTTCTTGCGAGCGCGTATGGGGCATCCACTAAACCGGAAACACGACAAACAAGAGAAGTTAGCACAAATGATTCAATTTCTATAAGAAAAAATAAATATTAAACAATTAATTAGACTCCTACGACACAAACGAATGCGAAATAAACCACGTGTACAATAAAAGCCTAAATCGAGTAATCAACGCAATTGCCAATGAGAGAGTCCCCGACAACGGTGCCAAAAACTT
This sequence comes from Scalesia atractyloides, assembly GCA_947069175.1. Taxonomy (NCBI): domain Eukaryota; kingdom Viridiplantae; phylum Streptophyta; class Magnoliopsida; order Asterales; family Asteraceae; genus Scalesia; species Scalesia atractyloides. The sequence goes on from CAMTDV010000022.1 coordinate 45,045,934, forward strand.
GATGTTCATTAAAACAAATTATCCTAATTCTAGACTCAAATTATACTTTAGACTCCTAAATTAAACTAAACTACTAACCGCAAGTGAACCGATCAATTGTAGAATAGTATTAAGTAAGTCCGGATTATCGAACCCACAGGACCCTCTAATTGCTAAGACTACTACTTTAGACTCAATTACACACTAGGTATATTTAAAAAGGGGGGTGTTACTAATAATTCTAAATTATCAATTTAAATAAAACTACTAAAGATAAATGACCAAACTATGAACTTCTAGGGACTTATTAGAACTTTTAACAAGAGATGATAAACTAGTTACCCAGGTTGAATTTTTAGAATATATTCCCTCAATTTAACAATAATTAGTCTGGTTGAATATTTTACCAGGATCTTAACATATCAAAGTTTAGGTTTATTAAAAAGGACTCCCGACCCTTCTCAGGAAGACACCTACAATAACCTAGCCTTTCTATTCGTTTACCAGTTTTAAAGATTCTTTTTCAATTATCTTTTCAATATAGTAAAGTGCCTAATTATTAATTACTTCTGAATAATTAACCTTGACCAACTTAACTTTTCTAGTTTAGATTTAGTGATTTAATTATGACAGGGAAATTAGACTCGGGAAATTTATCAAAACCCTAACCTAACAATTTACCAAATTAATTCAGCCAACTAATTGCAATTTCTCAATTTACAAATTAGGTATAATGACAAAGTTAATTTAATGGTTAATCTAATTGTTTCCTCGGTTTATTAGCCAATTTTACCGACAACTTCACGAATTCCTAACAACACGAAAAGTAACATAAACCTATTACATGAAAGACATTCACCAAAGTTTATGTAAAACAACTAAACAATCATCAAACAACCAAGATCATGCAAATACCCTAAACTAGATTATTAAAGTTGCAAACTTTACCAATTTAAATATTCAAACCATAAACTAAATTAAAGTAAATCAAAGTTTCATAATTCCATAATCCAAAACCTAGGTAACCAAAAGAAAATCTAGCCTAACAACATGTTTAAAAACTGAATAAAAACCAAGTTGATAACAAGAAAGCATGATTGACCAAAAACAAGAAATCAAAGACAAGAATGGTATCATAAACCGTGCAAAGCTCCTGCCCTTAACTTTCGTGATCACCAACACCGTTCCTACAACTTAGATCTGCCTTGTGTTGCTTCAAACCTCCAGAAAATAGCTCCAAAGTTGCTCTAGATCGTCCACAAGTGCCCAAGATGTGTTTTACTATGATCATGAGTCTAATATAACCAAAACCAATCTCAAAACAACTCTGATTTCAAAACTTTCTGGATAGAGTCCTCTCTCGCGGGCCGCGAGAGAGTTTGGGGAGTCCGGTCGCGCCCCGTGACCGACTGTTTCATCCGAAAGATAATTACCCTCTCTCGCGGGCTGGGAGAGAGGATGCTTGTACCGGTCGCGCCCCGCGACCGGGTGGAATTCCTTGATTTTCCGTTTCGTTTTCCGTTTTCGATCCATTCACGTCCCGGCTTGGTTCTTTTCACCATTTTCGCTCGTTTTCCCCATCCTTCCAACCGTTTTCACGAACCAAGACCTGCAAAATGTGTTTGGATTAAAAGTAGATAAATTCTTGACAAATCGAAACGAAAACGCGCTAGAACTGTACAAACTCTACAAGATAAATAGATGTATTATTCAATACATCATTGTCTAAGCTAAAAGAAGGGGAAACAACACAAGAACTCACACCCAAGAATGTTTCTAAATTCTATCAAGCTACCACTAGAGAGGCTTCATATGGATCTTTTTGGGCCAGTAAACGTCAAAAGCATTTCTAGAAATCTATATTGCCTGGTTGTGACAGATGATTTCTCTAGATTCTTATGGGTTTTCTTTCTAGAGAGCAAAGATGAAACCTTTGAAAGTCAACGATTCTCTGCAGGAAGCTTGAAAACCTGTATCACTTGCCTATCAGGAGAATCCGCAGTGATAATGGTACCGAGTTCTAGAACAGAAGGATGCTCGAATTCTGCAATGAAAAGAGGAATCTTCACGAATTCAGCGCTCCCTACACTCCTCAACATGATGGAGTTGCTGAACGTAAGAATCGCACACTAATCGAGACTGCTAGAACCATGCTCACTAATTCAAAACTGCCAATAACTTTCTGGAGCGAAGTAGTCACATCAGCTTGTTACACCCTCAATCCTCATAGTCAAGCCTCACAGCAAGACCTATTTTGAACTGCTAAACTAGCGGAAGCCAAATCCTTGGAAGGATTTTTTTTCGGTTATGCTACTCCACAAAAGCGTGTCTTCTTACCGAGTGTGAACCAAGTTATTCTTGCACAGCACGTTGATTGTCAATGATATGCTACGCCAACGCAGAAACCTAGGGATCCATGGCTGTTTAACTATGAACGTTTGTGGAATTCATTTGACCTACCTAAAGTTCCATCAGAAGAAGAACTTGTTATGCTCTTTCAACAGCATCATATCTCTAATCAAGTGCAAGTTTCTAGACCGTTGGTGATTTCCCCGTCACCTCCTATCTCTAATACTTTGATGTAGGTCTGAGCACTACTCGACAAGAATCTGTATATGTACCTATCTTGAACACTGTTGAATCATCTGCCCAACAACCGCCTAATGCCGACTCTGATCGCGAACCGACTTTTGATGTGGAGGATCTAGTTCCGATGAAGGATCTGAACATATTGAAAGCTTTCTAAATGCTCAAGCTGATCAATCAAACGTCAGAATGAAGCTACATCTTCTGTTCCAGTTGTTGATGAAGTGATCACGAATTTGCAAACTCAAGTGGATGTTCCGAGTGAAGTAATGCCAAGGACATTATCCTACCATCCATCAGAGAATATCATCAAAAGCTTACAAACTGGAGTGCAGACTCGTAATCAGATCAACAAAGATCTAAGTTTGTTTTTATTACCAGTATTGCTCCATTACAAACCATACTTTCTTACAGTTGTTTTGTTTCACAGATTGAACCTGGAAACTAGAGAGAAACGTTGAAAGAAGAAAGCTGGGTGGAGGTAATGCAGGAAGAATTGCTTCAATTACAGAAGCTAGGAGTCTTGAAGCTTGTTGACCTACCAGATCATCACAAAAAGATCAATGCTCGATGGGTATTCAAACGAGATGACAGAGGTATAGTGGTCAGAAACAAAGCTCGGCTCGTGGTCCAGGGCTTTCATCAGCAAGAAGGGACAGACTGCACTGAAGTCTACGCCCCCAGTCGCTCGTCTCGAAGCTATTCACATATTCTTGGCTTTTGCTTCTTGGAAAGGTTTCAAGGTGTATCAATTGGATGTCAAATCTATTTTCCTTTACGGAAAAGTCAAAGAGGAGGTGTAAGTCGGCCAACCACCGGGGTTTGTCGATCCTATACAAAAGGATAAAGCCTACCTTCTGAACAAAGCTTTATATGGTCTTCACAAGCCCCGAGAGCTTGGTATGAAACGTTTTCAAGACATCTTCTTGACAATGGCTTTCTTAGAGGAACTGTAGATTTTACCCTCTTCACAAAGGAAGTAGATGGTCATCTGCTTTTGGTGCAAATATATGTGGATGATATCATTTTTGGATCGACAAATGATAAGCTGTGCAAAGACTTCGAAGAAGTCATGAAGAAGAAATTCGAAATGAGTGCTACGAGGGAGATGAAGTTCTTTTTAGGACTTCAGGTTGAACAATTGCCTGATGGTATCTTCATCCATCAGACGAAGTATGTTCATGACGTATTAGAGAAATTGATATTCAGGAACTAAACCAGATATACTCCATTAGCCCCAAATCTTGGCATTTGTCCAGACGTTCATGGATGAAACATTATATCGCTCCATGATCGGATCCTTGATGTATCTTACAGCTTTGCAACCTGATATCATGTATCCTACATGCCTATACGCCTGTTTTAAGTCCAATCCAAGAGATTCGTGTATGTTAGTCATCAAACGTATCATGCGATATTTGAAAGGATGTCCAAGCACCGGCGTGTGGTATCCTCGTCATGACGACTTCAATCTTGCGGGATACTCGGATTTTGATTTCAGCTGCTGCCAGCTTAATGCCAAATATACTACGGCTGGTTGCCAGTTCTTTGGAACTCGTTTGGTAACATGGCAATGCAAGAAATAGACCGCGGTCGCTCTCTACATGTGAAGCTGAATACGTTTCAGCATCCGGCTGTTGTTCCCAGATACTCTGGATACAACAGTAGATGAGAGACTTCGGACTGCAATTTCTTGACACACCCATATATGTAGATAATCAGGCTGCTATAGATATCACTAAAACTCTTGTCAACACTCACGCACTAAACATATTGAGATTCGACACCACTTTATCCGTGATTGCTACGAGAAAAAGTTGGTTAGAATTGAAAAATCCACAGTGATGACCAAAATGCAGATTTTACACCAAAGCATTTGATCGTTCAAGATTTTAAAAAAATTGTTAAAATTAAATGGTTTATGAAATCTGGCATCAGGGGATATTCATGAGGTTGAATTTGAGGATGACGAGGATTTGACGTGATTCTCATCGGTATGACATGATTTTTCTGACATATCTTTCTTAAAAAATCCAAAAATGTGTTTTTGATTTTAGGTGAGAAAGTTTGGGAAAATACAAAAATATTATAAAAGTCAAAAAGAGCTTTTGTGAAAAAGGGTGATCATATACATCAATAGGACAATCACAGTATGCTAATGATATGGAATGTTTAAACAAGTAATTAAACAGGTCTTACTGAGGATGTGCCAATAGGCTTCACTCGTTCAGTAAATTGTTTTTCAAGATATAAACCTAAAAGAAAAACTGAGTAACTTGTGGGTTAACATCTCTCAGATATATGGACTTAGTACTCTCAAATTTTGTTTGAGCGAATGCCAGATTCTGTGATACTATGTCTTTATATTTAATCGATATATGTGGTATTTTCCGAGTTCTTCTGAGTTTGCGTCAGCAATAGCCTAGAACTTGTATAATACTTTACGCATTATTCGCCTAAAAAGTTGCACAAAAATGAGTATGTCATAAACACTTATGACACCTGCAGTTAAAAGATTCCTTTATGGAATACCACCTTAAAGACGAGCCTTCATCTCTTTGTATGTATGGAAATACTAACCTGAGCTCTCAAGGTCTCGCGATTCACCTATTTACAGATATCAGTTAGATATATTCACATGTGAAATGATATTCTGGGAATCTCGACGCGGGAGTATATTCTGAGATGGGAAACACAGTTATTTCATGTTCCTTAATATTACCTAACATATCTTGAAACAATTGAGAAACGAATAAAGGTTTAAGTGGATTAATATACTCGCAATCTAGGTAAATCTGTTTAAAAACTTAAAGCTACTCCCAGGATCAACGATACTTGTGATTTGTCTAAATACTTGATATGATCCTCTAAACACAAAATTTACCAAAATATGTATTTATATACATCTTTACTTGTTCTATCTTTTCAGAAAAAATGCCAAAAAGATTTTCAGATTTAGCACTTTATCTTAGATTTAGTCTACCGATGATGGAAACACCGTTAGTCCAAGTCAAAGCGACGATTGCTGGAGAAAAGCTGAAGTTCACGGGTTGGGAGCTAATCAAGAAAAGAAAAGATTTCCTAAATGTCAACAAACTTCATTAATTTGAAACTTTACATTTTTAAAATAAATCTGTTTTGATTAAAATAGGTCAACCAAGGTCACTAACTTGGACTTGGTAGGCATATCGGATAACTATGATCATTAACTTGGACTTGGTTAATTGAGTGGATTATGAACAGATAAAAAATCATAAAAATTCAAAATGTTAACAAAGTGTGAAGAACTGACTCGTACGAGTGACACTGACTCGTACGAGTAACAAAAGTCTTCATTCGCACGAGCCATCGCTCGTATGAGTGAATACTGAATGAGTATAAAAGGATGCTCATTCGCACTAGTCAGACTATTGACTCTGTGAGACTGAGAGCAGACTTTGTGCGAACAAGTTCCGTTCACTCTATTTTATTGATCTACGATTTATATCTATACGTTGGGGAGGTTGATTTGCATTACACTTTCATTGGGAATGGTACTAATGCTTGTTTTAAGCCGTTATAATGCCAAAATTGGACCCAAAAGGACATAAAATGTAGATTTAGGGTAATTGGACCGGTAAAATATAAAATTGAACTTAAAATTGTTAAAATCGGCCCTGTTAACCTATTAATCAACCTTCAATTTGTTAAAATCAACATGTTTTAAGTTCAGCTTAACTAGGTGCTATTTGGTACGGTTTGCCATTCGTACGAATATTCACTCGTACGAGCAAGTTTTCAAATGTCAGTGTATCATATTCACTCGTACGAGTGAGTATTCGTACGAGTAGGCTCTTTAATGTTTAAATCTTGATGACTCGTACGAAGCATCATTCGTACGAAGAAGTTCTAGTCAAAACTTGAAATTTGTTAAGCATATTTCCATTTGTACGAAAAGTGGCTCGTACGAGTGAGGTTTTGACGCTGATGATATGTGATGAATGTGATCGTACGAGTGATTAAATGTTGAAATTTTTGAAAAATTTTCCAAGTGTTTGAAATGTCTATGCTTGTAGATCAAGAAATCTTCATTTTCGCTGTCCCACAATATTGGTTGCCTTTTGGACGAGAATATTTTAGAAACTGATGCATATAGAGAAGTTCTGGACTTTCTAAGTTGACTTCCTATCACCAAAGCTCTCAAAGATTGCCTCACAGCATATAGATCTCACGTTGAATATTTCTGGAATTCTGCTGAGTTCGATGTAGACGAGAATGCGATTTTGTCAGCAGTAGGATAAATGAAGAAGACATTCAAGTTAAAATTACTCAGGACTTGATCAGAACTGTGCTAGAGTACAACGATCATGAAGACGATCCTACTGATTTTCCTGAGTATATGGTGAAAAGGGTGTTTTTACAGAACGAGTTATGCCTGTTTCGTTAACGCAGCTCCGTTCAAGAAGGCTAACCTCAGTGCTCCATTCAGATATGTAGCACACTGCATTATTCATGCTCTTAGCCACCGGAAGGGCGGATTTGATGATTTAGTTGATTATCAGATGTGCATGATCACTGCACTTCATCTGAACTTGCAGTACAATTTCTCTAGAGTAATCTTTTCCCAAATGGTCCAAGATACGCAACGAGATAAGTTCTTGAAATGTCCTCGTTTTATTCAGATGTTACTTGACCATTTACATCCGAACTTGAAGAAAAAGAAAGATGATGTGTTCAAGTTGGAGCATATGGATGTCTCAACGTTGAAAAAGATGAATTTGCATCTCAAAGTCTTCGCAAATGCGAAGCCAGTTTTCGGAGCTATCATTGATAAAGTTTATTGGCACCATCTAAAGGGAAGTGGAGAAAAGATGACAACGGAGACGAAGATGAAGAGCTTGAAGCATTAGACGGTTTCATTGCAAAGAGAAGTGCGTGGTTTTTGAAAGATGTGAAAAAGCGGGTTAAGGGGACGAAAAGAAAACAAGCGTCCACATATTCCTCCAATGCCCCTCAGAAGAAACAGCAGCGTCTGAAAGCTCGAGATTGGTCGATGAATCAGAGCCAGAAGAGAATGCTGAAACTATGGTGCTGAAATCGAAAGAGAAGCATTTGGTGTTCGGAAAGGAGAGTTGAAGAAGCATCATCTTCGAGTACTGATACGAAAGATAGAATTGCTGGTGAGAAAGAAAGAGCTAAGGAAAGAGAGGTTGAATGTCAGGCTGAGCTTAAACGTAAAGCCGACGAGAAGAACAGAAAAGCGTCAGGAGAGGATGATACGACATATGTGCCTTCGGGTTCTGATAGCAATACTCTTGGTCGCAAAACTCCTAAGAAATCTTCTAGGCATCTTAAAAGGCCAGCAGTTAGAAGCTCTGATTCTCCGATAGGCAAATCCAAAAGAAAAGTGAAAAAAAGATTGTTCAAGAAGAAAATGTTGACCGACTCCATAGCCCCCACTATATCCACCACCATAGCTAACACCACAACAAACACCGCAGCCAACACCACAACCACCACCACAACCACCACCGCATCCTGCACCACAATTGTAACATCCGTCAAAAACCGGATTTACCAAACCCGCTCCGTTTATTAACCGAACAACCAGTTAAAAATTTCGTTGCGTATTTAATGCCCAAATTAGTTTTAAACGATACATAATTAATAAGTATATTGAAATATATAAGTTATATTTGAAAAAGTATTAAAATAATGAAATAAAAATAAAAGGCTGTAGCCGGGTTTCGAACCCGGGTCAACCGGATTCAGCAAAGCCTTAACTTCCAACCATCCAACCACTGCGCCACTTGTGTTTCTTGTTCATTATTAGAAATAATTAATACATAACATAAATCTCGAATTCAAAACCGGCGCGCCTAATCGCAATCGTCGGAAATCCCGATGATTTCACCGAGATTGGACGGTTTCTTCTGTTTTAACCGAAGCCTTAACTATTACATCGGTTATAACCGACGTCTGAACCCGCGACGCAAGTCATAACCGCCGGAAAACTTATTGACTGACGAATCAAGACGGAAAACAGACTAAATTCGTCGATGTTCTGCCCTATAAATACCCCCTCTAACCTCTGTTAGCTTTTTCGCTCACAATCACACTTTTTGCCGACGTAATTCCACTCGCCGGAAAACTTCTGCAACTCGCCGGAAAACCGAACCCTTCACCTCTGTGCCTTACTCTAAACACTGAACACCCAGAGCTCATACCGAAGCCACCCACACTCACCTCAAGCTCGCTGAAGACTCTCTGCCGCAAGACACACGTCGCCGGAACAACCTGCTGACATCGGAGTTTCGCCGGCGAAACAGAGAAGCCCTGTTCGGTATACCTTACACTTAATCTCTCATTCTTTTTATTAATCTTAATCACAACACCCTAAAGAAAATTGATTAAATCGTCGAACCAGCCGGAGACCGATTCTGGTTAAGTCCAACGAAGAAGATGAAGTTTCAGTTGTCTATAAGTTTAATTTAAATCAAGATATATCTCGGGTTAGACACACAGTCCAGCGGTGGACTGTGTGCACATAAACACGCATACGTCCCAAGTTCGATTCTTGTCCCACGCACACTCGCCTTAATAAAAATGTTCCTTTTTTTAACCAAACCGGATTCACTGGAATAGATGTTAAGTTTAATAAAAACCGGAATAATAACCAAGATAGACACACAGTCCAGTGGTGGACTGTGTGAACGTTTAATCACACGTCACGAGTTTGAGTCCGGACTACCGCACCGTCCTGGCAATTATCAAGCTTTTTATATAAGGCAGAAATGAAATTATCGAGTTTGTATATAAGTACAATAAAAACCAGATTATTTACCAAGTAAGACACACACTCCAGCGGTGGACTGTGTGCACGGCAACCCACAGGTCCCGGGTTCGAGACCTGTGGTCAGCACCGATTGATGCATTAAAATCGTTTTTAAAATAAATGATTTTCGGTTTAATTCAATTAGTATATAAATATAATAAAAAACCGAAATATTTCAGGTTAGACACGTAGCTCAGTTGGTAGAGCTGCGTGCACGCGAACGGGAGGTCTCGGGTTCGAGCCTCACCGGCGCACACAATTACACAGTCTGACTGGTCAACAAGTCAACGGTAAAAAAAGTCAACAATTTTTATTATTTTTATTTATTTATTTTATTTAAAAATCAATTAAAAATACTTAAAAATAACATTTTTAAGGTTAGAAAATAGCCTTAAACTCACAAAAATATATCCAATCATCCTACCAAAAATTTGATTAATAAAATCCACTTATTCACCGAACCATTATGTTATTATCTAGGTTATGTCACTCGTGGTTAAATCAAACTTCGTGCCGCATTCAACATCATCAACCGAACGCACCCAATGTGAGTGAATCTTACAACTCCCCTTTTTAATTACACGTTTTGGTGTGTGTCATGTGTCACAAAAATTAACTCGTTTATTTAAACTTGTGCCATACCATATTGTGATCTAAACTTAGATTGTATATATTGTTTGTAGTTATGTATTTCATATTGTCAAGTTGTATGCAAAAACTCATTCATTAGGCCCATCAGTTCCTCGTGAGAGACGGGTTGAGCAACGCGTGCCTCAAACCAATTGATTATTGTATGTGTGTGCATTATCTGATATTAAGTGTTTTTATGAATATGTTTACATCTATATTTACTCATATGTGGTTGTGCACTTTATTTTATAATCAATTAAATAAACTTGTTCAAATGTTTTTCATAGGATTCACTCGCCAACTTTTTGTTGATCCAAAAACCATTTTTACACATGATACAGGTGAATAGGATGAAGCAAGGAAAACATAGGAAATGCCTTAGAAGAAAACAATGAAGTTTAGAATGATGTTTAGGACATGATGTAATTATGATTGTATATTTCCCTTTAAATTGTAATAATGAATATGAAACGTTATAATAAATGTCATGAGCTTGATGATAACCCAATCATGCCCCGATCACCTTTTCTGCTGCGGGTCGGGGTGTGACAGATTGGTATCAGAGCCATGACTATAGGGATATAGGATAGGTTATTAGACCCTTAGAGCCTATACTATAGTTGATTAGATCTTAATTGTTTATGGGTTACATGCAAACTTATGATGTTTATTTGTTTCATATTTGTTTATACTTACAGTCAAACATACATACTTACATGCACATTCATCATACATATTTCAATGTTCATATATTCAAATCATCTTCATACTTTCGTTATTCAAAGATTTTGTCGCAAATTTTCAAATCTCATCAAAGTGAGTTCTGCGACGGGCATGTAGTAACCGGAAGGGTACAAGTACCGGTAGTCGGAACGTCCTGTCTAGGTTGGCATTCGTATAAATCCAATATAACGGACCAGTTTGCCTACCTGGGGACTAACGATGAGAGTACAAAGGACCTATTAGGCCAAAGCATGCCACACCAAACGTCGTTCGAACTAACCACACTATGAGGTGTCACTGTGTCCACACCTGGACACATTCCGAATATCATACGTCACATATTTCTCGATTTTCTCCGGGTTTTAGTGTACGTAACCAGGCTAACATATGCGAACCATATGAAAAACCCGGTATTCATGGGGGCCCACATGATTACGAAGGTGAAGTATGGCGTCATGCATGTCCCAATTACGAGCAAAGCCCAAGACATCCTATGGATGTAGTAGATTTATTATGTTATATTTATTTTATGAATGTTCATTCCCAAATACGACCCATGATCCCAAAAACATCCAACTCATACTCTTGATATGTATTCCTTGTAGATGTCTTCTAGCCTCGCCCGTAGGAAGATGAGAGCAGGAAAAGCTCGTGAGCGCATGGCTGCCCTAATCAATCAACAAATGGTGCCGTAATACCCAACATTGTAATCCAAGTCCAACAAGCACTTACCGCTAATCCTGTCAACCAAGAAAATCAAAACGTTATCAACCCTCCCCCAAATACCACTAAATGCACCTACAAGCATTTCAAATCCTGAGACCCTCCAAAATACGAAGGGACTGAAAGTGTCACCGCTCTCCTCCATTGGTTTGAAGAAATGGAGAACACTTTTCTAAATTGCGATTGCCCTGATGATCGCAAAGTGCGATATGCTACTGGTCGTTTATATGGAATAGCACTTACTTGGTGGAATACATAGAAGGCCAAACGAGGCGTTGAAGATGCTATGACTTTGACTTGGGAAGAGTTGAAGGAAATCATGACAAGACGGTTTTGCCCAAGGAGCGAAATCAAGAAATTAGAGGATGAGTTCTATTCGTTGAAGCAAAAGGAAGGCGACCACACCACATACAACAAAAGATTCCTCGAGTTAAATCAAATGGTTCCCAACTTGTTCACTCCCCTCCCTACCGTTTGATCGAGCACTACATTCAAGGTCTTCCGTCAAAAATTAAAGACTCTTTAATAAGTACCACGCCTGCAACTTTGGAAGCAGCAATGGAGTTAGCTACAGAGCTCACCGAAAATCGAATCCGGAACAAAGACTTCAAGGAGGAGAAGAAGAAGGATAAGGCATCGAATGAAACTTCAAATTCCACCCGAACCGAATCCCCTTCTCAACCCACTTTTAAGAGAAAACGAGATGGGCAACTTTTCGCTGTCACACAACGTAATTAATCAATTTCACAAGCCATACCCATCCAAGCTATCCCAATCACTCAAGTAGCACCCAACTCAACTTACCCAATTAAGAAACCATACCTTGGACCTCACCCTCGATGCAACACCTGTTTTTATCACCATCCCCCTACCTTACCTTGTCGACTATGTGCGAATTGTGGACGCTATGGTCATTTGAGCAAGGTTTGCCGCACCCCTCAAAACCAAACCTCTCCCTCTACTCAAAAGATGATCCAAACCTATCAACAACCCCAATACCCCATGTTCCCATATGTTCGAGCTTGTTTTAATTGTAGCGACCCTACCCACTTTAGAAACACGTGCCCTCGATTGGTTAACATCATAAACGCTCAAGCTCAATCAAACCCAGTTAACCAAGTAAATCAGGAAAACCCATTCACTAGGCCACCAGCAAGAGGAAGAGTTTTCAACATCAACGCCAATCCTGTCGAAGATAATGACGGCCCAAACGAAACTACCCAACTAGTCCCCTTCACCGAAAATCAAGATTTAACTCCAACCGCTTAGTTTTTTTTTATGTTTTTCTTTATGTTATCTCAATTTTCCCGTATCCCAGTTATAAATGGGAATCTTATCCAAGGATATTAATGCGAATTACTATTTCAGTTTGTTTATGTTTTAAAGTCACATAGAACTAATCATAACTTACGGATAAAGTCAATGAAAATTTGACAAGAATATGGTGGATACGCCGCTGGTACTTCCTATATATAAGTATTCTTGCCAAAGGATCAGAAGCATTATCTGGCGGTTATGAGAAGTTCTATGTAGAATTTAGTATTGTGTTGATTGAAGTTTATTTTGTACTTACTGATTTAGCATTTATAGCATCTTATCATTTAAAGAAATTGGATTGTATTCCATTTCTACATAGACTAACCTCTCCATCACAACAAACGAGAGAGGTATTGTCATCATTCAAACATGTATACTATCAGAATTAAGACTCAAGTTTTGGTTGTTGTGGTTGTTTTAGAGTCACATAGAACTAATCATAACTTGCGGATAAAGTTAATGAAAATTTGATAAGAATATGGTGGATACGCCGCTGGTACTTCCTATATATAAGTATTCTTGTCAAAGGATCAGAGGCATTATCAGGCGGTTATGAGAAGTTCCATGTAGGATTTAGTATGTTTTGGTCGAAGTTTGTTCATCATACATTTCAGCGTATTCAATTTCATCATTTAAAGAAGTTGAGCTATGTCTCACTTCCATAAGGACTAACCTCTCCATCACAACAAACAAGAGAGGTATTGTCATCATTCAAATATGGATTACTATCAGAATTAAGACTCAAGTTTTGGTTGTTGTGTTTGTTTTAGAGTCACATAGAACTAATCAAAACTTGCGGATAAAGTCAATGAAAATTTGACAAGAATATGGTGGATACGCCGCTGGTACTTCCTATATATAAGTATTCTTGTCAAAGGATCAGTGACATTATCAGGCGGTTATGAGAAGTTCCATGTAGGATTTAGTATTGCTTTGGTTGAAGTTTGTATTATACTCACTGATTTAACATTCATATCATCTCAGTATTTAAAGAAACTGGATTGTGTTCCATTTTTTTTTTACATAGACTAACCTCTCCATCATAATAAACGAGAGAGGTACTCTCATCATTCAAACATGTATACTATCAGAATTAAGACTCAAGCTTTGGTTGTGTGATTATTTATGTTTTAGAGTCACATAGGACTAATCATAACTTACTGATAAAACCAATGAAAATTTGACGAGAATATGGTGGATACGCCGCTGGTACTTCCTATATATAAGTATTCTTGCCAAAGGATCAGAGGCATTATCAGGCGGTTATGAGAAGTTCCATGTAGGATTTAGTATTGTCTTTGTTGAAAATTTGTGCTACCATCACCGATTTTAACATTCATATCATCTTACCATTTAAAGAAATTGGATTGTGTTCTATTTCTACATAAACTAACCTCTCCATCATAACAAACGAGAGAGGAACTGTCACCATTCAAACATGTATGATATCAGAATTTGGACTCAGATATTGGTTGTTGTGTTTATTTATGTTCTAGAGTTACATCATAGAACCAATCATAACTTACTGATAAAACCAATGAAAATTTGACAAGAATATGGTGGATACGCCGCTGGTACTTCCTATATATAAGTATTTTTGTCAAAGGATCAGAGGCATTGTAAGGCGGTTATGAGAAGTTCTATGTAGGATTTAGTAATTTCTTGGTACATTGGTGGTGGTGTTTATTTATGTTCTAGAGTCACATCATAGAACCAATCATAACTTACTGATAAAACCAATGAAAATTTGACAAGAATATGGTGGATACGCCGCTGGTACTTCCTATATATAAGTATTCTTGTCAAAGGATCAGAGGCATTGTTAGGCGGTTATGAGAAGTTCCATGTAAGTTGTAGTATTAGAAATTTTGTTTTAGGATATAACTTTATCTTTCCAAACATATCAAAACTCTTGCGCAAGAAATCATACTTAGTGAATCAACTCTGCTTATCAATATTTTTACCGTAGGCAACAAAAAGCGATTCCTGTAGCAGGGTACTCAACCCTTACAAGGAACGTTACCGCCTCACAGAAAATTTAAACCCTTACTCTTTTCTAAGTATGTAACTGTCAAACTAAACACCATCCCTTTTAGACCAATACGTCATTACTTAAATTTCGGGACGAAATTTCTAAAAAGCAGGGGATACTGTAACATCCGTCAAAAACCGGATTTGCCAAACCCGCTCCGTTTATTAATCGAACAACCAGTTAAAAATTTCGTTGCGTATTTAATGCCCAAATTAATTTTAAACGATACATAATTAATAAGTATATTGAAATATATAAGTTATATTTGAAAAAGTATTTAAAATAATGAAATAAAAATAAAAGGCTGTAGCCGGGTTTCGAACCCGGGTCAACCGGATTCAGCAAAGCCTTAACTTCCAACCATCCAACCACTGCACCACTTGTGTTTCTTGTTCATTATTAGAAATAATTAATACATAACATAAATCTCGAATTCAAAACCGGCGCGCCTAATCGCAGTCGTCGGAAATCCCGACGATTTCGCCGAGATCGGACGATTTCTTCTGTTTTAACTGAAGCCTTAACTATTACATCGGTTATAACCGACGTCTGAACCTGCGACGCAAGTCATAACCGCCGGAAAACTTATTGACCGACGAATGAAGACGGAAAACGGACTAAATTCGTCGATGTTCTGCCCTATAAATACCCCCTCTAACCTCTGTTAGCTTTTTCGCTCACAATCACACTTTTTCCCGATGTAATTCCACTTGCCGGAAAACTTCTGCAACTCGCCGGAAAACCGAACCCTTCACCTCTGTGCCTTACTCTAAACACTGAACACCCAGAGCTCATACCGAAGCCACCCACACTCACCTCAAGCTCGCTGAAGACTCTCTGCCGCAAGACACACGTCACCGGAACAACCTGCTGACATCGGAGTTTCGCCGGCGAAACAGAGGAGCCCTGTTCGGAGTTTCCCCAGTGGTGGACTGTGTGCACA
Source organism: Scalesia atractyloides (assembly GCA_947069175.1). NCBI lineage: Eukaryota > Viridiplantae > Streptophyta > Magnoliopsida > Asterales > Asteraceae > Scalesia > Scalesia atractyloides. The sequence goes on from CAMTDV010000022.1 coordinate 45,061,681, forward strand.
TAAACACGCATACGTCCCGAGTTCGATTCTTGTCCCACGCACACTCGCCTTAATAAAAATGTTCCTTTTTTTTAACCGAACCGGATTCACTGCAATAGATGTTAAGTTTAATAAAAACCGGAATAATAACCAAGATAGACACACAGTCCAGTGGTGGACTGTGTGAACGTTTAATCACACGTCACGAGTTCGAGTCCGGACTACCGCACCGTCCTGGCAATTATCAAGCTTTTTATATAAGGCAGAAATGAAATTATCTAGTTTGTATATAAGTATAATAAAAACCAGATTATTTACCAAGTAAGACACACAGTCCAGCGGTGGACTGTGTGCACGGTAACCCACAGGTCCCGGGTTTGAGACCTGTGGTCAGCACCGGTTCGATGCACTAAAACCGTTTTTAAAATAAATGATTTTCGGTTTAATTCAATTAGTATATAAATATAATAAAAAACAGAAATATTTCAGGTTAGACACGTAGCTCAGTTGGTAGAGCTGCGTGCACGCGAACGGGAGGTCTCGGGTTCGAGCCTCACCCGGCGCACACAATTACACAGTCTGACCGGTCAACAAGTCAACGGTCAACAAGTCAACGGTCAAAAAAAGTCAACAATTTTTATTATTTTTATTTATTTATTTTATTTAAAAATCAATTAAAAATACTTAAAAATAACATTTTTAAGGTTAGAAAATAGCCTTAAACTCACAAAAATATATCCAATCATCCTACCAAAAATTGATTAATAAAATCCACTTATTCACCGAACCATTATGTTATTATCTAGGTTAGTGTCACTCGTGGTTAAATCAAACTTCGTGCGCATTCAACATCATCAACCGAACGCACCCAATGTGAGTGAATCTTACAACTCCCCTTTTTAATTACACGTTTTGGGGTGTGTCATGTGTCACAAAAATTAACTCGTTTATTTAAATTTGTGCCATACCATATTGTGATCTAAACTTAGATTGTATATATTGTTTGTAGTTATGTATTTCATATTGTCAAGTTGTATGCAAAACTCATTCATTAGGCCCATCAGTTCCTCGTGAGAGACAGGTTGAGCAACGCGTGCCTCAAAACAATTGATTATTGTATGTGTGTGCATTATCTGATATTAAGTGTTTTTATGAATATGTTTACATCTATATTTACTCATATGTGGTTGTGCACTTTATTTTATAATCAATTAAATAAACTTGTTCAAATGTTTTTCATAGGATTCACTCGCCAACTTTTTGTTGATCCAAAAACAATTTTTACACATGATACAGGTGAACAGGATGAAGCAAGGAAAACATAGGAAATGCCTTAGAAGAAAACAATGAAGTTTAGAATGATGTTTAGGACATGATGTAATTATGATTGTATGTTTCCCTTTTAATTGTAATAATGAATATGAAACGTTATAATAAATGTCATGAGCTTTGATGATAACCCAATCATGCCCCGATCACCTTTTCCGCTGCGGGTCGGGGTGTGACAACAACCCTCACAATCTCAACCCTAGTTTGATTTTGATTTTGATTTTGGCGATATACTAGGGGGAGGATTTCTCTGCAGACATGTTCAATGATGCGCGTATTGAAGCATTAGAGAAACAAGTTATGTTAAAAAATGTCAGAATTGTTGAACTTCAGGAGCAACTCAATGGCTGAATGCAGAAAAGCAGCAGCTAGAAGCTATGTTGGCGAGTATAGTATCTGAAAAATGAGCGTTTGAGAAATAGAATGGTAGAATATGATGAAGAATGCCTCAGGAATCAAAGAAAGATGAGCCTATTCAAGAAAATACTCACAAAGAAGCTTGGAATAAATATAGCTGCTGAAATTGATGAAATTGAGAAAGAAGTAGCCAGAGAATGGGTTGTCGAGCGTGAACGAATTGCTAAAGAACTATCTGATGCTCTATGGCAAGGGTAAGGCAAAGGTAGGTGAGGATCCCGTGATTGTTTCAACTGAGCCAGAAGCAGAATCTGCGCCAGTATCATCGGAGGTTGTAGTGTATTCTGTTTTGAAGAAGTTTGTGTTGGTGGGAAAGCCTAAAGATGTTGATATTGACACGTCGAATCTTTCAGCTAGACATCGTGAATTGCTTAACAAGAGAAAGATGGAGAGAGAGATTGAGCTGAGATAGATGAGTTTGATGAGAATGTTGAGAAAGAAAAAGAATAGTTAGATGATTTTGACAATCTAGTTTTTGACAACTGTGATGATGATAATGATGGTGGTGATGATGACTTAGGTGGATCGGGTGTCCTTGTAACAGAGTCTGATTTGAATGATGATATTGATTTTTCTGTGTACTTGGATGACTCGGCAAGTCAAGTTGAAGAAGATAGAGAGCAAGGAAAGTATGATAGCTCTAAGGATGCTCAGCAGGCAGGAATCTTAACGGTGCCCGAAATGTCTACCGTTCCTGTCGTGCCAATACCGAAGATTCTATATTTAGAGCATGATGTTGAAGAAGGTGAGTTTGTTCACTACTATACAAAGGAAGGGATCGCTCAAATGTTAGGCGTGAACAACGAGGATTTTGTGTTTGATTTCGAAGAAGAGCTTAATGATACTAGTGCTTTCGAGCTGGTTGATTATGTCTTCGAACATATGTCTGATGCACATGACTATGATAAAGTTGTCGTGGAGGATGATTCTTATGAAGATGATACAGATATTGCCGATAAGTGTACCTATGACTCCCCAACTTTCGGCAATTTGTTTGCAGCTGAAAGTGATGATCTTTTGAAACGTAAAGTTGAAGAAGCTGTTAAAAAAGGAACCGTTCCTCAATAATTATCCGCTGAAGAAATCGCTGAGATGAGGAAGCAGTGGTTTAAAGTAGCACCAGCTGAGCGAAAGTTCAAACGTCCCTTAGCATTCATTACGCGTGATGCGGGTATTTCTTTGGGAGACATTATTAGCTAGGGCTTGATCGAGGAGCTAAACGTTTATACTATTAAAAGGGAGTATGGGATTCAGTATTTTCAATACTTGAGCGATACCAAGACCCTGCCGTACTGGGATATCAAAGAGCTTGTGCAAACAAAGATGATAAATCTTAAGATGAGATTTCACGACCAAGGGCTGTGGAAACTGATAAAACTTGAGGATACGCATGGTTTTACACACTGGAAGCCGCATATCCCTAAGCGAATTACAAATATCGATCCAGTAACACAAGAAAAATATGTGACGCTAATCATAAAGAGGCCGAAAGTGATGAAGAATATGCCTCTTATCAAGATGGAACAAGACTTCTACAAGATCTTCAAATGGTGGCACTACGATTCGAGTACATGAGAAGCTGTTATATGTGTCCATCCGGATGATGATCTTGGAAGATTACTGAGGAACTAACCGAAGCCGTCATAGCACACAAACGTATATACAGACTATGGCGTGGCATTCGAGTACTAGACCCGTTGTGGCTAGTCAATTGTTCAAAGTAAGGTATTGAATGCTTGTTCTACAGCAAGATTAGTTTTGAAGAAAAAGATAAAGAACAAGCGCTCCAGTTCCAGAAGATAGTTAATGTCTATTTTGCTAACGATGTACATTCAGGAACAGCATGGAACACTTCTTGGAGAAAGCTGGAGGAGATCGAGCAGAGAAAGAAAGATAAGAAAGAATAAAGAATAGCTGAACGAGCAAGAATTCCGTTGCAAAGGAGCTTTCGGTTTGGCAATACAGTTTACTGGCCTCCTCCTACAAATCAGATGTCAATCACTTATGAGGAGCGTCGCAAGCCACCGAAACATTTCTTTGGGCATTAATTGTAAGATCTTTTGAAGATTTTTTTGAAGACTATCCAAGACTGTGGCAACATCCAAGGGGGAGTTTGTTGGTGCATAATGTCTATTGCCTACGTCTAGGATATGTTGATTATGTATATTAGAACGTCAGTTAGTATATGTTTATATATGTTTTATTTGTTTAGAAAATGACTCGTACGATTGAGTCGTGTGACTCGTACGAGTGACACATTGTCACTCGTACGAGGCACCACTCGCACGAGTCACTCAGACACACACTCTCTTGTGCGAGTCATGTCGACCTATAAATAGAGGAGCCTGAGTGTTGTGTTAGTAACTGTTGGTTGATGTACGACGAAACCCTGTCAAACTATTTACTCGCTCGGTATCTGTTCACATTTTTCAACAGAATTCAAGGCATTTAAGCAGTATATCTTACTTGTTTGTTTGTCAAACTCGCTAACAATAAATTCCGCCTTTGTTAGCTGAGTCGGATCGATCCGGTGCTCATCGGAGGATAGCCAATCCCCTCTCACACCCATTTTCTTACCATATTCTCTGACTCCGAATCCGCATCTTTCGTTAAGCACATTCTATTCACACACCTCTGCTTACCCATTGTAGGGTAACTTCGGTGTTCATCACCTCAACAACCCAACTCAGCACATCCCGGACTACTAGGAAGCTTGCAAAATTGTGAGCATACATGATTCCCCCTTTTTATCTTTAAACTTTTGGGGTGCAACATATATGTCTAACAACACACGAAATTCACTATGCTTTATACTAAATCACTATGCAAACATTCAAACATATGCTAATATGAATACTTGTAACTTATTCATGCTAGAAATCGAAAGCTTTATACTACGTCATTAACTATGTACAAGCCTCCCTTATCATGTATGGCGCTATAGGATTAACGCATCGCCCGTATTCATGAGGTTATGTTAAGTAAACAAAAAGGTCTTTTCATTGCTATGATTGGATTACGCTAGCGGTAAACTTTGGGTTGACATGTGTAGAAGTATCGCTCTCTTAGTATGTTACTTTTAAGTAAACGTTCATGCCATGTTGAATGTTAGACTTTATTATACTTAGTATCCAATATTAGATGCTCGCCAATGTTGTGTGTGTTGAACTATACTTTATATATGTTGCAGGTTGATTTTAATGATAAAGGACACATGGAATCTAGTAGGGCGAACAAGAAACCCACTTTTAAATTTGGCTTTGTTGTATCGTGTTTCTTGATTAAGGTGTTGTATTGTATTTTGTAATTCTTGTTGTTGTACTTGTTCTCGTAAGTCCCAAAAATCCGGATCTAACAACGATATCACACAATCACCAAGGATGGGCGAAAGCCAAAGTTGGTGATGATCCAAGAAAACCAAAAAGATGAAAGAACATTACGAATCAAGTTTAACACCTTGCACACGATTCTATTACTTGAACAAGCAAAATCGTCTGGTACAAGATGGAGGCTCTTTAGAGAAATCCCAAAAGTCTAACCCTAGAAGTGAAATAAGCTTAGCTTATATACCTAGGGTAAGGGCATGCCCCTCATGGGCTTGGCTGGCCCACATGGCCTATGTCATGCTCAAATGACCTATAAAGGTCCAAACTAATACAAACTAACCTAGTTAACCCCATATAACTACCATAAACTGTTGCATATATTTGATGCGTTAGTCTCACACTTCTAGGACCTAACAGTTTCCAAAGCCTTATACCTGCATTTTTAGAATGAAATGAAATAATGTTCTTTAAATACTTGTCACAATTTAGTATTATGATGTCTCGAGCAATCTATTTTCGTCCGCCCGATGATTCCGCTATCGGTTGGAGTGTGACAGATTGTTGTCAGAGCGATAACTATAGGGAATTAGGAAAATTGCATGATTTGACCTAGTCTATAGTCTAATCACAAACCAAACCCCCTTCATGCGAACTGAACCTCTTTGTGCGAACTGAACAGTTTCGCATGAAGTGGCAGTCACTTCGCATGAAGTGACAGACACTTCGCACGAAGTGAGCCTACTTCGCACGAAGGGAACTGTTTTCCTCGATTAATCTAAACAGTCCGCCCCGATGGCCTGCAATTTTTGGTGAAGTCCCTCACTCGGCATACTCTATTTTACACAAGTTACGCCATCAAGTTAGGAGTGATATCCACATCTTGATGGAAAACTTCCCTTTCATACTCTAGTAGACCGTGCCAACGGGTCAGAATTTGCCCCTCATTTTGTAAGCATCAACCATGTTAGGAACAAAATTATCAAGTTAGGAGTGAAATCCACATCTTGATAACAAGTACAATTCCCCGATTTTCAATCCCGCCAAAGTTTTGAAATTTCAATCAGTTAGGGACATGTAGTAACTGGAAGGATAAGATGCCGCTAACCGCTCCTCGGTAAGAGTATTTTATCTATTACGCTAAAACATGTCTCTCTAATTCGAAAGGACTTTCTATTCATTTTGGAATGGTCGACGTTTCTAAAACTGAAACACTCCAATGTTTTGACAAGCCACTTTTTTATGATTACATCAATTACTATGTGTTTTACTTTGATACGTTTATCATTTCAAGTCGAGAGCACAATTCGCACACCCTTCGAAATCTAAAACCACTCTAATTATCGAGAACAAACTAAATTTACTACTCTTATCACTTTCATACTATGCAAATATGTGTTATGCTTTTGTGATCTATGTGTGACATACGTGTTACATGACATACTTTATGCTTATACATGAAAACCTAGCTTTATTTCAAAAATACATTATGATCAAGTCTCACATTTCCCCTATCTCAAACTTTTAGCTATCTTCGAACGATAAATACCCCGACTCAAAAAGAACTCCAACAGCGGTGATCCCATGACTAAAAAGAAGATGATGAAACTCTTGGCCAAGCAAATGGCCAAGGTGATTCCCGACATCATCAGTCGGATTCACGCTACTCCTAGCCCCACCAAAACTGAAACCTAAAATGACACGACCGACAATAAGGTGGTAGTACTTAAGCCTACCTTCTCCTTTAAGCAATTCAACTCCTATAGCCTACCGCCATTCACAGGCGAAAAAGGCGCGATCAAGTTACTTAATTGGTTCGATGCCATTAAAGCACTTTCCACCAAATCGGATGTCCTGACGAGTTTTTTCCTCCCCACGAGCGCCAACAACTCGAGAACGAGTTTTGGAATCTCAAGCAGGTTGGCAGTGACAACCTCGGTCTCACCACTAGGTTTAAACAACTTAGTATATTGTGCCCTTGCCAAGTCAATTCAACCGACAAGGCCATAGCCAAATACATTCGAGCCTTCCCTTCTTCTCTCTCCAACTATGTTGAGTCCGCTCAACCTAAAACCCTAGAGTACACTTATCGCCTTGCTGCCAAATTCAATCATAACTTACTTATGGACAAAGCCTTCGTTACGAAGGGTTTAACCAAAGCTGCTCACCTAGCCACCACAGAATCAACACCCCTGTATCCACACGTACTAAACCACCCACCAAAATTTCGCGGTTGTTACTCCGCAAAACCCTTCACAACAACAGCTAGCCATAGCACAAAACCCTGAGCCAGCCAAACGAGGCTACACTGGGACTCTTCCTAGTGTGCAACTTGTACCTATCACCACCCTACTACCGTACCATGCGAACTTCGCACTACGTGCAATAGGTTCGGACACTTCAACGCTCATTGTCCGTTTGGCCAAAAGCGCCCAGGTAACCAAACCTAACCACCTGCTTAATACCAAGTCCAGCAGCTTGCAAACAATGGTCGCACTTGTTACAAGTGTGGCGCCCAAACCACCTGAGCAACGTCTGCCCCCCAACGCAAGCAGGCTTAGTAGCAAGCTACTCGTGGACGAGCTTTTGTCATCACTGCTGCCCAAGCCCAAAACAACAACGACGTTATCAATAGTACATTCCTAGTAAACAATGTTTATGTTTTATGTTTATTTGATAATAGCGTGGATAAAAGTTTTGTATCCGTTGAATTTGAACAAATTTTTAAGTGTTGACGCTTTAAGTTGCAAAAATCGTTTAGTGTCGAGGTCGTTAATGGTAAATCAGTTATCGTCGATTCCGTTCTTACTAAATGTACTATTGATCTTAACGATCACAAGTTTCAATCAACCTCATACCTAGCCCCGGTGTTTTTTGAAAGCAACCTCTCTATCTGTATGGATAGCTCTATCTGTATGGATAGAGGTAACTTTGACTACATCACACCATTCCCATATCAACTAATAAATTATTGATGAAATCTAATGTGTATGGTTGTTGTTTATTGATTTATACTTTTTCAATCAATGCAATATTTTTATTTTATTTCTTTGATTTTCCAATCTAACTCTTTATACTTTTTTAGCAATAACTCTTTTTTATATAAATAAACATATTAGATTACTGTTTTCTATAAAATTAAATCATTATCTTTTTTTATCTATAGAATTAAATCATTATGTTTTCTTTTTTTCCACATACATTTGTTATTGATAATACCACAATCAGCAATAAATATGAATGCTTAACTGATGGGTTCCGCACCACTTGGTGAAACAATCAGAATCGAATCCTTTGGCTGTGTATTTTTAGTTCATTTTTATTCTTTAATTTCCAGGCCAAAAGTTGTAAAATATATTTTAAACTGCAACCTATAAATAATATTTAACTGTAAATTGCTATGATCTCTCAAATGGTTTTTTCGTTTCTGATTTTTTTATGTAGTTCCAGTAGTGGCATCTTTGTTTGTATCAAAGTTTCGAAGTATGTTTTTAACGTCGTTCTATTGTATAAAACTATATTATAAGTAATAGTGTCAAGGATTTGATATATTGTATAAAACTACATTTTATAAAATATTAGTTTGACACGTCTAGATTTGAATGAACATGAAATGAAAAAAAAAAGAGAATGGAAATTGAATTTGTAAATAAGCAAAAATCAGCGAACCTTTACGAGCGTAAATGAATGAACAACATATGTGTTCATGAATGTAAACGGACTTCACGCCACGAACAGTTCTTTGAATGTTTGATTCATATAAAGTGTTGATTGAAATATAAGAAGAGTTATTGCTAAAAAAAGTATAAAGAATTGATCGGAGAAATTAAAAATTAAAAAAAAATAAATATTTGATTAATTGAAAAATATTAATCATTAAAGAATAAAAAAAATATAGAAATATTTTGGTTAAACACTCAAAGAGATAAGACAAATACAAAATAAACAAGGAACACCATTTTGATAAACAATTTTTTAGAAAAACATCATTTTAGTAAATATTTTTTCCCACTAACCCTAGTTTAGGAAAAAAAAACTCCATGCCATGCATAGCGAGTCATAGGGAATTGGACTCGATTTTCACAACTGTTGGAAATAGGTTTGCATGGTTTCGTATGTGTTCAAAATATGCACGCATCTAGATACCTTTGGTGTACATATAAATAACTCTTACCTGACATGCCGACAAGGTACAAGAATTTTTCTTGCTTTTTAAAAGGTAACGTTGTTTCAACATCCTTAGTTGAGTGATCGTAGAATCCCATTGTATATCTCTAGCATGACAATTTCTAGTTTTGGAAATGATCATATGTTCAGAAGTTTCTTGCGTAGCACAAATCCAGGAAATACCATATATGTCACACAGTTTTCACATCGGATTACACTGTGGTGGATAGGGAAATTAAAGGCACATGTACTCACAATTGTGGATATTTAAACTAATAGTGCACTTAGGTGTAAATTGAATTAAGAGGTCCAAAAATCATCATTCTTCGACATCTTTTGGTATGAAGCGAGGAAATGTGATGTAATACATAAGTAGTTCTATTGTTTTCTTTAACATCTGAAAACGATTATTCTTAAGTCATTTTTGGTGACATGGCTTGGAAATGTCAAGTGTATAATAAAATTTAGATTTTCCTTGTCGGATTTAAAAACCAATATTAGTTGACATGTTCCGCAACTACACAAAATGTGCTGTAGAAAAAAAATAACGATATTTTTCACTAAGATAAGAGAAAAATCTGGTACCTCGGTGGTGCCACAAATCAGATCAGGTGGTGGGGTGCGGCTGTAGTCATAGGCGACTTTGAATTTGGTTCTTTCTGTTTCAACCTGTTTGTGCATATTCAACACTGTGCTAACAAAAATTTCATTGTTGATAAAAGTTTGTAGCTTGAAGCTAATGAGGTAAAAATTATCTCGCCTCTAGTATTCATTAAAGTTTTGAATTTTATTGTAGTATTAGATGAACGAAATGCTAAATCACATGCATTGATGCAAAAGAAAAAAGAATAATAAAAGGAGAAAAAGAATGTACGAATATGGGTGTATTTTTGTTAATTGTTTCTCGGATTAAATTTATCTTCTTTGACTTGATTTGGGTTTTGGTTTACTAGTAATTGTCACAGTGTATTTGCCATACATAGTTCCAAAACAATCGTCAAGTCTTCGGGAGGAGATGTGGCGGAGATGCAGGTGCTACCGGTTTGTCAGGTTGACCACACTAGAACCTTATTATGTGCTAAAGCAAATAAGTTACCATACATATTACAGTTACGAAAGCAATCAAATGGTTCAATAACAATTGGTAATCAAAGACCGACAAACCAAATAGTTCCATAACAAAGTTCTTTCTATTCAATAATCAATAGAAACTGAGTAAATAATAAATCCTAGATCCCATTTTATAATTGGGCATTACAATTCAAATAGAAAACTAAATAACATTATATTAGGAAATTAAAATTCTAATAAATATAAAATACTATATGATATCCTTGTATCATACTCTGTTTTTTCAAAAAAAATCGTCCTCCAGTTTTGTTTTCAAACCAAAGCCACATGCGTCGAAGGGAATATCAAGTCGTGTCTCCTGACTTAATTCAGTTCCTGTAGAAAACGTAGTTGCAACTTTGTTCGTATTCTATGAAGCAATCATGACTGCTGGGCACCCAAAGTCCATCACACCATTTTTATTGGTTTAAAGTGCATATTTCGAAGTATCCACTGATTTAATTAAACCCACTACACCATGCGTATTACTTGAAGCCCCACGTGGGCTCTATTCATGCAAAGAATGTTAGTAATCTAAAACAGAAACGATAGAAACAAAAAAAAACACTAACAGTGAACCGGGCTTGTGTTTGACACAAGTCCCTTAAACAGATTCGCGGTCTGTTCCTAGGGTACGCCGGTTACTGTCAGGCTTGATTACTTGCCTGAAATGAAATCGGAGATGTTGTAGTAGAGAGATTGAGATTGAGAGTCAATGGTTTGTTTTGGTGTGTCTAAACTGATTCGTTTGGTTTGGTTTTATAGCCATAAAACCATAACCGATATCTAATCATTATGGTGCATCAGTTTAAAATCATTCAAATGAATAGTCAATCATAATTGTTATGAATAAGGATCATTAGTGCATCAGTTTAAAACTAAAATTATGATCTCATTAAAAATGAATAATCATGACACTTATGAGTTACATAAAACCGCTTCACGCGGGCCCAGGTTTCGGAGTAACATTCGCGTCCGCGGGACGTGTAGGCACGCACTAGTTCAACCAAAGTCTAGTTGAGAAACTCATTTTTTGCAACCCCCCGCCCTCTACGTGTAGGTAGGTCGTGTGGTAAAACATATCATAAGACTACAATGGAGTGGTAACGATTTTACCTTATAAACAACCACTCATTTTGTCCCCACACCAATGTGAGACAAAGTATTTACCAATTTGAGACTTTCATTCACACACCCAAATTTCCAACAATCCCCATATGAATGGAGGTCGATCTCAGAAACAACATTATTCAAATTAGATTTCAACAATTGAGTTTTGCATACGATAGGTAGGTGGTACCCTTTGAACCTTCGCTCATGAAATGCACTTCGCCTACTAGCTCTGAGTAGCCATCGATCTCTTTGAACTCGTCTACCGTTTGTGTAGACGATAATACACTTCACACAAGACTCTCCCTAACAACGTTAAGTCCTCATAGTTATGTTCATTATGGTCATGGACATTAGCCTGGTACAACGAGAGCCATTAACTATTGTGCCCCAACAATACCCTTCGAAGCGGCCCCACTTCTCTTTCACATAGGTGATTCACTATGTATGGTTATCTTAGTCGAATCATTAAAATCCATAGGCTTAGCCTCACACTCACACTTGTCACTTTTAGGAATGGACTAGGAAGTTTACTAAGCGTTGTAATAAAATTCCTTTTGGAAATACGTAGGGTTATCACCCACAATGAACTTACTAATTCATACAATTAAGTTTTCCTATTGAACTTAGTTCTTGGGATTTCCAGTCTAATGAGTTAGGTTTCCTTCATATAAACTTTAATTTTTCAAGGCCTTCAGTCCCATTCCCATGGACGACTTCTAAACTACTTCTCTACTTAGGCCTTTTGTTAGCGGATCCGTGATATTATCCTTTGACCTCACGTAGTCAACAATGATAATTCCTGTAGAGATTAGTTGTCGTATCGTATTATGTCTACGTCTGATATGTCTGTTCCTACCATTATACATTGTGCTATGAGCTCTACCAATTGCCGATTGGCTATCACAAATATATACAAATGGCCGATGTCGGCTTAGGCCATCTTGGTATATCCTCAACAAATTGACGTAGCCATTCTGCCTCTTCACATGCTTTATCTAAAGTGATGAACTCTGATTCCATCGTGGATCTATGAATAACCATTTGTTTTGACGATTTCCATGATATAGCTGCTCCTCCAAGTGTGAATACATACCCACTTGTTGCTCTGGAATCATTTGTGTCAGATATCCAATTTGCATCACAGTGTCCTTCTATGTCTACTGGATATTCGTTATAATGCAACCCGTATTCCCGAGTGTATCTTAAGTAATGAAGCAACAGAATTATACAATTCAAATGAATTGAACTTGGGTTGCTAGTATATCTACTTAGCTTTCTCACAACACATGCTAAGTATGGTCTAGTACAATCCATAAGATACATCAAGCTGCTGATAATTCTTGAGTATTCCAACTGGTTAACAGGCTGTGAAGCCTTCAGGTTATTCCATCTAAATTTCTTCCTCAAGATTTCCATTCAAGAAAGTTGTTTCACATCCATTTGGTGAGCTTCCAAATTTCTAAAGGCGGCAATGGCAAGCCACAACCTGATGGAGCTTATTTGCATAACTATCGAATATGTATGAAAATAATCTAAACCTTCTCTTCATTTATATCCTTTGATCACCAACCGTGCCTTGTACTTATCAATGGTCCCATCTGGTTTCATCTTCTTCTTGAAGATCCATCGATATCCTAGTGGTTTACACCCTTGAAGAAGATCCACTAGTTCCCAGGTATGATTTTGTAAGATAGAATCTATCTCACTTTTGATGGCATCCCTCCACTGAGGTCCTTTTGAGGAATTCGCCGCTTGTTGGTACGTTTCAGGTTCCTCTTCTACCATATCGGTAAGCAAGTCAGGGCCGAAGGATTTTTCAGTCCTTTGTTGTTTACTCTTTCTAATTTCAACTTCCTCAATCTTAGATTGTTCTCGAGTTTTATTATTTGCAACATCATCCTCTGGAACAATTTCCTCGACTAGTCTAGAAAAACTCGGTGCACCTTTACCTAGGCATAGGAAAACGTGTTCAAACAATGATGCATTTTTAGATTCTATTATGGTGTCTTTGCATATTCCAGGGTTCTTAGAATTAGCACAAGAAACCGATATGGACCACTAGGATGGGTGTATCCTATAAATACACAATCCATTGTTTTGGGTCCGATTAGTAGGCACTTCGGTGGTGTCACCACCACCTTGGCTAGACACCCCTACACTCGCACGTATTTATATGATGGTTTAATTCCCGTCCATAATTCATATGGCGTTACATCTTTTTTTTTATTGTGTATCATGTTCAAGACATAATTTTCCGATAAGATTGCTTCCCCCTACATGATTTGGCTAATCCAGAACTTATCATCATGGCATTCATCATTTCTTTCAAAGTGCGATTTATGCGTTCCGCTGTGCCATTTCATTGAGGGGAGTAAAGACGCGTCAGTTCATGTATGATTCCACTTTTTCCACACACATCAATAAAAGGTGAAACATATTCACCTCCTCGGTTGCTCCTTACGATTTTGATTTTACGATTTAGTTGATTCTCAACTTCATATTTGAATAAGATAAACTCATCAATAGGCTCGTCCTTACTCTTAAGTAAGTACACATAGCAATACCTTGTACTATCATCAATGAAAGTGATGAAGTACTTGTTTCCACCACGAGTAGGAATTGCTTTTAGATCACACACATCAGTGTGGATCATCTCAAGGGGTTCGATGATTCGTTCAACCTTTTTGAATGACGATCTCGTTTGTTTTGCTTCTACGCAAGTTTCACATTTATTATTTGAGTCGATATCGAATGTTGGTATATAATTAAGTTAATCAAACGACGAATGGAATTAAAATTAACATGACCTAGTCTACTGTCACACCCCAACCGATGGCGGAAACATCGGAGTGAGACGAACGAGATTGCTCAAGACTTCATAACACTAAATGTGACAAGTATTTAATAAATAATATTACATTTCATGGCTAATGGTTCAAGTACATGAATTGGAAAACAAAATACAACAAATATTGCATGATTAATCTATAAACGTGAATTTAAAGTTTGGTGCGTTTCTAGTCCTTGCTATCAAGTTCCATTCGTCGTCATCATCATAGAATTCCTGCAATATGTATTAAAGTATAGTTCAATACAAAAGTATTAGCGAGCATACAAGTTTGAGTACTAGAGTATATGTAAAGAAGGTTTGAACAATCCACATGACAAAAATAGTTAACTAGATTAAAGTACCAAGGCATGCAATTATACAAGTTAACCCAAAGTTACCGCAAGCGTAATCTTATCGCCGCAACGATAAGACCGTAATGAATGAATGACTTAACATGATCTCAAGAATACGGGCAGTGTGTAACTCCTATAGCGCTATACATGTTAAGGGGAGGCTTTAAACAAAGTTAATGACAAGTAAATCACATAAGAATGTTCCAAGAATACAAATCAAGTATCACGTATTTAAGCATGTATGATTGGATTTTTTGTATTTGCATAAAGTATAAGTGATTGCGTGTGTTTAATAGTATAACGTATTGCACCTAAAAGTGTAAAAGCAAAAGGGGTCATGTATACTCACAATTTTGCAAAGTTTTCTGATTATCCGTGAGTGACGAGTTGTTTAGAATGGGGAATCGAGGGCATAACGTCTTTCGGGGTTTAAGGAATGGTTGAATTCAGAATCTAGAATTTAAGTACGAAAAGTATGTATACACAAAGTAATTATTTAGTCTTAAAACACTCGTTTTGACACTATAAATCCCGTATGGGTTGTTGTGATTTCATGGGTAAAATGCCCATTAGATTCGTAACGAGATGTTCAAGTCTTAGATAATATAACCTATTACCATGATAAGTAACCATGTCGATTATCCTCAATGGTTCGGTTATGTGTGTATATATATATATAGATGTTATATAGTTTATATAATAATTTTAAGCTAAGTCTATCAAGGATATCATAGATTGTCATATAAGTTATGCATGGAGGTAGAATGATGAGCATCCATTAAACCTCGTTATATGATTCACCAATACACAAACCATCATATGGACGATTCGAATGGTCATGAATGAAATGAAAGAAATACTTCACTATGCATCGACCAAGTAAGCAAGCTAGGTGCGTGCATCCTGGACATGGTAATGTTTGGGGACGTGTCGTAGCCTTGTTACTCACTTGAAGGTTGAACATAATTTAGTGGTCACTTAGAAATTATCAAGTGAGATGGTGGATTGAAAGTAGGATAACTAAGGCTTCCAAGTAATAACACTTTCACCAAAACACAAGCCTTGTCAAGCTTGGATGATCTCAACACTTGTGGGTTATAACCCTTACAAAATCAGAAATTTTAGAGGTATTTTACACCTCCTAATTTGTAAGAAACAACCTTGTCTTAGCTCCCTAACAATGGACTTGATTAGGGGCACAAGTAGTACAAGTTTCTCTAGAAAAGTTTGTTTAAATAAAGTTTACAAGTTCATCTTCCAAAACAGAACGTTTTAGCCTTAAAAGTGGTATTGTTCCACATTGGTTTTCCATGGAAAACCTATGGTAACATACCTAGAGGCATTACAAACATTGTAGAGGAAGAAAAATGAAGAAAACATGAAAATAATGAAGTAAAAAAACGAGCAGAAAGTTATAGGCACTTTGGACCTCAAAAATGGTGAGATTTCACCTTAGTTTGCCCAAGCAAACTTGTAGAAACATTCCTAGAGGTTATCCATGTGTTGTAGAAGAAAGAACAAGAAGAAATTAGAAGGAGAAGTGAGTTAAAACTCACTTTTAATTGCTGGAACTTTTTGATGTGTTGTTAAAAAACTCAACTGAGTTTGAGTGTGTTTTTGAGAGTGTTAGAGGGTTGTAAAAGTGGGATAAAGGATGAGGAAGTGCTCATTATATAGGGAAGGGATTAAGGGTTCAATAGGTTAGGGTTTGAATATGATTAGTGGGTAATTAACCTTGAAACAAGACAACCAAACCCAGCCCAAAGGTTGCGATCGGAATCTACCCAGCCTATATATATATATATATATATATATGTATTATATATATATATTTGAACATTATAAGGTGTATATTTGTTGTATATTCAGGTGTTAGATGTTATTTTGTAGGTCCACCTGTGGATGGTGTTAAACCAGTTCCTTGTTCATATGACACACACACAAGTGCGGAATCCAAGTGTGCATGCAACCAAAGCAAAGTAAAGAACACGGGGTAACCAAAGATTCACTATCTTGATGAATGATTGAGAACAAGTACAAACATATACACACAATGCTCGTATGACTTAAACAAACTTACTGTGTTCTTGTGTCTTCGTTTACACCAGAAATGCTAACTTAGAGATCTCACCAAAAGATCAGTTTGCTAGCTCGTTCTTTCAGTCTGGTCAGTCTGGTGAGCTAGTCAGTCCAACTTTCACGCGCAAGTCCCCCTTGACTAAGAAGTGCATGTCAGCTTATATAGTGTCCGTCTAGATTCGTACGAAACACGACTCTAGACATACTGAACACAATATTTCACAAGAAACACATCTCCAGAATTTGGTACGAGTCAGTGTTTCGTACGAAATGCTTGTTTCATACGAAATACTCTTTGTTTCGTACGAAACCCTGTGTTTCGTACGAAATGCTTGACTCGCACAAACTTCTCATTCTTAGGGAACTTGTGTAGACTTGACGTTTTCAAGACTTATCAGTATACACACATGCAACTTATTAACGCAGACAAACTAAGATGTCATACTAGATCAAGATAGAAGGATATCTCGATCTATTCGACATGACGAAACCTATACAGACACTTGAGCAAAGACCCCACAATTACAACTGTAATTAAGAACAAGCGACAGACACAAAACTATATCAACAAACGCCCCCTTGGATGTTGCTTGGTCTTCGGTCTTCGATCTTCGGTCTTTGGTCTTCACAAATCATACTTAGGAAGTGCATCAGCAAACTCCCTTTTGAATGTATCTTGTGGTGTTGAAAAGTGGTCAGCTATGAAAATTGATCTTCTTGATTCACAGCTTGTATTCATGTTGTGTCTTCTCTCCCGTAACTTGTTTTCTTCAAACTTGTTCTCTTTGTATTTAGCTTGCGTGGATATTTTATCTGCATACACAACAGGCTAAACGCATAATGAGAACAACTGTAGGGATGTAAACAACCTAAGAGAAATTTCACTTGAAAATTTCACAAAGGATTGGTTTTAATCAGAATTAGCAAAAGACACATATGAGACTAATTCTTATTCAACTACCAACTGACAATGCTTTAAAAGTTTTTAAGATTGCTTAATTTTTAAATTGTTACACCTTAAAGCTTGTCAACTTTGACCATTTATGAAGATGCAGTTGTTTTCCGGCTTATAATCAGGATTTAAGATCGGATAGACTTGAGTTCCAACATCAGTTAATCAAAAATAAACTAGAAGCAAAATCTTTTTGGGTTTTTGCAAAAAAATTTTAAGGTAAGGACGGAAAACATCAAATAAATAGTTATAGACATTCTTTTTGTAAATTTCGGGGGTAAGAGAATCATATTAGTATACGATTCTGTCCAAACATACTTGTTGTTTGATTAGATAGAATTAAGATAAGTATCCTACATCAATTATCAGTATTGTTATCCACGTAAACTCAACTTATCAGATGTAATCGTGGTTAGGGGATACGATTAATGTATGATTTATACTTACCGATCGGTGTTTATCCACTTCACGACACATTCCCGTATCAAGATATGCACGAGAGAAAATCTTACCGGTGAGTATACTGCTTTGTCATCTGTTTTGACGTATATGAATGATGTGAGATACTCACTTATTTTTGATTGAAAACAAGCCCTTTGTGATTTAATCACTTATTGATGGGGAACTTGATTTTCATATGCATGCAGGGCACAGGAGTAAGTCCGTGAACAGGTTAGTACCATCGTACCAACAAAGAGACGAACTTAGCTCCCGCATAAAGCTGTGATATTTTATCACTTATTTTGGGGATGTGATATTTTTATCACTTATTTGATGGTCGTATGCAGTATGTACACGTATGATGGTATCATGGAAGTTCTAGACTTGCGCCACCGTTATTTTCGGCAAAAGATTCAACCATGATACCCAAATGATAAGCCAGCATAAAGACCATATATCTCAGAACCTCGGCACTCTATCAAACGAAATTTCGGTACCAAGACCATATGCCAATGAATGATTCCCACCTGGTCTTCAGTCGATTATGTTTATATTGCCCTGTGCACACTTTAAAATGATTGTGAGCCTACCGATACATTGAATATAGAGCTACTTGTCATTTTTTATTTTAAGTTCAAAGAGGTTTTGACAGACCACTAATTTGCTATCATTTTCTCTTTTTCTCGCTAGAAAACTCATTTTTTGTTTTTCTCATGTTTTTATATTTTTCTGGAAATATACTCCCCCTACAATGCAAAAAGTAGATTTAGACAGTTAAATATACCTTTTTGAAATGTACCTTTTTGGATTGTCTTTGAAGAAAAATATTTAGAAAAACGAATTTCCGATGTGGATTAACTCATGTTTTCACTTGATGCCATTTACCAAAAATTAAGTTAATAAGAATGGTTTATTGAGATTTGGAAGTGAAAAGCTGGCATGTTGGTAATTGGCGTGACTCAACAACATTGATACGTTTCATATAGAAACAATCACGTGTGAGGTGATATTTTGTATCAATGTGTTTGGTCTGGAGAGCAAAGGTTCTCCTTGAGAAGTAGTGTGCGGTTGTTCAAACCATGCTAAGGCATCCGCACACCCAGTTGATTTGTTCAAACAAACACATTTTCTTCAATCACACCCTTGGAGAAATGTATATTGCACGATCATCTTGTAAGCTTTTTCTTTCTTTTGGAAGATTTAAGGCACGATTCTTTGATAATCTTCCATTGTGCTGCAGGTGCATACATTTCTATTGAATCTATCCTGTGCATCTGATACAAGCCTTAAACAAACAAATTGTTAGTTGTTTTTCATCTTGTCGAAGTTTTCAATGTTATCCTTTCATTCTTTTCTCCAACAAAGGCAACAACTCCTGAATGTAACAGTATTTTGGAGCCGTATGTTACCTATCTTGTGCCTGGATGCTCCCCTATAAATAGTCCTAAAATTATCAATAGTTCCTCCTGGAACATCCTGCACACTCATCAAAGATTAGTTGGAGGTGGGGACCCGAGTTATTGCTGACTTGGGTCGTCCGACATCATCGACAATTGATACCTTGTTTTTCTGATCATTCGGAATGGATTGTGCTCCCCCTGAAACAATTTCCGGTTTTGGTTTCCAAATCTGTTTTTGTTTGTAAACCTTAACATCTGATTTTATTTGGACAACCTTTGGTTCATGGGGTGCAGCAATCTTGTATGGTAACGTTTACCATGGGGTGTGCAGCAATCTTTGCTTTTCCTTTTGTATGATATGGACAATTTTTTATGATGTGTCCATACTTACCACACTCAAAACATGATCTCCGCTCAACAAACCTCGGAGTATGATGAGATTGACATCTTGATGATGAACTTCGTGATCTTGAGGTACTTGGTCCTTCATCACAACAATGTGTGTGTTGTGTATGGTTGTTCTGATTGTTTGCTTTGAAATTTTTCTTTGTTTAACAAAATCCGTGTTGGATTTGTTTACAAAAGATTCAATCTCATCAGTCCCTTTGGATTTCACGAAGTTCACGTTTGGGATTTTCTTCTTGTTTTGCTCTGGTTTGCTCTTTTCTTTTCCTTGATTAGCATGATTTTGCTTTCGTCAATTGTTTTGAGATTTCCTCTTTTGATTTCTGTTTTTATTTCTATTTTCAGCTTTTAGGGTAGGGGCACGCTTAGTTATTACAACTTTTGTGCTCATATTTCCTAAAAACTTACTAGTAGAAACTTCAAAAACTTTATCAATCAAGGATTGAGTGACATTTTTTATGGGAAAATCTTCGTTTGAGTAAACTTTGTCAGAACCAGTCAACTTATAAAGCAAATTCATGTTTTCACAGTTTTCAACATGAGCTTTAACATTCTTGACATTGGCAGTCATACACGGTTTCATTGAAGGATCACATAGAATGTGATTTTCGAGAGGTATATTTTCCTCTTTTGTTACCGTGTTTGACTGTTTAGGTTTATCCTCAGCTGACTCATCATCCGAACTATCATAATCCTCAATAATGAGAGAATTTTGATTATCCTTAGATTTTGAGTCATTGACATCATCCGGTTGGCTTTGACTTGAAGATGTGCCTTGTGTGAACCCTAGACCAGGTTTAAACTCATCTAGGTCTAATGAAACAGTGGGTTCAAAATGTGGCATATCTTCATCATCGGGCATTTTGGTGTAACTGTGCCTAACCGGAGGAAGACAAGTCTGATAACCTATACATTTTACATCACCTTTCTTCTTTTGACTTTCGATGATGTGATCCAAAACATATCTTGAGTTGGAATAACTGTCCAACTTGAGTTTGATTGTGTCATGTTCACATTTTGCAAAGGCTAGCTCCTTTTTGCTTCTTCAAGCATGTTAATGTAATTATTAATGGTTGTTTGTTTTCTTGAAACATTTTTCGACAATTCAGAAACATCTTTCTTTAAAGTTTCAATTGTTGTTTTGAATTCTTTATCCTTTTTCTTGAGATTTGCTTTTGCCTCGGTGCATTTTGTTAAATCCACAATCAAGCTCTGATGATGTTTCTTCATGTGATCAAATTTACCTTCCTGTTATAAGTATTTTCCTTTTTAAAAATATACAATTAGCACATTTAGACAGAGTAGGTTTATCGGGACTTACCTGACTGGATTGACAATCCAAGCGTGTCATGAAAGCTGCACGAAGTGTTGAAGATCCAATTGATGAGAGGTGCTTGGAAAATTCATCAGATGGTTCTTTAGTTTCATGCTCTGAATCTTCTTCACTGCTATCTGTTGATTCAGTCTCCGTGACTACCTCATCTTCAGATTGTTCTCTACTAGAAGTCGATTCTGCTTCATTTGAACTGTTGCTTTCCCCTGAACTGTTGTCATTTCTGGAAGATTCTTCATCGTTACTGTTCTTTGCAACTTCAGCATATAATGCAGTTCCTCCTCCACCAATGTTTCCCAATTGAATTGACCAATCACAGTGTTCGTCAGCTTGAACCACTAATGCTCGGTTGAAATTATTTGGGGGAACCATTGCTCTTTCGTTGTTAGTAGCTTGATTTCTGGTAAACGGATATTGATTCCCTTGCTGTGGAGGCTTCGTGCATTCTCTTTTAAAATGCCATTTTTCATTGCAGTTGAAACAAGTAACTTTTCTTTAATCAGTTCTTCCGGTTCTCTCCATAAATCTTTTGCTCTACGAACTGCACTTGCGAACGCCCATTTGATATCATCTCTTCCTTATCAATTTACGCATAGTCTTCACTGGTAAAGTTGACATTACCAATTTTACTAGCTACTAATCCACAATAAGAACTCACCAATGTGTTCAGAAGCTCCATATGTTCCCGTGCAACTTCCACACTTACCTGGGAAAGGTTTGATGTATTAGTTTGACGGTGTTTGAAGTTGAAGGTTGAGAATTTGTACCATAGAAAGTTTGTTGTTGAACTTGAGGTGTGGCAACTTGAGGTTGAGGAAGAAAAGCCTTTGGATCAAAAGTTCGTTCATAAGTTTGAGCACTTGTACCAACGGACTGATCAGATTTCACTGGACATTCCCAAAAAGGAATTGTATTTGACATGAATGTTGTTTGAAGTTTTGGTTGTTAAACTGCACCTGTACTCGGTTTAATGCCACCAAAATACATTTCGGGATTTTGCTGAACCGGGAATCGTTTAGCTTTGGGAATTTCTTCTTCATCTTTATTTTCAAGTTTCTGAATAAATTCGTAAATGCTGATCGTATCCATCACACCTGTATGTTTTAACAATTCTATAAATTGATTCCACTTAGGTGGTAAGGCATCAGCAAAATGCGTAACAATCTCCTGTTGTGACACAAGAACCTTGTATGAGTGCATCTTACTCATCAAATGATAGAAACGAGTTGTCATATCATTTAATGTTTCATTTTCCATGAAATGAAATCCTTAAAATTCCTTCTTAAAAAGATCATGTCTAACTTTCCTTGTTGCTGCGTTTCCTTCTCCTCTTATTTTTAAAGCGTCCCACAAACTCTTCGTAGATGTACAATGCAAAAATTGATGATAAATGTCTCTGTGAAGTGCTTGTGTAAGAATTGCAAAGGCCTTCTTTTCAAGATCATAGGCCCTTTTATCATTCTCATCTAATTCAGCTAATGATGCAGAATTTGATACGATGTCTTCGAGAGATTCTCTGTATGGAGAAACAAAACATGTCCACAATTCTGTATTCTGATCAAGAATATATGTATGAAAACGATTGTTCCATGAAGAATAATCGTTCATGTGATTTAGTTTTGGTGGATGGTTGTTTCTCCCAGTTTCACTTTCGCTAAGAAGGAGGTTTTGAACGCTTTGGTTTTGATTTGTAACACAAGCCCATTTACCAGCAGTAAACACGTTCGGAGGTATCATCGATCTGTCCCATCAGGTAGTTTCCTTACTTGTAGTATACTCCTAATCCCAAGGATTTGTACTCATTTTGTATTTTCTTGATTTATCAAAAATTTAAAGGTTTAAAGTTTCAAAATTATAATTACCTTTTAAAATTTTCAGATTTGAAAATACGACAAATTCTTAAAATCACAAAGCTTTGAAAAATGCGAAAAACAATCAAAAACACTTTCGTGCGAGACAACTGTTTCGTGCGAAACACTAATGTTTCCTGCGAAATGGTTTTTCGTGCGTGTCAAGATAAGTCGCACGAAATAATTTAGTCGCACCAAATGTTTAGTTCAGCGTCTTTCAGAGGAATCTTTTCAGAAATGGTTTGGTGAGAAATTTCCTTTCTTGTGTAGACCTGTTTTTTTTTTCGAAAATACATGTTGTCTTACCCACTTTTAGTTAAAACACAGATTTTAACAGTTATATCAGTCAACAGTCCAAGTCTAGATCCAAGTCAGAAAATGTCAACCCTACAAAAACTAGTCAGATTCAAATTTTTGCAGATTTCTTCTTCAAGGGTGTTCTTCAGAAAAATTTTACCATAAAATTTTTTGCATGCAACAGATTTTAACCAAGTTTTAAGTTAGTTATCTGTCCAAAACTTAAGTTTTCTGTTGGAGATTCAAGAACACTTCAGAAATCTTCAAACTAGCTCAAACACAACTAAGCCCGGTTTTGAACAAGGAAAGAGCCAAAGCTCTTATACCACTTGTAGGTCCACCTACGGATGGTGTTAAACCAGTTCCTTGTTCATATGATACACACACAAGTGCGGAATCCAAGTGTGCATGGAACCAAAGCAAAGTAAAGAGCACGGGGTAACCAAAGATTCACTATCTTGATTAATGATTGAGAACAAGTACAAACATATACACACAATGCTCGTATGACTCAAACAAACTTGTTGTATTATTGCATCTTCGTCTACACCAGAAATGCTAACTTAGAGATCTCACCAAAAGATCAGTTTGCTAGCTCGTTCTTTCAGTCTGGTTAGTGTGGAGAGCTAGTAAGTCCAACTTTCACGCGCAAGTCCCCCTTGACTGAGAAGTGCATGTCAGCTTACTATAGTGTCCGTCTAGATTCATATGAAACAAGACTCTAGACATACTGAACACAATATTTCACAAGAAACACATCTCCAGAATTTGGTACGAGTCAGTGTTTCTTACGGAATGCTTGTTTCGTACGAAATACTCTTTGTTTCGTACGAAACCCTGTGTTTCGTACGAAATGCTTGACTCGCACAGAATTTTCATTCTTGGAGAACTTGTGTAGACTTGACGTTTTCAAGACTTATCAGTATACACACATGCAACTGATTAACACAGATAAACTAAGATGTCATACTAGATCAAGATAGAAGGATATCTCGATCTATTCGACATGACCAAACCTATATAGACACTTGAGCAAAGACCGTACAATTACAACTGTAATTAAGAACAAGCGACAGACACAAAACTGTATCAACATATTTAATATATGACAAACATGTAAAAAGTCCTAATATGCAAAGGGAACATTAAAACATGCGTCAAACAAGTATGTAAACATAGGTTTCATGTTGTAAGAATAAAAAGAAGTATTATAAGGATTAAACAAGTATGTGTAATGTATAACGAAGTGTCAATCATGCATAAGTCTCGTAATCGAATAGTAAAGTGTTTGAATGTATGGAATGCTTACGAATTACAAATTCACAATGATTGTTTACAAGTTAATCTTATGCTTATGGGAATCATGTATGTATCAAAGTTTTTGTTTAGGCATCATCTGTTCTAGGGGGAGATTGTTGGAATTGAACCCTACAAAATAATAGATGATAGAAAGCCAAAATATACTACAACCTCTGATCCTAGTGATAATGTAACATCTACCCAAGTAAAGCTCTGCTGAAGACTAAATATCCAAGGTCTGCTATAGCTAAACTCTGTTGAAGATAAAGCTCTGCTGAAGACTAAATGTCCAAGGTCTACTATAGCTAAACTCTGTTGATGACAAAGCTCTGGTGAAGTTTAAAGCTGAAGGTCTGCCAAAGCTTTGATAAAGACTAAAGCTAAAAGGTCTACCAAGACAAAGCAATGCTAAAGATCAAAGCTAAAGGTTGTCAAGGCAAAGCTCTGCTAAAGACCAATATAGGATGTATCATAAGTTTTTTCTAAAAATAGAATGCGAATACGGGTTTTCAAAAAATAGGAATATTGAAATACGAGGCGTTACATCTACCATGCCAAACATTAGAAGACTCAAGGAAGTAAGCAGAACTAGTAGAGTTTTCATTCATTCCATATTCAATTTAAACATATTGTCGAGGGCATAGCCCTGACCAACATACACACAAGTTTTTGGTCAACACGACCTTGTCTGACTCAATATCCATTTTGAAACCAAACTTGTTCAATTGCCACCCCAACACAATGTTCTTACGATTAATTGAACATACAACACGTTGGACAAAGTGAGTTCCTTTCCAGAAGCTATCTTCAAAACCACATTCCACTCGCCTATAATTTCTTCTGTGGCGGAGTTTCCCATAAAAACCTTTTCTCCATTAGTGACCTCCTTGAAGGTGCTGAAAACACTTTTGTCGGAGCACACATGACGGGTAGCCCCCCTATCAACCCACCAATCCTAGTGATTTTGCCCAACCAAGTTAACTTCAGTGACCAAAATCGAGAGGTCCGTGACCATGGCAGTGAGGTTATCAACCTCACGAACCATGTTCACTTATTGAGCATTTTCTTTCTTTGGAAGCTTGCATTCGGTAACCCTATGGCCTTGCTTTCCACAATTGTAGCAAGTTCCTTGGAACTTCTTTTTCCCAACTCCCCCTATAGGACCAAGGTTGGAGAGGTTCCCATGAATCTTCTTTCCACCCTTTCCACCATTCTTGTTTCCCTTTGAAAATTGGCTATGTTCAACAACATTGGCCTTCGCTGTTTCAGGGCCATCAACCCTTTTCAGAGCCACTTTGTTGTCTTCTTCAATACGAAGGCGATCAATAAGATCTTCAATGGTCATTTCCTTTCGCTTATGCTTGAGATAGTTCTTGAAATAAAACCAACTTGGTGGTCGGTTTTCAATGATACAATAACTTGGAATGTCTCGCTGAGCACCATTCCTTCCGCATGAATCTCATGAAGAATAACTTGCAACTGTTGGACTTAGCTATTGACAGTCTTAGAGTCTATCATTTTGAAGTCCAAGAACTTAGCCACCTCGAACTTCTTAGTGCCCGCATCTTCTGTTTTGTATTTGCGATCCAAAGACTCCCATAATTCTTTGGTAGTATTGGCTTTGCAATACACATTGTATAGTGTATCCACCATTCCATTCAAAACATAATTTCGGCACAAGAAATCCGAATGATTCCAAGCATGATGAACCGCGCTCACTAATTCACCTTCCTCAACATGAGGAATGATTTCAGTCTTTAGTGCATCAGTTTAAAATCATACAAAAACCATAACCCTTCGTCAACATGGGGCACGATTGTCCTCGTGTGTCTAAACTGACTCGTTTGGTTTAGTTTGGTTTTATAGCCATAAAACCATAACCGATCTTTAAGTCATTAGTGCATCAGTTTAAAATTACCTCACGCGGGCCCGGGTTTTCGGAGTAGCATTCGTGTCCGTGGGACATGCGGGCACGCACGAGTTCAACCAAAATCTAGTTCAGAAACTCATCCTTTGCACCCCCATACGCGCGAGTAGGTCATGTGGTAAAACATGTCATAAGAATACAATGGAGTGGTAAAGGTTTTACCTTATAAACAATCACCATTTTGTTCTCAGACCAATGTAGAACAAAATATTTACCACTTTGAGACTTTCATCACACTCCCAAATTTCCAAATAAGAAGCTATACAACCATAAATCAAGTCCCAATCTTCTTTCACAATGGCCCCCCCTAGTATTGTCATTATTTTCAATTGCACCCAAGCTTGGAAGGAACGAATATTTTTATTTATTATTACCACAGATATGCATAAGTTTGGTAATCACAATATCATTTTTAAATTGAAATTTGGAATTGATAAGGGATCCCAAAATTGGCGACTTTTTCATAGTTGTCGGCTCAAACATGGGAACTACCAAACACCACATCTAACAAACTCATCGCCACGTGTTGCGACCGCATCTCCACCGGAGGTTAACGCCTCACCTCCGATAATGATTTCGTCGAGTAAAAGAGATAAACGAAAATAGTCACTAGAACCTTTGTACATTTGTCCTTTACTTACGAATTTTCCATTCAATCCCATCATTCCCATCGACGTACCCTTTTCAGCTACTGCCTGCATCTTCCACGTCCTCATATTCATCATAAATGGGAGGTGATAGATAGATAACGCTACAATTTTCAAGATTCTCCTCATTCCCACAGTTTTTATCCTGGATTAAAAGTCTCTGAGTCGGTTACCTGAAATTTGAAATCATCGTAGTCTTCAGGATGCTCCTCTTTCCCAACAATCTCATCCGAGATGACATCCTTTGAGTCAGTTTCCTGGATCTTACGAATCAACAACAATTTTATCGTTGCCTCAATCAACGACTCAACGAGTAAAAATGTAGAGCCTTTTGAATAACCCAAACTCTGATACCACCGATACAGTTACAGAAGCATTCAAATGGCTTAAGAACAATTTGTAATCAAAGATCGATAAACGAAAAAACAACGTTCTTTCTATTCAATAATCAACAAAAAACGTACTAAATAATAAACCCTAGATATCATTTTATAGTTAGAAACTACAATTCAAATAGAAAACTAAGTAACAAAATATTAGGAAATGAAAATTCAAATAAATATAAAATAATATATGATATCCCTACATCAAAACATCTTAATCACAATTTTGTGATCAATCAAAATGTTGTTATTCTAGTTTACGGTTTAAAGTATTTATATAACACTAGTTGTATAGAATAAGATTTTATTGAAATTTGAATTTTATTTTGTGCTGAGCAGTTAACTTATTAAACATTTTCATCATATTTTATGAATCCATCAATCTTATTATCGTGTATACCATAACAACAATTAAATTATTGTGTATTTCAACACAACGATTAAGGTTGAAGTTGAAGATAAAGATGATGAGTGTGTGGGAGAGGTAAGATTAATATAGTTGAAATTATATATTTTTTATTTTGTTTTGTATTTTTATTATTTATGAGTTAATTGTTCGGATGCTATTTGTGGTTTACATTTTTTTCACCTTTAGTCCTTAGCATTTTAAAATATCATGTTTTCTTTTTTTTGTTTGCTGATTTGTTACTTGAATAGTCGATACACCTGATCGACTTTAACTTATTCAGTTAACTATGTGTATAATTAAAAGAATACCCTTACTATTAAAAATAAAAATTAAAAAAATAAACAAGAATTTTATTAAACTCAAGTGGGTCCATCTATATAATAAAAAAATTAATTAAGGAAGTTAATATTCACATATTGTTTCTCTCTTTCGTCCATGACTTTAGTTTAGTGGCATCTTGGGTGGGATAAGACTTTGGGACCAATAGGTATTGGGTTCGATTCCCATAAAGGGGATTTTCCATATTTATTGGATTTCCTCCTGAATTGGTGTATGGACACTATGCATACTAAAGATGGATATAATCGGGTAATTCTGCTGATGATATAAAGATCCTGCAGTGACATGTCAGTGATCCAAATTTACGGTTAAAAAAAAATTGTTGCTCACTGTCTACACATACATAAATATATATAATGAGAGATAAAGTGAAAAAGAATTTTTAAAAAAGATATAGAGGTGGAAAATAATAATAGCCTTAATTAAATTTCTTAATCGTAGGCGGCTAGCCCCTCCCCCATATTCCCCTTTTCCTTACCGCAATGCTACCACCATCAACCACCGGTTACACCACCGCCATCCAACAAAACCACCACCCTTTCCTTCACCTGCAAGACCACCTCCCACCAACCACACTTCACCATCGCCGAGAAAGCGAGCAACCGTCCTATCGCCGGCTTCACCCTTAGGTGCCAGCTTATATAAATAGGGTTTCCAACATCATTAGTAAACAAAACAAAAAATAAATCAAATTCAATAAAAAATTTGCAATATTCGGTTTTCGTTGGATTCAATCTTATTATACTTTCTCTTCATAAGTTAACAAAGTGGTTTGAGAGCACATGGCCACGATTCCTTCCACGTCTGTTGCTTTACCTCATTAACTTCTAAAGTTCAATGGGCATTATTAATTTATTATCATAGATGGAACATCAAATGAAGGTCCTATTCGTTCACAAGATTTATGGACTATAATTGAAGAAGGTTTTACATAACCAACAGAACGGACATCGGTACTTATGAAGGAATTGTGAGAAAACAAGAAAAGAGACAGTGGGTGGAGTTGAAGAAAAATTAATTGAGGAAGGTTTTACTATCATTAATATGTTCATACAAAAAGATTTCGCAACAAAAGGAATGTTGAACATCCAGTGGGGTTACGAGTGTGTGGAGTTGAACGAGGTTGCCAGAAATTATGGCTGGAGGACCAGTGGGATCGAGAACGAGAGAGACGGGGTTGGGGTCGGGGTTGGTTGTTGGTTGAAGTTTTATATTTTAATAAAATAGTAGAACCCACTTAATTAAATATATCCTAAAAAATTATAAGTTTTTTTCTAAACTTTGTGTAAAATTTATTTACTAAAATAAGTGATTTAAAAAATATTTATTAAAATAGATGTTTTTATGAAAACTTCCTTAATCTCGCTTATAATCTAATAAAATTTGGAAAATATATTGTTGAATTATGATATTGAATAAAAAGATTTTTTTGTATGAACTTTATTTAAGTTTTCATAAAGTATAAACATTTTTGTCTTTCATAAATATTTTTGTAATGTTTTTATGTATGTATTTATAAATATGTTTCCTTTTCTTTCCAAAAAAAGTATTTACATCTTTTTTTTTTCTAAATGATTTTTTATATACCTTTACCAATGGTTTGTATTATTCATTAGATTTTATGTGAAATGAGTATTTTATAAAATTAGACTTACTATTAATTTTTCTAAGCCCCATTCTTAACATGCTTTTTTTATTATATATATATATATATATATATATGTCTGCTTCGGTATGCGCATATAATGTATATATGTAGCTGCTCGTGGCAAAAGTAAAAGTGGATTAATTTTAATGTTATTTACTAATTTTATGAAAATAACGTTAAAAGAGGGGGATGTTAATCATGCATTATGTGGTGGCGTTGATAGCCGAAAGACAAGGGGGTATATGCACTAATCAGCATTTGTCTCAATTGTTGAGTGTTATGTGCCTTATGTCCAAGGCTTGATGCAAAACTACTATCGAGTCAGGGGTCTCACCGGAAGCAGCTTCTCTATTTATACGGAGTAGAGGTAAGGTTGTCTATATCTTACCGTATTCAGACCCTATCTTAACTTTGCTATTAGTGACATTTACTGAGTATGATGATTATTATAAGGTTTACTACATAAAAAAATATAGATGAAAATATAAGATTTCTCTTTAAATAAAATTAAATTTTGATAGAAACTAGTTAAAAGAACTTCTTTTTCAAACTCAGTACACATTTTTTATCACATTTAATTCATTATTATATAGTTAAATCTCAAAAAAAGGTATTTTATTAGCACATGTAGAGTTAATACTGGGTTAAAAAAACATTACAAATAAGTTTTATAAAATAACTAGAAAATATTTATCAGAGACTAAACATGCATGTTTCTATTAAAAGAGTTAAAACAAAATTATCATAACAGAATTAAAGAAACATAAATAATTTTAGTCAAACAGTGGATGCTTATCAAGATACTTAGAGAGAGAGGTTAAAGCCATAAAAAAACTTTATCTTCGAAAACACTAGTAAAACTTTCAATTTCCAAAATATGGTGATGCCAAAAAGGGGGAGAAAGAAGATTGCATGAGGAAGCTCCCACCCTTAGTCAAAAAGGCTAGCAAAAATCCTGAAACTGATGCACCCAAAAGGGCTAGAAAAGCAGAATTTGACAAAGAAATTGAGATGCAGAAAAGAAGGGATAAAAGGGAAGCTAACTTACATATCACAGTGCAGAAAATCATTAAAAGAAATCCAAGACAACCAAGGTTCTTCACCTATCACAACACAAACCACTTCTCCACCTCCACTATCAAAATCACCACCATTTCTACTACCAAACATCTGTTGCCACTACAAAAGTAACAGTAGAGGTTAAAACTATCCAAACACCACCCTCACTATTACCATCTAACTCCCCAAAGGAATTTTAAAGAGAAAATCCACACCATCACCAACACAACCACCACCAAAACACAAAAATCGAAAACCAAACTAGGAGAACTAAGTTCATTATCTAAGATGATGACGAAGAAACTCCTGATGCATCTCCTATCCATAAAACCATCAACACCACTACTTCTACACTCACCACTCTCTCCTCTACCACCCAATATTCTTGACCCCTTGTACTTAGAACATGTCTCAAAAGAGATAGAGTCCTTCTACTCTTCAAATGATATAAGCAAAGTGACCTTCCCTTCCCTCAAAGATATAAAAAGCCTAACAATGTACTAGAGTACCTGGAGCTAAAGATCAAACATGCTGAAAATATTTCTTCTATCAAAAGCAAGGGGAAAAGTGATAAGGAGGCACAACAAATCATGTCTACAGAGTTGACCAAAGTGAATAGACTTGAAGATTATTCTAAAGAGGTCAGTAAAAAGGCATATAATGAACCAATTAGCAACCTTAGTTTCAAAAAGGATCTAAGGGAAGACTAACTGGATTTCATTATGAAGAATAAGCCCTACAGAGCTTTAAGAGCTCAATTCAATAGAAGGTATATTGAGGCCCTTTTGGAAGAAATAGCCAGAATTGAGATAATGAATCTCAATCCAGGTATCAAGCCCATTCTTTCCAACTAGACTCAATGAAGAAAACTTGTTGGCAAGAAATCCGTTGAACTCAGAAGAATGAAGGAAGAGATGGTGGCTGCCAAATATGGTTCTATGCAATCAATGGCAAAATAGGATGAACCAACCATCAGGGTAACTTACAAGAAGTTTGAAGCTTTAAAAGTCAAAGATCGCTTAGTTCCTAGAAAGCCTAACTATGAAGACTTACCCATCAGATCAAAGGCTATCATATCTGATCTTCCATCTACAAGACAAGCCTCTTCATTGGTGAGAAGCCATCTTAAAAGACAGATTATACGTCTGCATAGGATGCAAAAAGATATGAGGAAGATAGGATCAAAAACATGATTTTGTATGAACTTCCTGATACCAATCAAGCTGATCCGATAAGGCAAGTCTTAGGAATGCAAATTCATTCACGTTTTCCAATAACATCACTCCTAGTAAACCCCATTGCTTCTAAAATTCAAAAGTGGTCTGCTGATGATGTATTGAATAATACATCCATTTATCTTGTAGAGTTTGTATAATTTTAGCGCGTTTTCGTTTCGGTTTGTCAAGAATTAATCTACTTTTAATCCAAATGCGTTTTGCAGGTCTTGGTTCGTGAAACGGTTGGAAGGATGGGAAAAACGAGCTAAAATGGTGCAAAGAACCGAGCCTGGACGTGATTGGATCGGAAACTAGAAAACGAAACGCAAAATAGGGATTTACAACCCGGTCGCGGGGCGAGACCAGTATACCTCATCTCTCTCGCGGCCAGCGAGAGAGTTATAATTATCTCCGGTTTTCCTTCTCGGTCGAGGGGCGCGACCGGATGACCACAACCCTCTCGCGGCCGGCGAGAGGGTCTTTTATCCAGAATGTTTTGAAACCAGATTAAAATTGGACTTGTTTGTTATTAAAACACTCATATTTGAAGTCAAACTCATATTGGAAAAACTTGGACGAACTAGAGCCTTTTGGGAGCAATTTTCTAGAGATTTGGAGCTAAGATAAGGAGATGTAGGCTGCAGGGAGTGTGTGGGTGATCAAGGGAGTTCAAGGCAGGATTTTTTCACGGTTTTATCATACCAATCTTGACCTTTGCTTTCCTTGTTTTGCTTGATTATGCTACCTTGTTATAAACCTTGTTTAATTTGCTTTTCAAACATGTTTTTAGGCTAGATTCAATTCAGTTGCCTAGGTTTTGGATGATGGATTTTATGAAACTTTGATACGTTTTAATTTAATTTATGGTTTGAATGTTTAATTGATAAAGATCACAACTTTAATTATCTAGTTTAGAGTATTTGCATGATTTTGCTTGTTTTGTGATTGTTTGATTGTTTTGCATGAACTTAGATGGATGTCTTCCATAGAATAGTTTTATGTTACTTTTCATGTTCTTAGGGATTCGGGAAGTTGTCGGTAAATTGGCCAATCAAACCGGGGAAACAATTGAATAAATTATAAAATCAAACTTGTCATTATACCTAACTTGCTTATTGAGAAATAACAATTAGTTGGCTGAATTAATTTGATAAATTGTTAGGTTAGGGTTTTGAGAAATTCCCAAATCTAGTTTCCTTGTCATAATTGAATCAGTTAATCTAAACTAGAAATTGTAGTTGGTCTAGGTTAATTATTGAGAGGTAATTAATAATTAGACACTTTGCTGATTTAAGAAAAGATAACTGAAAAGAAATCTTTAAGACCGGTAAACAAATAAAAAGGGTAGGTTATCATAGGTGTCTCCTGAGAAGGTCGGGGGTCCTGTTTGGTAAACCTAAACTTTAATATGTCAAGATCCCAGTAAAATATTCTACCTAAGTAATTATTATTAAATTAAAGGAGTAGTAGTCTAAAAATTCAACTTAGGTGACTAGTTCATTATTTCTTGATTAAAATCCCAATTTTCGTAAAAGTCATAGTTTGGTCATTCCAATTTAGTAATTTAGTTTAACTGATAATTTAGATTGATCAGCAAAAACCCCCTTTAAAATATACATAGTGTGTAATTGAGTCTAAATTAGTAGTCATAGTAATTAGAGAGTCTTGTGGGTTCGATAATCCAGACTTGCTTAATGCTATTCTACAATTGATCGGTCCACTTGCCGGTTAGTAGTTTAGTATAGTTTAGGAGTCTAGAGTTAAATTTGAGTCTAGAATTAGGGTAATTTGAGTGGTTTTTAATTAACTACTTTTAGAACATCAGCTGACATAGCTAGCCATGAATTGACTCTAGTCAGAGCAATATGGGGAAGTGTTAAAGACTTCAAAGAACAACATTATGAGCTTAAAAATTGATGATCCACAAGATTTACTTAATCTTCCACTCGAAAGGGATGCTGATGACTCACTATCTGAAAAATTTGAACAAAATTTTAAGGCTCAAAACAATGTAATGTTAAAGAAGAGGAAAAAAATTGATCTAATAAACATCTTTTTTGGCATCATCTATTATAGGGGGAGATTGTTGGACCTACAAAAGAACAGATGATCACCAAAGCCAAAGCATGATCCACTGATTAAGAATTAAGCAAGAGATTGAACTAGACACCCCCCCCAAAGATAGTGAATCTTGGACACCTTTTCAGAACATCTGATCAAGAGCATGGATAACATCTGATGAAGACTTGGAACCACTGTTCAAGAGTATAAGCATCTGTTGAAGGCTAGCATCTATTGAAGATCAAAGCCCTGATCAAGCAAAGGTCTGACGAAGAAGACCAAACATCTATTAGGCCAAACAGATTTTTGGACAACTACACAAAGGATAGCTTAGACGGTGTTTTCTCAACGTCACAGTACTTATTTCATCAGTGTTTTTGTATAGCCTAGATCAGATGATATGATTTGCTCAGATGATTGTAAACATCTGAGGCATCTTTTCTGTCAGTAATGTTAGATGTCGCTATCAAGGTGACGTTAGCAAATCACTGAACAGAGCTTTCGTACTTGTATAAATAGATCACACCTGTTAGTGATCTATTTATCACACAGACTCACATTTTCTCTTGTACGAACTAATTTGTTTGTCTGATCAGCCGAAGGGGAGTCTGTAGAGTCAGCCAATTTGCAAAACATTTGGATCTATGATGATTAATGAAAAATAATCGTTGATAGTAACTTCAAGTTTGTGAATATTATTGTAATAATCAATACTTGTTTGTAAACAAAGAAACTCATATGAAAACAAAAGTGCCTTATTTCTAAGTCAAAACCCGATATCACATAAACGAGCAAAACACATTGATATTGATTATCATTTTGTTGGTGAATTAGTATCGTCGGCATGTCTTCACACAATATTCATTCCACCCAAGCTTCACTTACCTACAGTTACACCAAAAGCTTACCAAGACCACTATTTTGACCACTTCTGCACAATGCTTTGGGTCAGACCACCTATTCGCTTGAAGGGGGTAATAACCACTAAAAACAAAAGTTTAAACTTTGAGTTAATTGAGTACTATATCAAATTTGAATATAGCCACAACATAACAAACCAAGCATACATTAGTTCTAGAATGATATACAATCCCTCGTGATGTTATTAGCCTAGGTATATTAGAGGCTAAAATAAAGATATTGATTTTATTTGAACACATGATAAATATATTATTTACGGCATATACAAAATACCTTAGAATATCCTCATCGTTCCCTAGATAATACAGTCAAAAGAACCTCATCTGACTTGAGATTATAGCACACACAACACACACTACTCCGTTTTTAATATAGATAAGCCATATAAGGTTTATTGGTTTCATATTCTGCAATTCATTCCAAGTTCCAACGTCTAATATATCTTATACTATTCTATAAAAGAAAATTGCATACTTTTAGGGTTATGATGAGTTCCATACATAAAATGGTTTGAACTTGAATTTTATAATCATATTGAACGAGTTGACGCTATCTCACACACTGCGGCGGGATATTGAAAAAAGCCAAGATAAAATAGGTAATGTTACTTTCATCGCGTCGCAAGAAAACAATAAACTATGTCCGAATAAGTTGGCAAAATACTGAATATATTATTCACCTGAACACACCATTCATGCCAGCATGTTCTGAAAACTGTTCGAACGATCAACGAATGATAAGAAAGAATATCATCATTGAAATATGAAGAAAAACCCCTAATTATGGGCACAAAATTCAAAAACACTTTAACTTTACGGAAAATGCTTATATTTATGAATCGTCATTATCTGCGCTAAAACTAACAATATATTTTGTCTGCAACATAACAATTCAGCATTTGCAAGGTTTATGAAGTTTTTAAATAATGCTAAACACCATAACTAATGTTGATGGTATCAAATAATTATTCAAGACATAGCTTCCGGTATTACGACGCATCTTTCACGTATTGTCCGGTTTCGAGCCGACAAGCGAACTAGTGTTATTTTTACCATCCTAATATCTAGTTAACTATTCTAGTGAACTAGTTAAACTTCATTTGACACCCTAAACACCATTAACATATTAATGGTGCAAGAATACATTTGATGACATAAATCTCTAGATTTAAGAATCTAGCACATGTATATTTTATAAAAGTTATTTTATAAATAATTTACCCTTCACCCCCCATGTGGGCCCCACTCCCTCAACCTACATCCAATAGTGTATGATGGAAATCTCATATAAGTAACTAACACCATTCTCACTTGACCATTTCCACATTCAAGAAATCTAAACGACACTCTCTTAGTCTCCTCTCTACTCACGGCCACAAACCAAGTCCATAACTCTCCACTTTTCAATTTAAGAACACCACATTTCAAGCCCTTTTAACCTCTTACAAGATGATCTAATGATGCTACAAGTTATGGACGCACACTAGGAGCTTTCTCTTGCGTTTGGAGCTTCTACATCACCATATTCTTCATTCTAGAGCTTACATAACATTGTGTAAAGTTGTAAGATCAATTCTCACCATACTCAAGCTTTATATGTTATGTAGAATACCAAAGTACAACTTGATTATCTTGAACTCTAAGAAAATCAAAGCTTAAAACCCCAATCATAACATAAAAGGTTCTACAAAAATGATATATTATGTGTTGATTATGTTGATTAGTGTTAACTAGTGTGTATGATTGATTGTTATGTCAAGTAGGTTGTGAAGTGTGATGATCTTGCATGAACTTAGCTAAGAATGATAATTGTTTAGATCTAAATAAGACCATCACCTTCATAATCCATGAACTTAAACACTAAACTTGAAAGTGATTTTTAACAAATATAACTTTTACAAGAAGTTATGAGCATGATTTGTAATATAAGGATCTTGAAAAGTAACATAAACAAGTTTATGTACATGGATGAACTAGCGGATGATTATAAAAAGTGTTTTATTTTTTTAAAGGTTTTTTTTTAAATATATATACAAAGCTCATACGGAAATGAAGGTGTTTATGTGTGATATAGGCATGACAAGTATGATATGGAACTTAATTGTGATTTTGGGTATTAAAATATCGTTTAAAATACGTTTTGAAAACGTGGAAAACGCCTTAGTTTAGGGGAAACTATGGCGAAATTTCTAAAATCCTAATCGCAATTAAGGTGTAATTAAAGGGTGATTAACAAGACTAAACGCGATTATTGACCTTAATCATGACTATGCAAGTCTTAATGGTAAAGATTAAGTCTTAAACTCCTAAGTGTTCTTAAACACTTATGTATAAATTTTCATAAGTTAACAATGGAAATATTATATAATATATATATATATATATTTCGAAAGAAAAATTATATATATTTGGAAAACTCTAACTTATGTGTATAAATACTTGTGTGTATTTATGTGTATGGATTAGAAAGTTAGGAAAATACTAAGAAAATACAAATACACCACACATGAGAACCTTTAAATACTTGGAGATTAACAAGTATAAAAATACATATGGGAATATATACAAACATGCTCGTGTTATGTCTCTAAATGCGAAGCGGACAACAGACAAAACGAACATCGGACAAACCGTCACATAAATATATAAATTGGCAAAACAATATATATCCAAAACCGACACCAAATACAATAGAAGTTCGGTAATAAATATATATACCGTCACCGACAACGACTGACCATATCATCACGATGAGTAGTATACATCTTACCGATGGCCTTTGGGCATTTTCGTCACAAAAATATATATTAACGACTACACGACGAACGCTAAAAATAATATATTTTTAGACACTTGGAAATATATATTTTCGACACATCTAAATTCCGGAAAGTGTAACACAAATAAACCAAGTGTAATAACACAAGTATATGAGTATACTGATGCGTACAAATACTTATACCAAAACATATAGTATCATACAAGAATTACAAGTAGTGTACATGCACAATGTATACATGCAAATGCATACAACGGAACAATTTGCATATGCAAAGTAACATTTGCATATATAATGGTGCAAATGCATACAATAAAACAATTTGCATATAAAATGAAATATTTGCATATACCATGGAACAAATGCATACAACAAAACAATTTGCATATACAAGTAACAATTGCATATATAATGGTGCAAATGCATACAACAAAACAATATGCATATACAATGCAATATTTGCCTATACCATGAAACGAGGACATACAAAAGATCAATTTGCATATACAAAGGAACATATACTTATACATGTGAACGAGGTTCACTATGCTTAAAATATGTATTGGAAGAATATATAAAACACGTAACGAACTTATACCGTGCGCGGCACCGAGATGCTTATGGGCTAGGCCCACTCACACCCTGTGTAACACGGAGACTCAAATGGGCTAGGCCCATTCTCAATTGTGCGAGGCACAAAGACTCTTATGGTTAGCCCCACTTACACCGTGTGTGACACAGAGACTCAAATGGGCTAGGCCCATTCTCACTTGTGCGAGGCACAAAGACTCTTATGGTTAGCCCCACTTACACCGTGTGTGACACAGAGACTCAAATGGGCTAGGCCCATTCTCACTTGTGCGAGGCACAAAGGCTCTCATGGGCTAAGGCCACTAATACTCGTGCGAGGCATGAAGACTCATGAAGGGCGAGGCCCGTTCATACACAACGTATATATATATATATATATATATATTTTATACATATATATATATGATATATACATATATATATGTATATATATATATGTATATATATGAAGTATATATATATATACCAATGGATGAACATACAAACAAATGGCAACATATTAGCATATACACGAGGGTTCCAAATAAATAACAAACACAAACTTAACATCGTTCAAGATGACTAACGCGTACGAGGTCTAGAAGAGACCAAAGTGTCTAATGAGTTAGAGCACATGTAGGTTGACTCACGCTTTTGGAACACTATTTGCTAGCACAATCTTTGGACGCAAATCTATGAGTTCATGTCCCCCTATTCTCTTAAATGTTTTCGGTTTTACAATCTCGGGGGGGGGGGATACATGTTTCGATGGTATGGTTTAGCTATGGAATGAA
The DNA here is from genome assembly GCA_947069175.1 of Scalesia atractyloides. NCBI lineage: Eukaryota > Viridiplantae > Streptophyta > Magnoliopsida > Asterales > Asteraceae > Scalesia > Scalesia atractyloides. The sequence continues at coordinate 45,101,111 of CAMTDV010000022.1, forward strand.
ATATTGGATCATGTGCGAATAGGGTCTCACTTAAGCGTCATTAATCTTTTTATAAGACCACAAACAAGAGTTGTAGATATATCGGGTGTAGGCGAGCCCCACTCATGGGTCCTTGTGTGGCCGCATGTAGTGCTTTTGTTGTCCCAACCGGGTGGACCGATATGAAATCGCCTAGGGTTGAGTGCTTCCTATGTCGTCGCACTTATTAATGTCCTTGCAAAACATTAATGATCATATGTTCATTGACGCTTTACATACCACATTGTGTTGGTGCATATTTGTGACAACATCTAAGATTTGGTCTTTGGATGTCTTGTAATTAGTAAAACGATAAACAGTTAGTGGGTTTAGTTTTGTAATAGTTATTTATAGTGATTGGGCTAAACTGACCCTCATTATAGGGAGTGGTAGGCGAATTGGGCCTAGATCAATTTGCAGCCCATGTGGTTAAACCCTAGCCTAGTTGCAAACCTTTCTCTATATAAAGAGAGTTTTGCATTAGGGTTAAGGTTGCTCAGTTAGTCACTTTAGAGAGAGTTGAGAGAGAATTCGTAGAGAGCTTGGCTTGGACGAATTCGAGTGATCTAGATTGATTGTAATCGTAGTGATAGATAATCAATAATTCCTACTCGTTTTTCTGTAAAATCTAATCTAGAGGATTCCGTACTCTAGACTGGATAGACAATTAGGGGACCTACAATTAGTATCAGAGGATTCGGCTCTTATTTTGCTTGGTTCAGAATCGTAACAGTAGGAAAAGTTGATGTTTGGGACGTTTTTGACGGCTGGTTTGCAATTTGAAGGCTGTTCAAGGGAATCTGTTGTTGTTTCGGATAAACACCAAGGATTTCAGATAGAAGACTAGCATCTCGGATCATAAGTGAAGCATCTAGGATCAGAAATTTGCATGCTGGATCAGAAAACTTGCATTTCGAATCACAAATAGTGCATCTCGGATCATTGGTGTTGATCTCTGATCATCTCGGATTGCATCTCGGATCAAAACAGTTTATTTCGGATAAATTGGGAAGCATCTCGGATAAACTAGGAAGCATCTCGGATCATAACAGTGCATCTCTGATTGTTGGTATTGATTTCGGATCATCTCGGATCATCTTGAATACCATCTCGGATCACTGTTCTGAATTATCATCTCGGATTGGTGTCTCGGATCACTGTTTCGAATTTCCATATCGGATTAACAATCCAAGTTACTATTCCGAATTGGGTACTGTTCCGAGTTGAGCTCGAAAAGGTGGAAAGTAAACTAGCTGACATAATCGGAGATAAACGTTTTTGTACACAGAATTTGATCCATAAACAATGTTGACAAACGACTGCACGGTTAGACTCGTGTTATTTTTAGCAAAAACAAGGCACAAAAATTCCTAAAATCGCTCTCGGACATTATACATCGTTGGATCTATATTGTCTAGACGAGTCTAAAGTACAATTTGGTAATAACACTTTTCGGACAAATTTTTAAACGTTTTTAGCGAGCCAGTTCGGTAAAAATGTCGAATATGTCAAACTTGAACGAATTATTATGGATGGAACATGAGGCACGCACAACTAACAAACCGCCAAAGATGTTGAAGGTAGAAAATTACCTTACATGGAAGGATAGATTTCAGTCGTTCATTCAATATCAGGACACACGGATGTGGATATGTATTCAAGATGGGTACATAAACCTAACTCATGACTTTGAAGGCAGACAACATGTCACTGCCTATGTAAACATGTCAGAGGCTGATAAGAGAATGTATGAGGCTGAGAAGAAGGCCTTAGCTGCAATAAAGATGTCGTTACCTGATGGCATCAAACATACATTCAAGCGATATACTACTTCGAAGGAGATGTGGGATGCTGTAGAGAAGAGGTATGAGGGCAATCCTGATGTGAAGAAAAACGAAGTTGACTTACTGAAGAAGCAATTTGCTGTCTTTAAAGGCATGAGAAATGAGTCCTTTGAAGATATCATCACGAGATACTATTATCTAATGTCAGAAATGGACAATTATGATATAGAGGGATACACAGGCGTTGAGATAAACGATAAGTTGCTAGATGCTTTACCTGCCAAATGGGATATTTATACTCTTATGATAAAGGGTGAAGCTGATTATGAAGATAAAGACTTGGAAGAGGTTGTTGGGAAAGTGAGAGCTTATGAGCTCAACATGAACAAGAAGGAAACTGGATATGATCAGGTTCAAGATTCGGGAATTTATAAAGGGATTCCATCTTCATCTTCCAACAATGCTTCAAGTGATTCAGCATTACGTTTCTCTCACGTGAAAATGAGTAGGTTATGACAAATGCTGACGGTGATGTATGTTTTGTAGCTGCTTCAGGAGGATCATACGGGGCAAAGAGACAACAAGCTAGCAATAATAACAACGGTACATGGTCTATGCCTCTGAGTGTCAAGGCCGCTGAAGATCATCTGGCCTTGCTTGCTTCATTTGTTGCTTCATATGAGAACTACATTCAGGGAAGAATATCTGATCCTGCTACTTTTGATGAAGATTATGATTAGATTGACCCTGATAACCTAGAGGAGATGGATTTGCAATGGCAGATGGCCATGATCTCTAGAAGAGTGAAGAGATTCATGAATAGGACTGGAAGAAAGTTCGTTGGAAAGAATGTAGGTTTTGACAAGTCTAAAGTGGTATGTTACAATTATCAAAATTACGGACACTTTGCTAGAGAATGTCAAATAGCTAAGACTGAATCTCATTCTAGCTCATCTTTTCAAGATTTTCCTAGTCATGGTTCAAGCAACAGGAATGCATCAACTAACACTGGATCAAAGGCCTTGACCTCTACTGCTAGAGAAGGTTCTTATGATTGGAGTGTTCATTTGGAAGGTGATGACAATGCCACACAGGCTTTCATGGCTGAGATAGCCCCAGTTGATGATGCAGAAGTAAAGGCTGATGCTGAGGTAGAACAAGAGACTATAGCTGACAAAGTTGATGATGATCAGACGACTGAAAACATGAAATCTGATGTAGAACAAAATGCTGCAGATAAGAAGATGGCTGCAGATTTAGCTGCTTTCATGGCTAATCTAAGCAAATCAAAAGGAGAGGTACATTCTAAATTTGGTAGTTCTGTTTGCTTAAAATGTCTTGAACTGCAAAGTGAAGTTGACAGGTTAACAAAACAAAACCAAAGTCTGGTAAATGAGCTCTCGAGCGTAAAAGAATCACACTTTTCCTTAAAAAGAAACGAGTCATTATATTTGAAGAAAGTTAAAGGTTATGAAGAAGAAATCAATATTTTAACTTGTAAACTAAATGAAAAACTTCAAATTATTGACTTAGCTCATGATAAGATGAGTGAGAAAACAAAAGAGATTTCTGAAAAATGCCAAGAGTTGTCAGAAGAAAAGTAATGACAACATGATGAATGGCTTGAAGAAAAGTAATGACAAAACAAGTGTGGGCTTCAAAGGTTTCAATGAAGTTCCACCACCTCTTGTTCATGACTATTCTTTCTTGCCAGACGAAGAAGAGCTAACAGACTTTGTGTCAACTACACCTAGTAGTTCCACATCAGGGAATGTTGACGTGTCTGAACATGCCAAGTAGTTAATAACAGGGAAGCGGTTTTGAAAATAAAGAATACACACCCTAAGAATAAAAAGCAATTTTTTGTTAAAAAATTTTGATTTTGTTAAAGGGAGTGATATGAAAGAAGAGACCACTGTTATTGAAATAGAGTCAAATGTGCAGTTTGCTAAAAATAAAAACATAGAAAAATCAGAAATTGAGTAAACTAAACAAGATCCTTCAAGGGCATCATCATCATCATCGTCACCTGATGAATCTAAACCAGTGACTTCAATTAAGAAGTCTTTGGCTAGAAGTTCGTGCTTTAAATGTCACGACAGGGGTAGCTAGCTGCTGTCCTAACAAAAAGAATGAAGCACATGTGAGTGAGAGAAAGAGAGAGAAATCACCAGAAAAAATTGGTGATGGTGAGAAGAAGGTTACTAACTCACTGAAGACATCTGCTACGGAGACTCTAGTTAGGAGTGATGGATATTGGATGGATGTTCTGGTGGTTGATGAATCTGGATGACCCAAGACCATTAAAGCTTGGGTCCCCCAATCTAACCATTTTTTGTTGGGTTGTCCAGGAGTTGCTAAGGAGGATTATCAACTTGTGGTATGTTGATAGTGGCTGCTCCAGGCACATGACGGGGGATGCGAGATTGTTGACTAAGTTTGAAAATATAGATGAAGGTTATGTGAATTTTGAAGATGCTAAAGGAGGGCACATTACAGGTCGAGGAAAAGTGACCAAAGGGAAGATCACATTGGACAAAGTGAACTATGTCGAGCAGCTGAAGCACAATCTGATGAGCGTGTCTCAAGTCTGCGACAAGGGTCACTCGGTCCACTTTACTAAGTTTGAAGCTTTGGTGTTGAAACCGGGTTTGGTGATATCGAATGATTGGATCGTGATGAGAGCGCCAAGGAGAAATGACACTTATGTCATGAACATCGGTGCTATGGATTCTTCCATTGTGGTGGCGTGTTTATTGTCAAAAGCATCTGAGGCTGAGTCAATGCTGTGGCACAGACGCATGGCCCACATCTACTATCGAAAAATGAATTATATTATTGAAAATAGTTTAGTGGAAGGGGCGCCAGCGAAGAGGTTTCACGTGGAAGATAAATGTCTTCCATGTTAAAAGGGAAAACAATATATGAAACCTAACAAGTCCAACATTAAATTCCATAGATGCCCCATATGAATTACTTCATATGGATCTTTTCGGTCCAGTGAATGTAAGGAGCATAGGTGGAAAGTACTATTGTTTAGTTGTCACAAATGATTACTCATGGGTTTTCTTTTTAGGTACAAAAGACGAGATAACGTAGATGCTGATAGATTTGTTTAAAAAATTGGAAAATGTCCATGCTGCACGGTCAAAAGGATAAGGAGTGATAATGGCATGAAATTCAAGAATCAGATTCTGAATCTTTATTGTCTTCGCAAGGGAATTGAACATCAATATTCTGCTCCTTATACACCTAAACAGAATGGAGTCGCTGAGAGGAAAAACCAGACGTTGATTGAAGCCTCTAGGACTATGCTTTCTGATTCAAAGCTTCCAGTTCTTTTCTGGGGAAAAGCTATGAACATAGCTTGTTATGTCCTAAACAAATTTTGACGGTTGAACAGTTTAACAAAACATAGCACGAACTATTGTTTAACTGGAAACCAAACTTGAAAGGCTTTGAACCATTTGGATTACCCTGCACCATTGTGCGAAATAAGGATAAGCAAAAATTCGGTGAGGTGGATACTTTCAAGGTTATATGACTGCAACACCAAATAAAAGGGTTTTTAATCTAAAAACTGGTAAAATTGAGGTTGTGTTTAACATGGATATCACTAGTTATTCACCTCAATAATCAAGGAGTGGTCCTGCTATATTATATGATTATGATAGCGTTTTTAATTCATTTTATATTCCTGAGTTTTCCAATGCAGATGAGTCTCAAGTGATCCAAACTGTGATCAGTGAATATGAAGAAGGTGACTTCATGCCTAGATTGAGTATATCAATGACAGGTCCTCCAAAAACTTCCTCCAGTGTAGCTCCACAGGATTCAAGTGATAGTGAGTCGGAACCTATTCAAGGGGAGGATTTTACTAATCCGTTTGCTAATAAGAAAATTCAGGGGGTGGCTCTAATCTGGGAGATAATTTAGTTGTTGACACCATTGCTACTACACGCGCAAATATAGATCATCCAGTTGAGAACATCATAGGTGATGCTGCTGTTGGTGTTCAGACAAGAATAGGTGTGATCGAAGGTTCTTGTTTATTTACTTCGATTCAGAAGACTGGGATGATACATGAGTGTTTCTATGGCTGCTTTATTGCCCAAGAGGAGCCGAAGAATGTTCACATGGCTCTAAAAGATAATTATTGGGTTGATGCTATGCAAGAGGAACTAGCTCACTTTAAGAAGTTGAAAGTTTGGGAGCTAGTTAACTTGCCTGAAGGAGAAAAGGAAATAGGCACCAAGTGGGTGTTTAAGTGAAAGAAAGACGACCGGGGATCGTGACAAGGAATAAGGCACGGCTAGTGGTGAAAGGGTTTAATTAGCAAGAGGGGATTGATTACAATGAAGTGTTTGAACCAGTAGCTAGGTTGGAAGCAATTTGTTTGTTCCTAGCTTTTGCTTCATTCAAGGGCTTCAAAGTTTTTGCGTTTCTTTACGGGAAAGTCCAAGAAGTGGTGTATGTTTAAAACTAGATGGGTTTACTGATCCAGATTATCCAGATCGGGTCTATCGACTTGATAAGGCATTGTATGGATTGCATCAGGCACCTAGGGCGTGGTATGAGACACTGTTAGCACATTTATTAAAGAATGATTTTGAAAGAGGTTAGATTGACAGTACACTTTTCAATAGAAAGAAGGAAGACTTTCTATTGGTATAGGTATATGTAGATGATATTATTTTTGGGTCATCTGATGAGAACATATGTCATGAATTCGAGGAGGTAATGAAGAACAAGTTCGAAATGAGTGTGAGGTGAACTATCTTACTTTCGGTTTGCAAGTTGAACAAAGGAAGGATGAGATGTTTATACATCAGACGAAGTATGTGTATGACATTTTGTCTCGTTTCAAAATGGAGGATTGCGCTACTTTCAACACACCTATCTGGGAGAATCACAATCTTGGTCCAAATCATGAGAGTGTGGAGGATGTTGATCCAACTCAGTACAGGGCAATGATTGGTTCTCTAATGTACTTGACTACTTCAAGACCAGACATCATGTTCGCAGTGTGTCTTTGTGCCAGTATTAAGCGAATCCAGAAGAGTCACATATGAAAGCGGTGAAGCGGATTCTTCGTTATTGAAGGGGAAACCTAAACTTGGTTATGGTATCCAGCTGCTAGTGAATTGAAGTTTGTCGCTTTCACTGATTCGGACTTTGGAGGATGCAAATCAACCAGAAAGTCTACCACAGGTGGTTGTCAGTTCTTAGGAGGGAGGATTGTGTCATGGCAATGCAAGAAGCAGTCTTGCATGTCTACTTCTACATGTGAAGCTGAATATATTGCTGTGGGTAGCTGTTGCTCTCAGGTTCTCTGGATACAACTGCAGATGCGCGATTACGGTTTGAATTCACTCGTACTCCTATTATGATAGACAACATGCCACTATTTCAATCACAAACAATCCCGTAAAACACAGTCGCACAACACATATTGACATTTCTCATAACTTTATACGGGATTGTGCTGAAAAGAAATTGATTGAACTACATAGAGTCGACACACTAGATAACCTAGCAGATCTTTACACAAAAGCATTTGACAGGGCTCATTTTGAACATTTAGTCAAACTCAACGAGATGAGGAATCCTGAATAACCAGTTTTCCATAAGTATTTTTAAATAATTTATTGTTTTCAAAAATCAAAATATAAAAAATAGAAAATCAAAAATGAGTTTTCACTGTGTGGAAAAGAAGAAATGATAGTACATCAACAAGTTAGAGTGTCACACTGAAATTAAAATTAAATTTACTTAAGTGTGATAGTAGCTTCATCATATAATGTACCAGTAGGCAAAAAGCATGAAATAATCAACTTACCTTGGTGATATAAACATAACGAACTGTGTATGAGTGGCTAACATATCAGTGGCGTATGGTTTTATAAGCTTAAATCTTGCATTGATAGATTGCCAAAATCTAAGATTTTAGGTCTTTATATCATTATTTCATTCGGGATATCAGGGTTGTTATTCTGCTGCATCCAGATATATGCTGACCTAGGCACAACCAGGATATCTTAAAAGAGCTAAAATGCCAAATCCAAGAAATTTAAGAAGCTCTCCTAGAGAGTCATTCAAATGTGCAAAATGCATAAATCGTACCAAAATTTGGTATTTTCCCTAACCCTCGTTGGATATTGGTCTCTTTGCTGTAAGGAAGTACTAACATGTTCACCAATTATCTAACTTTGTAAATAAAAAAGAATGAAGTTCAATATACTCACCTATTATGAGGAATCTTTGTGCATACCTTGATCATGGTGGTATGTCCTGAAGTGGGACACACTAGTATATCAGTATAAAATTACCTTAACATATTACTAGGTAATGGTACTTGAAATGTTCATGTCTTTTGTTTAAGTGGATAAACAATACTGGTAATCATCCTAAACTGCTTTTCATGAAACTTACATATAGAATCATCTAATAGTGTGAAAACAATATGATATTGCTGATATGATCTTCTTCCCGTGATTCTCACAAAAACAGAGTGTTCATTATTTTGTTATTTATTTGCTTTTAGAAAATATAGAAATCCAAAAAGATTTTCTTTGACTTGTAAATTCGTAGCATACGGAATAAGGTTGTTCATGGAGGAGTTGTTACCGATAGGGGAGACGGTGTTAGCAGATGAGTTCAATATTTTAAAATCTTGCAGGTTCAGTGTGCTTAAAATTTAAGTTTTTGGTTTGAGTTGAAAATTGCTTAATCTGTGATACAGTTTTACCATCTCTTGAATAATAATAATTTGTTAACTTGTGTTGAAAAACTCTTATGGTTTCTCGAGATGTTTGTTGGTCCATATTTGTGACAACAACTTAGATTTGGTCTTTGGATATCTTGTAATTAGTAAAACGATAAACAGTTAGTGGGCTTAGTATTGTAATAGTTAGTTATAGTGATTGGGCTAAACCAGACCCTCATTATAGGGAGTAGTAGGCAAAGTGGGCCTAGATCAATTTGCAGCCCATGTGGTTAAACCCTAGCCAAGTTGCAAACCAGTCTCTATATAAAGAGAGTTTTGCATTAGGGTGAAGGTTGCTCAGTTAGTCACTTCAGAGAGAGTTGAGAGAGAATTCGTAGAGAGATTGGCTTGGACGAATTTGAGGGATCTATATTGATTGTAATCGTTGTGATAGATAATCAATAAAGATCGGATTTATTGTGATTGTTGTTCCTACTCGTTTTTCTGTATAAATCTGATCTAGAGGATTCCGCACTCTAGATTGGATAGACGATTCTGTGAAGATCCATGCGGATTAGGGGACCTACACATTGTTATATATGAACTCTCAAATGTTTTTAAGATCATTTGTTAGGAACTCAAAACGCATTAACTTGCCAACTTTTGTTGATGTTTTAAACTTACATGTATTTCAGGAAACTAAGTGGATCTTTGCTCGGTTGGTTAAAAGAAGTCAAGGTTATCAAGAATACGATGTCATCCTATTTTGAAGAGTTTGGTCCATATATTCCGTCTTCGAAGGAGTTATAGGATGCAAAGCCTTTGTCACACCCTGACCCGCAGCGGAAATAAGAGTCGGGGCATAATTGGGTTATCACCAAAGCACATGACATTTACTATTATGTTTCATAATTAAATGAAGTCAAAGTTACATTTCTCAAACATTCAAACATGTTCATTCATTACAAAGGAAAATAACCAAACATAATAATCTAAATACTAAATCGTTTTATTTCTTCTAATCCAGGTCCTACGTGTTCCTAGCTGCTGCTGGTTCACCTGTATCATGTGTAAAATGGGAGGTTTTTTTGGGTCAACATAAGTTGGCGAGTGAACCTTATAGATAAACATTTAATAATGATTTTTCTGGTTAGTTTATCAATAAAATATTGTGCATAATCATAAAAGAGCATATGTATGAAATCAAGCAATGGCAACATCAGTTACAATTATAACATACATTAACAATCGATAGCATACATGAACATACCAACATCATATGATAATTAACATAAATGAACTGTGAGATGAAGGCTCAATCAAACGGAGCCGATCGTATTGCATGAACTAAAAATGTAAATTGAACTGTGCGCTCAAGGCTCAATCAAACGGAGCCGAGCGTATTGCATGAACTGAAAATGTAAATTGAACTGTGCACTCAAGGCTCAATCAAACGGAGCCGAGCGTATTGCATGTATTGAAATGTAAATAAAATGACCGATCAAGGCTCAATCAAACGGAGCCGATCGTGCGGGCACGCCCTGATCAACCGCATAATAAAATGGGGATCAAACTCAACCTCGAGGGATGGGGAGCTACGGCCTCAGCAATTGCATGTACTGAAATAATAATTTGTAAACAATAATAACTACTTATCAGCAACAACTAACACACATGTCATGATATGATATATGCACAATAACTTAGTTATAATAAGTAAATGAACAAGACACATGATACACCCCAAAAATGTGATTAAAACGGGGAATTTGAAGGGTTCACTCACATTGGGTGCGTTGGATTTGAGTTGGTGAGATGCGCACGATTTAGACGAAGCGAGTCAACGAGGAATCACTGACCTAAATAATAATGGGAAAAATATATTAAATGGATGGATTTTATTAAAGATTTTAATGGGATTTTTAGATATATTTTTGTGAGTTTATGGCTATTTTCTATCCTTAAAAATGTTATTTTTAAGTATTTTTAATTGATTTTTAATTTAAATTAAACAAATAAATATTTAAAAAAAAAATATTTTTTTTCTACTGTTTGACCGTTGACCGTTGACCGGTTCGGTCAGCGGTAATACTTGCGCCGTGCGGGATTCGAACCGGTGACCTTCCGTTCACGCGCACGTAGCTCTACCAACTGAGCTACGTGACTAACCCGTTAGAAATCCAGTTCTTATTATATTTATACACTTATTCGAATTTACCGAAAGTTCCTTTATTTTGCAAAACGTTTTAATCTCATTGAACCGGTGTTTGGGACGGGACTCGATCGCGCGACGTGTAGTTTGTTTTGCACACAGTCCACCGCTGGACTGTGTGTCTAACCCGGTTATATTCTTGATTTATATTATACTTAACAACTACTCGTTTCAACCCGGTTAGTTTATGAATAAAAAGGAATGTTTATTACGCAGAGTGTGTGTAGTAAGGATCGAACTCGCGACGTGATTATAAAATGTGCACACAGTCCACCGCTGGATTGTGTGTCTAACCCGTTTATAAACCGAATTTTAATTACTCTTATGTTCTGAAATAAGTTCATCTTCTTCGTCGTATAAACTGTCAGCGCATTCCAACTGGTTAAGATTGGATTTTGCGACTTAAACACTATCAGTAATTCAATATTAAGGAATGAAAAAAGTTTAAAGAACAGGATTTACCGATTGGAGATAAACACAGGAATCCGGCGAGAGTTTTGTCGGTGCAGAAATTGAGCTCCGACTGTTGGAACAATTAACGGTGTGGGTCGATTATTTATAGAGTTAAATCATCTAAACAAGGTTTAAATGAAGTGTAGGATGTCTTACCCTTTCACAGCGAAACTCCGGCAATTTCAGGAACTTTCCGGCGAAAATGGGATTTCCGATAAGTGTTGGCTAAGATTGGTTCTGATGATGGAATTGTGTTAGAGATTGACTAATCACATGATTTAAACAAAAAGAGTCGAATAATTTACCATGAAAATGCAAGTCCCGGTTTTCCGGTGAGTTGCAGAAAATTTCCGGCGATCGATTTTAGAAGGTTTTACGGCTCAGAGTCTTGACGAAAATGAAATTGAGTGTTGATGTGGTAGTTATGAAACGCGCAAATGATCAGGACTTGGATTAAATCAGAGATTGGTACATTTTCAGTTACAAATACCGAAAGTGATGAGAACTTTAAGTTCAATCAATTAGGACTTAATTGGAAACCGATATTCATCGGTTATGAGCTAGACAAACGAAGTCGAAAAGATTCAGCGTTCAATTTGCCGATTTCCGTTATTCAGCTATCACTATCCGTTAATTCGTGTTTGCGTATAAAACTCAATTGTTTTCCTAATATCAACAGAAAACAATTGGTGGCGGAGTGGTTTGGAGACGGAAAGATAAGTTGTTGTATGCAGTTGACCCGGGTTCGAGTCCGGTCAGCTCCAAATATTTTTTATTTATTTTATTTTAACTTTTTATCAAATATAATTTTTATAGTTTAGTTTATATATTAATTATGTAACGTTTAAACTCAAAATACTCATAAATACTTAATGTCATTTCATAACTTGGTAATTGATTACAAAACGGAGCGGGTTTTGGAGACCCGATTTATACAAATGTTACAGTATCCCCTACTTTTAGGAATTTCGTCCCGAAATTCAAACAGTTGAAGTAGTAGGGAAAAGATGAGGGTATTTTTCACGCATTGAGTCTTCACGTTCCCAAGTAAACTCAGGTCCCCGTTTCGACTCCCAGCGTACCCTAACAATAGGAATTCGACTTCGACGTAGACGCTTTTCTCCATAGTCCATAATCTCTACTGGCCTTTCAATAAAATGCATGGATTCATCAATCTGAATATCCTCCAGTGGAATATGAAGATTCTCATCAGCGAGGCACTTCTTCAAGTTCGACACGTGGAATGTGGGATGAATTCTGTCGAGTTCTTCCGGTAGGTCAAGCTTGTAAGCTACAGGACCTACTCTTTCGAGTATCTTGAAAGGTCCTACGTAACGTGGTGCTAGCTTTCCCTTTTGACCAAAACGAACTACTCCCTTCCACGGTGACACTTTTAAAAGCACATGATCACCAACGCTAAACTCCAAGGGCTTCCGTCGTTTATCTGCGTAGCTCTTTTGACGACTTTGAGCCGCTAGAAGATTGTTTCGGATTTGATGAATCTTATCTGTTGTTTCTTGGATCAATTCCGGACCAGTAATTTGGGCTTCCCCAATTTCGTGCCAACAAACAGGAGATCGACACTTTCGACCATATAAAGCTTCAAAAGGTGCCATGCCGATGCTAGAATGATAACTGTTGTTGTACGAAAATTCGACTAACGGTAGGTGGGCGTCCCAATTTCCCTTGAAGTCTATGACACATGCTCTAAGCATGTCCTCAAGGGTTTGAATGGTGCGCTCAGACTGTCCATCAGTTTGAGGATGATAGGCGGTACTGAGATCTAGTCGAGTGCCCATAGCGGATTGTACTGCCTGCCATGTTCGTTAGGTGAAGCAACCATCACGATCAGAAATAATACTTAACGGAACTCCATGACGGCTGACGATTTCGTTGATATAAATACGAGCAAGCTTTTCGTTCTTGAAATCTTCTCGAATAGGGATAAAGTGAGCTGATTTTGTGAGTCAGTCTATAATCACCCATATAGTGTCATACCCACTAGAAGTGCGAGGTAACCCGGTAATGAAATCCATGGTTATATTTTCCCACTTCCAGACAGGTATTTCTGGTTGGACCAGAAGTCCTGAGGGTCTTTGGTGTTCAGCCTTTACTTTGGAACAAGTGAGACACTTGGAAACAAAAACGGCAATATCTTTCTTCATTCCAGGCCACCAATAGGTGTACCGTAGGTCTTGATACATCTTATCGGCTCCTGGGTGTATAGAATATCGCGACTTATGGGCTTCATGCATGAGTGTTTCACGAAGATTGATGTGGTTAGGAATCCATATACGATCTAGGTAATACAAAATACCATCAGATTTAGTTTCCAGCTTTAGCTCGGCTCCACAGGACATCTCTTTTTGTACATCTTCCTCTGTTATTGAAACGTGTTGTGCTTCTCGAATTTGATCCTTAATATTGGTTATAATTTGCGAACATAGAAGATGAATGGAGTTCGCATAACCCTTTCGACTGAGTGCATCAGCCACCACATTCGCTTTACCAGGGTGGTATCTGATTTCACAGTCGTAATCATTTAGGAGTTCGACCCATCTTCGTTGCCTCATATTTAACTCTTTCTGATTGAAGATATGTTGAAGACTCTTGTGGTCAGTGTATATTTCACACTTCGTACCATAAAGGTAATGTCTCCATATCTTAAGAGCGAATACAACGGCTCCAAGTTCAAGGTCATGAGTGGTGTAGTTCTTTTCGTGTGTCTTGAGTTGCCTTGAGGCATAAGCTATGACTTTTCCTCTTTGCATGAGAACGCATCCTAATCCTTGCCCTGACGCGTCGCAATAGACTACAAAATCATCACAACCTTCAGGAAGAGTGAGGATTGGTGCCTCACAAAGTTTTTGCTTGAGAGTTTGAAAAGCTTCTTCTTGCTTGGGCCCCCATACAAATGGTTTCCCTTTATGGGTTAAAGCCGTGAGTGGCACCGCAATGCGAGAGAAGTTTGAAATGAATCGACGATAGTAACCAGCAAGTCCAAGAAAAGACCTTACTTCGGTTGGCGTACGTGGAGCTTGCCATTCTTGAACTGCTTTGATCTTTGATGGGTCCACATGTATTCCTTTGTCATTGACCACATGCCCAAGAAATTGCACCTCTTTAACCAGAATTCACATTTAGAGAACTTGGCATAAAGCTTTTCCTTTTCTAGAAGTGCAAGAACAAGTCGCAGATGACGCTCATGATCAGCTTTGGATTTTGAATAGATAAGAATATCGTCAATGAACACAATAACAAATCGATCAAGGTAAGGTTTGCAGACTCTATTCATTAGGTCCATGAAAACAGCTGGTGCGTTGGTTAATCCAAACGGCATAACCATGAACTCATAGTGACCATATCGAGTTCGAAAAGCAGTCTTAGGGACGTCTTCTTCATGCACCCTAAGCTGATGATAGCCCGATCGAAGGTCGATTTTCGAAAAGCAACTGGCACCTTGTAGTTGGTCAAGAAGGTCATCTATACGAGGTAAAGGATATCGATTTTTGATAGTTAACTTGTTGAGCTCTCTGTAATCGATGCACATGCGAAAAGATCCATCCTTCTTCTTTACAAAAAGTACAGGTGCACCCCAAGGCGATGAGCTGGGGCGTATAAATCCCTTGTCAGTCAACTCTTGCAATTGACTGGCTAGCTCTTGCATTTCAGAGGGGGCTAACCTATATGGAGATTTTACCACTGGTGTAGCACCAGGTATAAGATCGATACGAAATTCGACATCTCTGATTGGAGGAAGTCCTGAAATGTCGTCAGGAAAAACTTGTGGAAAATCTTTTACAACAGGAATATCTTCAAGTTTCTTTTCTGCGGTCCCCTTCTTGATGATATGGGCTAAAAACGCGACATAATTCTTGCGAAGGTATTTCTGAGCTTGAAGACAAGACATTAAGTTGAGTCCTTTCGCTGAGGTTTCTCCAATAATTCGAAGAGTCTGACCGTTTGAAAGTGGAATACGAATAAATTTCTCACGACATACAACCTCCGCATTATGCTGACTGAGCCAATCCATTCCGATTATGATGTCGAAACTTCCCAGCTTCATAGGAATAAGATCGACTGAGAAATCGTGGTCGTTTAGGGTGAGCGTACAGTTACGTAAAATAGAGTCTAACGAAACTGGTTTCCCATCTGCAACTTCCACCGTTATGGATTCCGCGAGCTTATCTCGATTTTTACTTAAGATAGGTTCAAATTCTAATGACACGAAACTTCTATCCGCACCAGTATCAAATAACATAGAGGCATATCTACCATTTATAAGAAACGTACCGTTGACTACATTGCCGTCAGCCCTGGCCTGGTTTGCGTTAATATTGAAAGCCCTTCCTCTAGCAGGTGGAGGAGCTTGGTTTGCTTGGTTCATAGGGTTGGCTTGGGCCTGAGCATGAATAATATTGACCAGTCTTGGACATGAGTTCCTGAAATGACTTGGATCCCCACAATTGAAACATGCCCGCATAGGTTGGCCCATAGGGTAGTTGGGTTGATAGTATGTTTGGGATAAATGTTGAGTGGGTGGAAATGGTTGTTGTTGTTGGGCTTGACCCATAAATTGTTGGTGGGTTTGGGTTATAGGTTGGTGGCGGTTTGTTCGTTGAGGTGCGCGGCAGTGTTGTACAATGTGTCCAGCGCGACCGCAGCTGGTACAGTATTGGCAAGGATAGTCAGGGGAGTGGTGATACTGACAACGGTTACATTTTGGTAGTGGTCCTGTGTATGGTCTTTTGTATGGCGCGGGTGGAGGAGTGGCTTGAGTGATGGGTGCAGCAGGAACAGGGGTGTTGGTGTGGGTGACTGCAAAGTTCCTGTTGTTACGCTTCCTCTTGTTAGCAAATTTAGAGGAAGGAGTGTGGTGGTTTGAGGTTTGTCCCTCAGCAGGGGTTTTCTTCTTTTCTTCCTTGAACTTCCCATTGCGAATTCGGTTTTCGGTCAGTTCTGTTGTCAACTCCATGGCAGCTTCGAGTGTTACCGGTGAAACGCTGAGGACCGAATCTTGGATTTTCGAGGGAAGTCCTCGAATGTAATGTTCGATCAGACGGTAGGTTGGAGTGAATAAGTTTGGTACCATCTGGTTCAACTCCAAGAACCGTTTGTTGTAAGTAGAGTGATCACCATCTTTTTGCTTCAGGGCATGAAATTCATCTTCCAATTTCTTAATCTCACTCCTAGGACATAATCGCCTAGTTATGATTTCCCTTAACTCCTCCCAAGTTAAGGCCATCGCATCTTCCGTTCCCCTCTTTCCCTTCTCGGTATTCCACCAAGTGAGAGCTACACCAAGTAGTCTCCCGGTGGCATAACGAACTTTGCGATCCTCAGGACAATCGCAGTTTAAGAAAACGTTTTCCATCTCCTCGAACCAACGCAGGAGAGCAGTGACTCCCTCACTCCCTTCGAATTTTGGGGGATCGCAGGACTTAAAATGTTTGTAGGTGCATTTGCTGGTAGGAGGGTTGTTGATGATCTGGTCCTGTTGTTGAGGAGGGTTAGTAGGATTTGCAGCAAGGGCTTGTTGTACTTGTACTACGATGTCAGGTAATATCGTGGCCATTTGATTCGCGATATGAGTGGCTAAACGTTCCCGAGAATTTTCTGATTTCCTACTCCTTCGATGCGATCTAGACGACATCTACAGGATCATAAAATGAGAAGATTGTGAGTTTATGGTATCTTTTAGGTGTCATGTGTCTTTAAAAAAAATGAAAATAACATAAATATCAATAATGCAACTACATCCGAAGGATGTCTTGGGTTCGCTCATGTTGGGCCTCAAATGTCCCCCATACCTTCACCTATATAGTCATGTGGGCCCCCATGGCTATTGGCTTGGTAGGATTCACATTAGTATTGGCAATTTAACACTCGCATCCCCCGAATGCTAACCACAAAATATGCTCATGAGATGTTTGGTCGGAACGTGTCCAGGTGTAGACACAATGACAACTCAAAGTGGGATTAGCTCTCACGACGTTTGGTATAGCATGCTTTGGCCTAATAGGTATTTCGTACTCTCATCGTTAGTCCCCAGGTAGGCAAACTGGTCCTTTATTTTGGATTTATACGAATGCCAGCCTAGACAGGACGTTCCGACTACCGGTACTAGTACCCTTCCAGTTACTACATGCCCGTCATGAGAACTCACTTTGATGAGATTTGAAAACACGAAAATCATTGTAAAATCAATCATGATGTGGTGTGTGCTTGCATGGATGTGATATGTTATGATCATACGATATCATGATAGGCATTATCTGATAATACATACTTATGAACATGCTTGTCACACCCGACCGCAGCGGAAATAAGAGTCGGGGCATAATTGGGTTATCACCAAAGCACATGACATTTACTATTATGTTTCATAATTAAATGAAGTCAAAGTTACATTTCTCAAACATTCAAACATGTTCATTCATTACAAAGGAAAATAACCAAACATAATAATCAAATACTAAATCGTTTTATTTCTTCTAATCCAGGTCCTACGTGTTCCTAGCTGCTGCTGGTTCACCTGTATCATGTGTAAAATGGGAGGTTTTTTTGGGTCAACATAAGTTGGCGAGTGAACCTTATAGATAAACATTTAATAATGATTTTTCTGGTTAGTTTATCAATAAAATATTGTGCATAATCATAAAAGAGCATATGTATGAAATCAAGCAATGGCAACATCAGTTACAATTATAACATACATTAACAATCGATAGCATACATGAACATACCAACATCATATGATAATTAACATAAATGAACTGTGAGATCAAGGCTCAATCAAACGGAGCGATCGTATTGCATGAACTAAAAATGTAAATTGAACTGTGCGCTCAAGGCTCAATCAAACGGAGCCGAGCGTATTGCATGAACTGAAAATGTAAATTGAACTGTGCACTCAAGGCTCAATCAAACGGAGCCGAGCGTATTGCATGTATTGAAATGTAAATAAAATGACCGATCAAGGCTCAATCAAACGGAGCCGATCGTGCGGGCACGCCCTGATCAACCGCATAATAAAATGGGGATCAAACTCAACCTCGAGGGATGGGGAGCTACGGCCTCAGCAATTGCATGTACTGAAATAATAATTTGTAAACAATAATAACTACTTATCAGCAACAACTAACACACATGTCATGATATGATATATGCACAATAACTTAGTTATAATAAGTAAATGAACAAGACACATGATACACCCCAAAAATGTGATTAAAACGGGGAATTTGAAGGGTTCACTCACATTGGGTGCGTTGGATTTGAGTTGGTGAGATGCGCACGATTTAGACGAAGCGAGTCAACGAGGAATCACTGACCTAAATAATAATGGGAAAAATATATTAAATGGATGGATTTTATTAAAGATTTTAATGGGATTTTTAGATATATTTTTGTGAGTTTATGGCTATTTTCTATCCTTAAAAATGTTATTTTTAAGTATTTTTAATTGATTTTTAATTTAAATTAAACAAATAATATTTAAAAAAAAAATATTTTTTTTCTACTGTTTGACCGTTGACCGTTGACCGGTTCGGTCAGCGGTAATACTTGCGCCGTGCGGGATTCGAACCGGTGACCTTCCGTTCACGCGCACGTAGCTCTACCAACTGAGCTACGTGACTAACCCGTTAGAAATCCAGTTCTTATTATATTTATACACTTATTCGAATTTACCGAAATTCCTTTATTTTGCAAAACGTTTTAATCTCATTGAACCGGTGTTTGGGACGGGACTCGATCGCGCGACGTGTAGTTTGTTTTGCACACAGTCCACCGCTGGACTGTGTGTCTAACCCGGTTATATTCTTGATTTATATTATACTTAACAACTACTCGTTTCAACCCGGTTAGTTTATGAATAAAAAGGAATGTTTATTACGCAGAGTGTGTGTAGTAAGGATCGAACTCGCGACGTGATTATAAAATGTGCACACAGTCCACCGCTGGATGTGTGTCTAACCGTTTATAAACCGAATTTTAATTACTCTTATGTTCTGAAATAAGTTCATCTTCTTCGTCGTATAAACTGTCAGCGCATTCCAACTGGTTAAGATTGGATTTTGCGACTTAAACACTATCAGTAATTCAATATTAAGGAATGGAAAAAGTTTAAAGAACAGGATTTACCGATTGGAGATAAACACAGGAATCCGGCGAGAGTTTTGTCGGTGCAGAAATTGAGCTCCGACTGTTGGAACAATTAACGGTGTGGGTCGATTATTTATAGAGTTAAATCATCTAAACAAGGTTTAAATGAAGTGTAGGATGTCTTACCCTTTCACAGCGAAACTCCGGCAATTTCAGGAACTTTCCGGCGAAAATGGGATTTCCGATAAGTGTTGGCTAAGATTGGTTTGATGATGGAATTGTGTTAGAGATTGACTAATCACATGATTTAAACAAAAAGAGTCGAAGAATTTACCGTGAAAATGCAAGTCCCGGTTTTCCGGTGAGTTGCAGAAAATTTCGGCGATCGATTTTAGAAGGTTTTACGGCTCAGAGTCTTGACGAAAATGAAATTGAGTGTTGATGTGGTAGTTATGAAACGCGCAAATGATCAGGACTTGGATTAAATCAGAGATTGGTACATTTTCAGTTACAAATACCGAAAGTGATGAGAACTTTAAGTTCAATCAATTAGGACTTAATTGGAAACCGATATTCATCGGTTATGAGCTAGACAAACGAAGTCGAAAAGATTCAGCGTTCAATTTGCCGATTTCCGTTATTCAGCTATCACTATCCGTTAATTCGTGTTTGCGTATAAAACTCAATTGTTTTCCTAATATCAACAGAAAACAATTGGTGGCGGAGTGGTTTGGAGACGGAAAGATAAGTTGTTGTATGCAGTTGACCCGGGTTCGAGTCCGGTCAGCTCCAAATATTTTTTATTTATTTTATTTTAACTTTTTATCAAATATAATTTTTATAGTTTAGTTTATATATTAATTATGTAACGTTTAAACTCAAAATACTCATAAATACTTAATGTCATTTCATAACTTGGTAATTGATTACAAAACGGAGCGGGTTTTGGAGACCCGATTTATACAAATGTTACAGTATCCCCTACTTTTAGGAATTTCGTCCCGAAATTCAAACAGTTGAAGTAGTAGGGAAAAGATGAGGGTATTTTTCACGCATTGAGTCTTCACGTTCCCAAGTAAACTCAGGTCCCCGTTTCGACTCCCAGCGTACCCTAACAATAGGAATTCGACTTCGACGTAGACGCTTTTCTCCATAGTCCATAATCTCTACTGGCCTTTCAATAAAATGCATGGATTCATCAATCTGAATATCCTCCAGTGGAATATGAAGATTCTCATCAGCGAGGCACTTCTTCAAGTTCGACACGTGGAATGTGGGATGAATTCTGTCGAGTTCTTCCGGTAGGTCAAGCTTGTAAGCTACAGGACCTACTCTTTCGAGTATCTTGAAAGGTCCTACGTAACGTGGTGCTAGCTTTCCCTTTTGACCAAAACGAACTACTCCCTTCCACGGTGACACTTTTAAAAGCACATGATCACCAACGCTAAACTCCAAGGGCTTCCGTCGTTTATCTGCGTAGCTCTTTTGACGACTTTGAGCCGCTAGAAGATTGTTTCGGATTTGATGAATCTTATCTGTTGTTTCTTGGATCAATTCCGGACCAGTAATTTGGGCTTCCCCAATTTCGTGCCAACAAACAGGAGATCGACACTTTCGACCATATAAAGCTTCAAAAGGTGCCATGCCGATGCTAGAATGATAACTGTTGTTGTACGAAAATTCGACTAACGGTAGGTGGGCGTCCCAATTTCCCTTGAAGTCTATGACACATGCTCTAAGCATGTCCTCAAGGGTTTGAATGGTGCGCTCAGACTGTCCATCAGTTTGAGGATGATAGGCGGTACTGAGATCTAGTCGAGTGCCCATAGCGGATTGTACTGCCTGCCATGTTCGTTAGGTGAAGCAACCATCACGATCAGAAATAATACTTAACGGAACTCCATGACGGCTGACGATTTCGTTGATATAAATACGAGCAAGCTTTTCGTTCTTGAAATCTTCTCGAATAGGGATAAAGTGAGCTGATTTTGTGAGTCAGTCTATAATCACCCATATAGTGTCATACCCACTAGAAGTGCGAGGTAACCCGGTAATGAAATCCATGGTTATATTTTCCCACTTCCAGACAGGTATTTCTGGTTGGACCAGAAGTCCTGAGGGTCTTTGGTGTTCAGCCTTTACTTTGGAACAAGTGAGACACTTGGAAACAAAAACGGCAATATCTTTCTTCATTCCAGGCCACCAATAGGTGTACCGTAGGTCTTGATACATCTTATCGGCTCCTGGGTGTATAGAATATCGCGACTTATGGGCTTCATGCATGAGTGTTTCACGAAGATTGATGTGGTTAGGAATCCATATACGATCTAGGTAATACAAAATACCATCAGATTTAGTTTCCAGCTTTAGCTCGGCTCCACAGGACATCTCTTTTTGTACATCTTCCTCTGTTATTGAAACGTGTTGTGCTTCTCGAATTTGATCCTTAATATTGGTTATAATTTGCGAACATAGAAGATGAATGGAGTTCGCATAACCCTTTCGACTGAGTGCATCAGCCACCACATTCGCTTTACCAGGGTGGTATCTGATTTCACAGTCGTAATCATTTAGGAGTTCGACCCATCTTCGTTGCCTCATATTTAACTCTTTCTGATTGAAGATATGTTGAAGACTCTTGTGGTCAGTGTATATTTCACACTTCGTACCATAAAGGTAATGTCTCCATATCTTAAGAGCGAATACAACGGCTCCAAGTTCAAGGTCATGAGTGGTGTAGTTCTTTTCGTGTGTCTTGAGTTGCCTTGAGGCATAAGCTATGACTTTTCCTCTTTGCATGAGAACGCATCCTAATCCTTGCCCTGACGCGTCGCAATAGACTACAAAATCATCACAACCTTCAGGAAGAGTGAGGATTGGTGCCTCACAAAGTTTTTGCTTGAGAGTTTGAAAAGCTTCTTCTTGCTTGGGCCCCCATACAAATGGTTTCCCTTTATGGGTTAAAGCCGTGAGTGGCACCGCAATGCGAGAGAAGTTTGAAATGAATCGACGATAGTAACCAGCAAGTCCAAGAAAAGACCTTACTTCGGTTGGCGTACGTGGAGCTTGCCATTCTTGAACTGCTTTGATCTTTGATGGGTCCACATGTATTCCTTTGTCATTGACCACATGCCCAAGAAATTGCACCTCTTTTAACCAGAATTCACATTTAGAGAACTTGGCATAAAGCTTTTCCTTTTCTAGAAGTGCAAGAACAAGTCGCAGATGACGCTCATGATCAGCTTTGGATTTTGAATAGATAAGAATATCGTCAATGAACACAATAACAAATCGATCAAGGTAAGGTTTGCAGACTCTATTCATTAGGTCCATGAAAACAGCTGGTGCGTTGGTTAATCCAAACGGCATAACCATGAATCATAGTGACCATATCGAGTTCGAAAAGCAGTCTTAGGGACGTCTTCTTCATGCACCCTAAGCTGATGATAGCCCGATCGAAGGTCGATTTTCGAAAAGCAACTGGCACCTTGTAGTTGGTCAAGAAGGTCATCTATACGAGGTAAAGGATATCGATTTTTGATAGTTAACTTGTTGAGCTCTCTGTAATCGATGCACATGCGAAAAGATCCATCCTTCTTCTTTACAAAAAGTACAGGTGCACCCCAAGGCGATGAGCTGGGGCGTATAAATCCCTTGTCAGTCAACTCTTGCAATTGACTGGCTAGCTCTTGCATTTCAGAGGGGGCTAACCTATATGGAGATTTTACCACTGGTGTAGCACCAGGTATAAGATCGATACGAAATTCGACATCTCTGATTGGAGGAAGTCCTGAAATGTCGTCAGGAAAAACTTGTGGAAAATCTTTTACAACAGGAATATCTTCAAGTTTCTTTTCTGCGGTCCCCTTCTTGATGATATGGGCTAAAAACGCGACATAATTCTTGCGAAGGTATTTCTGAGCTTGAAGACAAGACATTAAGTTGAGTCCTTTCGCTGAGGTTTCTCCAATAATTCGAAGAGTCTGACCGTTTGAAAGGGAATACGAATAAATTTCTCACGACATACAACCTCCGCATTATGCTGACTGAGCCAATCCATTCCGATTATGATGTCGAAACTTCCCAGCTTCATAGGAATAAGATCGACTGAGAAATCGTGGTCGTTTAGGGTGAGCGTACAGTTACGTAAAATAGAGTCTAACGAAACTGGTTTCCCATCTGCAACTTCCACCGTTATGGATTCCGCGAGCTTATCTCGATTTTTACTTAAGATAGGTTCAAATTCTAATGACACGAAACTTCTATCCGCACCAGTATCAAATAACATAGAGGCATATCTACCATTTATAAGAAACGTACCGTTGACTACATTGCCGTCAGCCCTGGCCTGGTTTGCGTTAATATTGAAAGCCCTTCCTCTAGCAGGTGGAGGAGCTTGGTTTGCTTGGTTCATAGGGTTGGCTTGGGCCTGAGCATGAATAATATTGACCAGTCTTGGACATGAGTTCCTGAAATGACTTGGATCCCCACAATTGAAACATGCCCGCATAGGTTGGCCCATAGGGTAGTTGGGTTGATAGTATGTTTGGGATAAATGTTGAGTGGGTGGAAATGGTTGTTGTTGTTGGGCTTGACCCATAAATTGTTGGTGGGTTTGGGTTATAGGTTGGTGGCGGTTTGTTCGTTGAGGTGCGCGGCAGTGTTGTACAATGTGTCCAGCGCGACCGCAGCTGGTACAGTATTGGCAAGGATAGTCAGGGGAGTGGTGATACTGACAACGGTTACATTTTGGTAGTGGTCCTGTGTATGGTCTTTTGTATGGCGCGGGTGGAGGAGTGGCTTGAGTGATGGGTGCAGCAGGAACAGGGGTGTTGGTGTGGGTGACTGCAAAGTTCCTGTTGTTACGCTTCCTCTTGTTAGCAAATTTAGAGGAAGGAGTGTGGTGGTTTGAGGTTTGTCCCTCAGCAGGGGTTTTCTTCTTTTCTTCCTTGAACTTCCCATTGCGAATTCGGTTTTCGGTCAGTTCTGTTGTCAACTCCATGGCAGCTTCGAGTGTTACCGGTGAAACGCTGAGGACCGAATCTTGGATTTTCGAGGGAAGTCCTCGAATGTAATGTTCGATCAGACGGTAGGTTGGAGTGAATAAGTTTGGTACCATCTGGTTCAACTCCAAGAACCGTTTGTTGTAAGTAGAGTGATCACCATCTTTTTGCTTCAGGGCATGAAATTCATCTTCCAATTTCTTAATCTCACTCCTAGGACATAATCGCCTAGTTATGATTTCCCTTAACTCCTCCCAAGTTAAGGCCATCGCATCTTCCGTTCCCCTCTTTCCCTTCTCGGTATTCCACCAAGTGAGAGCTACACCAAGTAGTCTCCCGGTGGCATAACGAACTTTGCGATCCTCAGGACAATCGCAGTTTAAGAAAACGTTTTCCATCTCCTCGAACCAACGCAGGAGAGCAGTGACTCCCTCACTCCCTTCGAATTTTGGGGGATCGCAGGACTTAAAATGTTTGTAGGTGCATTTGCTGGTAGGAGGGTTGTTGATGATCTGGTCCTGTTGTTGAGGAGGGTTAGTAGGATTTGCAGCAAGGGCTTGTTGTACTTGTACTACGATGTCAGGTAATATCGTGGCCATTTGATTCGCGATATGAGTGGCTAAACGTTCCCGAGAATTTTCTGATTTCCTACTCCTTCGATGCGATCTAGACGACATCTACAGGATCATAAAATGAGAAGATTGTGAGTTTATGGTATCTTTTAGGTGTCATGTGTCTTTAAAAAAAATGAAAATAACATAAATATCAATAATGCAACTACATCCGAAGGATGTCTTGGGTTCGCTCATGTTGGGCCTCAAATGTCCCCCATACCTTCACCTATATAGTCATGTGGGCCCCCATGGCTATTGGCTTGGTAGGATTCACATTAGTATTGGCAATTTAACACTCGCATCCCCCGAATGCTAACCACAAAATATGCTCATGAGATGTTTGGTCGGAACGTGTCCAGGTGTAGACACAATGACAACTCAAAGTGGGATTAGCTCTCACGACGTTTGGTATAGCATGCTTTGGCCTAATAGGTATTTCGTACTCTCATCGTTAGTCCCCAGGTAGGCAAACTGGTCCTTTATTTTGGATTTATACGAATGCCAGCCTAGACAGGACGTTCCGACTACCGGTACTAGTACCCTTCCAGTTACTACATGCCCGTCATGAGAACTCACTTTGATGAGATTTGAAAACACGAAAATCATTGTAAAATCAATCATGATGTGGTGTGTGCTTGCATGGATGTGATATGTTATGATCATACGATATCATGATAGGCATTATCTGATAATACATACTTATGAACATGCTTGAACAATATCAAATGTAACATTTTAACATAAACATATAAACATCATGAAATTTGGCATATAACACACAAAATTCTTATAAGTTTCTAATCGACTATAGTATAGGCTCTAAGGGTCTAATAACCTATCCTATATCCCTATAGTCATGGCTCTGATACCAATCTGTCACACCCCGACCCGCAGCGGAAATAAGAGTCGGGGCATAATTGGGTTATCACCAAAGCACATGACATTTACTATTATGTTTCATAATTAAATGAAGTCAAAGTTACATTTCTCAAACATTCAAACATGTTCATTCATTACAAAGGAAAATAACCAAACATAATAATCCAAATACTAAATCGTTTTATTTCTTCTAATCCAGGTCCTACGTGTTCCTAGCTGCTGCTGGTTCACCTGTATCATGTGTAAAATGGGAGGTTTTTTTGGGTCAACATAAGTTGGCGAGTGAACCTTATAGATAAACATTTAATAATGATTTTTCTGGTTAGTTTATCAATAAAATATTGTGCATAATCATAAAAGAGCATATGTATGAAATCAAGCAATGGCAACATCAGTTACAATTATAACATACATTAACAATCGATAGCATACATGAACATACCAACATCATATGATAATTAACATAAATGAACTGTGAGATCAAGGCTCAATCAAACGGAGCCGATCGTATTGCATGAACTAAAAATGTAAATTGAACTGTGCGCTCAAGGCTCAATCAAACGGAGCCGAGCGTATTGCATGAACTGAAAATGTAAATTGAACTGTGCCCTCAAGGCTCAATCAAACGGAGCCGAGCGTATTGCATGTATTGAAATGTAAATAAAATGACCGATCAAGGCTCAATCAAATGGAGCCGATCGTGCGGGCACGCCCTGATCAACCGCATAATAAAATGGGGATCAAACTCAACCTCGAGGGATGGGGAGCTACGGCCTCAGCAATTGCATGTACTGAAATAATAATTTGTAAACAATAATAACTACTTATCAGCAACAACTAACACACATGTCATGATATGATATATGCACAATAACTTAGTTATAATAAGTAAATGAACAAGACACATGATACACCCAAAAAATGTGATTAAAACGGGGAATTTGAAGGGTTCACTCACATTGGGTGCGTTGGATTTGAGTTGGTGAGATGCGCACGATTTAGACGAAGCGAGTCAACGAGGAATCACTGACCTAAATAATAATGGGAAAAATATATTAAATGGATGGATTTTATTAAAGATTTAATGGGATTTTTAGATATATTTTTGTGAGTTTATGGCTATTTTCTATCCTTAAAAATGTTATTTTTAAGTATTTTTAATTGATTTTTAATTTAAATTAAACAAATAAATATTTAAAAAAAAAAATATTTTTTTCTACTGTTTGACCGTTGACCGTTGACCGTTGACCGGTTCGGTCAGCGGTAATACTTGCGCCGTGCGGGATTCGAACCGGTGACCTTCCGTTCACGCGCACGTAGCTCTACCAACTGAGCTACGTGACTAACCCGTTAGAAATCCAGTTCTTATTATATTTATACACTTATTCGAATTTACCGAAAGTTCCTTTATTTTGCAAAACGTTTTAATCTCATTGAACCGGTGTTTGGGACGGGACTCGATCGCGCGACGTGTAGTTTGTTTTGCACACAGTCCACCGCTGGACTGTGTGTCTAACCCGGTTATATTCTTGATTTATATTATACTTAACAACTACTCGTTTCAACCCGGTTAGTTTATGAATAAAAAGGAATGTTTATTACGCAGAGTGTGTGTAGTAAGGATCGAACTCGCGACGTGATTATAAAATGTGCACACAGTCCACCGCTGGATTGTGTGTCTAACCCGTTTATAAACCGAATTTTAATTACTCTTATGTTCTGAAATAAGTTCATCTTCTTCGTCGTATAAACTGTCAGCGCATTCCAACTGGTTAAGATTGGATTTTGCGACTTAAACACTATCAGTAATTCAATATTAAGGAATGGAAAAAGTTTAAAGAACAGGATTTACCGATTGGAGATAAACACAGGAATCCGGCGAGAGTTTTGTCGGTGCAGAAATTGAGCTCCGACTGTTGGAACAATTAACGGTGTGGGTCGATTATTTATAGAGTTAAATCATCTAAACAAGGTTTAAATGAAGTGTAGGATGTCTTACCCTTTCACAGCGAAACTCCGGCAATTTCAGGAACTTTCCGGCGAAAATGGGATTTCCGATAAGTGTTGGCTAAGATTGGTTCTGATGATGGAATTGTGTTAGAGATTGACTAATCACATGATTTAAACAAAAAGAGTCGAATAATTTACCGTGAAAATGCAAGTCCCGGTTTTCCGGTGAGTTGCAGAAAATTTCCGGCGATCGATTTTAGAAGGTTTTACGGCTCAGAGTCTTGACGAAAATGAAATTGAGTGTTGATGTGGTAGTTATGAAACGCGCAAATGATCAGGACTTGGATTAAATCAGAGATTGGTACATTTTCAGTTACAAATACCGAAAGTGATGAGAACTTTAAGTTCAATCAATTAGGACATAATTGGAAACCGATATTCATCGGTTATGAGCTAGACAAACGAAGTCGAAAAGATTCAGCGTTCAATTTGCCGATTTCCGTTATTCAGCTATCACTATCCGTTAATTCGTGTTTGCGTATAAAACTCAATTGTTTTCCTAATATCAACAGAAAACAATTGGTGGCGGAGTGGTTTGGAGACGGAAAGATAAGTTGTTGTATGCAGTTGACCCGGGTTCGAGTCCGGTCAGCTCCAAATATTTTTTATTTATTTTATTTTAACTTTTTATCAAATATAATTTTTATAGTTTAGTTTATATATTAATTATGTAACGTTTAAACTCAAAATACTCATAAATACTTAATGTCATTTCATAACTTGGTATGTGATTACAAAACGGAGCGGGTTTTGGAGACCCGATTTATACAAATGTTACAGCCTTTGGGTTTAAAACAATATTTTGAACAAGTCTTTTGTAAAGATATTATAACATGTGTTGTCTTTTGTGGTTAAATACTTATGACTTGTACCTTTAAATGATGGCTATGGATGAACATTGTGCATGTTTTATTTTATATAGTTGTTTACTTATATCGTATGCGATTAAAACTGATCAAGTTCACATCGCGTGCTTCCATTTACGATCGGGTGTGAAAGATTGGTATCAGAACTTCAATTGTAGTGAACCAGGATTTTTTTCGAGTCTAGTCTACAATCACTAGGATCCTCTCATGAAAGCGGTTTTACAAAAACAAATGGTTTTCATCGCATACACGAGCGCAAGATCCACTACACAAAACTTAATTCAAAACAATAATATAAGGACATTATGGGGCTTAGTTTATGAGAAATAGACACATTATATTATCATACTATGTGTTATGAACACATTACATTAACAAACAATGTGTTGTAGGCACATCACATTATCAGTCTACGGATTATAACTAGTTTATAAGTTGCTTATATACGATAGAAATCCTGGTTAGATGGGATTATGTGTGATTATACATACAATTTATTTATAAGTGTTGTACATAATATTTTGCCAAAAACGAAATACCTTCGACTTCGAATGCTATTATTATTATTCTTCTTGACTCGCATGATGAGAATATCGACCTCGCGTCTATTGCGGAGCTTATGGTGGACGTGGTTCCTAAGTGACACCCTAAGCTTGATTTCCGTAAAAGATGGTTGTTTTTCCTCAAATGTGAAGGTGCTTGACTATGGTAGTGATGAGGAGGCAGAGGTGGTAGCCTACAACA
This sequence comes from Scalesia atractyloides, assembly GCA_947069175.1. Lineage (NCBI taxonomy): Eukaryota > Viridiplantae > Streptophyta > Magnoliopsida > Asterales > Asteraceae > Scalesia > Scalesia atractyloides. Next base: position 45,130,506 of record CAMTDV010000022.1, read on the forward strand.
ACTCTATTAGTAGGACGAGGTCCTTGTGGCTCATACTAATCATGATTGATGACACTCTCGTCTAGACAAGGAAGACGAAGTACTTATTGTAAAGGTGTCCCTCTAGTTGTTATTGTTGAGGATTCTCTCTATTTTTGTTTCATCTAACCTCGTGCCCATTCTCGAGTAATGTTAACGGACGTTAGCACATCGACCATCACGAAGGTCCCTCCTATGTTGAAGGTATGTATACAGTAATGTCCTCTCTTTGATTGATCATCTGTTTTGAACGAAAGAATGCTACAGTGACCATGAAAGGCAATTTATTATTACGGGGGCCCATGTAATAAGAACTTGTTGTGCATGGGAATTTTGGTGGGCTCTACGGGTTAAGCTAACGATCACTATCCATTCGAAATTCTTAAGTTGTTCAACTTTCTATTTAGTAGAACCCGAAATAGGGTGGCTATTATAACAACCTACGATACAGAAAGACCACACGTATTTGTACGCACCTAACATTCGATCTATATCATGAGTAGGTTGAGACTAGTCACCTAAACAAACAAAACTTGTTAGCCACCCAAGGAGGATTTTTCCTCAACATTCTAGAATCCTTGAACATGGGTTGGTGCCTTGGTGTCTATGGCACCTTATCTTAGTTATTGGAAATGGTTATATTAAACTCCATCGTTTGACATTTGTTTTGTTCCAAGGGATGGTATGGCATGAGCCACACTTCGACTCCCTTATTGTATTTTATTCGACATTTGTGGAAGTTAAAACAATCTTGTTGGAGCTCGTGGAGCTCAAGAGATATCAACGTACTCGCCACACGGGTTAGTGCGACCATTTTTACAATGCTTTTGTGTTTAGAGTCGTAAGACTTATTCAAATTTCCTAGTTCAAAAAACATTGATTTCTTTTAGCTTAAACGCTTGCTCTACTTCCTCAAGATTCACATTCTGAACCGAAAATTCTTGATCAGAATATAGTTTGTCCAATCCTTTCATGGTATAAGCAACCAATGTAGAATCATCATCCGAACTAGAATCAGATTTAACAAGATAATTCTTGTGAAAGCTCTCCTTATTTTCTGAAAATAAACTTGAGCTAATTTTCTCCAAGTTCGACTCAGCGCTTTCATACTCTGTGCTATCACTTTCACTTCCAAAACCTTTGCATCCATTGTTTTAACCACATTAGATTCATAGTCATTATCTGATTTAGTGTATGTTACATCAATGTGCTAAGGCAACTCATTTTTCTTTTCAGTTTTCAAATTTAGATTGAGCACCTTTTCCACCCCTGATGGTTTCTTTTTAGCATGCTTTCCCACATGGGTGGTGGAACAGGGTTGTAACCAACACTTTTGTTGTTACCATTCTTATCATCTTCTTCCTTTTCAATTTTTGGAAGAATATGATCAATGACATATGAACTCGTGGAATAACTGATTAACAATTTGTTAACCCTTTCCATTTTGATTTTCATTTTTTCAGGCTCTTTTTTAAATTCAACAATTTTGTTCAGATGAATGTTAACTGCCATTTGTTTGTCCATAAGCGTTGCTTTAAGCATAAACAAAGTTGCACTATCTTCACTTTTAACCTTTTCATATTGTTTAATTGCTTTAGATAATTTGTCATAACCTTGTTTAGTTTCGTATAATCACTTGACAAATTATCTGAAAGTTTTTTCACTTCAGAATAGTTTTTATCTTTCATCGACACATTCCTTGCAAGGTTATTAGCATCTCTTGCATGGTTGTTCAACCTCAACAACCTAAACTTTGACAACCTTCCTTACCGACTCTTTGACAAATTCAGTCACTGATTCTTCCTTGACCTCATTAGAAACTACTTCTTTAAGGTTTGCCATCATTGCTTTGTTTGCAATCTCTGTCAAATTCTCGGCACTCATCTTTTTTTCCACATCTATCAATTCCACACATTCAGACTTCGATTCCTCTTCTGCTTACACTTGATAGCTTGAATCAAAATATCCTCCAAAAGATGGAAACATATTAGGTGGAATCAGATTTCTAAAAGCATTATGCAATATATTCTCTTCTTTAGCATGTTGTTCATGAATATATCTTCAAGAACAGCTTCCTCAAGAGCTTCATCGAATACTGCTTCATTATAATCTTCTATTTCAGGTTCAGGGTTTTCGATTATCTCTGCGAGAAGTGCGAGACTTTTGTTTTTAGAAATGTACTTGCTCTAGTTAAATCCTTCGTCCTCTTGGGCGACTACTAAAGCTTTGTCTTTAGCATTAGATGGACCGTCTTCTATTTGAATCATCCTTGAATTTGATTGTGAATTTTATTGTGGAGGTGATAGCTTATGATAGATAGCTTTCTTGTACTATTCATCACCAAAAGGACTTTGATTACTATTGACTTCTTGGTTAGTACATTCCCGTTTGAAATGTCCTTTCTCTCTGCATCTGAAACAGGTAACTTTTGATTTGTCGAATCCAAGCTTCCCATGCAAACCTCCAAAACTATTTAATCATAATCTTCCTTGGTCATACTGGATTTCCTATATTCCCAACAACCAGTCTTTCGTAAGATTCATGAACAGATCTGACCAACCACATGTGCTACTTGGTAGTATGCTCATTAAATGTTGTGCCTTTTGGAGATTCACAGCTATGTTACACTGTAAAAACCTCTAGTTTGAGTTAGATTGACCAGATCGCTGACTTTGGAAACTGTTTGAGCTCTGTGACTTTGACAACCGGCTATTCCTGGTAGTAATTACATGAATAACAAACATTAAGACAAATATACTAGCATAATTAGATGTAAATTAACTTGATCAGGCCTTTGGAACGCCTGGGAATATCTTGTCGGCTTTACAGTACGTGAATGTTGATTTGCGGGAACACTGCTGAACGATAAGCGGTAACGAACTAACACCGAACAAAATACTGACAAGACAAATAAGAATTTTACACGTATAATTTATACATATGAATTGGTTTTGATGAATTATCATGCGTTCGAACATCACAAAACATTTACGTGAACAAAAAACGCGACTGCAGAAACGCACCTACAACAAAACCGAAGCATAGGACTAGTATGCCACCTTCAAAATAGGAATATTTTGATATTTTTAGCTTCGTGTTCGAATTTTAGTATTCGCAGTTGAAATCGGATCGAAAACGGACAAGAGACGACAATCGAATCATTTTACGCGATTTTAACGTAACCGACGACCGTACGCGACAAACACAAACTTACGACATCATTTTACATGTTTTTGAACCAAAGATAATATTATACCGCGTTCCATGAAGTTCAGGTTCAAAAACGGGCCTCGTAGACGTGATTGGGCCGCTCAAAACACTAGAAACGGGCATGTGGGCCTTGGGCCAACCCACCACAAAACCATAACTATAAAAGGGGCCACACACACACAACACCATTCTTACACACGCTTTCTCTCTCTAACCCTCACTTCTCTCTCCCGCTTTCTGTCATAGCAATACAGGGTTTTTCGAAACATGCATGGGTTTTATGACTACTGACGGGATTATCTTAGTCACAACTAGGGGCTAGGCCCTAATTTTATTAATAACATGGGCTAGGCCCAATAACACGAATGACATGGGCTAGGCCGAATAATATTAATGACATGGGCTAGGCCCAATAACACGAATGACATGGGCTAGGCCCAATATCAAAATTGTGAGGAACGAAATCATATCGAAGGGCGAGGCCCGTTCATACACATCGAAAATATAGATTTTTAACAATCGGTATGTAGCTATGGGATTAGATGATGACAGATTACTGTGCGTAAGTAGGATATGACAAGAGTGGCCATTTATGACGTAGTGAGCAAGGTGCAAAAGGTATAGATCTATCGAGTTTAAGGTGCGCTCCACTCCTGGTTTGTTAACCCTTTAGGAGTGCTTTTGTGATCCCAATGATGTCAGAGTTGTCTCGGTTTGGTTACTTACTTATGGCATATAAGTCAGTGTATTTGCTACACACTGATTGATCCTTAGAGTCCATAGGCATCCTACATACATTGATTTCAAACATACACTAGTGTGGTGTTTTATACACGGTACCTCGAAAAATTACATAAGTAAGCAAAACTTTGAGAGTTTTGGCAACATGCAATTAAGACCTTTGGAAAACTTATGTCAATACCATTAAAGGTCATTACGTAGGGGAAACACCATTATATATATTGTTGGTGTTATTTTATTTACCCGAGCAAGTAACCTACGCGAAACGAAATAATGGTACATGACTCTCCTTCTCTTCCTCAGATCTTTGTAGATTCGCGACTCTCCTTGCTAGTGCTGGTTGTTTCAGGTTGTGACGGAGTGTGGCGGCAGTGGTGGCTCCGGCTAGGTGACGACGGTCAGCGACTACGAACGAATGAAGCCGTCGTTCGCGGAAGGCGACGACGGCAGTAGTAGGGTGTCGTGAGAAGTGGCGACAGTCACGGGGGTTGGCGGTAACGCCATAACCAGCGGCGATTGGGGTTCCGTTCGGTGGCAACGCCATAACCAGCGGCGATTGGGGTTCCGGTCGGTTAACACCGAGTGACTCGGTCAACCCAGGTTAAGTCAGTCAAACCTGGTCAACTAGTCAGGGATGGTCAACGTGGTCAGTCTTGGTTCAGGTTTGGTTCGGGTTTGGTTCGGTTAGTTTAGTAAACATCAGATTTGTTTGAGTCAACTCAGTCCACACAGGTCAAACTGGTCAACTTAGTCAACACGGTCAACCAGTGGTCAACACTGTCACGTCAACCCTAGACTCGGTAAAAATTTAATGACGCGAATGTTGTTTTATATAAATTTTAATATCAATTAACGCAAAAGCGAGTTCAAACCGACCCGACTATGAAACGACAAATATTCTTCAAGTAAATTAAAAAGATTACATGAACCAACGTTTCATTACAAAATACATATTTATGTGCTAATAGTTATACGCGACAAAAATTGATGTTTTGGACACGACGGAAGTTATAAAAATTGTGATTACATTGTTTATTGCGTTTTGAAAAATATATCGATAACTCGTATTGTCGGGATCGTCCAAAAACAGAGGAAACTCTACCGTTTTTTGTGAAAAATTCGTAAAGAGAAACATGTTTTATAATAAAATCCGATCCAAGTAATTGTTATAAAATAAATATAGATATATATTTATTTTGACGACACTATTATAACTTACAAGATCGAGTCGATAACGTTTCAACGAGCGTGATTACAAGATAACAAAATTCGGTAATCTGTTATAAAATAAATATAATTATTTATATTTACTTCAAAGGTCAGAATTCGAAATTAGATTTCAAACACCGATGATACCTTCAAATATTTTTATAAAATCAATATAATGTTTATATTTATTTCGAAGGTCAAGATTTCGAACACTCTTACAAAATAAAAATAATATTTGTGAACGGGGGATCGACTCCTCCGATGAGCACCGGACCGATCTACCTCAACTAACAGAAGCGAAATTCATTGTTGTGAGGTTGACAAACAAACAAGTGAGATCTACTGCTTAAATGCCTTGAATGTATTGATAGATGTGAACAAAGTACAATGAAAGTAAATAGTTCAGCAGGGCTTCGCCACTTCAACAGGATTACTAAATCTGACACAACACTCCTCTATTTATAGGTCGACATGACTCGCACATGAGAGTGTGAAACAGAGTGTGTGACTCGTGGAGAGGTGCTTCGTACGAGTGACAGAGTGTCACTCGTACAAGCCAACTGTCTCACTCGTACGAGTCAAGCCCTAAACAAATAAACAAATATAAACAATTACAATTTGACATTAAAGCTCTATATACATAAATAACGTATCCTAGACGTAGGCAACAGACATTATGCACCAACAAACTCCCCCTTGGATGTTGCCGTAGTCTTGGATAGTCTTCAAAAATCTTCAAAAACAAATCTGAGGCTTATCGAACAAAGAAACGCTTTGGTGGCTTGCCACGCTCCTCAAAAGCTATCGGCGTTTGATTTGTAGGAGGAGGTTGGTTCACTATATTTCCAAACCGAAAACTTCTTAGCGACGCAATACGAGCTCGCTCTGCAATCCTCTCTTCCTTCTTATCCTTCTTCCTTTGCTCTGTCTCCTCCATTTTCCTCCATGAAGTGTTCCATGTCGATCTAGAATGTATATCGTTGGCAAAACAGACATTAACTATCTTCAGAAACTGGAGTGCTTGTTCTTTATCTCTCTCTTCAAAACTAATTTTGCTGTAGAACAAATATTTGATATCTTTCTTCAAATAATTGATAAGCCACATCGGGTCTAGTACTAGAATGCCACGCCATAGCCCATAGATACGTTTGTGTGCTATGATGGCTTCGGTTAGCTCTTCAGTAATCTTCCAAGGGTCATCATCTGGGTGCACACATATGACAGCTTCTCCTGTATTTGAATCGTAGTGCCACCATTTGAAGATCTTAAGAATCTTGTTCCATCTTTATCAGAGGCATATTCTTCATCACTTTCCGCCTCTTAACGATTAACGTTACATCTTTCTCTTGTGTTACCAGATCGATCTTCGTAATTCGCTTTGGGAAATGAGGCTTCCAATGTGTGAATCCATGTGTAGCTTCAAGCTTGATCAATTTCCAAAGCTGTTGGTCGTGAAAGTTCATCTTCAGATTAATCATCTTTTTTTGCACGAGCCCTTTTATATCCCAATACGGCAAAGACTTATTGGATCCCCAACTCCCTCTTAATAGCATAAACATTAAGTTCCTGATCCATCCCCAGCTAATTATTTCCCCTAGAGAAATATCCGCATTATGCGCGAAGAAAGCTAGAGGACGTTTAAACTTGTGCTTCGCTAGTGTTTCTTTAAACCATTTCTTCCTTATTTCAGCAATTTCAGCTCTAGACATCTGTTGAGGAATCGTTATTGTTTAGCTGCTTCTTCGACTTTACGTTTCAGAAGATCATCATTTTCAGCTGCAAACAACTCACTAAAAGTTAGGGAGTCATCTGTACCCTTATCAGCAAGATTCCTAACATCTTCATCAAAATCATCCTCCATGACAACTCTATCATAATCATCCGCATCATCAACATGCTCGAAGACATAGTCTACTGGCTCGAAAGCACTAATATCATTCAGCTCGTCTCAAAGTGAAACACAAATTCTTCTTCATTCATTCCCAGCATTTCAACTATCTCTTCTTTGGTGTAGCTATGAATGAACTCTCCTTATTCAACATCGTGCTCAAGATATAAAATCTTTGGCTTTGGCACGACAGGAACGGTAGATATATCAGTTACCATGAGAATTCCTGCTTGCTGTGCACCTTTCGAACCTCCAGATCTTCCCTGATCTCTATCTTCATTTACCTGATTCGCGGAATCATCCAAATAAGCATAATAATCAATATCATCAGTTTCATCAACTTCTGTTACTCGGATACTAGATCCTCCCATATCATCATCATCACTACCATTATCATCATTAGACTTATCAGAAAATAAATCATCTAAATCATCTAAGTCCTTTTTATCTTTTTCAGCATCCTCAACAAACTCATCAACCTCGGCGTCAATCTCTTTCTCTAACTTCTTCTTGATTAGCCAGTCACGATGTCTTGCTGAAAGATTAGACATATCGATATCAACATCTTTTGGCTTACCTACTAGCACAAACTTCTTCGTTATCGTATTACCACAATATCAGTAATAACTGACATAGATTCAACTTCTGGCTTAGTAGAAACATTCACAGGATCCTCATCGACTTTCCCTTTGCCTTTGCCTTGCGCGTCAGATAATTGTTTAGCAAGGCGTTATCTCTCAGCAACCCGCTCCCTCGCTTCAACTCTTTCTATCTCCACTCGGCAGCAATATTAATACCCAGCTTCTTAGTTAGTATCTTCTCAAATAAATTTATCTTTTTGTCACTTCTGAGACGTTTTTCTTCATATTCAGCATACGAATCCGTAAACGCTCATTCTCAGATACTATACTGGCTAACATGGCTTCAAGCTGTTGTTTGTCTTTGTTTAACGCATTGAGCTGTTCCTGCAATTTTACAATCTTGACTGTGTTTAACATGACCAGTTTCTGTAATTCTTCAACACGCGGGTCATTAAACATGTCAGCAGTAAAATCTTCACCCCCTGGTATGTCACCAAAGTCAAAGTCAAAATCAAAATGGGACTGAGACTGTGAGGGTTGAGGGGAGGTTGCGGTGTCAGTTGTGTTGCTTGCTGCTGTGGTGGAGATGGTGCTGGCTGAGGTGTTTGTTGACGAGCCGGTGATGGTGGTGTTGGTGGAGTAAGCTCAACATGTACCTCTTCGACAGTCTGCTTTTGCATTTTTTCTTTTGATTTTCTTTATGAGAATCAGTGCTTCTCTCTGTCGATCGTTTGAGACGTCGAGATTTCTTCTTGGCAGGCTTGCGCACAGGAGTATCATAATTAGAACCCAAAGGTATATAAGTCGAATCGTCTTCACCTGTCACTTTTCTCTTTTTCTCTTCAGCTTTACGCTTTATTTCAGGCTGACGTTCAGCTTCTCTTTTTTTCGCCCTTTCTTTTTCTCCAGCAATCCTATCTTCCGAATCAGTACTGGAAGAGGACGCTTCTTCAACCACTTTCTCTTTCTCTCCAAACGGTTGTCGTTCAATATCAGCAACCATATCTTCAATATTTTCCTCTAGCTCTGATTCGTCAATTAATCTTGAACTTCCTGGCACTTTTTGTTTCTTCAGAGGAGTAGAAGAGGAAGATGTTGACGTTGCCTTTCTCTTGGTTCTCTTAACCCTTTCTTTCACAAACCAGGCGCTTTGCTTCGCAATAAAACCATCAAGCGCTGTAAGCTCCTCACTCTCATCACCACTATCTTCTTTTCTCCATTTTCCTAATGCTGGAGCAATATAATCTTTGTCAACGATGGCTCCAAAAACAGGCTTTGCATTAGGAAATGTCTTGAGATGTAAATTCATTTTCTTCAGAGTAGAGACATCCATATGTTCCAACTTCAGACATCATCCTTCTTTTTCTTCAGATTGGATGCAAGTGGTCTAGCAGCATTTGAATGAACCATGGGTACTTGCAAGAACTTTTCTCTCTGTGTGGACCATCTGAGAAAATATCACCTTCGAAAAGTTGTACGGTAGATTCAGAACGAGTGCGGTGATCATGCACATCTGGTAGTCAAATAAGTCGTCAAAACCTCCTTTTCGGTGACTAAGTGCATGTATGACACAATGAGCAATATATCTGAAAGGCGCACTAAGGTTAGCCATTCTTAAAAGGAGTAGTGATCACAAACCCGGCATAACCCATACGATAGAAACATCCCTTCACCATATATTCCAAAAATCCAGTATGATCATCTTCACGGTCATTAAATTCCAGCACTTTTCTGACCAAGTCTTCTGTGATTTGAACCTGAATATCTTCATCTTTAATCTTCACAGCTGAAACAATCGCATTCTCTTTTGTATCATGCTCCGCTGCATTCTAGAAATACTCAATGTGTGATCTATATGCAGTATGGCGATTAGTGAGAGCCTTTGTAATCAAAATTCTGCCCAAAAAATCTAAAACTTCACTATAAGCGGCAATTTCTGGAATAGAATCATCTAGAAGATAGCATATGTTATGGAATGGAGAAAAAGACGATTTCTTGACCTGCAAGAATAAACATTTCAAACCGTTAGAAAATCTTTCAAAAAATTCAATTGTTAGAGTCACTCGTACGACACATTTATTCGTATGAGCCACATATAGTAACAAAACATTAAGATCTGAATCAAAAACATCGTTCGTACGAGCCACTAATTCGTACGGATTAACACATAGAAAAATTTTCAAGAATTTTGATCAGGTCTACTTCGTACGAATGAAATCTCGTACGAGTCATCAAAATTTCAATATTTTAACATTTAAGAATCCTACCCGTACGAATACTCACTCGTACGAGTGAAAATAAGAACAAACATTTGATAATCTGCTCGTACGAGTGACTCTTCATACGAGTTCCAAATCGTATGAAATAACACCAAGTCAAATCGAACTTAAAACATGTAGATTTTATCGAATTGAAGGTCGATTTATAGGTTAGTAGGGCCGATTTTAATGTTTTTGAGTTCAATTTTAAGTTTTACCAGGCCAATATTTTTAAATCTATGTTTTATGTCCGTTTGGTCTAAATTCGGCATTATAACGACTCAAATCAAGCATAAGTACCTTTCCCATTGCAAGAGGTATTCTAATCAACCTCCCCAATGTATCAGTATGTAGTGTAGATCAAGGAATGTGAAGTGTAAGAACTGGTTCCCACAAAATTATATCTCAACCTCATAGAGACAACATGCTGACTCGTGCGAATGAGTAAGCCTTTTATACTCATTCAGTAGTCGTTCATACAAACCATGGTCCATGCGAATGAATACTAATGCCACTCGTACTAGTCAGTGTCACTCCTACGAGTCATTTCTGACACTTGTTAAACTTTTTGATTTTTGATTTTTATGAAATTTTATCTGCTTAATAATCCACTCAGTACCAAGTCCAAGTTAATGACCTTGGTTATCTAATTTGCCTACAAAGTCCAAGTTAATGACCTTGATTGACCATTGTTTGACCAAAACAGATTTATTTACAAATGTAAAGTATCAAATTAATGAACTTTGTTGACGTTCTCATGATTAGCTCCCAACCCGTGGTTTTCAGCATTCCTTCCAGCAATCGTCGCTTTGACTTGAACTAACAGTGTTTTCATGATCGGTAGACTTTAAAAACTAAGATAAATTGCTAAAAGCTGAAAATCTTTTTGGGGTTTTCTGAAAAGAAATAACAAGTAAAGAAATATACACAAGCATATTTTTGTGAGTTTTGTGCTAAGAGAATCATACCAATTTTTTTAACAAATCACCAGTACCGTTGATCTTGGTAGTAATTGTAAGTTTTTAAACAAATTTACTTAGATTGCCAATATACTTATCCACTTAAACTTCTTCTCGTTTCTCAATTGCTTCAAGATATGTAAGGTAATATTAAGGAACATGAAATAACTGTGTTTCCCATCTCAGAATATACTCCCGCATTGAGATTCCCAGAATGTCATTTCACAGGTGAATATATCCAATTGATATCTATAAATGGGGTGAATTGCGAAACCTTGAGAGCTCAGGTTAGTACTATCGTACAAACAAAGAGATTAAGGCTCATCTTTAAGTGGTGTTCCATTAAGGAATCTTTTGAATTGCAAATGTCACAAAGTTTATGACATAATCATTTGTTATGCAGATTTTGTGGGTGAAAAATGCGTAAAGTATTATAAAAGTTCTAGCCCATTGCTGACGCAAAATCAGAAGAACTCGGATAATACCTCAGATATCGATTAAATATAAAGACCTAGTATCGCAGAACCTGGCATTCTCTCAAATGAAATTTCGGAGTACTAAGTCCATATATCTGAGAGATGTTAACCCACAAGTTACTCAGTTTTTCTTTTTAGGTTTATATATTGAAAAACAATTTACTAAACGAGTGAAGCCTATTGGCACATTCTGAGTAAGACCTATTTAATTACTTGTATAAACATTCCATATCTTTAGCATACTGTGACTGTCATATTGATGTAATATGATCTCCCTTTTCACAAAAACTCTTTTTGACTTTTATAATGTTTTTGTATTTTCCCAAACTTTCTCCCCCTAAAATCAAAAACATATTTTCGGATTTTTAGAAAGTATGTACGGAAAACACGTCATACCGATGAGAATCATGTCAAGTCCTCGTCATCCTCAAACTCAACCTCATAAATATCTCCTAATGCCAAATTTCTTAAACAAATTAATTTTAATGGATTTTTAAATCTTGAATGATCAAATGATTTGGTATAAAATCTGCTTTTTGGTCATCAGTGTAGATTTTTTTCAATTCGAACCAACTTTTTCTCGTAGCAGTCACGGATAAAGTGGTGTCGAATCTCAATATGTTTAGTACATGAGTGTTGACATGAATTTTTAGTGATATCAATAGCAGCCTGATTATCTACATAAATGGGCGTGTCAAGAAATTGCAGTCCAAAGTCTCTCATCTGATGTTGAATCCAAAGAATCTGGGAACAACAACTGGACACTGAGACGTATTCAGCTTCACACGTAGAGAGAGCGACTGCGGTCTGTTTCTTGCATTGCCACGTTACCAAACGGGTTCCGAAGAACTGGCAACCAGCCGTAGTAGATTTGGCATTAAGTTTGCAGCAACCGAATCAGAATCCGAGTAACCCGCAAGATTGAAGTCGTCGTGTCGAGGAATCCACAAGCCGGTGCTTGGAAATCCTTTCAAATATCTTATAATACGTTTGACGGCTAGCATATGTGAATCTCTTGGACTAGACTGAAAACGGGCGCACAGGCATGTAGGATACATGATATCAGGTCAAGAAGAAGTTAGATACATCAAGGATCCGATCATGGAGCGATATAGTGTTTCATCAACTTTGACTCCAGGAACATCTGGACAAATGCCATGATTTGGAGCTAATGGGGTAGATGATGGTTTAGTTCCTATCATATCAAATTTCTTCAATATGTCATGAACATACTTCGTCTGATGGATGAAGATACCATCAGGCAATTGGTCAACCTGAAGTCCTAAAAAGAACTTCATCTCCCCCATCGCACTCATTTCAAATTTTCGCTTCATGACTTCTTCGAAGTCTTGAAACAGCTTATCGTTTGTCGATCCGAAGATGATATCATCCACATATATCTGCACAATAATCAAATGCCGATCCATTTCCTTAGTAAAGATGGTAGAATCTACAGTTCCTCTTAGAAAGCCGTTGTCTAGAAGATGTCGTGACAGCGTTTCATACCAAGCTCTCGGGGCTTGATGAAGACCATATAAGGCTTTGTTCAGAACGTAGACTTTGTCTTTGTGAATGGGATCGACAAACCTTGGTGGTTGTCCGATATACACCTCCTCTTTAAATTTTCCGTACAGGAAAGCAGATTTGACATCCAACTAGTACACCTTGAACCCTTTCCAAGAGGCAAATGCCAAGAATATGTGGATTGCTTTGAGACGAGCGAATGGGGCATAAACTTCGGTATAGTCTATCCCTTCCTACTGATGAAAGCCTTGTACCACGAGTCGAGCTTTGTTGCGCACTACAATCCCTCGGTCATCACGTTTGCACTTGAAGACCCATCTAGTGTTTATCTTTTTGGGATGATCTTGTAGGTCAACAAGCTTCCAGACTCCTAACTTTAGGAATTGAAGCAATTCCTCCTGCATTGCCTCCACCCAACTTTCTTCTTTTAATGCGTCTCTCCAGTTCCCAGCTTCAACCTGTGAAACAAAACAACTGTAAGAAATTCGGGTTTGTAATGGAGCAATACGGGTATAAAAACAGCTTAGATCCTTATTGATCTGATTGCGAGTTTACACTCCTGTTTGTAAGCTGCCTATGATATTCTTGATGGATGATATGAAAGTGTTCTCGGTATCAATTCACTAGGAACATCCACTTGAGTTTGCAAGTTCGTGATCACTTCATCAGCAACCATAGCAGAAGATGTAGCTTCATTCCTAACGTTTGATTGCTCAGCCTGGGAATTCAGAAAATTCTCGATATTCTCAGATCCTTCATTAGAACTAGATCCTCCATCATCGAAAGCTAGTTCTCGATCAGAGTCGGCATTATGCGGTTGTTGTGCAGATGATTCAGCAGTGTTCATGAATGGTACCGAGACAGAGTCTTGAAGAGTTGTGCTCGGACCTACATCAGAAGTGTTGACAGGAAGTGACGTGGAAATCACTAACAGTCTGGTAACTTGCTCTTGATTAGAGATTTGATGCTGTTGAAAGACCATATCAAGTTCTTCTTCAGATGGCACATCTAGTAGGTAATAAGAATTCCACAAACCGTCGTAGTTGAACAGCCATGGATCCCCAGGTTTCTACGTAGGCGTAGTATAACGTTGATAATCAACATGCTATGCAAGAATAACATGGTTCAGACTTGGCAAGAAGACACTCTTTTGTGGAGTAGCATAACCCACGAAAAATCCTTCCAAGGATTTGGCTCCAAATTTACCATCTGGATCCAATATAGTACACGGTGATCCAAAAGGCTCAAAAACGCAAGGTTAGGCTTCCGTTGATTTAGTAACTCAAAACAGGTCTTGTTGTGAGGCTTGACTGTTAACACACGATTAAGGGTGTAACACGTTGATGCGACTGCTTCACTCTAGAAACTAATTGGTAATTTCGAATCGGCGAGCATAGTTCTAGCAGTCTCGATCAATGTGCGATTCTTTCGTTCAGCAATTCCATTTTGTTGAGGAGTATAAGGAGCACTGAATTCATGAAGAATCCCCTTTTCGTTGCAGAACTCGAGCATCCTTTTGTTCTTGAACTTTGTACCGTTGTCATTGTGAATTCTCTTGATTGGCAAATGATAAAGGTTTTCAAGCTTCCTGAAGAGAATCATTAAACTTTCAAATGTTTCATCTTTGCTCTCAGAAAGAAAACCCATGAGAATCTTGAAAAATCATCTATAACGACCAGGCAATATAGATCTCCAGAAATGCTTTTGAGTTTAGTGGCCCAAATAGATCCATATGTAGCCTCTCTAGTGGTAGCTTGATAGAATTTAGTAGCTTTCGTGGGTGCGATTTCTTATGTTGTTTCCCTTTTTTACAGCTCAGTCAATCATCAGATAAATGAAAATTCATTAGATTAACACCCTCCACTAGGTCGTTTTGCACAAGATAATTCATCTTTCACAGATGAATGTGCCCCATCTTCCTATGCCATAGAATAGACTCCTTCTCGGTTGATTTAGAAACAAAGCACTGAACCTTCTTTGATGTTGTAGATGTGACACTCATATCAAGAACATAAAGATCATTCTCTCTTAGAGCACGCATAAGAATCCATTCCACAGGAATCTTGAATCCCTGCTTTAAGATTAAGCATTCTTTGTTGTTGAAGTGTGTTGTGAACTTTTTATCACAAATTTGCGAATACTTAGCAGATTGTTCTCTAGCTCTGCGATGTAGTCCACTTTGTCAAACGAAACTAATCCATTTGTGAGAATACCCTCTCCAAAGATTGTCCCACCTCGTGTTGCAGCGAAACCAACGTAACCTCCTCAGATAGCCTTGACGTCGTGTAACAACGCAAGCATCCTGGTCATGTGTCGGAAAGCTCCACTATCTATTATCCATTTTGACATGATCGATCGTGGGAGGCCCTGCACACATGAGGAAGAAACTATTTAAACGAAGAAACTCAAGCCTGCTTGGTCTTGGGTGGGTTCAGAATGTTAAATTTCAGACCAACTTTGTTTTTGACGTTCTGTTTAGGCTCGGTTTTTTTTGGAACAAAAGGTTTTGTTCTACCTTGGATGGTTTGACTTTTGCAACCCATGTTTTCGTTTTCAAATTAGCCCTTTTTGAATAAAACTTTGAATCTATTTGATGATACTTAGTTGATGTTTCTCCAATTTTAAATTTAGAATTAGATCGAATCGTTGGTTTAACATTTTTGTGGAATTCAACGTTACTTTTCAAAATTCGCTTTGGTGCAACCATAGGTGGCCTTTGTTTTTCATCCTTGGTAGATCTGTTAGAGTTAGAAACAGGCTTTGGATGTTTTTGTGAGCAATATTGTGCAATATGCCCAACATTTTTACATTTATAGCACGTATGCTGTCTTTTCGGATAGAGGAATCCAAAACTTGTTTTCTACTCTCTTTTTCTTTCTTAAACTGATCATTGGATTGTGTTCCAATGATCTCCTTTTCTTATTCTGTTGTCGTCCCAAAACAAAATTGATTTTCTTTGTAATGTTTAACTTTTGGGACTTGTTGTTCATTCTTCGCTTTTCAAAACCCAAACCAACCTACCTATTCTCAGGATAATCTCTGTTTCGCTGATGGTAGGGTCTATTGACACATTTTGATTTAGAGTAAAATGATGCATTATGTTTATCTAAATCAGATGGGGTTACCTCGATAAGCTTGAACAACTTTTCGACTCGATCCAGATTGACATTTTGGATCGGGAAATCTTCATCAGAATATAGTTTATCAGATCCATGCGTTTTGTAAACTATGACGTTTACATCAATATTTAAACTATTTTCGGATGTTTCAACATCAGATTCACCTTTTAAAACACTTTCAACCACTGTTTTAACAACCTCAGAATCACATTCACTTTCAGATTTTGTGTAAGTTACGTCGATGTTCGTAGGCAGCTCGTTTGACTATTCGGTTTTCAATTTTAATTTGAGCACCTTTTCCACCCCTGATGGCTTTTTACAAGCATAACTATTCCACATGGGTGGTGGAACATGATCTTAACTTGCACTCTTGTTATCATCCTGTTTAGATTCTTCTTTGTTTTTTATTTTTGGTAAAATGTGACCAATGACGTATGAGCTTGTGGAATAACCGATTAACAATTTGTTAACCCTATCTGTTTCTATTTTATTTTCTCAAGCTCACTTTTTAGCTCAGCGATAGTATTTAAATGAATATTAATGGCCATTTGCTTGTCCATTACTGTCGCTTTAAGAATAGAAAGTGTTCCGTAATTTTCTCTGAGAGCTTTTTCATATTGTTTAACAGTTTTACTTAATTTGTCATAAGCTTCTTTTGTGGCTTTATAGTCACATGATAAATTATCTGTGAACTTTTGAGCTCATTATATCGTGCGTCTTTTACAACACATTCACTGCATGGCTCAACACATTTCAAACATGGTTTTTCTATCACAGACTCACTTTTAGACTCATTTACCTCATTTACATTTGCATACACGCTTTGTTGGTCTCAACATTCGGTTTTTCCAACTCTTCATCAACTTTCTTTGCTTCAGCTTTCGGCTTCTTCTTTTCTACACAAAATGATCGATGGCTTGGTTCAAAGTAACCTGCAAAATTTTTCAAGATATTGTTAGGTAGGAGATGTTTAAAAGCACTGTTTAAAAGTTCCTCCTCTTCTGACGATGTATGATATTAATCTTCTTCAGGAGCCTCGTCAAAAGATGCCTCTGATTCTTCTTTAGGTTCTTTGATGATCTCTGCAACCAACACTAAACTCTCATTCTTGGAAATATACTTGTTCCAGTTAAAGCCTTCGTCTTCTTGAGTTACGACAAGCACTTTGTCTTTAGTTTCTAGTTGTCTATCTTTGATTTGCACCATTCTAGTTCTTGGCTGAGGATGATGATAGATGGCCTTCTTGTAGTAGTCATCGGAAACGGTTTTGATTACCCTGAGCTTCTCTGTTTGGACATTCACGTTTAAAATGCCCCTTATCCCGACACTTGAAACAAGTAACTTTCGACTTGTCGAAGCCAAGTTTTCCATCCAAACCTCCATGTTTTCTTTCCCGGAGATTTCCATGAAGCGTTGTGCTCGTCTAACAATAGATGCCATACACCATTTGATGTCGATCAACTCCATCTCGACTGGATCAATTTGATCATAGTCCTCTCTTGTCATCTCCGAGTTTCCTATTTTGCCCGCTACAAGACTATCATAAGATTCAAGAACCGAAGCTAATAATGACATATGTTGCTTTGCGGTCTTCTCATCAAAGTTCTGAGCGTTTTGGAAGTCAACAGCAAGATTGCACTGTAAAACCCTTTGAATAGAATGAGATTGACTGTTCTGGTTAATCTGTGGATTGCTTAATCTATGTGATGATTGTGGGCTTGAAGATGTGTTCGGGTTTACCGTAGCAAATGATTGAAAGCCACTGTGTTGATTTGACGGTGGGCTCGGTGTGTTGTAAGCGCTGAAGGCCGTTTGGATCTTTAGAGACTGTATCTGAGCGGCAGTTGTTCCTTTGTAATACAAATTAATGTCTTGTTGCATTTGGGCGCCTTTATTCTTCGCCATTTTCTGCATCTCGTGTTCATGTCCCTCCAATCTCTCAATGAATCGGGGTAATGAGAAATTACCATATTCGGTTCCATTCTTCAAAATGGTCAGGTAGGTAGACCATTTGCCTTGTGGTAAGGAATCTGCGAGTTTATCAACTACTTCTTCATTCGTCTTTATGATTCCTTTTCGCTTCATTTGCACAACCAGATGACAGTATTTTTCACTCAGTTGTTTTACTGTCTCTCCTTTGATCAAAGTAAATATGTCAAATTGTTTACTCAACAACGCGCGCTTCCATTTACGCAACTGTGCGTTTCCCTGGAATTTCAATCGAAGAGCATTCCATAATGATTGTAATCATCATCATGTTGCAATAGCGCTAATATGTCTTCCTTGATGGATTGTTGTAAAATGTTCATCATTTTCTATTCAATGATGAACTTCTCTCTTTCAAAATCCAAATGTTGAGCCAATGTCTTTTGGAGACCAATTTCTCCAACAGGAGATTGATACTTTTCTTCGATGGCAAACCAATTGGTAAACTGATTCGCCTGAACCCAATTCATGAAACGTTCGCTCCAACTGTCAAAATCCTCAAGGTTCATTAACTTTGGCAACTTCGTCATCGTACCCATTTCATTTTCGAGGTACATGTTTTGAACTGCAGTAGTTGTGACAACTGATGTAGAAAATGCATTATAAAACTCTTCTGCCATTTTTCTGCAAAGATTTTTAGAAACACACTTTCGAAAAAAATGATTAGTATGATAAATTTCTTCATGCGGAGGACAGATCCATTCATGCGACCAAGATCAGTTCGTACGACACAAAGATTCGTGGCGAACGAGAGAATTCGTACAAAGTATATACTCGTGTGAACAAGATGTTCGTACGAGTGAAAATATTTGCTTTATATGAGTAAGTTGCTCGTATGAATGACTTCTTTAGTGCGAATCACAGTTTCAACTTTCTAACTTATAAATTTTAAGAACTTCTGTGTACTCGTTCCTACGAATGACTTAAATAGTACGGACAGTTGTTCGTGCGAGTGATCTCTCTACTCGTACGAAACAACTTAGGTCACCAAACGGATGAATTTTACCAAATTTGACATGATTAAGTTCTATTTTAGATCTGAAATTGTCAAGGATTGATTAGAATTGATTTTAACGTGATATCGTAGAATTCTAGTCAATTTTGTCCATGAATTCGTCCAATTCCGAGATCAGTATGGGAAAGTGTAGAAGTAGAAAGCTCCAATGGTGAATCTATATCTGAAACTATTGGTAGAAACTTGATGATTGTCAGCAGATCAGGCCTCAAGGGTCTGATACCACTTGTGAATGGGGGATCGACTCCTCCGATGAGCACCGGACCGATCTAACTCAACTAACAGAAGCAGAATTCATTGTTAGTGAGGTTGACAAACAAACAAGTGAGATCTACTGCTTAAATGCCTTGAACGTATTGATAGACGTGAACAAAGTGCAGTGTAAGTAAACAGTTCAGCAGAGCTTCACCACTTCAACAGGATTACTAACTTTAACACAACACTCCTCTATTTATAGGTCGATATGACTCGCACAGGAGAGTGTGAAACAGAGTGTGTGACTCGTGTGAGAGGTGCTTCGTATGAGTGACAGAGTGTCACTCTTACGAGCCAACTATCTCACTCGTACGAGTCAAGCCCTAAACAAATAAACAAATATATACAATTACAATTTGACATTTAAAGCTATATATACATAAACAACGTATCCTAGACATAGACAATATACATTATGCACCAACAGTATTTACGTTTGTTCCGAACGCCGAGATTCCTAGTATTTTCATAAGATAAATATAATGTGTATATTTATTTCAAACGTCGTAATCGGACATTATCTTTCAAGAGTCTAGTATTTGAAAAACATATACTGTAAATATAATCATTGATATCCATTTCAGACGTGGACGACTCGAATACTTTCGAATGCTTTTATAACAATGATATACTTGTTATCTTCGATTCAAACGCCTGAACAAGGTACGACACAACACAGTAAGATTATAACAAGCATGTATTAATTATAAACGATACGGAAGACTATTGCTCGAATAGGAAATGCTTTACATATATGGGTATATCTAGAGTATGTATGTCTACATCTTACAAAACACTAAGAATCATACTATTATCCGTCAACGTATATGAGGACTACTCGGAAAAATGTGTAAATCCATTATACGAGTATACAACTTATGGTTTTCATCTAAATACTCGTTACGTATACATGTTTCTATTCAAGACGACTAATAATATTTCATGAATATATATTTTGGTTAATATATAAACATATATTTCAAATCTCTTGGATATTAAGTCGTTTCCAAGAAAACCATATATTGGTTATTTCGAGATAAGATGATAACACTGTCATAGAATCGTATGGTTAACGATTCGGTAGAGCTCGGTGACACGTAGTTTAGCTACGTTATATTTAGAAACTTATGAGTTATTCCGTTTTAGGAATTTTTGTAGATTGCATACTAGAAAGTCACGTTGTGGAAATGACATTATGGAATCACATTAAGCTAGCTTTGCACAAGGATATCAAGGTGAGTTCATAACCGCCACTTTTCACCGTTTTACATTTTTATAAATGTTCTCGGGGGAGGAAAGACATGCAAGTTTTGCAAAAGCATACAATGTTTTGATAAATGAAAATCAGATATTTTAAACCATGTTACAAATAAATTTCAACAAACACGATGATTTATGAATGGTTTAAGTTAAATTTACTGGTTTTCACAGCAATATGCATGAATTTTATGACTAGTGACAGGATTGTCTTAGTTATAACTAGGGGCTAGGCCCAAAAAACACGAATGACATGGGCTAGGCCCAATAACACGAATGACATGGGCTAGGTCCAATATCAAAAGTGTGAGGAACGAAAATCATAGGAAGGGCGAGGCCCATTCATAGACCTCGTAAATACAAATTTTAAAACAATCGGTATGTAGCTATGGGATTAGATGATGACAGATCATTGTGCGTAAGTAGGATCATGACAAGAGTAACCATTAATGACGTAGTGACCAAGGTGCAAAAGGTATAGATCTATCGAGTTTGAGGCGTGCTCCACTAACCCTTTAGGAGTGCTTTTGTGATCCCAATGATGTCAGAGTTATCTCGGTTTGGTTACTTACTTCTGGCACACAAGTGAGTGTATTAGCTACACACTGATTGATCTTAAGATTCCATAGGCATCCTACATACTATGATTTCAATACCGGTTTACAAATATAACAGAAACATTTCAATATCGATTTACAGATACGATAGAAAAAAATTCATTACCGGTTTACAAACACAAGGGTTACATGTATCGGTTTACAAATATAATAGAAAACATTTCAATACCGGCATACATATACGACATTTCAAACGCTTTGGGATACAATGATCTCACAAACTGGTTTCCAAATGCAAGATTTTCAAATGTTTTAAGATTCATTTGATACAAAACAAACAATCTATGAACTCGCCATCATTATGTGATTTTCTGCATGTTTCTTTCTCACTTCATATTATCAAACTATGGCACAGTTGGCACAGGGGAACCCATGGGATTTGAGTATTTAGCAGGCGTTCAACTTTCTAAAAGTCTTAGCACTCATATTTACTTCCGCTGTGCAATGAAGATGCTAGTCCGTTCATGCCCATATCTGATGTGATGATTTATCGGGGTGTGACAGTGAAGACTGAGGAGTTTTGGGTGAATTTGGTCAAAGCTAGAAAATGATTGAAAATTGGATTGATTAGAAGATGGGCTTGCAGAACTATCAGCTCTAATGGTGGTTTGTACTTTGAGACTTTGAGTACCAGCTGTATTGCCTTTAAAGTACAGGTTTACATCTTGTTGCATTTGAGCACCTTTTGATTTGGCCATCTTCTGCATTTCTAGTTCATGATCTTCGAGCTTTTCTATGAACTTTGGTAGGCTGTAACCACTGTACTCTACACCATTTTTCAGAACTGTCAAGTACATAGTCCACTCTCCCTCAGGAAAAGCATCGGCCAACTTATCGACTAACTCCTCATTTGTTTTCTGAATTCCCAACCTCTTCATTTTAACCACTAGGTGACAATAACGCTCTTCATAGTTTCGCCTTTCAAAAGGTTGAAAATATCGAACTTTTTTCTAAGTAGTGCCTTTTTGCTCTTCCTCATTTGTGAACTTCCGTGGAACTTCAACCTTAATGCATTCCATAATAAATGCGAGTTACCATCATCTTGCAGCAATGCTAAGATATCTTCTTTAATTGATTGTTGCAATATGCTCATCATTTTCTTCTCATTGACGAATTTTGCTTTTTCAGCCGTTGTGGACTGAGTCAACGTCTTTTCCAATTCATTTTCCCCAATTGATGTGGTATTCTTTTCTTCTATAGCAAACCAGCAGTTAAAATGGTTCGCTTGCACCCAGCCAACAAACCGTTCACTCCAAGTGTCATAATCCTCCAAATTCATCAATTTTGGGGGTTTCACTATTGTCCCCATTTCGTTCTCCAAATTCAACTTCTGTGCGCCTGCAGCTGATACATTAACAGTTGACATAGCAAACATGTTGTAAAATTTGTTCTCCATTTTACCAGTCTGAAACAACATTAAATGCTAAAACGATTAAGATTTCGGTTCGAATGAAGTAAAAATGTCAAAAATTGATTTATCTTCGTGCTAAAATAGATTTATTTTCGTGCGATGGTAAATGATTTTTAAACCTTTTCAATTTTTTTATCTTGGTTCGAAGATAAAATTATCTTTGTGCGAAGGTAAAGTAATGTTCCTATGAAGGTAGGTTCAAAACTTGACATTTTTTGCAATTTTGAACATGAATTCGTTTGTTTTCAGCTCTGATTTTCTCAAGGGTTTATCTAACATGTTTTTACGTATTATACTTGAAAATCAATTCATTTTGACCATGGATTTATTTTAAAAAGTGAAAAATAAGAAGAGTGAGTGGAATAAGAAGTATTCTAGGCTGAATCTTGAACAATTGTCTTCAAATCAGGCTCCCTGAGCTCTGATAGCACTTGTAGGATCGTTTTATCCAATAGCAAAGGTCCTAATTTGAGTATCTAGTCCATACGCGCGGAAATCATATGAATTAGTCACAATTAACAAGAATATTTCATCAATTAACTGATTTCATTCAATGTTTAACAGTTACAAATGACCAGGAAATCCGACAGAGATTCGTCGTCTCAGGCGTAAAGTTCTACTTAATAACACCTCACACTAGCTATATATAGACATGCTACCTTCATGCGAGGGTAGTTTATCTTCGCACAAAGGTAATTTACCTTCGTGCGAAGGTAGACTTCACGTTCATGCAAAGTTAAATACAAACAACATCAATCTAACATTTTTTCCCTATTACAAAATACAGACACATCCCTAAGACATAGGCAATAAACATTATGCACCAACACACCTGTACAAGAAATGGTCTCATATAAATGTTCTAATTTGCAGGTTGAGCCAAAAAGGTACAAGGAAGCTCTCACAAAAGAAAGTTGGGTAAACGCAATGTAGGAGGAGTTGCTACAATTCGAGAAACTTGAAGTTTGGAAACTTGTTGATCTACCAGATGACCACAAGAAGATTAATATAAAGTGGGTCTTCAAGTGCAAACAAGATGACAGAGGAGTAATTGTTCGAAAGAAAGCTCGACACGTAGTTCAAAGATTTCATCAACAAGATGGAATAGACTACATTGAAGTCTATGCTCATGTGGCAAGATTGAAAGCAATCCGCATCTTCCTTGCATTCACGTCATGGAAGGGATTCAAGGTGTACCAATTGGATGTAAAGTCCGCCATCCTGTACGGAAAAGTGAAAGAGGAGGTGTACGTCGGCCAACCACCAGGGTTTGTCGATCCGAAACACAAAGAAGAGGTGTACGTCGGCCAACCACCGGAGTTATGAAGAAGAAAATCTAGATGAGTTTTATGGGGGAAATGAAGTTCTTTCTAGGACTTCAAGTCGATCAATTTCCTGATAGTATCTTCATACAACAGATGAAGTATGTGAACGACGTTTTGGAGAAATTCAAGATGTCTGAATCATCACCATTATCTACCCCATTAGCTCTGATTCATGGCATCGGACCAGATATAAATGGAGTGAAGATTGATGAAACATTGTATCGTTCGATGATTGGCTCTTTGGTGTATCTAACAGCAACACGGCCGGACATCATGTATCCAACATGCCTCTAAGCGTGCTACAAGTTAAGTCATGGAGTGTCGCATTTGTTGATTTTCAAGAGGATTCTTCGATACCTGAAAGGTTGCCAAAGCACCGGCTTGTGGTATCCAAGTTCCGACAACTTCAATCTCGCAGGATACTCCAACTCTAACTTTAGGTGTTGCAAATTAAATGCTAAATCTACAACTGCTGGTTGATAGTTCTTTAGCACACGATTAGTAACGTGGCAATGCAAGAAGCAAACCATAATCTCTCTCTGTACTTGCGAAGCAGAATATGTTTTAGCATCTAGTTGTTGTTCCTAAATCTTGTGGGTACAACAACAAATGAGAGACTATAGATTGCAGTTTCTTGATATGCCTATAT
This sequence comes from Scalesia atractyloides, assembly GCA_947069175.1. Lineage (NCBI taxonomy): Eukaryota > Viridiplantae > Streptophyta > Magnoliopsida > Asterales > Asteraceae > Scalesia > Scalesia atractyloides. The sequence continues at coordinate 45,155,004 of CAMTDV010000022.1, forward strand.
ATGTAGATAATGAGGTCGCCCTTAACATAACAAAAAATCTGGTTAAACACTCTAAAACTAAACACATTGAAATACAACATCACTTTATACGTGACTGCTACGAGAAAACGTTGAGTTGTATTGCAAAGATCTGTAGGATCATGTTATCTAAATAAGCATAGGAACTAATTGGAAATCTAGTCAATATGTGTGGAATCCATGATTAACTAGTGATAATATGATTATTACTGTTTAAATGCTCAGTTTCATTAATATTGATCAACGTGTTACAATTCGGAGACAAACTGGAAGGGCTTCGCTTACACAGTCAACTAAACAGCTACAGACTCAAGACCTCGACTCTCCTATTAATAGACATACACAATTCGTACGAGTTGAGTCTCCACTTTGCACGAGGTGAATTCATTTCGTACGAAGTGATACACCACTTCATGTGAAGTGTACAATACATACATCAAAAACATTAAAATCTAACATCGAAGCCCTATTACATACATGACATGACCCTAAGACATCGGCTATAGACATTCTGCATCAACAAACTCCGCCTTGGATATTGCGGCAGTCTTGGCTAGTCTTCAAAAACTTTATAACTTAAAACATTCAGCATCCAAAGAAATACTTCCTCGGCATTCTGCGTTCAAAAAATGAAACCTTCTAACTGAAGCTTTTTACGTAACTGCATCAATTCTTTCTTCTTTTCTAGTCTGCTTCATAAACTCTTTTCATTCTAGTTCCCTCCAGTTTGAACGCCACATTTTACAAGAATTAATACCATGAGTTAATACACATTGATCACTCCTTGGTATTGCATCACTTGAGTCTTTTATCGTGTCTTGTAGCATATTTTATTAAAGAACAAACACTCTACATCTTTCTCAAAACAGTTAACTGGCCAGATCAGGTCTAGTATGCGTATCGCTCTCCACAATCCTTCAATACAGTCACTGCTTCGCCCGTTTCAACATCACATTCCCACCACTGGAAGAATTTATAAAAATCTTGTTTTATTTTCATTAGTGGCATGTTCTTCATTGTGCGTGGACGTTTAACTATCAAAGTCACATCCTTTTCTTTCATTACCATATCAATATTGATTCTCTTCTTCGGTATATGTGGTTTCTAATGATTGAAATCGTGATATGCTTCCTACCATATCAACTTCCACAAACATTGCTCATAGAACTTCATTTCATAGTTGATCATCTTTGTTTGTACCAACTCTTCCACATCCCACCATGGTAACATTTGGATATCACATAGAAATCTGAAGTATTGCACACCAAACTCCCTCTTTATTGCAAAAACATTTTACTTTTTAATCCAGCGTCAGCTAAAAATATCACCAAGAGATTTATCTTGATCTCGTGTAAAAATAGCCAATGGTCTTCGAAATTTACATTCTTTGGGAAGCTTTTAGAACCATGACTTCTTTGCCTCAGCTATTTCTTCTTCTGATAACCGTTTAGGAATATTACCTTCATTCATAGCCTCCTTGACTCTATAGCTCAATAAATCTTTAGAAGCTTCAGTAAATAACTCCTGAAGGTTGGGAAGTCATCCGTATTCTCACCAGATTATTTTACTGTTTCATCATCAGAATCATCCTCCATGACAACCTCGTTATAACTATCAGCATCAGCTACATACTTGTATACATAGTCGTTAGGCTCAGATGTACTTATGTGATTCAACTCTTCCTCAAAATCAAAATCGAATGAATTCTCATCAACTCCCAACATTATAGCAATTTCCTCCTTGGTGTAATTGTGAATGAATTGACCTACTTCAACTCCATGATCCAAGTAGAAAACTCTAGGCTTTGGCAAATCAGGAATAGCTGATATAGGTGTAGGTAGGAAGATTCCTGATTGCTCTTTATCATTTATAGGATCCTTTTGCTCCCCTTGTCTTTGAGAGTTGAATGATTTAGAAAAAAATCATAGTTGAATGATTCATTCATCTTTGCATCCACCACTATCACACTTATACCACCCGGAGTGTTATCGTCGTCATCTTCCTCGTCATCATCATCCTTTTTACGATCGCCTCCAACATCTTCATCACCATTCTCATCAAAATCATCAACTCTTTTTCTAGATCTTCAAGCTCTTTATCGGCTTCCAATTTCTTTCTTTTCAAGTACTTTTGCTTTGCTGAAACCTCAGGAACATTAACAAGTTCACCAATCATCACATAATTCACTAACGGTTCTATTTAAGCTTCTTTTTCAGGCTCAGTGGGAACAACAGCTTCATCTTCAATTTCAACTATGACTTCTGATTCAGGCTCAATTGGAACAATAATAGGTAATTCATTTATCTTTTCCTTTCCCTTTCCCAATGCTGCAACTTCAGCTTCTGCTTTACACGCACATTCAGTAGCTTTTGCCCTGGCCTCTTCAATCTTAATTCCATCATGTTCAGAGTTCAAATTCATGTTGAATTTCTTCTCTAACACTTTGAATAACATATCAAACATTTCAGCGTTCGCCATTTTCTCAACTTCAAGATCTATGACAACTCTATGTAAGCTTTCATTTTCAGCAGTAACACTGGTAAGCAAAGACACCAGCTCCATATTCTTAGTCTCAAGTTGTTTAATCCTACCTTCATATGCTTTGATTTTGCCTTCAAGCTCCGTAACTCTGTTTTCATTAAAGAGATCTGCATCAAACCCACCTATAAAAGGAATTTCACCAAAATCATCAGGAAAGCGTTCATTCAACGATCTTTTGGCTACAGATTGAGGTGTTGATCGTGATTGGATAGGTGGTGTTGTTTGTTTTGAGTGGTGGTGGTGTAACATATTGTGGTGATGGAGGTGGTTGTTGTGGTGATGATGATGGTAGAATAACATATTCAACATTTGTATTAGCTTCCACTTCAGGTGTCTTCCTGACGTTCAAAAACTTTCGACAAGCTTTCTTTGCCGCAGAAGACCTTGTTTTCTTTTTCTGAACCTCAGAAGCTTTGCTTTTAGTATGTTTAGCTTTCTTAACAGGCCTCAGAATAAATTATTCTTTAGGATTAGTAGGCACATATGTATCTTCATCATCACCTAAAGCCTTTCTCTTTCTTTGTTCGGCTTTTTCAGCTACTACCATTTCTGGATCAACATTATCTCAAGAACTTTCTTTGTAATCTCCCTCAACCACTTCTTTTTCAACCTCAGAAGTTGTTTTCTCAACATTCACATCTCTTTCGTTATCTGATGTTTTAGAGAATACTTTTTCATATACATTTTACTCAACAGGTTTAATCACTAGAGTCTCTTCCTCATACTGTTCGTCTATAAGCATCGCTTGTACAGTAGCACATTTTCTTGCTTAAGTTGACTTTTTCTTCGGAGTTGCACATTTCTTTTTATTATCTTCTTTCTTATACCAACTGCTTCTCCTCGTAATAAAACCATCAAGATAATCTGCTTCATCTTTTTCAGACCCACTTGTATCTTTTCTCTACTTGCCCTTTGGAGGTGCAACATAGTTAATAGCTCCAAAAATTGGCTTTGCGACAGGCTCTGAGTCTTGCTTCAGATTCCCGCATACTTTTTTATAGGGAGAGAGTCAAGGGGCCGGTACGGAAGATTGGTCCGCTCCGCAAATCTTAGATTTTCGGTTCCCTCTCCCTATGTGGTCGGCCTTATTACCAGTCTGCCTCCTTTCTCTTGATGGAATATCTCAATACCCGAGCTCCTGCTTTCCTTGTGTTCTTCACCAACGCAAATCTAACTAAAATCTCTTTATCCATATGATTTAATATCAGCTCATCATCATCTTCTTTTGCCAAGTTTGGAAATAAATCATCCAGCATCTTTCGCAAGAACCTCAGATACTGAAGAAATTTCTCTATTGTTTTGTTCGAGGCCATCTGAATAAAGATTACTTTAGTGAAGCAACCATGGACATATGTTAATCAAGAATATCTGTATAACCTCCATTTCGATGACTGAATGCATGTATAATAGAATGTACAAAAAACTTATATGGCCTCCTAAGATAGTTTTCTTGAAGTTCAGAAAATTCATAGGTCCCTTATATCCCATCCTATAAAAACATCCTTTGACCATTGTTTCTGGATAGCATGTGGGATCACCATCTTTATCTTTTAACTCCAACACCTTTCATATTAACTCTTTAGTGATTTTGACTTCAAATTCTTTATCTTCAATCTTTAGCATAGAATGTATTGCTCGTGGTTCAGAAACAAACTCAACTGAATTCAAGAATCGTTCAATATGAGATCGGTAGACTTTGTGTTGATGAGTTAAAGCTTTTGTCACCGATAGACATCCCATAAATTCTAGTATATCTTTAAACGGAGATATCTCTGGCATGGTATTGTCTAAAACACAACATGTATTATGTGTCGGCTCAAACAATGATTTCTTTTCCTGTGAAAACATAAGAACAACACTTAGAAAAATTTGACGAAAAATATCCTAAGATTTAGTGCGAAGTGCGTTAGATGCGAAGTGGTAATTCCCTCTTCGTACAAAGTGGTTTTGAAACTTGTACCATTGTTCACTTCGTGTGGAGTGACTTTGTCACTTCGTCCCATGACAACATTCAAGAACACAAATTTTAAAACTTGATGTTTTTATGAAATTGTTGGTTCTATTAGATACTACTCGCCGATAAACTCAAATATATGTTCAATTTTAGTTTTGATCCGTTCAAACATCCTAGATCTGAGTTTTAAGGTTCAAATATTTGAATCGTATAAAATCATGGTCAAATAACAGTCAAATCACAGTATTAAACTTCACAATTGTAAGAGGTGTGCTAATCAACCTCCCCAATGTCAATTTAGGCAACACTTCATTCTAAATCTTTCAAAAATCTTAAATCGCAAAACAGTCACTCAGATCGCACAAGCAAGTGAATGAACACTTCGTGCGATGTCGTTTCTTTATATAGTATTCAGGTCTACTTCGTACGAAGTGATCACTTCATGCGAGTTGGATCCCAATTCTTGCAAAGTGATATAAAACTTTTCAAAATTTCAACATTTTCGCACATTTTATCAGTTTTAACGACCCACTCAGTTGACCAAGTCCAATTTTGTAACACCCTGTAAAAATCGTGTCCAATAGTATAGCGACACGTGTTGAATTTTAAATTTAGCCTATTAAAGACTAACAAGGACTAAAAGTGTCAGCATGCTCAAACTAAGTCTCTGAGTGATCTTCAGATGTCAACATGCATAAACCGAGCCTTTGAATGACCATTAGTATCAGAATGCTTAAATCATAGCCTCTAAGTGACCATTAGTGTCAACATGCTAAAACTTGGCCTCTGAGTGACCGTTGTGTCAACATGCCCAGCCTCTGACTAACATCGGAGTCAACATGCTTATAACGAGCCTCTGAGTGATCTTTTATGAAGTCCTAACTCTCGTATGTTCCATTTGTTGGACGAGAGGGATTAAATCCGTGATTATATGAAAGTTGGACATTGGACGGGTTAAAAGTGTCAACATATTAATTTATACCTCTGTGTGACCTTTTAACGAACCGAGAGCTCGACAATGTCCGGGCATAATCCCGGGAACGCCAAATATTGGCTACGGAGGGCTAAATATGCTAGAAAGGTGTTTTAGGAGGTTCTAGGAGGTTTTATAAGTTAAGGGGCTAAAAGTGTCAACTTTTAAAACCTGACATGGGGCGCTCCCGGGGCGCGAGAGGCATGGCCCTGGCTTCTCGCGGGGCGCGAGAGGCCTGTGTCTGCAGAAAGTTTGCTTGGCCTCCACCCATATTGCCAAAAACCATTTGATTCGAAACAAGAGACTTGCAAACAGCTATGCTACGTTTTAGGACACTTGTAAGCTCCCTCTTACACCTCTTAGCACCTGGCATCATCTCCTTCAAGCTCGCTAACTATAAACAGGTGCAAAGGTTCAACCTTTGAACTTGCACCTTTCTCATTTTAAACTCTATATTCCTCCTCTAGAAGTTCCTAACTGAAAGAAGCATCCAACTTAGTTCTATTTCAATCTAGGTACCTCTTGTAAGTGTTCCTTCCTTGTGCATTTTTCGTTTATAGGCTTTTATAGCCAAAAGTCAAGCGTTTTACAGAAAATGCTTTAACTTTCTGTTAAGACCATTATGGTCCAGCCATTGTTGGTAACGAACATGGCTAATTGATCGTAATAAGGTAGGTGTTAGTCCCTATAAAGGGCACCTCCTGAAGATCACGATTGCTAGACCAATTGACGGGTTAAAGTTAAGTTATTAAAAAGTCAAACAGGCCATTTTTGAAAAAATCATAAATTGATCTTATACATATTATGAAACCATTTTGACACTTAAACAAGTTGGTAATACTTATTAGAACATGTTTGGCTCGTCAATTTCAGTTCTAAGGTCGGTTCGCAACCGAAAGTCGCGAAGTTTGACTTCTGCTTTGACTTTCAATTCTGACCCGATTTAGATTATTTAGCTACTAATCTAAAGTTGCATTATGATCATAATATAATGTAGCATAACCCTCTGAGGTTATATTAAATGATCATAATCAGAATCTAAGTTTATGCGCAAGTTCCGTAATTATGCCATTTTTGACTAAAATGCCCTTTTTTGCATAAATCAAGGTTTTCATGATAATGAACTTAAAAATGAGTTTCCTACTGATGTAATATAATAGGTAGGATTATTCGAGATGTTAAACCAGATTATAAACTGAGTTTGCAAGCAGGTCCTTGAATTATGTCGATAAATGACGATTTAGCCCTTGTGGCTCATAAAATGTTTTAATCAAATCTTTTCAAAGTAAATCTTTTACCTACTGATATGTTATATTAAATAACATATCCAAAACAGTTCAATCTGACCTTAACATCAATTTACGACATAAGCGCCGTTTCGGTGCATAGTATGGTTTTAAACTATATTATTTGACCAAGACTTGTTACTTATTGATTTTAAAACTAATTTTAAATATTTTAAAGTAGGTACATGTTTAAATCAGAATCCCAAATAATTTATAAACTTTGTGTAATATGACCAAAATGCCCCTTCAGTGCATAGTTTGGTCATAAAAGATAAATTACACATATAATTGACATCCTACTGATATTATATCATAAATAAATCATTTTTCCAGAAGCACTTATGGTTATAACATTAAATTATAATCAAGTTCCTTTTATACGATATGAAATTACCAAGATGCTCCTATAAGGCATAATTTCATTTTAAAACCTTAACGGGCATATAAGTTGATATCCTACTGATATTAAACTTATTTAAAGTATAATGGCATATAGAACTTGTCCATGACTTATCCGGTTATCTGATATTGCTAATATGCGTACGGTTAAGTATATGTAACTATTTTACGGAAATTAACCGAACGGGTTTAACCTTGACATTTAAGTTTCAAATTCCAGAATGTTTATAGTTTACCCATATTATGCAAGTCAAAGTACTTGTCGGGTTTAAACTACATTCTATCCGATTATCGTTTAATCAAGTGCTATACGTCTTGATCCCGTACAGTATTCGGTCTAAGTCTATGACTTGAATAAGACCAATAGTATTTAATTGGTTAGCTTATGCCATAATCCAGACTAGAGCCTTTCGGTAAATGCTATCTACACTTAATTCATTTTGGATACGGCGAGATATAAAATCTTGCATTTTTAAATCAAGACTAGCTCAGGTAAATAGTCTTGATTTATTTTCCCTATACGGGCTTGGGATACGGTAAATTATTACCGCTTGGGCAGAAATGAGATCAATCGAATGCCGGATTGTGGCTAGCAAATCCGCATATTGCGTTTTAATCAGTTTTGTTTGATAACTTAAACATCAGGGTTAAATTACCGTGTCCTGGATATCCTCGGTTCATTACATTAGATAATGGCCACGACCTTAGCGCGGGGTGTAGGTATACACCTGACAGACGCTCAAATGCAAATTGCCCAAGACGTTAGGGATAACTCCCCTATGACTTCTAAGTGGTGTGTATTAATCATGTCTCGGTCTCTGTACTGGGCCCTGTATGTATGGACAAACATGTGAATATATTAACAAGATTACTAAGTAACTTTCCCAAGTTATAAAAGATTTGTGCCCTGTGCACTTAAATCTAATTTCTAAAATGTTTTCAAAATGAGTAAGTCGGGTGTTTTACCATCGAAAGCTAACGTATTTTCAAAAGACTAAACTTAAAAGGGTACAAATGAAATAGGCTTGAAGTTGCTCGGTAGTGAAATAAAAGGATCTTGCAAATCCTTAAATTTTCCCTAAAGTCTGTTTGATATTCTTTCTTTGTACATTTTATGATCCGCATGTGGATCTTCTATTAGAGCCTGTATATTATTTTTATTTTGAACATTCGATTTGTAATAGTAATTTTACTCCAAGACTTCCGATATGCCGTGTTTAATTGACAATGATGTTATCAACATGACGTCAAATGGTGTATGGATTTTGGTTGGAAATCCGAGGTGTGACAAATTCAATGTCCCTTGTTAACTAATTTGTCTACCAAGTCCAAGTTAATGATGTTTTGATCATTTTGAAACATTTTCTCATTTTTAGATAAGCTCCCAACTCGTTGTCCTCTAGATTTTCCTCAGCAAGCATCATCTTTGGCCTTTGAAGATTCGTTTTCTATCATTGGTAGTCGAAACTAAGATAGAAGTAAAATCTTATTATTTTTCCAAAGTTTATGCTAAAACACACTGAAAATCTTTTTGGGTTTTTTCTAAAATGAAATGCAATAACTATGTCCAAACATATTTACAGACATATTTTTGTGAGTTTGTGTTAGAGGATCATATAGTTTTTTAGACAAATCACTAGTACCGTTAATCTTGAAAATTATACGTTTTAAACAAATTCACCTACATTATCTGCATACTTGTCCACTCAAACCTCTACATATTTTTCAATTGCTCCGAGAGATGTTAATAATGTATTAGAACTTGACTCAAAAGTGTTTCCCACCTCAAGATATACTCTCGTATCAAGATTCATTGGATTTTATCTTACAGGTGAATATATATCTAACTGATATCTATATCTGGGTTGTGCGAGACCTTAAGAGCTCAGGTTAGTACCATGTACACACAAAGAGATGAAGGCTCGACTTAAAAGTAGTGTCCAATTTGGAATCTTTTGACCGCAATTATTAGATCTTTCGATACTTTCAGTATGCTTTTCAGGTTTAAAAGTAAAAGTATTATACAAGTTCATGATGTACGATCATTTCCTCTTTTTACACGAAAACTATTTTTGCCTTTTTGATTTTTTGAACATTTTTCAAAGTTTTATATGTTTTTGTATTTTTCACAACATTTCTCCCCCTAAAAGCAAAAACATATTTTTGGTTTTTTATAAATAAAAAATTCTAAAAATTAAAATATGACTAAACCGATGAGGATCACGTCAACTCGTCATCCGTCTCGAATTCAGCATCCACTAAACCCCCCCTGACCAGATTTTTCAGCCCGTTAAGTTTCGAAAGATATTTGAATGTAGCTTTATTAAAAGCCGTGATGTAAAAATATGCCTTTTGTTCATCAGTGTGGATCTTTTCAATTCTAACCAACTTTTTGTAGTGGCAATCATAGATAAAGTGACATCAAATTTCAATGTGTTTAGTTTTAGAGTGTTGAACTGGGTTTTTAGTTATATTAATGGTTGCCTTATTATCTACATATAATGGCGTATCAAGAAACTTAAATCCATATTCACTCATCTGTTGTTGTATTCACAAGATTTGGGAACAACAACAGGAAGCTGAAACGTATTCTACTTCGCAAGTAGAGAGAGCGACCATGGTTTGCTTCTTGCATTGCCACGTTACTAATCGTGTGCCAAAGAACTAGCAACCAACAACTGTAGATTTAGCATTTAATTTGAAGCATCCAAAATCAGAGTTAGAGTATCCAGCGAGGTTGAAATCATCGTTTCGAGGATACCACAAGCCGGTGCTTGGGCAACCACAAGTTAGAATATACACGATCTCTAAGTGTGACACTCGTGGATTTGATTGATACCGGGCGCAAAGGCATGTTGGATACATGATATCCGGCCTTCATTCTATGAGATACATTAATGATTCAATCATTGATCTATATAAGGTCTCATCAAGCTTCACTCCTTATATATCTGGTTCTATGCCATGATTAAGTGCCAAGGGAGTTGATAATGGTGATGATCTAGACATGTTGAATTTCTCCAAAACATCATGAACGTATTCCGTCGGATGAATGAAGATACCATCAGGCTTCTTTACATTTGCCATACACGCTTTGTTGGTCCCAACATTTGGTTTTTCCAACTCTTCATCAACTTTCTTTGCTTCAACTTCCAGCTTCTTCTTTTCTACACAAAATGATCGATGGCTTGGTTCAAAGTAACCTGCAAAAGTTTTCAAGATATTTTTAGGCAGGAGATGTTTAAAAGCACTGTTTAAAAGTTCCTCCTCTTCTGACGATGTATGATAATAATCTTCTTCAGGAGCCTCGTCAAAAGATGCCTCTGATTCTTCTTCAGGTTCTTCGATGATCTCTACGACCAACGCCAAACACTCCTTCTTGGAAATATATTTGTTGCAGTTAAAGCCTTCATCTTCTTGAGTTACGACAAGCGCTTTGTCTTTGGTTTCTAGTTGTCTATCTTTGATTTGCACCATTCTAGTTCTTGGCTGAGGACGATGATAGATGGCCTTCTTGTAGTAGTCATCAGAAACGGGTTTTGATTACCCTGAGCTTCTCTGTTTGGACATTCACGATTAAAATGCCCTATCTCCCGACACTTGAAACAAGTAACTTTCGACTTGTCGAAGCCAAGTTTTCCATCCAAACCTCCCAAGTTTTCTTTCCCGGGGATTTCCATGAAGTGTTGTGCTCGTCTAACAATAGATGTCATACACCATTTGATGTTGATCAACTCCATCTCGACCGGATAAATCTGATCATAGTCCTCTCTGGTCATCTCTGAGTTTCCTATTTTGCCCCTACAAGACAATCATAAGATTCAAGAACCGAAGCTAATAGTGACATATGTTGCTTTGCGGTCTTCTCATCAAAGTTCTAAGCGTTTTGGAAGTCAACCGCGATATTGCACTGTAAAACCCTTTGAGTAGAATGAGATTGACTGTTCTGGTTAATCTGGGGATTGCTCAATCTATGTGATAACTGTGGGCTTGAAGACGTGTTCGGGTTTACTGTAGCAAATGATTGAAAGCCACTGTGTTGATTTGACGGTGGGCTCGGTGTTGTTAGCGTTGAAGGCCGTTTGGATCTTTGGATATTGTATATGAGAGGCAGTTGTTCCTTTGTAATACAAATTAACGTCTTGTTGCATTTGGGCGCCTTTATTCTTTGCCATTTTCTGCATCTCAAGTTCATGTCCCTCCAATCTCTCAATGAATCATGCTAGTGTGAAATTACCATATTCGGTTCCATTCTTCAAAATGGTCAGGTAGGTAGACCATTCGACTTGTGGTAAGGAATCTGCGAGTTTATCAACTACTTCTTCATTCGTCTTTATGATTCCTTTTCGCTTCATTTGCACAACCAGATGACAGTATCTTTCACTCAGTTGTTTTATTGTCTCTTCTTTGATCAAAGTAAAGATGTCAAATTGTTTACTCAACAACGTCCGCTTCCATTTACGAAACTGTGCGCTTCCCTGGAATTTCAATCGAAGAGCATTCAATAATGATTGTGCATCATCATCATGTTGCAATAGCGCTAATATGTCTTCCTTGATGGATTGTTGTAAAATGTTCATCATTTTCTTCTCATTGATGAACTTCTCTCTTTCAAAATCCAAATGTTGAGCCAATGTCTTTACGAGACCATTTTCTCCAACAGGAGATTGATACTTTTCTTTGATGGTAAACCAATAGGTAAACTGATTCGCCTGATCCCAATTCATGAAACGTTCGCTCCAACTGATGTAGAAAATGCATTATAAAACTCTTCTGCCATTTTTCTGCAAAGATTTTTAGAAACACACTTTCGAAAAAACTGATTAGTATTATAAATTTCTTCATGCGGATGACATATCCATTCGTGCGACCAAGATCAGTTCGTACGACACAGAGATTCGTGCAAACGAGAGAATTCGTACAAAGTATATACTCATGCGAACAAGATGTTCGTACAAGTGAAAAAATTTGCTTCGTACGAATGACTTCTTTAGTGTGAATCACAGTTTCAAGTTTCTAACTTGTAAATTTTAAGAACTTCTGTGTACTCGTTCCTACGAATGACTTAAATTGTACGGACAGTTGTTCGTGCGAGTGATCTCTCTACCCGTACGAAACAACTTAGGTCACCAAACGGATGAATTTTACCAAATTTAACATGATTAAGATCAATTTTAGATCTGAAATTGTCAAGGATTGATTAGAATTAATTTTAATGTGATATCCTAGAATTCTAGTCAATTTTGTCCATGAATTCGTCCAATTCCATGATCAGTATGGAAAAGTGTAGAAGTAGAAAGCTCCAATGGTGAATCTATATCTGAAACTATTGGTAGAAACTTGATGATTGTCAGCAGATCAGGCCTCAAGGCTCTGATACCACTTGTGATTGGGGGATCCACTCCTCCGATGAGCACCAGACCGATCTAACTCAACTAACAGAAGCGGAATTCATTGTTAGTGAGGTTGACAAACAAACAAGTGAAATCTACTGCTTAAATGCTTTGAACGTATTGATAGACGTGAACAAAGTGAAGTGTAAGTAAATAGTTAAGCAGGGCTTCACCACTTCAACAGGATTACTAACTCTTACACAACACTCCTCTTTTTATAGGTCGACATGACTAGCACATGATAGTGTGAAACAGAGTGTGTGACTCGGGCGGGAGGTGCTTCGTATGATTGACAGAGTGTCGCTCGTACGAGCCAACTATCTCACTCGTACGAGTCAAGCCCTAAACAAATAAACAAATATATACAATTACAATTTGACATTTAAAGCTCTATATACATAAACAACGTATCCTAGACATAGACAATAGACATTATGCACCAACAGTATTTACGTTTATTCTGAACGCCGAGATTCCAAGTACTTTCATAAGATAAATATAATGTGTATATTTATTTCAAACGTCGGAATTCAGACATTATCTTTAAAGAGTCAAGTATTTGAAAAACATATAATGTAAATATAATCATTGATATCCATTTCATACGTCGACGACTCAAATACTTTCGAATGCTTGTATAACAATAATATACTTGTTATGTTCTATTCAAACGCCTGAGCAAGGTACGATACAACACCGTAAGATTATAACAAGCATGGTATATAGTTATTTATTAATTATAAACGATATGGAAGACTATTGCTTGGATACGAAATGCTTTACATATATGGGTATATCCATGAGTATGTATGTCTACATCTTACAAAACACTAAGAGTCGTACTATTATCCGTCAACGTATATGAGGTTTATTCGGAAAAATGTGTAAATCCATTGAACGAGTATACAACGTATTCTTTTCATCTAAATACTTGTTACGTATACGTGTTTCTATTCAAGACGACTAATACGATTTCATGAATTATATTTATGTTTATATATAAACATATATTTTAAATCTCTTGGAAACTAAGTCGTTTCCAAGAAAACCATAGATTGGTTATTTCGAGACAAGACGATAACACTCTCATAGAATCGTATGGTTAACGATCGGTAGAGCTCGGTGACACGTAGTTTAGCTACGTTATATTTAGAAACTTATGAGTTATTCCGTTTTAGGAATGTTTTAGATTGCATGCTAGCAAGTCACATTGTGGAAATGACATAATGGAATCACATTAAGCTAGCTTTGCACAAGGTTATCAAGGTGAGTTCTGACCCCCACTTTTTACCGTTTTACATTTTTTATAAATGTTTTGGGGGTTGAAAGACATGCAAGTTTTGCAAAAGCACACAATGTTTCGATAAATGAAAATCAGATATTCTAAACTATGTTACAAACAAATTTCAACAAACACGATGATTTATGAATGGTTTAGGTTAAATTTACAGGTTTTCACAGCAATACAAGGTTTTTCGAAACATGCATGAGTTTATGACTAGTGACAGGATTGTCTTAGTCACAACTAGGGGTTAGGCCCCAATTTTATTAATAACATGGGCTAGGCCCAACAACACGAATGACATGGGCTAGGCCCAATAACACGAATGACATGGGCTACGCTCAATATCAAAAGTGTGAGGAACGAAAATCATATGAAGGGCGAGGCCCGTTCATACACCTCGTAAATACAAATTTTAAAACAATCGGTATGTAGCTATGGGATTAGATGAAGACAGATCATTTTGCGTAAGTAGGATGATGACAAGAGTAACCATTAATGACGTAGTGACCAAGGTGCAAAAGGTATAGATCTATCGATTTTGAGGCGTGCTCCACTAACCCTTTAGGAGTGCTTTTGTGATCCCAATGATGTCAGAGTTATCTCGGTTTGGTTACTTACTTCTGGCACATAAGTCAGTGTATTAGCTACACACTGATTGATCTTTAGATTCCATAGGCATCCTACATACTATGATTTCAATACCGGTTTACAAATATAACAGAAACATTTCAATATCGATTTACAGATACGATAGAAAGCATTTCATTACCGGTTTACAAACACAAGGGTTACATGTATCGTTTACAAACAAAACAGAAAACATTTCAATACCGGCATACATATACGACATTTAAAACGCTTTGGGATACAATGATCTCACAAACTGGTTTCCAAATGCAAGATTTTCAAATGTTTTAAGATTCATTTGATACAAAACAAACAATCTATGAACTCGCCATCATTATGTGATTTTCCGCATGTTTCTTTCTCACTTCATATTCTCAAACTATGGCACGGTTGGCACAGGGGAACCCATGGGGATTCGAGTATTTAGCAGGCGTTCAACTTTCTAAAAGTCTTAGCACTCATATTTAAAACAAACAATCTATGAACTCGCCATCATTATGTGATTTTTCGCATGTTTCTTTCTCACTTCATATTCTCAAACTATGGCACGGTTTGCACAGGGGAACCCATGGGGATTCGAGTATTTAGCAGGCGTTCAACTTTCTAAAAGTCTTATCACTCATATTTACTTTCGCTGTGCAATGAAGATGCTAGTCCGTTCACGCCCAAATCTGATGTGATGATTTACCGGGGTGTGACAGTGAAGACTGAAGTGTTTTGGGTGAATTTGGTTCAAAGCTAGAAAATGATTGGAAACTGGATTGCTTAGAAGATGGGCTTGCAGAACTATCAGCACTGAAGGCGGTTTGTACTTTCGGACTTTGAGTACCAGCTGTATTGCCTTTAAAGTAAAGGTTAACATCTTGTTGCATTTGAGCACCTTTTGATTTGGCCATCTTCTGCATTTCTAGTTCATGATCTTCGAGCTTTTCTATGAACTTTGATAGGTTGTAACCACTATATTCTACACCATTTTTCAGAACTGTCAAGTACATAGTCCACTCTCCCTCATGCAAAACATCGGCCAACTTGTCGACTAACTCCTCATTTGTTTTCTGAATTCCCAACCTCTTCATTTGAACCACTAGGTGACAATAACACTCGATCAAGTACTTCATAGTTTCGCCTTTCAAAAGGTTAAAAATATCGAACTCTTTTCTAAGTAGTGCCTTTTTGCTCTTCCTCATTTGTGAACTTCCGTGGAACTTCAACCTTAATGCATTCCATAATGATTGCGAGTTACCATCATCTTGCAGCAATGCTAAGATATCTTCTTTAATTGATTGTTGCAATATGCTCATCTTTTTCTTATAATTGACGAATTTTGCATTTTCAGCCGTTGTGGACTGAGTCAACGTCTTTTCCGATTCATTTTCCCCAATTGATGTGGTATTCTTTTCTTCTATAGCAAACCAGAAGTTAAAATGGTTCGCTTGCTCCCAGTTAACAAACTGTTCACTCCAAGTGTCATAATCCTCCAAATTCATCAATTTTGGGGGTTTCACCATTATCCCCATTTCGTTCTCCAAATTCAACTTATGTGTGCCTGCAGCTGATACATTAACAGCTGACATAGCAAACACGTTGTAAAATTTGTTCTCTATTTTACCAGTCTGAAACAACATTAAAAGCTAAAACGATTAAGATTTCGGTTCGAGTGAAGTAAAAATGTCAAAAATTGATTTATTTTCGTGCGAAGATAGATTTATTTTAGTGCGAAGGTAAATGATTTTTAAACCTTTACAATTTTTTATATTGGTGCGAAGATAAAATTAACGTTGTGCGAAGGTAAAGTAATGTTCCTGTGAAGGTAGGTTCAAAAGTTGACATTTTTTGCAATTTCGAAAATGAATTCGTTTGTTTTCGCTCCGATTTTCTCAAGGGATTATCTAACATGTTATTAGGTATTATACTTGAAAATCAATTCATTTTGACCATGGATTTATTTTAAAAGGTGAAAAATAAGAAGAGTGAGTTGAATAAGAAGTAATCTAGGCTGAATCTTGAACAATTGTCTTCAAATTAGGCTCCCTGAGCTCCGATAGCCCTTGTAGGATCGTTTTATCCAATAGCAAAGGTCCTAATTTGAGTATCTAGTCCATACGCGCGGAAATCATATGAATTTGTCACAATTAACAAGAATATTTCATCAATTAACTGATTTCATTCAATGTTTAACAGTTACAAATGACTAGGAAATCCGACAGAGATTCGTCGTCTCAGGCGCAAAAGTTCTACTTACTAACACCTCACACTAGCTATATATAGACATGCTACCTTCGTGCGAGGGTAGTTTATCGTCGCACAAAGGTAATTTACCTTCTTGCAAAGGTAGACTTCACGTTCATGCGAAGTTAAATACAAACAACGTCAATCTAACATTTTCGCCCTATTACAAAAGACAGACACATCCCTAAGACATAGGCAATAGACATTATGCACCAACACACCTATCCAAGAAACGGTCTCATATAAATGTTCTATTTTGCAGGTTGAGCCAAAAACGTAAAAGGAAGCTCTCACAAAAGAAAGTTGGGTAAACGCAATGTAGGAGGAGTTGCTACAATTCGAGAAACTCGATGTTTGGAAACTTGTTGATCTATCAGATGACCACAAGAAGATTAATACAAAGTGGGTCTTCAAGTGTAAGCGAGATGACAGAGGAGTAATTGTTCGAAACAAAGCTCGGCTCGTAGTTCAAGGATTTCATCAACAGGATGGAATAGACTACATTGAAGTCTAGCTCACGTGGCAAGATTGAAAGCAATTCGCATCTTCCTTGCATTCGTGTCATGGAAGGATTCAAGGTGTGCCAATTGGTTGTAAAGTCCGTAATCCTATACAGAAAAGTGAAAGAGGAGGTGTACGTTGGCCAACCACCGGGGTTTGTCGATCCGATACACAAAGAGGAGGTGTAGTCGGCCAACCACCGGAGTTATGAAGAAGAAAACCTAGATGAGTTTTATGGGGGAAATGAAGTTCTTTCTAGGACTTCAAGTCGATCAATTTCCTGATAATATCTAACAACAACACGGCCGGACATCATGTATCCAACATGCCTCTAAGCATGCTACAAGTCAAGTCTCGGAGTGTCGCATTTGTTTATTGTCAAGAGGATTCTTCGATACCTGAAAGGTTGCCCAAGCACCGGCCTGTGGTATCCAAGTTCCAACAACTTCAATCTCGTAGGATACTCCAAATCTAACTTTAGGTGTTGCAAATTAAATGCTAAATCTACAACTGCTGGTTGATAGTTCTTTAGCACACGATTAGTAACGTGGCAATGCAAGAAGCAAACCACAATCGCTCTCTGTACTTGCAAAGCAGAATACGTTTTAGCATCTAGTTGTTGTTCCCAAATCTTGTGGGTACAACAACAAATGAGAGACTATAGATTGCAGTTTCTTGATACGCCTATATATGTAGATAACGAGGTCGCCCTTAACATAACAAAAAATCTGGTTAAACACTCTAAAACTAAACACATTGAAATACAACATCACTTTATACGTGACTGCTACGAGAAAACGTTGAGTCGTATTGAAAAGATCTGTAGGATCATGTTATCTAAATAAGCATAGGAACTAATTTGAAATCTAGTCAATATGTGTAGAATCCATGATTAACTAGTGATAATATGATTATTACTGTTTAAATGCTCAGTTTCATTAATATTGATCTACATGTTACAATTCAGAGACAAACTGGCAGGCTTCGCCCTACACAGTCAACTAAACAGCTACAGACTCAAGACCTCAAACTCTCTTATTAATAGACATACACCGTTCATACGAGTTGAGTCTCCACTTTGCACGAGGTGAACTCATTTCGTACGAAGTGATACACCACTTCGTGTGAAGTGTACAATACATACATCAAAAACATGAAAATCTAACATCGAAGCCCTATTACATACACGACATGACCCTAAGACATTCTATGCATCTGATAAAACTCTGCCTTGGATATTGTCGCAGTCTTGGCTAGTCTTCAAAAACTTTATAACTTTAAACATTCAGCATCCAAAGAAATACTTCCTCGGCATTCTGCGTTCAAAAAATGAAACCTTCTGACTGAAGCTTTTTACGTAACTGCATCAATTCTTTCTTCTTTTCTAGTCTGCTTCATAAACTCTTTTCATCTAGTTCCCTCCATTTTGACCGCCACATTTTACAAGAATTAATACTATGAGCGTAACACACATTGATCACTCCTTGGTATTGCATCGCTTGAGTCTTTATGGTGTCTTGTAGCATATTTTATTAAAGAACAAACACTCTACATCTTTCTCAAAACAGTTAACGGGCTAGATCAGGTCTAGTATGCGTATCGCTCTCCACAATCCTTCAATACAGTCACTGCTTCGCTCGTTTCAACATCACATTCCCAGCACTGGAAGAATTTATAAAAATCTTGTTCTATTTTCATTAGTGGAATATTCTTCATTGTGCGTGGACGTTTAACTATCAAAGTCACATCCTTTTCTTTCATTACCAGATCAATCTTGATTCTCTTTTTCGGTATATGTGGTTTCTAGTGATTGAAATCGTGATCTACTTCCTACTATATCAACTTCCACAAACATTGCTCATAGAACTTCATTTAATAGTTGATCATCTTTGTTTGTACCAACTCTTCCACATCCCACCAGGGTAACTTTGGATATCACATAGAAATCTGAAGTATTGCACACCAAACTCCCTCTTTATTGCAAAACATTTTACTTTTTTGTTGACGGGGATCAACCCCGAAATGAGTAATCGACCAGATCACGCTCAACTAGCAGAGGCGGAATTCATTGCTAGAGAGTTAGATATGACAAACAAGATAGAACTTACTATTTAACTACTTCTGATATATTAAAGACGTTCAAGTTACTGATGCAAGTCAACAAACTAACAGAGCTTCGCCGTATGAAATGACAAATCCGTTCCTAGCTCTAACACAACACTTCCCTATTTATAGGTCGACATGACTCGTACTGAAATGTGTGCACTAACCACCAAACACTATGATTCATACGAAAAAGTGTTTCGTACGAGTGACTCACTCGTACGAAACACTCTTATGTTTCGTGCAAATCACAGTGTACCAAGACATAAAATTTACGTTTTCTGAATTAAACATTAACGTGTAAACTTTATAAACATTACAGATAAATCCTAGACGTAGGCAATAGACATTATGTACCAACAAACTCCCCCTTGGATGTTGCCGTAGTCTGGATAATCTTCAAAACTTCAATTTGATTTGACTTTAACGCCCAAAAAATCTCTTTAACGGTTTTTTGACGTTCCTCAGACGCAATAGGCGTTTGATTGGTAAGATGACATCGCTTCAAAAACTGAAAACTTCTTAATGATGCTACTCTTGAATGTTCAGCGATCGAGCTTCTTTTTATTCAGTTTTCTTCAACTCCTTCTTCTCAATCTTCCTCAAGTTTGTCTTCCAATTCGATCCGGAATGAATATCATTTGCAAAGCACACATTTACGACCTTTTGAAATTGAAGTGCTTGCTCCTGATCCTTTTCTTCAAAACTGATCTTGCTATAAAATAAACATTCATTTTATCAAAAAAATTATCTATTTCAAAAATCCACTTGACTATCCAAGTTCAATTTAATGACCCTGGTTATCAAATTTGACCTTCCAAGTCCAAGTTAATGAACTTGGTGGACCATATTTGACCAAACAGATTTATTTTAACATGTAAAGTTTCAAATTAATGAACTTTCTTGACATTTGAGTAAACTTTGTTGCTAAAAATTAGCTCCCAACACATGATTCCAAAATTTCCTCAGCAAGATGTTGCAATGAATCCAACCATCAGTGTTTTTATCATCGGTAAACAAAAATAAAACTATCAAGCTAAGAAAACTAAAAATCTTTGGGTTTTTTTTTAAAGAATTTTTTTTTTAAAAAATAACAACATTTTTTGTGAATTTTGCGTTTTCAGAGGATCATTTCAAGCATTCATATAAATCATCAGTACCATTAGTCTAGAAACACCTTATAAGCTTTTAAACAAATTTACCTATATTGCCAATATATTTATCCATTTAAACCACTTCTCGTTTCTCAACTGTTTCAAGATATTTTAAGGTATTATTAAAAACATGCAATAACTGTGTTTCCCATCTCAGAATATACTCCCGTATCTAGATTCCCAGAATGTCATTTTACAGGTGAATATATCGAATTGATATCTGTATATAGGGTGAATGCGAGACCTTGAGAGCTCAGGTTAGTACTACCGTACAGACAAAGAGATGAAGGCTCGTCTTTAGGTGGTCTTCCATTAAGGAATCTTTTATACTCCAAATGTCATAATTGCTTAAGACATAATCATTTTATGCAGTTTTCGGGGAAATAATACGAAAGTATTATATGAGTTCTAAGCCATGGCTTTCGCAAAATCATAAGAACTCGAATAATACCCCATATATCAATCAAATATAAAGACCTAGTATCGCAGAATCTGGCATTCTCTCAAACGAAATTTGGGAGTACTAAGTCCATATATCCGAGAGATGTTTACCCACAAGTTAATCAGTTTTTTGTGTTTTAGGTTTATATCTCGATAACAATCTACTGAACGAGTGAACTCTATTGGCATATCCATAGTAAGACTTGCTTAAAATACTTTAAAACAATACAATTCTTTAGCATACTGTGACATATCATTTTTGATTTACTGTGATCACTCTTTTTCTACAAAACTCTTTTTGCTTTTTTAAAAAATGTTTTTGTATTTTCCTCAAATATTCTTCCCTAAAATCAAAAACAAATTTTTTAAGAAATAATAAGGAAGAATGTACAGAAAACGTTTAACCGATGATAAATTCACATCAAGTCATCATCATCCTCAAATTCAACATCAAAAACATCCCCTGAGATCATATTTTTTAAACCATTAAGCTTTAACAAATTTTTGAACTTTATTTTATCAAAAGCTTTGGTCTAAAAATCTGTTTTTTGGTCATCAGTGTGGATTTTCTCAATTCGTACCAACTTTTTGTCATAGCAATCACAGATAAAGTGGTGTCGAATCTCGATATGTTTAGTACGTGAGTGTTGGAATGAGTTTTTGGTGATATCAATCGCGGCCTGATTATCTACATATATTGGCGTATCAAGAAATTGCAAACCGAAATCTCTCATCTGTTGCTGTATCGGAGAATCCGAGCACAACAACTGGAAGCCGAAACGTATTCAGCCTCACAGGTAGAGAGAGCGACCATGTTACCAAACGGTTCCGAAGAACTGGCAGCCAGCCGTTGTAGATTTTGTATTCAGTTTGCAACATCCAAAATCAGAATCCGAGTAACCTGCAAGATTAAAATCATCATGTCTAGGGTACCACTAGCCGGTGCTTGGAAAACCCTTCAGATATCTCATTATGCGCTTAACGATAAGCAGGTGTGACTCTTTTGGATTAGACTGATAACGGGAGCAGAGGCACGTTGGATACATGATATCTGGTCGAGAAGCAGTGAGATACATCAAGGATCCGATCATGGAGCGATATAAAGTTTCATCAACTTTTTTGCCATAAGATCTGGACATATGCCGTGATTTGGAGCTAACGGGGTCGATGCTGGTTTAGTCCCTATCATATTGAAATTCTCGAATATGTCATGAACATATTTTGTCTGATGAATGAAGATACCATTAGGCAACTATCAACCTGAAGTCATAGGAAAAACTTCATCTCCCCCATTGCGCTCATTTCGAATTTGCGCTTCATGACTTCTTCAAAGTTTTTACACAGCTTGTCATTTGTCGATCAAAAGATAATATCATCCACATATATCTGCACGATAATTAGATGTCCATCTGCTTCCTTCATGAAGAGAGTTGAGTCTACTGTTCCCCTGATAAAGCCATTCTCCAAAAGATGATTCGATAATGTTTCATACCAAGCTCTCGGGCTTGATGAAGACCATATAAGCCTTTATTCAAGAGGTAGACTTTATCTTTGTGCACCGGATCAACGAACCCCGGTGGTTGGCGACGTACACCTCCTCTTTCACTTTTCCGTAAAGAAAAGCAGATTTAACATCCAATTGGTACACCTTGAACCCTTTCCACAAGGCAAATGCCAAGAATATGCGAATTGCTTCAAGACGTGCAACTGGGGCGTAGACTTCAGCATAGTCTATCCCTTCTTGCTGATGAAAACCTTGAACCACAAGTCGAGCTTTGTTGCGCACCACAACTCCCCCATCATCTCTTTACACTTGAAGACCCATCTTGTATTAATCTTTTTGTGATGATCTGGCAGGTCAACAAGCATCCAGACGCCAAGTTTCTGGAATTGCAACAACTCTTCTTGTATCACATCCACCCAACTTTCTTCTTTCAACGTGTCTTTCCAGTTTCCCAGTTCAAACTTAGAAACAAAACAATTGTGAGAAAATCGAACTTGAAGTGGAGCAATGCTAGTATAGAAACAGCTTAGATCTTTATTAATCTGATTGCGAGTTTGCACTCCCGATTGCAAGCTGCCTATAATGTTCTCTGATGGATGATATGAAAGTGTCCTTGGCATCACTTCAGTTGGAACATCTACTTGTATTTGCAAATTTGAGATATTTTCATCGACAACCGGTACAGATGAAGAAGCTTTATTCCTAGCATTAGACTGATCAGCCTGTCGGTTCAGAAAGACTTCAGTCTATTCAAATCCTTCATCTACATTTGGCTAGGCAGAAGATTCAGCAGTATTGACATTTGGAGCAGGAACCTGATTTTGAACAGAAGAGCTTTGACCAACATCAGACGTCTTAACTGTAATGATGTATAAATCAGCAAAGGTCGAGGAACTTTTTCTTGATTAGATAACTGATGTTGTTGAAATAACATAACAAGTTCTTCTTTAGTTGGCACATCTGGTAGATCAAACGAATCCCACAATCCATCATAGTTAAACAGCCACGGATCCCCAGGCTTCTGCGTAGGCGTTGTATATCTTTGACAATCTACGTGCTGCGCTAGAACTACCTGGTTCAGACTCGGTAAGAAAACACATTTTTTAGGAGTAGCATAACCAACAAAGAAACCCTCCAAAGATTTTGCTCTAAATTTACCAGTCGGTCCAAGACGGCACACGGTGATCCAAAAGGTTCCAAAATTGCTAAGTTAGGCTTTCGTTGATTCAGTAACTCGAAACATGTCTTTTTATGAGGCTTAACTATCAACACACGATTTAGGGTATAGCATGCTGATGCCTTCACTCCAGAAACTGATCGGTAATTTCTAATCAGCTAACATTGTTCTAGCAGTTTCTATCAACGTGCGATTCTTTCATTCACCTACTCCGTTTTGTTGTGGAGTATAGGGGGTGCTGAATTCATGAAGAATCCTCTTTTCATTGTAGAACTCTTGCATCTTCTTGTTCTTAAACTCCGTTCCATTATCACTGCGAATTCTCTTAATGGGCAAATGATATAAATTCTGGAGCTTTTTGAAAAGGATCATAAGAGTTTCAAACGTTTCATCCTTTCTTTCCAGAAAGAATACCCATGAAAATCTAGAATAATCATCTGTAACGACAAGACAGTATAGATCTCCAGAAATGCTTTTAACATTAACTGGTCCAAAGAGATCCATGTATAGTCTTTCTAGTGGTAGCTTTATCGAATTCAACAGCTTTCTCGGGTGCGATTTCTTATGCTAGCTTTCCCTTTTTGCAGCCAAGATAATCATCTGATAAATGAAAACTTTTCAAATTGACACCCTCCACTAAGTCGTTATGCACAAGAAAATTCAACTTTCAAAGATGAATGTGCCCCATTTTTCTGTGCCATAAAATTGACTCTTTTTCGGTAGCTTTGGAAACAGAGCATTGAACTTTCTTTGACGTGGTAGACGCGATGCTCTTGTCAAGGACATATAAATCATTTTCTCGCGGAGCTCGCATAAGATCCATTCTTCTGGAATCTTGAAACCAGGTTTTAGAATTAGACATTCTTTATCATTGAAATGTGTCGTGAACTTCTTGTCACAAATTTGCGAGATACTAAGCAGACTGTTCTCAAGTTCAACGATATAGTTCACTTATCAAATGATACAACACCATTCGAGAGAATCCTTCTCCGACAATCCTATCTCCATGCGTTCCAGCAAATCCAACATATCCTCCTCGAATAGCTCTAACATCATTGAGCAGTGCAAGCATTCCTGTCATGTGGCGAGACGCTCCACTATCCATGATCCATTTTGACAATATCGAACGTTGGAGCCCCTGCACACATGATCAACAAAATTTATTTAAATAAAGAGACCCAAGCCTGTTTGGCCCTTGGGTGGGTTTGGAAATTCGAACTTTGGACCCACATCGTTCTTTTCAATCTTTTTAAGCTCAATGTTGTTTGGAACAGAAGGTTTGAGTTCAACTTTGGATGATTTGGTGTTAACAATTTTAGCAACCCATTTCTGTGTTTGTGTTTAGCCTGTTTAACATAAAATTTTGAATCTTTTGGTTGAACTTTGTTTGATGTTTCACCAATTTCAAATTTAGATTGAGATTTAATAATTGGTTTAACATTTTGATGAGATTCAGTTTTTCTTTTAAGAATTTGTTTCGGCATAACCATGGGTGCTTTTTTGCTTTTCATCCTTGGTGAACTTTTTCGGAGAAGAAACTGATTTTAAACTTTCTTGTGAACAATATCGTGCGATATGTCCAACTTTCTTGCATTTAAAGCATGTCCTGTTGTCCTTATAAACAGAGGTATTCAAAACCTGTTTCTCTCTTTCTTTAAGAATGTCATCACTTGATTGAGTACCAATGATTTCCTTTTCCTTCTCGGTTGTTGTCCCAAATACAAAATTAATTTTCTTTGTAAAATCCAATTTTTGGGACCTGTTGGTTTTATGTTGCTTCTGAAAACCCAACCCTGCACGCTTGTTTTCCGGATATTCTCCATTTTTCAGTAGTAAGGTCGGTTGTCAGTTTTTGATTTAGAATAGAAAGATGAATCATGTTTATCTAAATCATCATGACTTACCTCCATCAGCTTGAACATTTTATCAACACAACCTCTTTTCACATTCTTGATGGGAAAATCCTCATCCGAAAATAGTTTACAAGATCCTTTCATTTTATAAACTATGACATTAGGATCATCATTTAAACTATTTTCTGATTTATCATCAGATTTGACTTCTCAGACTTTTCAGACTCAGCCACTTCAGATTCATTTGTTAACACTTTTTCAATCACATTTCTACCACTTCAGAATCACACTCACCATCATTTTTAGTGTAAGTTATATCGATATTCTCAGGCAACTGCTCGGTTTTCAATTTAATATTTAGCGCCTTTTCCACCCTAGATGGATTTTTGCAAACATAACTGTTTCACATGGGTGGAGGAACTCGATCATAACTTCCAGTCTTTGTTTTCCCAATTTTTAGATTCCTCAGTATTTTAAATTTTTGGTAAAATGTGATCTATGACGTATGAGCTTGTGGAATAACTAATTCACAGTTTGTTAACTCGTTCGGTTTCAATTCTCATTTTCTTAAGCTCACTTTTGAGCTCAACAATAGTGTTTTGATGAATATTAGTTGCCATTTGTTATCCACACTGTTGCTTTAAGCATCATAAGTGTTGCGTCATTTTTTCTGAGTGCTTTATTATATTGTTTAACAGACGCCCTCAATTTGTCATATGCTTCCTTTGTGATTTTGTAATTGCTTGACAAATTGTTTGTTAAACTTTTGCAATTCAGCAAATCTTTTGGCTTTCACAAGACACTCACCACATGGTTCATCACACTTTGAATAAGATTTTTCATTCTCAAATGACTTGTTTACCTCATTTCCATTTGCCATGCACGCTTTAATGATGTCTTCTTTCAGCAATTCCTTTTTCTCATCTACTTTGACATCTTCAACTGGTTTCTTATGCACTTCATCTGCTGAATGTTGAGTAGGTGCGAAATATCCTGCAAAAGTTTTTAAAACATCGTTAGGCAAAAGATGTTTGAATGGACCATTCAACAGCTCCTCTTTCTCTGATGAAATATGATAGCAATAATCATCATCCTCAGGTCCTTCATCAAACGATGCCTCCGATTCTTCTTCCGGTTCATCAATAATTTTAGCCACCAATGCCAAACTTTCTCCTTTCAAAATAAACTTGTTCCAAATAAACTTCTTTAGTTTCAAGTTGCTTGTCTTCAATCGGCACGATTCTTGTTCTCGGTTGTGGTCGGTGATAGATCGCTCTTTTGTAATAGTCATCTTGGAAAGGATTTTGATTCCCTTGAACCTCTCGGTTTTGACATTCTCTTTTAAAATGACCTTTCTCCCGACACTTGAAACAAGTAACTTTAGATTTATCAAATCCAAGTTTCCCATCCAAACCTCCCAAATTTTCTTTACCAGTGATTTCCATAAATCTCTGTGCTCGTCGAACGATCAAAGCCATGCACCATTTTATATCAATCAATTCCATTTCAACTGGATCAATTTGATCGTAGTCTTCTCATGTCATTTCAGAATTACCAATCTTTCAAGCAACAAGACTATCATATGACTCAAGAACTGAAGCAAGTAGAGACATATGTTGTTTGCCGTCTTTTCATCAAATTTTATGCGTTCTGAAAGTCAACGGCAATGTTGCATTACAGAATTCTTTGACTTGCATTAGATGATAGTGTGGCTTGATTGTTCTGAGATTGATTTGATCTGAAAGAAGACTGTTGACTACAAGGTGTATTTGGATCAAATGTTGGGTATGATTGAATAACACTTGACTGAGTTTGAGGTGTGCTTGGTGAACTATATGCACTGAACGCAGTTTGAATCTATGGCGCTTGGATTTGAACAGCAGAACTGTTTTTGAAATAAAGTTTAACATCTTGTTGCATTTGAACAATTTTGTTTTTGGCCATCTTTTGCATCTCTAATTCATGACCTTCCAATCTCTCGATAAAGCGAGGAACGAGAAATTGATGTATTCAACCCCATTCTTCAAAATGGTTAAGTAAGTCGACCATTCACCTTGTGGCAGAGAATCAGCTAGTTTATAAACAAGCTCTTCATTTGTCTTCACAATTCCCATTCTCTTCATATGAACCACCAGATGATAGTATCGCTCAATTAGCTGCTTAACTGTTTCTCCTTTGATCAATGTGATACATCAAACTCTTTGCTTAATAATGCCCTTTTGCTTTTGCGGAGTTGAGCACTACCTTGAAATTTAAGTCGAAGAGCATTCCATAAAGATTGTGTATCATCATCATACCTGCAATAAAGCCAAGATGTCTTCTTCGATCGATTCCTGAAGAATATTCATCATCTTCTTTTCGCTGATAAATCTTTCTCGTTCAACATCAGAGAATTGGGCAAGGGGCTTTTCAAGCCCACTTTCACCAACTGGTGCGATTTATTTTGTCTCGATTGCAAACCGGCAAGTAAAATGATTAGCTTGCACCCAGTTCATAAACCTCTCGCTCCAACTATCAAAGTCTTCCAAATTCATAAGCTTTGGAGGTTTAGTCATTGTTCCTATTTCATTCTCTAAATTGATGTTTTGAGCTGCTGCAGTGGTAACAACCGATGTGGCAAACACATTGTAAAATTCCTCAGACATTTTTCCTGCAAAAAGTTAGAACACACTTCTCGAAAATAAACAGATCAGATTAGAAAACTCTTTGTGCGGACAAAATATTTCGTACGAAACGAGAATTTTGTACAAATTTTTTTTTGTGCGATTCAAAAAGTTTTTTCACAAAAACTGCGATTTTAGACGAATCAATGAGTTTTTGTACGAAACAAGTGTTTTTAACTGAGTAATGAATGAATTTTGTACGAATCAAATATTTTGTGCGAATCAAGTGTTTTTTTAACTGAATGAGTTTTGGTACGATTAAGATTTTGTGCGATTCAAGTCATTTTATACGAAACAAGTTGAAATTCGGAAAAACTGTAAGATTTATGAAATTTATCTGATCCGTATGAAATTTAATCTGATTCGTACCAAAATCAAGAACAACTTAATTTCGTGTGAAACTCGTACGAAAACTGATTCAAACGATTCAAACTTCAAACTGACTAAATTTTATCGATTTCAACATGATTTAGTTCAATTTTATATCCGAATTATGGTATGGATTGATTAGATTGAAGATTAACTTGAATTACTAGAATCGTAGTCCATTTTGTCCAAGAATTCATCCTAAATTTGTCCAAAATCCAGCAAAGGTCAGAAAAATGATGAAGATGAAGGTGTGTCCAAGTCTGAACAGTAACTACTTGTTGTCTATCTGTAGATCAGATCTCATGGCTCTGATACCACTTGTGGACGGGGATCGAGCTCCCGAAATGAGCAATCGACCTGATCACGCTCAACTAGTATAGGCGGAATTCATTTCTAGAGAGGTAGATAAGACAAACAAGATAGAACTCATTGTTTAACTGCTTCTGATCTATTAAAGACGTTCAAGTTACGGATGCAAGTCAACAAACTGACAGTGCTTCGCCGTATGAAATGACAAATCCGTTCCTAGCTCTAACACAACACTTCCCTATTTATAGGTCGACATGACTCTTACTGAAATGTGTGCACTAACCACCAAACACTATGATTCGTATGAACTCACTCGTACGAAACACTCTTATGTTTCGTGCGAATCACAGTGTACCAAGATATAAAATTTATGTTTTCTCAATTAAACATTAACGTGTAAACTTTATAAACATTACAGATAAATCCTAGACGTAGGCAATAGACATTATGTACCAACATTTTTAATCCAACGTCAGCTAAAAATATCACCAATTGATTTATCTTGAGCTCGTGTGAAAATAGCCAATGGTCTTCGAAATTGACATTCTTTGGGAAGCTTTTTGAACCATGACTTCTTTGCCTCAGCTATTTCTTCTTTCGATAACCGTTTAGGAATATTACCTTCGTTCATAGTCTCCTTGACTCTATAGCTCAATAAATCTTTAGAAGCTTCAGCAAATAACTCCTGAAAGGTTGGGAAGTCATCCATATTCTCACAAGATTATTTTACTGTTTCATCATCAGAATCATCCTCCACGACAACCTCGTTATAACTATCAGCATCAGCTACATACTTGTATACATAGTCGTTAGGCTCAGATGTACATATGTGATTCAACTCTTCCTCAAAATCAAAATCGAACGAATTCTCATCAACTCCCAACATTATAGCAATTTCCTCCTTGGTGTAATTGTGAATGAATTGACCTTCTTCAACTCCATGATCCAAGTAGAAAATTCTAGGCTTTCGCAAATCAGGAATAACTGATATAGGTGTAGGTAGGAAGATTCCTGATTGCTCTTTATCATTTATAGGATCCTTTTGCTCCCCTTGTCTCTAAGAGTCATCTTCTTGATTCACTATATCACTTAGAAAAGCATCATAGTTGAATGATTCATTCATCTTAGCATCCACCACTTTCACACTTATACACCCGGAGTGTTATCATCGTCATCTTCCTTACATCATCATCCTTTTTACGATCACCTCCAACATCTTCATCATCATTCTCCTCAAAATCATCAACTCTTTTTCTAGATCTTCAAGCTCTTTATCGGCTTCCAACTTCTTTCTTTTC
The DNA here is from genome assembly GCA_947069175.1 of Scalesia atractyloides. Lineage (NCBI taxonomy): Eukaryota > Viridiplantae > Streptophyta > Magnoliopsida > Asterales > Asteraceae > Scalesia > Scalesia atractyloides. The sequence goes on from CAMTDV010000022.1 coordinate 45,185,081, forward strand.
AAGTACTTTTGCTTTGCTGAAACCTCAAGAACATTAACAAGTTCACCAATCATCACATAATACACTAACGGTTCTGTTTAAGCTTCTTTTTCAGGCTCAGTGGGAACAACAACTTCATCTTCAATTTCAACTATCACTTCTGATTCAGGCTTAATTGGAACAATAATAGGTTCTTCATTTATCTTTTCCTTTCCCTTTCCCAACGCTGCAACTTCAGCTTCTGCTTTACACGCACTTTCAGTAGCTTTTGCCCTGGCCTCTTCAATCTTAATTTCATCATGTTCAGAGTTGAAATTCATGCTGAATTTCTTCTCTAACACTTTGGATAACATATCAAACTTTTCAGCGTTCGCCATTTTCTCAACTTCACGATCTATGACAACTCTATGTAAGCTTTCATTTTCAGAAGTAACACTGGTAAGCAAAGATACCTGCTCCATATTCTTAGTCTCAAGTTGTTTAATCGTACCTTCATATGCTTGGCTTTTGCCTTCAAGCTCCGTAACTCTGTTGTCATTAAAGAGATCTGCATCAAACCCACCTATAAAAGGAATTTCACCAAAATCATCAGGAAAACGTTCATTCAACAATCTTTTGGCTACAGATTGAGGTGTTGATCGTGATTGGATATGTGGTGTTATTTGTTTCGAATGTGGTGGTGGTGTAACATATTGTGGTGATGGAGGTGGTTGTTGTGGTGATGATGATGGTGGAATAACATATTCATCATTTGTAGTAGCTTCCACTTAAGGTGTCTTCCTTACTTTCAAAAACTTTCGACAAGCTTTCTTTGCCGCAAGAGACCCTGTTTTCTTTTTCTGAACTTCAGAAGCTTTGCTTTTAGTATGTTTAGCTTTCTTAACAGGCCTCAGAATAAATTCTTCTTTAGGATTAGTAGGCACATATGTCTTTTCATCATCACCTAAAGCCTTTCTCTTTCTTTGTTCGGCTTTTTCAGCTGCTCCGACCATTTCTAGATCAACACTATCTTAAGAACTTTCTTTGTAATCTCCCTCAATCACTTCTTTTTCAACCACAGAAGCTGTTTTCTCAACATTCACATCTCTTTCGTTATCTGATGTTGTAGAGAATACTTTTTCATGTACATTTTACTCAACAGGTTTAATCACTAGAGTCTCTTCCTCATATTGTTCGTCTATACGCATCATCTGTACAGTAGCACATTTTCTTACTTAAGTTGACTTTTTCTTCGGAGTTGCACATTTCTTTTTATTATCTTCTTTCTCATACCAACTGCTTCTCCTCGGAATAAAACCATCAAGACAATCTGCTTCATCTTTTTCAGACCCACTTGTATCTTTTCCCCACTTGCCCTTTGGAGGTGCAACATAGTTCTTATCGTTAATAGCTCCAAAAATTGGCTTTGCGACAGGCTCTGAGTCTTGCTTCAGATACAGATTCAATCTAACTAAAATCTCTTTATCCATATGATTTAATATCAGCTCATCATCATCTTCTTTTGCCAAGTTTGGAAATAAATCATCCAGCATCATTCGCAAGAACCTCAGATACTGAAGAAATTTCTCTCTTGTTTTGTTCGAGGCCATCTGATCAAAGATTAATTTAGTGAAGAAACCATGGATATATGTTAACATTTAGATGTGAAGTGCCTTAGATGCGAAGTGGTAATTCCCTCTTCGTACAAAGTGGCAAATACAACAAACAGTTTTGACCAAATACACTTCGTGCGAAGTGGTTTGAAACTTTTACCATTGTTCACTTCATGTGGAGTGACTTTGTCACTACGTCCCAAGACAACATTCAAGAACACAAATTTTAAAACTTGATGTTTCTATGAAATTGTTGGTTCTATTTGATACTACTCCCGATAAACTCAAATATATGTTCAATTTTAGTTTTGATCCGTTCAAACATCCTAGATCTGAGTTTTAAGGTTCAAATATTTGAATCGTATAAAATCATGTTCAAATCACAGTCAAATCATGGTATTAACCTTCACCATTGTAAGAGGTGTGCTAATCAACCTCCCCAATGTCAATTTAGGCAACACTTCATTCTAAATCTTTAAAAAATCTTAAATCGCACAAAAAATCACTCAGATCGCACAAGTAAGTGAATTCATGGGATGTCGTTTCTTTATATAGTATTCAGGTCTACTTCATACGAAATGATCACTTCATGCGAGTTGGATCCCAATTCGTGCGAAGTGATATAAAACTTTTCAAAATTTCAACATTTTCGCACATTTTATCAGTTTTAACGACCCACTCAATTGATCAAGTCCAATTTTGTAACACCCTATAAAAATCGTGTCCAATAGTATAGCGACACATGTTGAATTTTAAATTTAGCCTATTAAAGACTAACAAGGACTAAAAGCGTCAATATGCTCAAACTAAGCCTCTGAGTGACCATTAGTGTCAACATGCATAAACCGAGCCTCTGAATGACCATTAGTGTCAGCATACTTAAATCATAGCCTCTGAGTGACCATTAGTGTCAACATGCTAAAACTTGGCCTCTGGGTGACCGTTGTGTCAACATGCCCAACCTCTGAGTGACATCGGAGTCAACATGCTTATAGCGAGCCTCTGAGTGATCTTTTATGAAATCCTAACTCTCGTATGTTCCATTTGTTGGACGAGAGGGATTAAATCCGTGATTATATGAAAGTTGGACATTGGACGGGTTAAGAGTGTAAACATTTTAATTTATACCTCTATGTGACCTTTTAACGAACCGAGAGCTCGACAATGTCCGGGCATAATCCCGAGAACCCAATTATTGGCTACGGAGGGCTAAATATGCTAAAAAGGTGTTTTAGGAGGTTCTAGGAGGTTTTAAAAGTTAAGGGGCTAAAAGTGTCAACTTTTGAAACCTGACATGGGGTGCTCGCGGGGCGCGAGAGGCATGGCCCTGGCCTCTCGCGGGCCGCGAGAGGCCTGTGTCTGCATATTATTTGCTTGGCCTCCACCCATATTGCCAAAAACCATTTGATTCGAAACCAGAGACTTGCAAACAGCTATGCCACGTTTTAGGACACTTGTAAGCTCCCTCTTACACCCCTTAGCACCTGGCATCACCTCCTTCAAGCTCTCCAACTATAAATAGGTGCAAAGGTTCAACCTTTGAACTTGCACCTTTCTCCTTTTAAACTCTATCTCCCTCCTCTGGAAGTTCCTAACTGAAAGGAGAATCCAACTTAGTTCTATTTCATTCTAGGAACCTCTTGTAAGTGTTCCTTCCTTGTGCATTTTCGTTTATAGGCTTTTATAGCCAAAAGTCAAGCGTTTTACGAAAAACGCTTTTGACTTTCGGTTAAGACCATTATGGTGCAGCCATTGTTCATAACGAACATGGCTAATTGATCGTAATAAGGTAGGTGTTAGTCCCTATAAAGGGCACCTCCTGAAGATCACGATTGCTAGACCAATTGACGGGTCAAAGTTAAGTTATTAAAAAGTCAAACAGCCATTTTTAGAAAAAATCATAAATTGATCTTATACATTTATGAAACCTTTTTGACACTTAAACAAGTTGGTAATACTTATTAGAACATGTTTGGCTCGTCAATTTCAGTTCTAAGGTCGGTTCGCAACCGAAAGTCGCGAAGTTTGACTTCTGCTTTGACTTTCAATTCTGACCCGATTTAGATTATTTAGCTACTGATCTAAAGTTGCATTATGATCATAATATAATGTAGCATAACCCTCTGAGGTTATATTACATGATGATAATCAGAATCTAGGTTTATGCGCAAGTTCCGTAATTATGCCATTTTTGACTAAAATGCCCTTTTTTGCATAAATCAAGGTTTTAATGATAATGAACTTAAAAAGGAGTTTCCTACTGATGTAATATAATAAGTAGGATTATTTGGGATGTTAAACCAGATTATAAACTTAGTTTGCAACCAGGTCCTTGAATTATGTCGATAAATGACGATTAGCCCTTGTGGCTCATAAAATGGTTTTAATCAAATCTTTTCAAAGTAAATCTTTTACCTATCGATATTTTATATTAAATAACATATCTAAAACATTTCAATCTGACCTTAACATCAGTTTTCATTAAACATCGCATAAAACGTCATTTTACGACATAAGCGTCGTTTCGGCGCATAGTATGGTTTTAAACCATATTATTTGACCAAGACTTGTTACCTATTGATTTTAAAACTTATTTTAAATATTTTTAAAGTAGGTACATTTTATAAACTCAGAATCCCATATAATTTATAAACTTTGTGTAATATGACCAAAATGCCCCTTTAGTGCATAGTTTGGTCATAAAAGATAAATTACACATATAATTGACATCCTACTGATATTATAACATAAATAAATCATTTTTACAGAACACTTATGGTTATAACATTAAATTATAATGAAGTTCCTTTTATACGATACGAAATTACCAAAATGCCCTTATAAGGCATAATTTCATTTTAAAACCTTAACGGCATATAAGTTGATATCCTACTAATATTACAACTTATTTAAAGTATAATGGCATATAGAACTTGTCCATGACTTATCCGATTACTGATATTGCTAATATGCGTAGGTTAAGTATATGTAACTATTTTATGGAAATTAACCGAAACGGGTTTAACCTTGTCATTTATGTTTCAAAATCCAGAATGTTATAGTTTACCAATATTATGCAGTCAAAGTACTTCTCGGGTTTAAACTACATTCTATCTGATCATCGTTTAATCAAGTGCTATACGTCTTGATCCCGTACAGTATTCGGTCTAAATCTATGACTTAAATAAGACCAATAATATTTAATTGGTTAGCTTATGCCATAATCCAGAATAGAGCCTTTCGCTAAATGCTATCTGCACTTAATTCATTTTTGGGATGCGGCTGATATATAAAATCTTGCATTTTTAAATCAAGACTAAATCAGGTAAATACTCTTGATTTATTTTCCCTATACGGGCTTGGGATACGTAAATTAGTACCGCTTGGTCAGAAATGGGATCAATCGAATGTCGGATTGTGGCTAGTAAATCTGCATATTCCGTTTTAACCAGTTTTGTTTGTGAACTTAAACATCAGGGTTAAATTAACGTGTCCTGGATATCCTCGGTTCATTACATTAGATAATGGCCACGATCTTAGTACGGGGTGTAGGTATACACCTGACAGACGCTCAAATGAAATTACCCAAGACGTTGGAGATAACTCCTCTGTGACTTCTAAGTGGTGTGTATTAATCATGTCTTGGTCTCTGTACTAGGCCCTCTATGTATGGACAAACATGTGAATATATTAACAAGGTTACTAAGTAACTTTCCAAAGTTATAAAAGATTTGTGCCCTGTGCACTTAAATCTAATTCCTAAAATGTTTTCAAAATGAGTCAGTCGGGTGTATTTATCATGAAAAGCTAACATATTTTCAAAAGACTAAGCTTGCAGGTACAATACGAAATAAGCCGGAAGCTGCTCGGTAGTGAAATAAAAGGATCTTGCAAATCCTTAGAACTGCCCTAAAGTCTATTTTATATTCTTTCTTTGTACATTTTATGATCCGCATGTGGATCTTCTATTACGAGCCTGTATATTATTTTATATTTTGAACATTCGATTTGTAATAGTAATTTAACTCCAAGACATCCGTTGTGCCGTGTTTAATTGACAATGATGTTATCAAATGACGTCATGATACTCCCCAACCGGGCCCACCGGTGTATGGATTTGGGTTGGAAATACGGGGTGTGACAAATTTAATGTCCCTTGTTAACTAATTTGTCTACCAAGTCCAAGTTAATGATGTTTTGATCATTTTGAAACATTTTCTCATTTTTAGATAAGCTCCCAACCCGTTGTCCTCTAGATTTTCCTCAGCAAGCATCATCTTTGGCCTTTGAAGATTCGTTTTCTGTCATTGGTAGTCGAAACTAAGATACAAATAAAATCTTATTGATTTTACCAAAGTTTATGCTAAAACACACTAAAAATCTTTTTGGGTTTTTTTCTAAAATGAAATGCAATAACTATGTCCAAACATATTTATAGACATATTTTTGTGAGTTTGTGTTAGAGGATCATATCAGTTTTTTTAGACAAATCCTAGTACCGTTAATCTTGAAAATTATATGTTTTAAACAAATTCACTTACATTATCAACATACTTATCCACTCAAACCTCTACATATTTTTCCATTGCTCCGAGATACGTAATTAAATGTATTAGAACTTGACTCAAAAGAGTTTCCCACCTCAGGATATACTCTCGTATCAAGATTTCTTGAATTTCATCTTACAGGTGAATATATCTAACTGATATCTATATCTGGGTTGTGCGAGACCTTAAGAGCTCAGGTTAGTACCATCGTACAGACAAAGAGATGAAGGCTCGACTTAAAAGTAGTGTCCAATTTGGAATCTTTTGACCGCAATTATTAGATCTTTCGATACTTTTAGTATGCTGCAATTTTCAGGTTTAAAAGCAAAAGTATTATACAAGTTCACTGATATACGATCATTTCCTCTTTTTACACGAAAACTCTTTTTGCGTTTTTGATGATTTTGAACATTTTTGAAAGTTTTATATGTTTTTGTATTTTTCACAACATTTCTCCCCCTAAAAAAAAAAACATATTTTGGTTTTTTTTAAAGAAAAAAATTCTAAAATTAAAATATGATTAAATCGATGACGATCACGTCAACTCGTCATCCATCTCAAATTCAACATCCACTAACCCCCCCCCCCCCGATGTCAGATTTTTCAACCCGTTAAATTTCAAAAGATATTTAAATGTAGCTTTATTAAAAGCCTTGTGTAAAAATCTGCCTTTTGTTCATCAGTGTGGATCTTTTCAATTCTAACCAACTTTTTGTAGTGGCAATCATAGATAAAGTGGCGTCAAATTTCAATGTGTTTAGTTTTAGAGTGTTGAACTGGTTTTTAGTTATATTAATGGTCGCCTTTTTATCTACATATATAGGTGTATCAAGAAACTTAAATCATAGTCACTCATCTGTTGTTGTATTCACAAGATTTTGAACAACAACTGGAAGCTAAAACGTATTCTACTTCGCAAGTAGAGAGAGCGACCATGGTTTGCTTCTTGCATTGCCACGTTACTAATCGTGTGTCAAAGAACTAGCAACCAACAACTGTAGATTTAGCATTTAATTTGCAGCATCCAAATTCAGAGTTAGAATATCCAGCGAGATTGAAATCATCGTTTCGAGGATACCACAAGCTAGTGCTTGGGCAACCACAAGTTAGAATATACACGATCTCTAAGTGTGGCACTCGTGATTTGATTAAATATCGGGTGCAAAGGCATGTTGGATACATGATATCCAGCCTTCATGCTGTGAGATACATTAATGATCTAATCATTGATCCATATAAGGTCTCATCAAGCTTCACTCCTTATATATCTGGTTCTATGCCATGATTAAGTGCCAAGGGAGTAGATAATGGTGATGATCTAGACATGTTGAATTTCTCCAAAACATCATGAACGTATTCCGTCTGATGAATGAAGATACCATCCGGCAACTAATCAACCTGAATGTAACACCCCGACCGCGTAAATAACAAACCACGGCTGAAACGTCAGGGAGTCACATTATAGGAATTGTTTCAAACACGTGGTAATTAAGGTTTTATTTTATTGAATTAATAATTTACACTGTCTTTGGATAACACAAACAAAATACAAACAATTTTCTTTAAGTTCTAAAGTAAACTAAGACCGAGTTCATCCTACATGTAGCATGCGTTCATAATCGTCACACATTAGCACCTGAAACATATGTGAAAAAGACAATCAACAAGGAATGTTGGTAAGTAACATAGGTTTTTGTGTAAATGGCTTTATATTAGTAATTGCAATACCTCATCCGACTACGAGAGTCGATAAGTGAAATTCTTGTATCCCAACTTGTATTAAAATGTTTGGTATTGCAATATGTTTAACCAACTATAAAACTTGGCATGAGTTAAAAAATCTTGTAGCCATGAATCTTGACTGAAGTGTTTCTTTTGTAAGACCGTATAAGAATTCGATTTAATTAGTAATATTTGTATGGTTTATATATCTTTAATTGAAAACCGTTCGTGACTTGTCTAAAACCATTTGTCCTTGTTTCAAGTAATTTGGATAATGCTACGATGAGTAATACAATAAAAGCATTTATATATAGGAAGTACCAGCGGCGTATCAACCATGTCTTATCGTATTACACTCGTCTTGTTATCTAAATCACTTGCTATGTATAAACCAATCGTCCTGTGTCATAAACTAATCGTCCTTGCTTTGTACAAACCAATTGTCCATGTTATGTATAAACCAATCGGCCTTGTTTTGTATAAACCATTCGTCCTTGTTTTAATTGTGTAAACTGTGCTCATTTTGGTGAATACATTCTAGCCTGTGTTTACTCGTCTCGACTAACAGACCACCAAAAGGTGTATTAAAATATTCGACAAAAAACCACCAAAGGGTTTATTAAAATACAGTTTCTTTCGTTCCAAACTTCCCCACAAACACCAGGAATTTTGGTAACGGTATTATCAGTCCATGACACCATAACATACTACTAGTCATCTTGGCCAAAGTTAATAAATGTCATTCATGTTATGGATAACACAACAACAAGTTTCCCACATTATTGAAAACATATCATTATATACTCATTTTGAAAACCTGATTATAGTTTAGCACATTTGAGCCACCCCAAAACATTTAGAAAACGTAAAAGATGGGAGCTATGTACTCACTTGGATTGCGTAGATGTCTTGTGTAAACAAAGCTCAAGTGTTCAAGTGTTTCTAATATGTCGAATAACTAAGGTTATTTATAATGTGACTTAATCGGAGAAAGGATAGAATAAGGTTCATAAACCAAATGAGTGGAGGATCTCGTGTAATATGGTTCATAATACCTTACATTCTGATTTGAAAGTATCTAGGAGTTTTTTTGACTTGTTACGAGTTATTAAAGTGGTTTACGCCACTTTAACGGGTGGTATGTATAACTACAATTTTGTATGGTTAACTAAGTCCTATGACTAGTCTAACATGTCAAAACTAGTTTAAATTATGTCATATGTCAGTTTATAAGTTAAAAATAATGACCATACATGTTTATAACTATTTTTGTGCCAAAAGGGCATTTCCGACATTTTAAAAGTATATTAGTGACTCGTCATTTGACTAACCAAACGACATGACCATAACGTATAACCTTAGAGGGTTATTCCCTATAATACTATGGTCATATAAATGGGCTTGGTCGGATCATAAAATTGACCAAACATGTCAGATTCGAAAGTCAAAGTGGAAGTCAAACCTCTCGACTTTCGACTAAGGAAAAAGAGGCTAAACAAGAAATGATGAGTTAGACATGTTAGGACATGTTTAATAATGTTATAAAACTCATTTGGTGTCAAAACTTTAGTTTTAATACTCAAAAACACTTTCGTCGTAAAATGCACTTTTATGCACTTTTGACTTTCATTTCGTACAAGTATGACTCATTTCGCCTACTAAACGTGATGACAGAGGTGTAATCGCTAGTGATTATTACCTTCAAGATTATGTTCTCGTTGCAAAGTTCAAATTGAACTTTGACTTGACCAAAATGGTCGGAACCTGAAGTCAAACAAAAAGTCAATTTGTTTGACTTTTGGCTCATAACTAGCTAACATAATGATAAAGAGACTAAGGAGAACACTTACTTGTGTTCTAGGAAGATTATGAACTCAGTAGGAGTCCTCTAAAGAGAAGCAAGCTCTAGAAATGAGTTATTTAAGGAGGAAATATGGAAATGAACAAGGAAAGTGGTTCAATGTGGTGGCTATTTATACTTGCATTGTGATTACAAGATCATGCCATGTGTTGGCCATCATTTCTAGATGTTAACAAGTGTGCTATGAGGTGTTGGAACCAGGAAGGATGTGGCAAATAAGTGCTTGGTGGCATGAAATGGGAATGGTTGGCAGAACTTAGAGGCCAAGCAAAAATTCCACAACTGGGGGTCCCTTACGGACCGTATAGGTGTGGGTCTTACGGTCTGTAAGGCCCTCTGGCAGGCAGAACATTTACTTTTGACAGTTTTAGCCCCTTGACTTGTATTATCTTATTTTTGTCATTTTAACCCCTTTAACCTAATATTTAGGTTATATAAAGGTGTTATGGCATGTGTAACTTGGATTTTGTTTCGGAAGTGTTTGTGAATATCATTTCGCTCGATCATAAATTACATATTTCGTAAATAAAATACGAAATTTTATTGTATAAAATACGATCGAAATTGTACAATGGTTGAAATTGTAAATGTCACAGTCTCCCCTACTTTAGGAAATTCGTCTCGAAATTTAATCAAAGGATACTTGTGAGAAAAGACATGGGTATTTCACTTTCATTTGATCCTCTCGTTCCCAGCTAAACTCTAGGCCACGTCTGATTCCCGGTGAACTTTAACAATTGTATCCGACTTATTTTTAGTTGCTTGACTTCACGGCCCAAAATCTCCACATGTTTCTCGACAAAATTCATAATGTTATCAATCTGAATTTTATCAAGGGGGATGTGAAGGTTTTAATTGGCTAAACAATTTTTCAAGTTGGACACGTTGAAGGTTGGATGAATGTTCCCAACTTCAGGAGGTAGGTCAAGTTTGTAGGCCACCTTTCCGATCCTTTCAAGGATCTTAAAAGGACCCACATATCGAGGTGCAAGTTTTCCTTTCTTTCAAATCTAACCACACCTTTCCAAAGGGATACATTGAGTAGGACATGATCACCAATTTGGAATTCCAAAGGCTTGGTCGTTTTTCAGCATAACTCTTTTGACGACTTCTAGCTGTCAAAAGGTTATTAATCGTCATAACTCTTTTCGTGATTTTTTCTGTTGTTTCTTGAATGAGTTTATGTCCAGTGATTTGAGCTCCCAACTTCATTCCAATAGATAAGCGAACGACATTTTTAATCTTACTGAGCTTAGAATGGAGCCATGTTGATGTGGGAATGATAACTATTGTTGTAGGATAATTCGATCAAAGGTAGATGCGAATCCCAACTACCACCAAAGTCGATCAAGGCTTTAAGCATATCCTCAAGTGTTTGGATTCCTTTCAGTTTGTCCATCCGTTCGAGGATGATAAGTAATGCTAAGATTTAATTTGGTTCCATGACTGATTGCATGGTCTTTAAAAATGAGATGAGAAACGAGCATCACGATCTGATATGTTGTTCAAAGGAACACCATGACGAGATACAATCTCATCGATATAGATCTTAGCAAGTCTGTCAGCTGAAATCCTCACGAATCGGCAAAAAGTGTGCTGACTTTGTCAGATGGTTAATGACTATCGAAATGGCATCATGACCTCTAGAAGTGCGTGGTAATTTAGTGATGAGATCCATAGCAATGTTCTCCCACTTCCTTATCGGAATTTCTAGTTGTTCAAGCAGAGAAGAAAGGACGTTGAGGTTCTGTCTTGAACTTAAGACAAGTAAGGCATTTGGATACGTATAAGGCTATGTCCTTCTTCATACTCGGCCACCAATATTGGGTATGAAGATCCATGTACATTTTGTCATGTTGGTGTACAATGTCTATTGCCTACGTATAGGATATGTCGGTCGTGTATATAGGGCTTAGATTTGTCATCTTTTTATGTATTTTAGATGACTCGTACGAGTGACCTTTTGTGGCTCGTACTACTAACACCTTGTAACTCGTACGAGGCACCACTCGCATGAGCCAACAACCTCACTCCTGTGCGAGCCATGTTGGCCTATATATATTGGAGCTTGAGTGTTGTGCTAGAGTAGTTGGTGTGTGACTGAGGTGAAGCCTTCCATTTGTTTCCTCGTCTGCAACTTTTCACATTTATCAATATACGAAGTTAAGGCGTTTAAACAGCCTACATGATTGTTTGTTTGTCTAACTCTCTAGCAATGAATTCCGCCTCTATTAGCTGAGTCAAGTCGGTCCAGTGCTCACGGAGGAGAGCCGATCCCCTCTCACAAGTGGTATCAGAGCCTTGAGGCCTGATTTGAGGACAAGCAACAAGTTTCAGCAGACAACCAACAAGTTTCAGCAGTTGAAAATCTAGATTCAACCATTTCTATATCTACCCTTTCTTCATACATTCCTTAGATCTAGAGAATTTCACGGACGAATTGGACTAGGATTTTAGCATAAGACGTTAAAATCAAAATTAACAAATCCCTGAAACTTATAGATCTAAAATCGAACAAAATCATTTCCAAAATTGCAGAAAACATCCATTTGTTGACATGGCTAAGCAGAAGGACAACTCGTACGAACGGCTACTCGTACGACCTTATCACTCGCAAGAAAACAAGTTATCTTAAAATTCTTAAGTTTTAAAACAGTCATTCGTACGAGTAAGTGATTCGCACGAAGAGTCACTAGCATGAGTAACTCTCTCTCTCGCACGATTAACTTTCGCTCGCATTAGTATTGGTTCACTTGCACGTAGAACATTCTAAGGAGTTTTGTTAACTTTCGTGTTTTTATCAAACAAGTGTTGTCAAAAGTTTGTGTTTCTGAAAATTGCAGATATAATGGAAAAAAAAATTTCAGCGCGTTTGCTGCTTCAGCTGTTACCACTACGACAATGCAAAATATGAATCTCGAGAACGAATGGGAACAATGACGAAGCCTCTAAAGCTTATGAATCTAGAAGACTATGATAGCTGGAGCGAAAGGTTCATGAACTATGTTCAAGCTAATCATTTCACTTGCTGGTTTGCTTTTAGTCAAAATATCAAGCTCCTATTGGTGAAACTAGTCTTGAGAAAATGCTAACTCAACTCTCAGAGCTCGAAAGAGAAAAGTTCATTAATGAGAAGAAGATGAGGAATATGTTGTAGCAAGCCATCAAAGAAGATATCTTGGCACTACTACAGCACGATGACGATGCTTAGTCTATATGGAATGCTTTACGGTTAAAATTCCAAAGAAGTTCGCAACTGCAAAAGGAAAGAGAGCGCTACTGAGTAAAGAATTCGATATTTTTACTCTTATCAAGGGAGAGATAGTGAAATATTGATTGAAAGGTATCGTCACCTGGTGGTACAAATGAAGCATATGGGAATTGTGAAAACCAATGAAGAATTGGTCGATAAGCTTGCAGATTCTCTACCTGAAGGAGAATGGTCTACTTACTTGACCATTCTAAAGAACGGCACAGAGTATGGTAATTTCTCATTACCAAGATTCATTGAAAGATTAGAAGGGCATGAGCTGGAGATGAAGAAGATGGCAAAAAGCAAAGGCGCCCAAATACAACACTATGTGAATCTATACTACAAGGGTAGTCTTGTCGCACATATACAGAGTCCCAAAATTCAAACTGCCTTCAGTGCCGTCAACACACCAAGTCCATAGTCAAGTCAAACCAGTGGATTTCAATCTTTTGTTTCCTTCAATCCAAATACGCCTCTAGGACCACAATCATCCCAGAGTTCAAGGAATCCACAGAACAACCAGCACAATCAATCTAATCCCATTCAACAAATCCTACAATGCAATATCGTAGTGAACCTCCAGAATGCTCAAGACTTTGACGAAAATACCACAAAGCAACACATGAACCTACTTGCCTCAGTACTTGAATTGTACAAAAGTTTGGTAGCTGAAAAAATTGGGAATCCAGAGATGACAAAAGAAGATTACAATCAGATTGATCCGGTTGAAATGGAATTGATCGATATTAAGTGGTGTATGGCTTCCATTGTCCAAACAGCTCAACGTTTCATGGAGATTACCATAAGAGATAATTTGGGAGACTTGATGGCAAACTAGGCTTTGATAAGTCGAAGGTTACATGATTCAAATGCCGAGAGAAGGGGCATTTCAAAAGAAAATGTCCAAATCAAGAGGTCAAGGGCAATCAAAACCCATTTGCTAATGATTATTAAAAGAAGGCCATATATCATCGCCCTTAACCCCAAACAAGAATGGTGTAGATTGAAGATGGTCCGTCAAACTGAAAAGATAAAGCACTCGTTGTCACTCAAGAGGACGAAGGTTTTAACTGGAACAAATACATCACAAAGAATGAAAGTCTGGCATTGGGGCTGAAATCATTGAAGAACCTTAGAATGCTGAAAAATATGTAGAGGCATCCTTTGATGAGGCACCTGAAGAATTTTATCGAACTTCATCTGAGGAAGAAGAACTTCTAAACAGTGCTTTTAAACATCTTTTGCCCACTGATATTCTTAAAACTTTTGCAGGTTATTTCAATACAAGTCATCAACCAACATGTGAGGAAGAACAAATATAAGATTTGTCGAGTTAATTGATGTAACCAAGGAGATGACTGTCGAAGCTCTGACTAATATTGCTGACAAGGCTTTAATGGCAAACTTGAACGAGGTAGTTACTGAGCACGCCTAGGTAGAATGTGTTGAATTGGTAAATGAGTCGGTAAGTGAAAATGTGAAAAAGAATGAGGAAACTTATAATGTCGAATTGGAAACTCCATGCTTAAAATGCAAATTACCATGCAAGGAGTGTGTTGGAAAGGACGAAAAATATGATAAACTAAAACACATGCTTATCATTTGTCATATGATTATGTCACAACAAAAGAATCATGTGACATATTAAGCAAACCATTCGACAATATGAGAAATCTATCAAATAAGATGACAATACACTTTCAATGCTCAAAGCAACCGTTATGAACAAATAAATGGCCATAAACATGCACACAACTACGATTGCTGAGCTGAAAGGTGAACTGGAGAAAATGAAAATTGAAACGGAACGGGTTAACAAATTATTAATCAGATATTCTACCAATTCATATGTCATTGATCACATTGTTCCAAAAATAAAGGTTAACCAAGAAAAGAAAGTTACTAATGACCAAGGTAAAGGTTATGATCGTGTTCCACCACCCATGTGGAATAGCTATGCGAAAAAAAGCTAGATGGGGTAGAAAAGGCGCTAAATTTAAAATTGTTTACTAAAAATGGTAATGAGCTGCCTGAGAACATCGATGTAACTTATACCAAAAAAAAAAAATTGTGAGTCTGATGTGGTAACCAAAGTGGTCGAAAATGTTTTCAAAATTGAGTCTGACAACACAGTTTGTGAAAGTGCAGAATCAAGCAGTGAAAAGTCTGTGTCAAGTCCACATTCTGGAAGTGAGAAAGTTTCCACGAGAACTTCATTTTGACATTAGAGAATGGTTTAAATAATGATCCTAATATAGTCGTCTACAAAATGAAAGGATCGGATAAGCTATACTCCGATGAGGAATTTGCAGTCCAAAATGTAAACTTAGACCGAGTTGACAAGCTTTTTAAGTTGTCTAAAATCAAACACCTCTGATCTTGATAAGCAAGATGCAACTCTTTACTCAAAACCAAAAGGATCTCACAGAGACAAACATCCGAATAGTAGAAACTATCCTGAGTATAAAAGGGCTGGGTTAGGGTTTGAAAGAAAAGAAATAACAAATTTCAAAAGCAAAGTGTTACCAAGAAAATTGATTTTGTTTAGGGTACTAACACTATTAATGGAAAGGAAATCATTGGTAAACAATCAATAAAAGAATTTGAGCAAGAAAGAAAGCTCTGTGAATAAGTTTCGAAAGCCTCTGTTTGAAAACGACAGTAGGACATGTTTCAAATGTAACAAAGTTGGGCACTTTGCACGTCAATGTAAACCACACAAAATGAAACCTGCTCATGAAGTTAGAAAAAGCACAAAAGATGTTAAAAAGAAAGGTCCAGAGTTTGTGCCAAAGCAAATTTTGAAACAAAATGCTGAGTCAAACTAAAATGTGAAACCAATCATTGCAAAATTTTAAACTTTGAAATTGGTGATTCATCAAAGAAAAATCAACTAAAGACTCCTAAGTTCTACTCAAAGAAAGCTTTTTCAAATGCACAAACCTGGGTTGTTAAGAACAAAACATCTTCTATTGCTGTAAACACCACCACCGTTTCAACTAAACCTGAAACAAAAAAGGATCAAAGGTTGAACAATGGGTGGCAGTAAAGAAAGAGGTTAAGAGGAATGTTGTGCCAAAATGTGATATCCCAAACCCCGCCCAAGACCAAAAAGGTTTGGGTTTCTCTGTTTAAGTAATTTCTTTCACATGTGTGTAGGGGCTCCCGTGGTCAATTATTTCAAAGTGGATTATGGATAGTGGAGCTTCTCGACACATGACAGGGATGCTTGCGTTATTATACGACGTAAAAGCTATCCGAGGAGGATATCTTGGGTTTGTTAGAATGCATGGAGGAAGAATCGTGGGTGAAGGTATTCTCACGAATGGAGTGGTGTCATTCGACAAAGTGAAATATATGGTTGAGCTTGAGAACAACTTACTTAGCATATCGCAAATCTGTGATAAGAAATTTACTACCCACTTCAATGACAAGGAATGCTTAATTCTCAAACCAGGATTCAAAATTCCGGAGGAGTGGATCCTCATGCGCGCTCCACAAGAAAATGATCTTTATGTCTTAGACATGAGCGTCGCATCCACTACGTCTAAGAAGGTGCAACGCTTTGTATCTAAAGCTTCCGAGAAAGAGGTGATTCTATGGAATCGAAAGATGGGGCACATTCACCTGCGAAAGATGAATTATTTGGTGCATAACGACCTGGTCGAGGGTGTTAATCTCAAGATTTTTCACTAGAAAGGATTCATATGAATCTCTTTGGTCCAGTGAACATGAAAAGTATATTGAAGATCTTTATTGCCTAGTCGTGACAAATGACTACTCAATATTCTCATGGGTATTCTTTCTGGAGAGTAAAGATGAAACATTTAAAATCTTAGGATTCTCTTTAGAAAGTTGGAAAACCTATATCACCTACCAATCAACAGAATTCATAGCGTAATGGTACTGAGTTTAAGAACAAGAGAATGCTCGAATTCTGCAACGTTTAGGGTATTCTTCACAATTCAGCGGCTCCTATACTCCTCAGCAAAATGGGGTAGCTGAACGTAAGAATCGCACACTGATTGAGAGTGCAAGAACAATGCTCGCTGATTCAAAACTTCCTATTAGTTTCTAGAGTGAAGACGTCGCGTCTGCGTGTTACACCCTTAACCGTGTTTCGACTAATCAAGCCTCACAACAAGACATACTACTGATTTATCGAAAGCTGAATCTAATGTTTTTAGAACCATTTGGATCGCCGTGTACTATTCTAGACCCAGATGGTAATTTTGGAGCCAAATCCTTGGAAGGATTTTTCGTCGGTTATGCTAGTCCACAAAAGAGAGTCTTCTTGCCGAGTCTAAACCAGGTTATTCTAGCACAACATGTTGATTGCCAGAAATATACAACGCTACGCAGAAACCTGGTGATCCATGGCTGTTCAATTATGATCGGTTGTGGAATTTTGTCGACCTACCAGATGTACCTTCAGAAGAAGAACTTGTCATGTTATATCAAGGACATCAAATCTTCTGAAGTAGGTCCGAGCAATACTCAGCAAGAATAAGTCAATGTACCAGACTTGAATGTTGCCGAACCATCTATCCATCAACCAGTTGATGCCGACTCTAATCGAGAACCAACTTTTGACGATGGAAGAACCAGTTCCGATGAAGGATCAGAATAGATTCAAAGCTTTCTAAACACTCAAGCTGACGAATCCAATAACAGAAATGAAGCTACATCCTCTAAACAGGTTGATGATGAAGTTGTCACAAATCTACAAAGTCAAATAGATGTTCCATGCGAAGTGATGCCAAGGACACTATCTAACCATCCGTCAGAGAATATTATTGCCGACTTACAAACTGGAGTGAAAACTCAAAA
Organism: Scalesia atractyloides; assembly: GCA_947069175.1. NCBI lineage: Eukaryota > Viridiplantae > Streptophyta > Magnoliopsida > Asterales > Asteraceae > Scalesia > Scalesia atractyloides. The sequence continues at coordinate 45,202,865 of CAMTDV010000022.1, forward strand.
AAAATTAAAAATCAGATCAATAAGAATCTAAGTTGCTTTTATACAAAAGTTTCTACACTACAAACAAGACTTTCTTACAGTTGTTTGTTTCGCAGGTAGAACCAGGATCCTGGAAAGACGCTATGAAGGAAGAAAGTTGGGCGGATGCAATGCAAGAAGATTTGTTGCAATTCCAGAAACTTGGAGTCTAGAAGCTTGTTGACCTACCTGACCATCCTAAGAAGATTAATACTCGTTGGATCTTCAAGTGCAAGAGAGAAAATAGAGGTATCTGGTTCGAACAAAGCTCTGCTCGTAGTCCAAGGCTTCCATCAGCAAGAAGGGATAGACTACAACGAGTCTACGCCCCTGTCGCATGTCTGGAAGCTATCCGCATTTTCTTGGCCTTTGCATCGTTGAAAGGTTTCAAGGTGTACCAATTGGATGTGAAGTCTGCATTCCTTTATGGAAAAGTAAACGAGGAGGTGTACGTCGGCCAACCACCGGGGTTTGTCAGTCCGATACACAAGGATAAGGTCTATTTGTTGAACAAGGCGTTTTACGGACAACACTAGGCCCGAGAGCCTGGTACGAGAGCTCTCCAAACATCTTCTAGGAAACGGTTTCTCCAGACGAACAGTAGACAGTACCCTCTTTACCACGGAAATGGACGGGTATCTGATCATCGTACAAATTTATGTGGACGATATCATCTATGGATCAACAAATGAGATGCAGTGTAAGGACTTTGAAGAAGTCATGAAAAGAAACTTCGAAATGAGTGCTATGGGGGATATGAAGTTTTTCTTTGGACTTCAGGTCGACCAATTACCTGATGGCATCTTCATTCACCAAACGAAGTATGTTCATGATGTGTTAGAAAAATTTAACATGAAAAGAACTAAGCCAGCATTAACTCCATTAGCCACCAATCACGACATTTGTCCAGATGCTCATGGAGTCAAAGTTGATGAAACATTCTATCGTTCCATGATGCGATCCTTGATGTATCTCACAACTTCAAGACCTGATATCATGTATCCTACATGCCTATATGCACGTTATCAGGCAAATCCAAGATTCACACTTGTTAGCCGTTAAAAGGATCATGCGCTACTTGAAAGGATGCCCAAGCACCGACTTGGGTTATCCACGACATGACGACTTCAATCTTGCGGGTTATTCAGATTTTGATTTCGGTAGCTGCAAGCTCAATGCTAAATCTATCAACGGCTGGTTGCCAGTTCTTCGGAACCCGTTTGGTAACGTGGCAGTGCAAGAAACAGATCGCGGTCGCTCTCTCTACGTGTGAAGCAGAATAAATTTCAGCATCTAGTGTTGTTCCCAGATACTCTGGATACAACAACAGATGAGGGACTTCGAACTACAATTTCTTGACACGCCCATATATGTAGATAACAAGGCAACCATTGAAATTCGACACCACTTTATCCGTGATTGTTACGAGAAAAAGTTGGTTTGAATTGAAAAAATCCACACTGATGACCAAAAATCAGATTTTTACACCAAAGCTTTTGATAGATCAATATTTAAAAATCTTTTGAAATTAAATGGTTTAGAAATCTGACATCAGGGGATGTAAAATGAGGTTGAATTCGAGGATGAAGAGGACTTAATGTAATCCTCATCGGTATAACATTTGTTTTTTTCATGAATATACTTTTCTTGTTTTCTTAAAAACAAAAATCCAAAAATATGTTTTTGATTTTAGGGGGAGAAAATTGTGAAAAATACAAAAACATTAAAAAAAGGACAAAAAGAGTTTTTTGAAAAAAGAGATATACATATTTCATCAGTGGGCTATCACATTATGCTAAGGAAATGAAATGTTTTAAACAGGTAATTAAACAGGTTTTACTAATGATGTACAGTAGACTTCACATGTTCAGTAAATTGTTTTTCAAGATATAAACTTAAAAGAAAAACTGAGTAATTTGTTGGTCGACATCTCTTGAATATATGGACTTAGTACTCTGAAATTTCTTTGAGAAAATGCCAGATTCTGTGATACTAGATCTTTATATTCAGTTGATATCTGGGGTATTATCCGAGTTTTCTGATTTTGCATCGGCAATGACCTAGAACTTATATAATACTTGCACATTATTCACCCCCAAAGCTATGAGTTTATGTCATAAAAAGATATGACATCTACAGTACAAAAAGATTCCTAAACAGAACACCACCTAAAGTCGAGCCTTCATCTCTTTCTCTGTACAAAAGTGCTAACTTGAGCTCTTAAGGCCTCACAATTCACCCCATTTATAGATATCAGTTAGATATATTCACTGTGAGATGAAATTCTGGGATCTTGATGCGTGAGTGTATCTGAGATGGGAAACATAATTACTTCATGTTCCTTAAAATTACCTAACATATCTTGAAACTATTGACAAATGTGTAGAAGTTTAAATGGATCAGTATATTGGCAATCAAAGTAAATCTGTTTAGGGCCTTCAAGTTTCACCAAGATCAACGGTACTGGTGATTTGTCTAAATAACTTATGTGATCCTCTAACACAGTCTCACAAAAATATGTCTGTAAATACGTCTTTACTTACTTTATTTCTCTTTTAAGAAAAACCCAAAAAGATTTTCAGTTTATCTTAGGCAAAACTTTGAAAACACAAAAAGATTTAATTTATGTCTTAGTTTTTCGTCTACCGATGATCGTAAATACCATTAGTCCAAGTGAAAGCGACAGTTGTTGTTGGAAAGTTGAAGATCACGGGCTGGAGCAAATCTAAAACTGATGAGAGTTCTGAACATTACAAAGTTCATTAACTTGTAACTTTAAATTTTTGAAAGAAATTGTTTTGGTCAAACAGCGGTCAACCAAGGTCATTAACTTGGACTTGGTAGGCAAATCGGTTAACCGGGGTCATTAACTTGGACTCTGTCAGCTGAGTGGGTCGTTAAAACAGATAATTCCACAAAAATCTAAAACTAACAAAGTGAAGAGAACTGGCTCGTATGAGTGACTATCTGACTCGTACGAGTGTTAAAAAGCCTCATTCATACGAATGATGACTCATACGAGTGACTTGGTGCATATAAAAGGGGCTTTCACTCGCACGAATCAAATATGTGACTCTTTTGCGACTGAAGAGAGTCTCTGTGCGATCCAGTTCTTTCTTCACACTTCTAGACAAAATTTCGTATCTTTGATTCTTTGGGAGGTTGATTTGTACACCTCATTGGATGGGAAAGGTACTAATTTAAGATTTGAGCCGTTATAATGTCGAAATCGGACCATAAGGACATAAACCGTAGATTTAGGCTAATTGAACCGGTAAAATGTAAAATTGAACATAAAATCATACAAATTGGCCCTTTTAGCCTCTATTCTTCATTCAATTTGTTAAAATTTACACGTTTTATGTTCGGTTTGAAAAAGGTGTTATTTTGTGTGATTCATGACTCTTACGATTGATCGCTCGTAAGAGTAAGTTTTTAATCAGATTATTGTCATCGCTCGCATGAGTGATCGTTCGTATGAGTAAGACCTTATGTTATGAAATTGTTTGACCCGTATGAGGAGTCACTCGTAGGAGCCAGTCTGTTTAAACCTAAACTGTTAAGTGTTAATCTGACTCGTACGAATGGTGACTGATACGACTATCAAAGATTTCAAAAAGTTTGGAACATTTTCTAATTGTTGGAAACTTTTGTGTGTGCAGGTCAAGAAATCTTCGTTTTCTACGTTCCACAATATATGCTACTTACTAGACAATATTATTCCAGAGATCGCAGCTTATAGAGAAGTACTTGATTTTTGAGTCGTCTGCCAATCACAAAGGCCTTAACTAACAAACACACGGCCTGTAGGTCACACGTTGAGAACTTCTGGGATGCTGCTGAATACAACAAAGAAGAGAACGTTTTCTCTGCGGCGAGGATCAACAACTAAGAGGTTCAAGTTAAAATCACTGAAGATTTGATCCTGAGAGTGTTAGAGTTCAAGGACCGAGCAGAAGACCCAACTGGTTATCCTGAATAAATGGTCAAGGGGTGCTTCTACAGGATGGGATATACAGGATATGTCAACGCAGCACCATTCAAGAAGGGTAATTTGAGCGCACCCTTCCGATATATCGCACACAGTGTCATACATGCTCTTAGTCAAAGGGAGGGTTTGATGACTTGGTGGATTACCAAATGTGCATGATTACAGCACTGATCCTCAATCTGCCGTACAACTTCTCAGGCTTATCTTTATGTAGATGGTGCAGAATATACAAAGAGAAAAATTTCTTCGATACCCGAGGTTTGTACAGATACTGCTGGATCTTTGTTAGGACCTAGAACTGTGAGACTGAAGCATCAAATATATGTAATGATCTATGGTAGTTAACTGGGTTTAACTAGGTTAGTTTGTACTAGTTTTTGGACCTTTATAGGTCATTTGGGCATGCCATAGGACATGTGGGCCAGGCAAGCCCATTAGGGTTATGCCTTACCCTAGGTATATAAGCTTAGCTTATTCATTTCTAGGATTAAGCTTTTGGTATTTCTCTAGAGAGAGCCTCCATCTTGTACCAGACGGTTTTATATTCAAGTAATAGAATCGTGTGCAAGGTGTTTAAGTGAATTCGTATTGTTCTTCATCATTTCGGTTTTTCTTGAAGATCATCAAGTTTGTATTCCGCCCATCCTTGGTGATTGGTGTGATATCAGTGTTATCGGATTATTCGGGACTTACAAGTGGTATCAGAGCCTGTTTGAACCTGTTTTCCAGGTTCAAATCTAATATTACAAGATTCTGTTTGGTTTTCTTCTGAAGAACACGAAGAACACGAAGAAGATTCAAGCATTTCGGATCAACATTCAAGGATTTTGGATTTTCTGCTGCATTTCGGATAAAAATCTTGAATTTCTGTTAGATTTCGGATAAATCTTCAAGCATTTCGGATTTTCTTTAAGGATTTCGGATAAATCTTCAAGGATTTGGTATAATCTTCAAAGATTCCGGATTCGTAAATGTTCCGAATTCGATAGACTTTCATTCCGGATTACTGTTCCGGATTCGGACTGTTGCTGTGTGTCTGATAGCATTCCGGATTACTATTCCGGATTTGGTCTTCATTCCGGATTCGATATTCATTCGGATTTGGTCTTCATTCCGTATTTGATATTCACTCCGGATTTGGTCTTCATTCCGGATCAGGGTTTCATTCCAGACTAGATTCACTATTCGGATTCTCTCATCTCGGATTACATCTCGGATCATGTTCCGAATTACCATCTCGGATTTCTGATTCGGATTCCATCTCTGATTGTTAATCCGAGTTACTATTCCAAGTTGTACCCCAAAAGGTGGAAAGTTAACCAGCTAACGTAGCCGGAGTTAAACGTTTTCATACACTGAATTTGATCCTTAGATAATTTTATCAAACCGGTTGCACGGCTAGACTCGTGTGATTTTTTGGGTAAAAAAAGGTACGAAAATTCCTAAAATCACCATCGGACAGTGTATATCATTGGAATCGTATCGTCGAGACGAGTCTAACGGTACATTTTGGTAAAAACTGTTTTCGGACACTTTTTATCGTGTGTACCGTTCCGGTTTTCGATTATCCGAAGATGTTTGCAGCCCAAACTCAGCATTCGAGCCTGCGGGATGAAGTGAAGGAAAGGCTAAATGAGTTCATCGGAGGACTACAATGTTGATCCGATTGCTGAGTATGTAATGTGTTTGGTTGACCGTCGAAGGCAAAAACAGGATGTAAGGAATGATTTGAATTGCTTTTTGGGTGATGGCAAAGACTCTTTTGTATTTTGGTTATGGGATCATTTATAATTAAACCAAGATCTCCACGATCAATATGCAAAATCAACTTATTCTAATCCTGAAGAAGTGTCTGAGCAGAAACCTCAACCACAGTAAGCAGCCATCAGTAGTCCAGCACCCCAAACTCGACCTCAAGCTCAAACTAACGCTGACAAATCTACTCGTCCATTGACATAGTCAACTATCTTTTGTGCACTGAACCTTGCAGTAATAGGGTTGCTCAACTCCGGGCTCTTAATTCCAAAATGACCGATGAATATAACAATGCAATGGCTTAGTGCATCAGCCTTAGAGAAAGCAACAAGTTACTCAAAGAAAAGGTTGAAGACAAAAGAAAGAAATAGCTCAGCTCCACCTGGACGTAAATCAACAGAAATGTTGGGTCCATGATTATAAAACCAGATTAGAATAAAAACCATGGAATGCGACTTGGTAAGAGTTGAGTTGGGACTTCTTACTGGAAAATATCAACAAAACGAGGTTAATATAAAGAAGTTTGATACATCCAGCAAGCTTGTTCAAGACGTGTGCAATGTGCAGCTGGCATATAAGGGAACAAAGGGAAGGGTTTGGGTTTTAATCAGGTTGCCCCACCGTATAATCACAACTATACAACAATGCCTGAGACCGATGAAGATATTGAGAAAGCACAGCATATGGTGTACGGCAAACCAAGTGATTATACGTCAGACACACGGGAACCATCTGATGCTGTTAACTCTTCAAATGAGTCAGCTGATGAAGAGGGAGCTGATGTGAACAAGGCTCCAAGTGCGCAAATTGAACAATCTGAACCGTGTGATCAGTAGCAAGCTAAAAGAGCAGAAAAGAGAAAATCGGAGACGAAGAAAGCAGAAGTCCAAACGTCAAGGGCAGTCACGTTCTCCAAGATCACTTTTGGGCAGCAATAGCCCTGAAAAGGCTAGTGTTGTGAAAAATTCTTTTGTTAAGCCAATCTTTAATGGAAAATGTGAAAAATATGCCTTTGACCGTGCTAGCAAAGCTTTTGGAAAGGTTGGGGAGATTTCTGAACAAGACTTGCAGTCTAAACAAAAGAAGAAGAATCAAATGAAATCTCCACAACAGAAGAAGGCCCTTGCAAATGACAAGTACAGGCATCCAAATTCATCTTCATCTGCAAGAAACGTGCAAGGAAATCGAGCACAGAAGGGATCAGTTCATCCTTCCAGGCCTGCACGAGCAAATCAAGCTGATCAGAATGCTTTACATGTGAAGAGACAAATGTGCTTCAATTGCGGCATTCCTGGTCACATTGCTCGAAATTGTACACGTGGTCCCCATGTTCCGTGTCATGCTAAAAATCAGAAGTTTACACCAAAGAATAACAATCATTCCAAGCCGATGAAGGTATCATCACCTAAGGCAATGAAGAATATGAATTCCAAGGTTAAACCATCTGATGGGGATTGGAATGTTGCCAAAAACAAACGCAAGACTGTTCAGAAACAAAAATCTTTTTCTAAAATGTCTAAACCTGAAACAGCCAAAGTTGCTCAATCAAAGGCAACAACCGCGTTTATTTAACCGAAACAGATTTGGAAACCCAAATCCAAAGTGGCAGCAACATCACCAATCCTCGAAACAAAAGGGGACTTGTGTCTTAAAGAAGTGTCTTATTTTGATGCTTCAGGGAAACCCAGGACCACGATGGCCTGGGTCCCACTGTCTTACTAATCTCTTTACTTTCTCAGGAACAGCCAAGGAGGAGTTGTTGACAATCTCGAGAATGTTGGTAGCGGTTGTTCAAGGGACATGAAGGATAACATCTCATTGTTGCAAAAAGGTTCAAATTTTTACGATTGTGATGTTCCTTTGGAGGAGATGAGGTAAGAAAAGATCAGCGAAAAGGTACAAATTTGAATTTCGTGCTAATTTTGAAATTGATTAGTTTTTAATCTAACGGCGGAACGGTTAAGCAAAAATAACAAAAATCTTTTCCTTTTCCTTTTGGTTAAAACTTTGTACATATGTTTTCTTTATGAGGTAAATTTGTGCATAAAGTATGATGCACAAATTTAGGGGGGAAGAGGGCGATATATGTATATATGTATTGTTTGAGGGGGAGAAAATTAGGAAAATAAAAAAACATTATTTGAAAAACAGAAAAATACTTTTCGTGATAAAGGGTGTGACTGACACATGTAAGGTGTTATAGCTGAAAAGACTAGGATCTAATATGATATGTCGGTAGGCTTACACTCAAAGTGATTAAAGATACTAAGTGATATAAACATAACGAACTATGTATCTTGTGGGTAACATACCATCCGCGTATGATTTCATGGTCTTAAATCTTGCGTTGATAGATAGCCAACATCTGATGTTTCGGGTCTTTATGTTGTTGAGTCATCCGGGGATATCTTGGTTGCCCTTCTGTTGCATCCATCTTATATGCAGACCTAGGCACAGTCAGGATATTCTTAAAAGAGCCAAATCAAAAGGGCCAAAACCTTAAAAGAAAGGAAATCTCATTATGAGAAAATTCCATGAATCCAAACATACCAAATAAGGTATACGCCTAACCCTCTTTAGATACTATTGGTCACTGTGCTGTATGGAAGTACTGGGCCTGTTCACCTATAGTCTGATGTTGTAAAAGATAAAGGATGATCTCAGTATACTCACCTGCTACGATGAATCGTTGTGCTTACCTTGATCGCGGGGGTATGTCATGGTATAGGACGCATGGATATTATAGTATAATACTACCTTAAGCATATCACGAAGTTGATAAATGAAAGTTGAGTGTTAAAGTTTAAGTGGACAAACATATTGGCAATCACTTAGACCAGTCTGAATAAGTTAGCACCAAAAAGTGTTCCTTGGTATGCCTGAATATGATTTTGATCCCATTGTAATTGTATAGTTGTAACTATTGAGTTAGTTTCTTTGTTTATTTGTGTTTCTGTTTATATTCTTATGTTTAAAAATTAAAAAAAAAATAGAAATACAAAAATCCAAAAATAGAGTGCTTTATTTGTTTTATTAAAAAATTATTAACCGTTCTTGAAGATTTGGCTAATCATCAAAGGATGGAAGAAATTGGAATTTCGATCCGAGTACAAGTACTTGGATGTACCAAGTGTTCATGTGGTACTCTCCCTGTTGCATAAGAATGTTTGCTTATAAATTTTTGAGATTGTGTAGATCTTGAGTTGATAAAGAAACAGGGGTTGCTGAAATTGAGATGATGTTACTTGCCGACAAAGCATGAAGCATCACAACAGCAAAGTGTACTGAGTCAAAAGAACCAAATGCCAGTCATCGTCTGACAGTGATAGTACATTTAAGAAGTACTTGTGAATCTGCTTGCTTGAAAGAGAAGGATTGAAGAAGAAAAGGGCTACTGAGGTTCCTCCTCTCGCATTCTTTTTGACAAAGATGTTTCAAGCAAAACTGATCGAGATCCTGATATGAAGCTAACCACAAGAGCTAAAGAAAGATACCCAGTGCTGAAAGTACGTTGAAGTATGAGGTCCAAGAAGTATAAGACTGACTTCCAGAACACTTACGGCACATTGACAACTATAGTTCCTGTTGAAGATGTTGCTGAATTTGCACTACCAAGACAATTTGATGCATCAGTCTAGGGGGAGATTGTTAGGTCCTCGAACTGTGAGACTGAAGCATCAAAAATAAGTAATGATCTATGGTAGTTAACTGGGTTAAATAGGTTAGTTTGTATTAGTTTTTGGACCTTTATAGGTCCTTTGGGCATGCCATAGGCCTGTGGGACAGGCAAGCCCATTAGGGTTATGCCTTACCCTAGGTATATAAGCTTAGCTTATTCATTTCTAGGGTTAAGTTTTGGGATTTCTCTAGAGAGAGCCTCCATCTTGTACCAGAGGTTTTACTTATTCAAGTAATAGAATCGTGTGCAAGGTGTTAAAGTGAATTCGTATTGTTCTTCATCATTTCGGTTTTTCTTGAAGATCATCAAGTTTGTTTTCCGCCCATCCTTGGTGATTGTGTGATATCAGTGTTAGATCCGGATTATTCGGGACTTACAATCTTCTCCACAAAAACTTGAAGAAAAAGAAAGAAGATATTCTGAGGCTCGAGCACATGGATGTATCTACACTATAAAAGATGAATCTATATTTGAAAGCTTTCCCGAACGCTAAGCCAGTTTTTGGGGCAATCATTGATAAAGATTATGTGGCGCCGCCAAAGGGGAAATGGAGAAAAGATGACAATGGAGATGAGAATGAAGAGATTGAAGTGTTAGATGGGTTTGTATCTAAGAGAAGTTCTTGGTTCATGAAAGAAGACAAAAAGGAGAGCAAGGGAACAAAGAGAAAACAAGCTGCCACTTCCTCCTCCACTGCCCCTCAACAAAAGAAGCATGCATCTATTGGTACAAGTTTGATCGATGAGCCAGAAACTGAAGAGAACATTGAAACAGTTGCTGCTGACATAGAGCAACAAACATTTGTGGTGAAGTTGGTAGAGACGAAGATGCGTCGTCCTCGAGTACAGATTCTGAGGATAGGATTGCTGGTTAAAGAGAATGAGAAAAAGAGAATGAATTTGAGCGGTTGGCAGAAGAACGTCGAAGGCTGAGGAAAGAAAAAGAAAAGAGACAGGAGCGGATGATACAACTTATGTACCATCAGATTCTGACAGTGATACTCCTGGTTTCAAACCAGCCAAAATGCAGAAAACAAAGCACTTAAAAAGACCAGCATCAAGAAAGATAGACTCGCCAACAACTCGATCAAAAGATAGACTCGCCAACAGCTCGATCAAAGTATAAACTGAAGAATCTACTTTTGAAGCAACTCAACAAACACCTCCATCACCACCTCCACAACCTTCACCACAACCACCTCCACATCCTTCACCACAACCAACCCTCATCCTCATGTGACTCAATCTCTTCCACAATTTTCAAAGGGCTCAAGGTGAGAAGATCAATTTGATTTTGACTATGGAGATATTCCAGGGGGTGAAGAGTTTACGACAGATATGTTCATTGACTCGAGGCTGATAGAATTAGAAAATCAAGTAATGTTGAACAATGAATGATCGCCGAACTGCAAGAACACATAAAGAATCTAGAAAAAGATCGAAAGAGTCTTGAGGCTGTATTAACGAGTTTTGTGTCGGAAAACGGAAGCTCCGAAAGGGTATGATAGAATATGATGAAGAACACTTAAGAAATCAGAGACAAATGAGCTTATTTCAGAAAATTCTTATAAAAATCTCAAATTAAACTTGCAGCGGAAATAGATGAGATTGAGAAAGAGGAAGCGAGAGAAAGGGTGGCTGAACGTCAACGAATTGCCAAAGAGATATCTCATGCTCAATGTAAAGGGAAGGAAAAGATTGGAGAGGATCCTTTAAAGAAAAAGTTGTGCCAGAAGCTGTGTCTACGCTAGTATCTTCTGAGTTTGTTGTGTATGCGCAAACGATGAACTTTGTGTTGATAAGAAAACCGAAAGATGTGGAAATCGACATGTCGAATCTTTCAGAGAAACATCGCGAGTTCTTGAAGAAAAGAAAGATGTTAAAGGAGATTGATGAGGAGATTGATTCTTTTAAGGAAATCTGAGAAGATAATGAGATTTAGACGAACAGGTGATGCATCGAAGAAGAAACCTGATAGTGATAGAAAGAATGATGATAGTGATCAGGGAGGTTCGGGCATTCTTGTAACGTATTCTGGAATAAATGATGATATCGATTATTCTGTGTACTTAAATCATTTGGCCAACCAACTTGATGCAGATCAATGTTATGGGGAGTCGTATGATGGTTCAAAGGATTCTCAGCAGGTAGGAATTCTCACAGTGACTGCTATGTCAACTGTTCCCGTTGTGCCTAAACCGAGGATTTCTACTTGGAACACGAGTGGAAGAAGGAGATTATGTCCACAATTATACGAAGGAAGAGGTTACAAAGATGTTAGGTGTGGATAAGAATCATTTGAACTTGACTTCGGAGATGAGTTGAACGACATCAATGCTATTCAGCCTGAAGATTATCTCTTTGAACATAATTCTGAAGCACATGACTATGATAAGGTTGTCATGGAGGATGATTCCGATGACGATGATACTGCAAATTATGCGGTGAGGGTACGAATGACTTCCCAACCTTTAATGAAATGTTCTCAGCCGAAAATGATGATCTATTGAACCGCAAAGTGGAAGAGGCTGTGAAGCAAGGAACTGTGCCTAAAAGTTTATCGAAAGAGGATATTGCTGAGATGCGCAAACTGGGGTAAATTCAAACCTGCCCTAGCATTCTTCACTCGTGATGCTGATGTTTCTCTAGGGGATATTATTAGCTAGGGTTGGATCTAGGAATTGGACGTTTATGCTATAAAGAGGGAATATAGGCTCCAGTACTTTCGATACTTAAGCGACTTAAATACCCTGCCGTTCTGGGATATAAAAGAGCTTGTGTAGACAAAGATGATTAATCTAATATGAAATTTCATGACCAACGGCTGTGGAAATTGATAAAGCTTGAAGCTACACATGGTTTTAATCGCTGGAAGCCGCATATCCCTAAAAGAATTACCAAGATTGATCAAGAAACTCAGGAGAAGGATGTTACGTTGATTGTAAAATGGCCACGGGTAATGAAGAATATGCCTTTGATCAAAATGGAACAAGATTTTCACAAGATATTCAAATGGTGGCACTATGATTCAAGCACATGCGAAGCAGTAATTTGTGTCCAACCAGATGAAGATTCTTGGAAAATCACAGAAGAATTATCTGAATCCGTCATTGCGCACAATCGAATCTATGGTTTATGGCGTGCTATTCGAGTACTAGACCCGATGTGGCTAGTCAACTACTCTCAGAAAGATATTGAATGTCTATTCTATGTGAAGATCAGTTATGAAGAAAAAGACAAAGAGCAGGCTTTAAATTCTAGAAGATTGTTAATGTTTGTTATGATAATGATATACATTCAGATAAAACATCAAACACTTCTTGAAGAAAGCTTGAAGAAAGGGAGCAGCGGAAAAAGGAGAAGAATGTTGCAAGGATTGCTGAGAGAGCAAGGATCGCACCACTGAGAAGTTTTCGTTTTGGCAACACTTATAATCGACCTCCTCCTCTAGAGCAAATGCCAATATCATATGAGGAGCATCGCAGGCCGCCAAAACATTTCTTTGGACGATAAATGTCAAACATTTTGAAGAACTTTGAAGAAGTTTTGAAGACTATCCAAGACTGCGGCGACATCCAATGGGGAGTTTGTTGGTGCACAATGTCTATTGCCTACATCAAGGATATGTCGGTAGTGCATATAGGGCTTAGATTTGTCATATTTTATGTATTTTAGAGACTCATATGAGTGACCTTTTGTGGCTTGTACGAGTGACACCTGGTCACTCGTACGAGGCACCACTCGCACAAGCCAACAACCTCACTCCTGTGCGAGCCATGTTGGCCTATTTATAGTGGAGGTTGAGTATTGTGCTACAGTAGTGGGTGTGTGACTAAGGCGAAGCCCTGCCCATTTGTTTACTCGTCTATAACTTTTAACGTTTATCAATATACGAAGTTAAGGCGTTTAAACAGCACACTTGATTGTTTGTTTGTCTAACTCGCTAAAAATGAATTATGCCTATGTTAGCTGTCAAGTCAGTCTGGTGCTCACGGAGGAGAGCCGATCCCCTCTCACATGTCTCCACTAGGATGAATATAATAACGAGACATGTACGGAGATTGTCTTGATTTGGATCCCACATACGGTTCAAGAAATAAAATAACCTATCATTTTTAGTTTCCAGCTGAAGCTCAAGATTATTTGGTTGTTCATTACACATCATGCCTTAGGTTACAGAAGTATGTTGGGCTTGAAAAACATGTGTTTGGATATCTAATCGAACTTGAACACAGTGGAGCTTGACACGTTCTTTACGACTAAGTGCGTCCGCTACGACATTCGCCTCACAAAGATGGTAGCGAATTTTGCAGTCATAGTCGTTCAGAAGTTTGACCCACATCGTTGCCTCATGTTTTGTTCCTTCTAATTGAATATATGTTGGAGACTTTTGTAGTCATTGATAACCACACATTTGGTACCATAAAGGTAGTGTCTCCAAATTTTGAGAGCGAAAACAATAACACCTAACTCAAGATCATGAGTTGTGTCATTCTTTTCTTGGATTTTCAATTGTCTCGATGCGTAGGCTATAACTTTGTCTCTTTGCATGAGAACACAGCCAAGGCCTAGATTTGAAGCATCACAATATACGACAAAGTCGTTGTTGCCATCGAGTAAGGATACAATACAAGTATCATAAAGCTTTTGTTTCAAGGTTTAGAGAGTTTCTTCTTGTTTGGGTCCCCACTCAAAAGGTTTATTCTTTAGAGTCAATGAGGGGAACCACAATATTGGAGAAGTTTGCGATGAAGCAGTAGTAATAACCGGCAAGACCAAGAAGAGAGCGAACTTCAGTAGGAGTAGTAGGTGTTCTCCAATCCTTAATCATAGTGATTTTTGAAACACCTACATGTATACCTTGTTCGCTGACAAATTGACTTAAGAATTGAACTTCCTTTTGCAAAAATTCACACTCGGAGAATTTGGCATAAAGTGGTTCTTTGTTTAGAAGTTCCATTGTTAGATGGAGATGACGTTCGTGGTCAGCTTGAGATTTTGAATAAATCAAGATGTCGTCGATGAAAACAATGATGAACTTATCTAAATAATGTTTACAAACCCTATTCATTAAGTCCATGAAGACGACATGAGCATTTATCAACCGAAAAGGCATAACATACACTTGTAATGGCTGTATCGATTGCGAAAAGCAGTTTTGGGAATATCTTCTTTGAGTGCTCGAAGTTGATGATACCCAGAACGAAGGTCAATTTTTGAGAAACAGGTAGCACTTCGTAGCTGATCAAAAATATCATCAATACGAGGTAGGGGATGTCTGTGAGTCCCAAATGTTATCCGGATCATAGTGGTTTGATTGTTAACACCCAAACACCTATTGATTAAGTGTTTGAATGGTAAGAAGTTAAGAAAAACAAAAGATGAAGATGAAGATTCTTGTTTGAATCAAACAACAAGTTTTGTTTATGTAATCCCAAATGATATACACACTAAAAGCACCAGGATATTCAGATTTAGCACAAGAACATGAATCACAACACAAGAGAGATCACCAAAACTTGTCCAAGAACCTTGGACTAGGGTTTTCCATTTGTACCATATATATACACACTGACTGTCTAGCGTATTTAATACATAAGTTTCACTTTTAGCCCATGAACTTTCTAGAACACTATAAAATTAAACAAAACAATCCAAAACCAAATAAAACCAAGTACCAACGATCTCAAAAGCTCTAACAATATCCCCCTAGATCTTGTTCGTTCTTCAATCTTGAGCTTTGATTTCTGGATTTGTTGCAGACTAATCGATGGTCTGTTCAGGTGGTGGTTGATTGATAACAACTTCACTAATGACTGGTGGATCCTCCATAATGGCCTCATATGTGGATGAGGCTCGAGGTTGAGATTCTGATGCAACTGGATCAGGTGATGGATCTTTTTCTTTTACTGGAGATTTTTGCTTCTTTTTCTCTTTGCTTTTCTTTTTCTTCGCTTCCTCTTTCTCCTTTTGCTTTTCAATTCTGTTCAAAATATCCATCATTTCTATCTTGCCTTCCCCTCGCTCTTTCTACCACCCTTTGAAATAGTCTGCCTTCTTCTTTATACTCGTTCCAACCACTGACATGAATCTTATGGCCATAAAGAGCACTCAAATCTAGTAGGCAGAAAATAAGGAGATCCTTTGGATCCATAATGCGAATATCTTCATTTGAGTTGGATATGATAACCGCTTTACCTATTTTACCATCATAGAACCATTTCATGAAATTGGTGAGCGTTACTAGAATCTCTGGAGGGATCTTAATTCTTATCACAACTTCAGCAGGATCAATGACCCATGTGACTTTTCCTTTACAGGTGATGGGATCCTTGGTTGTCCTCGAAACTCTTCTGCGAGGGCGTTGGGGCTTAAAACCGTGAATCCGCGATTGCATTCTCTCAAAATTAGTTTTCTAAAATCAGCACCAATGCTACTGTTTTCTGGATTGATCATGTCTAATATTCCGAGCTCACGAATATCCCCACAAGGAAGGCTTTTCATGTCGATTCCAGTTTTGAAGTAATAAATGACTCCACCACGTCTCTTTACAATGAAAATTCCTTTTAATTTGTAGTATTTCTAGCTAATTATCTTGTGGTGACTTCTTTCTTTTTCAACGGTGACTACTTGATAAAAATCTAGAAGCTTTTCTCTTTCCTTTTTAAACCATTCCGGATGTTGTGGGGTCACTACATCACTGTCTTCCGTTTCATAAAGAACCTCTTCTTCTCATCCCCACTTGACAAACCGTGCCGGCATTTCATCCCGATCCACTTCCTCTTCCTCACTTTCATCATCTGCGTTGACTTTTACAGCCGACTCCAATCATCTTTTCTTTTTCTCTGCTTCTTCAGTTTTTCGTTTATCTTCCTCTAGCTTAAACTTCTCATAGTCGAAAATGTTTGTAGCTGAAAACATTGGTTGTACTTTTGTTTTGGTATAGAGCTCTCTGATTATTTTGTACATTTTCTCCATACAGTCTTGTTGAAATCTTACAAATCTTGTTTGTTCCTTCACATAAGCATGAAGCTCCTTGTTTTTCTTTATTTGTTCTCTCAACTTCTCACGTAACACATCTGTATCGTTTACTTGATGCTTTAGGAGACATATTTCTTTTGCGGGACCCTTCCGATGTCTTTTGATAGTTTATCATAAAGTTCTTGGAAAGGACGCGGTCTGCATGCAGCCTACTGAAATTGTGTGATTGGAGTTGGTTTTTGTGGTATGTCTCTAGAAGAACCTTCCCATGTTTTCTTTCTAATCTGTGGGGGTGATTTACTTGGATTCTCTTCATTAGGATCGACCAACAGTTGCTAAACGAATTCATCCATTTGTTCTTGTTCGGAAGTCACTGTTACAGGAGGCTTGGATTCTGTCATTTCACGCCTTTTTCTTTTCATTTCTCTCTTTTCTCTTTCTTCAGTTTCATGTATAGCTCGTAAGTTCTGAATGTGCTCTCTGTGTTCTCTTGTGCTTCCTGCACGAATACTATCACCCATTAAACGTCCTGGATTCAGGGTATCTTTCTTTTTCTTGGAAGACCTTCCCTCTTTCGCAAGCTATTTACCTTTCTTCTTTTTGACTAACTGTTCCTCTTCTTCTTCTTCTTATTCTTCATTTTCTTCCTCTTCAAGGTTTGTTTGTTTCTTTCTTTTAACACGTTCCCGATACTTTACGTATGCCGCTTTCACTAATGGAAGACTTTCATTCCGATACATCCAATGGTGAAGTATCACGTACTCGTTTGTTTTTAGTTCCGTAATCTGTCGACTTGTCGGCAACGGAAATTTGTACATGTTTTCTTCGTGTGGGAGTTTGGGTTACTGATCATTGATGAGAAGTTGTACAAATCGAGAATACATGGCCCATTTTTTTCAGTTTGCGTTATCAACCATACTGTGATATCCCCGGGTTTTTTCGGATAACTTGCACGTGACACTTGTCGAATAATATATGTGTTAAGTATTAAACGTGCATGGAATGAATACGTGATGAGTGTTGGTGTGATTGTTTAGTATAAAGTAATTAGTGTAGATATGTACACGAACCGAACCGCGACACGAACCAACCTCGATCCTTTGTGACTTTAGGAGTTAACAAAGTTTAAACTTTGAACATAAGTTTTTCGGCCAAAAGAAAACAAGGATCAAACCTAGACCTAGAGTTCCAACTACTCGGCCGAGAACAACCTAAACCGAAAACCGTTGCACGCCAAACCTAGAACCACTCGGCCAAAACCCCAAACCAAACCAACTCACCTTAATCTTTGGCCGCAAGATAAAACTAAAACCGACCCAACCCAAGTCCCTCGGCCACAAACACTAACCAAAACCGAAACTCATAGCATGCAACTTTAGTCCCTCGGCCACGTGATCAAGACCCAAACCAAACAACCCAAGATTCTCGGCCAACAACACTTATCCCAAACCATAAACCTTATCATGTGCGCCTATAAATTCAGATCATGCATGTTTCCTTCAGAATCCGAAAACCCTAACCAACAAGACTGCCGTCGGCAGCTTTATTCTTGCACCCTCCGATCGCGAACAGCTTTCCCCTTTATCATCTCGATCTGAATTAGTCTTGTTCACCCTCTCGGTCGCAACAGCTTTCCTTTCTTCCCTTCCGGACGCAGCAGCAACCATCGCCATCTTCTCTCATCACACTCACGGTTCGTTTAAGTTGTTTCGGATGATATGTATGCTTAGATGTTTAAGTTGTTTCGGATGATATGTATGCTTAGATGTTTAAGTTGTTTCGGATGATATGTATGCTTAGATGTTTAAGTTGTTTCGGATGATATGTATGCTTAGATGTTTAAGTTGTTTCGGATGATATGTATGCTTAAATGGTTTAGTTGTCTTGAATTATATCTATGCTAGAATGGTTAGTTGTTTCGGACGATGATTGCTGAATGAAAGCGGCTTTGTTAATCCTTGTTTATATGTATGATAGTTGTCGGAACATATAAGCTTGCCAAGCATGATTGAACGAATGTTAGACTAGCTGATTTGTTAATGATGTTTGCGTTAGATGATTGTATGATTGCGGAATGTTTAAACCGAATTGAATGTTATATTGAAAGCTGATTGTATAGGCTGTAAATTGTGTATAAAAACTAAAGTTATTGAGAAGGGCTTGCATGGATAGGTTATTAGTATTAATCTAGGACTAGAAATCAGTTCTAGATCGCTTAGATTAATCGCACGAACGGGATTATACGAGTTTATTATAAAGAGATGCTGAAACAGTCTGCTGAATAATAGTTACAGCCAACTTTATCTGGCTGTAACTTGGTCGTTAGTTGTCGAAAAATGGATTTTCTGATGTCTGGAACGTAGAGATTTGAATAAGGAATCTAATGGCGCTGGATTCATAATTTTCTGTAATCGTTTGATATTTTTAAAGGGCTAAACAAGTTCAGTAGGTAAAGCTGTTAAAATTCTGGAATTTTGTTGGTTGTTTATCAAGCTAGATTTTAAAATCAGTAGAGAGTTGAGTCATGATTTTTGTACAGCAACTAGGTATAGAAATTTCCGGGCAACTCCAACTGGAATTTTGTTAATCGGACGATCAGTGATTTTTAAATAAATTCTTCCGTAGACTGCAGTCAGAAAGCGGTAAATCTGACTGCAGCTTAATGAATTAATATTTATGGCTAATTAGTAAAGATTTAGGACTTGGAAAAATTATATAAATTTCTATGGTATAAATGTCACCTACTGTAAAAATATGGGAATTTTTGGAATGTTAGAACTATTTTATAAAAATCCTAGAAAACAGCTGAATAATTGAGTGTTAAGCAGAAAGTTGATAACTTGTGATTATATGCATAAAGTGTTGTATGGATTTGGAATATGTTCATGATAAGTTGTTTGATTCCTATGATCACATGAGAATACTTGCATGCATGTTTGAGTGTTAGATATGTTGTTTGTGTGTATCACTTTGTGAGTAAATTGCGTGTGGAATTTGTATTGGTGTGATTTCACACTGACGTGTAATTAATTGGTTTGTTAGGACGCAACTAGCGGTCCCATCTCTTATAACATCTTTGCTACACTAACCGAGCAAATAAAGGTGAGTTCACGGCCCCTAACTTTATCCGGTTTTTAAACAACAGGGGGAGAAACATGTATACACTCTCAAACTCAATCTCTTTACGTTATACGAATTTAACGTCACGCAACTATACGGTAACTAAGTTAATGTTAATGTAATGTTATGGGCACTAAGCAGCTTTATCACTTAAGTCCTCGACAATCTCCTCGGATCGTTAGTATTTGGGTTAAATAGCGGGGGAATTATAAGTAGTACTACTGGGTCTGACGAGCCCCATCCGAGCTAGTCGCGCTAGCCGACCGGGTATGGTCAACGGGTGTATGATTGGCCTAACATCGCCATGGTCATGTGATAGGCCTGGCAAAACGGAGGCACAACTGTCAGCTTCGATCGCGAACACTTAGTGACATGACTTTAGGCTAGCTACCTATATACATTAATATTGAACTTAATTACGGAACAACTTAATATTCCGGGTTTGGAATATTGGAAACATCAACTTATTATCCCGGGTTGGGGATAATGGAAACAACAACTTAATATTCCGGTTTGGGAATATTGGAAGCAACAACTTATTATTCCGGGATTGGAATAATGGAACTGATTAGTTATCCCGGGTTAGGGATAACGGAGTAACAAACTATAACCGAACAAACGAATTTATGAAAACCTGTGAACTCACTCATCTTTAATGTTGACACTTGTTTCTTTACATGTTTCTCAGGACGCTAGGAGCTCTAGGTGCACGCACATGCATTGAACAAGACATCATTATCGAGTCTCATTTATTAATATTGTTTTGGGATTTTTCCTTTGTTTTGGCGTTTGTGTTGGCGCCCGCATCATTACTTATTTATGCTTCCGCTCAAACTTTAAAAACTGATACTCATGCTAAATATTGGTAATATAAAATCGACAACAAATGATTTTGGAAAACGTATAATCAAATCATGTAGAGTCGTTCAACGTACTAGTGTTTCAGATTCTGGTTTGTTCACACGCCTTGCGGTAAAACTCCGCAAGTGGAAATTGAGGGTGTGACAGATTGGTATCAGAGCCACTAGCTATAGAGAACCAGGTTTGCATTAGAAGTAGACCTAAACTATAGCTGAAATCACGACACTAGACTTAGTTTGGCACTGAATTATTATATCTTGTTATGTAATATACCACAACTGTGTTTGGTAGATTATGCCTTCATGATAAGAAAAGAAAACAACTGATAACTAACTACACGACCTAACAGGCAATGTCATCATCCTCATCGTCATCATCATCCGACAGACTTACGCCACCAAGAGTACTAGGAAAGGCACCAATGGTGGAACCCATACTACCTTATGGCGTGGAGACACGCTCGGCGGCGAGGAAAAGGCTCGCTCTGGGGGAGGAGTCGTCTTTACGCCCAACTATTGCTGAACCGGTTAATCCTGTAGAAATAGGACTTGACATGCTTAGAATCCTGGTACATACACAACAAAAACAATTAGAAAGAATGCAGGAAACCATCTTAGCACAAGGATGGATGATCCGACACCTTACAGGAAAGACCGACTCGCTCGAGGAAGAGCATCGTACGAGTAAGATAGCTCGTAACACCATAGCCAGAGATCTGCGTGCTGAGCAGATAAGAGCTGACTGGCTTGAGGACAGAGTCCTGGAAAATAGTTGGAACATTCAGGAACTGCAAAATCAAGCACTTGAACCAGCACCTGCCCCTCCAGTGCCGGAAGAGGAGGATCCAGAAGAGGATCCAGAGGAGGATCCTGAAGAGGATCAGGAGGAGGACCCAGCTGAGGAAGCTGGAAATGCCGCACAGGATGACGGCAACGACAGTGACTTGGGGGATGGAGATGTAGACGACTGACACGTCTCGTTTATATTTGTTTTCCTTCAGTTTATTTATTTTCCCACTTGTGTTTAAACTTGAGACTTTATAGTGAATTCGTTTGTGTGATTTGCACTTTTGTAAGACGTTGGAATTTCAATTAATCAAGTATTTCTTTTGATTGTTTAACATATTGAGTTGACATAACTTACAAATTATTGAAGTACGAAGTAGAGTAGCTATATTGGATATATAGACTTATCAGGGTGTGTTTGTGTTGTGTTTCGAAGATCTAAATGGCGACTGGAAGATGTGGAAACCTTAACTTGACGCCCGAAGAGCTAGCTGCCATGATTCAGGAGCATGTGAACGCAGCTTTAGAGGGTGTTCAGAACCAGCCGGCAGGTAACCATTATTAAATTTTCGCGTGAAAATCTAATAGTGAGGCTAGTAAAATTCCTTGCTGACTTCCTGTTCTCTGTCAGCAGGAGGGGGCTTTAATCCCTATAAGATGTTCCTTGACGCAAAGCCAAGCAAGTTCTCGGGGGTGGAAGGACCCATTGGATTGGTCCGCTGGATCGAAAAGTCGGAATCTGTTTTTGAAATGTGCAACTGCTTAGAGGCCAACAAGGTCAAATACGCCGCCTCAACGCTGGAAGAGGGGGCACTGACATGGTGGAATGCCCAAGTCCAAACACGTGGACTATTAGCTGCAAATGCAATGGCATGGGCTGAGTTCAAGGCCCTGATTAAAGAGGAGTATTGTCCACGAGACAGAGTGCAACAGTTAGAGCAAGCTTTGTGGAACCACAAGATGGTGGGATCGGAAATTGAAGCTTACACCGCAAAACATCATGATTTGGTATTTCTGTGTCCCGAATTGGCCAACACGGTGGAGAAAAGACTCGAGTTCTATCTCGGGGTCTGGTTCCGGAAATTCAGGGTATGGTGATGTCTAGTAACCCTGTAACAGAACATCAAGCAATCCGATTGGCTCACAAACTCACCGATAAAGCGGTGGAACAGAAGAAACTGCCAGCACGGGGTACCACCGAAGTCGCTCCAGATAACAAAAGAAAGTTTGAAGACTCCACCATTCGACAGTCTTCGTCACCTCATCCACAGCAAGGGAACCAGAAACGGTTCAATCACTACCACAGCCACCAGGGTCATCAAAATCGTTCCAACAACAACAGCAACTACAACAACAACAACAACCAGAATGCAGGCGGTTATGTAGGTCGAAAGCCGCAGTGCAACTGCTGTAATCTCCATCATAACGGCCCTTGTGCCGGAAATCGCTGCCAAAGATGTGGCAAGATGGGACATGCGGCAAGGGATTGTCGTGGGGAAATTATGTCCCGACAAAATCAGAATCAGCCCCAAGGTCAGCAGCAGGGTATAAACCGGGGATGCTATCAGTGTGGTAGCACCGCTCATTTCAGAAAAGACTGCCCACAGTTGCGCAATAACAACAATAATGGTGGAAATAACCACAACAACCACAACAATAATAACAACAACAACAATGGGAACGGTGGCACAGGAGGTGCCAAAGGTCGTGCATTTACATTGGGTCGCGGAGAGGCCAGAAACGACACGAACGTGGTCACCGGTAAATTTCCCCTTAATGAACATTTTGCTTCTGTGCTTTTTGATACGGGTGCGGATAGGAGCTTTATATCTGAGTCTTTTAGGAAGAACCTAAATCTCACGCTTAAACCATTAGAGACCCCTTATGTGATAGAATTAGCCAATGGTAAATCGGTAGATGTGACCCAAATCGTATCCGGCTGTCAACTCAAACTCGCGGGCCACACTTTTACCATCGATCTGATGACAACTACCCTGGGTAGTTTTGACGTGGTAGTCGGAATGGACTGGCTATCCGACGTCCGGGCTGAAGTTCTCTGCTTCGAAAAGTCTATCCGTATTCCACTCTCGAACGACGAAATCCTGACGGTACAAGGCGACAAGGCAAGCGCCGTCACCAACATTATCTCATTTATGCAAGCTCAGAAGTATCTTCGGAGAAAGAATTCTTTCGCTTTACTCGCACTAATTACCGAACAACCTAAGGACGAGAAACGTATAGAAGACATCCCTGTCGTCCGTGATTTTTCCGATGTATTCCCAGAAGAACTACCTGGTCTTCCACCACATCGACAATTGGAGTTTGAAATCGAATTGGCAAGCAATGCAACTCCCATCGCCAAGGCTCCATACCGCCTAGCTCCAGCCGAGCTACAGGAGCTGTCAACCCAACTACAAGAGCTGTTGGAAAAAGGATTTATCCGACCAAGCGTTTCGCCATGGGGAGCTCCAGTCCTGTTTGTCAAGAAGAAGGACGGGACTTTCCGCATGTGCATCGACTATAGGGAACTCAACAAAGTTACAGTCAAGAACCGATACCCGTTACCTCGCATCGACGATCTATTCGACCAACTGCAAGGGTCAAGTTACTACTCTAAGATTGATTTACGGTCTGGTTACCACCAGCTACGCGTCAGGGAGGAGGATGTCGCTAAGACAGCATTTCGCACTCGGTATGGCCATTACGAGTTCTTGGTCATGCCATTCGGTCTCACTAACGCACCTGCGGTGTTCATGGACCTCATGAACCGCGTGTGTAAACCATACCTCGACAAATTTGTCATTGTGTTCATCGATGACATACTCATCTACTCCAAAAGTGAAGAAGAGCATGCCGAGCATCTACGATTACTGCTAGGATTACTTCAACAGGAAAAGCTATATGCCAAGCTTTCGAAGTGTGATTTCTGGATCCGGGAAGTTCAGTTTCTCGGGCACGTCGTGAATGAAAAGGGTATCCACGTAGACCCTGCCAAGATTGAAGCCATCAAAACTGGGAAGCACCTAAGACACCGACGGAAATCCGCCAATTCTTAGGATTGGCTGGTTACTACAGACGCTTCATCGAGGGGTTTTCAAAGATTGCACAACCGCTTACTACCCTCACCCAGAAAGGTATCAAGTATAATTGGGGTGACAAGCAAGAAGCAGCATTTCAACTGTTGAAGCAGAAACTTTGCAGTGCACCCATTCTGTCCTTGCCGGAAGGGACAGATGACTTTGTAGTGTATTGTGATGCTTCCATTCAAGGATTGGGATGCGTACTCATGCAACGCGATAAGGTCATCGCGTATGCGTCACGACAGCTGAAAGTTCACGAGAAGAACTACACGACGCATGACCTAGAATTGGGAGCAGTAGTGTTTGCACTTAAGATTTGGAGACACTACCTTTATGGAACGAAGTGCACAATCTTCACTGACCACAAAAGCCTCCAGCACATCTTTGATCAGAAGGAGTTGAACATGCGACAGCGTCGCTGGGTCGAACTCTTGAACGATTATGAGTGTGCCATTCGGTATCACCTGGGTAAAGCTAACGTGGTAGCTGATGCCCTCAGCAGGAAGGAACACTTGAAACCTCGTCGTGTACGAGCACTACAACTCACTATTCATTCGGGGCTACCCGATCAAATACGCGACGCCCAGTTAGAAGCAGTTAAGGAGGAAAACATCAAAGCTGAATCAGTGGGAAAAATGGAACGCGATTGGGAAGTAAAGCCCAATGGAGCCCGGTATTTCATGAATCGCATATGGGTACCTCTCTACGGGAACCTCAGAGAGCTAGTCATGGATGAAGCTCACAAATCTCGATACTCTATCCATCCGAGTTCGGATAAGATGTATCAAGACCTTAAAGTTGCGTATTGGTGGCCCAACATGAAAGCCGATATAGCCACCTGCGTGAGTAGATGTTTGACTTGTGCAAAAGTCAAGGTGGAGTATCAAAAGCCATCGGGGCTACTCCAACAACCTGAGATCCCAGTGTGGAAGTGGGATCAGATCTCAATGGATTTCATCACTAAACTCCCGCGAACCTTGGGTGGTTGCGACACCATCTGGGTGATTGTGGATCGTTTAACTAAGTCCGCACACTTCCTAGCTATCAAAGAAACGGATAAGATGGAGAAGTTGACTCGCATCTACATTAAGGAAGTAGTTTCTCGACACGGAGTGCCAACGTCCATCATCTCAGATAGAGATGCTCGTTTCACGTCAAACTTCTAGCAGTCACTCCAGAAAGCGTTGGGAACACGCTTGGATATGAGCACAGCTTATCACCCTCAGACTGATGGTCAAAGCGAAAGGACCATACAGACCTTGGAAGACATGCTTAGGGCATGCGTAGTGGACTTCGGAAATAATTGGGAAATTCACCTGCCTCTAGTAGAATTCTCATATAACAACAGCTATCACACGAGTATTTCGGCAGCACCATTTGAGGCATTATACGGTCGTAAATGTAGATCACCGGTCTGCTGGGCAGAAGTCGGTGACAGTCAACTCACAGGCCCAGAGTTAATACTTGAAGCCACTGAAAAGATTGTACAAATCAGAAACCGCATGGCGGCGGCACGAGATCGACAGAAAAGCTACGCTGATCAACGACGCAAACCGCTCGAATTTCAAGTAGGCGACCGCGTCCTACTAAAGGTGTCACCCTGGAAGGATGTAATCCACTTTGGAAAACGAGGCAAACTTAACCCACGGTACGTACGCCCGTTTGAAATCTTGAAACGAATCGGACCCGTAGCATACCAATTAGACCTTCCTGCCGAACTCAGTGGAGTTCACAACGTATTTCACGTATCAAATCTGAAGAAGTGTCTATCAGATGAAACTTTAGTTATTCCATTGGATGAGATCCAAGTGGATGAACAACTACACTTCGTGGAAAAGCCTATTGAGATCATGGATCGTGAGATCAAGACTCGAAGGCACAGCAAAATTCCAATCGTTAAAGTTCGTTGGGACTCTAAGCGTGGACCGGAATTCACGTGGGAAAGAGAGGACCAAATGAAAAGCAAATACCCACACCTCTTTGCAACTGAGCAGCAAACTAACGATACTAGTACCTAAATTTTTGGGACGAAAATTCTTTCAACATGGGGATGATGTGACAACCTGGAAACTTCTCATACTTTCGTGTACTATTGTTGACTAAATTCTTGTGCATGGCACTTGGAAACCTTTGTGTATGACACTTGGGAACTTCTTGTAACGTTGCGTACCATCATTAACAAACTAACTCTTTGTGCGTGGCACTCTAAACATGTACGTTACATGCTAAACCGCGTTTACTCAATTTTCGGGACGAAAATTCTTTCAACATGGGGATAATGTGATATCCCGGGTTTTTCGGATAACTTGCACGTGACACTTGTCGAATAATATATGTGTTAAGTATTAAACGTGCATGGAATGAATACGTGATGAGTGTTGGTGTGATTGTTTAGTATAAAGTAATTAGTGTAGATATGTACACGAACCGAACCGCGACACGAACCAACCTCGATCCTTTGTGACTTTAGGAGTTAACAAAGTTTAAACTTTGAACTTAAGTTTTCGGCCAAAAGAACACAAGGATCAAACCTAGACCTAGAGTTCCAACTACTCGGCCGAGAACAACCTAAACCGAAAACCGTTGCACGCCAAACCTAGAACCACTCGGCCAAAACCCCAAACCAAACCAACTCACCTTAATCTTTGGCCGCAAGATAAAACTAAAACCGACCCAACCCAAGTCCCTCGGCCACAAACACTAACCAAAACCGAAACTCATAGCATGCAACTTTAGTCCCTCGGCCACGTGATCAAGACCCAAACCAAACAACCCAAGATTCTCGGCCAACAACACTTATCCCAAACCGTAAACCTTATCATGTGCGCCTATAAATTCAGATCATGCATGTTTCCTTCAGAATCCGAAAACCCTAACCAACAAGACTGCCGTCGGCAGCTTTATTCTTGCACCCTCCGATCGCGAACGGCTTTTCCCCTTTATCATCTCGATCTGAATTAGTCTTGTTCACCTCTCTCGGTCGCAACAGCTTTCCTTTCTTCCCTTCCGGACGCAGCAGCAACCATCGCCATCTTCTTCATCACACTCACGGTTCGTTTAAGTTGTTTCGGATGATATGTATGCTTAGATGTTTAGTTGTTCGGATGATATGTATGCTTAGATGTTTAAGTTGTTTCGGATGATATGTATGCTTAGATGTTTAAGTTGTTTCGGATGATATGTATGCTTAAATGGTTTAGTTGTCTTGAATTATATCTATGCTAGAATGGTTAGTTGTTTCGGACGATGATTGCTGAATGAAAGCGGCTTTGTTAATCCTTGTTTATATGTATGATAGTTGTCGGAACATATAAGCTTGCCAAGCATGATTGAACGAATGTTAGACTAGCTGATTTGTTAATGATGTTTGCGTTAGATGATTGTATGATTGCGGAATGTTTAAACCGAATTGAATGTTATATTGAAAGCTGATTGTATAGGCTGTAAATTGTGTATAAAAACTAAAGTTATTGAGAAGGGCTTGCATGGATAGGTTATTAGTATTAATCTAGGACTAGAAATCAGTTCTAGATCGCTTAGATTAATCGCACGAACAGGATTATACGAGTTTATTATAAAGAGATGCTGAAACAGTCTGCTGAATAATAGTTACAGCCAACTTTATCTGGCTGTAACTTGGTCGTTAGTTGTCGAAAAATGGATTTTCTGATGTCTGGAACGTAGAGATTTGAATAAGGAATCTAATGGCGCTGGATTCATAATTTTCTGAAATCGTTTGATATTTTTAAAGGGCTAAACAAGTTCAGTAGGTAAAGCTGTTAAAATTCTGGAATTTTGTTGGTTGTTTATCAAGCTAGATTTTAAAATCAGTAGAGAGTTGAGTCATGATTTTTGTACAGCAACTAGGTATAGAAATTTCCGGGCAACTCCAACTGGAATTTTGTTAATCGGACGATCAGTGATTTTTAAATAAATTCTTCCGTAGACTGCAGTCAGAAAGCGGTAAATCTGACTGCAGCTTAATGAATTAATATTTATGGGCTAATTAGTAAAGATTTAGGACTTGGAAAAATTATATAAATTTCTATGGTATAAATGTCACCTACTGTAAAAATATGGGAATTTTTGGAATGTTAGAACTATTTTATAAAAATCCTAGAAAACAACTGAATAATTGAGTGTTAAGCAGAAAGTTGATAACTTGTGATTATATGCATAAAGTGTTGTATGGATTTGGAATATGTTCATGATAAGTTGTTTGATTCCTATGATCACATGAGAATACTTGCATGCATGTTTGAGTGTTAGATATGTTGTTTGTGTGTATCACTTTGTGAGTAAATTGCGTGTGGAATTTGTATTGGTGTGATTTCACACTGACGTGTAATTAATTGGTTTGTTAGGACGCAACTAGCGGTCCCATCTCTTATAACATCTTTGCTACACTAACCGAGCAAATAAAGGTGAGTTCACGGCCCCTAACTTTATCCGGTTTTTAAACAACAGGGGGAGAAACATGTATACACTCTCAAACTCAATCTCTTTACGTTATACGAATTTAACGTCACGCAACTATACGGTAACTAAGTTAATGTTAATGTAATGTTATGGGCACTAAGCAGCTTTATCACTTAAGTCCTCGACAATCTCCTCGGATCGTTAGTATTTGGGTTAAATAGCGGGGGAATTATAAGTAGTACTACTGGGTCTGACGAGCCCCATCCGAGCTAGTCGCGCTAGCCGACCGGGTATGGTCAACGGGTGTATGATTGGCCTAACATCGCCATGGTCATGTGATAGGCCTGGCAAAACGGAGGCACAACTGTCAGCTTCGATCGCGAACACTTAGTGACATG
Organism: Scalesia atractyloides; assembly: GCA_947069175.1. Classification (NCBI taxonomy): domain Eukaryota; kingdom Viridiplantae; phylum Streptophyta; class Magnoliopsida; order Asterales; family Asteraceae; genus Scalesia; species Scalesia atractyloides. The sequence continues at coordinate 45,231,951 of CAMTDV010000022.1, forward strand.
ACTTTAGGCTAGCTACCTATATACATTAATATTGAACTTAATTACGGAACAACTTAATATTCCGGGTTTGGAATATTGGAAACATCAACTTATTATCCCGGGTTGGGGATAATGGAAACAACAACTTAATATTCCGGTTTGGGAATATTGGAAGCAACAACTTATTATTCCGGGATTGGAATAATGGAACTGATTAGTTATCCCGTGTTGGGGATAACGGAGTAACAAACTATAACCGAACAAACGAATTTATGAAAACCTGTGAACTCACTCATCTTTAATGTTGACACTTGTTTCTTTACATGTTTCTCAGGACGCTAGGAGCTCTAGGTGCACGCACATGCATTGAACAAGACATCATTATCGAGTCTCATTTATTAATATTGTTTTGGGATTTTTCCTTTGTTTTGGCGTTTGTGTTGGCGCCCGCATCATTACTTATTTATGCTTCCGCTCAAACTTTAAAAACTGATACTCATGCTAAATATTGGTAATATAAAATCGACAACAAATGATTTTGGAAAACGTATAATCATATCATGTAGAGTCGTTCAACGTACTAGTGTTTCAGATTCTGGTTTGTTCACACGCCTCGCGGTAAAACTCCGCAAGTGGAAATTGAGGGTGTGACAGATTGGTATCAGAACCACTAGCTATAGAGAACCAGGTTTGCATTAGAAGTAGACCTAAACTATAGCTGAAATCACGACACTAGACTTAGTTTGGCACTGAATTATTATATCTTGTTATGTAATATACCACAACTGTGTTTGGTAGATTATGCCTTCATGATAAGAAAAGAAAACAACTGATAACTAACTACACGACCTAACAGGCAATGTCATCATCCTCATCGTCATCATCATCCGACAGACTTACGCCACCAAGAGTACTAGGAAAGGCACCAATGGTGGAACCCATACTACCTTATGGCGTGGAGACACGCTCGGCGGCGAGGAAAAGGCTCGCTCTGGGGGAGGAGTCGTCTTTACGCCCAACTATTGCTGAACCGGTTAATCCTGTAGAAATAGGACTTGACATGCTTAGAATCCTGGTACATACACAACAAAAACAATTAGAAAGAATGCAGGAAACCATCTTAGCACAAGGATGGATGATCCGACACCTTACAGGAAAGACCGACTCGCTCGAGGAAGAGCATCGTACGAGTAAGATAGCTCGTAACACCATAGCCAGAGATCTGCGTGCTGAGCAGATAAGAGCTGACTGGCTTGAGGACAGAGTCCTGGAAAATAGTTGGAACATTCAGGAACTGCAAAATCAAGCACTTGAACCAGCACCTGCCCCTCCAGTGCCGGAAGAGGAGGATCCAGAAGAGGATCCAGAGGAGGATCCTGAAGAGGATCAGGAGGAGGACCCAGCTGAGGAAGCTGGAAATGCCGCACAGGATGACGGCAACGACAGTGACTTGGGGGATGGAGATGTAGACGACTGACACGTCTCGTTTATATTTGTTTTCCTTCAGTTTATTTATTTTCCCACTTGTGTTTAAACTTGAGACTTTATAGTGAATTCGTATGTGTGATTTGCACTTTTGTAAGACGTTGGAATTTCAATTAATCAAGTATTTCTTTTGATTGTTTAACATATTGACTTGACATAACTTACAAATTATTAAAGTACGAAGTAGAGTAGCTATATTGGATATATAGACTTATCGGGGTGTGTTTGTGTTGTGTTTCGAAGATCTAAATGGCGACTGGAAGACGTGGAAACCTTAACTTGACGCCCGAAGAGCTAGCTGCCATGATTCAGGAGCATGTGAACGCAGCTTTAGCGGGTGTTCAGAACCAGCCGGCAGGTAACCATTATTAAATTTTCGCGTGAAAATCTAATAGTGAGGCTAGTAAAATTCCTTGCTGACTTCCTGTTCTCTGTCAGCAGGAGGGGGCTTTAATCCCTATAAGATGTTCCTTGACGCAAAGCCAAGCAAGTTCTCGGGGTGGAAGGACCCATTGGATTGGTCCGCTGGATCGAAAAGTCGGAATCTGTTTTTGAAATGTGCAACTGCTTAGAGGCCAACAAGGTCAAATACGCCGCCTCAACGCTGGAAGAGGGGGCAGTGACATGGTGGAATGCCCAAGTCCAAACACGTGGACTATTAGCTGCAAATGCAATGGCATGGGCTGAGTTCAAGGCCCTGATTAAAGAGGAGTATTGTCCACGAGACAGAGTGCAACAGTTAGAGCAAGCTTTGTGGAACCACAAGATGGTGGGATCGGAAATTGAAGCTTACACCGCAAAACATCATGATTTGGTATTTCTGTGTCCCGAATTGGCCAACACGGTGGAGAAAAGACTCGAGTTCTATCTCGGGGGTCTGGTTCCGGAAATTCAGGGTATGGTGATGTCTAGTAACCCTGTAACAGAACATCAAGCAATCCGATTGGCTCACAAACTCACCGATAAAGCGGTGGAACAGAAGAAACTGCCAGCACGGGGTACCACCGAAGTCGCTCCAGATAACAAAAGAAAGTTTGAAGACTCCACCATTCGACAGTCTTCGTCACCTCATCCACAGCAAGGGAACCAGAAACGGTTCAATCACTACCACAGCCACCGGGGTCATCAAAATCGTTCCAACAACAACAGCAACTACAACAACAACAACAACCAGAATGCAGGCGGTTATGTAGGTCGAAAGCCGCAGTGCAACCGCTGTAATCTCCATCATAACGGCCCTTGTGCCGGAAATCGCTGCCAAAGATGTGGCAAGATGGGACATGCGGCAAGGGATTGTCGTGGGGAAATTATGTCCCGACAAAATCAGAATCAGCCCCAAGGTCAGCAGCAGGGTATAAACCGGGGATGCTATCAGTGTGGTAGCACCGCTCATTTCAGAAAAGACTGCCCACAGTTGCGCAATAACAACAATAATGGTGGAAACAACCACAACAACCACAACAATAATAACAACAACAACAATGGGAACGGTGGCACAGGAGGTGCCAAAGGTCGTGCATTTACATTGGGTCGCGGAGAGGCCAGAAACGACACGAACGTGGTCACCGGTAAATTTCCCCTTAATGAACATTTTGCTTCTGTGCTTTTTGATACGTGTGCGGATAGGAGCTTTATATCTGAGTCTTTTAGGAAGAACCTAAATCTCACGCTTAAACCATTAGAGACCCCTTATGTGATAGAATTAGCCAATGGTAAATCGGTAGATGTGACCCAAATCGTATCCGGCTGTCAACTCAAACTCGCGGGCCACACTTTTACCATCGATCTGATGACAACTACCCTGGGTAGTTTTGACGTGGTAGTCGGAATGGACTGGCTATCCGACGTCCGGGCTGAAGTTCTCTGCTTCGAAAAGTCTATCCGTATTCCACTCTCGAACGACGAAATCCTGACGGTACAAGGCGACAAGGCAAGCGCCGTCACCAACATTATCTCATTTATGCAAGCTCAGAAGTATCTTCGGAGAAAGAATTCTTTCGCTTTACTCGCACTAATTACCGAACAGCCTAAGGACGAGAAACGTATAGAAGACATCCCTGTCGTCCGTGATTTTTCCGATGTATTCCCAGAAGAACTACCTGGTCTTCCACCACATCGACAATTGGAGTTTGAAATCGAATTGGCAAGCAATGCAACTCCCATCGCCAAGGCTCCATACCGCCTAGCTCCAGCCGAGCTACAGGAGCTGTCAACCCAACTACAAGAGCTGTTGGAAAAAGGATTTATCCGACCAAGCGTTTCGCCATGGGGAGCTCCAGTCCTGTTTGTCAAGAAGAAGGACGGGACTTTCCGCATGTGCATCGACTATAGGGAACTCAACAAAGTTACAGTCAAGAACCGATACCCGTTACCTCGCATCGACGATCTATTCGACCAACTGCAAGGGTCAAGTTACTACTCTAAGATTGATTTACGGTCTGGTTACCACCAGCTACGCGTCAGGAGGAGGATGTCGCTAAGACAGCATTTCGCACTCGGTATGGCCATTACGAGTTCTTGGTCATGCCATTCGGTCTCACTAACGCACCTGCGGTGTTCATGGACCTCATGAACCGCGTGTGTAAACCATACCTCGACAAATTTGTCATTGTGTGCATCGATGACATACTCATCTACTCTAAAAGTGAAGAAGAGCATGCCGAGCATCTACGATTACTGCTAGGATTACTTCAACAGGAAAAGCTATATGCCAAGCTTTCGAAGTGTGATTTCTGGATCCGGGAAGTTCAGTTTCTCGGGCACGTCGTGAATGAAAAGGGTATCCACGTAGACCCTGCCAAGATTGAAGCCATCAAAAACTGGGAAGCACCTAAGACACCGACGGAAATCCGCCAATTCTTAGGATTGGCTGGTTACTACAGACGCTTCATCGAGGGGTTTTCAAAGATTGCACAACCGCTTACTACCCTCACCCAGAAAGGTATCAAGTATAATTGGGGTGACAAGCAAGAAGCAGCATTTCAACTGTTGAAGCAGAAACTTTGCAGTGCACCCATTCTGTCCTTGCCGGAAGGGACAGATGACTTTGTAGTGTATTGTGATGCTTCCATTCAAGGATTGGGATGCGTACTCATGCAACGCGATAAGGTCATCGCGTATGCGTCACGACAGCTGAAAGTTCACGAGAAGAACTACACGACGCATGACCTAGAATTGGGAGCAGTAGTGTTTGCACTTAAGATTTGGAGACACTACCTTTATGGAACGAAGTGCACAATCTTCACTGACCACAAAAGCCTCCAGCACATCTTTGATCAGAAGGAGTTGAACATGCGACAGCGTCGCTGGGTCGAACTCTTGAACGATTATGAGTGTGCCATTCGGTATCACCTGGGTAAAGCTAACGTGGTAGCTGATGCCCTCAGCAGGAAGGAACACTTGAAACCTCGTCGTGTACGAGCACTACAACTCATTATTCATTCGGGGCTACCCGATCAAATACGCGACGCCCAGTTAGAAGCAGTTAAGGAGGAAAACATCAAAGCTGAATCAGTGGGAAAAATGGAACGCGATTGGGAAGTAAAGCCCAATGGAGCCCGGTATTTCATGAATCGCATATGGGTACCTCTCTACGGGAACCTCAGAGAGCTAGTCATGGATGAAGCTCACAAATCTCGATACTCTATCCATCCGAGTTCGGATAAGATGTATCAAGACCTTAAAGTTGCGTATTGGTGGCCCAACATGAAAGCCGATATAGCCACCTGCGTGAGTAGATGTTTGACTTGTGCAAAAGTCAAGGTGGAGTATCAAAAGCCATCGGGGCTACTCCAACAACCTGAGATCCCAGTGTGGAAGTGGGATCAGATCTCAATGGATTTCATCACTAAACTCCCGCGAACCTTGGGTGGTTGCGACACCATCTGGGTGATTGTGGATCGTTTAACTAAGTCCGCACACTTCCTAGCTATCAAAGAAACGGATAAGATGGAGAAGTTGACTCGCATCTAAATTAAGGAAGTAGTTTCTCGACACGGAGTGCCAACGTCCATCATCTCAGATAGAGATGCTCGTTTCACGTCAAACTTCTAGCAGTCACTCCAGAAAGCGTTGGGAACACGCTTGGATATGAGCACAGCTTATCACCCTCAGACTGATGGTCAAAGCGAAAGGACCATACAGACCTTGGAAGACATGCTTAGGGCATGCGTAGTGGACTTCGGAAATAATTGGGAAATTCACCTGCCTCTAGTAGAATTCTCATATAACAACAGCTATCACACGAGTATTTCGGCAGCACCATTTGAGGCATTATACAGTCGTAAATGTAGATCACCGGTCTGCTGGGCAGAAGTCGGTGACAGTCAACTCACAGGCCCAGAGTTAATACTTGAAGCCACTGAAAAGATTGTACAAATCAGAAACCGCATGGCGGCGGCACGAGATCGACAGAAAAGCTACGCTGATCAACGACGCAAACCGCTCGAATTTCAAGTAGGCGACCGCGTCCTACTAAAGGTGTCACCCTGGAAGGATGTAATCCACTTTGGAAAACGAGGCAAACTTAACCCACGGTACGTACGCCCGTTTGAAATCTTGAAACGAATCGGACCCGTAGCATACCAATTAGACCTTCCTGCCAAACTCAGTGGAGTTCACAACGTATTTCACGTATCAAATCTGAAGAAGTGTCTATCAGATGAAACTTTAGTTATTCCATTGGATGAGATCCAAGTGGATGAACAACTACACTTCGTGGAAAAGCCTATTGAGATCATGGATCATGAGATCAAGACTCGAAGGCACAGCAAAATTCCAATCGTTAAAGTTCGTTGGGACTCTAAGCGTGGACCGGAATTCACGTGGGAAAGAGAGGACCAAATGAAAAGCAAATACCCACACCTCTTTGCAACTGAGCAGCAAACTAACGATACTAGTACCTAAATTTTTGGGACGAAAATTCTTTCAACATGGGGATGATGTGACAACCTGGAAACTTCTCATACTTTCGTGTACTATTGTTGACTAAATTCTTGTGCATGGCACTTGGAAACCTTTGTGTATGACACTTGGGAACTTCTTGTAACGTTGCGTACCATCATTAACAAACTAACTCTTTGTGCGTGGCACTCTAAACATGTACGTTACATGCTAAACCGCGTTTACTCAATTTTCGGGACGAAAATTCTTTCAACATGGGGATAATGTGATATCCCGGGTTTTTCGGATAACTTGCACGTGACACTTGTCGAATAATATATGTGTTAAGTATTAAACGTGCATGGAATGAATACGTGATGAGTGTTGGTGTGATTGTTTAGTATAAAGTAATTAGTGTAGATATGTACACGAACCGAACCGCGACACGAACCAACCTCGATCCTTTGTGACTTTAGGAGTTAACAAAGTTTAAACTTTGAACTTAAGTTTTCGGCCAAAAGAAAACAAGGATCAAACCTAGACCTAGAGTTCCAACTACTCGGCCGAGAACAACCTAAACCGAAAACCGTTGCACGCCAAAGCTAGAACCACTCGGCCAAAACCCCAAACCAAACCAACTCACCTTAATCTTTGGCCGCAAGATAAAACTAAAACCGACCCAACCCAAGTCCCTCGGCCACAAACACTAACCAAAACCGAAACTCATAGCATGCAACTTTAGTCCCTCGGCCACGTGATCAAGACCCAAACCAAACAACCCAAGATTCTCGGCCAACAACACTTATCCCAAACCGTAAACCTTATCATGTGCGCCTATAAATTCAGATCATGCATGTTTCCTTCAGAATCCGAAAACCCTAACCAACAAGACTGCCGTCGGCAGCTTTATTCTTGCACCCTCCGATCGCGAACGGCTTTCCCCTTTATCATCTCGATCTGAATTAGTCTTGTTCACCCTCTCGGTCGCAACAGCTTTCCTTTCTTCCCTTCCGGACGCAGCAGCAACCATCGCCATCTTCTCTCATCACACTCACGGTTCGTTTAAGTTGTTTCGGATGATATGTATGCTTAGATGTTTAAGTTGTTTCGGATGATATGTATGCTTAGATGTTTAAGTTGTTTCGGATGATATGTATGCTTAGATGTTTAAGTTGTTTCGGATGATATGTATGCTTAAATGGTTTAGTTGTCTTGAATTATATCTATGCTAGAATGGTTAGTTGTTTCGGACGATGATTGCTGAATGAAAGCGGCTTTGTTAATCCTTGTTTATATGTATGATAGTTGTCGGAACATATAAGCTTGCCAAGCATGATTGAACGAATGTTAGACTAGCTGATTTGTTAATGATGTTTGCGTTAGATGATTGTATGATTGCGGAATGTTTAAACCGAATTGAATGTTATATTGAAAGCTGATTGTATAGGCTGTAAATTGTGTATAAAAACTAAAGTTATTGAGAAGGGCTTGCATGGATAGGTTATTAGTATTAATCTAGGACTAGAAATCAGTTCTAGATCGCTTAGATTAATCGCACGAACGGGATTATATGAGTTTATTATAAAGAGATGCTGAAACAGTCTGCTGAATAATAGTTACAGCCAACTTTATCTGGCTGTAACTTGGTCGTTAGTTGTCGAAAAATGGATTTTCTGATGTCTGGAACGTAGAGATTTGAATAAGGAATCTAATGGCGCTAGATTCATAATTTTCTGAAATCGTTTGATATTTTTAAAGGGCTAAACAAGTTCAGTAGGTAAAGCTGTTAAAATTCTGGAATTTTGTTGGTTGTTTATCAAGCTAGATTTTAAAATCAGTACAGAGTTGAGTCATGATTTTTGTACAGCAACTAGGTATAGAAATTTCCGGGCAACTCCAACTGGAATTTTGTTAATCGGACGATCAGTGATTTTTAAATAAATTCTTCCGTAGACTGCAGTCAGAAAGCGGTAAATCTGACTGCAGCTTAATGAATTAATATTTATGGCTAATTAGTAAAGATTTAGGACTTGGAAAAATTATATAAATTTCTATGGTATAAATGTCACCTACTGTAAAAATATGGGAATTTTTGGAATGTTAGAACTATTTTATAAAAATCCTAGAAAACAGCTGAATAATTGAGTGTTAAGCAGAAAGTTGATAACTTGTGATTATATGCATAAAGTGTTGTATGGATTTGGAATATGTTCATGATAAGTTGTTTGATTCCTATGATCACATGAGAATACTTGCATGCATGTTTGAGTGTTAGATATGTTGTTTGTGTGTATCACTTTGTGAGTAAATTGCGTGTGGAATTTGTATTGGTGTGATTTCACACTGACGTGTAATTAATTGGTTTGTTAGGACGCAACTAGCGGTCCCATCTCTTATAACATCTTTGCTACACTAACCGAGCAAATAAAGGTGAGTTCATGGCCCCTAACTTTATCCGGTTTTTAAACAACAGGGGGAGAAACATGTATACACTCTCAAACTCAATCTCTTTACGTTATACGAATTTAACGTCACGCAACTATACGGTAACTAAGTTAATGTTAATGTAATGTTATGGGCACTAAGCAGCTTTATCACTTAAGTCCTCGACAATCTCCTCGGATCGTTAGTATTTGGGTTAAATAGCGGGGGAATTATAAGTAGTACTACTGGGTCTGACGAGCCCCATCCGAGCTAGTCGCGCTAGCCGACCGGGTATGGTCAACGGGTGTATGATTGGCCTAACATCGCCATGGTCATGTGATAGGCCTGGCAAAACGGAGGCACAACTGTCAGCTTCGATCGCGAACACTTAGTGACATGACTTTAGGCTAGCTACCTATATACATTAATATTGAACTTAATTACGGAACAACTTAATATTCCGGGTTTGGAATATTGGAAACATCAACTTATTATCCCGGGTTGGGGATAATGGAAACAACAACTTAATATTCCGGTTTGGGAATATTGGAAGCAACAACTTATTATTCCGGGATTGGAATAATGGAACTGATTAGTTATCCCGGGTTGGGGATAACGGAGTAACAAACTATAACCGAACAAACGAATTTATGAAAACCTGTGAACTCACTCATCTTTAATGTTGACACTTGTTTCTTTACATGTTTCTCAGGACGCTAGGAGCTCTAGGTGCACGCACATGCATTGAACAAGACATCATTATCGAGTCTCATTTATTAATATTGTTTTGGGATTTTTCCTTTGTTTTGGCGTTTGTGTTGGCGCCCGCATCATTACTTATTTATGCTTCCGCTCAAACTTTAAAAACTGATACTCATGCTAAATATTGGTAATATAAAATCGACAACAAATGATTTTGGAAAACGTATAATCAAATCATGTAGAGTCGTTCAACGTACTAGTGTTTCAGATTCTGGTTTGTTCACACGCCTTGCGGTAAAACTCCGCAAGTGGAAATTGAGGGTGTGACACATACAGTAGAAGATCAGGCTAGAAATGTTAAATGGTTGTTTGGTGCATAGATTTAGCACTACAGCTGACCATTCCAAATTTAACCCATCATAACCTCCTTTTCTAGGTGCCAGACTCATTGCAAACAAATGTATAATGAATCGTCAATCATTTGTGAGACTATTGCGTTTGATCTCATTCTTGAACTTGAAATCTCCGACATACTTCATACCCTAGAATCCATAAAAAATTTCATCTTTCTTTAAACGTAATGGATCCTGAGGATTATCTCTGAGACTTAAAACCCTTCGTACGATGTCTTCTGTTACAATGACTTCCTTGTTTAAAATGGTTGTTGTAATCCTTTTGATATTTTTGATGGTCTTGAATTTTGCTTTTTTCCAAAATTCTTCAATGTGAATAATGTATATTTTTTGATCTACTTGGACAGCATAACTGATTTTGCTTGAATTTATCCAATCTGCCACATCTTCAAAATCTTTTGGCGGCGGCTGTATTCTGCATGGCTGATTATGTTTCACTGTTTTATCCTAAGCTATTTCTTTCACTGTTTTATCCTAAGCTATTTCTTTCACCATCCTGAGAGCCTGAAAACGAGCCAAGTGAGATCTGGGTTCCGAAACATAACTATTTAGGTTATATTATATTTATAAAATAAAATAGATATTTAAAAGCGCTGACATGATTTCTAATCAACATTTAAAAGCGCCATTTTTAACATTATTTATGCCAGCCAGTAAATTAAAAATGCTGAGATATTTACAGGTGGATTAAAAGCACCTATTATTTACGCTGTGTACTTTTGTGCGTAATTGGGTCTGTTTACGAGTTCTAGATTAGCGTAGACACATATCTACGTTGATTGCTCAGCATAGTTGTCAATTACGCCAGTTGCTAGAACTCGCATTCGAGACTTAAATGCGCGATACAGCGACTTCACTTAATTACGCCATCTTCAAACTAAGTACGCTGTATTCAAGATGTTCTTCATAAACCCTTTCAAAACCCCAAACTCATCTGATTCTTTTCATGATGAAACATTGCATTCACTTAGTATGCTAATCTGTTATGTTTATCCGAAGCGATCCTATGCAATACATCACCATACCTTGGTCGACAAGAGATATCATATCTTTGTTTTAGATATTTTGAATTGTATTTGATGAAGATGATAATGAAAAGATATTTAAAAACTAAAACTAAAACTAAAACTAAAACTAAAACTAAAACTAAAACTAAAACTAAAACTAAAACTAAAACTAAAACTAAAACTAAAACTAAAACTAAAACTAAAACTAAAACTAAAACTAAAACTAAAACTAAAACTAAAACTAAAACTAAAACTAAAACTAAAACTAAAACTAAAACTAAAACTAAAACTAAAACTAAAACTAAAACTAAAACTAAAACTGATAAGTATATATACATTTGAAAAATATATCATCCGACGTAATTAATTACGTTGGATACTAAATACGCCACCCTATATATATGGAAGGGTTCTTCAAATCTAAGAAATCCAATACAAATAAGCTCCAAAATTTTAAACTTTCTCGAAAAACGTGCCCTTTTGCTAAAAATTCATGCAAAATTAAAAATAATTTAGATAAAATCAAAATTTTGTAATTTGGACACCGAAACTCATTTTTCGAAGCAAGGGATTTTCTTTATCACAATTTTATTTTGTTTGAAACTACGTGACGTTCTTGCAAAATATCATACCGTCAACACTTGACAGTTTATAATTTTATTCTTTGAATAGACAGGGCACAAGAAAAACTGTCAGTATGTTTGTCCTCTTAAATCCATGCATTCTTCTTTCAACATGCTTTCGGTGAGAGTTTTATCATGTTGTGGTAATATTGACAGAAATTGCAATGGTCCCCACTCAAGCTAGATAGTTAGAATATTGTGCCCAAGAGTCCCACGTTAGGATATACCCCCGCGATCAAGGTATGCACAAAGCTTCCTTATAACAGGTGAGTACATTATTTTTCATTCGCATGAGAGATACAAGGTCAGCGCAATGGTGTACTGGTATGCACTATTGAGAAGCCTAAGTGACCAATGCAGTCCTGACAAGGGTTAGGCGGATACCTCATTGTGGTACGATTACTTTTGAATGGCTCGTTTAGTTGAGTTTTTTCAATTGTAAGGTTTTTGGCCTCTTTGGCTCTTTTAGAAAATATATCATAATCGTGTCTAGGTTTGCGTATATCTGGATGCAACAGAAGAGCGACTATGATATCTGCGAATGATAAAACAATATAAAGACCAGAAATCCTGGATTTTGGCAATCCATCAACGCAAGATTTAAGACCGTTAAGCCATATGCCACAACGTGTTACCCGCAAGATGCACAACATTGTGGGTATCCAGCACTTTTGTGTAAGCTTTATCTTTTGTCGCCTAGTCGCACTTTACTCGAAAGTATTGTTGAATCTACTGAGATGTCGTTGCTTGGCACCCCGATTTTCCTAGCTGAGCATCTCGATTTTCTTTTTTTTGATTTCAAAAACAGACAAAGTGTTAGTAGTGTTTTATCATTTCTTAAACAGATGTCAATCGGGAGATCAAAACTATATTTTATTTTTTCTAGATATCTTCCCCCTTAAAATTTTATTTTCGTATGTCCATTGCTAGAAAATGAAATTTTAATTTTGGAGAAAATCTTTTTGTTGGGCATGATTTTAAGATACTCATTTATTTAGGAAAGCGGTTTTTTTTAAAATAATATTATGATAGAGTTTGTATAATCGGTTATCCCAACAAAGCTTATTTCTATTCAAGGAATTGATGATTTCCAACCGGGTTACCAATTGGTTGAAACGAGTTTCATTGACGGCTTTCGTGAAGATGTTGGCTTTCTGTTGCATATTATCCACTGGCACCACTAGAATGTAATCTTTTTGGTATGCATCTTGAATCACGTGAATGCGATTCCCGATATGTTTGGTTATCAAGTGATGGATTGGATTCTTCACAATTCCTAGACACACCTCGTTGTCGATGAATATCGGAGTCTTCATAATGTTGATCCCGTAATCCAGCAACTAATTATGTATCCAAAGGACTTGTGAACTGCAACTGTAGGCCGCCGTGTATTCAGCTTGAGTAGCAGAGGTGGAGACTGTTGTCTGCTTTTTGCTTTGCCAAGATATGAGACCATTTCCAAAGAATTAGCAACCTCCTAAGACTGATTTTCGATCGACTATACAACCTACAAGGTCACTATCTGAATAAGCAATTAAATAAAAAATACTATCTTTAGGATACCAAAGGCCAAGCTTGGGTGTTCCTTTCAGATAGCAGAAGATTCTTTTGACTTTAGTCTCATGAGATTCTTTGGGATTCGTCTAAAAACGAACACAGATACAGACAGCTCACATAATGTCAGGCCTACTTTTGGTTAGATACATCAATGAGCCTATCATTGAGCGATATAAGGACTTGTTCACGGGTTTTCCTTGAAGATCAAAAATGAGTTCGGTTTGCGATGCGAATGGAGTGCTTGCAGTTTTGTAGTCATTCATATTATATTTATCAAGAATATCCCTGATGTATTTAGCTTGATGAAAGAGCATTCTGTCTTCTCATTGCTTCACTTCCATTCCTAAGAAAAATTGTGCTCCTCCATCATGCTCATTTTGAACTTTGCTTTCTTAACCTTTTCGAATTCCTTGCACAATGTTTCATCAATACACCCAAAGATTATATCGCCTGCATAAATCTGAACCAGCATCACATTGTCTCTGATCCTTTTTGTGAAGAAAGCCATGTCGATTCTTCCTCTGGTGTATCCACATTCAAGAAGGTATGTTGACAAAGTCTTGTACCAAGCCCGAGGCGCTTGATGAAGACCATAGAGAGCTTTATCAAGCTTGTGGTATCGTTTAGGAAAATGTGGATCTTCAAACCTAGGAGGCTCACAAACATAAACTTCTTCTTTTACTTTACTATACAATAACGTACTTTTCATATCCATCTGATAACGTTGAAGTTTTTGTATGATGCATATGCCAAGAATATTCTAATTGCTTCCAAACGTGCTACCGGAGCAAAAACTTCTTCACAGTCGATCCCTTCTTCCTGCCTATATCCCTGAACTACCAATCTTGCCTTGTTCTTAATGACCACACCACGACCGTCTATTTTGTTTCGAAACACCCATTGTGTTCCAATAGGAAATTTTCCATCTGGAAGATTAACCAATTCCCACACTTTGAGCTTTTAAAACTGAGATAATTCTTCCTATATCGCCTGCACCCAGCTTGAGTCTTGAATAGCTTCTTCGATGTCACTTGGTACAGTTTGTGAAAGGAAAGCACCTTTGTTGATAACATAAGTCTGACCACGAGTTCGCACGTCGACTTCCATCGGACCTATTACGTTTTCAACGGGGTGATTTCGATTGACCATATAACCTGCATGGTATGGGTTTCAATTTGTTGAGGTAGATTGGTGAAGTGTTCATGGACATAGATGATTGGAGGTCCGTCTTCTAGAATTTGTTCATCCACATTCGTCTGAGAAGATGAAGCATCATTTACGGATGCATTCTCATCTGAAGTGTCACCACTTACTTCTTCGACGGGAAGGATTGGATCAGTTGAAGCTAGAGTAAAACGAGTTGTGAAAGGGGTGAATCCAAAGTCTAACGAGTCAAACAATGGTTCAACTTGAGCAGTTTAAGTAGGTTGGGTTTTAGAAGTAGGTTGAATGTCGAAGGGTCGAAAACAACAACTACATCATAAAACGAATCCGGAGAACTTCCAGTATTGGTGTAGTTTCCTACTTGAAAGTCGACGTAGTATGATTCGAGAACCATCTTGGTTCGTTTGTTGTAGACTCTATACGCCTTTTGAGTAGATGAATATCCCATGAAATACCACACATCACTGAATACTTCAAACTTGATAAATTATCGTTGAGAAGTGTACATGAGCATCCAAAAGGGTCTAAAGAAATCTATCAGAGGCTTTGTTTGAAAAGAAGTTCATAGGCATTTTTTCCGTGAGGTTTTACAATGAGAACTCGATTCAAAACATAGCATGCTTTGTTGACTTCCTCTGCCCAAAAGATGATGGGTAGCTTGGAGTCTACGAGCATAGTTCGATCAGCCTCATTGAGTATTCTTTTCTTTCATTCTGCAACGCCGTTTGTAGATGAGTTCTAGCGGCACTGTACTGAAGGCGAATTCCCTTTTTTTCATAAAACAAGATAAATGTTTGATCTTTGAATTCAAATCCGTTATCTCTTCTGATTGACTTGACCTTCAGTTTGATAACATTCTCGATCATAGGAATGAAAGCCTGTAGAATGCATGCAGTTTTGCTTTTAGCTTCAAGAAAGTAAACCTATGAAACTCGAGAAAAGCATCTGTAATCACCAAGCAATATGATCTTTTAGCTAAACTTTTAACACTAACGGACCGAGAAGATCCATATGCAACAATTGCAATGGTGAGGTTAATGTATTCAATGCTTTGGACTTGTGCGGTTTTTTTTGTGTTGCTTGCCTAGGGCGTATGCGATACACTTTCTAAAAACGAAAATCTTTTATCGGTAGACCCCTTACTAAGTTTAATTTGGAAATTTTATTCATATTTTTGAAATTCACATACCCCAAATGCCTGTGCCAAAGCAGTGATTCCGATTCTGACATCTTTGAGATCAAACACGTCATTTTCTCAGGTGTTGTTTTAACGAGGAGCTGTAAGCATAATCATCTCGGCAGGAAACGAGTATTCGGGCTTGAGAAAGAGACATTCTACGTCATTAGACAGCACAGATAGTCCTTTGTCACAGACTTGTGATACACTCATAAGATTTGTAGCACAATTCTGGTACATAGTTAACATTTTTCAATGTAAGTGCTGCGAAAACAACGTCTCAAATTCTAGCAATCTTCCATCCCTTTTCATCTTCGGCAAAAGATACGAAGTCGCCGTCGATGAATTGGAAGTTCTTCAATAGTTCCTTTAAACCGATCATATGCCTTGAGCATCCACTGTCCACATGCCAGATGTATTCCATGAGCATTCGAAGCCATCTTTGTAGTTTATTCTGGTATACAACAACAAACAAGAAGCATATACAAGTTAGTTAGATTTCGGAACCTAGACTTGCATCATTTTTAATCTATCGTAATTTGGATGAAAATATCTTCTTTTGTTTTCCAAAAACATATTGTATTAACTAAGTTTTTGACTGATTTCTTAAAATTATCAAACTGCTCTATGAAACTTTTGACAAAATTTTGTTCAGCTTCAGAGAATTTCTTGCTTTTGCAACGTTTTGATGTATGTCCTAAATGACCACAATGAAAACATTTAATGCAACGACTCTTTTTCCTTTTGAAGTATGATGCGTTGGAAGATGATGTATGTGATGAGTATCTTGAGCTATATCAAGCTTCGTCTGATGAAGATGCATTGAGACTTGAACTTCTGATTTTCTTTATTTTCTTGTCATGATAACTTTCATCTTTAGTGCAGTCTTCATCCATCTTGCTGAATTGTTGAAGAAGCTGACTTTGACTTTCACTTGAATTATCTGATTTTTGATCTTCACTTGAGCTTTCTTCTTTGCTTTCTGAAGTTGTTGTGTTTGAGTCTTCACTTCTACTATCTTGGTTTGGTTCTTTATCAGACTTCGACATACCTATACAAGATGGAACAAACTCGGGAATTTCCTATGTAAGGAATTTTCTGAATTTGTTTTTTTTTTTCAATTCTGGAACAATACAGGAGGTTCAACCACAACATTTTCATCACAAAAAGTAGATTTCAAGACAATGCATTCAACCACTGCATTCTCATGGTTAGGGTCATAGGTTTAGGCACATGTCTATTACAGTCATCCTGAATATTTAGACTCGGTTTAATATAGTCATCCATCCTAGTTAAATTATTACATTCATCCCTAATAAGTCTTGTTTGTTTTACCACAGTTCTAGGCGAACCAGTTAACCGTAGTGTAATTGTCGCCTGAATACCCATCCCTATTTTTGTGCCTTCACATTCCTCATCGCACACATCCTCCTCACGCTAATTGCATATGCATTACTTATAGAAACATTAGTATTTTTGTTATTTTCATCATCGACACTTTGAGCAATCAAAACATTTTTATCAACTAAATCATTTTCTGGATGAAGAGTTGGCATGTGTACATAGTTTTTGCTGTGAGGGGGTGGAAAGATTCTTCTTTCATTCCCAAGCTTATCTTTGTACCCAATGCCATCTTTCATATATGTCGGTCGTTGGCAATTTTAATATCAACCAGTGCCTTTTTACTAACATTCCATTTATCAATAGTGAGTTGCAATTTAGTGTTCTCAATTTTAGATTTCTCTACTTTTTTCAGTTAAATCATTTATAATGAAATCTTTTCTGAAAACGAACTCCTTTAAAGTTTGCATTTCAGCTAAAATTGAGTTCAAATTTCTCTGATATGCAGCTTCATTCAGTTTTAGCTCTTTATTAAATTGCAAAACTCTATCTTTTTTCTAATTAGGTCACGGTTGAGAGATTTATAGTGAGCCACGACTTGATACATCGTTTTGAACATAATTTTTCTTTAAATTCGTAGGGAATGCTGTTTACCAAGTCTTTCTCCTCCTTTTCTTTGGCGGATTCAGCTTTCATTGTTGTAGTAGGAGCTTGATCCTTTTCTTTCTTTGCAATGCTTGTAGTCTCTTGACTCTTCTCTTTTGACTTTGATGTTTCATCCTCTTTCTTCCCTTTTTCAGCTTCCAGCTTGGTTGAGTTAACGATGCTTTTCAGTCCTTTGTCAGCAGACGTTTCTCCCTTGGGAATACCTGCATTTTTGTTACTTAGAAAGTTTGAAGGACGTGGATCCGTTTAAGTGGATATCTTGGACATTGGAGCCTTGTCAACTTCCTTTGATTCATTAGATATTTTTTCCATCAAAGCTTTGTTAGCTTCCTCCTTCGCTTCAGCAATCTCATCCGCCCAATCATAGTCTTCCACCACCAGAGCCTTTGGAGTATTTTCAGCAGCATTGTCATTTCCTTCAATAGCGATTGGCCTTCTAGCTTAGGTAGTATCATCGTTTTCTTTCTTCAGCAACAGACAGGCTCTTTTGAAGTGACCCAAATTCTTGCAATTGTAGCATCGCAACTATGACTTTTCGAAACCAGCTTTTCCAAGTGACAACCTCTTTCCTGTCTTGTCTTGTAACTTCTTCAGCCTTAAGGTGATCATTGCATTTGCCATTTTAGATCCTTTTCCTCCATATCATCTGGATCCACTTGGTACATATCTTCAGCAGAAAGGAAATCCCATTTCAGCTCACCTGACATAAGTGCTTCATAGCTACTCTGAAAGCATTAAACAGTGTAACATGTTAAGTGGATATCTTGAGTGCTTGAGCATCACCGACCACAATAATCTTCTCGTTAGACTGTGGAGCCTTTGAAGAGTTTGCGGAAGCGTTAATGTAACATGCATTAACACTTTGAGAACTTGAACCATCGGAGGTTGTGGGGGCAAGGAATGCCATGTTCTTGGGCATAATAACAGCAGCTGATTGAGCAGATTTTTGTGAGTATCATGTTTGATTCATCTCTCTCTTAACCACATCCATTTCAAATTCCTTTAGAGTGTTGATCAGATTCTAAAGAGTGACTGGAGTTGTACTTGTCAAGAAAGTTCTTTTGACCATCATGCACTAAAGCTCCAATCTTTTGGAAGAGAGTCCAAAAGTTTCTTGATTGAAGCATAGTTGGCAATGGGATTACCGACTTCCTTCATTTTTGTTAACACATTCAGAAAACGACTGCTATGATATGATAAACTTTCACCTCGAACACTTCCAATCATATCATATTCTTTCTGAACCACATCTCTCTTGTTATCCCTCAGTTCTTGGTTGCCTTCATAGTGATCTATAAGTGCCAACCATAATTCATGAGCTGAGGTGTACTCTTCAAACAGGTTGTTGTCGTCCTTTGATAGAGCCATTGTTAAAGCAACGTGAGCCCGGCAATTACGTTGGATCAACGTCCTATATTCATCAATGAAGATTGTGGGATCTTTGTTAAATTGTACGAACATCGTTACGCATTACTATGTCCACTGAGTATAGTCCGTGTTCTCAAAGAATGCCTTGATTCTGTTCTTCCAACTACTAAAGTCCTCAGATCCTTTCAACTTTAGAGGCCTAGTTGCAGTTCCAGTTTCAAGTTCGGCTTAAGTGATTGGGTTCAGTTGATTAAGTGACATTTTGGTATGATTTTAAGTTCAAATTGCTGATCAGAGGTTAAATACACTGATTCATTAAGGTTATGGGTTCAATTTCGCTTATTAGGGTTAATTTTGCTTGTGGTTGGCAAATACGCTGAATTTCAATAATTCCGCTGATGGTGCTTCAGTTCTTGGACTGGTGACAATAGCTAAATCCACTAACACAAATAAAACACGCATAAGTTTGGTTAACTACACCGATCACCGTGATAAAATCGTTGTGGATCTTTACCACTGACTTCGAAGTCGCCTTCGATTAAATAAGCTGACACTATTTCGATGATATTCAACAATTACGCTGGTATATTACCGGCTTAATTATCAATTACGCGATCTTCAACTCAAAAACGCAGTATTCAAATTATCTACACTGACTTTAAGTTTAAATACACTAAACAGGGTTTAAATACGAACAAAAAACCCTCTAATCACTCAAGAATAACTCAACATGCATGTTTCTTGGTACCAAAATAACCCAAATGTTCACCAAAATACTAATTAACATCAACCTAATGATTAATCACACCAGATCAAGCCATTTTAAGTCCAAAAAATTGAAAAAACCTTGAAACTTTGAAAACTTTTGGAAAACCCTTCAAAACTCGAAGAATCTTAACAAAAACTCAAACAAACAAGAGCACAAAGGCTTGATACCAAATTGTGAGTCCTAAATGCTATCCGGATAAAAGTGGTTTGATTGTTAACACCCAAACACATATTGATTAAGTGTTTGAATGAGAAAAAGTTAAGAAAAACCAAAAGATGAAGATGAAGATTCTTGTTTGGATCAAACATCAAGTGTTGTTTTTGTAATCCCAAATGATATACACACTAAAAGCACCTGGATATTCGGATTTAGCACAAGAACATGAATCAAAACACTAGAAAAATCACCTAAACTTGTCCAAGAACCTTGGACTTGGGTTTCCCATTAGTAACATATATATACACGGTGACTGTCTGGCATATTTAATAAATATGCAAGAAACACAAATACGCCATGTCTGGCTTACAATACATAAATTTCACTTTTAGCCCCTGAACTTTCTAGAACACTATAAACTAAAACAGAACAATCCAAAACGTAATAAAACCAAGTACCAACGATCTCAAAAGCTCTCACAATATCGATTTTTAATCGTGAGTTTTTGAGCTCACGATAATCGATGTACATGCGAAAGGATACATCCTTCGTTTTCACAAATAGCACCGGAGCACCCTAGGAGAGAAAACCGGATGGATAAATCCTTTTTTTTGAAAGTTCTTGGAGTTGTTTCAACTATTCTTGCATCTTAGATGGTGCAAGACGGTAAGGGATTTGGCAGTTGGGTTGGCACGAGGTACGAGGTCTATGCGAAATTCCACTTAGCATACCATGGATAAGCAAGGTAGTTCTTTATGAAACACCTCTAGAAAATCTCGAACATGGGGATGTCTAAACACTCTTACTCTTGTCTTTCTCCTCTACGATATGTGACAAAAAGGCTACATATTTCTTTCTTAGTTACTTTGGGTTGGGTATAAGTCATTAGTTTTAGGCTACTAGGGGTTTCTCTCCATGAACTTCTAAGATTTCCCCAGATGGAATAGGTATGCAAACGATCTTATCAAAACAGATCACTTCAGCATGATGTTTGGTTAACTAGTCCATGCCTACTATGACGTCAAAACTCCCAAGTTGCATTGGCATGAAGTCAATGGGAAAAAGATGGCTATTGAGGTTTAATTGGCAATTACGAATAGTAGAATCAAGTACAAGAGGTTAGCCACTAGCTGCTACACTGTTAAAGGTTTTCCTAGTTTTGTTCTAGGCATAGATAGAAAAGGTTCAAAGGCTAGGGATACAAAACTTCTATTGGCACCTGAATAAAAAAGAATAGAAGAAGGATGGATGTTAACAAGAAACGTACCGTTAATTACATTATCATTAGCATGAGTCTCGTTAGCATTTATGTTAAATGCACGTCCACGGGCTAGATTAGCAATAACAAGCCTTGGGCAGTTGTTTCTGAAGTGGCCCATCTCGCCAAGTTGTAACAAGAACTAGGTGGAAAGTGAGCTCGAGCAGGATTTCCTTGGGGTTGAATAGGATTTTGAATATCTTTATTTGGAATTTCCCGATTTGGAATAGATCGACAAAAATTGGCCGAATAACCGAGTCATCTACATGAGGTACATTGATGACAGGGTAAATGATTTTGGTGATGACCATTTCATCGGTTGCACAATGGTGCAGTGCTAGCATATGGTTTCCTAACAGGAGGTTGAGTTGTTTGGTTGAGAGTAGCTTGATTGGGTTGAGTAACAATAGCAAAGTTCTTTGAAGCCTTACGCTTCCTTGAATTCTTGGAGGATTCGGTTTCCTTTGATTTCTCCTATGCAGTCTTGGCAGTTTGTTTCTTGTCACTCTTGAGAAAGAGTTTCCCTTTCTTAATTTGAGTGTCGGTTAGAGTTGCGGCTAGTTAAATAGCCTCTCTAATAGTAGCTGGTTTGCTACCAGTGACTATATCTTGAACTGGGTCAGGGAGGCCATCAATGTACTTCTCAATTTCCTTATCCAAAGGCGTGACCATGGTGGGACATAGCAGGCTCAACTCCTCGTATCGAAATGTGTAGGCACGATGTTCTCCACTATCTTGCTTAAGATCGTGGAATTCATTCTTGAGTGCCCTTTGTTCATTACGTGGGCAGGACTCTTTCATCATTAGTGTAACACCTCGTAAAATCCTGTCCAATAATATAGTGACACGTATCATTACTTCTAAAACAAGTCAATTAAGAACTAATAAGGACTAAAGGTGTCAACATGCTCAGACTAAGCCTCTAAGTGACTCTCTAATGTCAACATGCATAAACCAAGCCTCTTAGTGACCATTAGTGTCAACATGCTTAAATTGAGCCTCTGAGTGACCATTAGTGTCAACATGCTTACATTGAGCCTCTGAGTGACCATTTGTGTTAACATTTTTAAACTTAGCCTCTGAGTGACCCTTTAGCGTCAACATGCTTACACTGAGCCTCTGAGTGACCCTTTACGAAGTCCTAACTCTCATATGAGCCATTGGTTGGACGAGAGGATTAATTATGTAAATATGTAAAAGTTGGACAATGGAGGGATTAAAAGTGTCAACATGTTAATTTATACCTCTGAGTGACCTTTTAACGAATCGAGAGCTTGACAGTGTCCGGGCATAGTCTCCGGTACGCCAAATGTTGGCTACGAAGGGCTAATTATACTTATAAAGGTGTTTTAGATGTTTAATAAGTTGAGGGACTGAATGTGACAAAGTTTGAAAGTCTCCATGGGGTGCTCGCGGGCCGCGAGAGACATAGGCCTGGTCTCTCACGACCGCTAGAGGCCTGTATCTGCAGAACTTTTCTTAGCCTCCACACATGTTGCCACGTTTTAGGACACTTGTAGGCTCCCTCTAACACTTGCTAACACCTGGCATCATCTCCTTCAAGCTCTCCAACTATAAATAGGTGCATTGGTTTACCACTTGAACTTGCACCTTTCTCATAAATCATTCTATCTCCCTCCTCTGGAAGTTCCTAATTGAAAGGAGCATCCAACTTAGTTCTATTTCATCCTAGGAATCACTTGTAAATGTTCCTTTCTCTTGCATTTTCGTTTATACTCTTTTTATAGCCAAAAGTCAAGTTTTAACGGAAAACTATGACAAATGGCAATTAACAAGTAATTCCATACAATCTAATCACTACTTTTAGTACATAATCTCATGCATTATATCGTAATTTTAATACGTAACTGAGTCGTATGTCATATCATAAGCGTAGGACAAGTGAATTATGCCATAACATATATTGGTTTCCGTTACGACGCGAAACAAATCAAACTATGCCCTAAGAGTGTTGGTAGAAAGTGTTGGGCACAGTAGTCGCGGTTGCACTATTCATGTCAACAAAACCGCTAAAACAAAACAGAACAATGAATAATGGCATGCTAACATCATAAATGAGTCCATATATACATGAAAACACTAATGTGTGAATGGATCTTGCAATTATACATAACTTTCCGGTACAACACCTAAATTACAGGATTGTCCATTTCGAGTAAAAAGGTGACAATTTCAACTCGTCCGCACCATTAATTTGGTATGTTCCGGATTCCATAATTATAACAGAACAATGATAAACACCCTAAAACAACATGAGAATATCAGAAACACATAAAAGACGTCGTTTCCGGTCGTACGACAAGCAATGCACAACTTGACCGGAAAGCGACCGATTGTCGAACCGACAAAGATTTCAATGGCCGATAACCTCATACATTAATCTAGAGAGCTAGTTAAGCTTCATTTGGGATCCGAAATCCCTTCAACTATCTTGAGGTCAGGAAACACAACTCCAGGGAATGTTCGACGGCAAAATATATAAGTGCCGATATTGAGCGAATAATTCAACGGGAAGTGATTTAGCCATCCAAACTCAACATATACTCGACTAGTGAACTAGTTAATCATATTTCTATGTCGGAAGTGCTCTAAATAGACGTCATGGCACTTATGGTGGTCGAAAACCAAAGCTCCCAGTACGAAATAATAAAATTTGCATATTAGCCGATATCGTACCGATGAGTGAACTACTGACGTTTTCGTTATCCGAAACTAATACCAATTAGTCAAGAGCACTAATTAACATTGATTAACACCCTAAACCCTAATTACTTACTAATGATACAAGATCAACCCCTAATCACCATACTTAACCTAAACACCTAAATATCTAATTTTTAACACATGTTATAAATAATATTTACACTTAACCCCCCCCCCCTCATGTGGGCCCCCACCCACTGGTTTATGTTGAAAAATGAATATTTAGGCAAGGAGGAAAGATTTGATCTTTACTTAGTAATTTATATAAACCATCACCATGTCTTCCATCATTTTTTACTTGAAAAAAAATTAAACAAGCTTCCCTCTAGCCTCTCTCTCCCACGGCTCACTTCCACCTTCACAAACCTCCACATTTTCAGGGTTAAATACTCCATTTTACACACTTTAAAGCCCCCACAAGATCACCTAAGGAGGTTGCAAGCATAAGGGACCATTGTAGCTTTCTTTGGAGCTTCATCTTCTTCTTAATCTTCAATTAATCTTGGGCAAACTTGTAAGATAAATTTCTTCATATTTAAGCTTCTTACAAATTCTAATTTAAAGAAGTACAAGTTGATCATCTTTAAAGTAAAGAAAATATAACCTAAAAAGCCCTAAACCTCACCTTATTAGTAACACTAAATATAGTTTATTATGTGTTGATTATGTGCTTATTTGTTAACTAGTTAGCATGAAGATGTTGATTATGATAAGGTTAGGTTTTTAAAGTAGATGATCTTGTATGAATAATAATATAAATGATGATTTAAACATGGTGATGTTTAAATCTAAACAAGATCATCAACCTCATAATCCATGAAGATTACTAAAACTTAAAAGTGATTTACTACATATGAATGATTTTTTTATGAAGAATAAACACCATGATTTAAGATGTGATCATCTTAAAAACTGTAGTAAACAAAGGGGGTTTAGAATGGAAGCTTGATTTAAAGATGTAAGAAAAGTGGTGGCTTAGAAATTCTAATAAATATGTTGAAATCTCATTATTTACAAAAATCATGGAAGATGAGGTGCATAAGTTGTAAACAAGATTGTATGTGAACGTAAATTGATAGTTGATCTTGATTTGGGTTTAAACATGATTTAAATACGTTTTTAAAACGCGAAAAACACCATAGTTTAGGGGAAACTATGGCAAAATTTTCTAAAAAACTAATCGCGATTAAAGCATGATTAACTAGGTAATTAACGAGACTAAACGCGATTAGTGATCTAAACCGTCATTAAGGAAGTTTTAATGACAAGGGTTAAACCCTAAACACCCAAGTGTTTAACAAATGTATATATATATATATTTTTACAAGTTAAGAATAAGTAATTATTACATATATATATATATATATGTAATAATTACTTATATATATATTTACACTTGTGAAAATAAAAACATATGTATATGCATATTTTGTCACCAAAAATTATGTGTAAATACATGTGTATGTAACTAGAAGTTTAGGGTATATACCACAAAATACCCAACTATATATAAATACTACAAACACATGAAGTATTACTGAGTGTAGATGACACAAAACACATACATTTTTACAATACGTCGAAACAATGATCGGACAAACGGAGCAATGCGGACGATGGGCGAACGTACACAAATACACCGTCGCTTCTTCGACCAACGAACAAATCATCAACATGAAGAGTTACTATGACGATGGGCGATTTTCGACGCGAGAAAATATATATTAAACAACGACGAGATGTCTAAAATAACATATTTTAGACACTTAACTTATATATATGTTAATGATATCAAAATCTAGAAAGTTAAAATGTATAAGAAATTACTAAGTGGGTTTTATAAAAGTATATAAATATATACTTAAAAATCTATACTTAGAAAAATTTATAAGTGTAAGACTTATAAAAATTGGACTCTTGAAAATGAAATGGTCTAGGTCCATTATATAAAAGACATGGGCATGGCCCAATAACATAAAACATGTAATAACATGGGCTAAGCCCAAAGGCAAAATATATGGGCTAGGCCCAATGACATAAATTACATGGGCTAGGCCCAATCACATAAAGACATGGGCTAGGCCGAATGATATAAATTACATGGGCTAAGCCAATCACTTAAGACATGGGCTAGCCCAATGACATAAATTACATGGGCTAGGCCCAATCACATAAAGACATGGGCTAGGCCCAATGACATAAATTACATGGGCTAGGCCAATCACATAAAGACATGGGCTAGGCCCAATGACATAAATTACATGGGCTAGGCCCAATGACACGCGTGCAAGGCACGAGGACATGTGAAGGGCGTGGCCTGTTCACACATGATCTAAGAATAACAATATATACATATTTGAGAAATATATGTATAAAAGTATTAATTGAACAAACGAACTACCAACACTATGATAACATTAAAAGTTGTTCTGAAGTGATAAATAAATACACATCAAGAATTCAAGATAAACAACTGGTACAAGGTCCAACGAGACCTAGGTTTCTAATGAAGTTAATACACATGTAGGTTATACACGTGTATAGACACCGAACTTTGATAAGTACGACGTACACAACACAAAGTTGTGAGCTGATGTCCCTCCTTTCAATTATTTCAAAGTTTTGTTTTAAAACGATCAAGGGGAAATACATGTTATAACAAACAGTATGTTAGCTATGGGGTTAGATGATAACACGATCAATGTGCGTAAGTAGGATGATGACAAGAGTAACCATGAATCACTTAGTGACCAAGGTGCAAAAGGTATAGATCTATCGAGTTTGAGAGGCGCTCCACTCCTGGTTTGTTAACCCTTTAGGAGTGCTTTTATGATCCCAATTGATGTCAAAAGTTGTCTCGGTTTGGTTACTTACTTATGGCACATATGTCATGGTGCTAGCTACACACTGATAGATCTTTAAACTCCATGAATGCTAATAACATACTCAGATTTCATTATAGGATTACAAGGATGACATTTTATAAGAAAACATTAACTACATGAACTCGCCAACTTTTGTTGACTTTTATAAAAATTACATGTATTTCAGGACATAAGACTTGAGCTGGTGATACACTTAAGGATATGGGAAATGACATGACAATTGATGCCACCTTTTGGAGGATTTGCCTCTTATATCCCAACCTCGTATGGGTATATAGGAGTCAAAACCTCATTATGCATTTATGATGAAAATAATATTTTATCTTGAAGTAATATATGTCAAACTGTGACATTGATGACAAGGTGAAAACTATGAAATTACTTTTGGTAACTAATAAATGTTGGAATGAAATATTTATATCAGTATAGCATCATTGTTGATTCATACTTGTTTATTTGATTGGATGCAATGATTACCTCATAGTCACACGCTTGCGCTTCCGCAAAGACTAGGGTGTGACAAAAACGCTTTGACTTTCGGTTAAGACCATTATGGCCTAGCCAGTGTTCATCACGAACATGGCTAAGTGATCATAATAAGGTAGGTGTTAATCTCTATTAAGGGCACCTCCTAAAGATCACGTTTGCTAGACCAATTGATGGGTCAAAGTTTTATTATTAAAAAGTCAAACAGACCAATTTTCTTAAATATTATAATCTGAGCTTATATTTTATGAAACATATTTTGAAACTTAAAAAAGTTGGTAATAATTATTAGAACATGTGAGCACATGTTCGGCTCGTCTTTCAATTCTAGGGTCGGTTCGCAACTGAAAGTCCCAAAGTTTGACTTCTGCTTTGACTTTCGATTCTGACCCGATTTAGATTAGTTAGCTACTAATCTAAGGTTGCATTATGATCGTAATATAATGTAGCATAACCCCCTAAGGTTATATTACATGGTCATAATCAGAATCGGAGTTTATGCACAAGTTCCGTTATTATACCAATTTTGACTAAAATGCCCTTTTTAAATAAGATAAGGTTTTAATCGATAATAACTTGAAAATGAACTTCCACCTTATACAATATCATAAGTAAGATTATTTAGGATGTCAAGTCAGTTTATATACTGAGTTTAGATACAAGTCCTTGCATTATGTCGACAATTGACGATAAAGCCCTTATGGTGCATAAAATGTTTTTAATCATACTTTTTATGCCAAACCTTTTTATCTATTGATGTGTTATATTAAATAACATATCTAAAACATATAAACCTGATCTTAGCATCGGTATTCATTAAATTTCGCACAAATCGTCATTTTTCGACATAAACGCCGTTTCGGCGCATAGTATGGTTTAAAAATATATTTATCGACCAAGACTTGTTACCTACTGATATTAAAATTTATTTAAATATTTTTACAGTAGGTACATAATATAAACTCAGAATCCCAAATAAGTTATAAAACTATGTGTAAACTGACCAAAATGCCCCTACGGTTCATAGTTTGGTCATAAATAATAAATTACACATATGATCATTATCTTACTGATATTGTACCATAAATTAATTATTTTTCCAGAATACTTATGATCATAACATCAAAATATATTCAAGTTCCTTTTATACGGTATATAATTACCAAAACGCCCTTATAGGCATAGTTTCATTTTAAAACCTTAATGGGCATGTAAGTTGATATCCAACTGATATTATAACTTATTTAAAATATAATGGCGTATAGAAGTTATCCACGACTTATCCGGTTACCCGATATTGCTTTAATGCGCACGGTTAAGAATATGTAACTAGTTTACGGAAATTAACCAAAAAGGGTTTAACCTTATCATTTTAAGTCTCAAAATCCAGAATGCTTATGGTTTAGCCATATTATACAAGTCATAGTACTTGTTGGGTTTAAACTACATTCTATCCAGTCATCGCTTAATCTAGCATAATATACCGTTTTGATATTGTACGCTAGTCGCTCTAAGTCTATGACTTAAATTAAGAGCGTTAGCATTTTAATTGGTTAGCTTATGCCATAATCCAGATTACAGCCTTTCGGTATATGGTATCTGCACTTATTTCATTTTGGATACGGCTGAGATATTAAATCTTGCACTTTTAATCAAGACTAGCTCAGGTAATACTCATGACTTATTTTCCCTATACGGGCTTGGGTTACGGTAAATTATTACCTCTTGGGTGGAAATGAGATGAATTGAATGTCATACTGTGGGAAGTAGATCCGCATATTCAGTTTTGTTAATAACTTAAACATATGGTTTTAATGACTGTGTCCTTGATATCCTCGGCTCATTACATTAGTTAATGGTCACGACCAAAGCGCGGGGTGTAGGTATACACCTGACAGATGCTCATGCTAAATTATTTTTACCCACTAGTTGGGGATAACTCCTTCGTGAGTTCATAAGTGGTGTGTACGTTAATCATGTCTCAGTCTCTGTACTGGGCCCCATATGTATGGACAAATATGAAAAGTTGTTATCAAGGTTACAAGGCTGACTTTCCCAAGTTATAAAAGATTTTTCGTGCCCTGTGCACAAAAATCCATTTTCGAAATGTTTTCAAAACGAGTCAGTTGGGTGTATTTACCAGCGAAAGCTGACGTATTTTCAAAAGACTAAGATGCAGGTACCATACGAAATAGGCTGGAAGCTGCTCGGTAGTGATATAAGAGTATCTTGCAAATCCTTAGATCTGCCCAAAGTCTGTTACACATTTTTTGTATATTTTATGATCCGCCTGTGGATCTTCCATTACAAGCCGCCTGTATATTATTTTTCGTACTTTGAACATTTGGTTTGTAATAGTAATTAAACTGCAAGACTTCCGCGGTGCTGTTTTTAATTGACTATGATGATATCGACTTACGTCATGATATTCCCCACCCGGGCCCACTGATGTTTGGTTGAAAATACGAGGTGTCACAGGTTGGTATCAGAGCCAACGTTTGAGAGAATTAAACACTAACCTTCTTGTGTTTAATCTCAAACTTACACAAAAGCACATTCCTTAGACTTCCAAGTCTAGGCTTTGACCTAGGGCTACTCATTTCATTATTAAGTTATCATTATTATTTTGACTTGATTTTAACAGGAAAATACCGCCAAGAGTACGAGGAAGGGTAAAGGACCTATGAGCGGAGGACCATCTGGACGTATCCCTTCACAACCCCATCACTCCAATCCTTATGAGGATTCGGGGGATTCCTGGCCACTACCAAGACATTCACCTACTCATACACAAAACTCATACCACTCTTACCATTCTCACCAATCACACCATTCTCATCACTCTAATCATTCATATCATAAAGAGTTCAACCCTAACCACTACTTCAACACACCCCCAGCTGATCAGAATCAGTTGGATCAACCCAACCCTACGGACGAGGACTCCGACACGGAGATGCCACCGTTAGGATCTCATGGACACCCTATCAGAATCTCTAGGGATTCTAACTCTTACGCCGGATCACCATACCAAGGTCCTAATGAATGGGACCAATATTGGAACCAATTCATTTTTGCTAACACGCCTTCCCACCACTCCCCAACACCTCCTACACAAGAAGATGCCCAAATGGAACCGGTGTAACAACCTCAGCCACCACCTGAGCCACCAAGGAGGAAACATGGAGCACGTATGTCGGTACGTGCGGGTCAACGGTCGGTTCGCTGCCACCATTGCCCAAAACCTACCCTACCATTCACGAGGACCCACAAATGGTTGGACCCTCCAATATTTCACCTGTGGTGGAACCACCACCATCAGGTTTTAATAACCCTATTCCTACATATCCGGATACATCTGCATATGATCCTTTTAACCCATCTACGACAGTAAATTACCATGTACTATCGCATGATCCTTATATGCAAGCGGTCATGCATAACGTGCTTTACCCGTCTCCTTTCCCACCTGCTTATCCACCTACTGGATACCCAAATTATGGGTACCAGTGTCCTGTTGTACTTCAACCACAATCTTCGCCCCCTCTTGAGGCCATTAATGAGGCCTTGGAACGAATGAAGAAAATGCAACAACAATCGGAGAAGACAGAGAAGAAGACGAATAAGTTCTTCAAGAAGGTCTCTTAGTTGGTTAAGGGAAAGAAGGACGAGTGAAGTCTCTTCTATTATTATATTATTTCTTTAGTCCCTGCGAGGACATTGTTTTTTCATTAGTCCCTGCGTGGACAAGTTATTTCTTTTAAGTCCCTGCATGGATATATATACGTACTCATCCTCTTCAAGCGATCGTCTGGAAGTTACTTGAAATTTTTGATCAGCTATATAATTCCAAAAGATCTTAATGGTTTTGATTAACCAAATGGCACAGACCATATTAATTATCCAGCTTATAAATGATAGTTAAGGATGAATAGCCTTCTATCATAATAGTTTAGGAAGAATTATCCTTCTATCAAGAGGTGGTGGATTATGTTAAAGCCTCCAAGTCGTTAAGGTCAATGCGGCCGTGACTATTAATCAACCATTAAGATACTCCCGTTAACATTCTAGTAATGTTAATATTCCTGGTAGTGTGACTTGAGGAACCACACTAGCCGCCTAGGTGAATGGACTACGTCTTAACCTTATATAGCCTATATGATCAAATTTGATCCCCGCTAATATCATCTATGCGATAATAATAATTTTAACATCCATTAGTGATGTAGTGCCTGCGGGCCATAATTGACATCCATTAGTGATGTAGTGCCTATGGGCCATAACTGAACATCCATTTGAGATGATTTACCTTTGAGCAATATTATATTGTTAATTAAGACAATGACAATTGTGGTTAATATAACCTCTGACCAAAACTATGTCCATTAGTGACAGGCCAATGTGCCTTATTTTTATGTCCATTAGTGACAGGCCAATGTGCCGTATTTTTATATGTCCTTAGTGACAGACCTATGCGCCATAATAATAAGTCCATAGTGACAGTTCTATGATCCATATTTTTAATGTCCTTCGTGACAAGTCTATGAGCTATTTATAATTATCTTATGACAATGGCATTTGTGACATTAAGGTCCACTGTCTAAAGTATATACGGACTATGTCAAAATTGTAATTTGCCTTTGATGGTCCTTTTGAGACCTAGGCCAAATATAGATAACATTCATAGAAATGTTAAGCCTAAGAGTTGTGATTATGTTCACACTAGTTTGAATAGGCAATGAATTTATATATCCAATTTTAATGCTAACATGGTATTAATAACATGGCTAAGAGAAGTTTAATTTGGTGTTTAGAAGAAAAGTTCAAGAATGGCTAACTCTGATGAGGCGCAAAATAGCCACTGAGATATTAACTCTAACAACGTTGAAAACATAACCATTAATGATGATGAATTCCAAGCTCGCATAGATGCGCTATTGGAAAGGCCATGGAAAAACCCATGTAGCACTACTCACTCCAAACTTTTATCTATTCCACCATCGTCAACTCGTAAGGAGAGCTTTATTCACTCTTCAAATGTGAAGAATGAACCAAGGAAATTTGAATTTAATGATAGGTCTCGTTCTTCTAAAACAGATGTACCTATAAATACTCCATCTCCTATAAGCCCGAGATTTCAATGAAGAAAAGGGAGCTGTAGAAGCCTTGAGATGGCTTGATGAAATGGAGACGGTAGTGGATATCAGCGGTTGTGCTAATAAGGATGTGGTAAAGTATGTATCAAAGTCCTTCAAGGGTGATGCCCTGATTTGGTGGAAGGCGATGGTACATTCAACGGGTAAAGTACACCTGTATAACTTGGGATGGTCCAAGTTTGTTGACCTTGTCAAGGAAACCTACTGCCTATCTCATGAGGTAGAGAAGATAGAGTCAGACTTTCTGACTCTTATAATGAAAAATCTGGACTATCAGAAGTATGTTCCTGACTTCATCTCCCTATCTAGATTAGTCTCCTATCTAATTACTCCTGAACTCAAACGCATTGCGCATTTCATTAATGGGTTAGCGCTCGAAATTAAGGCATGGTAAAGGCTGCTCAGCCTAGTACCTATAGGTCTGCTGTTGACCTATCTCTCTCTCTCTCTCACCTTAGACTTGGTCAGGCAAAAGTCAGTCAGAACTGAGACTAACAGAAAAAGGAAACGGGAGGAGGATAACTCCCAAAGGTTTAAAAAGAAAGGAAATGTTGGATTCAAGAAGAACCAGCACAGGTCTGATGATAGACCTCTGTGCAAGACCTGTAACCGTAGGTATTGGAGGGAATGCAATGCTAACCCACAAATTAAACCTTGTGGTATTAGTAAAAGAAAATGGCATAAGACCCTAGAATGCAAAATCATAAGGATGCAGTCTGTTATGGCTATAATGAGAAGGGGAATATTAAGCCTAATTGCCCTAAGAACCCTAGGGGTAATGATGCAAAGCCCCTTTCAGATGAATGCTAAGAGAGGCTAAGAAAGGAAATGCGCCCCTTTCAGATGAATGCTAGAGAGGCTATTAATTACAACAGCGTCATAACAAGTACATTCCTCATTAATGACATATATGTTAGAGTTCTTTTTGATTCGGGTGTAGATAAGTCTAGCAAACTATTAAACATACCCATAAGAACTCTACACATAACTTATGAGGTAGAACTTGTTGTTGGAACTTTAGAAACAGGAGCTTCCATTCTTGATAGATGTTTTATATCCATTAAGAATCATTCTATTCCCATTTCTCTTTTGCCAATGAAATTGGCAGGGTTCGATGTAGTCTTAGGCATGGATTGGTTATCTCATAACCAAGCCCATATTTCCTATGATAAGAAACTCATTGAAATTAAAACCCATCTGGTGAAATGCTCACCATTCTTGGAGATTCACACTATGGATTGTCAGACGAAGTGTCATTAGTCAAAGCATCCAAGTGTCAAGGGAAAGGTTGTGTCATTTACATGGCACAAGTAACTATCAATGAGCTTAAGCCAAAGATTGAAGACCTTCCAATCATCTCGGAGTATTCCGATGTCTTTCCTTAAGAATTACAAGGTCTACCTCCAGATAGGCAAGTGGAGTTTAGGATTGACATCCTACCAGGATCAGCACCTGTTGCTAGAGCTACATATCGGTTAGCACCGACGGAAATGAAGGAATTAAGAATACAATTAGATGAACTTTTAGAGAAAGGCTTTATTCAGCCTAGTTCCTCATCTTGGGGAGCTCCTATCCTTTTCGTTAAGAAAAAGGACTGTTCAATGCGAATGTGCTTTGGTTACCGTGAACTAAATAAGATAACAATTAAGAATCGTTATCCTCGGCCCAGGATCGATGACTTGTTCGATCAACTTCAAGGGGCTAGTTATTTCTCTAAGATCGATTTAATATTAGGATATCATCAACTGAAGGTTAGAAGTGAGGATGTTCCTAAGACTGCCTTCAGGACCCGTTATGGTCATTATGAATTCTTAGTGATGCCTTTTGGGCTCACAAATACACCTGTAGCATTCATGGATCTCATGAATAGAGTCTGCAAGCCGTATTTAGATAAGTTTGTCATTATCTTCATAGACGACAGACTTATCTACTCTCGTCATCAAGTTGATCACGAGAAACATCTTCGGTGCATCCTAGAATTGCTAAGACAAGAGAAGCTTTATGCTAAGTTCTCTAAGTGCTAGTTTTGGCTTAGAGAAGTCCAGTTTCTTGGACATATTGCAAGTGAGCGTGGTATCCAAGTAGATCCCGCTAAGATTGAAGCCATAATGAATTGGGAAGCACCCAACACTCCATCGAAAATTTGTAGATTCCTAGGATTGGCTGGTTATTATACGAGGTTCATTGAGAACTTTTCGAGGATAGCCACTCCTTTAACTACCTTGACCCGTAAGAAAGTCAAGTTTCACTAGGGTCCAAAAAAACAAGAATCTTTTGATATTCTAAAATACAAGTTGAGCAACGCTCCTGTGTTATCTCTACCTAAGGGTATTGAGGATTTTGTTCTTTATTGTGATGCGTCACACACTGGCATGGGCTGTGTGCTAATAAAAAAAGGCAAAGTTATTGCTTATGCATCATGACAATTAAAGGTTCACGAAAGGAATTACACGACCCATGATTTGGAATTGGGTGCCGTTGTTTTTGCACTTAAGTTGTGGAGACATTACTTATATGGCATGAAGTGTATTATATACATTGACCGTAAAAGTCTCCAACATTTGTTCAATCAAAAGGAATTGAACATGCGACAGCGCCACTGGATGGAAACATTTAATGATTATGATTGCGAAATTCGCTATCATCCCGGCAAGGCAAATGTTGTTGCTGACGACTTAAGTCACAAGGAAAGGGTTAAGCCTATAAGGATTAATGCCAAGAGCATCGAGCTTAGAAATAGCTTGAATGAGAAGCTATTAGATACAAAAAGGCAAGCCCCATTAGAGGCTAATGTTTCTAATGAAGGATTAGGCGAAACTGTTGATCAGTTAATGCCTTGAAAAGATGGAATCCTTAGCATTAATGATAGAATCTGGGTTCCAATCCTTGGAGGACTTAGAGATCTAATCCTCCAGGAAGCGCATAATTCAAGATACTCAGTTCACCCGGGTGGTGACAAGATGTATCAAGATTTGAAAAGGAATTATTGGTGGATGGGTTTGAAGAAATCCATAGCCACTTATGTAGCTAAGTGTCTGATGTGTTCGCAAGTTAAAGCTGAACATCAGAAACCATCTGGACTTCTACAACAACTTGAAATTCCCACTTGGAAATGGGAAACGGTAACTATGGATTTGATTACCAAGTTGCCTAAGACCAAACATGGTAATGACACGATTTGGGTCATTGTGGATAGGCTGACAAAGTCAGCGCATTTCTTGCCAATTAAAGAAACTTATAATTCTGACAAATTGGCTAAGTTGTATGTGGACAAGATTTTGTCCCTACATAGTGTGCCGATATCTATTGTACCCAATAGAGATAGTAGATATACCTCTCACTTTTTGAAAAGTTTCCAGCAATCTTTAGGCACAAGATTAAACTTTAGTACGGCTTACCACCCACAGACGGATGGACAAAGTGAGCGTACTATTCAGACTTTGGAAGATATGCTTAGAGCATGTGTAATTGATTTAGGTGGAAGTTGGGATGACCACTTGCCCCTAATAGAATTCTCCTATAATAATAGTTACCATACGAGCATCCTTTTGAGGCCTTGTATGGAGAAAATGTCGAACGCCCGTGTGCTGGGCCGAAGTTGGGGAAGCCCAACTATTAGGACCAGAGATTGTCCTTGAAACCACGGATAACATTGTGCAAATCTGTGATAGACTCAAAGTTTCCCGTGATAGGCAAAGAGCTATGCTGACAAGAGGCGTAAACATCTTAAGTTCCAAATAGGGGACAAAGTCATGCTAAAAGTATCACCTTAGAAAGGTGTAATGAGATTTGGAAGGAAGGGCAAGTTAACCCAAGATATATAGGACCATTCGAGATAATCAAATGTGTCGGTGCTGTAGCTTATAAGCTTAAGCTGGCAGAGGAGCTTAGTGGGATTCATGATGTATTCCACATCTGTAATCTTAAGAAATGTCTAGCCGATGAGTCGCTAGCAATGTCACATCATGATGTGCAAATTGATGAAAACTTGAGGTTCGTTGAGAAACCAATTTTGATCGAGGATTGACAGGTTAAGAAGCTCCAAAAGAAAAAGATACCTATAGTAAAGGTTAAGTGGGATACCCTACAAGGCCCCGAACATGCATGGGAGGTTGAGTCCACTATGCGACAAAAGTACCCCCGTTTTTTGAATAAAATCTCGAGGTCTAGATTTCTTTTAAGGGGGTGAGAATGTAACGCCTCATAAAATCGTGTCCAATAATTTAGTGACACGTATCATTACTTTTATAATAAGTCTATTAAGGACTAATACGGACTAAAGGTGTCAACATGCTCAGACTAAGCCTCTAAGTGACTCTCTGGTGTCAACATGCATAAACCATGTCTCTGAGTGACCATTAGTGTCAACATGCTTAAACTAAGCCTCTGAGTGACCATTAGTGTAGGTCCACCTAAGGATCAAGTTAAACCTATTCCTTGTTCATGCAACACACATACGAGTGCAATCCAAGTATGCATGCAAATCAAAGTGAAGTAAGAACACGAGGTAACCAAAGATTCACTATCTTGAGATGAGAACAAGTACAAACATATTCAAACAATGCTCATACAACTCAACAAACTGCCTGTATTCTTGTGTCTTCGTCTTCACCAGAAATGTCAACAGAGAGATCTCACCAAAAGATCAACAGAGCTAACAGTGCAACCAAGAGCTACAACTAACCAAATGAGAGATCCCACCAAAAGATCAGTTTGCTAGCCAGTTTGACCAACCAATGGTACTCTGACTGACAGGTGCATGTCTGCTTATATAGTGTCCATGCTGGTCATTCGTACGAAGCACGTTGCCAGACATACGGAACACTCTATTACCCACGAAGCACTGCTCCAAAGAGGCTTGTACGAAACAACTGGTTCGTACGGAGCATGATGTACACAAGACTCAACGGTATGCACACATGAACCCGTTTAACACAGACTAACTAAGATGTCGTACGAAACCAAGATAGAAGGATATCTTGATTTGGTCGACATGACCAAACTTATACAGACACTTAAGCAACAACCGTATAGTTACAATATAACTAAGAACAAGCGACAGACACAAAACTGTATCAACAATTAGTGTCAACATGCTTACATTGAGCCTCTGAGTGATCATTTGTGTCAACATGCTGAAACTAAGCCTCTGAATGACCCTTTAGCATCAACATGCTTACACTAAGCCTCTGAGTGACCCTTTACAAAGTCCTAACTCTCATATGAGCTACTGGTTAGACGAGAGGGATTAATTATGTAAACATGTAAAAGTTCGACAATGGAGGGATTAAAAGTGTCAACATGTTAATTATACCTCTGAGTGACCTTTTCACAAACCGAGAGCTTGACAATGTTCGTGCATAGTCCCGGGTACGCTAAATGTTGGCTACGAAGGGCTAATTATGCTCATAAAGGTGTTTTAGAGGTTTACTAAGTTGAGCGGCTAAATGTGACAAAGTTGGAAAGTCTCCATGGGGCGCTCGCGGGCCGCGAGGGACATAGGCCTGGTCTCTTGCAGACCACCAGAGGCCTGTATCTACAAAATTTTTGCTTGGCCTCCACACATGTTGCCAAAAACCATTTGATTCGAAACCATGGAATTCCAAACTGCTATAGCCACGTTTTAGGACACTTATAGGCTCCTCTAACACTTGCTAACACCTAGGATCACCTCCTTCAAGCTCTCGAACTATAAATAGGTGCATTGGTTCACCACTTGAACATGCACCTTTCTCATAAATCATTCTATCTCCCTCCCTAAAGTTCCTAACTGAAAGGAGCATCGAACATAGTTATATATACATCTTAGGAATCACTTGTAAGTGTTCCTTTCTCTTGCATTTTCGTTTAGAGGCTTTTTATAGCCAAAAGTTAAGTGTTTACAGAAAACGCTTTGACTTTCGGTTAAGACCATTATGGTTCAGCCATTGTTCGTAACAAAGTGGCTAAGTGATTGTAATAAGGTAGGTGTTAATCCCTATTAAGGGCACCTCCTAAAGATCATATTTGCTAGACCAATTGAGGGTCAAAGTTTTATTATTAAAAAGTCAACCAAGCCAATTTTCGGAAATATTATAATCTGAGCATATATATGTTTTGAAACATGTTTTGACACTTAAACAAGTTGGTAATAATTATTAGAACATGTGAGAACATGTTCGACTCGTCAATTTTAGTTCTATGGTCGGTTCGCAAACGAAAGTCACAAAGTTTGACTTCTGCTTTGACTTTCGATTCTAACCTGATTTAGATTAGTTAGCTATTGATCTAAGGTTGCATTATGATCATAATATAATGTACATAACGCCTGAGGTTATATTACATGGTCATAATCAGAATTGAGTTTATGCACAAGTTCCGTTATTATGCCATTTTTTATTAAAATTCCCTTTTTAAATAACATAAGGTTTTAATCGATAACGAACTTGAAAATGAACTTCCATCTGATATAATATCATAAGTAAGATTATTTGGGATGTCAAGTCAGTTTTTAAACTGAGTTTACATACAAGTCCTTGGGCATTTGTCGTGACGATAAAGCCCTAATGGTGCATAAAATGATTTTAATCATACTTTTTATACCAAACCTTTTTATCTACTGATGTGTTATATTAAATAATATATCTAAAACATATAAACCTAGTCTTAGCATTAGTTTTCATTTAACTTCGCAAAATCTCATTTTTTGACATAAACGCCTTTCGGCGCATGGTATGGTTTAAAAATATATTTATCAACCAAGACTTGTTACCTACTGATTTTAATACTTATTTAAAATATTTTTTTTGTATTTTTATGATCCGCATGTGGATCTTCCATTACAAGCCGCCTGTATATTAGTTTTCATACTTTGATCATTTGGTTTGTAATAGTAATTTAAACTCCAAGACTTCCGTTGTGTTGTGTTTAATTGACTATGATGATATCGACTTAGGTCACATATTCCCCACCCGGGCCCACCGGTGTTTGGTTGAAAATACAAGGTGTGACAATTAGAGTTCTAAGTTCTTCCCACGTTTGTGCCATTGCTATGTATGCACATATATCTCTCATAATTCCGTTCTACCATGTGAGTACTCTCTTTTGGAAAACACTCGAAGCGAACTCTACCTTGCATTCATTAGGTCACTGAACATGGCAGAACGTGCTCTTGATGCTCTTAAACCATTGTAGGAGCCTAGCTAGCTCCCTTAGACCCATTGAACTTGAGTGGTTGAGCCAAATTGAATTGTTTGTATAAAGAGTAGGTGCAGTGTTGTTGTTATTGTTATTGTTGCTTTATTGAGTTGGGTCACAAAGTTTGGTAGTATTACAACCATTTGTTGAGCGATCATAGCCGCCATTTTAGCGTCTTGGGTAGCGTTTCTACCGGAGGCATTCTAAAAGAGAGGAAATTATGAGAGGAAACAAGTGCGATTAATATTGGATAGTAAAAAAGAAACGTTTAAAAATATCGACGAAACATAAGGAATGTGATCACTTATTCTTTACTTAAAACGAACAAACGACATGGTGACTCATCAAAGTAAATGGGTCTTTATAATGTATCAGGAAGAAATGCTTTAGCATATAAGTCGACACTCACCCCAAGAGTTCCCATGTAAGGTGACTGGTCCAATTAAGTGGATTTGTTCAAACACTTTAGCCTTAGACAGAAAACTTAGGGTTCAGTCATCCACCCTTCCAGATTGCAGTATTCACATTATTAAAACCCAAACTTTGACGAGATTTTGAAAACATCAAAGGCTTAAAAGCCTAAAAGAAATCATCTAAGGATAGATGATGATTTCTTGTAAAAAGTCTTGGAAAAATTTGACTTTTAATGGTTTTGGATTGTTTTGTAATCACCTAAGGATAGGTGATGATTTGTATTAAGAATCTATACGTGAGTTACTAGGGTCCTTGGAAGGTTATAGTCTGGGTCAAAAGCATTACTAATAACCTAATTCACTATAACCATGGCTCTTATACCAATCTATGTAACACCCCGAATGCGTAAAACAACAAACTCCAGCGGAAACGTCGGGGAGTCACGTTAAAGGAATTGTTTCAAACACATGGTAATAAGGTTTTGTTATACTAAATTAATATATAACATTGCCTTGGGATAACACAAACAAAATAAAAACAATTGTCTTTAAGTTTTAAGGTAAACTAAGGCCCGAGTCCATCCTACGTGTAGCATGCATTAATAATCGTCACACATTAGCACCTAAACATATATAAAAAAGACAGTCAACAAAGAATCTTGGTTAGTAACATAGTTTTTTTGTGTTAAATTCTTGGATTTTTATTAGTATTTGCAATACCTCGTCCGACTACGAGAATAGATGAGTGAAACCCTTGTATCCCAACTTGTACTAAAATGTGGTCGTTTTGAGTGAAACCCTTGTATCCCAAATATCTAAATCACTTGCTATGTATAAACCAATCGTTCGTGTCACAAAACCAATCATCCTTGTTTTGTATAAACCAATCGTCCGTGCTATGTATAAACCAATCGTCCTTGTTTTGTATAAACCATTCGTCCTTGTTTTAATTGTGTAAACTGTGGTCGTTTTGGTGAATACATTCAAGCCTTTGTTGAGTTTCTCGACTAACAGGCCACCAAAGGGTCTATTAAAATATTTGACTAACAAACCACCAAAGGGTTTATTAAAATACAGTTCTGTCGTTCCCCAAACTTCCCCACAAACACCAAGAATTTTTTAACGGGGTTTTCAGTCCTATGGCACCATAACATACTACTAGTTGGCTTGGCCAAAGTTAATGGATGTCATTTGTGTTATGGATAAAGCACCAAAAAGTGTCCCACATTATTGAAAATATATTGTTATATAAACCATATACTTGTTTTGAAAACATGAAAATAGTTTAGCACATATGAGTCACCCCAAAACATTTAGAAATCGTAAAAGAGGGGAGCTATGTACTCACTTGGATTGCATAGATGTCTTGTGTAAACAAAGCTCAAGTGTTTAAGTGTTTCCTAATATGTCAGATAGCTAAGGTTAGTGTATAATGTTACTTAATCGGAAGAACAAATAGAATAAGGTTCATAAACCAAACGAGTAGAGGATCTCGTGTAGTATGGTTCATAATACCTTACATTCTGATTTGTAGTATGGTTCATAATACCTTACGCCACTTTAACGGGTCGTATGCGTAACTATGGTTTCATATGGTTAAATAAGTCCTATGGCAAGTCTAACATGTCAAAACTAGTTTAATCATGTTATATGATCAGTTTATAAGTTAAAAATAATGACCATACATGTTTAAAACTAATTTTGTGCCAAAAGGGCATTTCCGACATTTTAAAGTATATATAGTTGACTCGTCATTTGACTAACCAAACAACATGACCATAAGGTACAACTGTTGGTGCAGAATGTCTATCGCCTACGTCTTAGGGTCATGTCGTGTCATTGTAATAGGGCTTTACGTTAGTGAAGTTGTTCACTTTGTACGAAGTATACTTCGCACGAAGAGGTAAGGATAACTCGCACAAAGTGATAGTTTTTCTATATATAGTGGAGTTGTGTCTTGAGTCTGTAACAGTTTATGTAGAGTGTACGATGAAGCCCTACACATTTTGTTTCAAGATTGTACACGTTATTGATATTAATGAAACAATAAACTTTAAACATATTGTCACTTGTTATAAAAGGATTCCGCATGTCTATAACTAGTTAATTAGATTAGGTCTTGTGCTTATATAGATAAAATGATCCTACAAGTGGTATTAGAGCTTAGGATGGCCTCATTTGAAGATAATTGATCCAGATTCAACCTTGAAGACCTCTAATTCTACTCATTCTTCTTATTTTTCACTTTTTGAAACGAATTCATGGACTAAATGGACTGATACTTAAGTATAACACGTAAAAACTAGTATAGATAAACCCTTAAAAGAATCAGATCTAAAAACAACTGAATTCATGTCGAAAATTGAAAAAATACGAGAAGTTTGTGAACTCAACACACAAAATTGGACTTGCAATTCGCGCAAGGTGATCATCCACGTGGCATGAAGTGACATCTTGCGTTTATCACTTTGCACGAAGTGACTGCCAAATCGTACGAAGTGATCATCACTTATTTTTGAAAATTAAAGTTCACTTCACACGAAGTGACAACTTCACAAAAGCTCACTCCGTACCAAACTAATCTTTGCTCAAATTTTTGTAGAAATGGAGAACGAATTCTTTAACGCATTTGTTAAAACAGCTGCTTCATCCGCAGCCGCCCAAACCTTAAACTTGGATAATGAAATGCGCACGATGTAAAAGCCACCTAAATTGATGGATCTTGAAAATTATAAGGGTTGGCATGAAAGGTTTACTAGTTAGGTACAAGCCAACTACCTTGATTGTTGGTACGCGATAGAGGAAAAAGTTCTGACGGCAGAAAATGGGTTAGAGAAAGGAAAAATGCAATATTCTGATCAAGATGATGAATATTCTTTAGCAGGCTATCCAATAACATATTTTCACGTTATTACAACATGAAAACTAGCTCAGTCGATCTTGAATGCACACAAAGTTAAATTTATTGGAAATTCTCAAATGATTAAGAGCAAGCAAGCACTGTTGAAGAAAGAGTTTGAACGTTTTTCATTCACTAAAAGGAGAAACAATGAAACAGATGATTGAGAGGTATTATCACCTAGTAGTAGAAATGAAACGGTTGGGAGTGAACAAAGATAACTAGGAGTTTGTAGATAAGCTAACAGATGCATTGCTAGAGGGCAACTGCTCAACATATATCATGATTTTGAAAAATGGTCCTGACTACAACAACACGTTGAGTCTGTCAAAATTCATTGAGAAGCTTGAAAGTCATGAGTTAGATCTATAAAAGATGGAAAAATC
The DNA here is from genome assembly GCA_947069175.1 of Scalesia atractyloides. Lineage (NCBI taxonomy): Eukaryota > Viridiplantae > Streptophyta > Magnoliopsida > Asterales > Asteraceae > Scalesia > Scalesia atractyloides. Next base: position 45,275,046 of record CAMTDV010000022.1, read on the forward strand.
CAGGAACGCAAATGCACAACAAGATGTTAACCTATACTTTAAAGGCAGTGCTAGTGCAAATAACCAAAGCTTGAAGATTCAAAATGCTTTCAGTGCTAACAGTTCATCAAATACTCCAAGCAGTGGTACCTGATTTACTTCATTCTAAGCTATGATCTGAATGTTCCAAGTTCCCCACAATCATACCAGAGCTCTAACAGTTACAACAACAGCCAGAACAACCAGTCAAATCAAAATCAGAGGATTCTTCAGTGCAACATAGCTGTGAATTTGACCAATGCACAAGACTTTAATGAAAACATAGCTAAGCAACATATGGCTCTACTTGCATCAGTTCTTGAATCATATGAGAGCATTGTAGCCGGTAAGATCGAAAATCCTAATATGACCAAGGAGGATTACGATCAAATCGACTCTGAATAACTGGAGTTAATTGATAAAAAATGGTGAATTGCTAGTATTGTTAGAAGAGCTCAGTGCTTCATGGAAATAACCGGGCGTAACAATTTGGAAGGACCAGACGGAAAATTGGGTTTTGATAAAGCTAGGGTAACAAGTTTTAAGTGTCGAGAGAAAGGTCACTTTAAGTGAGAGTGTTCGAACATATAAGTAAAGGTAATCACAATCCATTTGTTGATGATTACTACAAGAAGGCAATATATCACAAGACTTCTCCTCCTCAAAGCTCATCAAAACTTATTACTATTGAGGATGGTTCGACAAAATCCAACAAAGTTCTCGTGATAACATAGGAAGACGAGGGATTTAATTGGAATGGTTATGTTCCTAAGAAATAGAGTTTGGCACCACTTGCTGAGATAATAGAAGAGCAAGTGTTTGATGAAGTGATCGACGAGTGTTCGAATGAAGAAAGTGAGATTGTATTTGATGATTCGCCTAATTAAATTATTGAAGAGTGTGCCGCAACATTTTATTACAATCAGTGTGCCGAGGAAGAAATATTTCATAATGCTTTTAAATCTTTGATTCCTCTGTTTTATAATTCTTTTGTAGCAAGTTGAAAAAATTGGAGATGATGGTGAAAACTTGAAGGAAATTGCTGACAAAGCCATGATAGCTCAGTTACAAGAGGTAGTTTCTGAGGAGAGTCAAGATGTGAAAGAGCCAGTTAGTGAGTCAATCAAAGAAGAGGTCAAGGTTGTAATAAAAAAAACTCTAGAAACCATGCACGAAATGTCTAGAGCCGTGCAAGGAATGCTCAGAAAAGGACTTAAAATTTAAAGATCTTAAAAAACATACAGATAACTTGATAAGTGACTTAAGAGACACTAAAGTTGCTTATAATAAATTGAGTAAATCAATCAAAGAATTTCAATAAGTCAGTAGAGAGGATTTGGCAATAAAATCAATGCTTAAAACTACTTTAATGGACAAACAAACGGCAATTAATATGCATATAGATACCATTGCTGAGCTTAAAACTAAACTTGAAGCCATAAAGATTGAGTCTGAATGAGTCAAAAGTTGTTGATTATTTACTCAACGTCCTCCTACGTGATTGATCATATTCTTTCACAACAAATTGAGAAAATAAAACAGGAAGAAAATGAATCTAAAAAACAAAACAAGAATTAGGGTTACTGTTGGTGCATGTTGTGTCATTGTAATAGGTCTTTACATTGTTAGATTTAGATTTTGGATGTATGTAACTCACTTCGTATGAAGTGATGATCACCTTGTATGAAGTGAAGTTGTTCACTTCGCACGAAGTGTCAAGGCCAACTCGCACGAAGTGATAGTGTCTATATATAGTGCGGTTGTATCTTGAGTCTGTAACAATTTATGTAGAGTGTATGGCGAAGCCCTCCACGTTTTGTTTCAGGATTGTACACGTATTGAACATTAATAAAATAGTAAACTTTGAAAGTAATCTTGACTACCCAAATGGCATCATGAGCTCTAGAAGTACGTGGTAGTTTGGTGATGAGATCCATAACAATGTTTTCCCATTTCCAAATGGAATTTCTAGTTGCTCAAGCAAACCAGATGGATGTTGATGTTCTGCCTTAACTTTAAGACAAGTTAGGTATTTGGATATGTATAAGGCAATATCCTTCTTCATAACCTGCCACCAATATTGGGTACGAAGATCCTTGTACATTTTGTCTGCGCAAGGATGAATTGAATAACGAGATTTGTGAGCCTCGTTCATCAATAGGGTGCGGAGATTGTCTTGGCTTGGAACCCGTATAAATGGTTCATGTAGTAGAGTAACTCATTATCTTTTGTTTCAAGCTGAAGCTCAAGATGATGGGGTAGTTCGTTTTTCAAGAAACCTTAGGTTACACAAGTGCGTTGGGATTCAAAAATACGTGTTTGTATATCAGATCGAACTTGAACACAGTGTAGCTTGACACGTTCTTTACAACTAAGAGCATCAGCTACGACATTCGCCTTACAAGGATGGTAGCGAATCTCGGAGTCATAGTGGTTTAGAAGTTCGACCCAACGTCGTTGTCTCATGTTTAGTTCTTTCTAATTAAGAATGTGTTGGAGACTTTTGTGGTCAGTGAAAACCACACATTTTGTACCATAGAGGTAATGTCTCCAAATTTTAAAAGCGAAAACAATGACATCTAACTCCAGATCATGAGTTTTGTAGTTTTTTTCATGGATTTTCAATTGTCTTGATGCATAAGCTATGGCTTTGTCTCTTTGCATGAGAACACAGCCAACGCCTAGATTCGATGCATCACAATATACGACAAAGTCGTTGTTGCCATTGGGTAAGGATAAAATAGGAGCATCACAGCGCTTTTGTTTCAAGGTCTGAAAAGCTTCTTCTTGTTTGGGTCCCACTCAAAAGGTTTATTCTTTTGAGTCAAAGCAGTGAGGGGAACCACAATCCTGTAGAAGTTTACCATAAAGCGGCGGTAATAGCCAGCTAGACCGAGAAACGAACGAACTTTGGTAGGAGTAGTAGGTGTACTCCATTCCCTGATCACACTAATTTTTACGAGATTTACATTTATACCTTGTTCGTTGACAATGTGTCCCAAAAATTGAACTTCCTTCAGCCAAAATTCACCCTTGGAGAATTTTGAATAAAGTTGTTCTTTGTTTAGTAGTTCCATAATTAGACAAAGATGATGTTTGTGATCGGCTCGGGATTTCGAATAAATCAAAATGTCGTCGATGAAAACAATGATGAACTTGTCTAAATAAGGTTTACAAACCTTATTCATTAAGTCCATGAAGCCAGTAGGAGCATTTGTCAAACCAAAGGGCATGACAGTGAACTCGTAATGGTCGTATCGAGTGCGAAAACCTTTTGGGGAATATCTTCATCGAGTACATGAAGCTGATGATACCCAGAACTCAGATCAACCTTGGAGAAACATGTAGCACCTTATAGTTGATAAAAAAGATCATCAATACGAGGTAGGGAATATTGATTTTTAATCGTGAGTTTGTTGAGCTTACGATACGTCACGCCCCCCATGTTATCCTTTCGAATCAGAGCGGGGCGTGAACCAAATGGCATCTTCATCGCATAGCGGAAGCAGACATGATGGCTAAGGTTTCTGGTAAATGAACGCCTGCTAACTACACGAATCCCCATGGTTCCACTATTCCAACCGTGCCATACTTGTAATCATAACCTGAGAAAGAACATGGGAAAAATCAACTTAAAGTTGGCGAGTTCATAGTTTGTTTGTTTTTGTTTCAAATAAATCATAAAACATTTGAAAGTCTTGCATTCGAAAAACCGGTTTTGGGATCATAGTATCCCAAAGCATTTGAAATATCATGTCTGTATAACAGTATCGAAATATTTTCCATGTTGTTTGCCAACCCATGCATATAACTGTTATGTTTATAAACCGGTGATAAAAAGTTTTCAATCGTATCTGTAAATCAACAAGTATTGAAATGTTTTCTGTTATCTTTGTAAACCGGTATTTAAATCGTAGTATGTAGTTTTCCTATAGAATCTAAGGATCTATCAGTATGTAGCTAATTCACCGACCTATGTGCGATAAGTAAGTAACCAAACCGAGATATCTTTGACATTTTGGGATCACAAAAGCACTCCTAACCGGTTATCATACCAGGAGTGGAGCGTGTCTCAAACTCGATAGATCTATACCTTTTGCACCTTGGTCACTACGTGATTAATGGTTACTATTGTTATTTCCCTACTTACGCACAGTGATCTGTAATAATCTAATCCCATAGCTACATACCAATTGTTATAAATCTGTGTTATTGGGCCTAGCCCATGTTCTTTTGTGATTTTGGGCCTAGCCCATGTTCTTTTGTGATTTCTGGGCCTAGCCCATGTTCTTTTGTGATTTTGGGCCTTGCCCATGTTCTTTTGTGATTTTGGGCCTAGCCCATGTTCTTTTATCTTTGGGTCGAGCCCATGGTTTCTTTGTAAAATTTGGGGCCCCGCCCCCTAGTTGTGACTATGACAATCCCGTCACTAGTCATAAAACTCATGCATGTTTCGAAAAGCTTTGTATAGTTGTGAAAATCGGTAAGTTTAGTATAAACCTTTCGTAAACCATTTGTGTTCATTGAAATCTGTTTGAACATGGTTTAGAAATACATGATTTTCGTTTATAGAAATGTTGTGTTCTTTTGCAAAACTTGCATGTCTTTCCACCCCCGAAAACATTTATAAAAATGTAAAACGGTAAAAAGTGGGGGTTATGAACTCTCCTGGATAATCAGTGCAAAGCTAGCTTAATGTGATTTCTGTAGTGTTGTCTTCACAACTTGACTCGCTAGCATGCAATCTAGTGTATTCCTAAAACTGAATAACTCTTAAATTTCTAAGGATGACGTAGCTATACTACGTGATACCGAGCTCTACCGAATTGTTACTCATATGATTCTATGAAATTGTTATTGACTTAACTCAGTTAACCAATCTATGGTTTTCTTAGAAACGATCTAGTTTTCGAGCGACTTGAAATATATGTTTATATAAAACATAACTATATTTCATGAAAATGATATTTAGTCGTTATGTACGTGGACGGATAATAGTACGACCCTTTGTAGTTTTCGTAGATGTAACGTATATATACTCGAAAATATATATGTATAGATAATACATTTCGTATTCGCGCGAGAGCCTGGCGTACCGTTTATAATAAATAAATAACGATGTAATCGAACGCTTGTTATAGTCTTACAAAGTCGCGTCGTACTTCGTTTAGCGCTTGAATCGAATAAAAACAATATACTATTGGTATAATATTATCCGATTGTATTCGTACGTGTTCGCATCATCGATGTTAGAAATAAATATAACTATATTTATTTATAAAAGTATTTGACGTCTCACCATTCGTATATATGTAATTATGTTTGTGTTATACGATTGCAGAATTCGAGATGTCTTGGACATACGATTTCCAAATTTCGTCGTTTGAAACACTACATACTTTGTATTGGTCTTGTAAAAGTGTTCGGAAATTTGGTGTTCGAAATAAATGTAAACAATATACTTATTTTATATCGCCGTTCGAATATATTATCGATGTTTGAAAACTAAATCCCGAATCGTTGACATTTGAAATAATATAAATAATATTATTCGATTTTAACGGATTGCCGGAAACTCGTTACCACATAGTCGCGCGCGTTGAAATGTTATCGTATCGATTCGTAAGTGCCGTCAAGATAAATGTACGTATTTATTTTATAACAATCGTTTAAATCGGATGTTTTGACTTTGAATTACAACGCATTTTGTTTTACGAATTTTACGAAAATCGGGAAGAGTTCCTCTGTTTTTGGACGATCCCGACAATATTATTTGTCGATTTATTTATCCAAACACAACCTGCAATTTCGCAAACAAACAATATATAATAAATTTTTCGTCGTTTTCAATATTAAGTTTCCATCGATTTAATATTTCCGATTTATATAATTAACGACGTCGGTTTGATTTTTAACGAATAGTTTAATGCGAATAATGTAGACGGTTTGATTATTATATATTATTTATTTTTCTTTGGCGATATATAATTGTTTACGGGTCGGGTCGAGCTCGGTTTCGCGAGAATTAAATATTAATAATAATTATAAACTTATATAATTAAATTTGCGCGTCGTAATTAAATTTTACCGAGTCGTGGGTTGACCCGTTGACCAGGTTTGACTCGTGTTGACTGGGTTTGACCAGTTGACCGCGTTGACTTTTGTTGACCGAACCGAAACTAACACCGAGCCGAGACCTAAAACAAACACTTAAACTTTAAACTGAACCAAATCAAAACGAACTAAAATATCGAAATCTGATTTGACTTGAACGGAGTCGAACCGAGTCGAACTTGAAACATGAACCGGAGCCTGATCTGAACCAAACTTGAATCTGGTTGACCTGTTTGTCCCTCTTGTGAACCCGAACATCATCTGCCCTGAAACCGAGTTGAACCGAGTGACCCGAACCTGAACCAAGACGTGAACCAGGACTGAACCAGGTTTAAACCGTGTTGAACCGAATAGAGACCCGAGTCACCCAAACCGTTCACCACCACTGCCGCCTTCTTTGGCCACAACCACCTCCGAAAACACCACCACCACTGCCGCTGCTAAACTACCACCATCGCCGCCGAATACCGTTGGTGAAACCCCCAACCCGACGATCCCCCCTGCCGCCGTCGATCGAGACCCGCCGGAGACACGGCGGCTACCGCCGCGAAGCCGTGCACAGCCGCTTCCCCTTCTCTCGTCCGATCTCTCTCGCTCTGATCTCTCTCTCTCTGTCTCATCTCTCTTTCTGTATACATGCGGGTGTACATATGCGGGTGAGTGTGTGTTTGATATAAGAGAAGGTGGGGTGTCGATGGTCTGTGGGATGTGCGGTCGGAGAAGGTAACCGGCGCTGGCCGGTTGCGGCCGGATCTCCGGCGACCGGTAAAGAGGAGGGGAGGGCAGGGGTGTGTGCTAGGGTTTTCAAAATGGGGGGGGGAGAAGATGATAAGTGAACATATATATAGTTAGGGTTTTCTTTTAAATGGGTCGGGCCCAAGGCCCGTTAATGCATGTTGAAGCCCGAACCTTTTTCCACGGCTTGTTATTGAAACCCGCACATTGTATAATATTTATTTGGAGCTGAAACACTTAAAATTTTGTCGGTGTCGATGTTTAACGTGATTGTTTGTCTGTTGCGTTAAAAGTTGCGTAGAAATCGCTACGGTTGTCGTCCTTATCCGTTTTTCCATCCGGTTTCTACCGTGAATATTAAAATTTGTAAACGAAGCCTAATATATCGCAATATATTTATATTTAGACGTAATTTCTAGTCTGTGGCTTCTATTCGTTGTCGGTGCGTTCCGGTTTACCGCGTAATTTCCGCGTTGTGTTTTGCGACGTTCAACGATCCAAATTTATCGCATAATTGTAACTGTATGATAAATACAAGTATAAAATTTGTGTTTTTAGACATTGTCAGTATTTGTTCGGCATCCGTTCGCTTATCGTTCAAATTCGCATTAAAGTTGTCGATTGTCGCCATATCGCGTAACGTGAAGCAAGTAGACATTCCAAGGCTCTCTAGAGGCCTGATGGAGTTAATTTACGTCTAATTACGCTAATTATAATGGTATTACTGTTCATTACGCGCTTAATTACAACTGAAAACTACTGGTTGTCACATTATTCCCTTGTTATAAAAATTTCGTCCTCGAAATTTAAGTTATGTTATCTCCTTAGATTTTTGTCATGTGTTGGTAAGTATTAAAAATACCTAGTAAATAACCATGTAATCGCATCGAGACTTGTCTAGATTATATGAATGCAATGACTTACTACACCAACATGAACCCACTAGTTCAACTGAATTTGTTTTCAGAATCGATGCCAAGTGAACGAAACGTAATGACATAGTCATCAATGTGACTGAGTTTACATGGGTCATACAAATGAGAATCTCACAATTTGATTTCCAAGGCATTCACAATCTGTAAATGAATTTCATAAACAATATAAATTTATACCAACGGAAACTAACGTTGGTTGTTGGATTGGTGAGACTTAGAATCAACAAACTCAACTTAATTAGAAACATGAAGTTAATTTGTTAACTTTCCTAACCATAAGTTAACACTATTGAACTGCAACGATACACCGAATTACAACCGAAGTTAGTGTATCAATGTCTTAATACATAGTTGCATTAAGACCACTTTCGATGATTAGCCCAAGCTACAAGTTTATACCGATGCCACAAGGCATCATAGCCATTGAAATAATTCAATAATAGCGGTGATCGAACAAATTCACCGTGTTTACAATGAAAAGTTCAATCAAGTAAGTCTGCATATTTTGTGACAACCTGGAAATTTCTCATACTTTCGTGTACTATTATTGACTAAATTCTTGTGCATGACACTTGGAAATCTTTGTGTATGACACTTGGGAATTTCTTGTAACGTTGCGTACCATTATAAACGAACTAACTCTTTGTGCGTGGCACTCTAAACATGTACGTTACATGCTAAACCACGTTTACTCAATTTTCGGGACGAAAATTCTTTCAACATGGGGATAATGTGATATCCCGGGTTTGCCGGATAACTTACACGTGATATTTGTCCAATATATATAGGCTAAGTATGCATGAATTAAATACGTGTTGTGTGTTGTGTGGATTTTTAGTTATATATGTATGTATAATAAATACGTACACGAACCGAACCGCGACACGAACCAAAGAGATTCATGGTGACTCTAGGAGTTCACAAATCAAACCTAGACCTAGAGTTCCAACTATTCGGCCAAGATCAAAACTCAAATCAAATTAACTCACCCTAGTCTCTTGGCCGCAAGATAAAACCCAAACCGAACCCACCCAATCCAACTCAAACTAATCGGCCAAACCAACCATTCTAGTCCCTCGGCCACGTGATCAAGACCCAAAACAAACAACCCAAGATTCTCGGCCATAAACCCAACCCTACCCCCTTGACCGCAAAACCCAAACCAAAACAAATCTGATTTCGACCGAGATCAAACCCAACCAACCATCCAAGTTACTCGGCCATGAACACTTATCTAGAACCGTAAACCTCATCTAGTTGCACCTATATATATACGACTAACATGCATCTTCTTCCACAATTCCTAAAACCCTAACAAGTAAAACAGCCGTCGGCTGTTTCCTCGTGTTTCATTGATCGCAAAACAGCCTCCATTCCTTCATCATCTCGATCAAACAGCCACTTTATCAACACCCTTTCGGTCGCGGATCAGCCTTACTCTTTTCTTTCTCTCGGCCGCAGCAAGCAGCAGCCGAGTCGCACTTGTCCACATCTCGGCTTGTTGACTAGTTATTCAAGGTTAGGACCATACTTGATTATAAGATCATGTTTCGGTTAATTATATGTATGCTTGAATGTTTAAGATGCTTCGGATAAATTATGTGTTTGAATGATTAGATTGTATGGTTTTCGGATTATGGGTATGTTTGAATGCCTAGTTGTTTCGGGTTCTATGTGTTGGATAAGTAATAGGCTGTTGTGATCATGTGCTTCGCGGAAACCCTAAGTGTTTGAATGAATTGATTGTATTGTCTTCGGATCATGTATGCTTGCAAGTAATCGGCTGAATTGGTTATAAACATAATGATATTCGGATCTCATGAGGTTGCAAGTGTGTTTTGTTGTAATAACTAGAAGTTATTGAGTAGGGTTTGCATGGATAGATTATTAGTATTAATCTATGATTAAAAATCGAATCTTGATCGCCTTGGCTAATCACATGAACGAGTTATACGAACTTAGTATAAGGAGATGCAGAAAACAGCATGCTGAGTGAAAGTTTCAGCCGACTTTATCAGGCTGTAACTTGGTCGTTAGTTGTCGAAAAACGGATTTTCTGAGGTCTAAAACCTAGAGATTTGAATAAGGAATCCAATGGCACTAGATTCATAATTTTCTGAAATCGTTTGATATTTTTAAAGGGCTAAACAAGTTCAGTAGGTAAAGCTGTTAAAATTCTGGAATTTTGTTGGTTGTTTATCAAGCTAGATTTTAAAATCAATAAAGAGTTGAGTCATGATTTTTGTACAGCAACTAGGTATAGAAATTTCCGGGCAACTCCAACTGGAAATTTGTTAATCGGACGATCAGTGATTTTTAAATAAATTCTTCCGTGGACTGCAGTCAGAAAGCGGTAAATCTGACTGCAGCTTAGTGAATTAATATCTATGGCTAATTGGTAAAGATTTAGGACTTGGAAAAATTATATAAATTTCTATGGTCCAAATGTCACCTACTGTAAAAATATGGGAATTTTTGGAATGTTAGAACTATTTTATAAAAATCCTAGAAAACAGCTGAATAATTGAGTGTTAAGCAGAAAGTTGATAACTTGTGATTGTATGTATAAAGTATTGTATGGATTTGGAATATGTTCATGATAAGTTGCTTGATTACTAGGATCATATGAGAATACTTGCATGCATGTTTGAGTGTTAGATATGTTGTTTGTGTGTATCACTTTGTGAGTAAATTGCGTGTGGAATTTGTATTGGTGTGATTACACACTGACGTGGAATTAATTGGTTTGTTAGGACGCAACTAGCGGTCCCATTCCTTATAACATCTTTGCCACACTAACCGAGCAAATAAAGGTGAGTTCACGGCCCCTAACTTTATACGGTTTTTTTAAACAACAGGGGGAGAAACATGTATACACTCTCAAACTCAAACTCTTTACGTTATACGAATGTAACGTCACATAACTATACGGTAACTAAGTTAATGTTAATGTAATGTTATGGTCACTATGCAGCTTTATCACTTAAGTCCTCGACAATCTCCTCGGATCGTTAGTATTTGGGTTAAATAGCGGGGGAATTATGAGTAGTACTACTGGGTCTGACGAGCCCCATCCGAGCTAGTCGCGCTAGCTGACCGGGTTTGGTCAACGGGTGTATAATTGGCCTAACATCGCCATGGTCATGTGATAGGCCTGGCAAAACGGAGGCACAAATGTCAGCTTCGATCGCGAACACTTAGTGACATGACTTTAGGCTAGCTACCTATATACATTAATATTGAACTTAATTACGGAACAACTTAATATTCCGGGTTTGGAATATTGGAACATCAACTTATTATCCCGGGTTGGGGATAATGGAAACAACAACTTAATATTCCGGTTTGGGAATATTGGAAGCAACAACTTATTATTCCGGGTTTGGAATAATGGAACTGGTATGTTATCCCGGGTTGGGGATAACGGAGTAACAAACTAAAACCGAACAACGAATTTATGAAAACCTGTGAACTCACTCATCTTTAATGTTGACACTTGTTTCTTTACATGTTTCTCAGGACGCTAGGAGCTCTAGGTGCACGCACACGCATTGAACCAGACATCATTATAGAGTCTCATTTATTAATACTGTTTTGGGATTTTACTTTTGTTTTGGCGTTTGTGTTGGCGCCGCATCACTACTTATTTATGCTTCCGCTCAAACTTTAAAAACCAATACTCATGCTAAATATTGGTAATCTAAAATTTACAACAAATGATTTTGGAAAACGTATCATCAAATCATATAGAGTCGTTCGACGTACTAGTGTCTTAGATTCTGGTTTGTTCACACGTCTTGCGGTAAAACTCCGTAAGTGGAAATTGAGGGTGTGACAGATTGGTATCAGAGCCACTAGCTATAGAGAACCAGGTTTGCATTAGAAGTAGACCTAAGCTATAGCTGATATCACGACACTAGACTTAGTTTGGCACCGAATTATTATATCTTGTTATGCAATATGCCACAACCGTGTTTGGTAGGTTATACCTTCATGATAAGAAATGAAAACAACTCATAACTAACTACACGACCCAACAGGCAATGTCATCATCCTCATCGTCATCATCGTCCGACAGAGTTACGCCACCAAGGGCACCAGGAAAGGCACCAATGGTGGAACCCATGCTACCTTACGGCGTAGAGACACGCTCAGCGGCGAGGAAGAGGCTCGCTCTGGGGGAGGAGTCATCGTTACGCCCAACTATTGCTGTACCGGTTGAACCGGTTAATCCTGTAGAAATAGGACTCGACATGCTTAGAATCCTGGTTCATACACAACAAAAACAGATAGAAAGAATGCAGGAAACCATATTAGCACAAGGATGGAAGATCCGACACCTTACAGGAAAGATCGACTCGCTCGAGGAAGAGCATCGTACGAGCAAGATAGCCCGTAACACTATAGCCAGGGATCTGCGTGCTGAGCAGATAAGAGCCGACTGGCTGGAGGACAGGGTCCTGGAAAACAGTTGGAACATTCAGGAACTGCAAAATCAAGCACTCGAACCAGAACCGGCCCCTCCAGTGCCGGAAGAGGAGGATCCTGAAGAGGATCCAGAGGAGGATCCTGAAGAGGATCCGGAGGAGGACCCAGCTGAGGAAGCTGGAGATGCCGCACAGGATGACGGCAACGACAGTGACTTAGGGGATGGAGGCGTAGACGACTGACACGTCTCGTTTATATTATCTGTTTTCCTTCAGTTTATTATTTTCCACTTGTATTTAAACTTGAGACTTTATAGTAAATTCGTATGTTTGATTTGCACTTTTGTAAGACGTTGAGATTTCAATTAATCAAGTATTTCTTTGACTATTTAACATATTGAGTTGACGTAACTTAATAATTATTAAAGTACGAAGTAGGATAACTATATTGGATATATAGACTTATCGGAGTGTGGTTATGTTGTGTTTCGAAGATCTAAATGGCGACTGGAAGACGTGGAAACCTAAACTTGACGCCCGAAGAGCTAGCTGCCATGATCCAGGAGCATGTGAACGCAGCATTAGCGGGTGTGCAGAACCAGCCAGCAGGTAACCATTATTAAGTTTTCGCGTGAAAATCTAATAGTGAGGCTAGTACAATTCCTTGCTGACTTCCTGTTCTCTGTCAGCAGGAGGGGGCTTTAATCCCTATAAGATGTTCCTTGACGCAAAGCCTAGCAAGTTCTCGGGGGCGGAAGGACCCATTGGATTGGTCCGCTGGATCGAAAAGTCGGAGTCTGTTTTTGAAATGTGCAACTGCTTAGAGGCCAACAAAGTCAAATACGCCGCCTCAACACTGGAAGAGGGGCACTGACATGGTGGAATGCCCAAGTCCAAACACATGGACTGTTAGCTGCAAATGCAATGGCATGGACTGAGTTCAAGGCCCTGATTAAAGAGGAGTACTGTCCACGGGACAGAGTGCAACAGTTAGAGCAAGCTCTATGGAACCACAAGATGGTGGGATCGGAAATTGAGGCCTACACTGCGAAACACCACGACTTGGTGTTTCTGTGTCCTGATTTGGCAAACACGGTGGAGAAAAGACTCGAGTTCTATCTCGGGGGTCTGGTTCCGGAAATTCAGGGTATGGTGATGTCTAGTAACCCTGTAACAGAACATCAAGCTATCCGATTGGCTCACAAACTCACTGATAAAGCGGTGGAACAGAAGAAACTGCCAGCACGGGGTACCACTGAAGTTGCCTCAGATAACAAAAGAAAGTTTGAAGACACCACCATTCGACAGTGTTCGTCATCACATCCACAGCAAGGGAACCAGAAACGGTTCAATCACTACCACAGCCACCGGGGTCATCAAAATCGTTCCAACAACAACAGCAACTACAACAACAACAACCAGAATGCAGGCGGTTATGTAGGTCGGAAGCCGCAGTGCAACCGTTGTAATCTCCATCATAACGGCCCTTGTGCCGGAAATCGCTGCCAAAGATGTGGCAAAATGGGACATGCGGCAAGGGATTGTCGTGGGGAAATTATGTCCCGACAAAATCAGAATCAGCCTCAGGGTCAGCAGCAGGGTATAAATCGGGGATGCTATCAGTGTGGTAGCACTGCTCATTTCAGAAAAGACTGCCCACAGTTACGCAACAACAATAATAATGGTGGAAACAACCACAACAACCACAACAATAATAACAACAACAACAATGGGAACGGTGGCACAGGAGGTGCCAAAGGTCGTGCATTTACATTGGGCCGCGGAGAGGCCAGAAACGACACGAACGTGGTCACCGGTAAGTTTCCCTTAATGAACCTTTTGCTTCTGTGCTTTTTGATACGGGTGCGGATAGGAGCTTTATATCTGAGTCTTTTAGGAAGAACCTAAATCTCACGCTTAAACCATTAGAGACCCCTTATGTGATAGAATTAGCCAATGGTAAATCTGTTAATGTGACCCAAATCGTATCCGGCTGCCAACTCAAACTCGCGGGCCACACTTTTACCATCGATCTGATGACAAAAACCCTGGGTAGTTTTGACGTGGTAGTCGGAATGGACTGGCTATCCGACGTCCGGGCTGAAGTTCTCTGCTTCGAAAAGTCTATCCGTATTCCACTCTCGAACGACGAAATCTTGACGGTACAAGGCGACAAGGCAAGCGCCGTCACCAACATTATCTCATTTATGCAAGCTCAGAAGTATCTCCGGAAAAAGAATTCCTTCGCTTTACTCGCACTAATCACCGAACCGCCTAAGGACGAGAAACGTATAGAAGACATCCCTGTCGTCCGTGATTTTTCCGATGTATTCCCAGAAGAGCTACCTGGTCTTCCACCACATCGACAATTGGAGTTTGAAATCGAATTGGCAAGCAATGCAACTCCCATCGCCAAGGCTCCATACCGCCTAGCTCCAGCCGAGCTGCAGGAGCTGTCTACCCAACTTCAAGAGTTGCTAGAAAAAGGATTTATTCGACCAAGCGTTTCGCCATGGGGAGCTCCAGTCCTGTTTGTCAAGAAGAAGGACGGGACTTTCCGCATGTGCATCGACTATAGGGAACTCAACAAGGTTACAGTCAAGAACCGATACCCGTTACCTCGCATCGATGATCTATTCGACCAACTTCAAGGGTCAAGTTACTACTCTAAGATTGATTTACGGTCTGGTTATCATCAGCTACGCGTCAGGGAGGAGGATATCGCTAAGACAGCATTTCGCACTCGGTATGGCCATTACGAGTTCTTGGTCATGCCATTCGGTCTCACTAACGCACCTGCGGTATTCATGGACCTCATGAACCGCGTGTGTAAACCATACCTTGACAAATTTGTCATCGTGTTCATCGATGACATACTCATCTACTCCAAAGATAAAGAAGAGCATGCTGAGCATCTACGATTGCTGCTAGAATTACTTCAACAGGAAAAGCTATACGCCAAGCCTTCGAAGTGTGATTTCTGGATCCGAGAAGTTCAGTTTCTTGGGCACGTCGTGAATGAAAAGGGTATCCACGTAGACCCTGCCAAGATTGAGGCCATCAAAAACTGGGAAGCACCTAAGACTCCGACGGAAATCCGCCAATTTTTGGGATTGGCTGGTTACTATAGACGCTTCATCGAGGGGTTTTCAAAGATTGCACAACCGCTTACTACCCTCACTCAGAAAGGTATCAAGTATAATTGGGGTGACAAGCAAGAAGCAGCGTTTCAATTGCTGAAGCAGAAACTTTGCAGTGCACCCATTCTGTCCTTGCCGAAAGGGACAGATGACTTTGTAGTATATTGTGATGCTTCCATTCAGGGATTGGGATGCGTACTCATGCAACGCGATAAGGTCATCGCGTATGCGTCGCGACAGCTGAAGGTTCACGAGAAAAACTACACGACGCATGACCTAGAATTGGGAGCAGTAGTGTTTGCACTTAAGATTTGGAGACACTACCTTTATGGAACGAAGTGCACAATCTTCACTGACCACAAAAGCCTCCAGCACATCTTTGATCAGAAGGAGTTGAACATGCGACAGCGTCGCTGGGTCGAACTCTTGAACGATTATGAGTGTGCCATTCGGTATCACCCGGGTAAAGCTAACGTGGTAGCTGATGCCCTCAGCAGGAAGGAACACTTGAAACCTCGTCGTGTACGAGCACTACAACTCACTATTCATTCAGGACTACCCGATCAAATACGCGACGCCCAGTTAGAAGCAGTTAAGGAGGAAAACATCAAAGCCGAATCAGTGGGAAAAATGGAACGCGATTGGGAGTTAAAGCCCAATGGAACCCGGTATTTCATGAATCGCATATGGGTACCTCTCTACGGGAACCTCAGAGAGCTAGTTATGGATGAAGCTCACAAATCTCGATACTCTGTTCATCCGGGTTCGGATAAGATGTATCAAGACCTTAAAGTTGCGTATTGGTGGCCCAATATGAAAGCCGATATAGCCACCTACGTGAGTAAATGTTTGACTTGTGCAAAAGTCAAGGTGGAGTATCAAAAGCCATCGGGGCTACTCCAACAACCTGAGATCCCAGTGTGGAAATGGGATCAGATCTCCATGGATTTTATCACTAAACTCCCGCGAACCTTGGGTGGTTGCGACACCATTTGGGTGATTGTGGATCGTTTAACTAAGTCCGCACACTTCCTAGCTATCAAAGAAACGGATAAGATGGAGAAGTTGACTCGCATCTACATTAAGGAAGTAGTTTCTCGGCACGGAGTGCCAACGTCTATCATATCAGATAGAGATGCTCGCTTCACGTCAAACTTCTGGCAGTCACTCCAGAAAGCGTTGGGAACACGCTTGGATATGAGCACAGCTTATCACCCTCAGACTGATGGTCAAAGCGAAAGGACCATACAAACCTTGGAAGACATGCTTAGGGCATGCGTAGTGGACTTCGGAAATAATTAGGAAATTCACCTGCCTCTAGTGGAATTCTCATACAACAACAGCTATCACACGAGTATTTCGGCAGCACCGTTTGAAGCGTTATACGGCCGCAAATGTAGATCACCGGTCTGCTGGGCAGAAGTCGGAGACAGTCAACTCACAGGCCCTGAGTTAATACTTGAGGCTACTGAAAAGATTGTACAAATCAGAAACCGCATGGCGGCGGCACGAGATCGACAGAAAAGCTACGCTGATCAACGACGCAAACCGCTCGAATTCCAAGTAGGCGATCGCGTCCTACTAAAGGTGTCACCCTGGAAGGGTGTAATCCGCTTCGGAAAACGGGGCAAACTTAACCCACGGTACGTAGGCCCGTTTGAAATCTTGAAACGAATTGGACCCGTAGCATACCAATTAGACCTCCCTGCCGAACTCAGTGGAGTTCACAACGTATTTCACGTGTCAAATCTGAAGAAGTGTCTATCAGATGAAACTTTAGTTATTCCATTGGATGAGATCCAAGTGGATGAACAACTACACTTCGTGGAAAAGCCTATTGAGATCATGGATCGTGAGATCAAGACTCGAAGGCACAGCAAGATTCCGATCGTTAAAGTTCGTTGGGACTCTAAGCGTGGACCGGAGTTCACGTGGGAAAGAGAGGACCAAATGAAAAGCAAATACCCACACCTCTTCGCAACTGAGCAGCAAACTAACGATGACAGTACCTAAATTTTCGGGACGAAAATTCTTTTCAACAAGGGGATGATGTGACAACCTGGAAATTTCTCATACTTTCGTGTACTATTATTGACTAAATTCTTGTGCATGACACTTGGAAATCTTTGTGTATGACACTTGGGAATTTCTTGTAACGTTGCGTACCATTATAAACGAACTAACTCTTTGTGCGTGGCACTCTAAACATGTACGTTACATGCTAAACCACGTTTACTCAATTTTCGGGACGAAAATTCTTTCAACATGGGGATAATGTGATATCCCGGGTTTGCCGGATAACTTACACGTGATATTTGTCCAATATATATAGGCTAAGTATGCATGAATTAAATACGTGTTGTGTGTTGTGTGGATTTTTAGTTATATATGTATGTATAATAAATACGTACACGAACCGAACCGCGACACGAACCAAAGAGATTCATGGTGACTCTAGGAGTTCACAAATCAAACCTAGACCTAGAGTTCCAACTATTCGGCCAAGATCAAAACTCAAATCAAATTAACTCACCCTAGTCTCTTGGCCGCAAGATAAAACCCAAACCGAACCCACCCAATCCAACTCAAACTAATCGGCCAAACCAACCATTCTAGTCCCTCGGCCACGTGATCAAGACCCAAAACAAACAACCCAAGATTCTCGGCCATAAACCCAACCCTACCCCTTGACCGCAAAACCCAAACCAAAACAAATCTGATTTCGACCGAGATCAAACCCAACCAACCATCCAAGTTACTCGGCCATGAACACTTATCTAGAACCGTAAACCTCATCTAGTTGCACCTATATATATACGACTAACATGCATCTTCTTCCACAATTCCTAAAACCCTAACAAGTAAAACAGCCGTCGGCTGTTTCCTCGTGTTTCATTGATCGCAAAACAGCCTCCATTCCTTCATCATCTCGATCAAACAGCCACTTTATCAACACCCTTTCGGTCGCGGATCAGCCTTACTCTTTTCTTTCTCTCGGCCGCAGCAAGCAGCAGCCGAGTCGCACTTGTCCACATCTCGGCTTGTTGACTAGTTATTCAAGGTTAGGACCATACTTGATTATAAGATCATGTTTCGGTTAATTATATGAATGCTTGAATGTTTAAGATGCTTCGGATAAATTATGTGTTTGAATGATTAGATTGTATGGTTTTCGGATTATGGGTATGTTTGAATGCCTAGTTGTTTCGGGTTCTATGTGTTGGATAAGTAATAGGCTGTTGTGATCATGTGCTTGTGAATAATTGTTTGTGGAAACCCTAAGTGTTTGAATGAATTGATTGTATTGTCTTCGGATCATGTATGCTTGCAAGTAATCGGCTGAATTGGTTATAAACATAATGATATTCGGATCTCATGAGGTTGCAAGTGTGTTTTGTTGTAATAACTAGAAGTTATTGAGTAGGGTTTGCATGGATAGATTATTAGTATTAATCTATGATTAAAAATCGAATCTTGATCGCCTTGGCTAATCACATGAACGATTTATACGAACTTAGTATAAGGAGATGCAGAAAACAGCATGCTGAGTGAAAGTTTCAGCCGACTTTATCAGGCTGTAACTTGGTCGTTAGTTGTCGAAAAACGGATTTTCTGAGGTCTAAAACCTAGAGATTTGAATAAGGAATCCAATGGCACTGGATTCATAATTTTCTGAAATCGTTTGATATTTTTAAAGGGCTAAACAAGTTCAGTAGGTAAAGCTGTTAAAATTCTGGAATTTTGTTGGTTGTTTATCAAGCTAGATTTTAAAATCAATAGAGAGTTGAGTCATGATTTTTGTACAGCAACTAGGTATAGAAATTTCCGGGCAACTCCAACTGGAATTTTGTTAATCGGACGATCAGTGATTTTTAAATAAATTCTTCCGTGGACTGCAGTCAGAAAGCGGTAAATCTGACTGCAGCTTAGTGAATTAATATCTATGGCTAATTGGTAAAGATTTAGGACTTGGAAAAATTATATAAATTTCTATGGTCCAAATGTCACCTACTGTAAAAATATGGGAATTTTTGGAATGTTAGAACTATTTTATAAAAATCCTAGAAAACAGCTGAATAATTGAGTGTTAAGCAGAAAGTTGATAACTTGTGATTGTATGTATAAAGTATTGTATGGATTTGGAATATGTTCATGATAAGTTGCTTGATTACTAGGATCATATGAGAATACTTGCATGCATGTTTGAGTGTTAGATATGTTGTTTGTGTGTATCACTTTGTGAGTAAATTGCGTGTGGAATTTGTATTGGTGTGATTACACACTGACGTGGAATTAATTGGTTTGTTAGGACGCAACTAGCGGTCCCATTCCTTATAACATCTTTGCCACACTAACCGAGCAAATAAAGGTGAGTTCGCGGCCCCTAACTTTATACGGTTTTTTTAAACAACAGGGGGGGAAACATGTATACACTCTCAAACTCAAACTCTTTACGTTATACGAATGTAACGTCACATAACTATACGGTAACTAAGTTAATGTTAATGTAATGTTATGGTCACTATGCAGCTTTATCACTTAAGTCCTCGACAATCTCCTCGGATCGTTAGTATTTGGGTTAAATAGCGGGGGAATTATGAGTAGTACTACTGGGTCTGACGAGCCCCATCCGAGCTAGTCGCGCTAGCTGACCGGGTTTGGTCAACGGGTGTATAATTGGCCTAACATCGCCATGGTCATGTGATAGGCCTGGCAAAACGGAGGCACAAATGTCAGCTTCGATCGCGAACACTTAGTGACATGACTTTAGGCTAGCTACCTATATACATTAATATTGAACTTAATTACGGAACAACTTAATATTCCGGGTTTGGAATATTGGAACATCAACTTATTATCCCGGGTTGGGGATAATGGAAACAACAACTTAATATTCCGGTTTGGGAATATTGGAAGCAACAACTTATTATTCCGGGTTTGGAATAATGGAACTGGTATGTTATCCCGGGTTGGGGATAACGGAGTAACAAACTAAAACCGAACAACGAATTTATGAAAACCTGTGAACTCACTCATCTTTAATGTTGACACTTATTTCTTTACATGTTTCTCAGGACGCTAGGAGCTCTAGGTGCACGCACACGCATTGAACCAGACATCATTATAGAGTCTCATTTATTAATACTGTTTTGGGATTTTACTTTTGTTTTGGCGTTTGTGTTGGCGCCGCATCACTACTTATTTATGCTTCCGCTCAAACTTTAAAAACCAATACTCATGCTAAATATTGGTAATCTAAAATTTACAACAAATGATTTTGGAAAACGTATCATCAAATCATATAGAGTCGTTCGACGTACTAGTGTCTTAGATTCTGGTTTGTTCACACGTCTCGCGGTAAAACTCCGTAAGTGGAAATTGAGGGTGTGACATATTTGTTCCAAGTAAATCCCATAGGATTTTCAGCTGAAAATGAAAGAACAAATAGATAAAAAAAATTCGGTACATAGTGGACGAACAATAACTGTCCCAAATTTTTTTACCGATGATGAAAGAACCGTTACGAGGTACACTGAAATAGATCATAAATTTGTGTACCGTTTTCTTAATACATGATTGTATTAAGAATGTTTTAAGAAAATGATCCAACAAGGGGATTTTAAAAATGAATAAATAATCAAGTAATTAAATCCATACATGAGTTGTGAAAGCGATGTCAGCGCAAGCTTCAACTATCGAAATGCCACCACAAGGTGTCGTAACCAATAAATGACTTAATAATGGTGTAGACTGAACCAGTCTACTATGGTTCGAACAAATGAATTGCTTGTTGATATTACTTTGAATATGACGGCCTCAATCCATCATATGAAATCCTTGAATTGAATTTGTATACAGTGAGCAAGTTCAAACAATTGAACTTGGTTTGACACAATCCAACAATAAATAAATGATTCGAAAAAGTTTCGATATGTTTAGAACAAAGAGCCCATGTATGTAACTTGGAAAGAAAATGAAATTTCAAGGAATTCGTTGACTCTATATCAAGGAGTCAATACTTGCAATAAGGCAGGTCATCTAGATCACAAAGCAAAAATTTGAATATAGCGAACCAACCTTTGAACGACTGATGAAATAACCATTCGAAGTGAAGACCCTGATGGCCTCCACGTATCAAGTTAACCACATGCGTAGCAACAAAGCATGCGTATCGTATAAGTTTGTCATGAAATGATGCAATAGGTGTTCGTTAATCAAGAAAGAATTTTCCCGTGACACGATGACCGTTATGAGGAGTGGAGGTGTGCAAACCTACTCAGCATGTGCAAAGTTGAAATTTCAACAAAAGGAATTCGAGGACTTTACCTGGTATTTCCTGTGATGACTTATTGTTTCGTGACATTACCACCGAATGTCGTATATGGCGTAATTGCGATTAATGAAGTAGGGGGAATGCGAAGACATGTGACTTCTTTTGCAGCGCCAATTATTGTGATTACCACTGTAATAAGTACCGACTATTATGAAATCTCGTTTGGACGTAGCACCGCGTGTTTCGTGTCGTTTACTGGACCACCTGACAATTTGCCGCATTATGGTCGGTAGTTCTCCCGCTGACGGGATTAGCATCGTTGTCATAATGGCGTGCTCCTTCAAGGCCGCGCCTCGAAAGTCTTGTGTGATGTACTTCAACATCTGTTGTCGTATCGTTTAAGTTTCATGTATATTTTGCGCACTAGTGTTTTCGTTTCGCGTAGGCTACCTGCTTGGTAAATAAAATAACAGCGACAATATATGTAATGTGTTTGTCCGACCTAATAATCGTTGTTCCTAAGTGATGACCTTTAATGAATATTGACACCAGTTTTCCAAAGGTCCTAAGTGCACATTGTCAAAACTCTCAAAGTTTTGCCTATGGTATGTAATGTTTAGTGTATGATTAAAATCATAATGTTGACTTAAGTTTTCGGCCACGATTGGAACCCATATTTGAGTGCTAGACATTTTGTATGTATTCAAGTCTTAATGATCTAATGTCCCCAAAGGAACATGGGGTTAAAGCCTAGGTATCTCTACAAAAACCTATCTGTTATCATAGCCAGGTTTGATACCTAATTCGCTAAAACCTATAGCTCTAATACCACTCTGTCACACCCCCCATGTTATCCTTTCGCATCATAGCCGGGGCGTGAACCGAATGGCTTCTTCATCGCGCAGCGGAAGCAGACGTGATGGCTAAGGTTTCTAGTAAATGAACGCCCGCTAACTACTCGAATCCCCATGGGTTCCACTATTCCAACCGTGCCATACTTGTAATCATAACATGAGAAAGAACTTGCGAAAAATCAACATAAAGTTGGCGAGTTCATAGTTTGTTTGTTTTTGTTTCAAATGAATCATAAACATTTGAAATTCTTGCATTTGAAAAAACCGGTTTGTGGGATCATAGTATCCCAAACCATTTGAAATATCATGTCTGTATAAAAATATCAAAATGTTTTCCATGTTGTTTGCAAATCCATGCATATAACTATTATGTTTATAAACCGGTGATAAAATGTTTTCAATCGTATCTGTAAATCAACCGGTAAAATTGAAATGTTTTTTGTTATCTTTGTAAACCGGTATTTAATTCGTAGTACGTAGTTTTCCTATGGAATCTAAGGATCTATCAGTGTGTAGCTAATACACCGACCTATGTGCCATAAATAAGTAACAAAACCGAGACTTCTTTGACATTTTGTGATCACAAAAGCACTCCTAACCGGTTATCATACCAGGAGTGGAGCGTGTCTCAAACTCGATAGATCTATACCTTTTGCACCTTGGTCACTACGTGATTAATAGTTACTATTGTTATTTCCCTACTTACGCATAGTGATCTGTTATAATCTAATCCCATAGCTACATACCAATTGTTATAAATGAGTGTTATTGGGCCTAGCCCATGTTCTTTTGTGATTTTGGGCCTAGCCCATGTCCTTTTGTGATTTCTGGGCCTAGCCCATGTTCTTTTGTGATTTCTGG
Source organism: Scalesia atractyloides (assembly GCA_947069175.1). Lineage (NCBI taxonomy): Eukaryota > Viridiplantae > Streptophyta > Magnoliopsida > Asterales > Asteraceae > Scalesia > Scalesia atractyloides. Next base: position 45,298,404 of record CAMTDV010000022.1, read on the forward strand.
GCCTAACCCATGTTCTTTTGTGATTTTGGGCCTAGCCCATGTTCTTTTGTGATTTTGGGTCTAGCCCTGTTCTTTTCTCGTTGGGCCGAGCCCATGTTTTCCTTGTAAAATTTGGGGCCCCGCCCCATAGTTGTGACTATGACAATCCCGTCACTAGTCATAAAACTCATGCATGTTTCGAAAAGCTTTGTATAGCTGTGAAAATCGGTAAGTTTAGTATAAACCTTTCGTAAACCATTTGTGTTCATTGAAATCTATTTGAAACATGGTTTAGAAATATATGATATTCGTTTATCAAAACGTTGTGTTCTTTTGCAAAACTTGCATGTCTTTTCACCCCTGAAAACATTTATAAAAATGTAAAATGGTAAAAAGTGGGGGTTATGAACTCTCCTGGATAATCCAGTGCAAAGCTAGCTTAATGTGATTTCCATAGTGTTGTCTCCACAACTTGACTCGCTAGCATGCAATCTAGTGTATTCCTAAAACGGAATAACTCGTAAGTTTCTAAGGATGACGTAACTATACTAGGTGATACCGAGCTCTACTGAATCGTTACTCATAGGATTCTATGAAATTGTTATTGACTTAACTGGGTTAACCAATCTATGGTTTTCTTAGACACGATCTAGTTTTCGAGCGACTTGAAATATATGTTTATATAAAACATAACATATATTTCATGAAAATGATATTTAGTCGTTATGTACGTGGACGGATAATAGTACGACCCTTCGTAGTTTTCGTAGATATAACGTATATATACTCGAAAATATATTCGTATAGATAATACATTTCGTATTTGCGCGAGAGCCTGGTGTATCGTTTTTAATAAATAAATAACAATGTAATAGTACGATTGTTATAGTCTTGCGGAGTCGCGTCATACTTTGTTTAGCGCTTGAATCGAATAAAAACAATATACTATTGTTATAATATTATTCGATTGTATTCGTACGTGTTCGCATTGTCGACGTTAGAAATAAATATAACTATATTTATTTATAAAAGTATTTGTCGTTTCGCCATTCGTATATATATGTAATTATATTTGTGTTATACAATTGCAGAATTCGAGATGTCTTTGATATACGATTTCCGAATTTCGTCGTTTGAAACACTACGCACTTTGTATTCGTCTTGTAAAAGCGTTCGGAAATTTGGTTTTCGAAATAAATGTAAAAAATATACTTATTTTAAAAACTAATTCCCGAATCGTTGACATTTGAAATAATATAAATAATAATATTCGATTTTAACGGATTTCCGAAAACTCGTTTTCACGTAGTCGCGCGCGTTGAAATGTTATCGTATCGATTTGTAAGTGCCGTCAAGATAAATGTACGTATTTATTTTATAACAATCGTTTAAATCGGATGTTTTGACTTTGAGTTACAACGCATTTTGTTTTACGAATTTTACGAAAATCAGGCAGAGTTTCCTCTGTTTTTGGACGATCCCGACAATATTATTTGTCGATATATTTATCAAAACACAACCTGCAATTTCGCAAACAAACTATATATAATAAATTTTTTGTCATTTCAATATTAAGTTTCCGTCGATTTAATATTTCCGATTTATATAATTAACGACGTCGGTTTGATTTTTAACAAATTATTTGATGCGAATAACGTAGTCGGTTCGATTTATTATATATTATTTATTTTTCTTTGGCGATATATAATTGTTTACGGGTCGGGTCGAGCTCGGTTTCGCGAGAATTAAGTATTAATAATAATTATAAACTTATATAATTAAATTTGCGCGTCGTAATAAATTTTGAACTGAGTGACCCGAAACCTACCCGAACCTGAACCAAGACGCGAACGGGGACTGAACCAGGTTTAAACCATGTTGAACCGAACAGAGACCCGAGTCACCCAAACCGTTCACCACCACTGCCGCCGTCTTTGGCCACAACCACCTTCGAAAACACCACCACCACAGCCGCGGTTAAACCACCACCATTGCCGCCGAATACCGCCGGTGAAACCCCCAACCCGACGATCCACCCCTGCTGCCGTCGATCGAGACCCGCCGGAGATACGGCGGCTGCCGCCGCGAAGCCACGCCGCAGCCGCCCCCTTCTCTCGTCCGATCTTTCTCGCTCCGATCTATCTCTCTCTGTCTCATCTCTCTGTCTGTATACATGCGGGTGAGTGTGTGTTTGATATAAGAGAAGGTGGGGGTGTCAGTGGTGTGTGGGATGTGCGGTCGGAGAAGGTAACCGGCGCCGGCCGGTTGCGGCCGGATCTCTGGCAACCGGTAAAGAGGAGGGGAGGGCAGGGGTGTGTACTAGGGTTTTCAAAAGGGGGGGAGAAGATGATAAGTGAACATATATATAGTTAGGGTTTTCTTTTAAATGGGTCTGGCCCAAGGCCCGTTAATGCATGTTCAAGCCCGAACCTTTTTCCACGGCCCGTTATTGAAACCCGCACATCGTATAATATTTATTTGGAGCTGAAACACTTAAAATTTTGTCGGTGTCGGTGTTTGACGCGATTGTTTGTCGGTTGCGTTAAAAGTTGCGTAGAAATTGCTACGGTTGTCGTCTTTATCCGTTCTTCGATCCGGTTTCTGCCACGAATATTAGAATTTGTAAACGAAGCCTAATATATTGCAATATATTAATATTTAGATATAATTTCTAGTCTGTGGCTTCCATTTCGTTGTTGGTGCATTCCGGTTTACAGCTTAATTTCCGCGTTGTGCTTTGCGACGTTCAACGATCAAATTTATCGCATAATCGTAACTGTATGATAAATACAAGTATAAAATTTGTGTTTTTAGACGTTGTCAGTATGTGTTCGGCATCCGTTCGCTTATCGTTCAAATTCGCGTTAAAGTTGTCGGTTGTCGCCATATTGCGTAACGTGAAGCAAGTAGACATTCCAAGGCTCTCTAGAGGCCTGATAGAGTTAACTTACGTGTAATTACGCTAATTATAACGGTATTACTGTTCATTATGAGCTTAATTACAACCAGAAAATGCCGGTTGTCACACGATAATCGATGCACATGCGAAAGGATCCATCCTTCTTTTTCACGAATAAGACAGAAGCGCCCCAAGGTGAAAAGTTCGGAGGAATAAATCCTTCTTCTAAAAGTTCTTGGAGTTATTTTGACAACTCTTGTGATTTCGACGGTGCAAGATGGCATGGGGATTTGGCAATTGGCATGGCACCAGGTACAAGGTCTATACAAAACACGACTTGACGTGCTGGCGGTAAACCAGGTAGTTCTTCAGGAAATATCTCAGGAAGATTTCGAACAACGGGGATGTCTTGAATACTCTTAACCTTGCTTTTCTTCTCTACAATATGTGCCAAAAAGGCTACATAATTCTTTCATAGGTATTTTTGGGCTTGGGTACATGTTATGAGTTTAAGGCTATGAGAGGGTTTCTCTCCACGAACTTCTAGGATTTAACGAGACAAAAGAGGGATGTGAATTATCTTATCAAAACAGATCACTTTAGCATGGTGTTTGGTTAGCTAGTCCATGCCTACTATGACGTCAAAACTCCTAAGTTGCATTGGCGTGAGGTCAATGGAAAAAAAGATGGTTATTGAGGTTCAATTGCTAGTTATGAATAACATAATCAAGTACAAGAAGTTTGCCACTAGCTATCACCACTGTTAAGGGTTTTCCTAGTTTGGTTTGTGGTGTTGAAAAATAAGGCTCAAAATCTAAGGATACAAAACTCCTATCGGCACATGAATCAAAAAGAATAGAAGAAGGCTGATTATTGACAAGGAATGTACCATTAATCACGTCATTGTCAGCACGAGTCTCATTAGCATTTATGTTAAATGCTCGTCCCCTAGCTGGATTTGCATTAACTAGCTTCAGGCAGTTTTTTTGGTAGTGAGTAAGATCACCATAATTGTTGCAGGATCTAAGTGGGCAGTGGGGTCGTGCAGGATTGGCTTGTGGTTGAACATGATTTCGAACCACTTAATTCGGGGCCGAAGCAAAATAACAAGTGTTGGCTAGATGGCCAGATAGTCCACAATTGGTACAATGACGACACGGTAGATGGGGTTGGTGATGACGATCACACTTGTTGCACCGAGGTGTTGTACTGGCATATTGTCTCTTGGTGGGAGGTTGTGCTGGTTGATTGGGACAACTTGGTTGGGTTGTGTAACAACAGTGAAATTCTAGGAAGCTTTACGCTTCCTAGACTTCTTGGAGGTTTCGGCCTTGTTTCCCTTTTGGTTCCCTTGTGCAGTCTTGGTAGATTGCTTCTTGTCGGCTTTGCAAAAAAGTTTACCCTTCTTAACTTGTGAGTCAGTCAGGGTTGCAACCAACTCGATAGTCTGTCTGACTGTAGCACGGTTACTACAAGTGACTATGTCCTGAACTGGGTCAGAAGGCCATCAATGTACTTTTCAATAGCCTTATCCAAGGCCGTGACCATAACAGGACATAACAAACTTAGCTCCTCATAACGGTCAGTGTAGGCACGATGTTCTCCACTATACTGTTTCAGGTTGTAGAATTCATTCTCAGTGCTCTTCGCTCGTGGCATGGGCAGAATTCCTTCATCATAAGAGCTCGAAGCTCTTCCCACGTTGGAGCCATTGCAACATCAGCACCCCTATCTCTCACCACTCCGTTCCACCACGTGAGCGCCCTCTTTTGGAATACACTCGAAGCAAATTCTACTTTGCGCTCATTTGGACATTGAACATGATGGAATGTGCTCTCAAGACTCTAAAATCGTTGTAGGAACCCGATAGCTCCCTCAGAACCACTAAACTTGAGCGGTTTAACTGAATTGAATTGTTTAAAGTTGCATGAAATTGGTGCATTGTTATTGTTATTGTTGGCTTGGTTTAACTGAGTCACAAGATTTGGGAGCACAACAACTATCTGCTAAGTTATCATTGTTGCCAGATCGACGTCCTGAGCAACATTTCGACGAGGAGGCATTCTAGAAGAGAAGGAAATATGCGAGAAAACGGGTGAGATTGATATTGGATAGTCAAAAGGAAACATTTAAAATATCGACGAAACATAAGGATTGTGATCATTTGTTCGTTACCTAAAACAAACAAACGACATATAGTGACTAATAAAAGTAAATGGGTCTTTATAATGTATCGCGAAGACATGCTTTAGCCTATAAGTGGACACTCACCCCAAGAGTTCCCAGGTAAGAGTGACTCGTCTGATAATGCGGATTTGTATGAACACTCTAGCCTTAGATAGAAAACTCAGGGTACAGGCATCCACCCTTCCAAATTGCACGTGTTCACATTATTAAAACCCAAACTTTGACTAGATCTTTAAAAGTTTGAAGGCATGAAGCCTAAAAACAAGTCATCTAAGGATAGATGATTGATTTTCAAAACGAATTTGTAACTTGTGAATTTGTTTTGGTAATCATATAAGGATAGGTGATGGTATTGTTTTAAGATCTAAACACAAGATAACTTGTGTTAGGGACCTAGGAAGGTTATAGTCTAGGTCAAAGTATTACTAGTAACCTTTTTCCCTATAACCATGAGCTCTGATACCAATCTTTCTATAACAACTCGACCGCGTAAAACAACAAACTGCGGCAGAAACGTCGGGGAGTCATGTCACAGAATTCTTGTTTCACAACACATGGTACATAAAGTTTTATATTATTGAATTTAATTGTTTAGATTGTCTTGGGAGAGTGAAATAAAAAACATAACAATCGTCTTGCAAATTTTAATGTAACTAAGGCCCAAGTTCCCCGTATGTGAAGCATGCTCAAAGTCAAACATTAGCTCCTGAAACATATGTGAAAATAAAACGTGAGCATAAAAATGCCTATGAGTAACATAGGTTTTGTGATGAATATTCGCGGCTTTGAAAGTTAAAAGAAATGTTAAACTATTACAAAAGTAGCCATGATCATTTATAAAAATATTTCTTTTATGAAATCATATGAAAATCAAATGATTTAAAAGAAATGATGCATGGTTAACTTACTAACCAAAATAACTCATGCCTTGTATAAAATATGTCATGTCTTGTATTTTGTTTTAAGTGGTTTAGATAATGCTACATTATGTAATATGATGAAAGCATTTATATATAGGAAGTACCAGCGGCGTATCCACCATACTTTTATCATATTATACACGCCTCGTCATTTAAATCACTTACCATGAGCCAACAATTGAGATGTCTTGTTTAAACCAATGTCATATATAAACCAATGCCATGTATAAACCAAATGTCTTTTATAAACAAATGTCTATGTATAAACTAAGGTCTTGTATAAACCAAATGTTATTTATAAACAAATGTATGTATAAACCAATGTCTTTTATAAAATAGGTGCTTTGAATAAACAAAGGTCTTGTTTAAACAAAAACTCTTGTCTTATAAATCAATTACTTTTATTGTGTAGACACATATATATGGATTGTTGGCGAATACAATCAAGCCTTGTTGACTATCAGATAAACCCTTATAAAGACAAAGGTTTATCAAATGTTCATCGGATTTTGTCATTCCCTAAAGTCACTTCCAAACAAACCTAGGAAGCATGTCATTGTATGTCAATGAATGTATCATTGTATATTCAACGCACCAATATGTCTTAAACAATGTAAGCATGTCATGAAAATGTTTTGAAATCATGTACTTGGCATACTAAGTCAATTACTAGGTATGCTAAGTCAACATATGAAGCAAAATGTCTTTGAAATCATGTTCTATATGTACTAGATAAGCAAAACATGTATAATGTCATGAAAACAAGAAAGTAGTGATAGGCACATACGAATCACCGCAAAACATTTGAAAACATAATAGAGAGGGCTATGTACTCACTAGGGATTGCGTAAATGTCTTGGATGTTTAAACCATTTTATGCGCCAAAAGGGTGTTTTCAGCATATTAAAAGTACATAAAATTGAATCATCATATAACTAACCAAACCATATGACTATAAGGTATAACCTCAGAGGGTTATTCCCTAGATTACTATGGTCAAAAAAATGCGCTTGGTTGAATCCTAAGATTGACCAAACGGGTCAGATTCCAAAGTTAAAGCGGTAGTAGAACCGCTCGACTTACGACTAAGAAATAAGCACTAAACTAGAAATGACGAGTTAGACATGTTTGAACGTGTTTAATAATGTTATAAAACTGATTTGGTGTCAAGACCTTAAGTTTTAATACCCAAAAACGTTTTCGTTGTAAAATGTTTTTTATACATTTTTTTACTTTTAACTCGTAAAACATTGACTCGTCATCTCGCCTACTAAACGTGGTAATTAGAAGGTGCAATCGTAAGGGATTAATACCTTCGTGATTACGATCATGTGCAAAGTTCAATTTAAACTTTGATTTGACCAACATGGTCAGAACCGAAAGTCAAACAGGAAGCCAAATTGTTTGACTTTTAGCTTAAATAGCTAAATAATGAAAGAACTAGGAAGAGTACTTACTTGTGTTGAAGAACACTTTCAGAAGTCAAGATAGGACGCTTCAAAAGGCTGGAAACAAGCTCCAAGAAGGATAGAAAGAAGAACTTCATACTTTGCTTTAAAGTGTTTTGAAGTGGTTTTGAAAAAAATGGATGAATCAAAGGGTATTTATAGTGTTTTAGGATCAAGGAGGTGATGACAAGTGTTACCAAGTGTGGATTAGTGTCCTAACATGTGTTAACACCAAATTAAGTGTGGCAAAATGAGTGCAAGGTGTCAAAAATTGGAGATAGGTGGCCAAACTTGATGATGAAGCAAACTTTTTTTTAACAATTTTGGCCCCTGGACTTGTATTGACGTGTTTTGTCATTTTTAACCCCTCTTAACCTAATATTTAGGTGATATAAAGGTGTTAAGGCATGTGTAACTTGGTTTTAGTCTGGAAATGTCGTGGATGTCTGTTCGTTAGATTGTACGGTTACATGTTTCGTAAATAAAGTATAAAACTTTATCGATGATTGACATTTTTGCATTCTCACAAATAAAATGCAAGATTTTACTGAATAAAAATGTCCGGGATTGTATAATGATTGATAAATATACATTAAATAGAACACAAGATTTTATTCAATACGAAAATGTTCCGGAATTGTTCAATGACTAAAAATGTATAAATGTCACATATAGGAAGTACCATCGGTGTGTCCACTACGCCCTTATTATATTGTATCCGTTTCGTTATCTTTATCACTTTAGGTTCCATAATCACACATGACCAAACTTGCTATGGTTTTCCATGCACCGAATTTTATAATTATGTGTGCACCCATAATTACTCAATTATTTGTATAGTCCACATAGTTCATCTTGTGATGTGTCGGGGAAATGAAACAAGCAAGTTTAAATAAAGTATTAAGAATGTGAATCAAATAATGTTTCAGGATAGTACTTTTGGGATCCAAGGGTCTAACTATTTGCATAGAAAGGCCCAATAAGGATTTAGGATAGTACTTTGAGATCCAAGGGTCCAACTATTTGCAAAGAAAGAACCAACAAGGATTTGGAATTTGTATTTTGTTTTGTCACATAAATTGCACACAAACGTATTGCATAAAGACTAATCAAGAACTTGTGAAAGTACCATTAGAAATCCAGTCTAGGATTTAAAATAGTACTTTGAGTATCCATCAAGTATCTAACTTATGATTCATACTTTCTTTCTTATACGAATGAGTACATAGGATTTGTAAAGATTGTGTGGCCGCACTAGGTGTGATCACAAAATGAGAGAAACTGCGACTGTAGTTCAATTTGTAAAGATTAGAATTTTCAGAGTCGGTATATATAGATGTTTGTTACACATACGTGTAATCATATTGGATTTTGTAAATGAAATAGGAATAATAATATCATTACAAAAGAGCCGAGAAGTGTTCATAATTTTTGGATGACAAACGAAAACGTAATTGCGTGTGAAGTGAGTTTAAATGTTTATCAGTGTATTGACATCGGCACAAGCCTCGTCATTGGAAATGTTAGACTCATGTCCATGTATTGGGTTGTCATTTGCAAGCCTAGGGCAATTGCATTTGAAGTTTCTAGGATCACCACAATTGAAGCAGGTTCCATGAGGGTAATGAGGACGAACAGACAGCACATGAGGAGGAGGTGCAATAAGCTGAGTAGGAACTGCATAACTTTGTTTGGTGTAGTAGCTAAACGACAGATGTTAGTTGTATGACCAAAGCATCCATAATTTGAGAATTTTGGCAAGGGATATTGGCATTGTGGTGAAGGTTACAATGATTGCACAAAGGTGCTTTTCCTTTGTATGATTTCTTAGCGGTTGATGGGGGCACTTGATTAGGAGCTAGTTGATTATTTGAGACTGGAGCCTTTTTAAATTTTTTTGAAATTTACGTTTCTTGGAATTTTTGGAAGGTCTAGTTTTAGCCTCCTTTGATGCCTCAAGAGTAGTCTCGATATTGGCATTGTGGTGAAGGTTACAATGATTACACAGAGGTGCTTTTCCTTTGTAAGATTTCTTAGCGGTTGATGGGAGCACTTGATTAGGAGCTAGTTGATTATTTGAGACTAGAGCCTTTTTAAAATTTTTTAAAACTTTACGTTTCTTGGAATATTTGGAAGGTCTAGTTTTAGCCTCCTTTGATGCCTCAAGAGTAGTCTCGATAGTTTCCCTTTTCTTCCTTGATGACGGTTTCCTTCCTTAACATCGAGGCTTGTTAAGGTTGTAGCTAACTCAATGGTCCCACTTAGTATTACAACTATTTGTTGGGCGATTATAGTAGCTAATTCAGACATTTGTGTATTGTTGCGTCGAGGAGGCATCTTAATGGAAGTGTACAGATAAAAGCAAATTCAGTAAGATCCATGAGGTATTGATGAGATGAAAATGAAACGAATAATCTGATTTGTATGGGTCCAAAATCTTGTTTTCGAATACCAGAAAAATAGTGTTGCAAATGTTATTTAAGAAGGAAATGCTTGATAGATGAGTTTTTATAAATATTTGGATCAGAAAATACAACCAAATTAATAGTTTGCGAAATTCTAAGTCCTTTGTTTTTAGAAAAATAATTAGTTTAATATATATATAAAAATATTTTCAAATGAATTATTTGAATAGTCAAAATATGTAAATAGTAAAAATTTTAAATATGAGAGAGAAGTAAATACACGAGCGTATTTAAGAACATAGTAGAGACACAAAGAGTTGTGAGGTGAAATACAATTCATTCCAAAGTTTTGAATAAATACATATTACCGAAGGTAATATGGTAGAGTAATGACACAAGGGTTGTAATGTTTTGAAAACATTCGACTAATTAAGGTAAATGGGTTTTCTTAGTGTTTTAGAAGACATGATTTAGCCTATAAGTGGACACTCATCCCAAAAGTTCCAATGTAAGAGTGATTGATCCGATTATGTGGATTTGTACGAACACTCAAGCCTTAGACAGAAAACTCGCAGTACAGGCATCAACCCTTCCGAATTGCATATGTTCACGTTATTGGAACCCAAGATTTCGACGGGACTTTGAGAAACATCTTAAGGCAAAAAGCCTAACGTTTTAAGATAAATCATATAAGGCTAGATGATTTGTAAATTATAGAATAGTTATGGTAAGGATGAGGATGAGGACAACAAATAATTTTAGATCATGAGATAACTCATGTTTGGGTCCCTCTGAAGGTTATTGTCTAGGTCAAAAGCATCGAATAACCTAATTCCCTATAACCAGTGCTCTGATGCCAATCTGTAAGACTATGGGAGGATCGGCTTTCCCCTGAAAGCAACGGACCGGACTCGAGCTAACCAACGTGTGGGGAATTCAACGTTAGTAAGTTTGACAAAAGATCGAATCTACTATTTAAACGTTTCTGCTTCTTGTATTAATAAACGTGGAAGAATTACAGACAGCAAACTGACAGGGCTTCGCCTTATTATTAGTAAAAATAGCTATGGACTCAAGACCCCAACTCTGCTATATATAGACGTGATAACTTTGCACGAGTTGGAGTTGCCATTTCGTTCAAAGAGCACTTCAAACAAATAGAAATCTAAAAATTAAGCCCTATTACATACTCAACATGACCCTAAGACGTAGGCTATAGACATTCTGCACCAACAAATACCCAGACCACAAAAAACAACCCGCGATAGAAACGTTAGGGAGTCACGTTACAAATTGCTCATGACACAACGTACTAAAGTTTCAATGTATTACATTGTTATTTGATCACAAATATTTCGAATAATTGTTTTAAATTAAAGGAAATAAAGGCCCGAATCCATTCCTACGTGTAGCATTTTTGAATAATCACCGCACGTATAATTACCTGAAACATATATGAAAATAAAGTCAACATTGAATGCTGGTGAGTAACATAGGTTTTGTGGTCAAATTCATGGCTACAAGTTTGTATTGAAAAAGGGTTCCAACTACAAAAGTTGATTTTATAAGTAAATCTCGGTAGCCTTAAACCTTGACAAAATGTTTCTTTTATAAGATCGTGTAAGTAATTCGTAAAACTTTGTAAGGGTTATATATCTTTAACTTGAAAACCATTTGTCATTTGTATAAACCAATTGTCCTTTTTATGTTTAAACCAAATTTTCTTGTCTTGTGTAAACCAAATTGGCTTTGTATAAAATCAGATTTTATTGACTTTGTATAAAAATCAATTTGTCTTGTCGAGTATAAAATTGGCTTGTATTGTCTAGTATAAAACTAAAATGTGGTTTGCTAGCGAATACATTCAAGCCTGTGTTGAGTTAAAAAGGGTTTGTCAAATTGTTTTTTCGATTTCTGTTGCTCCCCAAACTTCCCCACATGCCCGGGGAAATTTAGTAACAGGATTGTTAGTCCTATGTGTAGGATCGGTTTGTCTAATAGCAAAGGTCCTAATTTGAGTATCTAGTCCATATGAGAAATTCATATGAATTAGTGATGATTAACAAGATTATTTCATTAAGTAACTGATTTCATTCAATCTTTAACAATTACCAATGACTAGGAAATGCGACAGAGCTTCGCCGTCTTAGTTGCAAAATTTCTACACACTAACACCTCTCACTAGCTATATATAGACATGATACCTTCGTGCGAGGGTAGTTTATCTTCGCATGAAGGTAATATACCTTCGTGCAAAGGTAGACTTCACCTTCATGCAAAGTTAAATACAAACAACATAAATCTAACGTTTTCGCCCTATTACAAAGACAAACACAACCCTAAGACGTAGGCAATAGACATTATGCACCAACAAAGCCCCTCTTGGATGTTGCCTTAGTCTTGGTATGTTCTTCAAAATCTTTAGGTATGTAACTTTAATGCCTAAAGAAATTCACATGAACTTAAATCTTCTTAATCAAGCTTCTTTAGACTTTTCTTCGATCTTCTCCAATCCTCGTTCCTCTTTCAGAAACACTTCTTTCTCTAACTCTCTCCAAGTTGATTCCCACATTTTTCCTGAATTAATACCGTGCGCATAGCAAACATTAATCACGCCTTGGTATTGCATCGCTTGCGTTTTCTCCTTCACATCGTAACCGATCTTGTTGAAGAATAAACATTTTATATCATGTTTCGAACAGTTAACTAGCCACATTGGATCTAGTATACGAATAGTTCTCCACAATCCCCATATCCTCTTTCGTTCGATAATCTCAGGATTCAAATCTTTAGTAACATCCTAGGTGTCATCATCTTTCAAAACAATAAAAGCTTCACTTCTTTCAAAATCAACTTGCCACCACTGAAAGAATTCATGGAAATCCTGTTCAATCTTCATCAAGGACATGTTTTTCATCACACGTGGTTGTTTCATCACAAGCGTGACATCTTTCTCTTTAGTAACTTTGTCAATCTATATCTTTTTCTTTGGAATCAATGATTTCCACTTGTTAAAACCATGAGTTACTTCGTATTTGATTTACTTCCATAATCTTTGATCATGAAAATTCATTTGGAAGTTAATACTCTTCGTCTGTTCAAGCTCTTTGATATCCTAGTATGGCAACGTCTTCAAATCATTCAAATATTTGAAGTATTGAACACCATATTCCCTTTTGATCGCATAGACATCCAAATCAGGAATCCATCCCCTGCACAAAATATCACCCAAAGATTTATTTGTCGAGTGTGAAGAATGCTAATGGTCGTCTGAACTTCCTTTCTTTTGGCAGTTCTTTAAACCACGTCTTCTTAGCTTCAGCAATTTGTTCTTTCGATAGACGTTTAGGAATACTTCCCTATGTAGCTGTTTCTTCAATCCTTCTTTTCAACAAATCCTCATTCTTTTCACTGAATTACTCTTCAAACGTTAGAAAATTATCAGTACCTTCACCAGAATACTTGATCGATTCATCATCATCCGATGCATCTTCAATAATCACCCTATCATATGTATCAGCATCTAGTGTATGCTTGTAAACATAATCATTTGGCTCGAAAGTACTGATGTTGTTTAGTTCTTCTTCGAAGTCAAACTCGAACAATTCTTCATCAACTCCCAGCATAATAGATATCTCCTCTTTTGTATAATTGTGCATGAACTCGCCTTCCTCAAAATTATGTTCCAAATACAAAATTTAAGGCTTATATTAATCAAAAACAGTTGTTATTGGTAAAGCTGTGAAGATTCCTGACTGTTCTGCAACATGAGTTTGCTCTTTCTGCTCCCCCTGGCGTTATGTATCATCTTCTTGGTTAGCAGAATCATTCAGATAAGCATCGTTATCAAAAAATCATTATTCTTTGTTGTTTCGACGATCAACCATAATCTACCTTGCTTATTATCATCATCGTCGCCTTTGTCATCATTATCTTTATTATCTTCTATACCGACATCTTTATCTTGTTCATCATCCTCCTCGTCGTCATCAAAACCATCTATTTCTGCATCCATATAAGCATTCATTCTCCTACGTTCTACAATCTTTTCTATCATAGAATTATCAGAGATATCCACCAGTCCTCCAACAAGCACAAAGTTTACCGGTTCAGCATCAAAATCTATATCAACTTCTTCCACATTCTCCACTCTATCAGTTGTAATTTCTATCACAGACTCAACTTCTGGCGCAGATTGTTCTATCACAGGAACTTCGTCAGTCTTCTCTTTCCCCTTGCCTAAAGCTTTAGCATCTTCCTCTGACTTCTTAGCCTGTTCAGCTGATTTTTGCCTTGCTTCTTCAACTTCTAAACGATCAAATTCAGCAACATAGTCTATCCTAACCTGTGAGAGGGGATCGACTCTCCTCCAATGAGCACCGGACTGATCTAACTCAGCTAACAGAGGCGGAATTCATTGTTAGCGAGTTGGACAAACAAACAAGAAAGATATATTTATTAAACGCCTTGAATTATATTGATAAATGTGAACAGTTACAGAACGCATAAGCAGTTTGACAGGACTTCGCCTTAGTCACACACCAACCGGTGTCTGACACAACACTCAAGCTCCCCTATTTATAGGTCAACATGATTCACACAGGAGGAGTGTGCGTGTATGACTCGTGCGAGTGGTGCCTCGTACGAGTGACAAGGTGTCACTCGTACGAGTAACTTTACAACAAATAAATCATATTTAAAAATACAAAGATCGACATTCTAAGCCCTATATACATAATTAACATATTCCAGACGTAGGCAATAGACATTATGCACCAATACAACCTGCTAGCCAATACCTTCTGAAATAAATCAAATCTTTGATTATTCATAGCACGTCCATCCTCAAAATCATTTATCACACAACCCAACCTGTCATTATCAGTCACCAGACTTTCGATCACAGCTTTTATATATTCTCAATCGTTTTCAAGACATTCACCCTACCTTCCAATACTTCGTTATTATCTTCCAAGGCTTTAATCTTGTTTCCCATCTCTGCTATTTTGGAGTCATTGAACATATCTGCATCGAAATTTTCATCAAGTCCTTCTGTAAATGGAATCTCCCCATAGTCTGTAGGAAATCTATCTGACAGTGATTGTCTTGGAGCTAATTTGGGTGTTGATCTTGATTTAGGTGTTGGTTGTTTGGATGTTGTTTGAGTTTGTTGAGGCGTTTGATGGTGTGGAGATATTGGTTCTGGTGGAGTTTGATGTGAGGATGTGATATGTTGTGGTGATGGTTGTGGTGGTGGCGAGGGTGGTTGTGGTGAGGAAATGTGAATAGGTGACGCCTGTGGTTGTTCAACACTTTCAACCTCTACTGTCTTTCTCCTCCTGTATTTCCTTCTGACTTTCTTACTACGGGAGACCCAGTAGTCTTTTTCTGTGTATCAGTCTTACTCTTGACTCTCCGTGCCTTCTTAGTTGGCCTTTCAGCTTCAGAATCATTATCAGACAAAATATACACATCATCGTCATTTCCAACCACAATCTTCTTCTTGATCTGAGCCAACCTTTCAGCTTTTTCAACTCTGTCAAATGTATCCTCTAAGTCTTCATCATTATCACCACCTGCATCTTCCTTTTCTCTATCTGAGGTAGAATAAAATACCTCGTCCTCAACATTCACTTCGGCTTCAACATGTTGCTCAATATTTTGCCCAATCTCACTTCCTCATCAGTAGTTTTGTCTTTGAGGATTATTTCTCTTTTTCTTTTCTGAGCTTTGGCTTTAAGTACTAAACAAATTCACTTAGATTGTCAGTATACTTGTCCACATAAAACTCTACCCATTTCTCAAGTGTTTCGATATATATTAGGTAATTTAAGGAACTTGACTTAACCATGTTTCACTCCTCAGAATATACCCCCATATCAAGATTTCCTGGATTTCATCTTACAGGTGAATATATCTAACTGATATCTATATCTAGGTAATGCGAGACCTTGAGAGCTCAGGTTAGTACCACCGTATCGACAAAGACTTGAAGGCTCGTCTTAAAAGTAGTGTTCCAATTTGGAATCTTTTACTGCAATTTTGGATCTTTCAATACTTATAATTTGCTGCAGTTTTTGGGTTTAAAAGTAAAAGTATTTTACAAGTTCTAGTCCATTGCTAACACAAAACCATAAGAACTTTTATAATACCTCAGATATCAATTATATATAAGTACGTAGTATCTCAGAATCCGGAAATCTCTCAAATGAAATTTCAATGTACTACGACCATATATCCGAGAGTTGTTAATACACTAATTAAGAACTTATTCATTTATGTTTATAAAACTCTACCCATTTCTTAAGTGTTTCGATATATATTAGGTAATTTAATGGTGACGTTCCCGACATTTCGAATTTCTCCAAAATATCATGGACGTACCTTGTTTGATGGATGAAGATACCATCAGGAAACTGATCGACCTGAAGCCCCAAGAAGAACATCATCTCTCCCATTGAACTTATTTAAAAAAAATTTCATGAATGCTTCAAATTCTTTACACAACACATTGTTCATAGAGCCAAAGATGATGTCATCCACTTATATTTGTACGATCCATAAATGTCCATTCACTTCCCGTGTGAAGAGTGTGCTATCAACAGTGCCTCTAGTAAAGTCATTATTTAATAGTTGCTGAGAGATTGTCTCATACCAGGCTCTCGGGCCTGATTGCAACCCGTATAATGCCTTATGTAATAAGTAAACCTTGTCTTTATGCACTGGATCAATAAATTCTAGTTGTTGTCCAACATACACTTTCTCTTTCACTTTTCCGTAAAGAAAAGCTTATTTGACATCCAACTAGAACACTTTAAAACCTTTCCATGACACAAATGCCAGGAATATGTGGATTGCTTCTAGTCTTATGACCAGAGCATAAACCTCTGTATAATCAATGCCTTTTTGCTGATGAAAACCTTTGACAACCAGTCGAGCTTTATTGCGCACAATTACCCCTCTATCATCTCTTTTGCACTTGAAGACCCATTTAATAGCTATATCTTTGTGATTGGCTGGTAGGTCAACAAGCTTCCAGTCACCGAGCTTTTCAAATTGTTGCAACTCCTCTTGCATTGCATTTATCCAGCTATCATTGGCAAGCGCTTCCTTATTCGATTTCGGCTCAATCTGCGAAATAAAACAACAATGTAAGCAAATATCTTAAAATTGGTCCAATTTTGGTATAAAAACAGCTAAGATCCTTGTTGATCTGATTGTGCGTTTTGACACAAGCATGCAGGTTCCGATAATATTCTCTGATGGGTGGTAGGACAAATTCCTTGGCATTACTTCATTAGGAACATTTACTTCGCTCTCCAAATTAATAGTATTCTATTTAGTAACCTGATTAATTGATGAAGCTTCATTCTGATTACTAGGATTTGCTGATTGATTTAGGAGACTTGTTATCTGCTCAGAACCTTCATCGGAGCTAGATTCACCATTTTGATCATATGTCAGCCCAGCGTCAGAATCTGAATCATCAAACTGATCAAAAGTGGGATCTGTGGCGTTCACTATTGGTACGATGACGAGTTCTATTTGAGTCATGCTCAGACCTGCTCCAAAATCATTTATGCCAATAGATAGTTGAGTAACCACTATCGGTCTTGGAACTTGTTCTTGATTAGATGCTTGCTGTTGTTGATATAACAACACAAGTTCCTCTTCATACTTCTGACAATCAACATGTTTAGCAAGAATAACTCGATTTAAACTTGGCAAATAAACTCTTCTCAAAAGACTTGCATAGCCTACGAAAAATCCCTCCAAAGATCTGGCACCAAATTTGCCATCTAGTGTCACACCCCAACCGATGGCGGAAACATCGGAGTGAGACGAACGAGATTGCTCAAGACATCATAACACTAATTGTAACAATATTTAATTAAACAACTCTTTTCATTTCGTTCATCAAATTGTCAAATACAACATAATTTAAATACAAAATAACATCAAATGAATCAAGTTCAATGAAACATAATAAATAACTTAGTATTCTAAGTGTGTTTCTATGCCAATCCCACTAAGTTTCGTCATATCAACATCATCAACCTACAACATGTTAAAAAGTATAGTTCAATAACAAAGTATTGCCGAGTACACAAGTTTGAATCATAGTATAACTAGTAAAGACGTTTAAACATATCGACATGATAAGCTAATATACGAGATTAATGTAAACAAGGCATGTGAACTACAAGTCAATCCTCAAGTGTCACTGCATAATAGATTATACTTAACATGACCACAAGAATACAGGCGGTGCGTTACTCCTATAGCGCTCTACATGTTAAGGGGAGGCTCGTACCATGTTAATGACAATTAGTATCACATAAGAATGTTACAAGTAAACAAATCGAGTATCACATAACTATAGCATGTATGATGGATTGTTTGTGTAATTGCATTGAATAAAAGTGTGATTTATTATGTTTATGATAGATTAACATATTGCACCCAAAAAGTGTAAAGCGTAAAAAGGGTGTCGAGTGTACTCACTGTTTTGCAAAGTTAATTCCGTGAAAGTGTTTGGGTTGATTAGGGGGACGAACACCTAGTTACCCTACACAAGGAAACGTAGGTGTGTGAGTATTGGAATGACGATGGAGTTCGTTAATTTAGGAATGTAAAGTATGCAAAAGTATGTATAGTCAAAAGTATTTATCTGGACGTTAATGCTTGTTTTGGACACTATAAGCCCCATAGGGTTTTGTGGTTTTATGGGTCATACCCAATAGAATCGTAAGGATGGTTAAGTCTTAGATAAAATAACCTATGTTAGGACAAGTAACCATACGGTCATTGTCAAAGGTTCGGTTGTATTTATTATTTACATATATAGTTTACATATATTATTACAAGTTTATCATATAAATCATAGATTTCATAGAAGTCATGCATGGAGGTAGGAGGATAATTGTCCTCAACCTCTTTCGTAAGATTCACCAATACACAAATTGTCACAAGGACAATCCAGATGGTCATGAATAAAGTACTTCACTAAACTATGTTTCGACCAAAAAGAGCAAGCTAGGTGTGTGCATCCCGAACATGGCAACTTTTGGGGACGTGTTACGTCCTAGAACTGTGAGACTGAAGCATCAAATATACGAAGCAGTCTATGTTAGCTAACTGGGCTTAACTGGGTAGTTTGTGTTACGTTTGGACCTTTATAGGTCATTTGGGATGCCATAGGCCATGTGGGCCAGGCAAGCCCATAGGAAAGCCCATTAGGGTTATGCCTTGCCCTAGGTATAAATAGAATGTTATGTCATTTACTAGGGTTAGAATTTTGGAGACTATTAGGTTTTCTCTGGATAACCTTCATCTGGTACAAGACGGTTTTGCTTATTCAAGTAATAGAATCGTGTGCAAGGTGTTAAAGTGAATTCGTATTGTTCTTCATCATTTCAGTTTTTCTCGAAGATCATCAAGTTTGGATTCCGTCCATCCTTGGTGATTGTGTGATATTAGTGTTAGATCCGGTTACACGGGACTTACAAGTGGTATCAGAGCCTGTTTGAACCTGTTTTCCAGGCTCAGATCTGATATTACAAGATTTTGTTTGGTTTTCTGCTGAAGGACACGAAGAACACGAAGAAGATTCAAGCATTTCGGATCAACATTCAAGGATTTCAGATTTTCCAGGGTGCATTTCGGATTGATTTTAGATTAATCTGCTGCATTTCGGATAAAAATCTTGAATTTCTGTTAGATTTCAAATAAATCTTCAAGCATTTAGGATTTTCTTCAAGGATTTCGGATAATCTTCAAAGATTTTGGATTCGTAACTGTTCTGAATTCGGATATACTGTCATTCCGGATTACTGTTCCGGATTGTGACTATTGTTGTGTATATGATAGCATTCTGGATTACTATTCCGGATTTGGTCTTCATTCCGGATTTGATATTCATTCCAGATTTGGTCTTCATTCCGGATCAAGGTTTCATTCCGGACTAGATTCACTATTCAGATTCTCTTATCTCGGATTGCGTCTCGGATCATTGTTCCGAATTACCATCCCAGATCTCTAATTCTGGATTCCATCTCGGATTGTTAATCCGAGTTACTGTTCCGAATTTGGTATTGTTCCGAGTTGTACCCAAAAAGGTGGAAAGCTAACCAGCTGACGTAACCGAGTTAAACGTTTTCATACACAGAATTTGATCCTTAGACAATTTTAACAAACGGGTTGCACGGCTAGACTCGTGTGATTTTTAGGGCAAAAAAAATCACCATCAGACATTGTATATCATTGGAATCGTATCGTCGAGACGAGTCTAACGGTACATTTTGGTAAAAAACTGTTTTCGGACAATTTTTATCGTGTTTACCGGTCCGGTTTCGATTATCCGAAGATGTTTGTAGCCCAAACTCAGCACTCGAGTCTGCGGGATGAAGTGAAGGAAAAGCTGAATGAGTTTATCGGAGACTACAATGTTGATCCCGTTGCTGACTATGTGATGCGTTTGCTTGACCGTGGAAGGCAAAAAGAGGATGTAAGGAATGATTTGAATAGCTTTTCGGGTGATGGCAAGGACTCTTTTGTATCTTGGTTATGGGATCGTTTGCAATTAAACCATGATCTCCATGATCGATATGCAAAATCAACTGAGTCTAATCCTGAAGAAGTGTCTGAGCAAAAACCTCAACCACAGCAGCAGCCATCAGTAGTCCAGCACCCCAAACTCGACCTCAAGCCCAAACTAACGTTGACAAATCTAGCTCGTCCATTGACACAGTCAACTATCTTTTGTGCACTGAACCTTGCAGGAATAGGGTTGCTCAACTCCGGGCTCTTAATTCCAAAATGACCGATGAATACAACAATGCAATGGCTCAGTGCATCAGCATTCGAGAAAGCAACAAGTTACTCAAAGAAAAGGTTGAAGCACAAAAGAAAGATAAAGCTCAGCTCCACCTGATAGTAAATCAACAGAAATGTTGGGTCCATGATTACAAAACAAGATTAGAATAAAAAACCATGGAATGCGACTTGGTAAGAGTTGACCTGGGACTTCTTACTAGAAAATATCAACAAAATGAAGTTAATATAAAGAAGTTTGATACATCCAGCAAGCTTGTTCAAGACGTGTGCAATGTGGAGCTGGCATATAAGGGGAACAAAGGGAAGGGTTTGGGTTTCAATCAGGTAGCCCCACCGTATAATCACAACTGTACAACAATGCCAGAAACCGATGAAGATATTGAGAAAGCACAACATATGGTGTACGGCAAACCCAGTGATTATACACCAGATGCTCGGGAACCATCTGGTGCCGTTGACTCTTCAAATGATTCAGCTGATGAAGAGAGTGCTGATGTGAACAAGACTCCATGTGTGCAAACTGAATAATCTGAACTTTCTGCTACTGATGAAAAGGTTTAGAGCAAGCTAAAAGAGCAGAAAGAGCAAATCAGAGACGAAGAAAGCAGAAGTCCAAATGTCACGGACAATCAAGCTCTCAAAAATCATCAGTGGGCAGCAATAGCCCTCAAAAAGCTAGTGCTGTGAAAAATGCTTTTGTTAAGCCGGTCATTAATGGCAAATGCGAAAAATATGCTTTTGACCGTGCTAGCAAAGCGTTTGGAAAGGTTGGGGAGATTTCTGAAAAAGACTTGCAGTCTAAACAACACAAGAAAAATCAAAAGAAATCTCGACAACAGAAGAAGGCCCTTGCAAATGACAAGTACAAACATCCAAATTCATCTTCGTCTACAAGAAACATGCAAGGATATCAAGCACAGAAGGGAGTAGTTCATCCTTCAAGGCCTGCACGAGCAAATCAAGCTGGTCAGAATGCTTTACATGTGAAAAGACAAACATGCTTCAATTGCGGCATTCCTGGTTACATTGCTTGAAACTGTACACATGGTCCCCATGTTCCGTGTCATGCTAAAAAACAGAAGGTTACACCAAAGAATAATAATATTCCAAGCCGATGAAGGTATCATCACCTAAGGCAATGAAGAATGTGAATTCCAAGGTTAAACCATCTGATGGGATTGGAATGTTGCCAAAAACAAACACAAGGTTGTTCAGAAACAAAAATCTTTTTCTAAAATGACTAAACCTGAAACAGCCAAAGTTGCTCAATCAAAGGCAACTATCGCGGTTGTTAAAATGAAACAGATTTGGAAACCCAAATCCAAATCAGCAGCAACATCACCAATCCTCGAAACAAAGGGGACTTGTGTCTAAAAGAAGCGTCTTATTTTGATGCTTCAGGGAAACCCAGGACCACGATGGCCTGGGTCCCACTGTCTTACTAATCTTTTTATTTTCTCAGGAACAACCAAGGAGGAGCTGTTGACAATCTCTGGAGTGTTGATAGCGGTTGTTCCAAGGACATGAAGGATCACATCTCACTGTTGCAAAAAGGTTCAAATTTTTACGATTGTGATGTTTCCTTGGAGGAGATGAGGTAAGAAAAGATCAACGAAAAGGTACAAATTTGAATTTCTTGCTTTAATTTTGAAATTGATTAGTTCTTAATCTAATGACGGAATGGTTAAGTAAAACAACAAAAATATTTTCCTTTTCCTTTTGTTTAAAACCTTGTGCATATGTCTTCTTTATTAGGTAAATTTATGCATAAAGTATGATGCACAAATTTAGGAGGGAAAAGGGCGATATATGTATATATGTATTGTTTGAGGGGGAGAAAATTAGAAAAATACAGAAACATTATTTGAAAAACAGAAAAATACAAAAATAAAAAGTCATTGGAAATGAAATGAATATTCGTGATAAAGGTTGTGACTGACACATGTAAGGTATCGTAGCTGAAAAAACTGGGATCTAATGTGATATGTCGGTACGCTTACGCTCAAAGTGATTAAAAGATACTAAGTGATACAAACATAACGAACTATGTATCTTGTGGGTAACATACCATCGGCATATGATTTTATGGTCTTAAATCATGTGTTGATAGATAGCCAACATATGAGGTTTCGGGTCTTTATGCTGTTGAGTCATCCGGGGATATCTTGGGTGCCGTTCTGTTGCATCCAGATTATATGCAGACCTAGGCACAGTCAGGATATCTTTCTTAAAAGAGCCAAAATAAAAAGGCCAAAACCTTAAAAGAAAGGAAATCTCATCATGAGAAAATTCCGTGAATTCAAACATACCAAATAAGGTATTTGCCTAACCCTTGCCAGATACTGTTGGTCACTCTGCTGTATGGAAGTACTGACCTGTTCACCAATAGTCTGACGTTATAAAAATAAAGGATGACCTCGGTATACTCACCTGCTACGATGAACCGTTGTGCTTACCTCGATCGCGTGGGTATGTCATGGTATGGGACACACGAGTATCTTAGTATAATACTATCTTAAGCATATCATGAAGTTGAAAAATGAAAGTTGAGCGTTAAAGTTTAAGTGGACAAACATATTGGCAATCACTTAGACTAGTCTAAATAAGTTTGCACTGAGAAATGTTCCTGGGTCCGCCTGAAAACGATTTTGATCCCATTGCAATTGTATAGTTGTAACTATTGAATTAGTTTCTTTGTTTATTTGTGTTTCCATTTATATTCTTATGTTTAAAAATTAACAAAAAAATTAGAAAATTCACAAAATCCAAAAATAGAATGCTTTATTTGTTTTATTAAAAATTATTAACTGTTCTTGAAGATTTGACTAATCATCTAAAGAAGAAAGAAATTTGAATTCTGATCCGAGTACAAGTACTTGGATGTACCAAGTGTTCATGTGGTACTCTCCCTGTTGCATAAGAATGTTTGCTTATAAATTTATGAGAATTGTGCAGATCTTGATTTAGATTAAGAAACAGGGATTGCTGAAAATTAAGATGCTGTTAGTTGCCGACAAAGCATGAAGCATCACAACAACAAAGTGTACCTGAGTCAGAAGAACCAGATGCCAATCATCGTCTGACAGTGATAGTACATTTCAAGAAGTACATATGAACCTGCTTGCTTGAAAGAGAAGAATTAAGAAGAAAAGAGCTTTTGAGATTCCTCCTCTCGCATTCTTTTGACAAAGATGTTTCAAGCAAAGCTGATCGAGATCCTAATATGAGGCTAACAACAAGAGCAGAAGAAAGAGACCCGGTGCTGAGAGTTCGTTGAATAGTGAGGTCCTAAAATATGAGACTGACTTCCACAACAATTACGGCACAACTACAACCATAGATTTTGTTGAAGACATTGCTCTATGAAGACAATTTGATGCATCAGTCTAGGGGGATTGTTAGGAACTAGAACTATGAGACTGAAGCATCAAATATACACAACAGTCTATGGTAGCTAACTGGGCTTAACTGGGTTAGTTTGTGTTAGGTTTGGACCTTTATATGTCATTTGGGATGCCATAGGCCATGTGGGCCAGGCAAGCCCATAGGCAAGCCCATTAGGGTTATGCCTTACCCTAGGTATAAATAGAATGTTATGTCATTTCCTGGGGTTAGATATTTGGAGACTATTAGGTTTTCTCTGGAGAACCTTCATCTTGTACCAGACGGTTTTGCTTATTCAAGTAATAGAATCGTGTGCAAGTGTTAAAGTGAATTCGTATTGTTCTTCATCATTTCAGTTTTTCTCGAAGATCATCAAGTTTGGATTCTGCCCATCCTTGGTGATTGTTTGATATCAATGTTAGATCCGGTTACACGGGACTTACAGGACGTGTCGTAGCCTTGTTACTCAAGTGAAGGTGAAACATAGCTTAGTGGATAGAAATCAACAAGTGAGGGGTGGATTGAAAGTTGGATAGCCAAGGCCTCCATGTAATCACACCTTCACCAAAACACAAGCTTGTAAGCTTGGATGGTTCAACACATGTGGGTTAAGACCCTTAGTAAAACAACAAGTTTAGAGGCATAGTATACCTCTTGATTTTGTATGAAACAAGTCTAGCTAGCTCACTAACCATTGTAGAATCATCATCCGAACTAGATTCTATCAAGATAATTCTTCTGAAAGCTCTCCTCATTTTCTGAAGGTGAACTTGAACTAGTTTTCCCCAAATTCGACTAGGCACTTTCATACTCTGTGCCATCACTTTTCACTTCCAAAAACCTTTTCAACCACTGTTTTAACCACATCAGATTCACATTCAGTGGCTAATTTAGTGTATGATACAACAATGTTCTTGGGCAGCTCATTTTCTTTTCAATTTTCAAATTTAGATTAAGCGCCTTTTCCACCCCTGATGGTTTCTTTCTAGCATAGCTTTCCCACATGGGTGGTGGAACATGGTTGTAACCAACACTTTTGTTCTTAACTCATCTTCTTACTTTTCAATTTTTGGAAGAATATGATCAATGAGATATGAACTAGTGGAATAACTGAGTATCAATTTGTTAATCCTTTCCTTTTCGATTTTCATTTCTTTCAAGCTCATTTTTAAGTTTAACAATTTTGTTTAGATGAATGTTAATTGCCATTTGTTTGTCCATAAGAGTTGCTTTAAGCATTGACAAAGTTGCACTATCTTCATTGTTAACTTTTTCATATTGTTTAATTGCTTTAGATAATTTGTCATAAGCTTGTTTAGTTTCGTTATAGTCACTTCACGAATTATCTGAAAGTTTTTTTAGTTCAGAATAGTGTTTATCTTTCTTGACACATTCCTTGCAAGGTTCTTGGCGTCTCTTGCATGGTTTTCAACCTTAACAACCCGAACTTTGACAACCTCCCTTACCCACTTTTTGACAAATTCAATCACTGACTCTTCCTTGGCATCTCTTGCATGGTTCTTGCCATCATTGCTTTGTTTGCAATCTCTGTCAAATTCTCGGTATTTGTCTCTTTTCCACATCTATTAATTCTACACATTCAGGTTTAGATTCCTCTTCAACTTGCACTTGATAGCTTGAATCAAAATATCCTACAAAAGTTGGAAACATATTAGGTGGAATCAGATTGCTAAAAACATTATGTAATATATTCTCTTCTTCAGCATGTTGTTCATGAACCTATCCTTCAAGAACAGCTTCCTCAAGAGCTTCATCGAATACTTCTTCAAAATAATATTATGTTTCAGGTTCATGCTCTTCAATTAAATCTGTGAGAAGTGCGAGACTTTCGTTTTTAGAAATGTAATTGATCCAGTTAAATCCTTCGTCTTCTTGGGCGACTTCTAAAGCTTTGTCTTTAGCATTAGATGGACCGTGTTCTATTTGAATCATCCTTGAATTTGATTGTGGTGGTGACGGCTTATGATAGATAGCTTTCTTGTAGTAATCATCACCAAAAGGACTTTGATTACTGTTGACTTCTCGGTTAGTACATTCCCGTTTGAAATGTCCTTTCTGTCTACATCTGAAGTGGGTAAATTTTGATTTGTTGAATCCAAGCTTCCCATCCAAACCTCCCAAACTATTTCTTCCCGTAATCTCCATAAATTTCTGAGCTCTGTGGACTATAGAAGCCATGCACCATTTGATGTCAATAAGCTCTAATTCTTCTGAACCTATCCAATCATAATCTTCCTTAGTCATATCAGGATTTCCTATATTCCCAACAACCAGGCTTTCGTAAGATTTAAGAACAGATTCAAGCAATGACATGTGCTGTTTGGCGGTATGTTCATTAAAATCTTGGGTGTTTTGGAGATTCATAGCTATGTTACACTGTAAAATCCTTTTGTTTTAGTTAGATTGACAGATAGTTGACTTTGAAAACTGTTTGAGCTCTATGAAAACTGAGATGTTTTGGGTGAATTTGGTTCAAAGCTAGAAAATGATTGAAAACCGGATTGATTAGAAGATGGGCTTGCAGAACTATCAGCACTGAAGGCGATTTATACTTTGGACTTTGAGTACCAACAGAACTACCTTTAAAGTAAAGGTTTACATCTTGTTGCATTTGAGCACCTTTTGATTTGGCCATCTTCTGCATTTCTAATTCATGACCTTCAAGCTTTTCTATGAACTTTGATAGGCTGTAACCACTATACTATGCACCATTGTTCAGAATCGTCAAGTACGTAGTCCACTCTCCCTCAGGCAAAGCATCTACCAACTTGTCGACTAACTCCTCATTTGTTTTCTGAATTCCCAACTTCTTCATTTGAACAACTAGGTGACAGTAACGCTCGATCAACTACTTCATAGTTTCGCCTTACAAAAGGTTGAAAATATCAAACTCTTTTCTAAGCAGTGCCTTTTTGCTCTTCAATTTGTGAACTTCCCTGGAACTTCAACCTTAATGCATTCCATAATGATTATGAATTATCATCATGCTGCAGCAATGCTAAGATATCTTCTTTGATTGATTGTTGCAATATGCTTATCATTTTCTGCTCATTGACAAATTTTTCTTTTTCAGCTGTTTTGAACTGAGTCAACGTCTTCTCTAATTCATTTTCCCAATTGGTGTGGTATATTTTTCTTCTATAACAAACCAGCAGTTAAAATGGTTCGCTTGCACCCAGTTAACAAGCTGTTCACCCCCAACTGTCATAATCCTCCAAATTCATCAACTTTGGGGGTTTCACCATTGTCCCCTTTTCGTTCTCCAAATTCCAGATTTTGTGTGGCTGCGGCTGATAAATTAACAGTGGACGTAGCAAACACGTAAAATTCGTTCTCCATTTTACCAGCCTGAAACAACATTCAATGCAAAAATGATTAAGATTTCGGTTTGAGTGAAGTAAAAATGTCAAAAGTTTATTTATCTTCATACGAAGGTAAATGATTTTTAAACCTTTGGAACTTCTATCTTCATGCGGAGATAAAATTATCTTCGTGCAAAGGTAAAGTTATGTTTTTACATATTATATTTGAAAATTAGTTCATTTTGACCATGGATTCATTTAAAAAAGTGAAAAAGAAGAAGAATAAGTAGAATAAGAAGTCTTCTAGGTTGAATCTTGAACAATTGTATTCAAATCAGGCTCCCTGAGCTCTGATACCACTTGTAGGATCATTTTGTCCAATAGCAAAGGTCCTTTTTTAAGTATCTAGTCCATATGCGTAGAATTCATATAAATTAGCGACAATTAACAAGATTATTTCATCAATTAATTTATTTCATTCAATGTTTTACAGTTACAAATGACCAGGAAATCCGACAAAACTTCATCGTCTCAGTAGCAAAAGTTCTACACACTAACACCTCTCACTAGCTATATATAAGCATGCTACCTTCGTGTGAGGATAGTTTATCTTCGCACGAAGGTAATATACCTTCGTGTGAAGGTAGACTTCACATTCATGCGAAATTAAATACCACTTGTAGGATCATTTTGTCCAACAGCAAAGGTCCTCATCTGAGTATCTAGTCCATATGCGCAGAATTCATATGAATTAGCGACAATTAACAAGTTCATTTCATCAATTAACTTATTTCATTCAATGTTTTACAGTTACAAATGACCAGGAAATCCGACAAAGCTTCATCGTCTCAGTAGCAAAAGTTCTACACACTAACACCTCTCACTAGCTATATATAGGCATGCTACCTTCGTGTGAGGGTAGTTTATCTTCGCACAAAGGTAATATACCTTCGTGCGAAGGTAGACTTCACCTTCATGCGAAGTTAAATACAAACAACGTAAATCTAACATTTTCGCCCGATTACAAAATACATACACAACCCTAAGATGTAGGCAATAGACATTATGCACCAACACTATGGTACCATAAGATATTACCCTGTTGATGCATATGTATGTTGCCTACGTCATCAAATCATATTGAGTTTGTAATAGTTATAAAATGTTAGATTGAACATTTGAGTATGTAATGTCCACTTTGCATGAAGTGAATGTTCACCTTATACGAAGTGAAGTAGTTCACTCCATACGAAGTGAACTTCACCTCGTATGAAGTGAATACATTAGCCTCTTACAAAGTTAGTCTTCTATGTATAGGTTAGTGATGTTAATGCTAGAAAAAGTTCTTGTAGACTGGACTGCGGAGCTCTATCCGAGTGTTTTCTGGATCTTGTACACGTTGAACTATTAATGAAAATAGATAATTGATGGAATATAATCTTGTTGAACATGTCGCCTAAACTCAAACGGAATCCGCACATTATGAACTAGGTTATTCAAGTTAGACCTGAGCTATCGGATCCTATAACGGACCTACAAGTGCTCAAGAATGTTAGATTGAATATTTGAGTATATAATGTCCACTTCGTACGAAGAGAACTTCACCCCGTATGAAGTGAATACATTAGCCTCGTACGAAGTGACTCTTCTATATATAGGATAGTGATGTTAGTGTAAGAAAAAAGTTCATGCAGACTTGATGGCGGAGCTCTATCCGAGTGTTTTCTGGATCTTGTACACGTTGAACTATTAATGAAAACATATAATTGATAGAATATAATCTTGTTGAACTTGTCGCCTAATCTCAAATGGATTCTACACATTCTTGAAGAGGTTATTCAAGTTAGACCTGAGCTATCAGATCCTAGAACGGACCTACAAGTGGTTTCAGAGTAGGAGGGCCTAATTTGAAGACATTTTTTTTCTTTTTGTCATTTCCCGGACATTGAACAGACATAATGGACTGATATTTTCTAGGACTGTTTCAAATTGACTAATAACAAACCTTTTAAAAAATCAAAGCTAAAAACAATCGAAATCAGGTCAAAAAATCCAAAAAACGTGAAATCGTTAACTCACTTCGTACGAGTTGATACCCTCACTTCGGACAAAGAGAGCATCCACTTCGCATGAAGTGACATTTTGCTGATATTGAAATTCTCACTTCGCACGAGGTGGACTCCAACTCGCATGAAATGAACTTTAATATGTTTTTTTGATTGTTTGAAGTTTCTATTCGCACGAAGGGGTTCATATCGTACTGAGATCACTTCTCACAAAGCTTTTTGTGTTCAAAGTTTTTGAAAATTGGATAACGATGAAATTGATTTTGATGAAGAAATTGATGATGAAATTCTTGCTGAGATTGTTTATGAAATATCTTGTTCAGAAGAAGATGAGGCGTTTAGAATGTATATGTATTCTCTAGATCATAATTCTGTTTCAAGTACATATTTATCTATAATCAAGGTCATAGTACACATAGTGAAAAAGAAAAGAAACATTTCACAGAAGCAAATAATGATGATTGTTCAAATGTTGTTTTTGATGAAATTCAAGAAAATACTAAGCATAGCTATGTTTCTGGAGAAGAGTTTCTTCATAATGCTTTTAAAGCATTTATGTCACCTAATGTTTATAATTCTTTTGCAAATGCAAGTCTCTTCAGAGAACAAAAACAAAATGTAAAATATGACGAAGAGATGGAACAATCTAAAGAGATGTTACGATAGAAAAATATTGTTTGATTGGTTAAATGAGGATGAAGAAATTTTTAAAGCTGATCAGGAAATCAATGGTAAGAAATTCCAAGAATAAAAGAAAATTGAAAAGATTGAGATAGAAAAATAGTGTACAACAGTTTAGAACCTTGCAAGTCATGAGGTAAGAAAGATGAGAGATATAGAGAACTTAAAAGTCATATTGATAATCTTGCAAAAAATATTTAGAATCATGCAAGTCGTGCGCTGTAAAAGACGAAAGACATAAGGAGTTAGAACATCATACTTATACTATATCAAGTGATTACAAAGAAACGAACGAATCTTACGAAAAATTGAGCAAAACCATTAAACAAGTCATGAAGACAGTGCTACACTTTCAATGCTCAAGGCAATAGTAATGGACAAACAGATGGCTATAAATATTAATCTTGACACGATTATCAAACTGAAACAAGAGCTTGAAACTATGAGAATAGAGACGGAACGGGTTGACAAGGTGCTCATCAGTAATTCAACGTCTTCATATGTGATCATATTCTTCCTAAACAACCAGATAAATTAATAAGGAATAAAATGAGTATGGTAATCAAAACAGGGATCCGATTTATCATCAAGTTCCACCCCGATGTGGGAAAGTTATTCAAAAAAAAAAACACTTCAGGACGGGGTGGAAAAGGGCTCCATTTAAAACTCAAAACTTAACAAAAAGACGAGCTGCCTAATAACATCAAGTAACCTATGATTGTGGATCCGAAGTGGTTAAAAATGTGGTCGAAAAAGTTTTCGGAAAAGAGGAAAAAATGAAGTCAAATTCTTGCTATAAAAATGAAGAAAGTTTTCACAAGTCTTATCTTATAAAATCAGAACATGGTTTGAATGATGATCCTAAAGTTGTATTCTGATGACAAATTTCCGATTCAGAACATAAATCTTGAAAAGTAACAGAGTTTTCTGATTAATTGAAATCAGTCTATCTGAGCTGAAGAATCTGAATATTTCTTCATATTCCAAATCTAATAAAAAAAGCAAAGAATTATCCAGAAAATAAAAGAAAAGGTTTAGGATATGTTAAGAAAAATAATAACAAGTTTCAAAAACCACACCTTTCAAAAAATATGAACTTTGTTTTCGGAACAAGCTTAGACAGAGGAAAAGAAAGTTTAAGTAAAGAGCAATGAAATGAAAAATTTTATGCTGAAAAACAACAAAGGGAACAGGTTAAGAAATTCTCTGTTGAAAACGACGGTAGGATGTGATTTCGATGTAACGAGGTTGGACACATTGCTAGACGATGTCTACATACTAAATCTGAACTGTTCACGATGTTAAGAAGGATTCTGGAGATTTAAAGCAAAAATCATCACTGATGTTTGTACCAACACAGGTTTGGAAACAATGTAAAGAATCCGCAAACAAACTGAAACTAGTAAAAATAAGGTTCTCAAATTTTGAAACTGGTGAATCTTCAAATAGTAAAAAACAAAAAGATTTGTTGATGCGTTATGTCTACTGCCTACGTCTAGGATGTGTCTGCATTGTTTATAGAGCGTTAATGTTGAATGTATATCTGTTAAAAGTTTATTTTATACTTTTTAAATGATTCGTATGAGCGAGTCAAGGTGGCTCATACGAGTGACTCTCAGTCGCTCGTACGGATCAGCTCCTCGTACGAAGCACATCTCTGTTTAACACGCACTCCAGTACGAGTCATGTCGACCAAAAAATAGAGGAGTGTTGTCTCAGAGCTAAGGCCCTGCTAGTTTGTTTACTTGCGTCTGTACTTTGCACATCTTTGAATACAACAGAGCAGTTAAACAGTAAGTTCTATATTGTTTGTTTGTCAACCTCTCTAGCAATGAATTCTTCCTTTGCTAGTTGAGTTAGATCAGATCAGTTGCTCATCAGAGGAGCCCGATCCTCGTTCAGAAGTGGTATCAGAGCTTTGAGATCTGATCTACTGAAAAACGACAAGTAATTGCAGGCTATCAACTAATTCAGACTTGGATTCATCTTCTTCTTCTACACATTCCCAAACTGAACTGGATTTTGGACTGATTTTGGAGGAATTTACGGACGAAATGGACTAGGATTCTTGGAATTCACGTTAAACTACATTTTAATCAATCCTTAACAAATTCAGACCTAAAATCGGACTTAATCATGTCGAAATCGGTAAAATTCATCCGTTTGGAAACGTAGCTGTTTTGTACGAGTAGAAGGACCACTAGCACAAACAACTTTCTTAAAATTTGAACCTTTCGTATGAACAAGTTATCAGAAGTTTCTAAAATTTACAAAGTTTCAAAATTTACAAGTGTGATTCGCAAAAACTTTACATCCGTAAGAGCATATCACTCGTACGAACAAATCTTGATCACTCGCACGAACTACTGGTTCGCAAGAGTAATTGTGTTGTGAAAATCATCTTGTTTTTGCTAAGTTCTGGTTCGTACGAATGGATCTTATTCGCAGAATTGTCTGTCATTCGCACGAAGGAATTTTCCTCACTAATCAGTTTTTTCAAAAAGTTTGTTTTTGAATTTTAATAGAAAATGTTTGTAGAATTTTACAACGCTTTTGCTACATCGGCTGTTACGAACACAACAGCACAGAACATCAATCTCGAAAAAGAGATGGGGATCATGACCAAACCGCCAAAGTTAATGAACTTAGAAGACTTCTATAGCTGGAGTGTGCGATTCATGAATTGGGTGCAGGCTAATCACTTTACTTGCTGGTTCGCGATTGAAGCTAAATACTAAGCGCCGGTAGGAGAAAATGGCCTCGAGAAAACTCTCGCTCAACTTTCAGATGTCAAAAGGGAAAGGTTCATCAACGATAAGAAAATGATGAATGTTCTGCAGCAGTCCATTAACGAAGACATTCTTGCGTTACTTCAACACGATGATGATGCTCAATCATTGTGGACTTCTCTCCGTTTAAAGTTTCAAGGAAGTGCTCAACTTCGCAAGAGTAAAAGGCGTTGCTTAGCAAAGAGTTTGATATCTTCACGCTGATTAAAGGTGAAACAGTGAAGCAATTGATAGAGAGATACTGTCATTTGGTGGTTCAGATGAAAAGGATGGGAATTATAAAGACCAACAACGAACTTGTTTATAAGTTGGTTGATTCTCTTCCACAAGGAGAATGGTCTACTTATCTGACCATACTGAAGAACGGAATTGAGTACTGAAATTTCTCATTACCGCGTTTTATAGAAAGGCTGGAGGGACACGAACTCGAAATGCAGAAGATGGCAAAGAATAAAAACCGTCCAAGTACAACAAGATGTTTATCTGTACTTCAAGAACAATTATGCAGCTCAAATTTAGTCACCAAAGGTCCAGACAGCTTTCAGCGCCTTTAGTTCGCAAAGTTCACCACCATCAAACAAGAACAATGGCTTTCAATCCTTTCAATCAGTTGATCCTAACACGCCTTCAAGCCAACAATCATCTTATGGTTCATATCAACCCCTGATCAACCAGATTACATCATCTCATCCTAAACAAAGATTCTTGCAGTGCAACATTGTTATAGATTTTCAGAATGCGCAAAATTTTGATGAGAAAACCGCGAAGCAGCATATGTCTTTGCTAGCTTCAGTGCTCGAGTCTTATGATAGTCTAGTCGCGGGAAAATCAGAAACTCAGAAATGACGCGAGAAGATTATGATCAAATAGATCCGGTTGAGATGGAGCTGATTGATGTCAAGTGGTGTATGGCATCGATTGTTTGTCGCGCACAAAGATTCATCGAGATAACAGGAAAAGATAACTTGGGAGGTCTAGATGGAAAACTTGCTTTAAATGTCGGGAGAAAGGACACTTCAAACGTGAATGTGCAAACAGAGAGGTTCAAGGAAACCATAACCCTTTCGCCGATGATTATTACAAGAGAGCAATCTACCATCGTCCCCAGCCAAGAACACGAATGGTGCCGATTGAAGACAAATAGCCAGAAACCAAAGATAAAGCACTGGTGGTTACTCAAGAAGATGAGGGCTTCAACTGGAATAATACATCTCAAAGGGAGAAAGCTTGGCTTTGGTTGCTGAGATTATAGAGGAACCTGAAGAAGAATCAGGGGCATCTTTTGACGAGTGTCCTGATGATGATGATTTCTATTATCACACTTCGTCAGAGGAGGAGGAACTTTTGACAGTTCGTTCAAACACCTTTTGCCTAATGATATTTTAAAAACTTTTGCAGAATATTTTGCACCAAGCTAGCATTCATCAGAAGAAGAGCAAAAGAAGCCAGTTGATGAGGAAAACGCCAATGAGAAGATTGAGAAGTTGTCAGAAGACATCATTAAAGCTTGCATGGCAAATGGCAATGATGTAAATGAGTCAATGTCTGAGTCTGTGGATGAAAAACCATGTTTAAAATGTGCAGAGCCGTGTGGTGATTGTCTTGTAAAAGATACACGATTTGCTAAACTTCAAAGTTTAACAATCAATTTGTCTAGTGATTACAAATCCACTAGTGCATCTGTTAAACAATATAATAAAGCACTCAGAGAGAATGACGTAACATTTATGATGCTTAAAGCAACAGTGATGGACAAACAGATGGCTATTAACATTCATTTGAACACTATTGCTGAGCTCAAAAGTGAGCGTGAGAAAATTAAAATTGAATCCGAATGGGTTAACAAACTGTTAATCAATTATTCAACAAGCTCGTACGTCATCGATCACATTCTGCCCAAAATCGAAAAATGATGATGAATCTAAAAATGATGAAATTAAAAGTGTGAGTTACGATCGTGTTCCACCACCCATGTGGAATAGTTATGCATGCAAAAAGCCATTTGGGGTGGAAAAGGCGCTTAACCTAAAGTTGAAAACTGAACCGTCTAATGAGCTGCCTTTGGATATCGACGTAACTTACACTAAATCTGAAGGTGAATGTGACTCTGAAGTGGTAAACACAGTGGTTGAAAATGTGTTAAAAATGAATCTGAAAATTATGAGTCTGAAAAGTCTGCAAAATTTGCGAAGTCTGAGTCTGATGATATATCGGAAGATAGTTTAAATATTGATTCAAATGTCATAGTTTATAAAAATGAAAGGATCTGATAAACTATTTTTAGATGAGGACTTTGCTATCCAAAATGTGAACATGGATCGAGCGGATAAAATGTTGAAGCTTATGGAGGTAAGTCATGTTAATTTAGATAAACATGATGTATCTTTCTACTCTAAATCAAAAAGTAACAACCGACCCTACTATCATAGAAATAGAGATTATCTTGAAAATAAAAGGGCAGGTTTTGGCTTCCAGAAGCAACATATGAACAACAAGTCCCAAAAACTAAACTTTACAAAGAAAATTAACTTTGTTTTCGGGACAACAACTGAGAAAGAAAAGGAGATCATAGGGACTCAATCAAATGATGATTTTCTTAAAGAAAAAGAGAAAAAGAAACAAGTTTTGGATACCTTTGTTCAAAAGGACAGCAGGACGTGTTTTAAATGTAAGAAAGTTGGGCATATCGCACGATATTGCTCACAAATAAGTCCAAAACCTGTTTCTCATCCTAAAAAGTTCACTAAGGATGAAAAGAAAAAAGCACCCATGATTGTGCCAAAACAAATCTTAAAAAGAAACAACGAATCCCACAAAAATGTTAAACCATCTATTCAACGTCAATCTAAATTTGAAATTGGTGGAACATCAAACAAAAATCATCAAGTGGATTCAAAATTTTATGTTAAAAAGGCTACACTTGAAACGCAAAAATGGGTTGCTAAAGTTAAACCATCCAAAGTTAAACCGAGCTTAAAAATATTGATAAAAACAAAGTGGGTCCAAAATTCAACATTCCAAACCCACCCAAGACCAAACAGGCTTGGATTTCTTTGTTTAAATAGTCTCTTCATTATGTGTGCAAGGGCTCCAGCGTGCGATATTGTCAAAATGGATAATGGACAGTGGAGCTTCTCGCCACATGATAGGAATGCTTGCGTTGCTCAATGACGTTAAAGCTATCCGTGGAGGGTATGTAGGTTTTGCTGGAACATAGGGAGGCAGGATTGTTGGAGAATGGATTCTCACAAATGGAGTTGTTTCATTTTATAAAGTGAATTATATTGCTGAGCTTGAAAACAGTCTACTTAGCATCTCGCAAGTTTGTGACAAGAAGTTCACGACGCATTTCAACGATAAAGAATGCTTGATCTTAAAACCCGGTTTCAAGATTCCGGAGGAATGAATCCTAATGCTTGCTCCACGAGAGAATGATTTATATGTTCTAGATATGGGTATCGCTTCTACCACGTCAAAGAAAGTTCAATGATTTGTATCTAAAGCTACCGAGAAAGAGTCGATTCTATGGCATCGGAAGATGGGGCACATTCATCTAAGAAAAATGAACTATCTGGTGCATAACGACCTAAAGGAGGGTGTATATTTGAAGAATTTTCAACTATCTGATGATTGTCTGAGCTGCAAAAAGGGAAGCAGGATAAGAAATCACATCCGAGAAAGGTGTTGAATTCTATAAAGTTACCACTAGAAAGGCTACACATGGATCTATTTGGACCAGTCAACGTCAAAAGTATCTCTGGTGATCTATACTGCCTTGTCGTTACAGATGATTATTCGTGATTCTCATGGGTTTCCTTTCTGGAGAGTAAAGATGAAACGTTTGAAACTCTTATAATCCTCTTCAGAAAACTTGACAATCTATATCACTTGTCAATCAAGAGAATCCGCAGTGCCAACGGAACAAAATTCAAGAACAAGAAGATGCTAGAATTCTTCAATGAAAAAGGGATTCTTCACGAATTCATTGCCCCATATACTCCTCAGCAAAATGGAGTAGCTGAACGTAAGAATCGCACACTGATTGAGACTGCCAGAACAATGTTAGCTGATTCGAAATTACCCATCAGTTTCTAGAGTGAAGCAGTCACATCAGCATGTTATACCTTAAATCGTGTGTTAATAGTTAAGCCTCACAACAAAACGTGTTTCGAGTTGCTAAATCAGCGAAAGCCCAACCTTGCATTTCTAGAACCTTTTGGATCTCCATGTACTGTATTGGACCCGGATGGTAAATTTGGAGCCAAATCCTGGAAGAATTCTTCGTCGGTTACGTTATTCCTCAGAAACGTGTTTTCTTGCCGAGTCTGAACCAGGTCATTCTAGCATAACACGTTGATTGTCAAAGATATACGACGCCAATGCAGAAACCTAAGGATCAATGGCTGTTTAACTACGATGGATTGTGGAATTCATTCGACCTACCAGATGTGCCATCAGATGAAGAACTTGTTATGCTCTTTCAACAGCACAAATATCTACACAAGAACAGTCTCTAGACCGTTGGTGATTTCTACATCGCTTCCTGTCAACGCATCTGATGTCGGTCAAAGCTCTTCTCAACAAGTTCCTGTTCCTGCACCAAATGTCACTACTGCCGAATCATCTGCCCAACCGAATGCTGATGCTGACTTTGATCGGGAACCAACTTTCAAAGTTGGTAGATCCAGTTCCAATGAAGGTTCTAAACAGATTGAAAGCTTCTTGAACAAACAGGCTGCTCAATCTAATGCCAGGAATGAACCTCTTCGTCTGTACCAGTAGTCGATGAAGTTCTTATGAATTTGCAACCGCAAGTAGATGTGCCAACCGAAAGTGATGCCTAGGACGCTTTCATATCATCCGTGAGAACATTATAGGCAGCTTACAAACCGGAGTGCAAACTCGCAATCAGATCAACAAGGATCTAAGTTGTTTTTATACTAGTATTGCTCCACTCCAAACCCAACTTTCTAATAGTTGTTTTGTTTCTCAGGTTGAGTTGGGAAGCTGGAAAGATGCGTTAAAAGAAGAAAGTTGGGTGGATGTGATGCAGGAGAAATTGCTTCAATTCCAGAAACTTGAGTCTGGAAGCTTGTTGACCTACCAGATCATCACAAAAAGATAAACACTCGATGGGTCTTCAAGTGCAAACGTGATGATAGGGGTGTGGTAGTGCACAACAAAGTTTGACTTGTGGTTCAAGGTTTTCACCAGCAGGAAGGGATAGACTATGCCGAAGTCTACGCCCCAGTTGCCCGTCTTGAAGCGATTCGCATATTCTTGGCCTTTGCCTCATGGAAAGGGTTCAAGGTGTACTAGTTAGATGTTAAATCTTCTTTCGTATATGGTAAAGTTAAATAGGAAGTGTATGTCGGCCAACCACCAGGGTTTTTCGATCCAGTGCACAAAGACAAGGTCTACCTTCTAAACAAATCTTATACGGTCTTCATCAAGCCCCGAGAGCTTGGTATGAAACATTGTCAAGTCATCTTCTAAACAACAGCTTTATTAGAGGAACTGTAGATTCTAATATTTTTACCAAGGAAGTGGATGGGTATTTAATCATTGTACAGATATATGTGGATGATATTGTCTTTAGATCGAAAAATGATAAGCTGTGTAAAGACTGAAGAAGTCATGAAGCGCAAATTCAAAATGAGCGCGATGGGGGAGATGAAATTCTTTCTAGGACTTCAGGTCGATCATTGCCTGATGGTATCTTTATCCATCAGACGAAGTATGTTCATGACGTATTGGAGAAATTCAATATGACATGAGCAAAACCAGCATCTACCCGTTAGCTTCAAATCATGGTATTTCTCCAGATCTTATTGGAGAAAGAGTTGGTGAAACTTTTATCGCTCCATGATTAGATCCTTGATGTATCTTACCGCTTCTCGACCTGATATCATGTATCCAACGTGCTTGTGCGCCGTTATCAGTCAAGTCCAAGAGAATCTCACCTGCTTGCTGTCAAACGCATTATGAGATATCTGAAGGGTTCTCCAAGCACCGGCTTGTGGTACCCTAGACATGATGACTTCAACATTGCAGGATACTCGAATTCTGATTTCGGTTGTTGCAAACTAAATACCAAATCTACAACAGCCGGCTGCTAGTTCTTCGGACTCGTTTGGTAACGTGGCAATGCAAGAAACAGACCATGGTCACTCTCTCTACTTGTGAAGCTGAATACGTTTCAGCATCCAGCTGTTGTGCCCAGATTCTCTGGATTCAACAGTAGATGAGAGACTTCGGACTGCAATTTCTTGATACGCCAATATATGTAGACAGCCAGGCCGCGATCGATATCACAAAAAACTCATGCCCACACTCACGCACTAAACATATCGAGATTCGACACCACTTTATCCGTGACTGCTACGAGAAAATTTTGGTAAAGTCGAAGACAATACACCCAAGACTGAGAAGACTTGGGTATCTCTATTCAACTTTGTTTGTGTTTGTGTGCATGAACTTTCAAGATAAACGTAAATCATGGAGAATGAATTATGTGGCACATGATGAAGAATTTTTTCAGGATTAATATGAAAATATTCAGAGGACCATGAAAACTTTGATAAAAATGTTTCCTATTTTTTTAAGAAAATTTTGAAAAATATTAAAATATCACAGAACCCTTGCTGTTGAATAGACAAAACTAATTGAAAATACAAAATATTTGAAAATCAAAAGTTTCAAAGCTTTGTCATCTTGAGGGGGAGAGAGCATAAAAGAAAAATTATGATGCAATAATGGATGGAGAATTGAAGTGATTCTCATCGGTCGGTCAATGTTTCTTCTTTAAAACAAAAATCCAAAAATATGTTTTTGATTTTAGGGGGAGAAATGTTTTTGAAAAATACACAAACATACTAAACTTTGAAAATGTACAAAAACATGAAAAAGATAAAAGAGTTTTCGTGTAAAAGGAGGAAACAATAGTATATCACTAGACTATCACAGTATCCTAAAGAAATGTAGTTCAAAATGTTTAAACAAGTCTCACTAATGATGTGCCAGTAGGCTTCGCACCTTCAATAGAATGTGTCTGAGATATAAACATAAAAAAACTTCTTAATGAGTGGCTTAACATCTCTCGGATATATGGTCTTAGTACACCAAAATTTCGTTTGAGAGATTGCCGGATTCTGAGATACTAGGTCTTTATTGATAATTGATATCTGGGGTATTATACAAGTTCTTCTGATTTTGCGTTAGCAACGGCCTAGAACTTGTAGAATACTTTTGTTTTTAAACCCGAAACTGAAGCATATTGAAAGTATCGAAAGATCTAACAATTGCAGTGAAAAGATTCCAAAATTTGGAACACACTTTTAAGTCGAGCCTTCACCTCTCTGTCTATACGTGGTACTAACCTGAACTCTCAAGGTCTCGCAAACCCAGATACAATATAAGTTAGATATATTCACCTATAAGATGAAATCCATGAAATCTTGATATGGGAGTATATTCTGAAGTGGGAAACACTGTTAAGTCAAGTTCTAAGACATCTAATTAAGATATCTCAGAGCAATTGAAAATATGTAGAGGTTTAAATAGATCAGTATGCTGACAATCTAAGTGAATTTGTTTGAAACATAAAGTTTTATCAAGATCAATGGTACTGGTGATTTGTCTCAAAACTGATATGATCCTCTAACACAAACTCACAAAAAATGTCTGTGAATTTGTTTGTACATAGCTTATATTTCGTTTCAGAAAAACTCAACAAGATTTTCAGAGTGTTTTAGCATGAACTTTGGAAAATACAAAAAGATTTTGTTTCTATTTTAGTTTTGACCATTGATGATAGAAAGCTATT
The DNA here is from genome assembly GCA_947069175.1 of Scalesia atractyloides. Classification (NCBI taxonomy): domain Eukaryota; kingdom Viridiplantae; phylum Streptophyta; class Magnoliopsida; order Asterales; family Asteraceae; genus Scalesia; species Scalesia atractyloides. The sequence continues at coordinate 45,339,146 of CAMTDV010000022.1, forward strand.
ATTCAAAATCTAAAGTGTTAAACAAAATTTGAAATGAGAAATTGTTCTGAAATAATAAAAGTTCATTAATGAAACTTATATTTGATAAATACATAAGTTTGTTCACAAAGTGATCAACCAAGGTCATTCATTTGAGCTTGGTAAATAAAGCAGATAACCAGGTCATTAACTTGGACTTGGTTAACTAAGAGTGTTGATAAACTTGTTAAAGTGTTTAAAAACTAAAATCTTTATTTGAATGATGATGAGATTAAACAAGAAGCTTAAAGAAAGGGAGAGCACAATTGACACGTTGATCAAAGAAAAAGAAGCTAAAAAAAGATAGGGGGAGCATGTTGATGATTTACGTCTACTATTCAAGCTCAAAGTAAAAGAGAGAATGTTGATGTTATATGATGACCAAGAATGTTAATTTTATTCAAGAATGAAGAAATTTAGAGCTAGTCGAAGACTCTAAAGCTTAAAAGAGTATTCGAAAACAGTGGCAACATCCAAGGGGGAGATTGTTGATGCATATGTCTATTGCCTACGACATCGAATCATATTGAGTCTATAATAGGGACAGAATGTTAGATTGATTATTTGAGTATGTAATGTCCACTTCGCACAAAGTGAATATTCACCTTGTACGAATTGAAGTGTTCACTTCGTTCGTAGAGAACTTCACCTCGTACGAAGTGAATACATTAGCCTCGTGCAAAGTGAGTCTTCTATATATAGGCTAGTGATGTTAGTGTTAAAAAAAGTTCGTGTAGACTTGTCGGAGGAGCTCTGTCTGAGTCTTTTCTAGATTTGTACACGTTGAACTATTAATGAAAACAGATAATTGATGGAATATAATCTTGTTGAACATGTCGCGTAATCTCAAACGAATTCCACACGTTATGGACTAGATTAATCAAGTTAGACCTGAGCTATTGGATCCTAGAACGGACCTACATACCAGTCATCGTGATCAAAGTTAATGAATTTTTCTTTGTCGAGTTCAATGCACCATCAAGTTTCATACAAAATGATATAAAACCATATAAATTGATATAAAACCATATATGTTGTTTTGAAATCTGAAAATAGTAATAGACACGTACAAATCACCCCAAAACATTAGAAAAACATAAAAGAGGGGAACTATTTACTCACTGGTTCTGTAGATGTCTTGTTCAATCGAGTATCCAAAGCTCAAGTGTTTCTTAATTATGCATTTGTTATATAGTTAGTGTGTATTGTGGCTTAATGGAAGAATAGATAGAATGTGGTCTATTAACCAAACAAGCAAAGAATTTCATATGATAGGTTTATTAAACCTTACATTATGATTGGAAAGTGTCTAATGGTGTTTTGAGCCGTTCAGACTTGTTAAAGTGGTTTAGGCCACTTTAAAGGGTCGTATACGTATTATGGGTATGGATGGTCGAATTAGTCCTATGACAAGGCCGATTGTCAAAACATGTTTATGATGTTGTATGATCAGTTTCATTGTCAGAACTATTGCTCATGTAGGTTTAAAAGTATTTTACGCAAAAAGGGTATTTTTGACATTTTAAAATTGTACAAAGTTGACTCGTCATTTGACTATCCAAATAGAATGACCATAAGTTATAACCTCAGAGGTTATTCCCTATATTACTATGGTCATATGAATGGGCTTGGTCGGATCCTAAGGTTAACCAAACGGGTCAGAATCGAAAGTCCAAGCAAAAGTCAAACTGCTTGGCTTTCGATACAGAAATGAGCTCTAAACCGAGTATGATGAGTTGAGCATGTTAAAATATGTTATATTATTCATACAAACTGATATGATGTCAAAATATTTGGTTTTGATAGTTTAAAGTTCAATTATGAAATATGTATATTTACTAGTTTTTACTTTTAAATATACATGCTTGACTAATCATTTCCCTATTGAACGTGATTATCAAAAGGTATGATCATAGGAGAATCATGCCAACGTTATTACTATCACGTAGGAAAGTTCGGATTGAACTTTGACTTGACCATGGTGGTTAGAATAGAAAGTCAAACGAATAGCCAAACTGTTGAACTTTATGTTGAAAACTAGCTAAATAATTGAAATTGAGCAAAACAGGAAGACTTACTAAACTTAAGGACTTTTAAGAATGATGGAAGTTGCTCCAAAACTCCAGGAAAGCTCCTAAGAACAGAACTTGAGTGAGTTTTGAAGATGTGAGTTTGAATGAACTCATGAAGGCTATTTTTAGTGCATCAAGAGGTCCCAAATCATGAAAGTGTTGCCAAGAATCATTAGAAGCTCATTAGTGTCACCTAAGGTGTCACAAGGAGGAGAAAAAGTGGAAAATACTGGACTAGGTGGCAGAAATTTAGTATAGGTGGCCAAACTTGGTGATCAAGGAAATTTTCTGCATCTGGGCACCCCTTACGGACCGTAACCAAATCCTTGCAATCCCTAAGGCACTCTTACGCCAAAAATTTTGCTATTTTGATAGTTTTGGCCCTTGGACTTGTATTATCACTTTTTGACATTCTTAACGCTTCTAACTTGTTACTTAATCTATATGAAAGGTATTTAGGGTATATGTAAATTACATATTTGTTTTGGAATGTACTTTACGTTAAAATAATTTCGCTCGAACATTAGTAAACGAAATATTCATGAAAGAAAAGTTTTCCAATGCTCGAATTTCCATTGGGGCTGCACGTCTGTTCAGCAAAATCTAACACTAAGTCCTCATGATAATTTATACAAACACGCCTGTACCTTGTGCAAACTAAGCTTACTTTCGTGCGGACGTGACTACATCCGTACGGATGTACAATATATACAAAAAATACGAAATCTAACAAATTATCCAATTACTGACTCCACACGACTCGATGACGTAGGCAGCACACATTATGTATCAACAAACTCCCTTTGGATTAAAAAATAATAAAATAATAAAAGGGGAGAGTTGCCAAGGAATCAAACCATTTTTGAATCGATTAAGGAATAGAGAACTGAACCTGAACCCCAGTTAACCCAATGCCCACAAGCTAAAGTGCCATTCCTGATCCAATTTCACAAGATGCCCCCGAATTCACGGTGCTGACACAGAGATAAACATTCCTAAATTTTTCTCATCTGGATCACAACCAGAAAGTTCAAGTGGAGCTCGATTCGAAGCTAGCAGCTCCAGTAGTGGGTTGAATGAGCAAGATGAAGCTGCGATGAGAATAGCTGCTGAAAAATGAAGTTTATTGAGCAACATGATAGTGAAGATGATGAAGATGTGGATATCAAGAAGCTGCAAAGAAGGGTAGCGATACCGGAGTAAGACGTTGCATTAAAAGATGCCCAAATATCATCTTTACAAAATCATGTGACTATCAATGACAAGCGATCGAGCAACTTCAAGGTGACGTGAGCTTATTAATGGCAGAAATTTATGAAATGAAAGCAAAGTTGCAAAAGAAATTTGGCAGTGAATTTGTAGATAAAGATGAAGATCCTTTGAACGTTGCACATCACGAACGTACTTCTGAAGAGAAAGCCATAGCCGATGCTGAAAGAGAAGCTGGTTTAAATTCCTATCTAGCTACGGAGCAAAAAAAAGAAAAGAAAGCAAACGCAAAAGAAGCAAAGCAACAAGAAGATGCTCATCATGAAAAACCAAGATCTGAATCCTCTCGATGAAAACTTCCAGCCGAAAGATCCAAACAAAGTGTTTGATCGTTACATAAGGGAATTTGGATCAAGCCTCTACGACAGAGTCGGCAACAAGTCTGAAGTCATATGCTGGAGATATGATCATGACAGAAAAGTTATGGTTGGTGACTAGAGAGAGTGGACATAGAGAATATGATGCCAAGTAGTCGCAGTTGAATCATGGACCAAGATTGATCTGAAAATCTCTTACGAGCTCCTTATTATAATTCAGATCTTAATCAATGTGGTCCTAGATGGGCATTTCACTCCAAGCTGAGCATGAAGTAACTCACGACTTTCCTACTATGAAAACAACCGAATCTTATATCAAGAAGAATCTTGGTATCCGTGATCCACATAACCACAAACGCACGCAATCAGTCATCCGGCCTCCAACTGATAAAGAGAAAGTGATTCCAGTTGCCCCTAGATTTTAAAAAGGAGTGCTAAAGAACTTTTGCTACTGGGCTTACGATCAAAAGATGGCAAATTCTGTAATCGTAACTAAAGAAAAGGCATTTCAATTGGCTGACATGTTGGAACTTATCAGTTTCTACAAGGAAGATATCAAGATCATGGGTCAACATCAAATGCACACAAACGATAAATATGAAGCTTGTGCAAAATCCTGGACTAGTGTTGTAGCAAATGTGATCAACAACAAGCTTTATGCAAATCCAAGTCCACTATATGGAAGTAGCGGAGCTAGCAGATCCTGAAGCAGCAAGCCACACTAATGCAGTATACCTTGTGGGGAGATTCCTAGGCCCTAATTAAATTTATGCATTAGTTACATTAGTGGTGTGGGCTACATTGTAATTGTGGGCTTGGGGATGGCTTTTGGGGCCTAAGGTTTAGGTTAATGGTGCACTAACCTTCTAGTATAAATAGATAATGTTGTATTGGGGTTAGTGGCTTTGGTGGTTTCATTTCACTTGTATTAGACAAATTCCAAGATTTTTATGCAAGTTGGTCTTTTTCTATTTAATCTTCTTTCTTATATCTAATTCATAGCTTGTTTGTGTGATTCTGCCAGCAAACAAGCCTCATGTGATATTGTAGATCCGGTTTTCGGGACTTACACCCTTAGATGATGCCGCATTCTCGATCAGTTTTCAAAACTTCAAAATCTCTAACAACCGAAGAAATACTTCTTAACCCGTTGACGTTTAAGCTCAAAGAAAGTCGTCGGTGTCTAATCAGTCAGTGGCACGTTCTTCATAAACTGATATATGCTAATCGATGCCTTTTTCATTCGTTCCTTAAGTCTTTAATCCTTTCGAACTTCCTTCATGAACCCCTTTCTTTCAATATCTCTCCATGTTGTGTTCCACATCTTTCCCGAATTAATCTTGTAGGCGTAGCATACTTTAATGACATTCTGGTACTGCATAGCTTGTACTATATCTTGTACTTGATAACAGATCTTGTCGTAGTATAAACATTCTACATCTTTCTCGATAGATTCACAGCCACATAGGATCTAAAATCCTTATCTCTTTCCACAAACCATCAGTATTTAACATAATCACTGCTGCACTAGTCACTCGATCATAATCCCACCATCTGATATCCTTATGAAAATCTTGTTCAATCTTCATTAGAGGCATATCTTCATGGCTCGAAGACGTTTAACAATTAAGGTCACATCAGGCAGTTGTGTTATCACATCAATCTTTATTATTCTTTTAGGATAGTATAGTTTTCATGTCGGAATATTGTGACATGCTTCATATCTTAACCTTCCACAACTTTAGATCACCTGGTTTCATCTAGATGTTAATCAATTTGTTTGGCACAACTCCTACACATCCCACCATGGTTGAGTCTTTATATCTTGCAAATATCAGAAGTATTGAACTTCGTACCTCTCTTTATACCCTAAACATTCAACTCTGGTATCCATCCCCAACTAACAATATCTCCCAGTGAGACATCCTGGTGTCTTGTAAGGGACGCAAGTGGTCTTCTAAGCTTTCTTTCTCTGGCATAGCTTTGAACCAAACTTTCTGAGCTTTTCTAATTTAACTTTTTTCTAGCCTGGGAGATTCACCGTATTTGATTATTTCTTCTATCTTTCTCTTCAGCAAATCATTCGTCTCTTCATCAAACATCTGTTGAAATGTTAGAAATAATGAGTTCCTTTACAAGAATATTTTGCAATTTGATAATCTAGATCATCTTCCACGATAACATTATTATAATTATCACCCTCTAGAATATATGTGAACACGTAGTCGTCAGGCTTTGTGATATCAATATTGTTCAGCTTTTCTTCAAAATCAAACTCTAATGAGTTCTCATCAATACCAAACATCTGAGCAATCACTTCTTTTGAATAGTTATGCACCTATTCACCTTCTTCAACTTTGTGGCAGAGATATATAGTTTTCTTTTACTTGTAGGAACAACCTTAATGGAATAACGTCTGTGAAGATTCCTAAAGTATCTTCATCATTCACAGGATCATCACCACACTCCCCCTCAAATTCAGCATCATCTTCCTAGTTTTCTCCATCATTCATATAATCATTTTGATCATCAGCTTCAGAAGATTTCCCTTCAAACACCACCAAACTAGTACCACCTTGGCTATTGTCATCATCATCACCATTATCATCAACATCATCATATCCTTCGACATCCAACTCCTCATCATCCTCATTTTCATCATCATCTTTCTCCTTTTCTAGTTCAACATCATATACGCTTTTAATCAAAACAAACTTTGTGATGGCGATTGGTTCAATCTCTGTTGCAATCACTGTTTCAGGAGATTTCTCTGTTTTAGGCTTTGGTGATATTTCTTTCTATAGTTCAGGTTATTTTTCTTCTTCGGGCTTAGTCACTATCTCTGGAATGGCATCAACTTTTCCTTTTCCTTTATCAGTATTTACTGCCTCAGATTCTGCAGCTGCTTTTCGTGCTCTTTCAATAGCTCTAGCTTTAGCTTTGTCTATCTCAATCTGATTAAATTTTGTTTAAAATCAATCCCTATTCTCTTCTCTAACACTTTATACAGAATTTCAAACTTTCGATCATTCAACCTTTTATCAGCTTCCAAATCGCTAGGCCTCTTTCTTAATCATTCGTTCTCAGAAACAAGACTTTCTATAATAGCTTCCATATGTTTTGCTTCGCTTTCCAACTTCTTTACCTTGCTCTCTAATTGCTTTACACTCTCATCATTAGGATCATCGAGGAAATCCATATTCATCATGTCAATATTTGGAAATTGTAGATTATCATCAAATATATATCCAGTATCTTTGAAAGAAGGACTAGTAGATGAGATTGTTGATGTTGAGAAGATTGTTGTTGTGCTTGCGGTTTTACTTGACGTTGTGGAGAGATTGGTGGAATTGGTGTCCTAGGAGCTTAATGTGAAGTCGTTGGGCTTTGAATAGGAATAACATGTTCAACTTCAGCTTTCATAGATGGTGCACTTTTCTTAGTAACTACTGGTTCAACTCCAGCAGTTGTTGTTTCTTTCAAAGGCTCTTAAGTTCTCTTTCTAGCCTTCTTAGTCAATGGTGAACTAGTCTTCTTGGTAGTTATAGGCACATTGCTCTTTTGTCTTTTTGTAACTTTTTTCACTTGTTGTTCAGTATCTAAAGGAATATACGGTTCATCTTTACTATTAGTTAGCTTTTTCTTTCTTTAGCTCCTTTTCTCAAACCTTGTTCTTGGATCATGTGACTTGTGATATTTCTTGACATTAGACACATCAATCTATTCACTTTCTGTTTCATCATCATCTACCTCACCACCCAAATCTCCAAATGCTTCATTCTCAATATGTTCTGCATTTTCATAAGTGTCAGCTGTACTTTTCTCAGCTATTTCTCCATCAGATGTGGAGAAATCACATAATCTTCTCTTTCATCACTAAGCATAGTCTTTGGAGTTCTTATTCTTGCTGTTTGTTTCTTTATTGTCTGCTTCTTTGCCCTTCTTTTCTTAGTATTCTTTTTTAAACCATTTACTTCTCTTGCTACAAAACCTTCTAACTTCTTCTCTTCATTATCATAATTGCTTTGCTTTCATCTTTTCTCCGTTTGCCTTTAGGCGGTGCAATATAATCTTTGTTTCCAAGAAAACCAATCAATTTCATGAACTAAGGAATGTCTTTCTCTGCTTGATTTTTGTATTGTTGAATTCAATCCAATGACAGATTTGTCATATGTTCCAACGGAAGAAAATCAGACTCATTCTTTGCAAGATTTGGTATACGATCATCCAGCAGCATCTATACAAATGTCGAATACATTAACCATCGATCTGGTACCAAATTTCTTTTCATCTGCTCGAAAATCAGCATAGAGAAGTTGTATGGAAGATTTAGTGTGAGGGCAACAATCATACACATTATTTACTCAACAGCAACATTGTATCCTCCCTTCCTGTGCCCCAAAGCTTGAATTACCGTACGCATCAAGAGTTTATGCGGCCAAGATATATTAGCTATCAAAAAGTTTATCTCATTCACATGCCTAGTATAATCCATACGAAAGAAACATCCTTTAACCATTCGTTTAGGATAACTTGTAGGATCACTAGCATTATCTCCAAATTCTAATACTCTTTTAATTAATTCTTCTGTTATGATCACCTCTTTATTTTCCAACTTTGGTAATAGAAAGAATAGCTGGTGGATCAGCCACAAACTCTGCATGTTTCAAGAATCTTTCAACATGAGATCTATAAGCCTTATATTGATCAGTTACAGCCTTCTTTATTTGAGCATGATCAAAGAATTCCAGAATTGGCTTGAAAGGTTCCATCTTTGGTAACTTTTCATCTAACACACAACAAATGTTGTGTTTAGGATCAAAATTTGTCGCTTTTGCCTCAAAGAACATCAAAATCCAAAACTTAGAAAAATTTTTAACATTTATAAAATTTGGTGCGGATAGACTTGGACGAATGTAACAATTATATATGTAACCATTTGGAACATCTGTTCGACATTTTGATTGACAGCAGAAGTTTCATTCTAAGCACTTGTTCCTTCATTTTGATAGTCGGGTTGACTATCAAGCTAAATTTCACCATCATCATAAGTAGATCCATCTTCATCGTAAGTTGGTTCAGCTTCAGATTCAGAGTGTCAAACTGATAAAACTAGGAGCTGGATCGTTCTCCTCTATTCTACTTGGGTTCATTTGTTCCTTCAGTCTGTGATTCAGGATGTTGAGTACTCGGACGTGCTTTAGCATCATGTGTGTCAACGTGTATCTATGTCCGATTGGTCTTGGAACTCGATCTTGGGAAAAAAAATTTGATGCTGGTAAAGCATAGCAAGCTCCTCATCTGATCGTTCAGCTAGTAGATTAAACGAATTCAAAAGACCTTCATAATCAAACAGCTAAGGATCTCCCGGTTTCTATGTCAAAGATGTGTATATTAACAATTTACATGTTGAGCCTGGATAACTCGGTTGATGCTTGGAAGATAAACTCTTTTTATTGGACTAGCGTATCCCACAAAGAACGCTTCTAGAGATTTAGCCCCAAATTTGTTGCCCGGGTCAACTACTATACACGGTGACTCAAATGGTTCTAACATTTCAAATTTGGATTTTTATTGGTTAAGCACCTAGAAACATGTCTTCTTATGCGCCTTGACCGTCAATACTCTGTTTAAAGTATAACACGTAGATGCCACAGCTTCTCTCCAGAAACTTAATGGCATTTTGAAATGGCGAGCATGGTGCGTGCTATCTCTATCAACGTTTTATTCTTTCTCTCAGCTACACCGTTTTGTTGTGGGGTATACGGTGCACTGAATTCATGTAGAATCCTTTGTTTTTGTAGTACTCTAACATCTTATTATTCTTGAATTTTGTTCCATTGTAGCTTCGAATACGTCTAATAAGCAAATGGTACAGATTTTCTAACTTTTTGAACAAAATCATTAGACTTTCGAATGTTTGGTCTTTACTCTTCAGGAACATCACCCAAGAGAACCTTGAATAGTCGTCGATAACAACCACGCAATACATATCTCTGATATACTTCTTACATTTTCTGGACCGAAAAGATCCATATGAAACCTTTTTAGTGGAAGCTTTATCGAGTTCATAAGCTTTATTGGAAGCGACTTTTTATGTTGGTTTCCTTTCTAGTAGCTGATTAATCTTGATTCAAGTCAAAGCTCTTCAGGTTGACACTGTCCACTAGCTGGATGTGTACCAGAAAGTTCATTTTCTGGAGATGAATGTGCCCCATATTTCTATGCCACAATATTGACTCCTTCTCTGTAGCCTTTGAGACAAAACACTATGTTGGTTTCATTGTTGTAGTAGCGACGCTCATGTCTAAGACATATAGATCGTTCACATGTGGACGTGCATTAAGATCTACTATTCCGTATTTTGAATGCTGGCTTTAGAATGAAACACTCTTTCTCTGTGAAGTGCGTGGTGAACTTCTTGTCACAAATATGAGAAATACCAAGCATGTTGTTCTCCAACTCAGCTATGTAGTTAACTTTTTCAAACGACACCAGCCCGTTGGTTAAAATTCCTTCACCTGTAGGTTTGACATCGTATAGGAGTGCTAACATCCCCGTCCTATGCCTGGATGCTCCGGTATCCATAATCCACTTCGATATGATGGATCTTGAAAGCCCCTACACATTCACTCAAATAATTACTTGAAGAGTGAGACCCAAGCCTTTTCGGTCTTGGGTGGGTTTACAATCTTTATTTCACACACACTTTCACATTTCTAATCAACTTTTTTAACATTCAATGTTGAATCAGATTGTTTCATTGGTTTAGAAGATTCCTTTTTCTTGATCACCCATGTTTGGTTTTTCAAAGTTGTTTTCTTAGTGTAGAATTTTGAATCTTTTCGTTCAATTTTGTTTGAAGTTTCTCTAGTGTTTTCAGTTGAAACTTTGATGTTCACTTCGTTTGTTGATTCATTGTTTCTTTTTAAGATTTGAGTTAGAACAAACATTGGTGAGTTTTGTTTTAAATCTTCTGAATTCTTTTTAACACCGTAAATAGGTTTAGGATTCTTTTGTGGACACTGAGCTTGATTACATCTAAAGCAAGTTCTACTATCTGTTACAATAGTAGATCCCTCAACCTGTTCATGTTGTTTTTCTGAGCAAATAATTCTTTATTGGATTGTTTGCTAAATTAGCTTTCCTTATCACTTTCTGAACTCGTTCCAGATCCAAAGTCATGTTCTTTGCAAACTTTGATTTTCCAAACTTGTTATAATTTTTCTTACCGTATCCTGAATCGTTCCCCCCGTGGTAATAATTTTTCTGTTGGTAGTTAGAGTAGGAACTTTTTGGTTTAGAATAGTAAGACTTATCCCTTTTAAAGTTTGAAAATCCTTGATCGTTTGACAAATTTTCGATTTCAGACATTTCGACTTCGACTAATTTGAAAACCTTTTCAACTTATACATTCTGTATCAGAATATAGTTTGTTAGATCCACACATTTTATACATGATAACATTTGGATCATCATTCGAACTATAGCCAAATTTTGGAATGTAATTTTTATGAAAATTTTCGTCACTTTCAAAGTGAGAACTAGAACACTTTTTGTCAAGCTTTGAATGAACAGTTCAAATTAAGTTTTATCACTATCACTTGCCATGACCTTCTGAACAACATCCTTAATGAATCCCGATTCACATTCTAATTCAAATTTGGTATAAGTCACATCGAGATTATTAGGCAACTAGTCTTTCTGTTCAGTTTTTAATTTTAAGTTCAACGTCTTTTCCACCCCATCAAGTTTCTTTTTCGAATAACTCTTCCAGATTAGGGGTGGGACTCCATTATAACCTACACCTTGGTTATGATAACCGTACACATCTTCCTCATTCATCTTTACCTGTTGGTTTGGGAAGTACGTGATCCACAACATATGATGCTGGAGAGTAACTAATCAGCTTCTTATCTACCCATTCCGTTTCTATCCTAACGGTTTCTAGCTCAGTATTTATACAAGACTAAGTCCGGAACACATGAGTTCTGATTCAATACACAAATTCGGACAACAAATGTCCTCAAACTATTCCTTCTGAATTTACACATAAATTTAGAGTTACATAACATAACTAACAAATCCTGACTAATCAAAACTTCAAAAGCCAATTCCGAATTTAACTGAAAAAATTCGGAATTAAATACATTCACAAATTTAGACCACATGATAAAGAATTAACACTTTACAAGTTTTACACAAATGACCCTTGGCAATCTTCAGTTGGTAGATCCAGCACCTATCACCAAAATGGTGCACTTATAGTTAACCCATATCTAGGCTCAATAGGACAACCTAACTATAGGAACTAAGGTCACTATGGGGGAGTACCCCAAACATACATAGGAAGTTGCATAGTTCTTAGTCCATTCCTATTACAAGTTAGTAAGATGAAAGTAGGTTAAACATATGACTTTTAATGACTTGCGTAAAATCACTATATGAGCGAGAACTGAGGTTATTTCAAATGGAATTAGGGGAGTGATTCCTAGACCTTTTGTAGAACCATGCTAGTGCCCCATGACCATAACGGACATGACAATGAGGGGTTAACCAAACCAGGAAGAGTACCGTGTGAAGTGTTATAATATCTACATAAACAAATGCTGTTCAAGGACATCACGCCTACTAAAAGTTAGGAGACCAAGTGTACGTCACAACGTAAGGTTCAAAGGGATCACCTACCTCTCTTGCATTATTTAGCCGCTGAAATTTTATCTTGATACTAAATTTTATGGTCAATCTCTATTTATGTGGTGAGATTGTTGGAAATTAGTGTTTCCACTTAATTTTAGACACGAATAATTATTTATATTTGTGATTAATATAATTATTACTTAGTGCATTTGTTTTCTATTTTGTGAGAGGATCACAATGAAACAAACAATGTCCAAACTGGAGTCAAAACGAATAAGGTATCGAAGCTCTAAGTTGTGTGGTTAAAACTTTAAAACTCTGGAAATTGTGCTTCTCCACATTGGTTAAAAGATAAACCTTGGGTTGCTTTATAAGTAAAAGTTTATATAGGAATGTATTCCTATATATCAAGGCACACCCAATGGCAATCAGGAGGGTGTTCGACGCGCTTAAAAGCGTACTTTGCACGTTTGAGAGACGTCTTTACTATTTTTGATGTATTATGGACTAGGTGCGGTTAGGTGCGGCTCGAGTCTATGGCGTGGCTCGAATAATTAGTGCGGTCAGATAATTACGCAGATTCTAGGAGTAAATGAGAACTCGTTTCCAAATTCAACGAGTAATGATGAGTTTATTTCTATTAAATAGACAATAATTACGAATTGAATTTTATCGAATTCAGACTTTTGACATGGTCTTGCTCATAAATAAATACAAGATGTACGCCTTGCTCAAGTACAAAAACTTACATGTTTCAAAAATCACACACGACATCCAGTGAATTTCTCAACTTTTATGTCCTACTCTCTTTGGTTTCAGGTATTGTTTTAGGTGCTAGGCTAATCCCGACAATACGACCTGCTTTGGTTGTTGTATCCTAGGAAATAGACAGGTTAACCTAGGTGACCCGAAATCTGTTTTACGTGTCCTTTATTAAACAGATTTCCTCAAACATCTAACAAAGTAATACAAACAATAAGTAATTATTTCAAACAAAATACGACAATCAAACATCTAATTAACAAAATCATGCATAATCACAAGTAAAAAAAAATAATAATAAACCAACCATCTGAGATGGTGAAAATTGGATATCTGAGTATGAAGTTTACGATGAGAGCAAAGAGATAATGATGGTTTTGCAGTCGACAACAATGACGATGATGTTTTGATTCTGTATTTGACTTTGAAGATGAAGAAGGTGAAAAGTGATGTTTGTTTGATTTTGTTCCCACATTTTTAGTTGATGAAGATAAAGACAAAGAAATGGATGGTGATCGACTAGTTTAGTATTCTTTTTTAATACTCTTTGCTTGATATTTGATATTTCTTTGTTAAATTGTGATTTCCACAATACTATAAGAGTGACTTTAAGTTATTTGCTCGTAAATTAATATTAGAGATTTCAAATATGCATTTACGTTTTTTAGGTATGTATTTCTTCAATATATTTAAAATATATATGAGTTTAGCAACAACTTTCTAAAGTTACATAATGTATGGTAAAAAGAAAGGATGGCAAATATTTCAATCAAGCAACATCTCCACGACCTCAATCTTAATTAGGCCCACATTACACATGCAAATTCTTTTCCCGATCTACATTACAACTGATTTTCACAATCTCAAGTTCTTTCACTGGTTTTCAACCCAATGATATCATTTCAACTGGTTCTGAACTTCCATCGGTGAACATTACAGAAAACAAAAAGAACATGTAACAACAAGCACTCCAATGTACAAGTATAGTCGGCAGTAAGGAACGTATGTCGTTTGTTGTTTTGTATTTTATATATATGTGTGATCGTGTTTATATCACCTTGCTATGGAACCCAATCTTTTGAAAAAGAACAAGATCTGATAACATACTACCCAGATAAGTATAATAATTTGGTTCATTTTCTAAAAGCCGGTGACACACATTGTGACACAAACCATAATCGACATGCATTTAGTTGTACAACATCTTTAGAACACAACAAACTTTTTTAACATTAATTTCTTCATTCGAATATCGTAAAAAGTACTAAGAGGAATAGAAAACCATGTATCAAATCAAAAACACAACTTAAAACTTATAATGTGCTAGCAGTTCTTACTTTTTGTATGGGTTCAATGACCCATGTGGCTGTGGGGTTGCGTTACGCCTCATACAGAAACAAAGAGTTGAAACAGGCGATCCATAAGCATCTTGATCTTCAAAAGATTTTCTTCGGTTTTTCCAGCTGTTGTTGGGCGTGTAGAGAGGTGATGGAGAATCCGAATACCATGAAGGTGAAAACAAAGAATATGATTCTGATGAAGCTGGCGAAACAGGAGAATTATGGTTTTTCCTAGTAGAAGTGAGCATATAGAGGACATCATGTAGAATGCCTCCTTTTGGTTTTGACATCTTTTTGTTAGGTATTTTTGGAGAATTGGATAGATAAGAGGGTGGTGGTGTTAGCGGCGGCAATGGGGTTTCATGAAAACAAACTCTTGGTGTACCTGGTTGCGATTCCCATTTAAATGGGACTGCAACCGGTGCACCACCATAATACACTTCTAAAGAAGAGTTGTGTTTTGACATCTCACTTGATAAATGCTTTGAAGTAGTAATGGAGAATCGCCTGTCTTCTTTTGTTTTAATGCTCATTGATGGAGGTTCGGAACCAGTTGAAAGTGTTTCCATCTTTTTGTTTATGACTTGAACCTTAGTCACCAAAAAAGTATGTGAAACGTTTTGGAAATAACAATGGATCAAGGGTATAGAATGGTTAGGTGTTTTGAAATCTTCACTTAGAAATTCTCACATAGGGGTATGAGCTTGTGCAATTAAATATAGTCAACTTCCCAATACACATTCCTCTCTCTCCAGAAAGAAAATATCTTATCTTTCAAATATCTTAGATCTGCTAATTTGACACCAACATGTTAAACCTAAAAGAGCTTGTCTCATGTGAAAGAACCCAAGAAATAAGCTTTTTGGATCTTTATATAATAATGAAAATGGTAGTCTAACACAAAGGGTGAAATAAAAAAAGAATCAACATAAAGAATTGGCACTTACCATGTTGAAGGTATTAATGATAAATACAGGCAATTGAGCATGTGAGAGCGGTATTATAGCAAGAATAACAAGTTCTTAAATGAAGCGCACATGTGCAAGTAAGTTGCACAGGAATTTTCTAGTGTGCGAGGGTTTGCATAGGTGTAAACTTTAAAATTAAGATCGATTGTTAAAGCACTCAGTCAAATCTCTATTTTCTAGAAAAAAATTGCAGAAACTGTGTTTTAAAATAAATAACAATGGTGTTTCAAATCGTAATAGGTTATTTTACTTGATATCATGCATCATCCTTCATGGCCATGTTGTTAAAGCATAACATCTACAACGTCACTAATATGGTAGCGTTTGGATTTTTAAAAAACTACTTCCATTCCAAACCACCCCCATTGTGCCTCTAGTCTGCATGCACCACTTGTCGAGAATTCCAAACCTACTACAAACCAGAGAGATGTCGTCCACAGACACAACAATTTTTAATACATTATTTTTAAAAACTTTTTTATATAATACGGGTGAAAAATGATGTAGCGTTCTAGTAAAAGTGGGCTTTTTAAAAAAATGTTTGGAATCTGATATAGAAGCAGAGGTAATGGTTTTTGAGTTTATAGCATTGTAAATGTTCATAGTGATAAAATTAGGCTTATTAAATTGCTAATTAAGTGAATATATTAGTGGGGAAAGTTGATTATGAATCTGATCATATGATTCAAGCTATACTGCTAATTGAAATAGAAGTACATTTATGCTCGTAAACGAATCAAGTTCATTTTTTTTAAAAGAATTTGTCCGTTTAGTTAAACAAAAAAACATTTGTCATGTTGTTCATATGTGTTCGTAAACTTTTATTTCTTCTCATTTACGTTCATTTATTTATGTACTTCGTAATTGGTGTTTACACTCATTTGTTTATATATTCGGTTAAATTTAAATTATTAGCTATCAATAATACTAACCGGAACATCATACATCAACCATATCTCAAATAAACTTTAGAACCAAGGCTCAGGTAATCAACTAACAAACGAATAAAAAAGAACATGTTCTTTTTATTAATGAACAAGCATAAAAAAGAAAATCTATTCGTATAAGTTATTTTTGTTACTTCGGTTCGTTTACATACTAAATAGTTATATAAATGAAGATACAAACAGTATTTAACAGTCACAAGAGCATAAAGCGACTAATGGTGCCAGAATGACCATGAATTTCCTTAATTTTTGATTTATTACTACAATTTCGAAATATCTCTATTTGGTAATTGAAGATAGCTGACTAACTCAAAGTATATCAATGTTTCAATGTCACTTGATTTGAACCATCAACTTACCGTTGTCAAAGTCGACCAAAAGCTTTAGCTATAGGGACAATATGCTACATCGACAAGTTATTAATCCATCATTTTCGTTGCATCAACAAGCAAGGGTCAAGAGCGTCCACCGAGTCCCGACGACCACAACATTAGAAGTTTTTATATTTATTTTTTTAAGAAACACATATGTTAAACCCACTAACTAGTTGTGACCAGTAGACAAGAAACCTTATGATGTATTTGTTATATCTTCATTATTAGTAGGATTTTGGTGATAATCTGTGTGTTCAAAGCTCAATATGGTAACCTATATAATAATAATAATAATAATAATAATAATAATAATAATAATAATAATATTATTATTATATTATTATTATTATTATTATTATTATTATTATTATTAGTGTAAAAAGGTGTGGTTTGTGAGAAGTGTAAGAAATGTTTCAAACAATTAGATCTTGTTTTTAATGGTTGAGATCAAATGCTTAAAATGTAAACTATGTTTTATTAGTTTTTTTGACTAATTTGGCTAGATTAGTGGTAAGAGTGTCATTTTATATTGTATTGTTTAAATGAAGAAACTGGTATCAACTTTAATGCACATGCAAGTTTCACCCATCGTTTTTGAAAGTCGATAACTTTTTATACGTAATTTTTTTTAATTACACTATAATAACAAGATTCTTTATCTTTAATATGAGTAACATATTGCTATATTTATTTAGAGAGAAAAAATTACATATAATATGATATGAAGCCTACTAGAATACAAGTTTAAACAGTATAGGAAGAACATATATTGGAATGCAGGTGTAAAACACCATACGAAGAACAACTACTGGAATGAAGGCGTAAAATACCATGATTGCAAGTGTAAAACACCTTATGAAGAAGATCTACTAGATTTGCAAGTGTAAAACACCACATATAAAGTGCAATGCAATCATTTTAGATGTTAAAACATCATGTCTGTATTACGATTTAAGTCGTAGTGTTTTTAGAATCTGAATGGTGTTTTATACTTTTAAGAATCAAAATCATTCCAGATGTTAAAACACTATGATTGTATTGGATTCAAGCTATGGTGTTTTTTGAAATACATATGATGTTTTATGCCTACGAATTACAAAAACGTTGATACGAATTTTGTGGATTAAACAATACTTGATACCAGGTTTCAAATAATAGAAAGATACCAGATATATGATTTCTTAAAATCTCTCAAAACAGTTATGCAAAGATTTTATTAATTAAAATAATTATTATTGAAATTACTTTATTACCATTAATCTCTAATTTTAATTAAAGCGACTTTTTACATGATTCTTAATTAAACAACAACAAACTGTTGAATGGTTTATTTCTTTTAATTGATTCCTCAACAAACTGTTAAATGGTTTATTTCTTTTAATTGATTCCTTGTGTGAAGTATCTCCTGTACCGTCATAACTACTTTTCTTGGTGTTAGGAGTAGAAAAGAAACCTTATGATGTATTTGTTATTTCTTCATTTATTAGTAAGATTTTGGTGATCATCTGTGTGTTTAAAATTCAATATGAAAACATATATTATTCAAATAATAATAATATTATAAACTGTTCAATGGTCTCTTTCTTTTAATTGATTCCTTGTGTGAAGTATTTCCTGCAACGTCATAACTACTTTTCCACGGTGTTCGGTATTATCGTAGAGCCAGATTGCATATGTTGGGTTCGGCCCACTTGGCCTCTCCTGTATATTTAGTAGTGATAAGGCATGTAGTGTATTGGATTAAAAATGATACAAGGATACAGGGTATGGCTAGAATTTGGTATCTCTAGATTGACATTGCCTTGAGGCTTAATAAGCCTAAACTTAAACCAAAACCTATCCTTGTATCTATCAATACTGATGGCCCGATGACAAAGGTGTATGTATCTTATGCAAAAGGTGTTATGTTTGAGCCTCAACTAAGGCTTAGAGTAGATGTAGGTTGGAGTAGGATTGATTCGAATAGAGCCGCTCAAAAAAAATTTACTAACGCTTATGCGCGCCTATATTATCAAGAGTGTGTAACGACATGAAATAATTTATTAGGACAAAAATCTAGGTGTACTAAGAGAGGCTTGGTAAACATATTTAACAAAACTTGGGGCTCTTTACGGGATCATCTTTCCCAAATAAGTGGAACTGTCGAAGTCCAACATGTACATGTTCAGTGTGTACATGACATCATGTGTATTTCTTCGGAATTATTTATAACCTCCATAATTTTCTAAAATAGCAACGTTAGTTTTTTTTTTCAACTATCCACAATGAAAGCAGTATCTTATGAGTATATTTAGGTTGCTTTAGGATGGGCGAGTCGTATTATATATATATATATATATATATATATATATATATATGTCTTCATATTATTGGGCCTAGCTCATGTAATTTATGTTATTGGGCCTAGCCCATGTATTTATCTGATTGGACCTAGCCCATGTATTTTATACCATTGGGCTTTGCCCATATATTTTATGCAATTGGGCCTTGCCCATGTTTTTAATATAGTGCGCCTAGCCTAAATTTGTGACAACTGGCAGTTTCCGGTCGTAGTTAAGCACGTAACGAACATTAAAAACATCATAAGCAACGTAATTGGACATAAATTAACTCGATTAGGCCTTTGGGAAGCCTAAGAACATCTACTTGCTTCACGTTACGCGATTTGGCGATAATCGAAGACACTAAACGCGAAATTGAACGATAAGCGAGCTGATGCCGAACAAATACTGACAATGCCTAAAAATACGAATTTTGTACTTGTATTTATCATACATTCATAATTATGCTATAAATTTGGATCGTTGAACATCGCAAAGCACAACGCGGAAGTTACGCGGAAAACCGGAACGCACCGGCAACGAAACGGAAGCCACGTACTAGAATTACGTCTAAATATTAATATATTATGATATAATTGGCTTCGTTTTCGAATTTTAATGCTCACTGTCGAAATCAGATCCACGGACAAGAAACAAACCGAAGCATTTCGCGCAATTTAACGAAACCGACGAACGCTCGCAATAAATATCGAATACCGACAGATTTTATATAGTTATGACCCTAAAATTTTATTCTACAACATCTCACGAGGTTCGAGAAACGAAAACGGGTTGCGTATACGTATCAGCCTTAAACACGATTAACGGGCCTTGGACCCGACCCATTTAAAAAACCCTATTATATATATGTGCTTATAACATATTTCCTCTCAATTTTTTTGAAAACCCTAGCACACCACCAAGACAACCCCCTGCTCTCTTCTTCTATTTCCCGGTCGCGACCGGCGGCGCTGGTCGCCTTCTCCGACGCACACCACCCACACCGACACCCCCACACACTCCCACACCTTGTCTCCTTATACACACCCACAGCCGCTTACATACATACAGACAGTAGAGAGAGAGAGAGATCTGCGATGTAAGAGAGAGACAGAGCAGTGAGAGGGAAAGAGGGAGATCGGTCGAGAGAGAAGGCCAGCGACGGCAGCCGCCGCGTTTCAACGGCGCGGCCTTGTTGCGTCGCCGGAGACGCGCAGCGGCGGCTCCGTTTCCGGTTTCGATCGACAACAGCTGGCGATGGTGACGATGGTGGTTATTCTTGTGGTTGATTTTGGTTTCGTCAAATCTGGGTCAGACTTGGGTATCGTTACCGGCAACGAAGAACGGCGGCGGTAGTGGTGGTCGGCTATGGTTCTCCGGCTCGCCGGCGGTAGCGGTAGTGGCGTTTGGGATCTCTGATTCAACCCAGTTCTAAACCCGGTTCGGTTCAGTCAACGGTTCGGGTCAGCAAGGTTTCAGTTCAGTCCAGTTCATCTCCGGCTCGGGTTCGGTTCACTCGGGTCAACACAGTTCAAACCAACAGTCAACGGGTTTCCGGTTCAGTTTCGTTTCGATTTGGGTTTATCTTCGGTTAAGTTTAAATATCTAAGTGTTGTTTCAGGTCTCGGTTTGGTGTTCGGTTCGGTCAACAAAAGTCAACTCGGCTAATGCGATCAAACTCTGGTCAAACCTAGTCAACTGGTCAATTGTCGGGTCATTGAGTCAACACGAGACTCGGTAAAAATTAATTACGACCCGGAAATTTAAATTATATTAGTTTATAAGTATATATTAATATAATTATTGCGAAACCGAGCTTGACCCGACCCGTTAGCAATTACATATCGCCACAAGTAAAAGTATATAATCAAGCTGACGTACACTACTCGCGAATAATTACTAGTTATAACCGTACCGACGTAAAGTATATAAATTCGAAAATTTAAATTGACGAGACTTAATATTTGAAAACGACGAAAAACTATATATATTGTTTGTTTGCGTACATTGCAGGTTGCGTTTTGATAAATAAATCGACAACTAGTATTGTTAGGATCGTTCGAAAACGGAGGAAACTCTGCCCGATTTTCGTCAAAAATACTCAACATGAAACGCGTTACATTTCAAAGATAAAACGTTTGAATTCAAACGATTGTTTATAAAATAAATACATATATTTATCTTGACGACACTTACGAATTGATCCAATAACATTTCAACGCGCACGACTACAAGACGACAAGTTTCGGCAATCCGTTATAATCAAATATAATTATTTATATTATTTCAAATGTCAACGATTCGTGAATTAGTTTTCAAACATCGATAATTTATTCGAACGACGAAATAAGAATAAGTATAATGTTTATATTTATTTCGAAAAGCCAAGTTTTTCCGAACGCTTTTACAAGACGAATACAAGGTGCGCGTTATTTCAAACGAACGAATTCGAAAATTGTATAACACGAATATAATTATATATATTCGAACGTCGAGATTTTATTACGATAATATATTGATTATAATCGATTCAAACGCTTCAACAGGTATGGCACAATACCGCAAGACTATCGCGCGAATACGAAATGTATTACATATACGGTTATATTTTCGAGTATATATACTTTATATCTTACGAAAACTACAAAGAGTTGTACAATTTTCCGTCGACGTACATGACGACTAAATATGCTTTAATGAAAAATAGTATTGTTTACATATAAACATATATTTCAAGTCGCTCGAAAACTAAGACATTTCTAAGAAAACCATAGGTTGGTTAACCGAGTTAAGACAATGACAATTTCATAGAATCGTATGAGTAACGATTCGGTAGAGCTCAGTATCACGTAGTATAGCTACGTCATTCTTAAAAACTTACAAGTTATTCCATTTTAGGAATACTTTCGATTGCATGCTAGCAAGTTAAGTTATAGAGACAACACTATGGAAATCACATTAAGCTAGCTTTGCACAAGGAAATCAAGGTGAGTTCATAACCCCCACTTTTTACCATTTTACATTTTTATAAATGTTTTCGCGGGTGGAAAGAGATGCAAGTTTTGCGAAAGCAGAAAATGTTTCAATAAACGAAAATCATATATTTCTAAATCATGTTACAAACAGATTTCAATGAACCCAAATGGTTTACGAAAGATTTATGTTAAACTTACTGATTTTCACAGCTGTACAAAGCTTTTCGAAACATGCATGAGTTTTATGACTAGTGACGGGATTGTCATGGTCACAACTAGGGGCGAGGCCCCAATTTTATAAGAAAACATGGGCTAGGCCCAATGACAAGAAAACATCGTTTGGGCCCAATGACAAGAAAACATGGGCTAGGCCCAATGACAAGAAAACATGGGCTAGGCCCAATGACAAGAAAATATGGGCTAGGCCCAATAACACAGATTTATAACAATTGGTATGCAGCAATGGGATTAGATTATAACAGATCACTGTGCGTAAGTAGGAAGATGACAATAGTAACCATTAATCACGTAGTGACTAAGGTGCAAAAGGTATAAATCTATCGAGTTTGAGACACGCTCCACTCCTGGTAAGTTAACCGGTTAGGAGTGCTTTTATGATCCCAAAATGTCAAAGAAGTCTCGGTTTGGTTACTTACTTATGGCACATAGGGCATTGAATTAGCTACACACTGGTTGATCCTTAGATTCCATAGGAAAACTATTACTACGATTTCAATACCGGTTTACAAAGATAACAGAAAATATTTCAATACCGGTCTATTTAAAGATACGATATCACCGGTTTATAAACATAACAGTTATATGCATGGATATGCAAATAACATGGAAAACATTTAAATACTGTCATAAAGATATGACATTTCAAATGATTTAGGAGACTATGATCCCACAAACCGGTTTTTCGGATGCAAGACTTTCAAATTCTTTATGATCATTTCAAACAAAAACAAACAAACTATGAACTCGCCAACTTTATGTTGATTTTCCGCATGTTCTTTCTCAGGTTATGATTACAAGTATGGCACGGTTGGAATAGTGGAACCCATGGGGATTCGAGTAATTAGTGGGCGTTCATTTCTAGAAATCTTAGCACTCACGACTGCTTCCACCGTGCGATGACGACGCCATTCAGGTCACCCCCGCTCTGATGCGAAGGGATTACATGGGGGGGGGGTGACAGAGTGGTATCAAAGCTATAGGCTTTAGCGAATTAGGTATCAAACCTTGCTATGATAACCGATAGGTTTCTGTGGAGATACCTAGGCTTAACCTCACGTTCCTTTGGGGACATTAGATCGATAAGACTTGGATACATACCGAATGCCTAGAACTCGAATATGAGTTCCAACCGTGGCCGAAGACATTAAGTCAACATTATGATTTTAATCATACACTAGTGTTGTGTTTGATACGGGGTACACGAAAACATTACATATCGTAAGCAAAACTTTGAGAGTTTTGACAACATGCATTTAGGACCTTTGGAAAAATTATGTCAATATTCATTAAAGGTTATTACGTAGGAACCACGATTAATAACTCGGGCAAACACATTACATATAATGTCGATGCTATTTTATTTACCCGAGTAGGTAGCCTACGCAAAACGAAAACGCTAGTGCGCAATTATACGTGAAACTTAAACAATACGATAACGGATGTTGAAGTACATCGCATACGACTTTAGAGGCGCGAACTTGAGAAAGCACGACATTACGACAATGATGCTAATCCCGTCAGCGGGAGAACTACCGACCAAAATACGACAATTTGTCACGTGGTCCTGTAAGCAACACGAACAACGTTGAGGAACGTCCAAACAAGATTTCATAACAGTCGGTACTTATTACAATGGTAATCGGGACCAATGGCGCTGCAAAAGAAGTCACACGTCCTCGCATTCCCCCTACTTCATTAATGACGACTACGCCATATACGACATTCGGTGGTAATGTCACGAAAAAATAAGCCATCACAGGAAATACCAGGTAAAGTCCTCGAGTTGCTTTTGTTGAAATTTCAACTTTGCATATACTAAGTAGGTTTGCGCACCTCTATTCCTCATAACGGTCATTGTGACACGTGAAATTCTTTCTTGATTAGTGAACACCTATTGCATCATTTCTTGACAAACTTATACAATACGCATGCCTTGTTGCTACGCATGTGGTTAACTTGATACGTGGAGGTCATCAGGGTCTTCACTTCGAATGGTCATTTCGTCAGTCGTTCAAAGGTTGGTTCGCTATATTCAAATTTTTGCTTTGTGATCTAGATGACCTGCGTTATTTTGAGTATTGACTCCTTGATATCGAGTCAACGAATTCTAGAAATTTCATTTTCTTTCCAAGTTGCATACATGGGTTTTTGTAGTAACCATATCGAAACTTGTTCGAATCATGTATTTATTGTTGGATTGTGTCAAATCAAGTTCAATTGTTTGAACTTGCTCGCTATATACAAATTCAATTCAAGGATTTCATATGATGGATTGAGGTCGTCATATTCAAGGTAATGTCAACAAGCATTTCATTTGTTTCGAACCATAGTAGACTAGATCAGTCTGCACCTTATTAAGTCATTTATTGGTTACGACACGTTGTGGTGGCGTTTACACTAGTTGAAGCTTGCGCTGACATCGCTTTCACAACACATGTACGGATTTAATTACTTGATTATTTATTCATTTTTAAATCCCCCTTGTTGGATCATTTTCTTAAAACATTCTTAATACAATCGTGTAGTAAGAAGACGATACACCACTTTATGGTATATTTCAGTGTACCTCAAAACGGTTCTTCAATCATCAGTCGAAAATTTTGGGGTATTAATTGTTCGTCCACTATCGACCGAAAATTTTAGCTATTTGTTCTTTCATTTCCAAGTTGGAAATCCTATGAGATTTATTTGGAACAAATATTCAGACTTACTTGATTGAACCTTTCATTTAATTGTAAAAACGGTGAATTTGTTTGGTCACGGCTATTATTGAATTATTTTCCAGGGCTATGACGCCTTGTGGCGTCGGTATAAATTTGTAGCTTGGGCTAATCATCGAAAGTGGTCTTATTGCAACTATGTAATAAGACAATGATACACTAATTTCGTTTGTATTTCGGTGTATCCATGCAATTCAATAGTGTTAACTTGTGGTTCGGAAAGTTAACAAATCATCTTCATGTTTCTAATTAGTTGAGCTTGTTGATTCAAAGTCTCGCCAATCCAACAACCAACGCTAGTTTCTATTGAGATTCTTATTGTTTATGAAATTCATTTACAGATTGTGAACGTCTTGGAAATCTATTGTCGAGAATTCTCATTTGTATGACCCATGTAAACTCTGTCACATTGATGATTATGTCATTATGTTTCGTTCACTTGGCTTCGATTCTGAAAACAGATTCAGTTGAACCAATGGGTTCATGTTGTTGTAGTAAGTCATTGTATTCATATAATCCAGACAAGTCCCGATGCGATTACATGGTCATTTACCTAGGTAGTATTAATACCAATCTACGTATAGAATCTAAGGAGATAACATAACTTAAATTTCGAGAACGAAATTTTTATAACAAGGGGAGAATGTGACAACTGGCAGTTTTCGGTCGTAGTTAAGTGCGTAACGAAAATTAAAAACATCATAAGCAACGTAATTGGACGTAAATTAACTCGATCATGCCTTTGGGAAGCCTAAGAACGTCTACTTGCTTCACGTTACGCGATTTGGCGATAATCGAAGACACTAAACGCGAAATTGAACGATAAGCGAGCTGATGCCCAACAAATACTGACAACGCCTAAAAATACGAATTTTGTACTTGTATTTATCATACATTCATAATTATGCTATAAATTTGGATCGTTGAACGTCGCAAAGCACAACGCGGAAGTTACGCGGAAAACCGGAACGCACCAACAACGAAACAGAAGCCACGGACTAGAATTACGTCTAAGTATTATATATATTGATACAATTGGCTTCGTTTTTTAATTTTAATGCTCACAGTCAAAATCAGATCAAAAAACGGACAAGAAACAAACCGAAGCATTTCGCGCAATTTAACGAAACCGACGAACGCAGGCGATAAATATCGAATACCGACACATTTTATATAGTTATGACCCTAAAATTTTATTCTACGAAATCTCAGGAGGTTCGAGAAACGAAAACGGGCTGCGTATATGTACTGGGCTTAAACACGATTAACGGGCCTTGGACCCGACCCATTTAAAAAAAACCCTAGTATATATATGTGCTTATAACATATTTCCCCTCATTTTTTTTTGAAAACCCTAGCACACCACCAAGACAACCCCCTGCTCTCTTCTATTTCCCGGTCGCCAGAATCCGGTCGCGACCAGCGGCTCCAGTCGCCTTCTCCTTATACACACCCACAACCGCATACATACATACAGACAGTAGAGAGAGAGAGAGCTGCGATGTAAGAGAGAGATAGAGCAGTGAGAGGGAGAGAGGGAGATCGGTGAGAGAGAAGGCCGGCGACGGCAGCCACCGCGTTTCAACAGCGCGGCTTGTTGCGTCGCCAGAGACGCGCAGCGGCGGCTCCGGTTCCGGTTTCGATCGACAACAGCTGGTGATGGTGACTATGGTGGTTATTCTTGTGGTTGTTTTTGGTTCGGTCAAAAGTTGGGTCAGACTTGGGTATCGTTACCGGCAACGAGGAACGGCGGCGGTAGTGGTGGTCGGCTATGGTTCTCCGGCTCGCCGGCGGCAGTGGGGGGATTTGGGATCTCGATTCAACCCAGTTCCAAACCCGGTCCGGTTCAGTCAACGGTTTGGGTCAGCAAGGTTTCAGTTCAGTCCAGTTAATCTCCGGCTCAGGTTTGGTTCACTCAGGTCAACACAGTTCAAACCAACAGTCAACGGGTTTCCGGTTCAGTTTCGTTTCAATTTGGGTTTATTTTCGGTTCAGTCAACGCGAAATTGAACGATAAGCGAGCTGATGCTGAACAAATACTGACAACGCCTAAAAATACGAATTTTGTACTTGTATTTATCATACATTCATAATTATGCGATGAATTTGGATCGTTTAACGTCACAAAGTACAACGCGGAAGTTACGCGGAAAACCAGAACGCACCAACAACGAAACGAAAGCTACGGACTAGAATTACATCTAAATATTAATATATTATGATATAATTGGCTTCGTTTTCGAATTGTTATGCTCAAAGTCGAAATCGGATCGAAAAACGGACAGGAAACGTCAACCGAAGCATTTCGCCCAATTTAATTAAACCGAACTCGACCCGACCCGTTAGCAATAACATATCGCCACAAGTAAAAGTACATAATCAAGCCGACGTACACTACTCGCGAATAATTACTAGTTAAAACCGAACCGACGTAAAGTATATAAATTCGAAAATTTTAATTGACCAAACTTAATATTTGAAAACGACGAAAATATATTGATTATAATCGATTCAAACGCTTCAACAAGGTATGGCACAATACCGCAAGACTATCGCGCGATACGAAATGTATTACATATACCGTTATATTTTCGAGTATATATACTTTATATCTTACGAAAACTACAAAGAGTTGTACAATTTTCCTTCGACGTACATGACGACTAAATATGCTTTAATGAAATATAGTATTGTTTACATATAAACATATATTTCAAGTCGCTCGAAAACTAAGAGATTTCTAAGAAAACCATAGGTTGGTTAACCGAGTTAAGACAATGACAATTTCATAGAATCGTATGAGTAACGATTCGGTAGAGCTCAGTATCACGTAGTATAGCTACGTCATTCTTAAAAACTTACAAGTTATTCCATTTTAGGAATACTTTCGATTGCATGCTAGCAAGTTAAATTGTGGAGACAACACTATGGAAATCACATTAAGCTAGCTTTGCACAAGGAAATCAAGGTGAGTTCATAACCCCCACTTTTTACCATTTTACAGTTTTATAAATGTTTTCGCGGGTGGAAAGACATGCAAGTTTTGCGAAAGCAGAAAATGTTTCAATGAACGAAAATCATATATTTCTAAACCATGTTACAAACAGATTTCAATGAACCCAAATGGTTTACGAAAGATTTATGCTAAACTTACAGGTTTTCACAGCTGTACAAAACTTTTCGAAACATGCATGAGTTTTATGACTAGTGACGGGATTGTCATGGTCACAACTAGGGGCGAGGCCCCAATTTTATAAGAAAACATGGGCTAGGCCCAATGACAAGAAAACATGTGCTGCACCCAATAAAAAGAAAACATGGGCGAGGCCCAATGACAAGAAAACATGGATGAGGCCCAATGACAAGAAAACATGGGCTAGGCCCAATAACACAGATTTATAACAATTGGTATGTAGCTATGGGATTTGATTATAACAGATCACTGTGCGTAAGTAGGAAGATGACAATAGTAAGCATTAATCACGTAGTGACCAAGGTGCAAAAGGTATATATCTATCGAGTTTGAGACACGCTCCACTCCTGGTAAGTTAACCGGTTAGGAGTGCTTTTGTGATCCCAAAATGTCAAAGAAGTCTCGGTTTGGTTGCTTACTTATGGCACATAGGTCAGTGTATTAGCTACACACTGATTGATCCTTAGATTCCATAGGAAAACTACATACTACGATTTCAATACCAGTTTACAAAGATAACAGAAAACATTTCAATACCGGTCTATTTACAGATACGATTGAAAACATTTTATCACCGGTTTATAAACATAACAGTTATATGCATGGATTTGCAAACAACATGGAAAACATTTAAATACTGTTATACAGATATGACATTTCAAATGATTTGGGAGACTATGATCCCACAAACCGGTTTTTCGAATGCAAGACTTTCAAATGTTTTATGATTCATTTGAAACAAAAACAAACAAACTATGAACTCGCCAACTTTATGTTGATTTTTCGCATGTTCTTTCTCAGGTTATGATTACAAGTATGGCACTGTTGGAATAGTGGAACCCATGGGGATTCGAGTAGTTAGTGGGCATTCATTTCTAGAAATCTTAGCACTCATGACTGCTTCCGCTGTGCGATGACGACGCCATTCAGCTCACGCCCCGCTCTGATGCGAAGGGATTACATGGGGGTGTGACAAAATTCATTTTCAAGAGTCCAATATTTATAAGTCTTATACTTTTATAAAACCACTTAGTAAATTCTTTTACATTCTAACTTTCTGGGTTTTGATATCGAGAACATATAAATGTATATGTATATATATATATATATATATATATATATATATATAAGAATCACTTATTTTAACTTGTAAAAAAATATATATACACTTTGTTAAACACTTGGGTGTTTAGGGTTTAACCCTTGTCATTAGAACTTCCTTAATGACGATTTAAGTCACTAATCGCGTTTAGTCCCGTTAATCATACTTTAATCGCGATTAGATTTTTAAACGTTTCGCCATAGTTTTCCCTAAACTATGGCGTTTTCCACGTTTTAAAAACGTATTTGAACCATGTTTAAACCCATAATTAAGATCAACTAACAATTTATGGTCACATGCTACTTTGTTTACAATTATGCACATCATCATCCACGGTTTTTGGTAATTATATTATCACATTTTTCTTAAAAATACAATGAGATCTCAACATTTTTATTAGCATTTTTAAGCCATCATTTTTGTTACATCATTAAATCAAGTCTTTTATTTTAAACTCCCTTTGTTTACTACACTTTTTAAAATGATTACATCTTAAATCATGGTGTTTATTCTTTATAAAAATTATTCATGTGTAATAAATCACTTTTAAGTTGTAGCAATCTTCATGGATTATGAGGTTGATGATCTTGTTTAGATTTAAACATCATCATGTTTAAATCATCATTATGTATTTATTCATACAAGATCATCTACTTTAAACACCTTACTTTATTATAATAAACATCATCATGCTAACTAGTTAACATATAAGCATAAATCAACACATAATAAGCTATATTCAGTGTTATTATTAAGTTGAGGTTTAGGGTTTTTAAGTTATATTTTCTTCACTTTCAAGATGATCAACTTGTACTTCCTTAAACTAGACATTGTAAGAAGCTAAAATATGAAGGAATTTATCTTACAATGGTTGCACAAGATTAGTGAAGATCTAGGAAGAAAATGAAGCTCCAAGCAAGCCCTAATGATCCTCCATCTTTGCAAGCACCTTGGATGATCTTGAAATGGCTTTGAAGTGTGTGAAATGAGGTGTTTAATGGTGGACTTGTGGTGGTGGTTTGTGGCCGTGGGAAGGAGAGAGAGACAGGAAAGTTGTTTCAATTTTTGAAGTGAAGAATGATGGAAAATATGAGGTGATGTTTGTTTAAAATTACCTATCTTTCAAAAGATCAAATATCAATCTACACCATGCTTCTAATCTTACCATTTCAACAAAAATCAAGTGGGTGTGGGACCCACTTGAATCCGCCATTTGGTAGGGGGTAAAGTGTAACTTCTTTTGTAGCATGTGACTATTTATTAGATTTCTAGGTAATTAACTTAAGTGTTATGATTAGGGAGGTTGATCTTGTATCATTAGCAAGTAATTAGGGTTTAGGGTGTTAATCCATGTTAATTTGTCCACTTGACTAATTGGTATAAGTTTCGGATAAACGAAAACGTCACTAGTTCGCTCATCGACACAATAGACGCTAATATACGAACCTTATTATTTAGTACCGGAAGCTTTGGTTTTTGACCACCACAATTGTCATGGCGTTTATTTAGGGCACTTCCGATCTAGAAATATGCTTAACTAGTACGCCAGCCGAATATATGTTGAGTTAGGATGGCCGAAAAGCTTTGGTTCGAGCGTTCGCTCGATATCGGCACTTATATATTTTGCCGTCCAACTTTTCCTGAAGTTGTGTTTCTGTGACCTCAAGATAATTGAAAGGATTCCGAGTCCCAAATGACGCTTAACTAGTTCTCTAGATGAATGCATGAGGCTATCAGCCACTAAAATGTTCGTCGGTTCGACAAACGGTCGCTTTCCGGTCGAGTTGTGCACTGTTTGCCGTATGACCGGAAACGATGACTTTTATGCATTTTTGCTATTCTCATGTTGTTTTAGGATGTTCAACATTGTTATGCTATAATTCTGGAATCTGGAATCTACCGAATTAATATTGCGGACAAACTTAAATTTGTCGCCTTTTTGGTCGAAACGGACAATTTTGCAAATTAGGCATTGTACCGGAAAATTATGTATTTTTGTAATAGGTGTTCCCATACCAATGTTTTCATATATATACGGTCTCAATTATGGCATTAGCATGCCGTTATTCATTGTTCTGTTTCGTTTTAGCGGTTTTGCTGACACGAATAGTGCAACCGCGAATAGTACGCCCAACACTTTCTACCAACCCTTTATGGGCATTGTTTGGTTTGTTTCGCGTCGTAACGGAAATAAGTATATGTTATGATCTGATTTACTTGTCCTAACACTTTCGATATGACATACGACTCAGTTAAGCAATTAAATACGATACTATGCATGAGATTATAAAATAAAAATAGTGATTAGATTATATGGAATTACTGGTTATTTTCCATTTGTCACATACTCCCCATGTTAAAAAGAATTTTCTCCCGAAATTCAATTTGAGGCATCCTCTGAAGGAGTCTTCTTGAACAGGTGGGGGTATTTTGCCTTGATCTGATCTTCACGTTCCAATGTGTACTTGGGACCGTGACGTAAGTTACAGCGAACTTTTACCAGATTGATTTGACTTTTCCTTGTCTTTTGAACTTTCCAGTCCATGACTTCAATGGGTTCTTCGGTAAATTGGAGTTTGTCATCAACATGAATCTCATCCACTGGAATGATAACTGTGTCACTAGTCGGGCTTTTCTTTAGATTAGACACATGAAATGTGTCGTGTACATTGTTGAGTTCCTCTAGCAGTTTCAACTTGTAAGCCACTGTACCGACCTTTCCCAGAATTTCGAAAGGCCCGATGTATCTCGGGTTTAGTTTTCCACGCCTCCTGAATCTAGCTACGCATTTCCAAGGCGAGACCTTTAGTAACACTTTGTCTCCGACCTCAAAGGATAATGGTTTGCGTCTTTGGTCTGTGTAGCTCTTTTGTCTATCTTGGGCCGCTTTGATACGCTCACGGATCTTGAATATATTGTCTGTGATCTCTTGTACTAGTTCGGGATAAATGAGTTGCCTGTCACCAACTTCCGCCCAACATAGCAGAGATCGACACTTTCATCCATATAGTGCTTTGAACGGCGCGACCTTGATACTGGTGTGATAACTGTTATTGTAGGAAAACTCTACCAATGGTAAATGAGTATCCCAGTTTCCGCCTAAATCCATCACACAGGCCCGAAGCATGTCTTCTAACGTTTGGATGGTTCGCTCGCTTTGACCATCAGTCTGCGGGTGAAAAGTTGTGCTTAAATCTAAGCGAGAACCAAACGAAGTTTGAAATGATTGCCAGATCCACGACACAAAGCGACCATCTCTATCAGAGATTATTGAGATTGGCACTCCATGACGTGCCACGATTTCCTTAAGATACAGCTCAGCTAACTTCTCTGTACTGTCTTTCTCACGGATGGGTAAGAAGTGAGCGATTTGGTTAACCAATCAATGATAACCCAGATCATGTCGTGACATCGAGAGGTCCGTGGTAATTTTGTAATGAAATCCATTGAGATTTGTTCCCACTTCCAAACAGGGATTTTGGGTTGTTGTAATAGGCCAGATGGTTTTTGGTATTTGGCCTTGACCTTTGCACATGTTAGGCATTTCCCAACGTAGGTCGCAATATCTCCCTTGCGATTCGGCCACCAATAATACTCTTTTAAATCTTGATACATTTTGTCAGATCCAGGGTGTATTGAGTATTTGGACTTGTGTGCTTCATCCAGTACCAAGCCTCGCAACTCGCCATAATAGGGAATCCAGATCCTTCCCATGAAATATATAGTTCCATCCTTGTTTGGTTCCATTTGTTTCTCCATTCCCCGTAAAGATTCCACCGGAATGTTTTCTGGTTTTAAACCTTCTTGTTAAGCCTGGTGCACTCGAGCCGCAAAGATCGTCTGGATCGTCATACCTAAAGCTCGTACCCGTAATGTTTTGACTCGTTCTTTCCTGCCCAAGGCATCTGCTACAACATTTGCCTTGCCCGGGTGATACTTGATCTCGCAATCGTAATCATTCAAAAGTTCCACCCAACGTCGTTGGCGCATATTCAGTTCCTTTTGGTTGAATATATGTTGAAGACTTTCATGATCCGTGAATATGGTAAACTTAGTGCCATATAAATAATGACGCTAGATCTTTAAAGCAAATACCATTGCGCCTAATTCTAGGTCATGTGTGGTATAATTCCTTTTGTGAACTTTCAGCTGACGTGACGCGTACACGATGAGTTTTTTGCGTTGCATTAACACGCAACCCAAGCCTTGATGCGATGCATCAGAGTACACCACAAAATCATCGGTACCGTATGGAAGTGATAATATCGGCGCCTTACATAATTTTCCTTTAATACTTGAAATGCTAATTCTTGTTTTTCTCCCCAATGAAACTTTTTGTCCTTTTGTGTAAGCGAGGTTAGCGGCTGAGCAACCTTTGAGAAGTTCTCAATAAATCTCCTGTAATACCCTGCTAAACCTAGGAATTGTCGTATTTCTGTGTGGGTTCTTGGAGTGGTCCAATTCTTTATAGCCTCGATCTTCGAGGGGTCAACATGTATTCCGTTCTCGTACACCATGTGACCGAGAAATTCTACCTCGCGAATCTAAAATTCGCATTTCCTGAACTTAGCATATAATTGCTCCTCTTTAGCAACTCCAGTATAGTTCTCAAGTGTTGTTCGTGTTCTTCCTCAGTTCGCGAGTATTTCTATAAAAACGATCACGAACTTGTCGAGGTATGGCTTACAAACCTGGTTCATCAAATCTATAAAACTACAGGGGCGTTTGTTAGGCCAAAAGGCATAACAAGGAACTCGTAATGACCGTAGCGAGTCCTAAACATCGTCTTAGGAATACTTTCCTCTTGGATTCTCAACTGATAATACCCGGATCTTAAATCAATCTTTGAGTAAAAGCTCGACCCTTGCAACTGATCGAATAGATCATCGATCCTTGGTAATGGGTATTGGTTCTTGATGGTAAACTTGTTTAGTTCCTGGTAGTCGATGCACATTCGAAAGGTTCCGTCCTTCTTTTTCATAAACAGCACCGAAGCTCCCCAAGATGAGAAAATCGGTCTTATGAAACCTTTGTCGAGCAACTCTTGCAACTGTGAAGATAATTCCGGCATCCCCGAGGGCGCTAGTCGATATGGGGCTTTCACCACAGGTGCAGCTCCTGGCACTAAATCAATACGGAACTCGACTTGTCGATGTGGAGGTAGTCCCGGCAAGTCTTCCAGAAAGACCTCGGGGTATTCCCTTACTACTGGTATGTCCTCCACCTTGTGCTCCTCGGCCTTTTTATCCACCACATGGGCAAGAAAGGTGATGCATCCTTTCCTCAAACATTTTTGAGCTTTCATGCAGTTTATGATTCGTAGGGGCGTGTCATGCTTCTCACCGTGAATCATTAAATGTTCTCCGTTGGGTAGGGGGATATGAATGATTTTCTCATGACGTATGACTTTGGTCGATTATCGGATAGCCAATCTATATTGGATAGCCAATCTATACCAATAATGACATCGAAACTACCTAGTTGAAAAGTCTATATTGAACTTTCGTTCTCCCAGTTATAATGTACACTTCTTTATAATTTATCCCACTCTACCAATATCCCGTTAGCTAGCTCAATCGAGTATGGAACATCTAACTTACTCGACTCTACCCCAAGTATATCTCTAAATTCTTTAGAAATAAAACTAAAATCCGCCCCGGTATAAAAAAGAATAGATACAAAGTGATCGTTGATAGGGAACGTACCGGTGACCACATTCGGATCCCGGCGAGCATCTTTAGTTCCAATCACGAACGCTCTTCCCCGAGCTTGGTTTTCTTTAGGGCAATCTTTCTTGAATTGCCATTTGTCTCCACATCCAAAACAACCTTGATCTCTAGCATTTGTTCCCTGGCACGCATTGGTTCGATGTCCAAACCTTCCACATTTGCCACACTTGGGGCCTTGGCATTCCCCGTAGTGGTGAAAGGGCCTTTAGGGCATTTTGGTGCTCCCCCAGTATAAGACTTCTTAACAGCGTGTTTGTAGTAGTGGTAACATATGCCTTCGTTTCTTTGACTTCTTTTGTGGCTTGCTTCTTGTTACTGTTATTATTACCTCGAGAGCCTTTCTTAAAATGGGAGAATTTTCTTTTATGGAGTCCCTAGTTTCCTTAGTAGTTTCCTTTTTATTCACACTACTCTTAGGTAGCTTCCCTTGACATACAGCCTCCTTAGTAAGGCTGACAGCTAGATCAATTGCTTCTCCAACTTTAGTGGGTTTCGAAGAGGTAACCGGACTTAGAATTTCGGGGGCAAGTCCCAGATGTACCTCTCAATCCTCTTAAATTCGGGTTCCACCAAGTATGGAACCACTCGAGACAAATCATGAAATCACTGCGTGTACCCAATAATATCTGAACCAACCATCTTTAAATTCCAAAACTCTGTTTCAAACTTCTGAATTCCTGACCTCGAGCAATACTTCTTTCTCATCATCTCTTTAAGTTCCTCCTAGGTCAGGGCGTATGCAGCATGGTCGCCCTTAGTTTGGACCGGGAGGTTCCACCAAGATAACGCTCCGTCTACGAAGAGTCCAATAACATAATTGACTCTTTGTTCAGCAGGGCACTTGCTCATCCGAATAACCGATTCGGTCTTCTCAGTCCTACGTACGAAGGTTACAGCACCTCCGGTACCGTCATAATTCAGAGGTTTGTAGTCTAGAAACTGCTTGTAAGTGCAACCTGAAATCATTGGATACACCATTTAAGTATGAGTAACCAAAAGCTTGAATAGAGTAAATGAAAGTATCATGCGGTTTTATGAATAACCGTGTATTACCAGTTGGAGGGTTGCCTCCGGTTGAACCTCCAGTGCCACCGCTATGTTCGGAGCGGTTAGCTTCGTACTGTGCAGTTGCCTAGGAAATGTTCTCGTCTAACTCCTCTTATGTTGTCGGTAGTGCGTTATTGTTGGAATTCCTTCGGCGGGGTGGCATCTCCTTCTAGCATAAAATGTCACTCACAATTAGCTGAATTATTTAATAAAAAAACCATATTTATTATTATATTATTATTATTATTATATTTATTTATTATTTTTTTGTCAAACATATATATATGTAAGCACATCGGTTACATAATAACTAAGTAAAATATATGTATATGACATAGTACACCAATCATCACCATAAAAATGTAACTCATCGTATAGATAGTCGCCACATCACAAGATATCAATCACAGTATCACCACGACATAGTACATCAACCGTAATATCACCACATCATGATACTAACAACCATAGCATAAAAGAGATACAATGTGAAATAAAGAAATACACTTTTATATAATGACAACTCATTACATTTTGTTCATGAAGATCAAAAGGACTTTGGGATACATAACCCTCGTCAGTACATGTTTTTACATTACAAAAGTAAGATTTCCTTCTACATTGCTTCTTCATGTCATCAAGTTGTCTTCCAAAAGTCGGGATCTTTGAAGCTGAGTCTTCATGAGCTAGATCATCAAAAGTAAGTCTGATCCCCAAAAGATAATCATATACATACTACTACGGTGGAGGGGGTGGTGGGGATGGTGATCGGTGAAGCAAACAACGATGGTAAGCAAAATCCTCCTCTAGGCCTAAAATACGCCTAGTGGCATCAGTCTGGAACTGCTCTAACTCACACACTCACGCCTCAGATGGGTAGGACGAGTGGTGAAATGGACAGTAGAAGGGTGGGGTTGGTGGTGGTGATAGTGGTAGTGGTGGTGGTAATGGCGATGGGTATGATGGTGGGGGTGGTAGTGGTGACGATGGTAATGGGGGTGTAGCTCTAGCAGCGGCATGTGCATTACGTTGGGTCTCTAACTCCCAGATCCTTCTAAAGACCAGGAGAGCTGAAGGTCGTACGACGTCACCCTCTCCTCCACAGGAATCGAAGCGAAGTGTGAGGGATGGTAGGGGTCAGAAGGGCTCATGCCGGCAGGAGTATCGGGGTAGACATACATGCAGTAGGTGGTATGGGGCGGGTGGCATACATGGGTGGTGGTCCAGCTGAGAAAGAAGGTCCATCCATATGAGAGGGTCCAGCTGCAAATGGGTCATATATAGGATGATAAGTGGACCTCCCAGAGAAAAATGGGGGTAGCTGCTCAGGGGCACGCGGGGTATCGCTCAGCGAGTAGTGTCGTGCGGGTCCAGTATATGGAGCGGGTCCATGAGTAGGGATACAAACAGGAAAAGAGCTAACATGGACAGGTGGGCTGCAGGAGGTGAGTGCATCGGTACAGGTGAATCTGGGGTGGCGGAAGAGGCATCGTTTGCCACATGCTCACTCTGGGTGGCAGTTGAGGATGACAAGATATAGACAACTGATATGATAGGGGATGGTATCTCAAGTATAGCTATGTCATCGAAGATCTCGCCGTCTCCGAGCTCATCCTCCATATGGTCGACGTGAAACTCTGGGATGTCATCATCATCATCGTCTAGGTTGTTGACTAGAGGAACCATAGCAAGAGGTATGTCCAAGTGTAACTATCGCGTGCTCGCCCTCCGAATGACCATAAACAATAACGTCGTGTGGAGACTGCAGAACGGCTAACACGTCATCTCCCTATGGGGCATCATCCTCCATAGGGTCAATAAGAGCAAATGGCTGAAAATCGTCAAGGTCCTCATCGTCCAGACCTCATTTCTCAATATATATATATATAATATATATATATATTTGTTGTTCTTAGATCGTGTGTGAACGGGCCTCGCCCTTCACATGTCCTTGTGCCTTGCACGCGTGTCATTGGGCCTAGCCCATGTGTTCATATGATTAGGCCTAGCCCATGTAATTTATGTGATTAGGCCTAGCCCATGTCTTTATGTGATTGGGCCTATCTCATGTTATTTATGTCATCGGGCCTACCCATGTCGACAAACGGTCGCTTTCCGGTCGAGTTGTGCACTGTTTGCTGTATGACCGGAAATGATGTCTTTTATGCATTTTTTTTTCTCATATTATTTTAGGATGTTCAACATTGTTTTGCTATAATTTTGGAATCCGGAATCTACCGAATTAAAATTGCGGACAAACTGAAATTTGTCGCCTTTTTGGTCGAAACGGACAATTTTGCAAATTAGGCGTTGTACTGGAAAGTTATGTACTTTTGTAATAGGTGTTCGCATACAAATGTTTTCATATATATGTGGACTCAATTATGGCATTAGCATGTCGTTATTCGTTGTTCTGTTTCGTTTTATCGGTTTTGCTGACACGAATAGCGCAATCATGAATAGTCCGCTCAACACTTTCTACCAACCCTTTAAGGGCATTGTTTGGTTTGTTTCGTGTCGTAATGAAAACCAGTATATGTTATGATCTTATTTACTTCTCCTAGTACTTGCGATATGACGTACGACTCAGTTATGAAATTAAATTACGATAATATGCATGAGATTATGAAATTAAAATAGTGATTAGATTGTACGGAATTACCGGTTATTTGCTATTTGTCACATGGACGGCCTACGATAAAATCCTTAACGCAAACAGTTAGTGGCGCTCTAGATGCACATGGCTGCCCCCAACAAGGTGTGACACTTTAAAGTCATTAACCAAAACACCTTGC
The DNA here is from genome assembly GCA_947069175.1 of Scalesia atractyloides. NCBI lineage: Eukaryota > Viridiplantae > Streptophyta > Magnoliopsida > Asterales > Asteraceae > Scalesia > Scalesia atractyloides. The sequence continues at coordinate 45,377,975 of CAMTDV010000022.1, forward strand.
CATTAGTAATAACTCACTATTGCAAGACAATAGACTTATGGTAATTGTTGTCATTCATCCTTTCTGTAAAAGACAAAAATTGAATCAACGAGACTTGGATTATGTTCATTCTCATATGGTGTTCAATTATTATTGTTCTCGATCAAGAGTTAAAGTGGTTCGAACAAACACACGGTAAGTTTGGATAAGGCCTTACACTTCACCAGTTTCAATCAACGAGGGCGCCACGACGTCTAACTGTTACATATTATGTAAGAGTACAAAATCCCTTATCGACTACATGCAACTTCCATTGAACTTCGGAACTATTCCCAATTAAACCCTTTATGACTAGCAATTACGGGACAGTGGTTGACAGTAATCAAAGAATAATCATTGGTAAACGAAAGTTCTAATATGTATCTTAGGTCAAAGGATACTAAACGAGTATACCGATAACAAAGCATCTTATGACTAAGATCTATGTAGATGATTTGATGCGAGTTACATCCAATGTCATTCTTAATGAGGTCTCTGAATTTGGATGTCAACTCCTTGAGTCCAAATTCAGAATAGTCTTAATTCAGAATCGTTCCCACGAGTCTGGTCGACTACGGATAGTTTAGAATGCAAGATACACGGATTAAACGTATTAAAATCGAACACATTATAAAATTCAGAATTGTATTTAGCTAGTAAATGAAGAATGAATTCAAAAGTACAACTATTAAAGTTCGTACATTCAAATAATAAATTAAAACATACCGCTAGCTAATCTAAGCCCGATAGCATCCATGTGCTGATCATGCTTGTCCTAAGTCATGGGCTTAGTAAATGGGTCGGCTAGGTTTTGATCTATGTTCACTTAGCTTATCATGATGTCTCCATGTTCCACAATTTCCTGTATGTAGTGGAACTTTCTTAGAATGTGCTTGGCCCTCTGATGAGATCTGGGCTCTTTGACTTAGGCAATAGCACCTGTATTATCACAAAATATCTCGTTGGGTTTCTTAATGCTTGGAACCACATCGAGGTCGGTTATGAAGTTCTTCATCCAAGCAGCCTCCTTTGCGGCATCTAATGCGGCTATATATTCAGATCCGGTGGTTGAATCTACCACCACACTCTTGGACCTCTTCCATGAGATAGCTCCTCCATTTAGAGTGAATACAAAACCCGATTGTGAGCAGTAGTCATCTAGGTCAGTTATGAAGTTCTTCATCCAAGCAGCCTCCTTTGCAGCATCTAATGCGGCTATATATTCAGATCCTGTGGTTGAATCTGCAACCATACTCTTGGAGCTCTTCCATAAGATAGCTCCTCCATTTAGAGTGAATACAAAACCCGATTATGAGCGGGAGTCATCTCGGTTAGTTTGAAAAATGGTATTAGTGTAGCATCTTACGGTGAGCTCTTCTTCTAAATCCTAAGAACATGTCTTTAGTTCTTCTTAGATACTGGAGAATGTTCTTAATAGTAGTCCAATGGGCGATGCCAGAAGTTTGCTGATAACGACTAGTCATGCTTAAAGCATGAGAGACGTCAGGTCTGTACATAACATAGCATACATGATAGAACCAATCACTGAAGCATATGAAACTGCTTCCATTCGCTTAATTTCAATGTCCATTGAAGGAGACTGCGATTTGTTCAACACAGTCCCTTTAGTCATAGGAACACCTCCTTTCTTGGAGTTTTCCATCTTAAAGCGTGTCATCATTTTATCTATGTATGTACTTTGACTTAGCCCTAGAAGTCGTTTATATCTATCCTTGTAGATCTTGATTCCTAGAATATAAGCTGCTTCTCCAAGATCTTTCATTGCGAAACAAGTTCCCAAATAGTGTTTAACTTTGTTAGGCATAGAGACGTTATTTCCAGTGATCAGTATATCATCCAAATTCAGGATGAGGAATGATATAGTGCTCCCACTAGCCTTCTGTAAACACAAGGCTTATCTTCATTTTTGACAAAACCAAATTCTTTGATCTTTTGTTAAAAGTGAAGATTCCAACTACGAGACACCTGCTTGAGTCCATAAATGGAATTATAGCTTACACACCCTATTAGGATATTCTGGATTAACAAAACCATCTAGCTGAACCATATAGACATCTTCAGTGAGATGCCCATTAAGAAAAGCGGTTTTAACATCCATTTGCCATATCTTGTAGTCATAGTAGCAACTATAGCAAGCAATATCCTGATCGATTTGATCATAGAAATGGGCGAGAAGGTTTCATCATAGTCAATGCCCCGAGTTTGAGAGAAACCCTTTGCAACTAGCCGTGCTTTATACGTGTGTACATGGCCATGCATATTGGTTTTTCTCTTGAAAGCGCATTTGCTCCCTACTGCCCGAGATTCGCGGGTTAGTTCAACCAAGTCCCAGACTTGATTATCACGCATAGAATGCATTTCAGCGTTCATGGCTTCCAACCATTTCGCAGATTCAGGATCTGAGATAGTAGATTTGTAGTTAGCTGGTTCGTCATTAGACTCATCTACTACCAGGAGTTCAGCACCTTCAAGATGCTAAAGGTATCTATCAGGTTCTTTACGATCCATGCTACTTTTGTGAATGCCAGTGTTTGTGTCTGATTCATCAATAATAATTTCTTGTTGTTCAGACGTTTTGACTTCGTCAGTGGTTGTTGTTGGTTCTCGAATTTCTTCAAGATCAACCACATTATTTCCAGTTCCTCGATTAAGAAGTTCTTCCTCAAGAAAGTGTCCCTTCCTTTTGATGGAAGTAACATTTGCATCAGGATGGTAGAAATAATATCCGTTTCTTTTATAGTATCCAATGAAAACAACCTTTTCAGCCTCGAGGGTTGAGCTTATCATCAGAATCACTTATGATGTATGCATCACATCCCCATACTCTAAGGTATTCCAAATCGGGTTTATGCCCATGCCATATCTCATATGGAATTTTGTTTACCTTTTTAGTCTGAGCCAGTCTGACATTTGTGCATTTTAGTCATTGAACAATTCCGGAACATTTTCGTATTTAATAAAATCTTTTGTTTTATTTGCGAGGATGTATATTTATCAATCATTATACAATCCCAAATATTTTTATTCAATAAAATCTTTCATTTTATTGGTAAGAATGAAAAAATCTCAATCATTGCACAAATTCGGTCATTTTCGTGTTCGATAAAGTTTTATACTTTATTTACGAAACGTGTAACCGTACAATCGAACGAACCGACATCCACGAAATTTCCGGACAAAATCCAAGTTACACATGCCTTAACGCCTTGTTATAACCTAAATATTTAGGTTAAGAGGCGTTCAAAATGACAAAACGCGACAATACAAGTCTAGGGGCCAAAATTCTCAAAAAATTGCATCGTCACCAAGTTTGGCCACATATCTCCTATTTTTGACACCTTGCACTCATTTTGCTACATTTAATTTGGACTTAACACATGTTAGGACACTAATCCACACTTGGTAACACTTGTCATCACCTCCTTGATCCTAAAATACTATAAATACCCTTTTATTCATCCATTTATCTCACACCACTTCAAAACATTTCAAAGCAAAATGTGAAGTTCTTCTTTCTATCATTCTAGGAGCTTGTTTCCAGCCTTTGGAAGCCTCCTATCTTGAGTTCTGAAAGTGTTCTTCAACAAAATTAAGTACTCATCCTAGTTCTTTCATTATTTTAGCTATTTTGAGCTAAAAATCAAACAGTTTTGCTTCCTATTTGACTTTCGGTTCTGACCGTTTTGGTCAAGTCAAAGTTCAAATTGAACTTTGAAACGTGATCGTAATCACGAAGGTATGAATCCCTTGCGATTGCACCTTCTGATTACCAGTTTAGTAGGCGAGATGACGAGTCAAAATTTTACGAGTTAAAAGTAAAAAAATGTATAAAAATGCATTTTACGAGGAAAACTTTTTATTAAAACTTAAGGTTTTGACACCAAATCAGTTTTATAACACTATTACACATGTTCAAACATGTCTAACTTGTCATTTCTAGTTTAGTGCTTATTTCTTAGTCATAAGTCGAGCAGTTTTACTACCGCTTTGACTTTCGAATCTGACCCGTTTGGTCAATTTTAGGATTCGACCAAGTGCATTTTTATGACCATGGTAATTTAGGGAATAACCCTCAGAGATTATTCAATTCATCCTGGTGCAGACAAAATGTACAAGGATCTTTGTACCCAATATTGGTGGCAGGGTATGAAGAAGGATATTGCCTTATACATATGCAAATGCCTAACTTGTCTTAAAGTTAAGGCAGAACATCAACATCCATCTGGTTTACTTGAGCAACAAGAAATTCCGGTTTGGAAATGAGAAAACATTGCTATGGATCTCATCACAAAACTACAACGTACTTCTAGAGGTCATGATGCCATTTGGGTAATCATTGATCGTTTAACAAAATCAGCACACTTTTTGCCAATTCGTGAGGATCTATCTGCTGACAAACTTGCGAAGATCTACATTGATGAGATAGTATCTCGACATTGTGTTCCTTTGAACATCATATCGAATCGGGATGCTCGATTCTCATCTCACTTTTGGAAGACCATGCAATCTGCCATGGGACCAAACTTAACTTGAGCACTGCTTATCATCCTCATATGGATGGACAATCTAAATGGACTCTCAAAACATTGGAGGATATGCTTAGAGCTTGTATGATCGACTTTGATGGTAGTTAGGATTTGCATCTACCTTTGATCGAATTCTCCTACAACAATAGCTATCACTCCAACATTAACATGGCCCTTTCAAAGCTCTATATGGTCGAAATGTCGTTCACCTGTCTGCTAGAATGAGGTTGGTGGAGCTCAGCTCACTAGACCAGAACTCATTGTAGAGGCTACAAACAAAGTCAAGAAAATACGCGATAACCTTTTGACAGCTAGAAGCCGTCAAAAGAGTTATGCAGATTAGCAACGCAAGCCCTTCGAATTCAAGTTGGTGATCATGTCCTTGGAAAGGTGATATTAGATTTGGAAAGAAAGGAAAACTTGCACCTCGACACGTGGGACCATTTAAGATCATTGAGAGGATCGAAAAGCTGACCTACAAACTTGAGCTACCTTCTGAGCTTGGGAATGTTCATCCAACTTTCCACGTGTCCAATTTGAAAAATTGTTTGGCTGATGAAAACCTCCACATCCCTCTTGATGAAACTTGCATTGATAACACAATGCACTTTGTCGAGAAACCTGTGGAAATATTGGACCGTGAAGTCAAGAAACTCAAACACAAACGCATACCGATTGTTAAAGTAAGCTGGGAGTCTAAACGTGGCCCAGAGTTTACCTGGGATGAGAGGATCAAATGAAGGCGAAATGCCCACATCTTTTCTCACAAGTTTCCTCTAATTAAATTTTGGGATGTAATATAATAAAGTAGGGGAGACTGCAACATTTGTACATTTTTAGTCATTGAACAATTCCGAACATTTTCGTACTTAATAAACTCTTGACTTTTATTTGCGAGGATGTATATTTATCAATCATTATACAATCCCGGATATTTTTATTCAATAAAATCTTGCATTTTATTGATATGAGTGCAAAAATGTCAATCATTGCACAAATTCGGTCATTTCGTGTTTGATAAAGTTTTTATACTTTATTTATGAACCGTGTAACCGTACAATCGAACGAACCAACCTCCATGACATTTCCAGAAAAAATCCAAGTTGCACATGCCTTAACGCCTTTATATAACCTAAATATTTAGGTTAAGAGGGATTCAAAATGACAAATTGCGACAATACAAGTCCAGGGGCCAAAATTGTCAAAAAATTGCATCGTCACCAAGTTTGGCCACCTATCTCCAATTTTTGACACCTTGCGCTCATTTTGCCACACTTAATTTGGTGTTAACACATGTTAGGACACTAATCAACACTTGGTAACACTTGTCATCACCTCCTTGATCCTAAAACACTGTAAATACCCTTTGATTCATCCATTTTTTTCACACCACTTCAAAAGACTTCAAAGCAAAGTGTGAAGTTCTTCATTCTATCCTTCTTGGAACTTGTTTCTAGCCTTTGGAAGCCTCCTATCTTGAGTTCTGAAAGTGTTCTTCAACACAAGTAAGTACTCTTCCTAGTTCTTTCATTATTTTAGCTATTTTGAGCTAAAAGTCAAATAGTTTGGCCTCCTGTTTGACTTTCAGTTCTGACCATTTTGGTCAAGTCAAAGTTCAAATTGAACTTTGCAACGTGATCGTAATCTCGAAGGTATTAATCCGTTGCGATTGCACCTTCTGATTACCAGGTTTAGTAGGCAAGATGGCGAGTCAAAGTTTAACGAGTTAAAAGTAAAAAAATATATAAAAATGCATTTTGCACCTTCTTAAGGTTTTGACACAAATCAGTTTTATAACATTATGGACATGTTCAAACATGTCTAACTCATCATTTCTAGTTTAGTGTTTATTTCTTAGTCGTAAGTCGAGCGGTTTTACTACCGCTTTGACTTTCGAATCTGACACGTTTGTTCAATCTTAGGATTTGACCAAGTGCGTTTTTATGACCATAGTAATTTAGGGAATATCCCTTTGAGGTTATACCTTATAGTCATATAGTTTGGCTAGTTATATGATGAGTTTATTATATTACTTTTAAGATGCCGAAAACACCCTTTTGGCACATAAAATGGTTTTAAACATGCAAGACCGTAGTTTTGACATCTAAACTGATATTATAACATAATCAAACTTGTTTTGACATATAAGACTCATCGTAGGACTTATTTAACCATCCAAACCCATAGTTACACTTGCGACCTGTTAAAGTGGCGTAAACCATTTTAATAAGTCTTAACGAGTCAAAGCACTTAGAAACTCTTCAAAATCATAATGTAAGGTATTATAAACCATATCATATGAGTCCCAACACTCGTTTGGTTTATAAGACTTCATTCTATCAAATCCTTCGATTAAAGTCTCGACACACTAACAAGCATTCCGATACATTTGGACACACTTGAACACTTCAATCCTTGAGCTTTGTTTGATCATTTGAACAAGACATTTACGCAATCCCAAATGAGTACATAGCCCCCTCTTTTAAGTTTTCAAATGTTTTGGGGTGATTCATATGTGCTTATCACTACTTTTTTGTTTGCATGACATTATACATGTTTTGCTTATCTAGTACATATAGTACATGATTTCAAAGACATTTTGCTTCATATGTTGACTTAGCATACCTAGTACATGATTTCAAAGTCAATTTTGCTTCGTATGTTGACTTAGCATTCCTAGTACATGATTTCAAAGACACTTTTACTTCGTATGTTGACTTAGCATACCTAGTACATGATTTCAAAGACATTTTTACTTGGTATATTGACTTAGTATGCCAAGTACATGATTTCAAAACATTTTCATGACATGCTTACATCATTCAAGACATATTGGTGCGTTGAATATACAATGATACATTCATTAACATTGATCACGCTGACCGGTAGTATGTAATGGTACCATAGGATTGACAATCTCGTTCCCGCTTCCTAGGTTTGTTTGGAAGTGACTTTTGGGAATGACAGAATCCGATGAACATTTGATAAACCTTTGTCTTTATAAGGGTTTATCCGACAGTCAACAAGGCTTGAATGTATTCACCAACAATCCATATATATGTGTCTACACAATAAAAGCAATTGATTTATAAGACAAGAGTTTTTGTTTAAACAAGATCTTTGTTTAATCAAAACACCTGTTATATACAAGACATTTTGATAAGACTAGACATTTTGGTTATTTTATACAAGACTTTTATTTTATGATTCAAACAAGACTTTTGTTTGCCATACAAGACATTGGTTTATACATAGACATTTGTTTATAAATAAAATTTGGTTTATACAAGACATTGGTTTATTATACATAGACATTTGTTTATAATATAAAAGACATTTGGTTTATATATGGCATTGGTTTATACATGACAATGTTTAAACAATACATCTCAATTGTTGGCTCATGGTAGGTGATTAAAATGACTAGACGTGTGTAATGTGAGAGGGGATCGGCTCTCCTCTATGAGCACCTGACCAATTCGACTAAGCTAACAGAGACGGAATTCATTGCTAGCAAATTAGACAACCAAACAATCAAGTATGCTGCTTAAATGCCTTTAGTTTGTATATTAATAAACGTGAAAATTACAGACGAGTAAACAAATGGACAGGGCTTCGCCGTAGTTACACACTAACAGATTATCGCACAACACTCAAGCTCCACTATTTATAGGCCAACATGGCTCGCACAGGAGTGAAGGTGTAGGCTCGTGCGAGTGCTGCCTCGTACAAGTGACAAGGTGTCACTCGTACGAGCCACTACAGCTCACTCGTACGAGCCACTAAAAATACATAAAATATGACACAATCTAAGCCCTATATACACAACCAACATATCCTAGACGTAGGCAATAAACATTATGGACCAACAAACTCTCCCTTGGATGTTGCTGCAGTCTTGGATAGTCCTCAAAAATTTCTTCAAAATTCTTCAAAAATAATTACATTTATCATCCAAAGAAATGTTTCGGTGGCCTGCCACGCTCCTGAGACGATATCCGCGTTTGGTCTTTAGGTGGGGGCTGATTGTACGTGTTGCCAAACCGAAAGCTTCTCAGTGGTACAATCCTTGCTTTCTCAGCAATCCTTTCCGCATTCTTCTCCCTTTTCCGATGCTCTTTTTCTGCACGCTTTCTCCATGAAGTATTCCATGTTTTACCTAAATGTATATCATTATCATAACAAAGATTAACAATCTTCTGGAATTGTAAGCCTGCTCTTTGTCCTTTTCTTCATAACTGATCTTCACATAAAATAGACATTCAATATCCTTCTATGAACAGTTGACTAGCCACATCGGGTCTAGTGCTCGAATATCGCACCATAAACCATATATACGTTTGTGCGCAATGACGGACTCGGATAGTTCCTTTATAATTTTCCAAGAACCTTCATCTGGTTGGACACAAATTACAGCTTCGCTTATGCTCGAATCGTAGTGCCACCATTTGAATATCCTGTGAAAATCTTGTTCCATTTTAATCAGAGGCATATTCTTCATCACTCGGGGTCTCTTTACAATCAACATAACATCCTTCTCCTTCGTCACAGGGTAAATCTTGGTAACTCTTTTAGGGATATGCGGCTTCCAACGTTTCAAAACCGTTTGTAGCTTCAAGCTTTATCAATTTCCATAGCCGCTGGTCATGAAATTTCATCTTCAGATTAATCATCTTAGTCTATACAAGCTCTTTTATTTCCTAGAATGGCAGGGTCTTTATGTTGCTTAAGTATCGAAAGTACAAGAGCCCATATTCCCTGTTTATCGCATAAACATCTAATTCCTCGATCCAACCCCAGCTAATAATATCCCTTAGAGAAACATCAACATCGCGAGTGAAAAATGCCAGGGAACATTTGAATTTTCCCTCCTTGAGTAAATCCTTAAACCATAGTTCGCACATTTCAATAATCTCTTCTTTCGATAGACGTTTAGGCACCGATCCTTGCTTCACAACCTCTTCTACTTTACGTTTCAACAGATCATCGTATTCGGCTGAGAACATTTCATTAAAGGTTACGAAGTCATCCGTACCCTCACCGGCATAATTTGTAATATCATTGTCATTGGAATCATCCTCCATGACAACCTTACCATAGTCATGTTCTTCATAAATGTGTTCAAAGAGATAGTCTTCAGGCTGGATAGCACTGATGTCATTGAGCTCGTCTTCAAAGTCAAATTCAAATGATTCTTCATCCACACCTAACATTTTTGCAACCTCTTCCTTTGTATAATTGTGGACAAATTTTCCCTCTTCCACATCATGTTCCAAGTAGAGAATCCTTGGTTTAGGCACGACAGGAACAGTTGACATATCAGTCACTATGAGAATTCCTGCCTACTAAGAATCCTTCAATCCATCATATGTGTCCCCCTGACCTTGGTCATCATCAAGTTGGTTGCCCGAATCATCCAAGTACACTATAATCAATATCATCATTTATTCCAAAATCTGTTACAAGAATACCCGAACCTCCCTGATCACTATCATCATTCTTTCTATCACTATCAGATTTCTTATCCAATGCATTACCTTCTTCGTCCAAATCCTCATCAACTTCTTCAATATCTTCATCAATAGAATCAATCTCTGCATCAATATCCTTTATCATCTTTCTTTCTTTAACAACTCTCAATGTTTCTCAGAAAAGATTTGACATGTCGATATCCACATCCTTTGGCTTTCCTATCAACACAAATTCATTGTTTGCTCATACACAACCACATCAGAAGATACTAGCTCAGATTCAGCTTCTGGCACAGCTTTTTCTATCATAGGATCCTCTCCAACCTTTTCTTTCCCTTTGCCTTAAGCATCAGACATCTCTTTGGCAATTCGTTTACGCACCGCCACCCTTTCCCTTGCTTCCTCCCTCTCTATCTCATCGATTTCCACTGCAAGATTAATCCCGAGCTTTTTGAAAAGAATTTTCTGAAACAAGCTCATCTGTCTCTGATTCCTGAGGCGTTCTTCGCCATATTCTTCCATACACTTCCGTAGCCTTTCATTTTCCGACACGATACTTGCTAATACAGCCTCGAGATTCTGTCGACCTTCTTCAAAACCCTTAATACGCTCCTATAGCTCGGCAATCTCAATGTTGTCTAACATGACTTGATTTTCTAACTATGTAATCCGTGAGTCATTGAAGATATCTGTCTTAAACTCTTCATCCCCAGGAATTTCTCTGAAATCAAAATCAAATTGATCTTCTAATCTGGAGCCCTTTGGAAATTGGGTTGGAGATTGAGTCGTATGAGATTGTGGGGTGGGTTGTGGTGATGGTTGTGGAGGTGGTTGTGGTGATGGTTGTGGAGTTGGTTGTGGTGATGGTAGTGGAGGAGGTTGTGGAGGTGGTGATGGAGGTGTTTGTGGCGGTGGCTCAAAAGCAGATGCTTCTCCAACATTCTTCTTTAGTTTACGCTTAGATCATGTTGTTGGAGAGTTTGTCTTTCTAGATGCTGGCCTCCTCAAACGCTTTGTTGTTGGCCTTTTAGATGCCTTGAGAACATGAGTATCGCTATCAGAATCAGATGGTACGTAAGTAGTATTGTCTTCTGCTGTCTCTTTTCTTTTCCTTTCCTCAGCCTTTTGTCATTCCTCAGCCAACCGCTCTAACTTTTTTTCTTTTGCTCTTTCTTTTTCCCTGGCAATCCTATCCTTGGAATCAGTACTCGAGGAGGACGGGCTTTCATCTCCACCAGCCTTACCACCAAATGCTTGTTGCTCTATGTCAGCAACAATGGTCTCAATATTCTTTTCAGTCTCTAGCTCATCGATCAAATTGGTGCCAACAGATGCACGTTTCTTTTGCTGAGGGGTAGAGGAGGAAGATGTGGCAGCTTGTTTTCTTTGTGTCCCCTTGCTCCCCTTTTTATCTTCTTTAGTAAACCAAGCGCTTCTTTTCGATACAAAACCATCTAACGCATCAATCTCTTCATTTTCATATCCACTGTCGTTTTTCTCCACTTCCCCTTGGGCGGTGCCACGTAATCTTTGTCTATAATAGCCCCAAAAACTGGCTTGGCATTCAGGAAGGCTTTCAAATGAAGATTCATCTTTTTCAATGTAGAAACATCCATGTGCTCTAGCCTCAAAATATCTTCTTTCTTTTTCTTCGGGTTTTTGTGGAGATGATCCAGCAGCATCTGTACAAACCTTGGGTACTGAAGAAAATTTTCTCTCTGAATATTCTATACCATCTGCAGAATATAAGCCTTGAGAAGTTGTATGACAGATTGAGGATTAGTGCTGTAATCATGCACATTTGGTAATCCACCAAGTTGTCAAATCCCCCTTTTCTCTGACTGAGAACGTGAAAAATACAGTGAACAGTATATCTGAAGGGCGTACTCAGATTACCCTTCTTGAATGGTGTAGTGTTGATGTATCCTGCATATCCCATTCTATAGAAGCACCCCCTCACCATGAATTTAGGATATCCAGTAGGGTCTTCTGCTCGATCCTTGAACTCAAACACTTTTCGAATCAAATCTTTAGTGATTTTCACTTGGATATCTTCGTTGTTAATCTTCACTGTTGAAACTATAGCATCATCTTCTTCATCAAATTCTACGGCATCCCAAAAATATTCGACGTGCGATCGATAGGCCGTATGTTTGTCAGTCAATGCCTTGGTGATTGGCAGACAGCTCAAAAAATCAAGTACTATAAGCTGCGATCTCAAGAATATTTTCATCCAATAAGCAGCATATGTTGTGGAATGGAGAAAACGAAGACTTCTTGACCTGCGCACACAAAAATTTCCAACATTTAGCAAATTTTCCAAACATTTCAAATTTTTGACACTCGTTCGAGTCATAATTCGTATGAGTCAGATTAACACTTAACAGTTTAGGTGCAAGTTTGAACAAACCCATTCGTACGAATGACTCCTCGTACGAGTCAAATTGATACTTAACAAGTTCAGGTTTGAACACACTGCTTTTTGGTCATCAGTGTGGATTTTTTCAATTCGAACCAACTTTTTCTCGTAACAATCACCGATAAAGTGGTGTCGAATTTCTATGTGTTTAGTGCGTGAGTGTTGAACTGGGTTTTTAGTGATATCAATAGCCGCCTTGTTATCTACATATATGGGCGTGTCACGAAATGGCAGACCGAAGTCTCTCATCTACTGTTGTATAAAGAGTATCTGGGAACAATAGTTGGATGCTGAAACGTATTCAGCTTCACACATAGAGAGAGTGACCGCGGTCTGTTTCTTTCACTACCACATAAACGGGTTTTGAAGAACTGGCAACCAGCCGTTGTAGATTTGGCATTGAGCTTGCAGCAACTGAAATCAAAATCTGAATAACCCCGAGATTGAAGTCGTTATGTCGAGGATACCACAAGCCGATGCTTGGACATCCTTTCAAGTAGCGCATGATTCTTTTGACGGCTAACAAGTGCGAATCTCTTGGATTTGACTGATAACGGGCGTACAGGCATGTAGGATACATGATATCAGGTCTTGAAGCTCTTAGATACATCAACAATTCGATCATGGAGCGATATAATGTTTCATCAACTTTGACTCCATGAACGTCTAGACAAATGTTGTGGTTTGTGGCTAATGGCATTGATGCTTGCTTAGTTCCTGTCATGTCAAATTTCTCTAACACATCATGAACATACTTCGTTTGGTGAATGAAGATGCCATCAGGTAATTGTTCAACCTGAAGTCCTAAGAAAAACTTCATCTCCCCCATAGCACATATTTCGAACTTCTTTTTCATGACTTCTTCAAAGTCTTTACACAACTTATCATTTGTCAATCCAAAGACGATATCATCCACATAAATTTGTACGATAATCAGATGACTATCCACTTCCTTGGTAAAGAGGGTATTGTCTACTATGCCTCTGGAGAAACCGTTTCCCAGAAGATGTTTGGAGAGCTTCTCATACCAGGCTCTCGAGGCCTGGTGTAGTCTGTATAACGCTTTGTTTAATAGATAGACCTTATCCTTGTGTATCGGATCGACAAACCCCTATGGTTGGCTGAGTACACCTCCTCATTTACCTTTCCATAAAGGAATGCAGACTTCACATCCAACTGGTACACCTTGAAACCTTTACATGATACAAAGGCCAAGAAAATGCGGATAACTTCAAGATGTGCGACAGGGGCGTAGACTTCATTGTAGTCTATCCCTTCTTGCTAACGGAAGCCTTGGACCACGAGCCGAGCTTTGTTTCTAACCACAATACCTCTATTATATCTCTTGCACTTGAAGACCCAACAAGTATTAATCTTTTTATGATGATTAGGTGGTCTACAAGCTTCCAGACACCAAGTTTCTAGAAATGCAGCAAATCTTCTTGCATTGCATCCACCCAGCTTTCTTCCTTCATAGCGTCTTTCCAGTTTCCTGGTTCGACCTATGAAACAAAACAACTATAAGAAAGTCTGATTTGTAGTGGAGCAACATTTGTTTAAAAGCAACTTAAATCCTTATTGATTTGATTTCGAGTTTTCACTCTAGTTTGTAAGTTTCCAATAATATTCTCTGACGGATGGTAAGATAGTGTCCTTGGCATCACTTCGCTTGGAACGTCTACTTGACTTTGCAGATTTGTGACAACTTCATCAGCAACCTGTTCAGAGGATGTAGCTTCATTTCTGTTATTGGATTCATCAGCTTGAGTGTTCAAAAAGCTTTGAATTTGCTCTGATCCTTCATCGAAATTGGTTCCTTTATCGTCAAAAGTAGGTTCTCGATCAAATTCGACATCAACTGGTTGATGGGCATCTAGTTTAGTAGTATTCAAGACTTGTACATTTACATATTCTTGCAGAGTATTGCTCGGACCTACTTCAGAAGTTAGAGACAGGTAGTGATGGGGAAATCACCAACAGTCTTGAAACTTGCTCTTGATTGGAGATTTGATGTTGTTGAAATAGCATAACAAGTTCTTCATCTAAAATTACTTCTGGTAGGTCAAATGAATTCCACAACTCGTCGTAATTGAACAGCCACTGATCACCAAGTTTCTGCGTAGGCGATGTATATCTTTGACAATCAAGATGTTGTGCAAGAATAACCTGATTAAGACTCGGCAAGAAGACTCTCTTTTGTGGACTAGCATAACCGACGAAAATCCTTCCAAGGATTTGGCTCCAAATTTACCGTTCAGGTCTAGAACAGTACACAGCGATCCAAAAGGTTCCAAAAATGCTAGGTTCGGCTTTCGATGGTTCAGTAGCTCAAAACATGTCTTGTTGTGAGGCTTGACTATCAAAACACGGGTAAGTGTGTAACACGCAGACGCGATTACTTCGCTCCAGAAACTAATTGGAACTTTTGAATCAGCAAGCATTGTTCTGGTAGTCTCAATCAGTGTCCGATTCTTACGTTCAGCTACTCTATTTTGTTGAAGAGTATAGGGAGCGCTAAATTCGTGAAGAATACCCTTATCGTTGCAGAATTCAAGCATTCTCTTGTTCTTGAACTCAATACCATTATCACTGTGGATTCTCTTGATTGGCAAGTGATATAGGTTTTCCAGCTTCCTAATGAGAATCATAAGACTTTCAAGCGTTTCATCTTTACTCTCCAGGAAGAAAACCCATGAGAATCTTGAATAATCATCTGTCATGACTAGGCAATATATATCTCCAGAGATACTTTTCACATTCACTTGCCCGAAGTGATCCATATGAAGCCTTTCTAGTGGAAGCTTGATAGAGTTAAGCGGCTTTCTCGGGTGTGATTTCTTATGCTGCTTCCCCTTCTTGCAGCTCAGACAATCATCTGATAGGTGAAAATTCTTGAGATTAACACCCTCCTCTAGGTTGTTATGCACCAAATAATTCATTTTTTGCAGGCGAATGTGCCCTATCTTATGATGCCATAAGATTGACTCTTTCTCGATAGCTTTAGATACAAAGCGTTGAACCTTCTTTGACGTAGTGGATGCGACGCTCATGTCTAAGACATAAAGATCGTTTTCTCGTGGAGCGTGCATGAGGATCCATTCCCTCAGGAATTTTGAATCCTGGTTTCAAAATTAAACATTCCTTGTCATTGAAGTGGGTTGTGAATTTCTAGTCACATATTTGCGAGATGCTCAGTAAGTTCTTCTCAAGCTCAGCGATATAGTTCACCTTGTCGAAAGATACCATTCCGTTTGTGAGAATACCTTCACCCACTATTCTTCCTCCCTGTGTCCCAGCAAACCCAACATATCCTCCCTGGATAGCTTTTACGTCGTATAACAACGCAAGCATCCCTGTCATGTGTCGGGAAGCTCCATTGTCCATAGTCCACTTTGAAATGATTGACCTCGAGAGCCCCTGCACACATGTGGAAGAAATTATTTAAACAGAGAAACCCAAGCCTGCGTGGTCTTAGGTGGGTTTCAAATATCAAACTTTGGAACTTTGATCTTGACATCTTGTTTGATTTCTATTTTAGCTGGAATAGGTGTTTTCATTTCTACTGAAGATGGTTTGACTTTTGCTACCCAAGTTTGTGTTTTAGAATTGCCTTTTTAGAATAGAATTTTGAATCCTTTTGAGATTCTTGGTAGAAGTTTCACCAAACTCAAATTTGGAATTAAGTTGAATTGTTGATGTCACATTTTTACTGGATTCATTATTTCTTTTCAGAATTTGTTTTGGTCCAAACTAGGGTGCTTTTTGCTTCACATCTTCTGTAGATCTGCTTGAGTTGTAAACAGGTTTTGGATTTTTGAAAGAACATTGTCGTGCAATATGCCCGACTTTGTTATATTTGTAACACGTCCTGCTGTCATTTCTAACAGAGGAATCCAAATCCTGTTTTCTACTCTCCTTTTCCTTTTTAAATTCATCATTAGATTGTCTACCAATGATCACTTTTTCCTTTTCAGTGTTTGTCCCATATACAAAATCAATTTTCTTTGTGAAGTTCAATTTTTGAAACTCGTTCTTTCTTTGCTTTTGATAACCCAAACCTGCTCTCCTGATTGCAGGATAGTCCCTGTCCTTCTGATGGTGGTTTTTGTAGACACATTTTGATTTAGAATAAAATGATCCATCTCATTTTTCTATATCAGAATGACTGACTTCAACTAACTTGAACAACTTATCAACTCGATCAAGATTAACATTCTGAATTGGAAAATCCTCATCGGAATATAGTTTATCAGATCCGTTCATTTTCTACACGACTACATTTGGATCATTGTTTAAACTATTTTCTGATGAGACAACATCCAATTAAGATATTTCAAGATTTAATTTTGTACTTTCAAAATAAGAACTTTCAGATTTCTCAGACTCATATGCCAAACATTTTCGACCATAGTTTTTACCACTTCAGATTCACAGTCATTTTCTGTTTTGGTGTACGTTAAATCAATGTTCGTAGGCAGCTTGTTTTTCTTCTCAGTTTCAATTTTAAATTGAGCGCCTTTTCCACCCCTGATGGATTCTTTCTTGCATAGCTATTCCACAAGGGCGGTGGAACACGATCGTACCTTACACTTTGTGTTCATCAATTTTATTGTCTTCCTTGCTTTTAATTTTCAGAAGAATGTGATCAACGACTTATGAACTGGTAGAATAACAACTTGTTAACCCGTTCAATTTCGATTTTCTTTCCAGTTCACTTTTTAGCTCGGCTCTTGTATTTAAATGGATATTGATGGCCATTTGTTTGTCCATTACAGTTGCCTTGAGCATCGAAAGTGTCTTTTCATTTTCTCTGATCACTTTTTCAAATTGTTTAATTGTTTAACTTAATTTTTCATATGCTTCTTTGGTTGTATATAATCACATGACAAATTATATGCATGACTTTTCAGCTCTTTGTATCCGTTTCTTTTTCAACACACTCAATGCATGGCTCTTGCACTTCATGCAAGGTGTTTCTTTTACTGACACATTTACTGATTTGACTCTAGCTTCTTGAGCTTCCTCAGTAACTGCCTCATTCACGTTAGCCATTAGAGCTTTGTCGGCTATGTTAGTTAGATTCTCCAAAGTCAACTCCTTGGTCACATCAATCATCTCCTCTATTTCAGGCTTTTTCTCTTCTGCACATGGTGATTGGTAGCTTGAGTCGAAATAACCTGCAAAAGTTTTAAGAATATCAGTAGGCAAAAGATGTTTAAATGCACTATTTAAGAGCTCTTCTTCCTCTGACGACGTGTTGTAATATTCTTCTTGTGCTTCATCGAAAGATGCCTTAGCAAATTCTTCTTCTGCCTGTTCTAGTTCTTCAAATATCTCAGCTAATAGTGCGAGACTTTCATTCTTTGTAATGTATTTATTCCAGTTGAACCCTTCATCTTCTTGAGTAACAACCAAAGCCTTATCTTTTGAATTTGATGGACCATCTTCGATCTGCACTAACCTTGTCTGAGGTTGGGGTCGATGATATATGACCCTTTTGTAGTAATCATCTTCAAATGGATTCTGATTTCCTTTGACTTCCCTGTTTGGGAATTCTCTCTTGAAATGTCCCTTTTCTCTACACTTGAACCATGTAACTTTAGCCTTATCAAAACAGTGTTTTCCGTCAAGACCTCCCAGACTTTCTCTTCCTGTGATTTCCATAAAGCGTTGAGCTCTAGGGACTATTAACGCCATGCACCATTTAATATCAACTAACTCCAACTCAACTGGATCAATCTGCTCATAATCTTCTTTGGTCATTTCAGAATTCCCAATCCTTCTGGCTACCATACTTTGGTATGATTCGAGAACTGATGCAAGCAAGGCCATGTGTTGTTTGGCCGTGTGTTCATTGAAATCTTGTGTGTTTCCAAGATTCACAGCAATGTTGCATTGAATAATTCACTGGTTTGAAATAGGTGGTTTGTTTTGACTGTTCTGAGGATTACTTGAGCTTTGCGAGGATTGAGGAGATTGAGGAGAAATAGGGTTTTATGATGAAAATGACTGAAACCCACTGGATTGGTTTAATGGTTGACTTGTAGTATTGTTGGCACTAAAGGCGGTTTGAACCTTGGGACTTTGTATGTTACCAGCAGAATTACTTTTGTAGTATAGGTTCACATCTTGTTGCATGTGAGCGCCTTTGTTCTTTGCCATTTTCTGCATAACTAGCTCATGACCTTCTAATCTTTCAATAAATCTTGGCAATGTGAAGTTACTATATTCCGTGCCGTTTTTCAGAATCGTTAGATAGGTCGTCCACTCTCCTTCTTGTAAAGAATCAGCCAGTTTATCAACCAGTTCTTCATTGGTTTTAAAATCTCTACTCGTTTCATCTGAACCACCAAATGACAATACCTTTCGATCAGCTGCTTCACTGTCTCACCTTTCATTAGATTGAAAATATCGAACTCCTTGCTTAGCAGCACTTTTCTTCCTTTTTGAAGTTGAGAACTTCCTTGAAACTTAAGTCTTAAAGCATTCCACAGAGACTGAGCGTCATCATCGTGTTGAAGAAGTGCCAGAATATCTTCTTTTACTGCATGTTGTAGTATACTCATAATCTTCTTTTCGTTGATAAACTTTTCTCTCTCTACATCCGTTAGCTGAGCCAGTTTCTTCTCAAGACCATTCTCACCTGTAGGTGCCATGTACTTTGACTCGATGGCAAACCAACATGTGAAATGATTAGCATGTACCCAGTTTATGAATTTCTCGCTCCAAATGTCATAATCTTCTAAGTTCATGAGATTTGGTGATTTCGTCATGGTTCCCATTTCGTTCTCTAGATTCATGTTTTGTGTTGCGGTAGTGGTAATAGCTGAAGCAGCAAAAGCGTTGAAAAACTCTTCTTCCATTAAATCTGCAATTTTTTAGAACCACAAACTTTCGACAACACTAAATAAATGACAAAAACACGAAAGTTAAGAAAAATCCACAAAATGTCCTTCGTGCGAGTGACTTAATACTCGTGCGAGAGAAAGAATTACCCGTACGAGTGACTCTTTGTGCGAAACACTTACTCATACGAGTGACTATTTTGGAACTTCAAATTTTTAAGAAAACTTGTTTTTTTGTTCGTACGAGTGGCTAAATCATACGGATGGCCGTTCGTACGAGTTGTCCCTCTGCTCATACGAGTAGCTCAAGTCAGTAAACATATGTATCTGCAATTTTTGTCATGATTTTATTCGATTTTAGATCTGTAAGTTTCAGGGATTTGTTAACGTTGATTTTAACGTGTTATACTAAAATCCTAGTCCAATTCGTCCATGAAATCCTCTAGATCTGAAGTATGTTTAAAGAAAGTGTAGATATAGGAAATCTTCAATGGTTGAATCTGGATTTTCAACGGCTGAAACTTGTTGATTGTCTGCTGAAACCTTTTGTTTGTCCCCAAATCAGGCCTCAAGGCTCTGATACCACTTGTGAGAGGGGATGGGCTCTCCTCTGTGAGTACCGGACCTACTCGACTCAGCTAACAAAGGCGTTATTCATTGCTAGCGAGTTAGACAAACAAACAATCAAGTATGCTGCTAAAATGCCTTTACTTTGTATATTAATAAACGTGAAAGTTTCAGACGAGTAAACAAATGGACAGGGCTTCGCCATAGTCACACACCAACAGATTATCACACAAAACTCAAGCTCCACTATTTATAGGCCAACGTCGCTCGCACAGGAGTAAGGGTATAGGCTCGTGCGAGTGACAAGGTGTCACTCGTACGAGCCACTACAGCTCACTCGTACGAGCCATTAAAAGTACATAAAATATGACATAATCTAAGCTCTATATACACAACCTACGTATCCTAGACGTAGACAATAGACATTATGCACCAACAGTAATATGATAAAAGCATGGTGGATACGCCACTAGTACTTCCTATATATAAAGTGCTTTCATTATATTACATAATGTAGCGTTTTCTAAACCACTTCAAACGAAATACAAGACATGACATATACAAGGCACGAGTATTTAGGTTATTAAGTTTACCATGCATCATTTCTTTTAAATCATTTGATTTTCATATGATTTCTTAAAAGAAACATTTTTGTAAAGGATCATGGCTACTTTTGTAATAGTTGACCATTTCTTTTAACTTTCAAAGCCATGAATCTTCATCACAAAACCTATGTTACTCACATGCATTTTTATGCTGACGTTTTATTTTCACATATGTTTCAGGAGCTAATTTTTAATTTGAGCATGCTTCACATATGGCGGACTTGGGCCTTAGTGACTTTAAAATTTCAAGACAACTGTTATGTTTTTTATTTTATTCTCCTAAGACAATATAAACAATTAAATTTAATAATACAAAACTTTATGTACCATGTGTTGTGAAACAATAGTTCTTTGACATGACTCCCCGACATTTCCGCCACGGTTTGTTATTTTACACGGTTAGGGTGTTACAGCCAGATTGACAATGCGGGCGGTAGTCATAAGAGCATGACCCCAAAAGGAGTGAGGGAAGTTAGTTCTACACATCATCAATCGAACCATATTAAGTAGGGTTCGATTTCTCCTTTAGCTCAGGCTATTAAGATTGGGTGTGCCAGGTGGAGTGAGTTTTGAAATTTTTACACACTCTTTCAAATGATTGAGGAACTCTAAGCTGAGGTATTCGCCACCGCGATCTGATCGAAGTACTTTTATCTTTTGTAGTAAGTTGGTTTCTACTTAATTTTGAAACTCTTTGAACTTTTCAAAATTTTCATGCTTATGCTTCAAAAGACAGACATAAGCATATCGACTATAATCGTCGATGATAGTAATGAAGTATCTTTCATGGTTTCTTGTCATGGTTCTGAAAGGGCCACATGCATCAGTGTGAATGAGTCCTAACAGACCATTGGCCCGTTCACCAATACTAGTGAAGGGGCGCTTTGTGTGTTTGCTAGCTAAGCAAGATTTGTAATCATTATAGGAGTCATGTCCAATGGATTCAAGAATCCCCTATGATTGGAGCCATTTTATGCATGTGGCCAAGTCTACAATGCCATAGAAAGGTTTCATTAATAGCAGCTTTGTTTGGCTTAGAAAGATGATATATGTCATTACATGTTTGAACATTAATCTCATAAATACCATTTCGAGGTTTAGCCTCAAAATAAAAAATATCATTGAAGTAGGCAGAAACAGAAACACCATTAAAAACGTACTTGAAACCTTGTTCAAACAAAAGGGAAACAAAAATACTGTTTCTGGTTATACCAGATGCAAACAAACAATTGTTTAAATTAACTACAAGGCTAGAAGGACATGAAAAATGAAATGTGCCGGTTGCAAAACAGACACTATTTTTCCATCGCCAACGATGAGTTCCATGTCGCCTTGTTTCAGTTTCCTCAACATCTCAGGCTCGTGCAAAACATTAGTGATGTGGTAACCACACCCGGTATCAAATACCCATGTATGAGAACATTGGAAGAAGTGCCAATGTTATTGGCCTTGTTCGCCTTTAGCTTGGCTAGATACTATGGGCAATTCCCTTTCAAGTGCCCCATTTTGAGACTACCATGTAGCTTAGGCACAATCTTCACCCAAGCATTCATATTATAGTTCATAATGAACTAGTCATATGAGCTAGGGAGAGAGTTCAAGATGAAGTCTTTTGCCATTTCATCTTGCAAGGGATAACCAAGTTTGTTCATCTGGTCAATGTACCCTTTCATCTTAAGCACATGAGTACTCACACACGATCCTTCTTATATTTTACAGCTTATGAGTTGTTTCATGGTGTCATATCGCTCCTATCGGGCTTGTTTCTGAAACATGCATTTCAGTTGTTGGATCATGTCATAAGCATCTTTATCTTCCATGTTCTTCTGAAGTTCAAGAGACATGGTGGCTTGCATAAGGCAGGCTACCTTAACGGTATCCTCGTTATGCTTTTCGAGAGCCTTATGAGCAGCATTAGTGTTACATTCAGGCTTGGTAGGGACTGGGACATCTAAGATATATAGCTTTTCTCCATCTTGAGAACTATTCTCAGATTGCGGTGCCAATCAAGAAAGTTGGTGTTATTCAGTTTTTCCTTTTCAAGTATAGACTTGAGAATGAAGGAGTTGTTTTCATTAAACGTCTATTACATAAGCAAAGATCTTTTAATTAGTATTTTGGATGTATATTTCCTTATTTAATTAATAATCCATTACAGCAACTGGAACAAGGAATGAGAATCTAGTAAAGGCAGTTGTGGCATGTACTTTAGTAAGTGACTAGGCAGACTGACAACGAGTGTCAGTTGTGAGAATTCACAACTCTCGAATATGAGCCCACTAAGACAACTCTTGTCTATGCATTGATACGTTTAGCCTCATCTATGCCGACTTTTTACTTTTGAAACTGCTAGAGCATGTGATGAGAAAAGAAAAGGTAATAGTCGTCCTAAAAGAGGTACTTGTGGAAGGGCCGGATGTGTCAATGAAACCCTTGTACCATGGAAGGATATGCTACACATCAAGTGTGGTGCTTTGGCTCAAACATTGATGGTTCGCTTTAAGTTCCAAGTGTAGCTTGTGATAGGATGGCATAGACTATTGATTTTAATTACGGGTTAATTTAATATTTACAAAATAGGGTCGTACGAGCCGATTGTAGTATATATTTAGTTGTGGCATCTTGATGAACTCTTCATCTCCTAGGACACTTAATTTTAAATATCCTATATAAGCTAAGTTTCCCGCGACTTGTATAACCATATAAAAGTTATTAATTTCAAAACTATTAAGTTATAAGTTTTAGAAAGTTAAAACTTTGTTAAAATTTAAAAACTCTAATGGCTATTATGTATTTTAAAATAATGTGGGTTCATTCTCGGATTCGAAACCTCAGGCCCTAACTTGATTAGCCTAGTCTTAAACTTGCAGAATCCATTTTAGAGTTAGGCGACATTATTAACAAGAATCACTTTTAATCACTGTTTCATTAGTAGTTTAACATGTACAAGATCCTAGAAATAGTTGGACAGAGCTTCATCGTCCAGTTTACACAATCGATACATTTCTATAACATCGCACACCTATTTATAGACTTGTTAATTACCTTCATGCGAAGCTAGGAACTTCAACTCGTACGAAGCCAAGTTATCTTCGTACAAAGGTAATTATACTACATTCGTACGGAACTTTCACTTCGTGCGAAGTGGACATACAAACACATGTAATCTAACATTTCGTTCCTAATACAGACTCGGCGTTATTCGATGATGTAGGCAATAGACATATGCATCAACATTCTCCCCCTTGGATATTGCCGAAGTCTTCGAATAGTCTTTAAGCTTCAGAATCTTAAACCATCTTTATCTTCAAAATTTTCAACTTTTGAATAACTTTAACGTTCTTGAATATCATATATCATCAACAATCTCCTCTTTATTTTTGATCTTGAATAATAAACATTGAATATCAACATGCTCCCCCTTTCTTTGAACTTTCTTTTTCTTTGTTCAACGTTTTGTCCCTCTCCATTTCTATTAGCTTCTTGTTTAATCTACTAGACATTCAAATGAACATTTCAGATTCGAACTTTAAAATTTTCCACACAAACATTTCAAATTTTAAAACATTTTATCAGTTTATCAACCCTCTCAGTTAACCAAGTCCAAATTAATGACCCTGATTATCTTATTCATCTACCAAGTTCAAATTAATGACCTTAGTTGATCATTTTTGTAAACTAACTGATGTATTTATCAAGATTAAGTTTCAAATCGATAACCTTATTATCTTTTCAAGACAATTTCTTATTTCAAACTTTAAATTTTTGTTTAGTAGCTTTAGACTTTGAAAATCACATTTCCATCATCGGTAGTTGAAACTAAGGTAGAGATAAATCTTTTTTGGTTATTTCAAAGTTTGTGCTAAAACACACTAAAAATCTTTTTGGGTTTTTTCTGAAATGAAATGCAGTAGCTATGTACAAACATATTTACAGACATTTTTAGTGAGTTTGTGTTAGAGAATCATATCAGTTCGAGAGACAAATCACTAGTACCATTGATCTTGAAAACTTTATGTTCTAAAAAAGTTCACTTAGATTGTCAGTATAATGATCCATTTAAACCTCTAAACAATTCTCAATTGCTCCGAGATACGTTAATTAGATGTCTTAGAACTTGACTTGATAGTGTTTCCCACCTCAGAATTTACTCCAGTATCAAGATTCCCTAGATTTCGTCTTACAGGTGAATATATCTAATTGATATCAGTATCTTGGTTGTGCGAGACCTTGAGAACTCAGGTTAGTACCACCGTACAGACAAACAGATTAAGGCTCGACTTAAAAGTGGCGTTCCAAATTTGGAATCTTTTTACTGCAATTGTCAGATCTTTCAATATTTTCAATTTGATGCACTTTTGGGTTTTTCAAGCTAAAGTATTTTACAAGTTCTAAGCCATCGCTGACGCAAAATAAGAAGAACTTTTATAATACCCTAGATATCAATTATCTATAAAGACCTGGAATCTCAGAATCCGGCAATCTTGAAAAATGAAATTTCGGTGTACTAAGACCATATAATTGAGAGATGTTAAGCCACTAATATGTTAAGCCACTAATTAAGAAGTTTTTCTTTACATTTATATCTTATAAACAATCTACTGAATGTGCGAAACCTACTGGCACATGATCTGTGAGACCCGTTTAAACATTTTAACACTACATTTCTTTAGCATATTATGATAGTCCACTGATGTACTATTTACTCTTTTTACACGAAAACTCTTTTGTCTTTTTCATGTTTTTGTACTTATTGTATATAAGATATTTTTGTATTTTGTCAAAAATTTTCTCCCCCAAAAATCAAAAACATATTTTTGGGTTTTTGTTTTTAATAAAAGAAACATTAACCGACCGATGAGGATTACTTCAAATCGCCATCCATTATTGCTTCACAATTTTTCTTTTAAGCTTTCTCCCCCTCAAGATGAAAAAAAAAACATTTACAAATCTGTTTTTTCAACCAGTTTTGTTTGTTCAATAGTGAGGGTTCTGTGAATTTTATACAAATAGCCTTAAAAATTTGTCATTAATCATCATGGCTCGTCGTCATGTGCCAAAGAACTTCACTTTTCAGGATTTGCTTTGATTCTCGGAAGTTCCTGCACACAAACATAAACAATCAGTTGAATAGAGATACCCAAGTCTTTCTAATCTTTGTTGTACTTTCTTCGAATTTTATTTTCTCTACCTAAATGGATTCATTTACAACTTTTTCAAGTTTAGGAAAATCCTATAAATTTTAAATTCTCACCGATTGTTTAGCTTTTTCAAAAAAATTTTTTTCTCTTATCACCCATGTTTGATTTTTCTTCAAAACTTTATTGAATATAGTGTAGAATCATTTTGTTCATTTCTTTTTGAAAATTCACTAGTTTCATAGTTTTTCAACTTTAATAAATTTGAACACTTTGTAAATTTTTCTCCAAAGCTTTATTGAATACAGGTCGAGGAAAAATGAACAACGGGAAGATCACATTTGACAAAGTGAACTATGTCAAGCAGCTCAAGCAATCTGATGAGTGTGTCTCAAGTCTACAACAAGGGTCACCGGTCCACTTTACTAAGTCTGAAGCTTTGGATGTTGAAACCGGGTTTGGGGATACCGGATGATTGGATAGTGATGAGAGTGCCAAGGAGAAACAACACTTATGTCATGGACATGGGTGCTAAGGATTCTTCCACTGTGGCAGCATGTTTATTGTCAAAAGCTTTTGAAGCTAAGTCAATGTTGTGGCACAGACGCATGGCCCACATCCACTTCCGAAAAATGAATTACATAATTAAAAATGGTTTAGTGGAAGGGGTGCTAGTGTAGAGGTTTCACGTGGAAGATAAATATCTTCCATGTTAAAAGGGAAAACAACATAAGAAATCTCACAAGTCCAAAACAGTAAATTCCATGGATGCCCCTTATGAATTACTTCATATGGATCTGTTCGGTCCAGTGAACGTAAGGAGCATAGGTGGAAAGTACTATTGTTTAGTTGTCACAGATGATTATTCACGATGTTCATGGTTTTTTTTTCAGGTACAAATGATGAGACAACGAAGATGCTGATAGATCTTTTTACAAAACTGGAAAATGTCCATGATGCACGGATCAAGAGGATAAAGAGTGATCATGGCACGGAATTTAAGAATCGGATTCTGGATCTCTATTGTCTTCGCAAGGGAATTGAACATCAATATTCTGTTCCTTATACACCTCAACAGAATGGAGTCGCTGAAAGGAAAACAGGATGTCGATTGAAGCCGCTAGGACTATGCTTTATGATTCAAAGCTTCCAGTTTTTTTTTGGGGAGAAGCTGTGAACACAGCTTGTTATGTCCTAAATAAAGTTTTAATGGTTAAATGGTTTAATAAAACAGTCACGAACTTATGTCTACAAGAAACCAAACTTGAAAGTCTTTGAACCATTTGGATTACCATGCACCATTGTGCGAAATAAAGATAAGCAAAAATTCGGCGAGGTAGTTGACGAGGGATACTTTCTAGGTTATATGCCTGGAACACCCAAATGGTTTTTAATCTAAAAACTGGTGAAATTGAGGTTGTGTTTAACATGGAAATCACTAGCTATTCACCTCAACAATCAACGAGTGGTCCTGCTATATTATATGATTATGATAGCATTTATAAATCATTTAATATTCCTGAGTTTTCCAATGCAGATGAGTCTCAAGTGATTCAAACTGTGATTAGTGAAGATGAAGAGGGTGACTTCATGCCTAGATAGAGTATATCAATGACAGATGCTCCAAAAACTTCCTCCAATGCAGCTCTACAGGATTCAAGTGATAGTGAGTCTGAACCTATTCAGGGGGGAGATTTTAGTAAACCGTTTGCCAATAAGAACATTCATGGGGAGATTAGATCTAATCTGGGAGATAATTTAGTTGTTGACACCATTGCTACTACACGTGCAAAAAGAGATCATCCAGTTGAGAACATCATAGTTGATGCTGCTGCAGGCGTTCAGACAAGAAGAGGTGTGATCAAAGGTTCCTGTTTATTTACTTTGATTCAGAAGACTGGGATGATGAATGAGTGTTTGTATAGCTGCTTTATTGCCCAAGAGGAGCCGAACAATGTTCACATGGCTCTAAAAGATAATTCATGGGTTGAAGCTAAGCAAGAGAAACTAGCTCAGTTTAAGAGGTTGAAGGTTTGGGAGCTAGTTGAGTTGCCTGAAGGAGAGAAGGAAATAGGCACCAAGTGGGTGTTTAAGTGCAGGAAAGACGACTAAGGGATCGTGACAAGGAACAAGGCTCAGCTAGTGGTGAAAGGGTTCAACCAGCAAGAGGGGATTGATTAAAATGAAGTGTTTACACTAGTAGCTAGGTTGGAAGCAATTCACGTGTTCCTAGCTTTTGCTTCATTCAAGGGCTTCAAAGTTTACCAACTTGACATGAAGAGTGCGCTTCGTTATGGGAAAGTCCAAGAAGTGGTGTATGTCTAACAACCAGATGGGTTTACTGATCCAGATTATCCAGATTGAGTCTATTGACTTGATAAGGCATTGTATGGATTGCATCAGGCACCTAGGGCGTGGTATGAGACACTGTCAGCACATTTGTTAAAGAATAGTTTTGAAAGAGGTCAGATTGACAGTACACTTTTCATTAAAAGAAAAAAGGAAGACTTTCTGTTGGTATATATATACGTAGATGATATTATTTTTGGGTCATCGGATGAGAACATCTGTCATGAATTCGAGGAGGTAATGAAGAGAAAGTTCAAAATGAGTGCGATGGGTGAACTGTCTTACTTTCTGGGTTTGCAAGTTGAACAGAAGAAGGATGGGATGTTTATACATCAGACGAAGTATGTGTATGACATTGTAAGTCCAAGAAATCAGATCTAACAGGTATCGTAAGAATAATCGATTACGGAAATAAGGATTAGAATGAAGAACAACTCTTGAATCATAAACAACTTGCATACACCAGAATAGTGTTTGATACAAGTTTTTCTATGAATAACTCTCTAACCCCAAAACATTAACCTAATACATGTATTTATACTAATCATATAGCCCACTAGTTATAACCCTAGGCCCATGAGGCACTAGGAAGTCCCAAACCCTTTAATAAGCCCAAATGTAGCACTAATGTGTGAACCTTCAATAATATAAGCCCAACAATCTCCCCCTAGGTTTACAACATTAGGCCTTTAGTCATTAGGCAGCGCATCAACTCCCAATCTCCCCGTAGTTATGCCAGCACAGCTACTGTCCAGTCTTTAGCACAAACTTCATACAGTTCTGCCGTTCGAATTTGATTTGCAGCAAGAACTTGCAGATCTTCATCATGAAAACTCACCAGATCAACCACATCGTTTACTCAAAATGCCTTCTCTTTTGTCACCATCACCACACTCCCAACCTTAGGATCATACAACCAGAACTTAAAATTCTTCAGAATTCCTTTGGGAAATGTCGGAGCAACCAGTATGACAAGTTCTTTATCTGTTGGAAGCCACATCACCGATTTAAACCGCCTCCCAGTCCTTGCATCACGAACCCCTTTTGCCGCTCGTAAATATGGCTCAGCCATTTTCATCGTCTTAAAACCAGTCTTCACTTCCTGCTCCAAGCGTTTGAAAAACCTCCAACCCGGACCACGTTCTGAAGTATCATCATCAGTGTAAGGAGCTCTTAACAGATCAGTCAACGCAATCTTTGTCCAAGTTTCAAATTGAGGTTCCTTCGAATAATATTCACGAGTACCATCCTGCCTGACAATAATCCACATCTTCTTCACGTGATCATACATCCAACTGAGCACTTTCAATTTATTTCCGACCTTGCTGTAATAACTCGAACCGAGTTCCATGACATACCTCTCGGATTGGTTGGAAGGATCCTTCAACTAAAAGTTCTCATCAAGTGAATTCATGTCAACATTTTTCATCAGAACCATCTGCTTTTTCTTTTGCGTTGTTGAATGTTTTTGACTAGCAGTGTACTACTTCCTTGGATCACGTAAATAATCATCCAACCCTGCTTGATGATCAGAAGCTAACTGTTCAGCAGCTACTCTATCAGCTTTTGCTCTTTGTTCGGCTGCTCTATGATGATGTTCAATATTCATCGGATCATCGGTTGGATCAGAAAATTCTCGTCCAAACTTGTTCTCTAACTTATCCTTCAAATCAAAAACCAAAGTCATCAACATAGTAACATCTCCTTGCTATTGATCAATTGTCTGGTCCCTAACGTCTATTCATGTCTACAATGAAGCAATCTGAGCATCTTTAAGTACAACTTCATGTTCAAGTACGATCACCCGCTTTTTCAAATCAACAACATCAACCTCTACATCTTCGTCATCGCTATCCAGACCACTGAACTCAAAGGCTCGTTTCTCTGGTCTCTTTGAATATTCAGCAGCATCACCCTCAACACCACCTGAACCACTACCACCTGCTCCAGATCCTTCTGCTCCCATTGAATTACCGCCAAAGTCCATCATTTGCAATTCAGAGTCTGTTGGAACAGATACAACCGTAGAATGTGTAGCAATGTGAGCAACTGTTGGTTCAGCGGGAACAGTAGAGTCGATCATCAGAGCATCCGTCAAGGACATAGTAAATGAAGATGTGACAGGAGTAGTTGTGACAGGTGTAGAATCTTCAGCAACACTACCAACATGAACTTGAGAATGACTTGTTTCTTTAGCAGTCTACGTCTGTCGTCTCTTAATCAATGGCACTTCTTCTTCATCAATCTCTTCATCAGACTCAACCATACTAATAGGAATATCAACAAAAGGTATCACAAGAGGAGGATCACTTTGTCGCTCTTGTATCTCTTTCAAGTGTGCAATAAGAGCTTCTAGGCTCTCTGTAGTAAGTTCTAGCAAAACTGGAGGCAGATTAGCATTAAAATCTGTAATATTATCCAAGAAAGCTTGCTCCTCATCTGTATCAGCATCAGTAACCAGATCCTCAACCTCAACCTCTTTCTCTTTCATCGGTATATCATGTTCCTCAGCTACCATAGCATTAACTGGCTTAGGTGCTGGGATGTCCTGTCCAATCACCTCAGCAAACATTCCGAACATCTTCAACGGTATGAGACAAACAAAATTAGTCTTTGATGTCGATCGATTTTTCTTCATAGTTCCGAAACTAGTTGTTCCCATTGGCTTCATATTCAACATATTCGCATCAGAAGCATCCTTGGTCAGAACAGGATATCGAGCATCCAGAATCAACTGAACAAAACGCGGATATAGTAGAAACATTGTCTTCTGTGACTGTTCTAAGATCTTCTTCATATTTTCGAAAATATAACAAGAAGTTATTTTTCCAATCCATAACAAGATCCACAATCGCCAAAGTTTGGGTTTGATTTGGTTGGTTTAACCCTCCCTTGTTCTCAGAAACATATTGCATAAACACATGCACCAACAATTTCAAGTAAGCGGGAAACATTTTCTTGAGCAAAGGTGAATGCGTTCCCTTATAACTCATCTCAGTCAGAACAGGCAACACTTTCTCCTTTGTATACAAGGTAGGATCACTCGTAGCATCAGCAAACTGCAATACTTCTTGAACACAGGCTTCACTCACCAAATTCTCTTTTCCCTGAATCTTCCAAAAAGTGTGCACAAGATCTCGATAAATAACTGGGTTGGCTCGAAGGGCGTATGCAATCTTGCACTCAGTTAACCCAGCCGTCATGGATCTAAACTCCTGGAAGAATTCCGCTGGTGGGTCTGATAATATCCTGCTTGGTTGTGAAACTGTTCCTCCACCAGCATAACTGCATCAAACGCTTCTTCCGCCATTTCTGTCAGAATTAATAATCAAGTTAACTCAATCTCAACAAAACTAACTGACTTCAAGAAAGTTCATCAGAATTAAGGGTCACAAAAATCAGACGGTTCAAACATATTTCAAAGGATCAATTATATAGAAAAGTTCAAACTAGTTTAGAGGTTCAATCACTTGAAAAGGTTCAAGATAGCTCAAAGGTTCAGACATTGGAATCCGGATTCGAAAACAGTTCAACAGTAATCCGGATGAACCTTTCATCAATTCGGATGGACATCATCTAAGATGAGATCCGAGTTCATTCAATTCGGTTGAATATCCATCCGGAATGAAATCCGAAATAACAGCCACTATGAACACCAATCCGAAATGCTATCTGAAATGCATGAATATTTTAAGACTATCATTAATTTTCATAATTTAAAAGCATTTTATACCTAGTTCGGATGAAATTTAAGATAAAAACCGAAATGGAAGATGAACAGTGAATTCGGAGATGAACATAGAATATCGGAGGATTTCGGAAAACTTTTGTGAATAATCCGAAATTCAACTCTGATTCATTTTTATACTATTCTGGAATGGGCTTGGGCCTAAAACCTTTTGGCCCCAAGACAATCTGGAACCCATCATCCAAATTTACGAACAATCCGGATTGGGCTTATGTTAGGCCCAACCCGGAACAGTAAATTGTCAGTGGTCCTATCCGGGAAGGGGTTGAAAGCCCAACCCGGAACAGTACCACCATTATCCCATACTTGTTCAATTTTGAGACTTTCAGAAATTCTATTGGATTGACCCAATTTCAAAACTTAGCAGACCAGTCCAATATCCCTTAACAGAAAAACATCTTACCAACAATCAACAATTTAACTAACCAAGCATCCCACAACTCTTTACCAACTAAAAAAGAAGTAAAATATTTAAACAAAACACACATACACGGCCTTGCTATGGGATCAAATCGTTTTTAAAGTCGACTAAGGAACATTTTTCAGTGTGAGCTAGATCAGACTGGTCTAAGCAATTATCAATATACTTGTCCATTTAAACCTAAAACTCAACCTTCTAGTTGTAGCTAAACGATATGCTTAAGGTAATATTATACTATGATACTCGTGTGTCCCATACCATCACATACGCCCACGATCAAGGTAAGCACAATGATTTATCGTAGCTGGTGAGTATACTAAGATCATCCGTTATCTTTTACCACATCAGACTATTGGTGAACAGGTCAGTACTTTCATACAGCAGAGTGACCAATAGTATCTGACGAGGGTTAGGCAGATACCTTAAATGGTATGTTTGAATTTTTGGAATATTCTCAGAGTGAGAGTTCCTTCCTTTTAAGGTTTTTGCCCTACTATTTTGGCTCTTTTAAAGATATCCTAACTGTGCCTAAGCCTGCATATAATCTGGATGCAACAGAAGGGTAGCCAAGATATCCCCGGATGACTCAACAGCATAAAGACCCGAAACCTCAGGCGTTGGCTATCTATCAACGCAGGATTTAAGACCATGAAAACATACGCCTATAGTGTGTGATGCATGAATATATAGTTCTTTATGTTTATATCATTTAGCTTACACTATCCGGTTGAGATCTAGACCTATAAACATACAACCTTCTATTCAAGTCTTTCCCGCTACAACACCTTACATGTGTTAGTCAAAACCTTTATCACGAAAAAGTATTCATTTCCCAATCATTGCAAAAATTGTTTGAAACTAAAAGGTTTTTTTTAATATTTCTCCCCTCAAATTTGTGCATACACATAAACAAATTTACGAAGCAAACACAAAAAAAAGAAAGACAACAAACTAAACAGAAAAGATAGAGGATGCTTAGTTAGAAAAATGGATCATTTTGAGAAGATCCACAAGCACTTGAAAACGCGCGTTGCTAACGGGTTTCGTGAATTGATCCAACACGTTTGCATCGGTGTGGATTTGCTCAAGTTTGATGAGACCCTTTTCATAACAATCACGAATAAAATGAACTTTGATATTTATCTGCTTGGTTTTGGAGTGAAAAACAGGGTTTTTGACAATTTGGATAGCGGCATCATTATCACAATAAATTGTTGTGTTTAGATAAGTCAAACCGTAATCCGCAAGATGGTGTTGCATCCATAGAACATGGGAGCAGCAAGCTGATGCTGCGACATATTCTGCCTTCGCTTTAGAAAGCAAAATCGTCTGCTGCTTCTTGCATTGCCAAGAGATTAATCTATCTCCCAAGAATGGGCATCCAGCTGAAGTTGAGCGCATATCCCTGTCTGTACCGCCAAGATTACTGTCAAAGAAAGCATAGAGTTCAAATTCGGAATTTTTAGGATACCAGAGGCCTAGTGATGGTGCCCCTTTGAGATACCAAAAAAATCTTTTAACAACATGTAAATGAGAGAGTTTAGGAGTAGCCTGATATCTAGCACACTGGCAGACGGCAAACATGATATCTGGCCGACTTGCAGTGAGGCACATGAGTGAGCCAATCATAGACCGGTACATGGTCGGACTGACAGGCATTCCTTCAGTGTCTTCATTTAGCAAAGGTCGTTCTGCAATAGGTGAAGCCGTAGGCTTTGAATCTGCAAGCTTGAATTTCGCAAGAACGTCATTGACATATTTTCCTTGATGAATCAATATTACTTGCGGACTTTGACGAACTTGAAGTCCCAAAAACATTGTCATATCCCCTAGTGAGCTCATCTCAAATTTCTTCTTCATGACCTCTTCAAATTCCCGACGTAGAGCATCATCCGTAGAACCAAAAATAATATCATCAACGTAATTTGAACAAGAATGATATCCTTTTCAACACTTTTGATGAATAAAGTTTGATCAATGGTTCCCCGAGTATATACATGAGCAAGCAAATGCTCTGTTAGAGTTGCGTACCACGCGTGAGGCGATTGATGCAATTCATACAAAGCTTTGTTCAATTTGTATGCATAATCTGGCTTGTCAGGATCAGTAAAACCCAGTGGTTGCGCCACTTATATCTCCTATTTCACTGTGTCATATAGAAAAGCAGTGACATCCATTTGATAGAAGTCCATGTAAGATGCATATGCCAAGAAAATGCGAATAGCCTCCAATATAGCTACCGGTGCATAAACCTCATCGTAGTCCAACCCTTCGATCTGGCAAAAACCCTGAACAACCAGACGAGCTTTGTTCCTCACAATAACCCTAGTGTCATCTTGTTTATTGCGAAATACCCA
Source organism: Scalesia atractyloides (assembly GCA_947069175.1). Taxonomy (NCBI): domain Eukaryota; kingdom Viridiplantae; phylum Streptophyta; class Magnoliopsida; order Asterales; family Asteraceae; genus Scalesia; species Scalesia atractyloides. The sequence continues at coordinate 45,412,460 of CAMTDV010000022.1, forward strand.
ACGAGTTCCAAGAGCATGTTTTCCTTGAGGAAGCTTCACCAATTGCCAAACCCCAAGCTTCTCAAACTGATTGAGTTCTTCATGCATAGCGTCAACCCAGCCTGGTTCCTGAAGGCAACATCAATGCTTTTAGGTTCAATTTGTGAGATAAAGCAAGAGTAAAGACAAGTATTGATATCTCCTAATTGATTGCGAGTTCGAACTGCAGCAGTAACAGGACCCATAAAATTTTCAATTGGATGATCGCGCTGTAGACGCTGTGGTATCGGTGTAGCACGGACAAGGAGATATGTTTGCAAGTTTGTAACACTTGGTGAGGCAACTCCAGATGACTCCCCCTCATTAGTTGCACCAGTGGGAGTGTTGACTAATGAATCAATAGAACATTCTGGTGGTGTAGGCTCAGGAAATAAAGATGAGCCTAAGACATCAGGAGGTGTAGGCCCTTCATTTGTCACAGGAGATTCTGTGTTTGGAGCCTCAACTTCAGGGAAACCATTCTGAGGGATTAGTTCAGAAGTCGTTTCCTGATTCTGCGATACTGGTGAAGGTGTAGATATAGCTTCATTGAATCCAGGTGGATCCACACTCAGCTGCTTAAAAGACTCTTGTAGTTGTTCAGCATTGGCATCATCTTTAGTTAAGATAGGCATCGTTGGAAGGTCAGAAGTTTTGCATGTACCTGCAGGCATATTAGAAGGGACATCAACATATTTAAACAAAGAGGAATAATCATAGAGCCAGTCAGGACCAATGCGTGCGTCCTTGGGATTCTCCTCCAACCAACCAACATTGTAGGTTTCAACTACCATTTTCTTGATCTTGTTATAGACACGATAGGAAGTATTTTTAGAATATCCAACGAAAATGCATGGATCCCCGCGTGATTCAAATTTTCCCTTAGCATCCATGAGCAGAAGAACACAAGGGCATCCGAACTTGTGAAAATGCTTGATCGAAGGTTTGCGACCTTCAACCACTTCGTACAGTGTTTTCATGTGTCTTTTGTTGATCAGGGCATGATTCTGAATATAACAAGCGGTGTTGACTGCTTCTGCCCAGAAAATGAGAGGTAGTTTGGATTCACGCAACAACGTACGTGTAGCTTCAATCAGTGCGATTTCTCCATTCTACAACCCCATTTTGTTGAGGAGTTCTGGCTGCACTGAACTGTCGATCAATTCCCTTGGAGGAGCAAAAAGAATTTAAGGTAGCGTTCTTAAACTCTATTCCATTATCACAACGAATAGCCTTCACGGTGGTGTCTGCCTGATTTTCCATAAGTGTGATGAACTGTTTAACTAACTCAGCGGTTTCACTCTTTTATGCCACAAAGAAGACCCAAGTGAATCGTGAGTAGTCATCAATAATAACCAGACAATATGCCTTCCCGCCAATGCTCAAAATATTTTTCGGACCAAAAAGATTCATATGAAGCAATTCTAAGACTTGAGACGTCGAAGGTGCGGGTTTAGACTTGTGCGGCTGTCGATGTTGTTTCCCATGAGAACACGATTCACACTTTTCAATCTGCATAAAATCCCGAACCAATGGATCTCTGACTAAACCACCTTTTGCAAGTCTATTTAAGTTCTTCATATTGATATGTCCGAATCGATTGTGCCATAGCATTGCATCATGCTCAACAGTCGACGAGAATACGTAAGTAAGCTTGTCGGTTGGGGCTTTATTCATGTTGATGACATATGCATTTCTTTTTCATGCCGCTTTGAGAAGAATCCATTCATCCGGAATGATGAGGCCTGGTTTCAGGTACATAACACCCTTTCTTGATAAAGAGAACATCCAATTGATTATCATAGAGCTGAGACACACTCAAGAGACTATGCTTCAACTCTTGAACATAATTCACATTCTTGAAACTGAGAGCTCCATTACACATTGTTCCTCTCATAGTGATCTTTCATGTTTCACCACCTGCGAAGGAGACAAACCCGCCATCGAAAAACTTAATGTCATTCAACTGCGAGATGTCCCCAGTCACATGCTTGGAACAGCCACTATCGATATACCAGAGTATGATGAGAGTTCGCCAGAGCTGTTCCTGCACATTTCAACAGATTTTAGTTAGAAGCTGCAACCCATGCCATTGACAATCTGGGCATGCTATGGGCGTCAACATAAGTAACCTCATGAAAAATTAAATTAGTTGAGGATGAGGTCGATGATGCTTTTGATTTTTCTGATTTTGGGGCAGAAGACTGAATCTTGGTCAAGATCTTAGGCCTCCAGGTTAGCGAGTCAGACTCCTGCATAGTCCTTGGAGTTCTAGAAGGATTTAGAGAACCTGAAGGTCTTAGAGATTTGTGAGTTTGCTTCATGGCCATGTTCAAGTCTTGATCAGAAGGCTTAGCCATAGGAAATCAAGCCTAATATAGGCGATTAGGCATAGCTTTCTGATATTTTTGAGAATAATGCAAGGATTTGGTCTTTGATGTTTCCTGCACACAACCATCAGCACAATTGTAAGTTTTATGATTTGAATTAGTCAATATGGAGTTGGTGGACTTAGGCACAAATTTAACTGATTTCTGTTCAACTTATTGCTTAACAGATTCAGTTTGGGGCTGCTGAGTCAATTTCTCAGAATGAGGAACTGACTCAGCAGTCGGCTTTTCATTCGTCTGAGACGCCAGTTTGGTTTTCTTCTTTTTGGATCTACGTGTTCTCTGTTTCTTATTATTAATTCTCCAACCATTTTTCGTGGCAGATTCTGTGGAAGAGACGGGTGATTCAGCAAGGACATCCTTTTCTGAACTGACAGAAGATGAGCTTGAAGCACTAAAAGAAGGAGGAATCTCAAAATTTTGAAAAGTTTGAGATTCCGATTCCGATTCAGATTCAATTTCAAGATTTTTATCTGAATCTACAAGAAGAGAATGTTCATTTTCTGTCATTTCAGAATCAATCCATCGTTCTGTGTTTGAAGAAGCTGATTCGCCTGATTCTTCTCGTACTATGCCAGTGGCATTCTTCACAGATTCAGTTATTTGCTTGATTTCTTCACTGTCAACCCTAGGATTAGCATCAACAGATGGCACTTCCTGAGAAGAAATTCATGTCTCTTCAGTAGGAACTGAGGAAACCGTATCACCTGTCGATGTTGTGCCTATAGCAAAATTTATGTTTCCATCACAAGAGTTATCACATTTATTATCGGCATTAGATGAAAGACCTGAATTAAAACTACCTACGTTATCAACACAACCAACACTGTCTGAGAATTTAAATTGTTCAGCAAGAAATTGATTCAAAATGTCAAAAGAAGCTTTATAAAAATCATAATCAGCAGCTGAATTGTCTGAATTTGAATTCAGACAATCTTCTTGATCACCGTCTGTAATAACCTCAACTAATATTTCTTTTGCACATGAGGTAGAAACGTTAGTAGCGTTCCCTGAGTCAGTTTAAGTTTCAGAAGAATTTTCACTTTCTTATTTTGTGGGTGATGTTGCTGCCTCGTTCTTAGGCGACAGTTTCTCTAAATCATCTGAACTACAAGATGGATGATTACCAGATTCGTGTGAAAATGGTGTGGTAGGAAAGAAAACATCATCCCTCTTGAGTTTAGTTGGCTTAGAGAACTTTGGGTAGTAGGGCTTCCACGGTTTTGAAAGATAATCTGATGGTTTACCATACATCATATTTTCTGCATTTTCTAGTTCAGCCTTAGATTCAGGCATTATTTTATAGTTATGATTATATGGCGGAGGAGCTCTATTGTACCCAAGGCCTTTTGTATAATTTTTCTGATAATAAAGTTGTAGATCACACAAGTCCTTGACCAGCTTGCTGGAAGTTTCACTTTTTTTAATATTTATTTCATTTTCTTGAAACTTCCCTGTCAAGGAATTTAGCTTGGCTAAAGCTGCTTGAAGTTCTACGTCCTTTTCAGCTAATTTTAGCTTATAGTCGTATACCCAACATTGTTGTTGGTTCAAGTCAAGCTTTAGCTGAGCTATGTCTTGTTTTTGTGCTTCGACCTTTCCCATAAGAAGCTTGTTCTTATGTTTAAGGGCGATGTTCTATGATGCAGCTTGTTGCTATTCAGCTACAAGAGTTGAGTTATGGGCGCGCATTTGTGATAATTTAAAACGACAACTATCTGAGAAGAGAATGCGATTTACCGTTTCTGAAAGATCATGTGTCTCAATTGTATGCGCCATCATGTAGTGATTGCTGTTCTTGGAAAGATTCATAGTCTCCATCCGAGCTGCAGCATCTGCCCAGATGAATCCTTCGTGCTATTGTGCCACCAAAGCTGTTGATTTCCTACCAGAGCTGCTTGAGGGGCTTGTAGTAGACTTTGAAGGAGAGACTAGCACGAGCTGTCTGTCACTGCTTTGTATGTCTGCTACTCTGGATGAGACATATCCAGATGGCGGCTTCTTGCATTCCCGTGCAAAATGTCATGGCGCATGACATCTATAACACCTGGCCTTATCTTTTGTCAGCCCAGTCTTCATATTTGACAATGGTTACCTCCCGTACTTCTTTTGAAATTTGTTGACGTGGAAAGCAGCCATTGCAAGATTCCAGGACACGTCAATCTCGTCCAAATCCTCCTACATTATTTGATCTATTTCAGTTTGAAGAATAGATGGGGGAGTCAGGTCACCTGCTAAAAAGGCATTTAAACTATTAATCATTGAGGCAGCTATGGCCAATTTCTCCTCATTCTCTTTAGTTAGAAAAGCATAATTGGACACAGCTTGAGCAGGGGCCGGTGCAGGAGCAACAGATTGAGGAATGCCGCCTTGTTGAGTTGTAGCAGGAATGGCGGGACTATACACCATGTTAGGATACTAAGCACGATATTGTGTCTGAACCAGCGCTGCAGAAATTATAGTAGGAGTTTGAGACTGACGACCATAGACATACTAGGTCTTCAGTGGTGAGGCGAGACGACTGTACACCAAGTTTGAGCTACCCGGTGTGTGAGAACTTCCTTGCAAAGGGCTGTAAACAAGATTTTGTGATATTAACGCTGCATTTTGCCCTGTAATACCAGCCGCCATCAGACTGCTTTGATGATGGATGTCTCTCTGCTTATTATCTATTTCACAAGATTAAATAGTTGCAATCATTTTTTTGAGAGTGACATCATTCAGATTTTTCGTCTTCTTGATAATTCCAACATTAGCATCCCAACTCTTTGGTAACGAATTTAACAGCTGTCTGTTCATAGCACTGTTGGTAAGAGTGATTTCGGTTGAAATCATCTGAGAAACGAGCATTACATATCTTCTGATCTAGTTCTCAATGGTTTCCCCATAAATATGATTAAACGAGCTGAATTGTTGATTCAGCTGATTAACTCTGCTTGCCTTCATGTCAGCGTTTCCCTCATAAATATTTTGCAATTCACTCCACACTTCTTTAGCAGTCTTGCAATTTCTGACAGCTATAGAAATATCAGGTCTGAGTGCTATTGTTAGCACAGCTGAAGCCTTTTCATCTTCTTCAATGATTTTCACATCTTCGGGAGTCACAAATGACTTTGTTTTGGAATCTTTGTATCTGGATCTTCAGCAGTACTGTAAACGATTGTATGTGGACCGTTCATAATACATCTCCAAACCCCATGCTCTTTATCCTTGCAGTACTGCTCAAATATGAACTTCCACTCATAGTATTCATCTCCGTATAACAGACGAGGCACCTTAGTTGAAGTGCCAATAACTTGATCTAATTCTTGATGAAGGGCCAGAGTTTGTGGTTGCAGTATAGCCAAGATGGCATTGATCAAATCTTGAGCGGTCATATAATTGTTCATCATAATTAACTTTATTAAAATTACCAAGTAAATTAAGTTAAAGTTAATTGGGAATTCTTATAGTGAACAGTGATCTGGAAATAAGTCCAAGAAAAATAGGTCCAAGATGAGTCCGAGATAGACAGTCCCGAGTTAGACAAACCCGGAATGAGTCCGAGATAGACAGGTCCGAGATAAGAAACCAAAATAATTCCGAGATGAGTATCCGGAAAGCAATGAAGTGATCCAAAATTGAGAACCTGATCCATAATGAAGATTAATCCGGAATGAAGATTGATTCGGAATGAACTTGATCCGGAATGAAGTTTAATCCGGAATGAAGATTGATCCGGAATGAACTTGATCCGGAATGAAGTTTAATCCGGAATGAAGATTGATCCGGAATGAACTTGATCCAGAATGAAGTTTAATCCGGAATGAAGTCCTTATCAGAGATGAGAATCCTTATCTAAATGCAACAATAATCCGAATATCCTACAACAGATAAACACAAAAAATTTGAACAGTAAACCTTATCCGAAATATGAGCAATCCGGATTAGGTAGTTGAGAATTTTCCAGGAACAGCAGTCCGAGATCAATCCGAGATGGATGATCTCCTTCATGTTCTTCAGGATCTTCAACAGTGGCCAATCCGAAATCCTTAAAGCTTCCTCATGTTCTTCGGAACAGTAGCAATGCAAGATAAAACAGCAACAATCTTCAACTCTGAACAATAATCCGGGTTGAAAAGCAACAACTTTCAATTCTGAACGGTTCTTCGATCTACGATACCTAGATCCTGTATTGTACAGCAAGCTCTGATACCAATTTTTAGTCCAAGAAATCAGATCTAACATGTATCGTAAGACTAATCGATTGCGGAAATAAAGATTAGAATGAAGAACAACTCTTAAATCAAAAACAACTTGCATACACTAGAATAGTGTCTAATACAAGTTTTTCTATGAATAACTCTCTAACCCCAAAACATTAACCTAATATATGTATTTATACTAATCATATAGCCCACTAGTTACAACCCTAGGCCCATGAGGCACTAGGAAGCCCAAACCCTTTAATAAGCCCAAATGTAGCACTAATATGTAAACATTCAATACTATAAGCCCAATAGACATTTTGTCTCGTTTCAAAATGGAGGATTGCGCTACTTTCAACACACTTATTTGCAAGAATCACGATCTTAGTCTAGATCATGAGAGTGTGGAGAATGTTGATCCAAATCAATACAGTGCAATGATTGGTTCTCTAATGTACTTGACTGCTTCAAGACCAGACATCATGTTCGCAGTGTGTCTTTGTGCAAGATATTAAGTGAATCCAAAAGAGTCACATATGAAAGCGGTGAAGCGGATTCTTTGTAATTTGAAGGGGAAACCTAAACTTGGGTTTGGTATCCAGCTGCTAGTGATTTGAAGTTTGTTGCTTTCAATGATTCAGACTTTGGAGGTTGCAAATCAACTAGAAAGTCTACCACAGGAGGTTGTCAGTTCTTGTGAGGGAGGATCGTGTCATGGCAATGCAAGAAGCAGTCTTGTGTGTCTACCTCTACGTGTGAAGCTGAATATATTGCTACGGGTAGCTGTTGCTCTCAGGTTCTCTTGATACAACAGCAGATGTGCGATTACGGATTTGAATTGCACTCGTAATCCTATTATGATAGACAACAATGCCACTATTTCAATCACAAACAATCCCGTAAAACACAATCGCACAAAACATATTGACATTCATCATCATTTTATACGAGATTGTGCTGAAAAGAAATTGATTGAACTTCATAGAGTCGTCACCCTAGATAACCTAGTAGATCTTCACACAAACACGTTTGACAAGGCTTGTTTTGAACATTTAGTCGAACTCAACGGGATGAGGAATCCTAAATAACCAGTTTTCCATAAGAATTTTGTAAATAATTTACTATTTTTCAAAAATCAAAGCATAAAAAATAGAAAATCAAAAATGAGTTTTCACTGTGTGGAAAAGAAGAAATGTAAGTACATCAGCGGGTTAGACGGTCATACTGAAATTAAAATTAAATTGCTTAAGTGTGATAGCAGCTTCATCATATGATGTACTAGTAGGCAAAAAGCATGAAATAATTAACTTACCTTGGTGATATAAACATATAGAACTGTGTATGAGTGGGTAACATATCAGTTGCGTATGGTTTTATAACCTTAAATCTTGTGTTGATATATTACCAAAATCTGAAGTTTTAGGTCTTTATATCGTTATTTCATCCGGGGTATCAGGGTTGTCCTTCTGCTGCATCCAGATATATGCTGACCTAGGCACAACCAGGATATCTTGAAAGAGCTAAAATTCCAAATCCCAGAAATTGAAGAAGGTCTCCTAGAGAGTCATTCAAATATGCAAAATGCATAAATCGTACCAATATCTGTGGTATTTGCCCTAACCCTCGTTGGATATTGGTCTCTTTGTTGTACGAAAGTACTGTCCTGATCACCAATTTTGGTATACTCACCTACTACGAGGAATCTTTGTGCATACCTTGATCGTGGGGCTATGTCCTGAAGTAGGATACACTAGTATATCAGTATAAAATTACCTTAACATATCAATGGGTAATGGTACTTGAAATGTTCATGTATTTTGTTTAAGTGGATAAACAATATTGGTAATCATTTGGTTTCATGAAAATTCAATATAGAATTATCTAATAGTGTGAAAACAGTTTGATATTGCTAATATGATCTTCTTCCTAGTGATTCTCACAAAAACCAAGTGTTTATTATTTTGTTATTTATTTGCTTTCAGTAAATATAAAAATCCAAAAATATTTTCTTTTAATTGTAAAATTCTTAGCGTACAGAATAAGGTTGTTCATGGAGGAGTTGTTACCGATTGTGGGAGACGGTGTTAGGAGATGAGTTCAATATTTTAAAATCTTGTAGGTTCTGTGTGCTTAAAAACTTTGAGTGTGTGGTTTAGTCGAAAATTTCTTAATCTGTGATACAGTTTTAACATATCTTGAATAATAATAATTTGTTAACTTGTGTTGAAAAGTTTAGTGAAGAGGAGTTTGCAAGGATGAATGGTAAATTCTCCTTTCTACTTTGCAGATAAAGTTGCAAGTTTGAAGATTGCGATGCAAGTGCTAAACTGGAGTTTACTCAAATGCTTATCGATTTAGAAGATTTGGTGATTGGATGCATCAGCGTAGGGGGAGTCTGTTGCTGACAGAAGCTATTAAAGCTGAGTTTATCCAAAGACCAAAGACGTTGAAGATTGCAAGATGACTGAAGACAAAGTTGTTTTATGAAGCTATTGTCAAGGGGGAGTTTGTTGGTGCATATTTGTGACAACAGCTTAGATTTGGTCTTTGGATATCTTGTAATGTGTAGAACAATATTTGTTAGCGGGTTTAGTATTGTAGTAGTTGATTAGAAGTGGTTGGGCCAAACCAGACCCACACTATAGGGAGTGGTAGGCGAATTGGGCCTAGACCAATTTGTAGCCCATGTGGTTAAACCCTAGCCCAGTTGCAAACCTGTCTCTATATAGACAGAGTTTTGCATTAGGGTTAAGGTTGCTTAGTTAGTCACTTCAAAGATAGTTGAGAGAAAACTCGTAGAGAGATTGGCTTGAACGAATTTGTGTGATCTAGATTGATTGTGATTTCTGTTTCTACTCGTATTTCTGTGATAATCTGATCTAGAGGATTCCGCACTCTAGATTGGATAGATGATTCTATGAAGATCCATATGGATTAGGGGACCTACATCAGATCTAATCATTTTGTACATGACAATATTAGAATTATCATTCAAACTATGTTCTGATTTATTACTGTAAGACTTATGAAAGATTTCTTTATTTTCAGAACGAGAACTTGACTTTGTTTTCTTCAAATTAGTGTTATCACTTTCATTTCCTAAAACATTTCGACCACGTTTTTAAATAATTCGGGTCCATAAGCATAGGTTACATCAATGTTATCAGGCAACTCGTCTTTTGTTCAGTTTTGAGTTTCAAATTAAGCGCCTTCTCCACCTCGTCATGGTTCTTTTTGGAATAACTATTCTACATTGGGGGTGGAACACGATGATTACCTGGAACTCTGTTTTGGTTACCTGACACATTATCTTTCTTTTCAATTTTTTATAGGTTGTTTAGGAAGAATATGAGCAATCACATATGAAGACATTGAATAACTGATAAGCAACTTGTTAACCCGTTTCGTCTCAATTCTTATAGTATCAAGCTCCTTTTTCAGTTTGGCAGTCGTGTTAAGGTGGATATTTATAGCCATCTGTTTGTCAATGACCATTGCCTTGAGCATTTAAATAGTGGCATTGTTTTCTTTACTTTCCTCACGGTATAGGTTGATTGTTATGCTTTGCTTATCATAAGTCTCTTTAATCTCTTTGAAATCACTTGACAAATTATCTGTATGACGTTTTAGCTCTCTATACGTCTCATCTTTTTCCAGACAGGATTTTCATGATTCTAAACATTTTGTCCACTGTATTTCTAACTCAACTTTCTCAATTTTTTTCTCTTCATTGACTCTCTCAACTTTGAATTTCTGATTGTGTATTTCTGATCCATCAATACTTTCTCAACAATCATGTCTTCTTTAGATTGTGTATTCTAGCAATTTTCTTGATCATTGAAGATAATATTATAAGCATTAGGAGACAAAAATGCTTGACAAGCACTTTGTAAAAGTATCCTTTAGAAAAATTATAATGATTAGACTCTTCTGGAACTTCATCGTAAATTGTTTCGGGTTCCGGTTCTTCAATAATTTCTGCCAACAATGCGTGACCTTTGGTTTTAAAAGATATGTATTCAAGTTAAAACCTTCATCTTCCTGTGTAGCGACGATGGCTTTATCTTTTGATCTTGCCGAACCTTTTCTTATTGGAAAAGTCTTGATGGATTATGAAGTTGCGATGTTATGTGATATATTGCTTGAGTATAATAATCATCAAAAGTATTTCGATGATTTCTATGAACTTCTCTATTCGGACATTCTCTTTTGAAATGACCCTTTTCATTACACTTAAAGCAAGTCATTTTGGATATATCAAATCCCTTGTGTTAGGACCAGTGAGACATTTCTGTGAGTCCCAAAACAGATTCAGATCACAGTGGTTTGATTGTTATCACCCAAACAACTATAGATTAGTTGCTTGAACATGTAAAAGTTAAGAAAAACCAAAAGATGAAGATTCTTGTATGGATGAAACAACAAGTGTTGTATATGGAATCCCAAAAGATATAATCACTACAAGCACCTTGATGTTCGGATTTAGGACAAGAACAATAATCACAACACAAAAGAAATGACCAAAACTTGTCCAAGAACCTTGGACTCTTTGATTGATCACCTATATATACACACTGACTACCCAGCGTATTTATTAAATACGCTAGGTACTTAAATACACCGCTACAGGGAAGTTTCCCTGTAGTTACACTTTCAACCCCTGAACTTTCTAGAATACAATAAATTATTACAAAACTATCCAAAACCTACTAAAACCAATTACTAACGATCTCAAAAGATCCAACAGTATCCCGACTAGATCATTGTGTACTTGTTCGATCTTCAATCTTGAGCTTCGGTTTATGGATTTGGTATAACTTGATCTTCAGTCGGTTCAGGTGGTGCTTCAGTTTGATTTTGGGTCCTCCATCGTGACTTCATATGTGGATGAAGTCTGAGGTGGTGGAATAACTTGAACATCTGAATCGGAGGATGGATCTTTGGGTTGAGGAGAGGAGGATTGCGACTCAGCAGGCTTTTCAGCAGCTTTCTTCTTTATAGATTCAACCTTTTTCTTTTTGTGTGTCGATTCGGAACACAATCTCCATCATTTTATCTTTCGTGCTCTTGCTCGCTCAACAGCTCGCTGAAAAAGCATCCATTCTCCAGGTATCTACACCAACGTGTATCTTGTTTCGATAAAGAATATTCACATCAGAGAGGCAGAACATGAATACGTCCATTGGATCCAGAATGTGGATATCTTCGTTTGAGTTGAATCTGATGACTGCTTCACCTGTTTTACCATCATAGTACCATTTCTTAAAATTGGTGAGAGTCACAGGTTGTTTTGGAGGAAGTTTCACCATTGCCACCACTTTGGCTGGATTGATTACCCATGTCACTCTACCTTTTTCTAGTAATTAGGTCTTTTGTTGTTTTTGATGCGCGTCTTCTTGGGCATTGAGGTTTGAAGACCTTGAATCCATGCACGCATTCTTTAAAATCTTTCAAAGTTACCACCAATGCTACTGTTGGTAGGATCATATCGTGCTTGCTCAACTCTCGTATATCCCATGTGGGTAGACTTTGCATCTCATTTCCGTTTGGAAAATACTGGATTACACCTCCTCTTCGCTTCACAACAAACCACCCAGTTAGATTGCAATATTTCCAGCTGATGATTGGTCGGTGACCTCTGTTTTCTAAACCTTTATGACCTAATAGAAATCTGGCATTTTTGCTCTTTCCTTCTTTAACCACTCAGGATTTGGAGGCTCAAACTCATCTCCTCCATCGGTTTTATACATCACAGCATCCTCCAAACCCCACTCGAGGAATTTTTCAGGCATTTCAATCTGGTCAACCTCTTCCTCTTCACTATCTCCATCAATACTTACATCAATAGGGAATCGAGTCGGTTCTTTTTCTTTTCTGCTATCTCAGCCTTGCATTTATCTTCCCTTTCTATGAAACTGTCAAAATTAAAATTATCTTCACTTGTGTATTTTGGTTCTCGATTTGCTGAAGTGTACAGATCTTGCACCAGCTAGTGCAATTTCTCCATTCCCTCTTATTGAAACTTTATGAACTCAGTTTGTTTATACATGTAGTTGTGCAGTTCGTTGTTTTTCTTTCTTTGTTCCTTTAGCTTCTCACTGAGCACGTTTGTGTCATTAATCTGATTCTTCAAAAGACAAAACTCCTTAGCAGGATACTTTCCGATTTCTTTGGATAGACGATCGTAAAGCTCTTGGAATGGACGGGATCTTGCTGGAAGTGGCGGTACTTGAGTGGTTGAGGTCGGTTTAGGAGGAGCATCTTTGGAAGACCCCTCTCCGGTTTTTCTTTTCTTGTGTGCATGTGATTTGCTTGGAGTATCTTCTGTAGGATCAGTGATTAGGCTTTCAACGAACTGATCCAATTGTTCCTACTCTGATGTCACCACAGCAGGTGTTTCTGACTCAGTCATTCATCCCCTTTTTAGCCACCTTTTCTCGGCTTCTTTGACAGCATGAATGGCTTGCATTTGTTCCATTGCTTTTTTAGTTAACCCAGCGCGTATGCTGTCACCCATAATCCGCTCTGGGTTTGAGGAATATTTCTTGCTCTTCTTCTTAGAAGGTTCTCCTTCTACTGCTTTCTTCCCTTTATCTTTCCGTTTGCGTACTAGCGGTGTTTCCTCTTCAACTTCTACTTCTTCCTCTTTAGTAGCATGTTTTTCTTGTCTTTCTCGTTCTTGCCTTACACCCTCTCGGTATTTGTTATATGCAGCAAGAACGAGTGGGAGTCTTTCTTTTCTGTACATCCAGTGATGTAACATGACCCACTGCTGTGTCTTCAGCTCAGTAAGTTGTTTACCTTAAGCAACTGAAATTTGTACAGATTTCCATCATGAGGCAGGTTCATGTGCTGATCGTCGATAAGCAATTAATCTTGGATACATGGCCCATGCACCTTTGTTTACATTGTCAACCATGTAGTTGAAGATTAGGCAAGAGATGGTGAATGGCTGGTTGGTACACAGATTTAGCATTGTCGTTGACCATTCCAGATTGAGATCGTCGTACCCACCTTTTCTGTGACAGATGCTCATGCAAAATGTGTGTAGATGAATCTCCAATCTTTTGTAGACCAGTCTTCTTTATCTCGTTCTTTCCTCAAAAATCACCGACATAGTTCATCCCACAGAATCCTTCTAGCACTGCCTCTTTACTCAGCTTCATTGGGTCACCTGACTTGTCTCCGAGGCTAAGAAATTTCGTATTCGTTCTTTCGTCACCTTTATTTCTTTGTTTGGTACCATCGCTATCTAATGCTTGACTTGATTTATCGTTTTCACTTTTGTTGTTTCCAGAATTCTTCTATATGAATGTAGTAGATCCTCGGATTTGCTAGAACAGCGTAACTAATCTTGCTTCTGGACAACCAGTCCATTACATCTTCAAAGTCGGGCTCTGGAGGAACTAGTGTAATAGGCTGATTGCTTTCTCATACCATCCCAGATCATCTGTTGAGCCATTCTGAGAACATGGAAACAAGTCAAGTGAGATCCGGGTTTCGAAAAACAACTTTTAGTTAGTTAGGATATATACAGGGTATTTATATAAATATAAAAAAAAACTTTATGAAAGTATTTACAAAAACATTTTCATAAATATATATAAAAAATAAACAAAAAATTAAAATTAAATAATATTTAACATAAATACTATATTTACGCTGGAATAATAATCTGGTGGTATTTCCAAATGCACTAGTAACATAAGTTATATACAATGGGCATTAGACACATATACGCTAAACAAAATGATATATACACCGGTTATAACTTATTTACACTGATAACAGGTCGCATATTTAAGTTCTGTTTTGAGACAATATTCAGCGAAGATGTTCATCTTCGCTGAATGACCGGCGTATTAGTCAACTACACCGGTTGCTCGAACTCGTATTCAAGACTTAAATCTGCTACCCGTTGATCAGTGATTATTATGCTGCCTTCAACAAAAATACGCCACATTCAAATTAAATCCGCCTGGATTCAAAAGTTTCTTCATAAACCCTTTCAAACCCAAAAACCCAATCCATCAATGTCTTGTACATTCTACACCTGATTTCTATGACACGATCGTTCGATAAACAACTCGTAAACACATGTGTCAAATAGGAGATCAAAGTATTTTATGGATATCTTCCCCCCTAAAATTTTATTTTCAAATGTCCATTGCTTGAAAATAAAATCTTAATGTTGCAGAAAATCTTTTTGGTGGGCACAGTTTTAAGATACTCATTTATTTTGAAAGGCGGTTTTTTTAATCATGTAAGTCAGTTATGAAGAGGCAATTTATTTCCACTCAAGGAAATTGATCATTTCCAACTAGGTTACCAACTGATTGAAACGGGTTTTGTCAAAGGCTTTCGTGAAAATATTGGCTTTCTGTTGCGTAGTATCCACAAGCACCACTTGAATGTATCCATTCTCGTACGCATCTTGGATCGCATGAATGCGAATTTTGATGTGCTTTGTTCTGGAGTGGTGGATTGGATTCATCACAATTTCTAGACACACCTTGTGGCCAATGAATATCGGAGTCTTCATGATGTTGATCCCGTAATCCAACAACTGATTTTGTATCCAAAGGACTTATGAGCAGCAATTGTAAGCCGTTGTATATTTAGCTTGAGCAGTAGACGCGGAGACTATCGTCTGTTTCTTGCTTTGCCACGATATAAGACGATTTCCTAAGAATTGGCAACCTCCTGAAACTGACTTTCTATCAAGCTTACAACCTGCATGATCATTGTCAGAATAAGCAATTAAATCAAAATTACTATCTTTGAGATACCATAGTCCAAGCTTGGGTGTTCCTTTCAGATAGTGAAAAATTCGTTTAACTGCAGTTTCATGAGATTCTTTTGGATTCGTCTAAATCGTACAAAGATGCAGACAACCCACATAATGTCAGGCCTACTTGCGGTCAGATACGTCAACGATCCTATCATCGAAAGATAGAAGTACTTGTTCACTGGTTTTCCTTGAAGATCAGGAGTGAGTTCCGTTTGAGCTGCAAATGGTGTGTTGGCGGTTTTATAGTCGTTCATGTTGTACTTTGCGAGAATGTCCCTGATGTACTTTGGTTGATGAATGAGGATACCATCTTCTCGTTGCTTCACCTCCAATTCTAAGAAAAATGTGAGCTCTACCATCATGCTCATTTCGAACTTTGCCTTCATAACCTTCTTGAACTCCTTGCATAGTGCCTCATCAGTTGACCCAAAAATTATATCGTCCACATAAATATGAACCAGCATCACATTATCTCTGATCCTTTTCATGAAGAGTCATGTCGATTTTACCTCTTGTGTATCCACATTCCAAAAGATATGTTGACAGAGTTTCATACCAGGCTCGAGGAGCTTGATGAAGACCATAGAGAGCTTTGTCAAGCTTATAGTATCGTTTAGGGAAATGTGGATCTTCAAAGCCAGGAGGCTGACAAAGGTAGACTTCCTATTTCACTTTTCCATATAGAAAAGCACTCTTCACATCCATCTGAGACACCTTGAAGTTTTTGTACGAAGCATATGCCAAGAATATTCTAATAGCCTCCAAACGTGCTACCGGAGCAAAAACTTCCTCATAATCAATCCCTTCATCCTGTCGAAAACCTGAACGACCAATCTTGCCTTGTTCTTGATGACTGCACCACGATCATTCATTTTGTTATGGAATACCCACTTGGTGCCAATGGGATACTTTCTATCTGGCAGATCAACGAGTTCCCAAACTTTGTTGATGGTATATGTTTGTCCACGAGTCCGTACTCCATCTTCCACAGGACCAATGACATTTTCAATGAGACGATTTCGATTTGTCTTGTAACCTGCGTTGGTGTGGGTCTCAGTTTGTTGAGGTAGATTGGTGAAATGTTTGTCGACAAAGATAATTGGAGGCCCGTCTTCTTTAGTTGGTTCATCCACATTCGGCTATGAAGAAGAAGTATCATTTGCAGATGCATTCTCAGCCGAAGTGTCACCATTAACTTCTTCAACGGGAAGGATTGGATCGGCTGGAATTGGGGTTAAGCGAGTTGTGAAAGGGGTGAGGCCAATGTCTGAAGGACCAAACAAGGGTTCTATAGGGGTCGTTTCTGTAGGTTCAGTTTCAGTGAGTGGTTCAGGAATGTCGAAAGTGTTGAAACAACATCTATATCGTAAAACCAATTTGGAGAATTTCCAGTGTTAGTGGAGTTTCCTTCTTGAAATTCGACATAGTATGATTCAAGCACCCATCTTGGTTCGTTTGTTGTAAACATGATACGCCTTCTGAGTAGTGGTATCCCATGAAATAGCACACATCACCAACTGCTTCAAACTTGATAAGATTGTCTTCAGTGTTGAGGAGTGTACAGGAACATCCAAATGTTCTAAAGAACTCTGTTAGATGCTTTCTTTTGAAAAGAAGTTCATAGGCAGTTTTTCCATAAGGTTTAACGATGAGAACTCGAATCGAAACATAGCATGTTGTGTTGACTGCTTCTGCCCAGAAGATGATAGGAAGGTTGGAGTCTACAAGCATAGTTCGAGCAGCTTCAATGAGTGTTCTATTCTTCTGTTCTGCTACACCGTTTTGCTGAGGAGTTCTGGCTGCACTGTACTGAAGGCGTATTCCCTTTTCTTCACCGAAAGAGATAAACGTGTGATTTTTGAATTCAGATCCATTGTCACTTCTGATGATTTGATCTTCAGTTTGATCACATTTTCGATCATGGAAATGAAGGTCTTGAGAGTGGAGGTGGTCTCGCTTTTGGCTTCAAGAAAATACACCCATGAAAATCGAGGGAAGTCATTTGTAATCACCAAGCAATACGATCTTTTAGCTAGACTTTTAACACTAATAGGACCGAAAAGATCCATATACAGCAATTGCAATGGAGCGGTTATCGTATTCACTACTTCGGATTTGTGCGGATTTTAGTGTTGCTTCCCTTGGGCGCATGCGATACATTTTTCTGAAAATGGAAATTCTTTTATAGGTAAACCTCTCACTAAGTATAACTTCGAGAGTTTATTCATATTTTTGAAGTTCACATGCCCCAACCGCCTGTGCCAAAGCAGTGATTCTGATTCTGACGCTTTTGAGATTAGACACGTCATATGCTCATTGGATTTAGCATTTTTCATATTGAGAACGTAGGTGTTGTTTTGACGAGGAGCTGTGAGCATAATCATTTCGGTAAGAACGGAGTATTCAGGCTTAAGAAATAGGCATTCTATGTCGTTAAACAGCACCAATATTGCTTTGTCGCAGACTTGTGATACGTTCATGAGATTGTAACACAATTCTGGTACATAATTTATGTTTTCCAATGTAAGTGCTTCAGATACGACGTCTCCCATTCCAACAATCTTCCCTCCCTTTTCATCTCCGCAAAAGATATGAAGTTGTCGTCGATGAATCGAAAGTTCTTAAGGAGTTCCTTCAATCCGGCCATATGCCTTGAGCATCCACTGTCCACATGCCAAATGTATTCCATGAGCATTTGAAGCCATTTTTGCAATTTATTCTATTATACAACAACAAACAAAAGTATATACAAGTTAGTTAGTTTTCGGAACCCAGACTTGTTTCAAGTTTAATCTATCATGATTTGAACGAGAATATCTTCCTTTCTTCTCCAAAAAACATGTTGAATTAACTATGTATTTGACAGATTTCTTAAAATTATCAAATTGCTCGATGAAACGTTTGACAAAATCTTATTTAGGTTCAGAATATTTCTTTCTCTTGCAATGTTTCGCCATATGTCCTAAATGATCACAGCGAAAACATTGCTTGCAATTTGCTCTTTTCTTTTTGGGAGATGCCGCGTGAGAAGATGATGTAAGTGATGAGAGTCTTGAACTGCTTAAAGCGTTGTCTGATCAATGCGGCTTTCATCATCTGAGGAATCTTCATCATTGTCAGTGCCAGATGAAGAATTTGATTCTTGTTCTTTACTTGATTCATTTGAAATGAGATCATTAAAAGAGTTGATCTTCTCCATCATCTTCTAAGTTGCGGTGAATGAGTCCTTGTTGCTGCTATCTTCATTGATTTTCGTTTCCGTCTCTGATTTACCTGTATGAGATGGAATAAATTCTAGAATTTCCTCAGTGGGGAATTTCCCAAATCTGTTTTGTTTTAATTCGCGAACAAACACAAGAGGTTCACATACAACGTTTTCATCACAAAAAGCAGATGTTAAGTCATGACGTTCAACCACTACATTCTCGTGGTTGTGGGTCTTAAATGTAGGCACATGGCCATTACAGTCATCCCGAATATTAAATTTAGGCACACGGCCATTACAGTCATCCATCCTAGTGAAATTATTACAGTCATCCTGAATAGAAGTACTGTTTTGCTTATTACAATTCCAAGAGAACTAGTTAACGGTGGAATAACTGTCGCCCGAATATCCTATCCCTATTTTCGATCCTCCACGGTCATCATCCTCATCGCCCACATGTTCTCTTCGCTCAAACACATCTGCATTACTTTCAGAAATGTTAGTATTTTTGTCATTTTTGTACGAGACATTTTGAGCAAAAAGATCATTTTTATCAATTAAATCATTATTATGCTGAGGAGATGGCATAGATACATAGTTTTTGCTGTGCGGAGGAGGAAAGATTTTTCTTTCGTTTCCGAGCTTATCCTTGTAACCAATCTCATCCTTCACGAATGTCGGTCGTTGGCAATTTTCAATGTCAACCAGTGCCTTTTAGCTAATTTTCCATTTATCGATCGTGATTTGCAATTTATTGTTTTCATTTTGAGATTTTTCTAATCTTTCAATTAAATCATTTATGATAAAATATTTTCTAAAACTGAATTCTTTTAATGTCTGCATTTTAGCTAAAGTTGAATTCAACTTTCTCTGATATGCAGTTTCGTTTTCTTTCAATTCTTTGTTAAATTGCAAAACCTTTTCTTTTTGTCTAATCAGGTCACGGTTGAGTGATTTGTAATGTGCCACGACGTTTAAACATGGTTAGGAGCATATTTTGCTTTAAATTCATACGGTATGTTGTTTACCAAATCCTTATCCTCTTTTTTCTTTTGCAGATTCAGCTTTCATGGCGGCTATAGGAGTTTCAGCTTTCTCATTCTTGATGTAGCTAGTTGCTTCTTGGGCTTTCTTCTTCGGTTCAGGCTTCTCAGCTTATTTCTTTCCCTTATCTATTGATGGTTCAGTAGGAGCAACTATACTCCTCAAGCCTTTATCTATAACTTTGTCGCGCTTAGGAATTCCTGCAGCTTGTTTCTCAACATAGTTTGATGAAGACGAGACTGATCCAGTAGATATTTTAGCCATAAGAGCCTTGTTGACTTCTTCCTTTGCCTCAGCAATTTCTTCACCTAATCATAATCTTCTAACACCAGTGCCTTTGGGGTGTTATCAGCAGCATTCTCATTTCCCTCAATAGCGATTGGCCTTCTTGCTGCGATAATCTCAGCATTCTCGTTCTTCAACAGCGGGCAATCTCTCTGAAGTGACCCAAATTCTTGCAGTTGTAGCATCACAACTTTGACTTGTCGAAACCGGCTTTTCTGAGAGACATTCTCTTTCCTATCTTGTCTTGAAACTTTTTTAGCCTTAAGGTGATCATAGCCATCTGCCATTTGAGATCCATTTCTTCCATATCATCTGGATCAACTTGGTACATGTCTTCAGCTGAAAGAAAATCTCGTTTCAGTTAACCCGACATAAGAGCCTCATAGCTGCTGAGGAAGGTGTTAAATAGTGCAACATGTTCAGTTGAGATCTTTAGTGCTTGAGCATCACCGACCATAGTAGCTTTCTCTTTGGATTGTGGAGCCTTAACAGAGTTTGCGGAAGCGTTAAAGTAAGATGCATCGGCACTTTGAGAGCTTGAACTCCCAGAGACTGTGGGGCCAATGAATGCCATGTTCTTAGGCATAATAGCATCAGTATATTGAGTAGACTTTTGTTGTGAGTATCCTGTTTAGTTCGTCTCTCTTTTAAGCATGTCCATTTCGAAAGCCTTTAAAGTGTTGATCAATTCCTAAAGGGTAACTGGAGTCATAATGGTTAGGAAGGTTCTTTTGATCATCATGCACTGTAAGCTCCATTCTTTTGGAAGAGAGTCCAAAAGCTTTTTGATTGAAGCATAGTTGGCAACAGGAATACAAACTTTCTTCATTTTTTGATAACACGTTTAGAAAGTGGCTAATGTGATTTGACAAGCTTTCAACTCGAACACTTTCAAACATGCCGTATTCTTTCTGAACCATATCTCTCTTGTTATCCATCAGTTCTTTGTTGTCTTCATAGTGATCAATAAGAGCCAACCAAAGTTCATGAGCCGAGGTGTATTCCTCAAACAAGTCGTTTTCATCCTTTGATAGAGCCATTGTTAGAGCAGCATGAGCCCTATGGTCACGTTAGATGAGTGTCCTATCTTCATCAGTGAAGGTTGAGTGATCTTCGTTGATTGTACGAACATCATCACGAATTACCATAGTAACATGGGGTCCTACAGTGATGGACATCCATTGAGTATAGTCCATATCCTCAAAGAATGATTTGATTCGATTCTTCCAGCTGCTGAAATCTTCAGATCCTTTCAACTTAGGAGGCCTAGTTGTAGTTCTAGTTTCAAGTTCGGCTTGAGCGATTGGATTCCGTTTATTAAGTGACATTTTGGTTTGATTTCAAGTTCAAGTATTGATCAGAGATTAATTACGCTGGTTTTTAAGTTACTGTGATCAAAATTGTTGGTGAAGATTAATTACGCTGGGAAATTGTGAGATCAGTAAGCAAATACGCTGAACTTAGTAATTACGCTGATGATTCTTGGCTTCTTAGACCGACGACAATAGCTAAATCCGCTGGAACAGGCAAAACAAACATGAGTTTGGCTAAATATGCCGATCAACGTGATAAAATCACTGAGGATCTTTATCACTGACTTCGAAGTCGCCTTCGATTAAACACGCCGACACTATTTCCCTGAGAATCAACAAATGCACTGGTATATTGCTGGCGTATTTGTTAATTATGCGATCTTCAAGCTGAATACGCTATATTCAAATTTATCTATTATGTCTTCAAATTTAAATACGCCCAGCGAGGTTTAAGTACGAACAAAAACTCTCTAATCACTCAAAATCCATGTTTCTTTTTACCAAAATGACCCAAATGTTCACCAAAACACTGATTAACAACAATCCAATGATGAAACACACCAGATCAAGCTATTTTAAGTCAAAAAGTTTGAAAAACTTTGAAACTTTGAAAGCTTTTGAAAAACCTTCAAAACTTGAAGAATCTTAAAAAAAATCAAACAATCAAGAGCACAAAGGCTCTGATACCAAATTGTGAGTCCCAAAACAGATTTGGATCACAGTGGTTTGATTGTTATCACCCAAACAACTATAGATTAGATGCTTAAATGTGTAAAAGTTAAGAAAAACAAAAGATGAAGATGAAGATTCTTGTATGGATCAAACAACAAGTGTTGTATATGGAATCCCAAAATATATAATCACTAAAAGCACCTGGATGTTCGGATTTAGCACAAGAACAATAATCACAACACAAGAGAAATCACCAAAACTTGTCCAAGAACCTTGGACTAGAGTTTCATTGATTACCTATATATACACACTGACTACCTAGCGTATTTATTAAATACGCTGGGTACTTAAATACGTCGCTACAGGGAAGTTTCCCTGTAGTTACACTTTCAACCCTGAACTTTCTAAAATATAATAAACTATTACAAAACTATCTAAAACCTACTAAAACCAAGTACCAATGATCTCAAAAGTTCCAACAATTTCCTCCCATTAATTTCTAAAAATCTTTGAGCTATGCGAAGTACACTAGCCAAACACCATTTAATATCCATTAGCTCTACTCCTCCGGATTAATATGATCATAATCCTCTTTTGTCATTTCTGGATTTCCAATTCTTCCTGCAACAAGACTCTCATATGATTCCAACACAGAAGCAAGTAAGCTCATGTGTTGTTTTTAACCGTGTTTTTTGTGAAATCTTGGGCGTTCCAAAGATTTATAGCCATGATGCACTGCAGAATACGAGGATTGGAGTTACTTTGACTTTACTGGCTATTATAAGTATTTGATCTTTGAGATGATTGGGGGCTCTGTATTGGAATATTCAACTCAAAACTAGAATAAGGTATGAAACCACTACCCTGTTGGAAGAAACTGTTGAATAACCAGGTGAACCTTCTGCATTGTACGCGGTTTGGATCTTTAGGCCTTGAACGCTGGCTGTTGGACTTCCTTTGTAGTAAATATTAACATCTTGTTGAGAATTTACACTTTTATTTTTAGCTTTTTTTTTTTGCATTTCAAGTTCATGCCATTCAAGTTTTTCAATGAATTTACTCAGACTCAACCAACTATATTCTGAATTGTTTTTCAAATTGTTAGATAAGTCGACCATTTTCCCTAAGGTAATGCGTTAGCCAACTTGTCAACTAGTTCTTCATTCTCTTTTCGGATTCCTAACCTTTTCATTTCCACGACAAAAATCACAATATCTTTCAGTGACTTGTTTCGTTTTTCTCCTCCGAACGTTGTGAAGATATCAAACTCTTTCTTAAGTAGCGTCACTTTGCTTTTCATCATTTGTGTGCTGCCTTGAAACTTTACTCGTAACGCATCTAGATTGACTGAGCATCACCATCATGTTGTGGAAAAGTTAATATGTCTTCTTTCATGGCTTGTTGCAAGATATTCATAATCTTCTTTTCTCTCACAAACTTATCTTTTTCTTCCTTTGTAAACTGAGTTATGGTTTTCTCAAACCCAGTTTCACAAGTAGGCATAACATATTTCTCCTCGATAGAATACCAACAACCAAAATAATTTGCTTGAATCCAGTTCACAAACCGTGCCTACCAACCTTCATAATCCCCTAGATTCATCAATTTGGACGGCTTCTGCATCGTTCCCATTAGATTATCCAAATTTATATTTTGATTAATTGAATCAAAAGTTGATGTGGATGTTGTAGCAAAAGAGTTATAAAACTCATTCTCCATTTTAACAAAAGATCTGATCAAAACTTTCTTAGTACGAAATAAGTTATGTGCGAAGTAACCACCCCGTGCAAACTGGAAAACAAAACACCAAATTAGATCCAACTATGTGCAAAGGTAAAATAACAGATTTTACAATGTATCTTTGTACGATGGTAGATATTCAAATATAAAAATTTTACTTGGTGCGAAGTAAAATTTAGCTTCATGATAAGTTTTCACTTCGTGCGAAGATAAATTTATCTTGTGCGAAGTGAATTTATGTTTGTGCGAAGAGAGTTTCACAATTTCATGTTTTTTTGCCATTTTGATCATAATTTTGGTTGACTTTAGATCTAATTCTTTCAAGGGTTTGTTATTAGTGAATTTTAAGTAGTCCTAGGAAAATCAGTCCGTTTCGTTCGTTCAATTTGTCGGAAATGGCAAAAATAAGAAGAAATGAGTAGAAGTTAGATGTTTTATGTATGAATCTTATGGAATGTCTTCAAATCAGGCCTTTTAGCTCTGATACCACTTGTGGATCCATTCTTGGATTCGAAAGCTCAGGTACTAACTTGATTAGCCTAGTCTTAAACGTCGGAATCCATTTTAGAGTTATGCAACATTATTAACAAGATTCACTTTTAATCAATGTAGTAGTGTACAAGATCCTAGAAACAATTGGAAAGAGCTTTGACGTCTGGTTTACACAATCTATACATTTCTCTAACATCGCAGACCTATTTATAGACTTGATAATTACCTTCGTGCGAAGCTAGGAACTTCACTTCGTACAAAGCTAAGTTATCTTCGTAAAAAGGTAATATACTACCTTCGTACGAAGTGAACTTTCACTTCGTGCGAAGTGGACATACAAACACATGTAATCCAACATTTCGTTCCTAATACAGACTCGATGTTATTCGATTACGTAGGCGACAGACAACTTGTTATTATTGATTGTGAACATTTTAAAACACCTTTTAAAAAGTTTGGTATTAGGTTGGTATGTTATATAACAATTTATAAGATAAAAGCAATCATAATAGCAAAAATAAATATGTAAATCTTTAGGCCATTTCATGTGTTCTTGTTAGAGCCAAATAGCAAGACCAAACTGGGTCACGGGGTAGCAAACAACTACAAGGATGGACTTAGTGCATCTAGTTGTCTTGAGCACCTCCATGACTCCTATAATGTTTTCAGTTTTGTCTTCAGGTCTCAACATTATAATATAAAAATATAATAAAATTTAAACCCTATCTATGACAACATTAAGCCATAAAGTGGGCCAAAAAACTATAAAACAAAACCAAAATAAGAAAAAAAATACAAGTACAACATATTCAACAAAATCATATTAAAGGGGGCAATCTTTTGGTCAAATAAAAATAAAAAAACTTTTGACCAAATAACTTGTTGCCTAAGAAATATATAGATCTCAAACTTTAAACAAGTTAAATTTGAGATCTATAACAGGTTAAAAGGATGGTTCTGATTTGCATGTTGTAAGCGTGGCTCGGATACCAGTGTTGTGTTTTAGTGGTGTCAATTTTACTATTAATCAAAACGGGTTTGACATGTATTATATTAACTAAATATATAATTAATAAATATACAGCGGAATAATATATTATAACCAACACCAAAACAAACCTAGGATTATGGTTACAAACATGCAAACACGGTACATAATATTTATTTATCTACCGATGAGATTAAATATACTTTATGATTAATAATTAACTGTGTGAGACACCGAGACACAACGAACAAGGGCTAAACACGAACACGAAACAAAAAACCAGGTGCGGCTCGCGACGGTCACTAATAGTGCCAGTTGAAGTCACAAGGCTAAGGAAAAAGGAGGCAGCACATGAAGTGGCGGCTGCCTTTCGGTTGGTCGGTCGAAATCACCAATGACGCAAGAAAAGTGGACGTCACTTTTTCTTGTGTGTGCGGCTGTATCTCCTCCCTTTTTGAAGATGATTAGGTATTAAATATATATTTAGGTTCCTCATATGCCTCACTAAAATATTGCTAATCATCACTCAAGGCCCCAAAGCCTGATGCGACTCGTTTAACGACGCAATACGAAGCCCGGATACTTAGTTTCGTTAAATAAAAATAATTAAACATTAAAATATTTTTAAGCAGTATAAATAATGATATGTTCATCTTATTAATTGTTCGTGATCACCATTTAATCGAGTTAAGTGGATTTAAGTTTATTGCTCAATTTGTAACTCTTTAAAGGTGCACTTCCAGTGGCTCTACTTCTTTTTTCTCCTTTGAATCCTCATTTTGTTTTCAAGCGATAGGAAGGATCAGCTAGCTTGCTTCTTTTTTGTAGAACACAAACTTTATCAACATTAGACCATATGAGATAGTCAACTCTTAATCATATATCTCATTAAATTTGCCTTCAATGGCAGGAAGTACCAAAGAAACTATCGTACTTGCTGCATCACATTTTCATGTTGACAACATGTAGATTTCATATTAAAGATCCATATCTGAGTAAGAAGAGTAGAATTATAATGAAAAATTCGAGCCTAAAGAGAAAAAATCATAAATTTTAAACATATAAATTTACCTTTGTAGAATAATAATTCCTTAGTTGCTTCTTTTCAGCATTAAACTTTACACCCTTTGCACTCATGTAATTCCAACCACCACACCAGATATTGTATGGCCTCTCAAACCTGAAAATTACCCTAACATCTGGTAAAAAGATGCATCAATGGCTTCTTTCTGTAACATTTTATTTCCCATTAGAATATTTCAAGAAGTGTGTCCACAAAGAGGGCCGGTTCTTGACCCAACATCTCCATCTGACAAAGAAACACACTATATCGGAAATAAAGTATAAATTGAAGTGTGTGTTTACCACTTCTTCTGTAGCAAGGCGAACATGACCGCTTTACAAGCTAACCACAAACTCATTGTGGTCGGTGTTGATGCATCCTATGTTAAACCCTCACGTTCACGATCCTAGATATAAAGAATGGTCAAACTCAATTAAGGTACTTTGGGTAGTCATAAAGAAATAAGCCAGGATAGTCACTAAATGGAAAGGCCCAAAATTTCCAAACCACGAACACTAAAAAATGCATTAACCTGAGCAAATCAATTGTTTTGTTTTAGGCTCAAACTGAATCGGGTAACTTAATCCATAAAACCCTAAAAACAAATTTCAAAGATGTGAAAGGAAGTACAAACCACATGACTAAGGTAATTTTCAAACCACATGTGCCCATATGCGGATAGATCAAGTAACTGAGTCATCTCAAGACTAAGGTTGAAGTGAGCACTTTCAAACCACATGTGCCCACCAGGTAATATCTCAAAATGAATCCAAAGTTAATGTGAACAAGCCTCCCCTCACTGCACCAACCAAATAATTAATAAGCAGGTCAGAATTAGCTTGTATCATAAACAGGTCACACTTATCATTATAATAAACGGGTCAAGGTTACCATTTAAAATTAACAGGTCATAGTGATCTACTTTAGTAAACGGGTTAAACTAATCACTTTTAGTAAATGAGTCAAACTCATCTATTTTAATAAATGGATCAAGCAAAGGGACATTGATAAAAGTTTAGTCCATCTATTCGCTTACTTATGAGAACTTCAGTCAAACTTATGTGAATTCAGTACAACAAATCCTACACGACATTCCTATTTAATCTGCATTGTTGGTGGTCAATTTCATATTATAATAATCCAGAAAACATAACTGACCATAATAACAAATGCAGCATGGTCCAACTTCCCCATTTAATCTGCATTGTTGGTGGTCAATTAGTTGCAAGCCTGAAGCATAAGAGAAGATAATCCAAATGCGTATCTAATAAATAATATAATCCTTTTCGGTCCGGTACCCCTGCCATTAGTTCATCAAAAAAACAAGGCTAGGCTACAAGTTATAATCAAGGGATCGAGGGTTTTAGACTTACTTCTAATCTTTAAAAAAAACACAGGTCTCCCTTGATCTGGCCCGATAAGTTACTCTGCATCATTAAGACCGTTTATATTAGTCCAACTAAACATATAACGATATCATTATAATATTTTTATATATGTGTGTGCATATAGGTAGTGGTGTTACCTTCAAAACTTTGACATATTTTGTTGTTACCGCCCCCTGCCATCTGTTTTCGGAGACCAACATTAGCAATGGTGTTCTTATTTACACCAAAAGATAGCATTCCTTGTACTTGTTGAGACATGTCAGGTGTCTAAATCATGATCCTGGTTCCAGCCCTAGGTCGAACCACGGTTTGGGTTCCAGATTCAGCAATACAAGGTTGAACCACACGACCCATCGTATTCTGTAAATACCACCAGTAACGGGCATTAGATACATGACACCTTGTATCATGTGCGTTAAGAAAAACGGTTATAACAAATAACCACAAAACACTTTAAACGTAGGCAAAGTTATGAACTTGAACACATTTTGTCAGTACAATCTTACCAAGCAGGGATATCATTTTAAACATAACACAATTTAGTAAGATATAGATATGCTCTTAAAATGAATGATTCAGAACGGATATACGAACACTATGAATTCAAATTAAATCTTACCCTAATGTATCGATTGTGAGGGTATCTTTCTAAAACATTTGGATTCTCAAACTTTAATCACATTTTCGAATTCATTTCCAATTTCGAATCAGATTCGAAGTTAAAGAAAAACTGAAATTGATCATTTGTAAGCTGAGAAACTTAATAAATTCTTTGGTCAACAGTGATGCTTATCCATACGAATAGTCAGCAATTGCTTTTTATAAGAACTGAAACCCCTGGCTCCTAGTTCACTATATAAAGTGTGGGGAATATAGAAGAAAGCTAGTTAGCTACATATTTCATTGTTTCTTTGTTAGTCAATGTAGTTTTTCTTTTGATTTTTTTTTTCTTTGAACTCAAAAAATATGGCCGCCTAAAGTTCTGCCGCTTCACATCATGCTTCAAAAGCTTTGGTTTGGTGTGCTTTGATGGTTTGCACAATGAGCTTTAAACATTTGTAACCTTTAAAAAGTGCCAATTGACCATTCTTGTCCCTCAAATATGCATCTTATATATGGTATAGATATAAATTGTTTTGGTTAAAAAAATGAACTAAGTTTTACAACCAAATTTTGAAAGTGAGGTTTGGTGCTATGTAAAGAGTTTTGTTTTAAGTGGAGGATCCTGAGTTATATTGATCAGGATCTTGACTTATAAGAACAATTTACTAACGATTTGTAAATGCTAAATAGATCAATATAATGAACACAAATAATTTGACACGGAGAAAAAGCCTTTGATCCTCTTGTTGAAGATGACCTCCGGCACAAAAAACCCCAGGAGGAGGAAACTACACAGTTCCACTAATATTAATGTGAAGAAAATTACAAAGGTAGAGCTTGATGGATCGATCTAAGTTTAACAATAATGATTGAAGTGATTGTGAGTGAGTGTATAGTGTTCGAGAGTGTGAAAAAGTGTTCCTACGTCAATCACATCATGTCTATTTATGGTACAAGTCATAAAATGAATCCTAACTAAAGTTCCAACTATTCGGGGATCCTGGAAAGAAAAGGTCATCAACCGTTGGAAGCCTTCAGCCTTGTTTCCACACGTTTTCTTGAACTACCTTTGCGATAATTCAGGGACAAGCCATTCATTAGCCGTTAGCCTAGGAATATTCCTTCATTATATTCCTCAAAGACAAAAACAATTGATTAGTAATAATAACATTCAGGATCTTAGCATGTACTAACTATATCAGGATCTTACCACAGACCATCAAGATTAGGATCTGGATTATAGAAATTCTACCCCAAACAATTGGCCCAAAAATTTTGTAGATGTGTAATAGCTGTAAAAATTTTCTAAATTTGTACTAAACATGTGGTATAGATCTAAGGATAAATACGTTTGATACTTATCGTATGGCTAGGATTAGAGATAAGAATCATGGACCTTTCTATCCCTTCGATTTGACTGCTGCAAATCTCTTTATAACCAACATCCATGCATTCACACTTCTATCATTATAAGCGCAGAACTTCAGGAGATCAAGGTCAGTTCTATCTCTCTCCTTCCTCTTTACTCTTTAACTTTTGCTATTTTGGCAAACTATGTCTCCTAAGAAGAACTGTCGCTCATCTGATGTCACACCCCGGATTTCCAACCAAATCCATACACCGGTGGGTCCGGGTGGGAATATCGTGATGTAAAGTTGATATTATCATAGTCAATTAAACACAACACAACGGAAGTCTTGGATTTAAATTACTATTACAAACCAAATGTTCAAAATACAAAATAATATACAGGCTCATAATAGAAGATCCACAGGCGGAACATAAATTGTACAAAGAAAGAATGTAAAACAGACTTTGGGCAAATCTAGGATTTGCAAGATCCTCTTATCACTACCGAGCACTTCCAGCCTATTTTCGTATTGTACCTGCAAACTTAGTCTTTTGAAAATACGTCAGCTTTCGCTGGTAAATACACCCAACTGACTCATTTTGAAAATATTTGAAAATGATTTTAAGTGCACAAAAGGCACAAAATCTTTTATAACTTGGGAAAGTTGACTTTGCAACCTTGTTAACAAATTCACATGTTTGTCCATACATACAGGGCCCAGTACAAAAATCAAGACATGATTAACGTACACACCACTTATGAACTCACGAATGAGTTATCCCCACAAGTGTGGGTAGTTGCATTTGAGCGTCTGTCAGGTGTATGCCTACACCCCGCGCTAAGGTCGTGGCCATTATCTAATGTAATGAGCCGAGGATATCTATGACACGGTAGTTAACCCACGATATTTAAGATATCAAACAAAACTGATTAGAACGGAATATGCAGATTTACTAGCCACTAATCATCATTGATTGATCCCATTTCCGACCAAACGGTAATAATTTACCGTATCCCAAGCCCGTATAGGGGAACTAAGTCGAGAGTATATACCTGAGCTATTCTTCGTTTAGACGCAAGATTTATTAACTCAGCCGTACACAAAAGTACTAAGTGCAGATAGCATTTACCAACAAGTCTCTAGTCTGGATTATGGTATAAGCTAACCAATTAAATACTAACGATCTTATTTAAGTCATTGACTTAGACCGAGTAGTGTACATGATCAAAACGTATATCCCTTGATTAAACGATGATCGGATAGAATGTTGTTTAAACCCGACAAGTACTTTGACTTGTATAATATGGGTAAACTATAAACATTCTGGATTTTGAGACTTAAATGACAAGGTTAGACCTGTTTATGTTAATTTTCGTAAACTAGTTACATGTGCTTAACAGTGCGCATATTAGCGATATCGGGTAACCGGATAAGTCATGGACAAGTTCCATATACCATTATATTTTAAATAAGTTGTAATATCAGTAGGATATTAACTTATATGTCCATTATGGTTTTAAAGTGAAACTATGCCTTATAAGGGTGTTTTAGTAATTTCACACAGTATAAAAGTAACTTGAATATAATTTAATGTTATAACTATAAGTATTCTGGAAAAATAATTTATTTATGATATAATATCAGAAGAATATTAATTATATGTGTAATTTATCTTTTATGACCAAACTATGCACCAAAAGGGCATTTTGGTCATTTTACACATAATTTACAAATTATTTGGGATTATGAGTTCATATCAAATACCTACTGTATAAATATTTAAAATAAGTTTTAAAATCAGTAGGTAACAAGTCTTGGTTGATAGTTATAGTTTAAAACTATACTATGCGCCGAAACGACGCTTATGTCGTAAAATGACGATTTATGCGATGTTTAAGGAAAACTGATCTTAAGGTCAGATTAAAATGTCTTAGATATGTTATTTAATATAACATATCTGTAGGTAAATATTTACCTTGAGAAGATATGATTAAAACCATTTTATAAGCCATAAGGGCTTTATCGTCATTTACCGACATATTACAAGAACTTGTTCATAGACTTAGTTTATAAGCTGATTTAACATCCCAATAATCCTACTTATAAAATTACATCAGGAGGAAACTTATTTTCAAGTTCGTTATCTTTTAAATCTTATTTTATGCAAAAAGGGCATTTTAGTCAAAATGGCATAATTACGGAACTTGTGCATAAACTTAGATTCTGATAATGATCATGTAATATAACCTCTGAGGGTTATGCTACATTATATTACGATCATAATGCAACTTTAGATCAGTAGCTAACTAATTTAAATCGGGTCATAATCAAAAGTCAAAGTAGAAGTTAAACTTTGCGACTTTCGGTTGCGAACCGACCCTAGAACTGAAATTGACGAGCCGAACATATTCTTACATGTTATAATAATTATTACCAACTTGTTTAAGTGTCAAAACAGGTTTCATAACATATATAAGATCAAATTATAACATTTCCGAAAAATGGCCTTTTGACTTTTTAATATAATAACTTTGACCCGTCAATTGGTCTGGCAAACGTGATCTTCAGGATGTGCCCTTTATAGGGACTAACACCTACCTTATTACGATCACTTAGCCATGTTCGTTATGAACAATGGCTGGACCATAATGGTCTTAACCAAAAGTCAACGCATTTTCCAAAAAACGCTTGACTTTTGGCTATAAAATCCTATAAATGAAAATGCAAGTGGAAGGAACACTTACAAGAGGTTCCTAGAATGCAATAGAACTAAGTTGGATGCTCCTTTTAGCTAGGAACTTCCAGAGGAGGGAGATAGAGTTGTGAATGAGAAAGGTGCAAGTTCAAATGGTGAACCTTGACACCTATTTATAGTTGGAGAGCTTGAAGGAGGTGATATCAGGTGTTAAGGGGTGTAAGATGAAGCTTACAAGTGTTCTAAAACGTGGCATAGCAGTTTGGGAAGCCATGGTTTCGAATTAGATGGTTTTTGGCAATTTGTGTGGAGGCCAAGAAAATTTTCTACAGATACAGTCCTCTCGCGCCCCGCGAGAGGCACAGGGCTTGCCTCTCGCGCCCCGCGAGCGCTCCATAGGAAAATTTGAAGTTTGTCACTTTTAGCCCCTCAACTTGTTAAAACCTCCTAGAACATCCTAAAACACCTTTTTAGCATATTTAGCCCTCTGTAGCCAATATTTGGCGTACCCGGGATTATGCCCGGACATTGTCGAGCTCTCGGTTCGTTTAAAGGTCACTCAGAGGTATAAATTAACATGTTCATACTTTAACCCCTCCATTATCCAACTTTCACATATTTATAGAATTGAACCCTCTCGTCCAACAAGTGGGACATATGAGAGTTAGGACTTTGTAAAGGATCACTCGGAGGCTCATTATAAGCATGTTAACTCCAATGTTACTTAGAGGATGGGCATATTGAAACAACGGTCACTCAGAGGCCAATTCTTAGCATGTTGACACTAATGGTCACTCAAAGGCTATGTTTAAAGCATGTTGAGACTAATGGTCACTCAGAGGCTATGTTTTAAGCATGTTGACACTAATGGTCACTCAGAGACTTAGTTTATGCATGTTGACATCAGAAGATCACTCAGAGACTTAGTTTGAGCATGTTGACGCTTTTAGTCCCTGTTAGTCTTTAACAGACTTAAAATAAAATATAACACGTGTCGCTATATTATTGGACACGATTTTTACAGGGTGTTACATCCTCACCCCTTTAAAAGAAATCTCGACCTCGAGATTTTATTCAAAAAGATGGGGGTACTTTTGTCGCATAGTGGACTCAACCTCCCATGTAAACTCGGGACCTCTAAGGGCATCCCATTTAACCTTTACAATAGGTATCATTTTCCTTCAGAGCTTCTTAACCTGTCGATCCTGGATCGAAATTGGTTTCTCAACGAACCTCAGGTTTTCATCTATTTGCACTGCGACATTGCTTGCGACTCATCGGCTAGACATTTCTTAATGTTAATGATGTTGAAAACATCATGAATTCCACTAAGCTCCTCGGGTAGCCTAAGCTTATAGGCAACAGAACCGACACATTCGATCACCTCGAATGGTCCAATATATCTCGGGCTTAACTTGCCCTTCTTTCCGAAGCGCATGACACCTTTCCAGGGTGATACCTTCAATAATACTTTGTCCCCTATTTGGAACTTAAGAGGTTTTCGCCTCTTGTCTGCATAACTCTTCTGCCTATCATGGGCAGCCTTGAGACGATCACGGATTTGCACAATCTTTACCGTGGTCTCCAGGATGATCTCAGGTCCTAATAGTTGGGCTTCCCCAACTTCTGCCCAACACACAGGCGTTCGGCACTCTCTCCCATACAAGACCTCATAAGGAGCAGCCTTAATGCTCGTATGATAACTATTATTATAGAAGAATTCTATTAGGGGTAAGTGGTCATCCCAACTTCTACCTAGATCAATCACACATGCCCTAGGCATGTCTTCCAATGTCTGGATAGTATGCTCACTTTGACCATCAGTCTATGGATGGTAAGCTGTACAAAAATTTAATCTTGTGCCTAAAGATTGTTGGAAACTTTTCCAAAAATGAGAGGTATATCTAGTATCTCTATCAGAGACAATAGATACTGGCATACCATGTAGGGACACAATTTTGTCCACGTACAACTTAGCCAGTTTGTCTGAATTAAACGTTTCCTTTATTGGCAAGAAATGTGCTGACTTAGTCAGCCTATCCACAATGACCCAAATAGTGTCATTTCCACTTTTGGTCTTAGGTAACTTGGTAATCAAGTCCATAGTTTACCATTTCCGAATTTCCAATTTTTGAAGAAGTCCTGACGGTTTTCTGGTTTTCGGCCTTAACTTGCAAACACGTCAGACACTTAGCTACAAAAGTGGCTATAGATTTCTTCAGACCTATCTACCAATAATTCTTTTTCAAATCTTGATACATCTTGTCACCACCCGGGTGAACTGAGTATCTTGAATTATGTGCTTCATGGAGGATTAGATCTCTAAGTCCTCCAAAAATTGGAACCCAAATTCTATCATTAAACCTAAGGATTCCATCCTTTCAGGCACTAACTGATCAACAGTTCCGCCTAATCCTTCATTAGGAACATTAGCCTCTGATAGAGCTTGCTTTTGCGCATCTAATAGCTTCTCATTTAAGCTATTTCTGAGCTCAATGCTCTTAGCGTTAATCTTTATAGGCTTAACCCGTTCTTTGCGACTTAAGGCATCAGCAACTAAATTGCTTTGCCCGGATGGTAGCGAATTTCACAATCATAGTCATTAAGTGTTTCCATCCAACGACGATGTCGCATGTTCAATTCTTTCTGATTGAACAGATGCTACAGGCTCTTATGGTCAATGTATATAATACACTTTGTGTCATACAAGTAATGCCTCCATAACTTAGGTGCAAATACAACGGCACCCAATTCAAAATCATGGGTGGTGTAATTCCTTTCGTGCACTTTTAACTGTCGTGATGCATAAGCAATTACCTTGCCTTTTTGCATTAGCACACAGCCCATGCTAGTGTGCGAAGCATCACAATAGATTACAAAATCCTCAATACCCTCAGGTAGAGATAACACAGGAGCATTGCTCAACTTGTGTTTTAGAATTTCAAAGGATTCTTTTTGTTTTGGACCCCATACAAATTTGACATTCTTACGTGTTAAGGTAGTCAAAGGAGTGGCTATTCTTGAAAAGTTGTCAATGAATCTCCTGTAGTATCCAGCCAATCCTAGGAAACTACAAATCTCCGATGGGGTCTTGGGCACTTCCCAATTCATTATGGCTTCTATTTTGGCGGGATCCACTTGGATACCACGCTCACTTACAACATGTCCAAGAAATTGGACTTCTCTAAGCCAAAATTCACACATAGAAAATTTAGCACAAAGCTTCTCTTGCCTTCGTAATTCTAGAATGCACCAAAGGTGTTTCTCATGATCAATTTGATTACGAGAATAGATAAGTATGTCGTCTATGAATAAAATGGCAAACTTATCCAAATACGGTTTGTAGACTCTATTCATAAGATCCATGAATGCTGCAGGTACATTTGTGAGCCCAAAAGGCATCACTAGAAATTCAAAATGACCATATCGGGTACTAAAGGCAGTCTTAGGAACATCCTCGTTCCTAACCTTCAACTGATGATATCCTGATCTTAAATCGATGTTAGAAAAATAACTAGCCCCTTGAAGTTGGTCAAATAAATCGTCGATCCTGGGCAAAGGATATCGGTTCTTAATCGTTATTTTGTTCAGCTCATGGTAATCAATGCACATCCGCATTGAACCGTCTTTCTTCTTTACAAAAAGGATAGGAGCTCCCATGGTGATGAACTAGGCTGAATAAAGCCTTTCTCTAAAACTTCATCTAACTATAATCTCAATTCCTTCATCTCTGTCGGTGCTAACCGATATGGAGCTCTAGCTACCGGTGCTGATCCAAGTAGGATATCAATTTTACATTCGACTTGCCTATCTGGAGGTAGGCCAGGTAATTCTTCAGGGAAAACATCGGAATACTCCGAGATAACCAGAAGGTCTTCAATAATTGGCTTAGGCTCATTGATAGTTAGTTGTGCCATATAAATGACACAACCTCTCCCCAAACACTTGGATGCCTTAAATAACGACCCCTTGTCTGGCAATCCGTAGTGTAAATCTCCAGGGATGGTGATCGTTTCACTAGATGGGGTTTTAATTTCGATAAGTTTCTTATCGTAGGCAATGCGGGCTTGGTTATGGGATAACCAATCCATGCCCAAAACTACATCGAACCCCGCCAATTTCATTGGCAATAGAGAGATAGGAATGGAATGATTCTTAATGAATATAGAGCATCCATCAAGAATAGAAGATGCTATTTCTAAAGTTCCATCAGCAAGTTCTATCTCATAAGTTTTGTCTAGAATTCTTATGGGTAAGTTTAATAGTTTACTAAACTTATGGTCTACAAAAGACTTATCTGCACCCGAATAAAAAAGAACTCTAGAAAATATATTATTGATGAGGAAAGTACCTGTTATGACGTTGTTGTCATTAACGGCCTCCCTAGCATTTATCTGGAAAGCACGAGCATTCCCTTTCTTAGCATCTCTAGGCTTTGCATCATTATTTGTGGGGTTCTTAGGGCAGTTGGGCTTAATATGCCCTTTCTCATTACAGCCATAACAGACGGCATCTTTAAGGTTTTTGCATTCGTGGGTCTAATGCCATTTTCTTTTGCAAATACCACAGGGTTTAATCTGAGGGTTGGTATTGCATTGCCCCCAATGCCTGCGGCTACAAGTCTTGCATAGAGGTCTATCGTCAGACCTATGTTGGTTCTTCTTGAACCCAAAATTTCCTTTCTTCTTAAACCTTTGGGAGTTACCATTCTCCGTTTTCTTTTCCCGTTAGTCTCGGTTTTGATTGACTTTTGCCTTACCAAATCCAAGGTGAGGGAGAGAGATAGGTCAACAGCGGACCTATAGGTACTAGGCAACAACCTTTACCATCCCCTTTATCTCAGGTGATAACCCATTAATAAAGCGCGCAATGCGTTTGGTTTCAGGGGTAATCAGATAGGAAACTAACCTAGATAGAGAATTGAAATTGGAAACATACTTTCGACAATCTAGGTTCTTCATTGTGAGAGTCAGGAAATTTGACTCTATCTTTTCCACCTCATGGGGTGGACAGTAAGTTTCCTTAACAAGGTCCACAAACTTGGACCATCCCAAATTGTATAGGTATACTTTACTAGTGGATTGGATCATAGCCTTCCACCAAATTAAGGCATCACCTTTGAAGGATTGTGATACATACTTTACCACATCCTTTTCAGCACAGCCGCTGATATCCACAATCGTTTCCATCTTGTCCAGCCATTTCAAGGCTTCCACAGCTCCTTTTTCCCCATTAAAATCCCGGGGCTTGCATGTCACACCCCGACCCGCAGCGGAATAAGAGTCGGGGCATAATTGGGTTATCACCAAAGCTCATGATATTTACTAATATGTTTCATATTTATTAAAGTCAAAATTACATCCTCAATATTCCAAACATGTTCATACAAATACAAAGAAAGATAATCAACTAAACAATCCAAAGTCTAATCCAGTGTATTCTTCTAAGCCATCCTATGTGTTTCTTGCTGCAGCTGGATCACCTGTATCATGTGTAAAAATAGGGGTTTTTGGGTCAACATAAGTTGGCGAGTTAACCTTGTTAGATAAACATTTATTATTGATTTCTTGTTATCTTTATCATGGAAAAATTGTGCAATAGCCATATGTGAGCAAATGTAAATAATCATACAATAACAATAACAACCACAAACAATAACATACAATAACATATCAACTTGCATGAATATATAACATGAATGAAACTGTATATGTTGGCAACGTCACGTTCACGCTCATAATGTAATGGGGAACGGACGGCCTATGATAAATGTCTGTGCAATCAAGGCTCAATCAAACGGAGCCGATCGTATGTTGACAACGCCTGGTTCACGCTCATAATGTAATGGGGAACAGCTCAACGCTCATAATGTAATGGGGAGCGGCGGCCTATGATAATGTATGTACTGAAAATGATAACTTAATCTAAACAATAACCACACAAACAGTTGATACATGTTGAATACACATTTGTTCATGGATATGATGTATGCACAATGATTTAAATATAATAAATGGTAAGACACATGATACACCCCAAAAACGTGATTAAAACGGGGAATTTGTAGAGATTCACTCACATTGGGTGCGTTCGGTTGAAGATGATGAAATGCGCACGAGTTTGGAGGATTGATTGACGAGACTTAACTAACCTAAATAATAACGGAAAGTATGGTAAATGAATGGATTTTATTAATAATTTTAATAAGATTTTTATATATATTTTTGTGAGTTTAAGGCTATTTTCTATCTTTAAAAACATTATTTTTAAGTATTTTTAATTGATTTTTAAATTAAATAAATAAATAAAAATATAAAAAAAATGTTGACTTTTGCGTTGACCATTGACCGTTGACCGGGACTGTTGACCGTTTGACCGGTTTGCTAAAGTGTAAGTGTGCGCCGGGTAAGGCTCGAACCCGAGACCTCCTGTACGCGTGCACGCAGCTCTACCAACTGAGCTACGTGTCTAACCCGAAATAATTCTGTTTTTAATTATATTTATATACTATTTTAGTTTATTCAAAATTCTTTTATTTTCAAAAAGGGTTTTAATCATCGAACCGGAGTGTGCAACAGGTCTCGAACCGGGACCTGTGGGTTAGTGTTGCACACAGTCCACCGCTGGACTGTGTGTCTAACCAGGTTAATATACCGATTTTTATTATACTTAACAACTTCAGTGAGTTAATCCGGTTCAGTTAGAAAAGAAAACATCTTTATTTCAGAGCATACGTTTGTGTCAAGGATCGAACTCGCGGCGTGTGATATATATGTGCGCACACAGTCCACCGCTGGACTGTGTGTCTAACCCGAGATAATATCCAATTTATATTAAACTTATAAACAAACTAACTTCATCTTCTTCGTTACAATATCACAGACTACGATTTCTCTACTGTTTCTTGTTTAATTCGATTGACAAACATTCAAATGACTAAAATGAAATGGCAGAAAAGATTTTGGAAGTAAACATACCGGAGAAACGATCTTTCTCAGAATTCCGGCGAAGTCGTCGGCTCTGTTTTTATGGATTTTGTCTGAGCGGACAAATTAACAATTTTGATTAGCTAGATGTGGAATTGAAGTACTGAACAAGAGTTATCTGAATGTTTAAAGGTTTATACCGTTTCACAGCGAGTTCTAGCAATTCTCAGAGATTTTCCGGCGAATGATGATTATCCGATATCGTCGCCTGGAACTGATTCTGATTGTAGGGTTTGAGTTAGCAAAAGTTTAACAACTGATAGACGATGAAAGAAT
This sequence comes from Scalesia atractyloides, assembly GCA_947069175.1. Lineage (NCBI taxonomy): Eukaryota > Viridiplantae > Streptophyta > Magnoliopsida > Asterales > Asteraceae > Scalesia > Scalesia atractyloides. The sequence goes on from CAMTDV010000022.1 coordinate 45,451,948, forward strand.
TTATAAACTTACCGATTTGATGGAAGACACGGTTTTCCGGCGAAAGTCCGGCGAGTTCAAAAAGCAATTCCGACGATCAGATACTAGAGTAAACGTGAGAATAGAAGTTCTGGGAATGTAATTGAGTCGCGAGATGAAGCTTTTGTTGAAGTAAATCCAGAAATGAATGTTTTCGGTTATAAAAACCGAACATCACTTGAATTCAAGTCCATTCAAGACTGAATTGATTAAAAATGTCGGTGTATCGGTTATTGTCAGATAACCGCGATCACTCAAACGTTTTGGACGTTTGGAAACCGGTTACGGTTTCAGATGGCGTAACCAGGTTGATTCGCGATTGAAGTTATGATTTAATTGATTCCTAGAACTAACAGAAAACATCAAGTGGCGGAGTGGTTATAAGTGTGCGTGTTAAGTCTTAGACTCACCCGGCTGACCCGGGTTCGAATCCCGGCAGCCGGTTTTCTTTTTTTATTTATTTCCTTTTCACTTTTTATTAGTTATAGTTTTTAAATTCAAATTTGTTAATTAAGTATGCATCGTTTAAAATTAAAATAAACATAAATACGCAACGAAAAATTTATAACTTGATATTCGATTACAAACGAAGCGGGTTTGGAAAACCCGTTTTTGACAAATGTTACAGTATCCCCTACTTTTAGAAATTTCGTCCCGAAATTTAAGTAGTAGTGGTAATAGGAAAAAGATGCGGGTATTTTTCGCGCATTGAGTCTTCACGTTCCCAAGTAAACTCAGGTCCCCGTTTCGACTCCCAGCGTACCTTAACAATTGGAATACGACTTCGTCTTAGACGTTTTTCTCCGAAGTCCATGATCTCTACTGGTCTTTCAATGAAATGCATAGATTCATCAATCTGAATATCTTCCAGAGGAATATGGAGGTTCTCATCGGCGAGGCACTTCTTCAAGTTTTATACGTGGAATGTGGGGTGAATTCTGTTGAGTTCTTCTGGTAGATCAAGCTTGTATGCTACAGGTCCTACTCTTTCGAGTATCTTGAAAGGTCCTACGTAGCGTGGTGCTAGCTTGCCTTTTTGGCCTAAACGAACTACTCCCTTCCACGGTGATACTTTTAAAAGTACATGATCACCAATGTTAAACTCCAAAGGCTTCCGTCGCTTATCTGCATAACTCTTTTGACGACTTTGAGCCGCTAGAAGATTGTTTTGAATTTGATGGATCTTGTCTGTGGTTTCTTGAATCAATTCCGAACCAGTGATTTGAGCTTCCCCAATTTCATGCCAACATACTGGTGATCGGCACTTACGACCATATAAAGCTTCAAAAGGTGCCATGCCGATGCTTGAATGATAGTTGTTGTTGTATGAAAATTCTACTAATGGTAGATGAGCGTCCCAATTTCCCTTGAAGTCTATGACACATGCTCGAAGCATATCTTCAAGAGTTTGAATGGTGCATTCAGATTGTCCATCAGTTTGAGGATGATAAGCGGTACTGAGGTCTAATCGTGTACCCAAAGCGGCTTGTACGGCTTGCCATGTTCGTGAAGTGAAACGACCATCACGATCTGAAATAATGCTTAACGGTACACCATGACGGCTTACGATTTCGCTGATGTAGATACGAGCTAACTTCTCGTTCTTGAAATCTTCGCGGATCGGAATAAAGTGAGCTGATTTTGTAAGACGATCAATGATTACCCATATAATGTCATACCCACCAGAAGTGCGAGGTAACCCGGTAATGAAGTCCATGGTTATGTTTTCCCACTTGCATAGAGGTATTTTAGGTTGGACTAGAAGTCCTAAGGGTCTTTGGTGTTCAGCTTTTACCTTGGAACATGTAAGGCACTTGGAAACAAAAACAGCAAGATCCTTTTTCATTCCAGGCCACCAGTAGGTGTATCGAAGGTCTTGATACATCTTGTCGGCTCCTGGGTGTATAGAGTATCGTGTTTTGTGTGCCTCATTCATAAGGAATTCACGAAGGTTGTTGTGGTCAGGAATCCATATGCGATCTAGATAGTACAGAATACCGTCATATTTAGTTTCAATTTTGAGTTCAGCTCCACAGGACAGCTCCTTTCGTACGTCGTCTTCTGTTATTGAATCATGTTGGGCTTCTCGAATTTGATCTTTGATGTCGGTTATGATTTGCGAACATAGAACACGAATGGAGTTCGCATAACCCTTTCGACTGAGTGCATCGGCCACCACATTTGCCTTGCCAGGGTGATACCGAATTTCACAGTCGTAGTCATTAAGAAGTTCGACCCATCTTTGTTGCCTCATGTTTAACTCCTTTTGGTTGAAGATATGTTGAAGACTCTTGTGGTCAGTGTATATTTTACACTTAGTACCGTAGAGATAATGTCTCCATATCTTACGAGCGAACACAACGGCTCCAAGTTCTAGGTCGTGGGTGGTGTAGTTCTTCTCATGAGTTTTGAGTTGTCTAGAAGCATAAGCTATCACCTTTCCTCTTTGCATTAGAACACAGCCTAGTCCTTGCCCTGACGCGTCGCAATAAACCACGAAGTCATCACAACCGTCAGGAAGAGTGAGGATAGGTGCATCACAGAGTTTTTGTTTAAGGGTCTGGAAGGCTTCTTCTTGTTTGGGTCCCCATATGAAGGGTTTCCCTTTATGAGTTAACGCCGTGAGTGGTAAAGCAATGCGGGAGAAATTTGAAATGAAACGGCGATAATAACCAGCCAAACCAAGGAATGATCTTACTTCGGTTGGTGTACGTGGCGCTTGCCATTCTTGTACTGCTTTGATCTTTGAGGGGTCGACATGTATTCCCTTGTCATTGACGACATGTCCAAGGAATTGTACCTCTTTTAACCAGAATTCGCATTTGGAGAATTTGGCGTAGAGCTTTTCATTCTCTAAGAGTGTAAGTATGAGTCGAAGGTGCCGTTCATGATCAGACTTAGACTTTGAGTAAACGAGGATGTCGTCGATGAAGACTATAACAAAGTGATCAAGATAAGGTTTGCAGACTCTGTTCATTAGATCCATGAAGACAGCTGGAGCGTTGGTTAAACCAAATGGCATGACCATGAATTCATAATGACCATAACGAGTTCGGAAGGCGGTCTTTGGGACGTCTTCTTCATGTACTCTGAGTTGATGATAACCAGAACGAAGGTCGATTTTTGAAAAACAGCTGGCGCCTTGAAGTTGGTCAAGAAGATCATCAATGCGAGGTAATGGATAGCGGTTCTTGACAGTTAACTTGTTGAGTTCTCTGTAGTCGATGCACATGCGAAACGTTCCATCTTTCTTCTTCACAAAAAGAACAGGTGCACCCCAAGGCGAGGAGCTAGGACGTATGAATCCTTTGTCAGTCAACTCTTGCAATTGACTGGCTAGCTCTTGCATTTCGAAGGGGGCTAACCTATAAGGAGACTTTGCAACTGGTGTAGCACCAGGTATAAGATCAATGCGGAATTCGACTTCTCTCAAGGGAGGAAGTCCTGAAAGGTCGTCAGGAAAAACTTGCGGGAAATCTTTTACTACTGGGATGTCTTTAAGTTTCTTCTCCATGGTTCCCTTTTTGACGACATGAGTTAAGAATGCAACATAATTCTTGTGGAGATATTTTCGAGCTTGAAGACAGGACATTAATCTGAGTCCTTTCGATGGGGTTTCTCCAAAGATTCGTAGGGTCTGACCGTTTGTAAGAGGAATGCGTATAAACTTTTCGCGGCATACAACTTCCGCCTGATGTTGGCTGAGCCAGTCCATACCAATTATAATGTCAAAGCTTCCCAACTTCATAGGAATGAGGTCAACTGGAAAATCGTGATCGTTTAAGGTGAGAGTACAATTGCGTATAATAGAGTTTAATGAGACCGGTTTTCCGTCAGCAACTTCTACTGTTATGGATTCCATGAGCTTATCACGAGTTTGGTTGAGGATGGGTTCAAATTCTAAGGACACAAAACTTTTATCCGCGCCAGTATCAAACAACATGGATGCATAACTACCATTGATAAGAAACGTACCGTTAACCACTTTGCTGTCAGCTCTAGCCTGATTAGCGTTGATGTTGAAAGCTCTTCCTCTTGCAGGTGGAGGAGCTTGGTTAGCCTGATTCACCAGATTTGCTTGGGCTTGAGCATGTTATAATGTTTACCAAACGATGGACAAGTGTTTCTAAAGTGGCTTGGGTCTCCATAATTGTAGCAAGCCCGCATAGGTTGCACCATGGGATAGTTGGGTTGGTAGTATGATTGGGCTAAATGTTGGGTAGGTGGTAGTAGTAGGGGTTGTTCGGCTTGACCCATTATTTGATGGTGGGTTTGAGTTGAGGGCTGGTGGCGGTTCGTTCCTGAGGTATGCGACAGGTTTGAACAGTGTGACCTGCGCGACCACAGCCGGTGCAATGTTGGCAGGGATGATCAGGAAAGTGATGGTATTGTCAACGGTTGCATTTTGGTAATGGGCCAGAGTATGGCCTTTTATTGGTGCAGGTAAGGGGGCAACTTGGGTAATGGGTGCAGCAGGGATAGGGTAATTGGTTTGTGTGACAGCGAAGTTTCTGGTGTTACGTTTCCTCTTGTTAGCAAACTTAGAGGAGGAGGTGGAATGGTTTGAATTTTGGCCCTCAACAGGGGCTTTCTTTTTCTCCTCTTTAAATTTACCATTGCGAATTCGATTCTCAGTCAGTTCAGTAGCTAGTTCCATAGCAGCTTCAAGTGTTGCTGGCGAAGTGCTGAAAACTGAATCTTGAATTTTCGAGGGAAGACCTCGAATATAATGCTCGACTAAGCGCTAAACTGGGGTGAACAAGTTAGGGACCATCTGGTTCAACTCTAAAAACCTCTTGTTGTAGGAAGTATGATCTCCCTCCTTTTGTTTCAATGAATGAAATTCATCCTCTAACTTTCTAATCTCACTTCTAGGACAGAATCGTCTTGTCATGATTTCCCTTAACTCCTCCCACGTTAAGGCCATTGCATCCTCGATTCCCCTCTTACCCTTTTCAGTATTCCACCAGGTAAGAGCTACCCCAAATAGTCTCCCGGTTGCGTATCGTACCTTGCGATCCTCGGGACAATCGCAGTTGAGGAAGGTGTTTTCCATTTCCTCAAACCAGTGGAGGAGAGCAGTGACACCTTCGGTCCCTTCAAATTTCGGAGGATCGCAAGACTTGAAATGTTTATATGAGCACTTGTTGGTAGGAGGGTTGCCGATGTTCTGGTCTTCTTACTGGGGAGGATTGGTGGGATTTGTGGCGAGAGCTTGTTGTACTTGAACCACAATGTCAGGAAGTACCGCGGCCATTTGTTTTGCGATTTGAGTGGCCAAGCGTTCGTGTGACCTTCCTGATCTTCTACCCCCTTGTTGTTGCCTAGCCGACATCTACAGGAACATACATAAGAAGATTGTGAGTTTATGGAGTCTTTTTAGGTGTCATGTGTCTTTAAAGAAAATAAAACAACATAAAAATCAATAATGCAACTGCATCCATAGGATGTCTTGGGTTTGCTCATGATGGGCCTCAAATGTCCCCCATACCTTCACCTGTATAGTCATGTGGGCCCCCATGATTTCCTCTAACTTTCTAATCTCACTTCTAGGACAGAATCGTCTTGTCATGATTTCCCTTAACTCCTCCCACGTTAAGGCCATTGCATCCTCGATTCCCCTCTTACCCTTTTCAGTATTCCACCAGGTAAGAGCTACCCCAAATAGTCTCCCGGTTGCGTATCGTACCTTGCGATCCTCGGGACAATCGCAGTTGAGGAAGGTGTTTTCCATTTCCTCAAACCAGTGGAGGAGAGCAGTGACACCTTCGGTCCCTTCAAATTTCGGAGGATCGCAAGACTTGAAATGTTTATATGAGCACTTGTTGGTAGGAGGGTTGCCGATGTTCTGGTCTTCTTGCTGGGGAGGATTGGTGGGATTTGTGGCGAGAGCTTGTTGTACTTGAACCACAATGTCAGGAAGTACCGCGCCATTTGTTTTGCGATTTGAGTGGCCAAGCGTTCGTGTGACCTTCCTGATCTTCTACCCCCTTGTTGTTGCCTAGCCGACATCTACAGGAACATACATAAGAAGATTGTGAGTTTATGGAGTCTTTTTAGGTGTCATGTGTCTTTAAAGAAAATAAAACAACATAAAAATCAATAATGCAACTGCATCCATAGGATGTCTTGGGTTTGCTCATGATGGGCCTCAAATGTCCCCCATACCTTCACCTGTATAGTCATGTGGGCCCCCATGACTATTGGCCTCAAATGTCCCCCATACCTTCACACTGGTCCTTTATTTTGGATTTATACGAATGCCAAGCCTAGAAAGGACTTTCGACTACCGGTACTTGTACCCTTCCAGTTACTACATGCCCGTCATGAGAACTCACTTTGATGTGATTTGAAAATACAAAAATCATTGTAAAAACAATCATGAAATGATGTGGTGTGTGCTCTCATGGATATGATATGTTATGAGAATATGATTCATGATAGGCATTATACAATAATATGTACTTATAACATGCTTGCATAACATTGAATGTAACATTAAACATAAAACATATAAACATCATGAAATTTGGCATGTAACACACAAAAATTTTAAAAATTCTAATCAACTATAGTATAGGCTCTAAGGGTCTAATAACCTATCCTATATCCCTATAGTCATGGCTCTGATACCAATCTGTCACACCCCAACCCGCAGCGGAATAAGAGTCGGGGCATAATTGGGTTATCACCAAAGCTCATGATATTTACTAATATGTTTCATATTTATTAAAGTCAAAATTACATCCTCAATATTCCAAACATGTTCATACAAATATAAAGAAAATAATCAACTAAACAATCCAAAGTCTAATCCAGTTTATTCTTCTAAGCTATCCTATATGTTTCTTGCTGCAGCTGGATCACCTGTATCATGTGTAAAATAGGGGTTTTTGGGTCAACATAAGTTGGCGAGTGAACCTTGTTAGATAAACATTTATTATTGATTTCTTGTTATCTTTATCATGGAAAAATTGTGCAATAGCCATATGTGAGCAAATGTAAATAATCATACAATAACAACCACAAACAATAACATACAATAACATATCAACTTGCATGAATATATAACATGAATGAAACTGTATATGTAGGCAACGTCACGTTCACGCTCATAATGTAATGGGGAACGGACGGCCTATGATAAATGTCTGTGCGATCAAGGCTCAATCAAACGGAGCTGATCGTATGTTGGCAACGCCTGGTTCACGCTTATAATGTAACGGGGAACAGCTCAACGCTCATAATGTAATGGGGAGCGGCGGCCTATGATAATGTATGTACTGAAATGATAATTTAATCTAAACAATAACCACACAAACAGTTGATACATGTTGAATACACATTTGTTCATGGATATGATGTATGCACAATGATTTAAATATAATAAATGGTAAGACACATGATACACCCCAAAAACATGATTAAAACGGGGAATTTGTAGAGATTCACTCACATTGGGTGCGTTCGGTTGAAGATGATGAAATGCGCACGAGTTTGGAGGATTGATTGACGAGACTTAACTAACCTAAATAATAACGGAAAGTATGCTAAATGAATGGATTTTATTAATAATTTTAATAAGATTTTTATATATATTTTTGTGAGTTTAAGGCTATTTTCTATCTTTAAAAACATTATTTTTAAGTATTTTTAATTGATTTTTAAATTAAATAAATAAAAATATATAAAAAATGTTGACTTTTGCGTTGACCATTGACCGTTGACCGGGATTGTTGACCGTTTGACCGGTTTGCTAAAGTGTAAGTGTGCACCGGGTAAGGCTCGAACCCGAGACCTCCCGTACGCGTGCACGCAGCTCTACCAACTGAGCTACGTGTCTAACCCGAAATAATTCTGTTTTTAATTATATTTATATACTATTTTAGTTTATTCAAATTCTTTTATTTTCAAAAAGGGTTTTAATCATCGAACCGGAGTGTTCAACAAGTCTCGAACCCGGGACCTGTGGGTTAGTGTTGCACACAGTCCACCGCTGGACTGTGTGTCTAACCAGGTTAATATACCGATTTTTATTATACTTAACAACTTCAGTGAGTTAATCCGGTTCAGTTAGAAAAGAAAACATCTTTATTTCAGAGCATACGTTTGTGTCAAGGATCGAACTCGCGGCGTGTGATATATGTGCGCACACAGTCCACCGCTGGACTGTGTGTCTAACCCGAGATAATATCCAATTTATATTAAACTTATAAACAAACTAACTTCATCTTCTTCGTTACAATATCACAGACTACGATTTCTCTACTGTTTCTTGTTTAATTCGATTGACAAACATTCAAATGACTAAATGAAATGGCAGAAAAGATTTTGGAAGTAAACATACCAGAGAAATGATCTTTCTCAGAATTCCGGCGAAGTCGTCGGCTCTGTTTTTATGGATTTTGTCTGAGCGGACAAATTAACAATTTTGATTAGCTAGATGTGGAGTTGAAGTACTGAACAAGAGTTATCTGAATGTTTAAAGGTTTATACCGTTTCACAGCGAGTTCTAGCAATTCTCAGAGATTTTCCGGCGAATGATGATTATCCGATATCGTCGCCTGGAACTGATTCTGATTGTAGGGTTTGAGTTAGCAAAAGCTTAACAACTGATAGACGATGAAAGAATTTAGAAACTTACCGATTTGATGGAAGACACGGTTTTCCGGCGAAAGTCCGGCGAGTTCAAAAAGGAATTCCGATGATCAGATACTAGAGTAAACGTGAGAATAGAAGTTCTGGGAATGTAATTGAGTCGCGAGATGAAGCTTTTGTTGAAGTAAATCCAGAAATGAATGTTTTCGGTTATAAAAACGAACATCACTTGAATTCAAGTCCATTCAAGACTGAATTGATTAAAAATGTCAGTGTATCGGTTATTGTCAGATAACCGCGATCACTCAAACGTTTTGGACGTTTGGAAACCGGTTACGGTTTCAGATGGCGTAACCAGGTTGATTCGCGATTGAAGTTATGATTTAATTGATTCCTAGAACTAACAGAAAACATCAAGTGGCGGAGTGGTTATAAGTGTGCGTGTTAAGTCTTAGACTCACCCGGCTGACCCGGGTTCGAATCCCGGCAGCCGGTTTTCTTTTTTTATTTATTTCCTTTTCACTTTTTATTAATTATAGTTTTTAAATTCAAATTTGTTAATTAATTATGCATCGTTTAAAATTAAAATAAACATAAATACGCAACGAAAAATTTATAACTTGATATTCGATTACAAACGAAGCGGGTTTGGAAAACCCGTTTTTGACAAATGTTACATTGCAGGAGACGAAATATTTGTAGCTACATCCGTCTTTAAGAGAATGAGACCTATCAGCAAATTCTATTTTCTTAGTTCACTCTTCGCATTTGAAGAGTGATCTGAGCTATCTTTATGAGCTGAGGATGGTGCGATTGATAATGGTTTGGAGCGAGTAGCACTCGACTCCCTAAGTTTTTCTATGGCCTTTTCCATGGCCTTTCTCACAGTTACGTCTATGCGTTGGAAATCTTCATTATTAATGGCTATATTTTCTCCGTTATTAGAGTTAACATCCCGATGGCTACTTTGTGCCTCATCCGAGTTAGCCATTTCTTCAAAGCTTTGGTTCTAAATACCAAATAAAATCCTCTCTTAGCCATGGTTTTAAAACCCATATTGGCTTTAAACATTGGATATAACAACCCATCGCCTAATCAAACGAGTGTGAATAACATCACAACTCTTAGGCTCATGATATCTATATTTGGCCTAGGTTTCAAAAGGACCATCAAAGGAAAATTACAATTTGGACATAGTCCATATATTATTGGACAGTGGATCGTAATGTCACAACTGTCTTTGTCATATAGACAATTATAAATAGCCCATTGGCTTGTTAGAAAGGACATTTAAAATATGACTCATAGGCCTGTTACTAATGGACATATGATTATGGCACATAGGCTTGTCACTAATTATGCCGCATAGGCCTATCACTAATGGACTTATGATTATGGCACATAGGCCTGTCACTAATGGACATAAAATATGGCACATTGGCCTATCACTAATGGATATAAAATATGGCACATTGGCCTGTCACTAATGGACGTGAAATATGGAACATTGGCCTATCACTAATGGACATAAAATATGGCACATTGGCTTGTCACTAATTGTCACACCCTGGATTAACAACCCAAATCCATACACCGGTGTGCCCGGGTGGGGAGTATCGTGACGTAAGTTGATAATCATCATAGTCAATTAAACACAGCACAACGGAAGTCTTGGAGTAAAATTACTATTACAAACCGAATGTTCGAAACATAAAATAATATACAGGCTCGTAATAGAAGATCCATAGACGGATCATAAATTGTACATGGAAAGAATATAAAACAGACTTTGGGCAGATCTAGGATTTGCAAGATCCTCTATCACTACCGAGCACTTCAAGCCTATTTTCGTATTGTACCTGCAAGCTCAGTCTTTTAAAAATACGTCAGCTTTCGCTGGTAAATACACCCAACTGACTCATTTGGAAACATTTCAAAAATGTTTTATGTGCGTATCAGCACAAAATCTTTTTATAACTTGGGAAAGTTGACCATCCAACCTTGTTAATAGATTTACATGTTTGTCCATACATACAGGGCCCGGTACGGAGACCGGGACATGATTAACGTACACACCACTTTGGACTCACGAAGGAGTCAAATCCTCCCAACCTTGAGGGAATGCATTAACGAGCGTCTATCGGGTGTATGCCTACACCCGCGCTAAGGTCGTGCCATTTCTATTGTAATGAGCCGAGGATATCTAGGACACGGTAGTTAACCCCCGATGTTTAAGTTATCAAACAAAACTGATTAAAACAGAATATGCGGATTTACTAGTCACACCCGCAATTCAATTGATCCCATTTCCAAGCAAGCGGTAATAATTTACCGTAACCCAAGCCCGTATAGGGGAAATAAGTCGAGAGTATTTACCTGAGCTAGTCTTCTTTTAATTTAATAACTCAGCCGTACAAAAGAGTACTAAGTGTAGATAGCATTTACTGGCAAGTCTCTAATCTGGATTATGGCATAAAGTAACGAATTAAATACTAAAGGTCTTATTTAAGTCATAGACTTAGACCAACTAGCATACTTAATCAAAATGTATGACGCTAGATTAAACGATGATTGGATAGAATGTAGTTTAACCCCACAAGTACCTTGACTTTTATAATATGGATAAACTATAAACATTCTGGATTTTGGGACTTAAATGACAAGGTTAAACCCGTTTCGGTTAATTTCCGTAAACTAATTACATATACTTAACCGTACGCATGTCAGCGATATCGGGTAACCGGATAAGTCATGGACAAGTTCTATATGCCATTTATTTTAAATAAGTTGTAATATCAGTAGGATATCAACTTTTATGTCCGTTATGATTTTAAAATGAAACTATGCCTCATAAGGGCGTTTCGGTAATTTCATACCGTATAAAAGGAACTTGAATATAATGTTATAACTATAAGTTTTCTGGAAAAATAATTTATTTATGATATAATATCAGTAGGATATTAACTTTATGTGTAATTTATCTTTTTTGACCAAACTATGCACCGGAGGGGCATTTTGGTCATTTTACACATAGTTTATATATTATTTGGGATTCTGGGTTTATATCATGTACCTACTGTAAATATATTTAAAATAAGTTTAAAATCAGTAGGTAACAAGTCTTGGTCAATTAATATGGTTTAAAACCATACTATGCGCCAAAACGGCGCTTATGTCATAAAATGACGTTTTATGCGATGTTTTATGAAAACTGATGTTAAGGTCATATTAAAATGTCTTAGATATGTTATTTAATATAACATATCAGTAGGTAAAAGATAAGATTTGATATAAACCATTTTATGAGCCACAAGGGCTAAATCGTCATCTATCGACATAATTCAATGACCTGCTTGTAAACTCAGTTTAAAATCTGCTTTAACATCCCAAACAATCCTACTTATAATATTACATCAGTAGGAAACTTATTTTCAAGTTCATTATCATTAAAACCTTGTTTTATGCAAAAAGGGAATTTTGGTCAAAAATGGGATAATTACGGAAGTTGCGCATAAACTCAGATTCTGATTATGATCATGTAATATAACCTCAGAGGGTTATGCTACATTATATTATGATTATAATGCAACTTTAGATCAGTAGCTAACTAATCTAGATCGGTCAGAATCGAATGTCAAAGCAGAAGTCAAACTTCGTGACTTTCGGTTGCGAACCGACCCTAGAACTGAAATTGACGAGCCGAACATGTTCTTACATGTTCTAATATATATTACCAACTTGTTTAAGTGTCAAAACAGGTTTCATAACATATATAAGATCAATTTATGATTTTTCCGAAAAATGGCCTGTTTGACTTTTTAATAACATAACTTTGACCCGTCAATTGGTCAAGCAAACGTGATCTTCAGGAGGTGCCCTTTATAGGGACTAACACCTACCTTATTACGATCACTTACCCATGTTCGTTACGAACAATGGCTAGACCATAATGGTCTTAACCGAAATTCAAAGCATTTTTCGTAATACGCTTGACTTTTGGCTATAAAAGCCTATAAACGAAAATGCAAGAGCAAGTAACACTTACAAGAGGTTCCTAGAATGCAAGAGGACTAAGTTGGATGCTCCTTTCAGCTAGGAACTTCCAGATGAGGGAGAAAAGTTATGAATAAGAAAGGTGCAAGTTCAAATGGTGAACTTGGACACCTATTTATAGTTGGAGAACTCAAAGGAGGTGTTGCCAGGTGTTTAGGGGTGTAAGAGGGAGCTTACAAGTGTCCCAAAACGTGATATAGCAGTTTGGGAATCAATAGTTTTGAAAAAAATGGTTTTTGGCAATATGTGTGGAGGCCAAGCAAACTTTCTGCAAACACAGGCCTCTCGGGCCCCGCGAACGCCCCATGTCAAATTTCCAATTTTGTCACATTTAGCCCCTCAACTATTAAATACCCTTAAAACCTCCTAAAACACCCTTTTAGCATATTTAGCCCTCCGTTGGCATACCCGAGATTATGCCCGGACATTGTCGAGCTCTCGGTTCGTTAAAAGGTCACTCAGAGGTATAAATTAACATGTTGACACTTTTAATCCCTCCATTATCCAACTTTCACATATTTATAAAATTGAACCCTCTCGTCCAACAAATGGCACATATGAGAGTTAGGAGTTCGTAAAGGATCACTCAAAGGCTCACTATAAGCATGTTGACTCTGATATCACTCAGAGGCTAGGCATGTTGACATATTAGTCACTAAGAGGCCAAGTTTTAAGCATGTTGACATATTAGTCACTCAGAGGTTAATGATTTAAGCATGTTGACATATCAGTTACTCAGAGGCTATTATTTATGCATGTTGACATCGGTCAGTCACTCAAAGGCTTAGTTTGAGCATGTTGACACCTTTAGTCATTATTAGTCTTTAATAGACTACGTTTAAAATACAACACGTGTCACTATACTACCAGACACAATTTTACGAGGTGTTACTCCTCACCCTCTTAATAGAAATCTCGACCTCGAGATTTTATTCAAAAAGATGGGGTACTTTTGTCGCATAGTGGACTCAACCTCCCTTGTATATTCGGGTCCTCTAAAGGTATCCCACTTAACCTTTACTATAGGTATCATTTTCCTTCGGAGCTTCTTAACCTGTTGATCCTCGATCGAAATCGGTTTCTCAACAAACCGCAGGTTTTCATCAATTTGCACATCCTTGTGTGACATTGCTAGCGACTCATCGGCTAGACATTTCTTAAGGTTGCTGATGTGGAATACATCATGGATTCCACTTAGCTCCTCTGGCCATCTGAGCTTATAAGCTATAGTGCCGACACATTCGACTATCTCGAATGGTCCGATGTATCTTAGGCTTAACTTGCCCTTCTTTCCGAAGCGCATCACACCTTTCCAAGGTGATACCTTCAGCATGACTTTGTCCCCTACTTGAAACTTAAGAGGTTTACGCCTCTAGTCAGCATAGCTCTTCTGCATATCCCTGGTAGCTTTGAGACGATCACGGATCTGCAAAATCTTTTCCGTGGTCTCCAGGACAACCTCCGGTCCTGATAGTTGGGCTTCCCCAACTTCTGCCCAGCACACGGGCGTTCGGCATTTTCTCCCATACAAGGCCTCAAAAGGAGCAGCCTTGATGCTCGTATGATAACTATTATTGTAGGAGAATTCTATTAGGGGTAAGTGGTCATCCCAACTTCCACCTAAATCAATTACACATGCCCTAAGCATGCTTCTAATGTCTAGATAGTACGCTCACTTTGACCTATCTGTGGATGGTAAGCCGTACTCAAGTTTAATCTTGTGCCTAAAGATTGTTGGAAACTTTTCCAAAAGTGAGATGTGTATCTAGTATCTCTATCAGATACAATAGATACCTGCACACCGTGTAGGGACACAATCTTGTCCACATACAACTTAGCCAATTTGTCTGAATTATACGTTTCCTTTATTGGCAAGAAATGTGCTGACTTAGTCATCCTATCCACAATGACCCAAATAGTGTCATTTCCACTTTTGGTCTTAGGTAACTTGGTAATCAAGTTCATAGTGACCATTTCCCATTTCCATGTGGGAATTTCCAATTGTTGTAAAAGTCCTGACGGCTTTTGGTGTTCGGCCTTAACTTGCGAACACGTTAAACACTTGGCTACATAGGTGGCTATGGATTTCTTCAAACCCATTCACCAATAATTCTTCTTTAGATCTTGATAAATCTTGTCATCTGGATGAACTGAGTATCTGGAGTTATGTGCTTCTTGGAGGATTAGATCTCTAAGTCCTCCAATGATTAGAACCCAAATTCTGTCATTAATTCAAAAGATTCCATCTATCCAGGCGCTAACTGATCAACAGTTCCACCTAATCCTTCATTAGGAGCATTAGCTTCTAATAGAGCTTGCTTTTTTGCATCTCATAGCTTCTCATTTAAGCTATTTTTGAGCTCTATACTCTTGGCGTTAATCCTTATAGGTTTAACCTGTTCTTTGTGACTTAAGGCATCAGCAACTACATTTGCCTTGCCTGGATGGTAGCGAATCTCGAAATCATAATCATTAAGCGTTTCCATCCATTGGCGTTGTCGCACGTTCAATTCTTTCTGATTGAACAAATGCTGGAGACTCTTATGGTCAGTGTATATAATACACTTGGTGCCATATAAGTAATGTCTCCATAGCTTTAGTGCAAATACAACGGCACCCAATTCCAAATCATGGGTGGTGTAATTCCTTTCGTGCACCTTTAACTATCGTGATGCATAGGCAATCACTTTGCCTTTTTGCATTAGCACACAGCCCATGCCGGTGTGTGAAGCATTACAATAGACTACAAAATCCTTGATGCCTTCTGGTAGAGATAACACAGGAGCATTGCTCAGCTTGTGTTTTAGAATCTCAAAGGATTCTTGTTGTTTCGGACCCCAAATAAATTTAACATTCTTACGGGTCAGGGTAGTCAAAGGAGTGGCTATTCTTGAAAAGTTCGCAATGAACCTCCTGTAGTATCCAACCAATCCTAGGAAACTACGAATCTTCGATGGGGTCTTGGGCACTTCCCAATTCATTATGGCCTTAATTTTCACGGGATCCACTTGGATACAACGCTCACTTACCATGTGTCTTAGAAATTGGACTTCTCTAAGCCAAAACTCATATTTAGAGAATTTAGCATAAAGCTTCTCTTATCTTAGTAGCTCTAAGATGCACCTAGGATGTTTCTCGTGATCAACTTGATTACGAGAATAAATAAGTATGTCGTCTATGAAGAAAATGGCAAACTTATCCAGATGTGGCTTGCAGACTCTATTCATGAGATCCATGAATGTTGTAGGTTCATTTGTGAGCCCGAAAGGCATCACCAAAAATTCAAAATGACCATATCGGGTGCTGAAGGCGGTTTTAGGAACATCTTCACTTCTAACCTTCAGCTGATGATATCCAGATCTTAAATCAATCTTGGAGAAATAACTCGCCCCTTGAAGTTGGTCGAATAAATCGCCGATCCTGGCTATGGATAATAGTTCTTGATTGTTAACTTGTTTAGCTCTCGGTAGTCAATGCACATCCGCATTGAACCGTCTTTCTTTTTAACGAAGAGGATAGGAGCTCCCCAAGGTGAGGAACTTGGCTGAATAAAACCTTTCTCTAAGAGTTCATCTAACTGAGTCCTCAACACCTTCATCTCCGTTGGTTCTAGCCTATATGGAGCTCTGGCAACAGGTGCTGATCCTGGTAGGATATCAATTCTAAACTCCACTTGCCTATCTGCAGGTAGGCCTGGTAATTCCTCGGGGAAACATCAGAATACTCCGAGATAACCGGTAGGTCTTCAATATTCGGCTTAGGCTCATTAATAGTGACTTGTGCCATGTAAATGACACAACCTCTCCCTAAACACTTGGATGCCTTAAATAATGACACCTTGTCTGGCAATCCATAGTGTGAGTCTCCATGGATGGTGATCAATTCACCAGATGGGGTTTTGATTTCGATTAGTTTCTTATCGCAGGCAATGCGGGCTTGGTTATGAGATAACCAATCCATGCCTAAAACTACATCTAAACCTACCAATTTCATTGGCAGCAAAGAGATAGGAATAGGATGATTCTTAATGGATATAGAACATCCATCAAGAATGGAAGATGCTGATTCTAAACTTCCATCAGCAAGTTCTATCTCATAAGTTTTATCTAGAGTTCTTATGGGCATGTTTAATAGTTTACTAAACTTCTGATCAACAAATGATTTATCAGCACCCGAATCGAAAAGAACTCTAGCGTAAATATTGTTATTGAGGAATGTACCTGTTATGACATTATTGTCATTAACGGCCTCCCGGGCATTCATCTGGAAGGCACGAGCATTCCCTTTCTTAGCCTCTCCAAGCTTTGCATCATTACTTTTGGTTTTCTTGGGGCAATTGAACGAAATGTTCCCTTTTTCATTGCAGTTGTTGCAAACTGCATCCTTAAGATCCTTGCAATCTAGGGTCTTATGCCCTTTTCTTTTGCGGATACCACAGGGTTTAGTCATTGGGTTTATACTACACTATCCCCAATGTCTATATTTATAGTTCTTGCATAGTGGTTTGTCATTTGACGCGTGCTGGTTCTTCTTGAACCCGAAATTCCCTCTCTTTCTGAACCTTTGGGAGTTATTATCCTCCCGTTTCCTCTTTCCGTCAGTTTTAGTTCTTACTGACTTTTGCCTCACTAAATCAAGGGTGAGGGAAAGAGATAGGTCTATAGCGGACCTATAGGTACTAGCCTGAGCAGCCTTTACCATGCCCTTTATCTCGGGTGCCAATCCATTTATAAAACGCGCAATGCGTTTGGATTCAGGGGTGATCAAATAGGAAACTAACCTAGATAGGGAATTGAAATCAGAAACATACTTCCGACAATCTAGGTTTTTCATCGAAAGAGACAAAAAGTTTGTCTCTAATTTCTCCACCTCATGGGGTGGGCAGTATGTTTCCTTAACAAGGTCTACAAATTTGGACCATCCCAAATTGTACAGGTGGACTTTACCCGTAGATTGGATCATTGCTTTCCACCATATTAGGGCATCGCCCTTGAAGGACTGTGATACATACTTGACCACATCCTTATCAGCACAACCGCTAATATCTACAATCGCCTCCATCTCATCATACCATTTCAAGGCTTCCACAGCTCCTTTTCCCCATTAAAGTCTTGGGGTTTGTAGGAGACGAAATACTTATAGGTACACCCGTCTTTAAAAGAACGGGACCTATCATCGAAATCTATTTTTTTGGTTCACTCTTCACATTCGAAGAGTGAACTGAGCTCTCCTTATGAGCTGAAGATGGTGGAATAGATAAGGGTCTGGATCAAGTAGCACTTGATTCCCTAAGCTTTTCTATGACCTTTGCTATGGCCTTTTCAATAGTCGCTTCAATGCGAGCTTGAAAATTACCATTATCCATATTTCTGTCTTCGGATTTGTTAGAGTCATTATCTAGGTGGCTACTTTGTGCCTCATCCGAGTTAACCATCTTTTGAGCTTTGGTTCTATACACCAATAAAATCTTTCTTAGCCATGGTATAACAACCATATTGGCTTTAAACAGTGGATATAACAATCCAAAACCTACTTAAGCTAGTGTGAATAACATCACAACTCTTAGGCTTAACATATCTATATTTGGCCTAGGTCTTAATAGGACCATCATAGGCAAATTACAATCTAGACGTAGTCCATATATTATTTGGACAGTGGATCATAATGTCACAACTGTCATTATCATAATTGACAATTTTATAGCTCCTAGGCTTGTCACTAATGGACATAATAATTGGGCACATTGGCCGGTCACATTGGACATAATATATATATATGGCATATCAGCCTGTCACTTAGGACATAATATATATGGTATACCAGCCTGTCACCTTGGACATAAATTGGGCACATTGGCCTACATCATAACAGATGTAATTCATGGCATATCAGCCTGTCACATTGCACATAAATTGGGCACATTGGCCTGTCACATTGGACATAAATTGGGACACATTGGACATAAATTGGGCACCTTGGGTTGTCAATTGGACATAAATTGGGCACATTGGCCTACATCATAATAGATGTAATTCATGCATATCATCCTGTCACATTGGACATAAATTGGGCACCTTGGCATGTCACGTTGGACATAAATTGGGCACATTGGCCTACATCATAACAGATGTAATTCATGGCATGTCAGACTGTCACATTGGACAAAAATTGGGAACCTTGGCCTACATCATAACAGATGTAATTCATGGCATATCAGCCTGTCACATTGGCCTACATCATAACAGATGTAATTCATGGCATATCAGCCTGTCACATTAGACATAAATTAGGGCACCTTGGCCGGTCACATTGGACATTAATTGGGCACCTTGGCCTGTCACATTAGACATAAATTGGGCATATTGGCCTACATCATAACAGATGTAATTCATGGCATATCAGCCTGTCACATTGATGGCTAGTGTGGGTCCTCAAGTCACACTACCAGGAGTATGAACATTTCTTAATGTTATCATAAGAATACCTTAATGATTGATTAATGGTCCCGGTCACCTTCGACCTTAACGACCTTGGAGGTTTGGACCTAGTCCCTACCTCTGGATAGAAGGATAACTTCCCTTAACTATCCTGATAGAAGATCCCTTCGTACTTAACTATAATTTCTTGGCCAATGTGTGGTCTACACCACTTGGCATAATCAATTCTATTAAGGTCTTTTGGAATTATATAGCAGAGCATAAATTTTCGAATAAAATGGAGACGCTCATTTTGAAGAGGATGAATACATATATATAAAATTGCAAAATACTTCATTAAATTTCAATAGAAGTTACAATACTAGAAAAAAATAAATTGTCCATGCAAGGACTACAGAAAACAAAATGTCCACGCAGGGATTAAAGAAATAACAATGTCCTTGCAGGGACTATCATATATTAGAAGAGACTTCACTTGTCCTTCTTTCCCTAAACCAGCTTAGAGAGTTTCTTGAAGAACTTGTTTGTCTTCTTCTCCGTTTTCTCCGCTTGTTGTTGCATTTCTTTCATTCTTTCTAAAGCTTCGTTAATGGCCTCAGGTGGTGGCGAAGGTTGTGGTGGTGGCATAACCGGATACTGGTACCCATAAGTTGGATATCCAGTTGGTGGATAAGCAGGTGGGAAAGGAGACGGGTAAAGTGCGTTGTGCATAACTGCTTACATATAGGGGTCTGGCAACCATGCTTGATAGTCTACTTGTGTAGACGAGTTTAAAGGATCATATCCAGACGTATCTGGATATGTGGGGATTGGGTTACTATAACCCGATGGTGGTGGTTGAACCATAGGTGTTGGTGTTGGTTCCACCACTGGTGAGGTGTTAGAGGGTCCACCCATTTGTGGGTCCTCTTGAATTGTAGGGTAGGGTTTAGGCAAAGGTGGTAGCGAATCCGATCGTTGTCCTGCACGTACCGACATACGTGCTCCACGATTCCTCCTTGGTGGTTCAGGTGGTGGTTGAGGCTGGTCCACCGGTTCCATGTCGACATCTTCTTACATAGGAGGTGGTTGGAAGTGATGGGAAGGAGTATTGGCGAAGGTAAATTGGTTCCAATATTGGTCCCACTCATTAGGACCTTGGTAAGCGATCCGACATAAGAGTTCGAATCGCTTGAAATTTCTATGGGATGCGTATGCGATCCTGATAGTGGCATCTCCAGGTCAGAGTCCTCGTCCATGGGGTTTGGTTGGTCCAACTGATTTTGATCGGCTGGAGGTGTATTTAGATATTGGTTTGGATTAAACTCATCATGATAAGAACTTTGAGTATGGGTAGGCGAATGTTGGGCAAATGGCCATTCCCGAGTCCTCATAGGGGTTCGGGTGATGTGGATGTGGGGGAATATATTCTGAAGGTCCTCCCCTCATTGGTCCTTTTCCTCTTCCTCGTACACGTGGTGGCATTTTCCTATTAAAAATCAATTCAAAACAATACTAATAACTTAATAATGAAATGAGTAATCCTAGGTCAAAGCCTAGACTCGGAAGTCTAAGGAATGCGCTCGTGTAAGTTTGAGATTAAACACAAGAAGGATAGTTTTAAATCTCTCAAACGTTGGCTCTGATACCAACCTGTCACACCTCGGATTTCCAACCCAAATCCATACACCGGTGGGCCCGGGTGGGGAGTATCGTGACATCAGTTGATAATCATCATAGTCAATTAAACGCAGCACAGCAGAAGTCTTGGAGTAAAATTATGATTACAAACCGAATGTTCAAAATATAAAATAATATACAGGCTCGTAATAGAAGATCCATAGGCGGATCATAATTGTACATGGAAAGAATATAAAACAGACTTTGGGCAGATCTAGGATTTGCAAGATCCTCTATCACTACCGAGCACTTCCAGCCTATTTTCGTATTGTACCTGCAAGCTCAGTGTTTTGAAAATACGTCAGCTTTCGCCGGTAAATACACCCAACTGACTCATTTTGAAAACATTTCAAAACTGTTTTAAGTGTGTATCGGCCCAAATTCTTTTTATAACTTTGGAAAGTTGACCGTCCAACCTTGTTAATAGATTTACATGTTTGTCCATACATACAGGGCCCGGTACGGAGACCGGGACATGATTAACGTACACACCACTTTGGACTCACGAAGGAGTCAATTCCTCCCAACCTTGTGGGAATGCATTAACGAGCGTCTATCGGGTGTATGCCTACACCCGCGCTAAGGTCGTGACCATTTCTATTGTAATGAGCCGACGATATCCATGACAACGTAGTTAACCCCCGATGTTTAAGTTATCAAACAAAACTGATTAAAACAGAATACGCGGTTGTACTAGCCACACTCGGCATACGATTGATCCCATTTCCGACCAAGCGGTAATAATTTACCGTAACCCAAGCCCGTATAGGGAAATAAATCAAGAGTATTTACCTGAGCTAGTCTTCTTTTAATATAATAACTCAGCCGTACAAAAGAGTACTAAGTGCAGATAGCATTTACTGGCAAGTCTCAAGTCTGGATTATAGCATAAACTAACCAATTAAATACTAACGGTCTTATTTAAGTCATAGACTTAGACCGACAAGCGTACTTGAACAAAATGTATGACGCTAGATTAAACGATGATTGGATAGAATGTAGTTTAATCCCAACAAGTACCTTGACTTGTATAATATGGATAAACTATAAACATTCTGGATTTTGAGACTTAAATGACAAGGTTAAACCCGTTTCGGTTAATTTCCGTAAACTAGTTACATATACTTAACCGTACGCATGTCAGCGATATCGGGTACCCGGATAAGTCATGAACAAGTTCTATATGCCATTATATTTTAAATAAGTTGTAATATCAGTAGGATATCAACTTTTATGTCCGTTATGGTATTAAAATGAAACTATGCCTCATAAGGGCGTTTCGGTAATTTCATACCGTATAAAACGAACTTGAATATAATTTAATGTTATAACTATAAGTATTCTGGAAAAATAAATTATTAATAATATAATATCAGTAGGATAATAACCTTATGTGTAATTTATCTTTTATGACCAAACTATGCACCGGAGGGGCATTTTGTTCATTTTACACATAGTTTATATATTATTTTGGATTCTGGGTTTATATCATGTACCTACTGTAAATATGTTTAAAATAAATTTTAAAATCAGTAGGTAACAAGTCTTGGTCAATTAATATGGTTTAAAACCATAGTATGCGCCGAAACGGCGCTTGTGTCGTAAAATGACGTTTTATGCGATATTTATGAAAACTGATGTTAAGGTCATATTAAAATGTCTTAGATATGTTATTTAATATAACATATCAGTAGGTAAAAGATTTACCTTGAAAAGATTTGATTTAAACCATTTTATGAGCAAAAAGGGCTAAATCGTCATTTATCGTTATAATTCAAGGACCTGCTTGTAAACTAAGTTTAAAATCTGGTTTAACATCCCAAATAATCCTAATTATAATATTACATTAGTAGGAAACTTATTTTCAAGTTCATTATATTAAAACCTTCTTTATGCAAAAAGGGCATTTTTGTCAAAAATGGCATAATTACGGAACTTGCGCATAAACTCAGATTCTGATTATGATCATGTAATATAAACTCAGAGGGTTATGCTATATTATATTACGATCATAATGCAACTTTAGATCAGTAACTAACTAATCCAAATCGGGTTAGAATCAAAAGTCAATGTAGAAGTCAAACTTCGTGACTTTCGGTTAGAACTGAAATTGATGAGCCGAACATGTTTTTACATGTTCTAATAATTATTACCAACTTGTTTAAATGTTAAAACAGGTTTCATAACATATATAAGATCAATTTATGATTTTTTCGAAAAATGGCGTTTTGACTTTTTAATATCATAACTTTGACCTGTCAATTGGTCTAGCAAACGTGATCTTCAGGAGGTGCCCTTTATCGGGACTAACACCTACCTTA
This sequence comes from Scalesia atractyloides, assembly GCA_947069175.1. Classification (NCBI taxonomy): domain Eukaryota; kingdom Viridiplantae; phylum Streptophyta; class Magnoliopsida; order Asterales; family Asteraceae; genus Scalesia; species Scalesia atractyloides. The sequence continues at coordinate 45,475,034 of CAMTDV010000022.1, forward strand.
TTACGATCACTTAGCCATGTTCGTTACGAACAATGGCTAGAACATAATGGTCTTAAATGAAAGTCAAAGCGTTTTCTATAAAATGCTTGACTTTTGGCTATAAAAGCCTATAAACGAAAATGCAAGATCAAGGAACACTTACAAGAGGTTCCTAGAATGCAAGAGAACTAAGTTGGATGCGCCTTTCAGCTAGGAACTTCCAGAGGAGGGAGAAGAGTTATAAATAAGAAAGGTGCAAGTTTAAATGGTGAACTTGGACACCTATTTATAGTTAAGAACTCAAAGGAGGTGATGCCAGGTGTTTAGGGGTGTAAGAGGGAGCTTACAAGTGTCCCAAAATGTGGTATAGCAGTTTAGGAATCCAAAGTTTCGGAAAAAATGGATTTGGGCAATATGTGTGGAGGCCAAGCAAACTTTCTACAGACACAGGCCTCTCGTGCCCCGCAAGAGGGACAAGCCTTGCCTCTTCCGCCCCGCGAGCGCCTTGTGTCAGATTTCTAATGTTGTCACATTTAGCCCCTCAACTATTAAATACCCTTAAAACCTCCTAAAACACCCTTTTAGCATATTTAGCCCTCCGTAGCCAATATATGGCATACCCGGGGTTATGCCCGGACATTGTCGAGCTCTCGGTTCGTTAAAAGGTCACTCAGAGGTATAAATTAACATGTTGACACTTTTAATCCCTCCATTATCCAACTTTCACATATTTATAAAATTGAACCCTCTCGTCCAACAAATGGCACATATGAGAGTTAGAAGTTCGTAAAGGATTACTCAAAGGCTCACTATAAGCATGTTGACTCTGATATCACTCAGAGGCTGGGCATGTTGACATATTAGTGACTAAGAGGCCAAGTTTTAAGCATGTTGACATATCAGTCACTCAGAGGCTAATGATTTAAGCATGTTGACATATCAGTTACTCAGAGGCTATTATTTATGCATGTTGACATCGGTCAGTCACTCAGAGGCTTAGTTTGAGCATGTTGACACCTTTAGTCCTTATTAGTCTTTAATAGACTAAGTTTAAAATACAACACGTGTCACTATACTACTAGACAAATTTTACGAGGTGTTACACTAATGGACATAAAACATGGCACATTGGCCTGTCATTAATGGACATGAAATATGGCACATTGGCCTGCATCTCTAATGGATGTCAATTACGATAATCTAATTGATGATATTAGCCAGGATCACATTGATCACATAGGCTATAAATAGGTTTTAGGACATAGTCCATTTACTTAGACGGCTAGTGTGGTCCTCAAGCCACACTACCAGGAGTATGAACATTCCTGAATGTTAACATGAGAGTACCTTAATGGTTGATTAATAGTCCCGGTCACATTCGACCTTATTGACTTGGAGGCTTAAACTTAGTCCACCACCCCTAGATGGAAGGATAACTTCCCTTAACTATCATGATAGAAAACCCTTTCATCTTAACTATCATTTATAAACTTGCCAAATATGTGGTATGTGCCACTTGGCTAATCAAAACCATTAAGATTCTTTGTGGAATTATTTAGCAGAGCAAAAATTTTGAATAAAATCGAGACGCTTGCTTTGAAAAGGATGAATACAGATATATAATTCCAAAATACTTCATTAAATTCCAATAGAAGTTACAATATTAGAAACAACGAAATAAATTGTCCATGCAAGGACTAAAGAAAGAAAATGTCCACACAGGGACTAAAGAAATAATAATGTCCTCGCAGGGACTAACATATATTATTAGAAAAGACTTCACGTGTCCTTCTTTCCCTTAACCAGTTTGGAGAGTTTCTTGAAGAACTTGTTCGTCTTCTTCTCTGTTTTCTCCGCCTGTTGTTGCATCTCTTTCATTCATTCTAAGGCCTCATTAATGGCCTCTAGCGGCGGTGGAGGTTGTGGTTGTGGTTGTGGCATACTAAGATACTGGTACCCACAACTTAGATATCCAGTAGGTGGATAAGTAGGTGGGAAAGGAGACGGGTAAAGTGCGTTATGCATGACTGCTTGTATGTAAGGGTCATGCGACCATGCTTGATAATCAACAGATGTCGATGGGTTAAAAGGATCATATCTAGTATCATCTGGATATGTTGGGATAGGGTTATTATAACCTGATGGTGGTGGTTGAACTGTGGGTGATGGCGTTGGTTCCACCACAGGTGAGGTATTAGAGGGTCCACCCATTTGTGGGTCCTCTTGAATGGTGGGGGTAGGGTTTAGGCAATGGTGGTAGCGAACCCGACCGTTGACCTGCACGTACTGACATACGTGCTCCACGTTTCCTCCTTGGTGGCTCAGGTGGTGGCTGATGATGTTCCATTGGTTCCATGTGAACATCTTCTTGTATAGGAGGTGGTTGAGAGTGATGGGAAGGAGTGTTGACAAAGGTAAATTGGTTCCAATATTGCTCCCACTCATTAGGACCTTGATATGGCGATCCGGCATAAGAGTTTGAATCGCTTGATATCTCAATGGGGTGCGTATTTGAACCTGACGGTGGCATCTCCGGATCGGAGTCGTCGTCCATTGGGTTTGGCTGATCCATCTGATTCTGATCAGCTGGGGGTGTGTTAAAGTATTGGTTGGGGTTAAACTCATCATGGTAACAATGATGAGAGTGGTGCAAGTGGTGTGAATGGTATGAGTGGTATGAACTTTTAGTGTGGGTAGGCGAATGTGGTGGTAGTGGCCATGAATTCTCCCGAATCCTCATAAGGGTTCGGGTGATGGGAATGTGAGGGAATATGTCCTAAAGGTCCTCCCCTCATTGGTCCTTTTCCTCTTCCTCTTACACGTGGCGGCATTTTCCTGTTAAAAAACAATTAAAAAAACAATACTAATAACTTAATAATGAAATGAGTAATCCTAGGTCAATGCCAAGACTCGGAAGTCTAAGCAATGTGCTGGTGTAAGTTGAGATTAAACACAAAAGGCTACTGTTTAATTCTCTCAAACGTTGGCTCTGATACCAACCTGTCACACCCCGGATTTCCAACCAAATTCATACACCGGTGGGCCCGGGTGGGGATTATCGTGACGTAAAGTTGATATCATCATAGTCAATTAAACACAGCACAACGGAAGTCTTGGATTTAAATTACTATTACAAATCAAATGTTCAAAATACAAAATAATATACAGGCTCATAATAGAAGATCCACAGGTGGATAAAAAATTGTACAAAAAAAGAATGTAAAACAGACATTGGGTAGATCTAGGATTTGCAAGATCCTCTTATCACTACCGAGCACTTCCAGCCTATTTTCGTATTGTACCTACAAACTTAGTCTTTTAAAAATACGTCAGCTTTCGCTGGTACATACACCCAACTGACTCATTTTGAAAATATTTGAAAATGATTTTAAGTGCACAAAAGGCACAAAATCTTGTATAACTTGGGAAAGTTGACTTTGCAACCTTGTTAACAGATTCACATGTTTGTCCATACATACAGGGTCCAGTACAAAAACCAAGACATGATTAACGAAAACACCACTTATGTTCTCACGAAGGAGTTATCCCCAACAAGTGTGGGTAGTTGCACTTGAGCGTCTGTCAGGTGTATGCCTACACCCCGCGCTAAGGTCGTGGGCATTATCTAATGTAATGAGCCGAGGATATCTAGGACATGGTAGTTAACCCCCGATGTTTAAGATATCAAACAAAACTGACTAAAATGGAATATGCGGATTTACTAGCCACTAATAAACATTGATTGATCCCATTTCCGACCAAGCGGTAAGAATTTACCGTATCCCAAGCCCATATAGGGGAAATAAGTCGAGAGTATTTACCTGAGCTATTCTTCATTTAGACGCAAGATTTATTAACTCAGCCGTACACAAAAGTACTAAGTGCTGATAGCATTTACCGTTAAGTCTCTAGTCTGGATTATGGCATAAGCTAACCAATTAAATACTAACGGCCTTATTTAAGTCATTGACTTAGACCGAGTAGTGTACATGATCAAAACGTATATCGCTTGATTAAATGATGATCGGATAGAATGTAGTTTAAACCCGACAAGTACTTTGACTTGTATATTTTGGGTAAACTATAAACATTCTGGATTTTGAGACTTAAATGACAAGGTTAGACCCGTTTCTGTTAGTTTTCGTAAACTAGTTACATGTGCTTAACCGTGCGCATATTAGCGATATCGGGTAATCGGATAAGTCATGGACAAGTTCCATATGCCATTATATTTTAAATAAGTTGTAATATCAGTAGGATATTAACTTATATGCCCATTATGGTTTTAAAGTGAAACTATGGCTCATAAGGCTGTTTCGGTAATTTCACACCATATAGAAGGAACTTGAATATAATTTAATGTTATAACTATAAGTATTATGGAAAAATAATTTATTTATGATATAATATCAGTAGGATATTAATTATATGTGTAATTTATCTTTTATGACCAAACTATGCACCGAAAGGGCATTTTGGTCATCGTACACATAGTTTACAAATTATTTGGTATTCTGAGTTCATATAAAATACCTACTGTATAAATATTTAAAAATAAGTTTTAAAATCAGTAGGTAACAAGTCTTGGGTGATAGTTATGGTTTAAAACCATACTATGCGCCGAAACGACGCTTGTGTTGTAGAATGGCGATTTATGCAATGTTTAACGAAAACTGATGTTAAGGTCAGATTAAAATGTATTAGATATGTTATTTAAGATAACATATCAGTAGGTAAATATTTAACTTGAAAACATATGATTAAAACCATTTATAAGCCATAAGGGCTTTAACGTCATTTACCGACATATTACAAGGACTTGTTGATAGACTTAGTTTATAAGCTGATTTAACATCCCAAATAATCTTACTTATAATATTACATCAGTAGGAAACTTATTTTCAAGTTCATTATCTTTTAAACCTTATTTTATGCAAAAAAGGCATTTTAGTCAAAATGGCATAATTACGGAATTTGTGCATAAACTTAGATTCTGATTATGATCATGTAACAAAACCTCTGAGGGTTATGCTACATTATATTACGATCATAATGAAACTTTAGATTAGTAGCTAACTAATCTAAATTGGGTCAGAATCGAAAGTCAAAGTAGAAGTCAAACTTTGCGACTTTCGGTTACGAACCGACCCTAGAACTGAAATTGACAAGTCGAACATGTTCTTACATGTTCTAATAATTACTACCAACTTGTTTAAGTGTCAAAACAGGTTTCATAACATATATAAGATCAAATTATAACATTTTTGAAGAATGTCATGTTTGACTTTTTAATATAATAACTTTGACCCGTCAATTGGTCTAGCAAAACGTGACCTTCAAGAGATGCCCTTTATAGGGACTAACACCTACCTTATTACGATCACTTAGCCATGTTCGTTACGAACAATGGCTGGACCATAATGGTCTTAACCGAAAGTCAAAGCGTTTTCTGAAAAACGCTTGACTTTTGGCTATAAAAGCCTATAAACGAAAATGCAAAAGGAAGGACACTTACAGGAGGTTCCTAGAATGCAATAGAACTAAGTTGGATGCTCCTTTCAACTAGGAACTTCCAGAGGAGGGAGACAGAGTTGTGAATGAGAAAGGTGCAAGTTCAAATGGTGAACCTTGATACCTATTTATAGTTGGAGAGCTTGAAGGAGGTGATGCCATGTGTTAAAGGGGTGTAAGAGGAAGCTTACATGTGGCATAGCAGTTTGGGAAGCTACGATTTCGAATCAAATGGTTTTTGGCAATTTGTGTAGAGGCCAAGCAAATTTTCTGCAGATACAGTCCTCTCGGCCGCGAGAGGCACAGACTCTCTCGCGCCCCGCGAGCGCTCTATAGGCAGATTTGAAGTTTGTCACTTTTAGCCCCTCAACTTGTTAAAACCTCCTAGAACCTCCTAAAACACCTTTTTAGCATATTTAGCCCTCTGTAGCGAATATTTGGCGTACCTGGGATTATGCCCGGACATTGTCGAGCTCTCGGTTCGTTAAAAGGTCACTCAGAGGTATAAATTAACATGTTGATACTTTAACCCCTCCATTATCCAACTTTCACATGTTTACAGAATTGAACCCTCTCATCCAACAAATGGGACATATGAGAGTTAGGACTTCATAAAGGATCACTCAGAGGTTCATTATAAGCATGTTAACTCCAATGTCACTCAGAGGCTGGGCATGTTGACACAACGGTCACTCAGAGGCCAATTCTTAGCATGTTGACACTAATGGTCACTCAAAGGCTATGTTTTAAGCATGTTGAGACTAATGGTCACTCAGAGGCTATGTTTTAAGCATGTTGACACTAATGGTCACTCAGAGGCTTAGTTTATGCATGTTGACATCAGAAGATCACTCAGAGACTTAGTTTGAGCATGTTGACGCTTTTAGTCCATGTTAGTCTTTAACAGACTTAAAATAAAAATATAACACGTGTCGCTATATTACTGGACACGTATTTTACAGGGTGTTACATCTGATGTCCTAGAATTTATTAACCAGAAGATCCTTATTCCCTCCAAAGAGGAATTGTGCACCTTCGATGATCAATTTACGGTACTTGCTACTCTTTACTTTCTTCTTTTAATTTTGCATATTCAAGATCCTAACCTTTAACAATAGGTGTAGGATCCCAACCAACCGATCACTTTAGTCTTGACAATTTCCTTAGCCTAATTGAAGACAAACCCTGGGTAAAACAAGAGAATCATGCCCTCCGCTATCAAGCCTAGGATTCTCTCGTTGCGCTCCAAAGCTTCCTCGAGCAAAATATGCAAGTGTTGATGCATTTTATGTCCATCACTGTACGAATAGGCTAGATAGAACGTGTGTTGAATATTGAATAGATTAAATACGAACACACGACTAAAGTGCGAACGTGAGAGGAGCATATGTGTCACTTCATACGGAATCAAATGCTCACTTCGCACGAGGTGAGTCCGTGTCTATATATAGCCTCATGTGTTCAGAATTTTGTAAGTTTTGGAGTTCCCAAAGGGGAAATGTTGGCAAATTTCTCTAGAATTTCGAGAGCTTGACAAGATGTGTACTCTTTCAGTATCAATGAAACATATGACTTCTGCTGCTTCTACTCCTTTCTTAATAACATTCTACCGAATTAATTCTATTTCTACCCAAACTTCCATCTAGAACTGCTAGATCCTGGACTCTCAATTGGCATCAGAGCTACGGTACCGATTAATCGAACTAATCGTCAATTGAATTACCTACACTAATGGATTATGGACTTATGAGGGTTTTAGACGTAAAACATCAAATAAACGGACAATCCACGAACAAAAAGTAAAATTGAACCTATATGTCACACCCTGAATTTCCAACCAAATCTCGGTGGGCCCGAGTGGGGAATATCATGACGTAAGTTATATTATCATAGTCAACTAACATAGCACAGCGGAAGTCTTGGAGTTTAAAATACTATTACAAACCAAAATTGTCCAAAGTTCAAAAATATTATACAAACAGTTTGTAACAAAAGATCCACAGGCGGATCGTAAAATATACAAAAGATGTACAACAGACTTTAGGCAGATCTAAGGATTTTCAAGATCCTTTTATATCACTACCAAGCAGCTTCTAGCCTATTTCGTATGGTACCTACAACTTAGTCTTTTGAAAATACGTCAGCTTTCGCTAGTAAATACAATTAACTGACTCGTTTTGAAAAACATTTCAAAAATTGATTTAAGTGCACAAGACATATAATAATCTTTTATAACTCGGGAAAGTTACGGTTTTAACCTTGTATACAGATTCACATGTTTGTCAATACATATGGGGCCTAGTATAGAAACCGAGACATGAAAAACTGACACGCCACTTATAAACCCACGAAGGAGTTATCCCCAACTTGTGGGTAAAATATATTTAGCATTCGCATCTGTCAGGTGTATGCCTACACCCCGTGCTTTGGTTGTGGCCATTAGTAACTTAAATGAGCCGAGGGTATCCAGGACACGGTTGTTATCCCCCAATGTTTAAGTTATCAAACAAAACTGATCAAAACGGAATATGTGGATTTACTAGCCACAATCCGGCATTCAAGTGATCCCATTCCCGACCAAGCGGTAATAATTTACCGTATCCCAAGCCCGTATAGGGGAAATAAGTTAAAAGTATTTACCTGAGCAAGTACTTGACTTTGAATGCAAAGTTTATATTAACACAGCCGTTAATCAATAGATAAGTGCAGATAGCATTTAATGGAAGGCTTCTAGTCTAGAATGATGGCATAAGCTAACTAATTAGAATGCTAACGGTCCTATTCAAGTCATAGGCAAAGACCGACTAGCCTAAAGGATCAAAACGGTACGATTCGTTACATTAAGCGGTGACCGGATAGAATGTAGTTTAGACACAACAAGTACTAAGACGTGTATGACATGGTTAAACAATTAACATTCTGGAATTTGAGATTAAAATGATAAGGGTAAACCCGTTTCGGTTAATTTCGTAAACTAGTTACATATACTCAACCGTACGCATATAAGCGACATCGGGTAACCGGGTGAGTTATGAAGAAGTTCTATATGTCATTATACTTTAAATAAGTTGTAATATCAGTAGGATATCAACTTATATGCCCGATGAAGTTTTAAAACGAAACTACGCCTTATAAGGCGTTTTCATTATTTATATGACATAAAAAGGAACTTGCATATATATTGTGATGTTATGATCATAAATATTTTAAAATACTTAATTGTTGATATATTATCAGTAAAATATCACACATAAGTGTGGTTTATGGTTTAGGACCAAACTATGCGCCGAAAAGGGCATTTTGGTCTTTTAAAGGCATAAATTACGATATTACAATAAAACTTAGTTTATGATCACAACAATAACATCATAATATGTTAATTATATTAACATATCTGTAGGTAATTAATTTGTAAGTTCGTTGTTGATTAAAACCTTGTTTTATGTAAAAAGGGCATTTTGGTAAAAGTTTGACATATTAGCCGAACTTGTGCATAAACTCATATTATGATTATGATCATGTATTATAACCTCAGAGGGTTATGCTATACTATATCATGATCATACTGCAACCATAATTCAGTAGTAAACTAATCTAAGTCGGGCCAAAATCGAAAGTCAAAGCATAAGTCAAACTTTGTGACTTTCGGTTGCGAACCGACCCTAGGACTGGAATTGACGGGTCGAACATGTTCCCACATGTGATAATAATTATTACTAACTTGTTTAAGTGTTAAAACATATTTATAACATATATAAACTCAGATTTTAACATTTATAAAATCTGACCCGTTTGACTTTTTAAACATAAACTTTGACCCGTCAATTGAACTAGTAAACGTGATCCTTAGGAGGTGCCCTTCTAAAGGATTAATACCTACCTAATTAAAATCACTTAGCCATGTTCATCTTGAACAATGGCTAGACCATAATGGTCTTAACCGAAAGTCAAAGCATTTATAAAAAATGCTTGACTTTTGGCTATTAAAAGCCCATAAAAGAAAAGAGCAGAGATGGAACACTTACTAGTGATGCAAGAGGAAGTTTAGAACTCAAAGAGATGCTCCTAGATGACCAGGAACTTCCAAGAGTGTAATAGAGAGAAGAAAAGGAAATGAGCAAAGAATAAAGTGAACATGGAGGGCTATTTATAGTGAAAGAGGATTATTGAAGATGAAGCCATGTGTTAGAGGTGTTGTAGGAGCAATAAAGTTGCTAGATAGGTGTCAAGAGCTGTAAAAGAGTGGCAATTTGCAGGATATGTGGCATCATGACAGAAATTTGAAGTTTTGACACATTTAGTCCTTCAAAAATAGTTTTATGAATTGTAATGAATTGTCCCTTGACGTATATTCAATGACATAATGACACAACTAGTTCTTTTCGTTCAACACGTGGTGTATTAAAGAAGAGTATGAATAACCGGACGTTAACGTGTGTTATACTATGTGCTTTTAGTGACTTATAATTGGTTACTAGCTTAAAACGCGACAAATCGAGTTCTTATGGTTTTATAGGCTAATCTAAATTAGTAAAGTTAAAGGTTAAGTGATAATGTGGAACACTTAAGGCTGGTAAATCAAGAGATATCACCTCAACCGGGAGTTGTTCGGATCAAAAGGTGGCTTGATTATGCAAGAAATACGAAAATAATGAAGTCTAGGGGTCTCTGGGTCATTTGTTGAAAGCTTAAATACATAAAAACAAAGGATTTCAGGCCTCGCCGTAGGCTATGGTCACCAGACCGTAGCTTACGGTTAGTGAAAATGTGGTTCAGCAAGCTTGGACCGTAGCTTACGATCCGGGTTATGAAAATTTTGTAAACTGGACATGTTTGAGCGAGTTGAGCATCTAACTCATTTGTGGCATCATCCGAGGTTTCGTACACGTGTCGGTATATTATCGGACACAAATTTTATGAGGTGTTACATCCTCACCCCCTTAAAAGAAATCTCGACCTCGAGATTTTATTCAAAAAGATAGGGGTACTTTTGTCGCATAGTGGACTCAACCTCCCATGTATACTCGAGGCCTCTACAGGCATCCCACTTAACCTTTACAGTAGGTATAAACTTCCTTCGGAGCTTTTTAACATGTCGATCCTCGATCAAAATTGGTTTCTCAATGAACCTCGAGTTTTTATCAATTTGTACATCTTGATGTGACATTGCTAGCGACGGAGGTAGACATTTCTTCAGATTAGATATGTGGAACACATCATGGATTCCACTAAGCTCCTCAGGCAGCTTAAGCTTATAAGCTACAAAACAGACACGTTCGATTACTTTGAATGGTCCAATATATCTCAGGCTCAACTTGCCCTTCTTTTCGAAGTGCATTACACCTTTCCAGGGTGATACCTTAAACATGACTTTGTCCCCTACTTGGAACTTAAGAGGTTTTCGCCTCTTGTCTTCATAACTTTTCTTCCTATCATGGGTAGCTTTGAGACGATCACGGATTTGATTATCTTATCCGTGGTCTCTAGGACAATTTTGGGTCCAGACAGTTGGGCTTCCCCAACTTTGGCCTAACAAACAGGCGTTCTACATTTTTGCCCATACAAGACTTCAAAAGGAGCAGCCTTGATACTTGTATGATAGCTATTATTATAGGAGAATTCTATTAGGGGTAAGTGGTCATCCCAACTTCCACCTAAATCAATCACACATGCTCTAAGCATGTCTTCCAAAGTCTGGATAGTACGCTCACTTTGTCCATCAGTCTGTGGATGGTAAGCAGTACTAAAGTTTAATCTTGTACCTAATGATTGTTGGAAACTTTTCCAAAAGTGAGAGGTATATCTAGTATCTCTATCAGATACAATAGATACCAGCACACCATGTAAGGACATAATCTTGTCCACATATAGCTTAGCCAACTTGTCAGAATTATAAGTCTCTTTAATTGGCAAAAAATGTGCTGACTTAGTCAGCCTATCCACAATGACCCAAATCGTGTCATTACCACATTTAGTCTTAGGTAACTTGGTAATTAAATCTATAGTTACCATTTCCTATTTCCAAGTAGGAATTTCAAGTTGTTGTAGAAGTCCTAACGGTTTCCGATCTTCGGCTTTAACCTGCGTACACGTCAGACACTTAGCTACATAAGTGGCTATGGATTTCTTTAAACCCATTCACCAATAATTCTTCTTCAAATCTTGATACATTTTGTCACCACCCAGGTGAACTGAGTATCTCGAATTATGTGCTTCCTGGAGGATTATCCCTAAGTCCTCCAAAGATTGGAACCCAGATTCTACCATTTAATCTAAGGATTCCATCTTTTCCATGCATTAACTGATCAACAGTTCCGCCTAATCCCTTATTAGAAATATTAGTCTCTAACAGGGCTTGCTTTTGTGCATCAAGCTATTTCTGAGCTCAATGCTCTTTGCATTAATCCTAGTAGGCTTAATTCTTTCCTTGCGACTTAAGGCATCAACAACGACATTTACCTTATCGGGATGATAGCGAATTTCGCAATCATAACCATTAAGCCTTTCCATCCAGCGGCGCTGTCACATGTTCAAATCCTTTTGACTGAACACATGTTGGAGACTCTTATGGTCAGTGTATATAATACACTTCGTGTCATATAAGTAATGTCTCCACAACTTAAGTGCAAATACAACAGCACCCAGTTCTAAGTCATGGGTGGTGTAATTCCTTTCGTGCACCCTTAATTGTCGTGATGCATAAGCAATCACTTTTTTCTCTTTGCATTAGCACACAGCCCATGGCAGTGTGCGAGGCATCACATTAAATGACAAAGTCCTCAATACTCTCAGGAAGAGATAACACAAGGGCATTACTTAACTTGTGTTTTAGAATTTCAAAAGATTCTTCTTGTTTTGGACCCCAGTCAAACTTGACATTCTTACGGGTCAAGGTAGTTAAAGGAGTGGCTATTCTCGAAAATTTCTGAATGAACCTCCTATAATAACCGGCCAATCCTAAGAAACTATGAATCTCTGATGGAGTTTTGGGTACTTCCCAATTCATTATGGCTTCAATCTTGGCGGGATCGACTTAGATACCACGCTCACTTACAACATGTCTAAAAATTGGACCTCTCTGAGCCAAAACTCGCACTTAGAGAACTTAGCATAAAGTTTCTCTTGTCTTAGCAATTCTAGGATGCACCGAAGATGTTTCTCGTGATCATCTTTTTTACAAGAGTAGATAAGTATGTCGTCTATGAAGACAATGACAAACTTATCCAGATCCAGTTTGCAGACTCTATTCATGAGATCCATGAATGCTGAAAGTGCATTTGTGAGCCCAAAAGGCATCACTAGAAATTCATAATGACCATAACGGGTTCTGAAAGCAATCTTGGGAACATCCTTATTTCTAACCATCAGTTGATGATATCCTGATCTCAAATCGATCTTAGAGAAGTAACTGGCCCCTTGGAGTTGGTCGAACAAGTCATCGATCCTGGGCAGAGGATAACGATTCTTGATCGTTATCTTGTTTAGTTCGCGGTAATCAATGCACATCCGCATTGAACATCATTTTTCTTAACAAAAAGAATAGGAGCTCCCCAAGGAGAGGAACTGGCTGAATGAAACCCTTCTCTAAAAGTTCATCTAATTGTATTCTCAATTCCTTCATTTCTGTCGGTGCTAGTCGATACGGAGCTCTTGCAACAGGTGCCGCTCCTGGTAGGATGTTAATCCTAAATTCCACTTGTCTATCTGGAGGCAGACCCTGCAATTCTTCAGGGAAAACATCGGGATATTCTGAGATGACTGAAAGGTCTTCAATCTTTGGCTTTGGCTTGTTAATAGTTACTTGTGCCATGTAAATGACACAACCTCTCCTCAGACACTTGGATGCCTTAAGCAATGATACTTTGTCTGGCAACCCATAGTGTGAATCTCCAAAAATGGTGAGCATATTAGCAGATGGGGCTTTAACTTCGATGAGTTTCTTATCACAGGCAATGCGGGCTTGGTTATTGGATAACCAATCCATGCCTAAGACTACATCGAATCCCGCCAATTTCATTGGCAGAAGAGAGATAGGAATTGAATTATTCTTAATGGATATAAAACATCCATCAAGAATGAAAGATGTTGTTGCTATGGTTCCATCAGCAAGTTCTACGTCATAAGTTATGTCTAGGGTTCTTATGGGTAAGTTAATTAGTTTGCTAAACTTATGGTCTACAAAGGACTTATCCGCACCTGAATCAAAAAGAACTCTAGCATATACGTCATTGATGAGGAATGTACCTGCTATGACGTTGTTGTCATTAACAGCCTCCCTAGCATTCATCTGAAAGGCTCGTGCATTTCCTTTCTTAGTCTCTCTAGGCTTTGCGTTGTTACTCTAAGGATTTTTAGGACAGTTAGTCTTAATATGTCCTTTTTCATTACAGTCGTAGTAGACGGCATCCTTAAGATCTTTGCATTCTAGGGTCTTATGCCCCTTTTTTCTTACAGATACCATAGGGTTTAACATGTGGGTGAGAATTGCACTGTCCCAGTGCCTGCGGTTGCAAGTATAGCATGTCGGTTTCTCACCTGACTTATCTTGGTTCTTTCTAAACCTAAATCTCCCCTTATTCTTCTTGTTTGACCTCTGGGAGTTATCATCCTCTCACTTCCTCTTCCCGTTAGTCTCAATCTTGACTAACTTTTGTCTCACCAAACCTAAAGTGAGGGAGAGAGATAGATCAACTGCAGACCTGTAAGTAGTAGGCTGAGCAGCCTTCACCATGCCTTTAATCTCAGGCGCTAACCCATTTATAAAATGTGCAATGCGTTTAGGTTTAGGAGAAATAAATAAGATACTAATCTGGATAGGGAATTAAAGTCAGTAACATACTTCTGACAATCCAGATTCTTCATTGCAAGAGTCAGAAAATCTGACTCTATCTTTTTCACCTCATGAGGTGGGTAGTAAGTTTCCTTGATAAGGTCCGCAAACTTGGACCATCCCAAGTTATACAGGTGTACTTTTCCTGTTGACTGGACCATAGCCTTCCATCAAATTAGGGAATCGCCCTTAAAGGATTGGGATACAAACTTCACCACATCCTTATCAGCACAACCGCTGATGTCTACAATAGTTTCCATTTCATCGAGCCATCTCAAGGCTTCTATAGCCCCTTTTTCTCCGTAAAGTCTTGGGGCTTGCAGGAGACAGAGTATTTATAGGTACATCCGTCTTTAGAAGAACGGGACCTATCATGAAACTCTAGTTTCTTTTGTTCACTCTTCGCATTTGATGAGTGAATAGAGCTCTCCTTTCGAGCTTAAGATGGTGTAATAGATAAAGGTTTGGAGCGAGTAGCGCTCGATTCCTTAAATTTTTCCATGGCCTTTCAAACAGTTGCATCAATCCGAGCTTGGAAATCATCAGCATTGATGGCTATGTTTTCAGCGTTGTCAGTATTATTATCATGGCGACTACTTTGTGCCTCATCTGAATTAGCCATCTCTGATGTTTTGGTACTAAATATTAAATTAAACTTACATTAGCCATGGCATTAATAACCATATAGGCTATAAAGTTTGGATATATAAATCCATTGCCTATTTGAACCAGTGTTCATAGAATCACAACTGTCAGGCTTAATATTTTAAATGAATATTCTTAATATATTTAGGTATAATTGGCCCAGGTCTCAAAGGGACCATCAAAAGGCTTCTAAATTTGGATGTAGTCCATATATTATTGGACAGTGGATCATAAAGTCACAACTGTCATTGTCATATTTGACAATATAATATGGCTCGTAGGCAATTTAATAACATTATTTAAGATGATAAGATAGATAATCATCGCACTGATGATATTAGTCGTGATCTCATTGATCATATAGACTATGAGGTTTGAGCATAGCTCACCACGTTGGACAGGGAATCATAAGGTTACAACTGTCATTGTCTTAATTGACAATATAGTATTGCTTATAGGCAGATTATCACTAATGGATGTTAAATCATAGCCCGTAGGCACTTTATCACTAATGGATGTTAAATTATAGCATGTAGGCACTTCATCACTAATGGATGTTTAATCATAGCCCGTAGGCACTTAATCACTAATGGATGTTTAATCATAGCCCGTAGGCACTTCATCACTAATGGGTGTTTAATCATAGTCCGTAGGCACTTCATCACTAATGGATGTTAAATCATAGTCCGTAGGCACTTCATCACTAATGGATGTTTAATAATAGCCCGTAGGCACTTCATCACTAATGGATGTTTAATCATAGCCCATAGGCACTTCATCACTAATGGATGTTTAATCATTATCACGCATTGATGAGATTAGCCGGTATCAAATTTGATCACATAGGCTATAAGGTTAGGACGTAGTCCATCACCTAGACGGTTAGTGTTGTTCCTCAAGACACACTACTAGGAGTATTAACGTTGCTTGAATGTTAACACAGAATTATCTTAATGGTTAATTATTAATAGTCATGGTTGCATTTGACCTTAACGACTTGGAGGCTTGAACATAGTTCACCACCTCTGGATAGAATGGATAATCTTCCTTAACTATCATGATTGAAGGGCTATTCGTCCTTAACTATCTTTTGTAAATTGCCAATTAATATGGACTTTGCCATTTGGCTAATTAAAACCATTAAGAAGATCTTTTGGAACTATATAGCAGATCATAAATTTCGAGTTAAAATCAAGACAATCATTTGAAGAGGAAGTAACGATTACCTATATATATATAATTTCAAATATTTTATCAAATATCAATAGAAAATTACAATACTTGCCTTAAGCAAACCTCGAAGTAAATTAAACTAATTGTCCTTGTAGGGACTAAAAGAAATAACATGTCCACGTGGGGACTAAAGAAATATTACAAAACATAAAATAAAAGAAACTTCACTCGTCCTTCTTTCCTTTGACTAACTTGGAAAGTTTCTTGAATAACTTATTTGTCTTCTTCTCTGTCTTCTTAGCTTGTTGTTGCATTTCTTTCATCCTCTCCAAAGCCTCATTAATGGCCTCAAGAGGTGGTAGAGGTTGTGGTTGTGGTTTAGGCACAGGTATACAGTAGGTGGATAAGCAGGTGGAAAAGGAGACGGGTAAAGTGCATTATGCATGACCACTTACATATATGGGTCATGTGATAGTGCCTGATAGTCTAAGTTCATCAGCATAGTCGGGTTAAAAGGATTATATTCAGATGTATCTGGATATGTAGGGATAGGGTTATTAAAACCCAACGGTGGTGGTTGAACCACAAGTGGTGGTATTGGTTCCACCACAAGTGAAGTATTTGAGGGTCCACCAATTTGTGGGTCCTCGGGAATGGTAAGGTAGGTTTTGGGAAATGGTGATAGCGAACCGACTGTTGTCCCGCACGCACCGACATACGTGCTCCATGTTTCCTCCTTGGTGGCTCAGGTTGTTCCACCGGTTCCATTTAGATGTCTTCCTGCGTAGGAGGCGGGTTGCAGAGTGGTACGAAGGAGTGTTAATATAAGTTAATTGACTCCAATACTGGTCCCATTCATTAGGACCTTGATAAGGTGATCCTGCGTAACAGTTAGAGCCACTAGAAATTTCAATGGGGTGTCCATGCGATCCTGATAGTGGCATTTCTGGATCGGAGTCCTCGTCCATAGCATTTGGTTGGTCCAACTGATTCTGATCAGTTGGAGGTGGATTAAAATAAAGGTATGCGTTAAATTCTTCATGGTATGAATGTGAATGGGAATGATGGGAGTGGTGAGAGTGATGTGAATGACGGGAGTGGTGTGAATGGTAAGAGTTTCGGGAATGTGGGGGGCAAGTATTTATGAGAGATAGAATGTCTCGTTGGTTGCCAAGGAGATGAATTTCCCAAATCTTGATAAGAATTTGAGTTGTGAGGTTGTGAAGGGATGCGCCCCGATGGTCCTCCCCTCATTGGACTTTTCCTCTTCCACTTTGTCCTCTGAATCTTGGCTGCATTTTTATGTTAAAATCAAGTAAAAAATAATAATAATAACTTAATAATGAAATGAGTAAATCCTAGGTCAATGCCTAGACTCAGAAGTCTAAGGAATGTGCTTTTGTGTAAGTTTGAGATTAAACACAAAAGGCTAGTGTTTAATTCTCTCAAACGTTGGCTCTGATACCAACCTGTCACACCCCGAATTTCCAACCAAATCTCGGTGGGCCTGTGTGGGGAATATCGTGACATAAGTTGATATTATCAGAGTTAATTAACACAGCACAGTAGATGTCTTGGAGTTTAAAATATTATTACAAATAAAAAATGTCCAAAGTTCGAAAATAATATACAGATAGTTTGTAACAAAAGATCCATAGGCGGATCATAAAATATACAAAAGATGTACAACATACTTTAGGCAGATCTAAGGATTTGCAAGATCCTCTTATATCACTACCAAGCAGCTTCCAGCTTATTTCGTATTGTACCTGCAACTTAGTCTTTTAAAGATACGTCAGCTTTCGCTGGTAAATACAATTAACTGACTCGTTTTGAAAAACATTTTAAAAATTGATTTAAGTGCATAGGGCACATAAAATCTTTTATAACTCGGGAAAGTTAAGCTTTTAACCTTGTATACAGATTCACATGTTTGTCAATACATATGAGCCCAGTATAGAAACCGAGACATGAATAACTGAAACGCCACTTATAAACCCACGAAGGAGTTATCCCCAACTTGTGGGTAAAATATATTTTAGCATTCGCATCTGTCGGGTGTATGCCTACACCCCGTACTTTGGTCGTGGCCATTAGTAACTTAAATGAGCCGAGGGTATCCACGACATGGTCGTTATCCCCCAATGTTTAAGTTATCAAACAAAACTGATCAAAACAGAATATGCGGATTTACTAGCCACAAACCGGCATTCAAGTGATCCCTTTCCCGATCAAGCGGTAATAATTTACCGTATCCCAAGCCCGTATAGGGGAAATAAGTTAAAAGTATTTACCTGAGCAAGTACTTCACTTTGAATGCAAAGTTTATATTAACTCAGCTGTTAATCAATAGATAAGTGCAGATAGCATTTAATGGAAGGCTTCTAGTCTAGAATGATGGCATAAGCTAACTAATTAGAATGCTAACGGTCCTATTCAAGTCAGAGACATAGACCGACTAGCTTAAAGGATCAAAACGGTACGACGCTAGATTAAGCGGTGACTGGATAGAATGTAGTTTAAACCCAACAAGTACTAAGACTTGTATACCATGGGTAAACAAGTAACATTCTGGAATTTGAGATTAAAATGATAAGGTTAAACTCGTTTTGGTTAATTTTCATAAATTTGTTACATATACTCAACCGTACGCATATGAGCGATATCGGGTAACTGGGTGAGTTATGAAGAAGTTCTAAATGTCATTATACTTTAAATAAGTTGTAATATCAGTAGGATATCAACTTATATGCCTGATGAAGTTTTAAAACGAAACTACGCCTTATAAGGCGTTTCGATTATTTATATGACATAAAAAGGAACTTGCATATATATTGTGATGTTATGATCATAAATATTTTAAAATACTTAATTGTTGATATATTATCAGTAAAATATCACACATAAGTTTGGTTTATGGTTTAGGACTAAACTATGCGCCGAAAAGGGCATTTTGGTCTTTTAAAGGCATAAATTACGATATTACAATAAAATTTAGTTTATAATCAGAACAATAACATCATAATATGTTAATTATATTAACATATCTGTAGGTAATTAATTTTGCAAGTTCGTTGTTGATTAAAACCTTGTTTTATGTAAAAACGGCATTTTGGTCAAAGTTTGACATATTAGCGGAACTTGTGCATAAACTCAGATTATGATTATGATCATGTATTATAACCTCAGAGGGTTATGCTATACTATATCATGATCATAATGCAACCATAAGTCAGTAGTAAACTAATCTAAGTCGGGATGTTCGGGGACACTATCAAGAGCTTTAGAGAATAGATATGTTGATGCGATCATAGAGAGTAGAAGATAACAGGGTAGTCACGGATACTTGTGCAGAAAGATGACCATTTGGTATAGTGACTACTAATGGGCCTTAACGTAAAATCCGCATTGATGAAAAACTGATTTTCCAGGTTTGAGGGGGAATTTCAGTAGTACGTTCAGAATTTGCAAAAATGAGGGGGAATAAAAATCTCACGTATATATTAAAATTCCAGCATTTTTGAAATTCATGACTCTATAGCAGTATTCGAGTGGTTTTGACTTTAGATTGTCTGGGGAATGCAGAAGATCTAAATTCGTTAGTTCGTGATCA
Source organism: Scalesia atractyloides (assembly GCA_947069175.1). Lineage (NCBI taxonomy): Eukaryota > Viridiplantae > Streptophyta > Magnoliopsida > Asterales > Asteraceae > Scalesia > Scalesia atractyloides. Next base: position 45,494,785 of record CAMTDV010000022.1, read on the forward strand.
CATGAGGTTTAGAATTTTCAGATCGTGATATAGATTGATGCTTAAGGGTTAGAGTCCTGATCTTCGATGGGGATCAGGTTAGTAGGATTAGCAGTTTTTGTTGATACCATCAGAATATCTGAGGATGTTCAAGTTATATTGCATACATGAATGTTCAGTGATGGTCTGAGCTGTTAACAAGGCTAGCTATCTAAAAAAATTATCGAGGAGATCTGAGGTCATTCAAGTTATATTGCATACACAAATGATCGATGATAGCCTTAGGTGCCATTGTTTTGAGTCTTCAAGCAGATGAATTCTTCTTCTTAGACTAACCGCCATTGAATGACAAAGTTTGTTGATTAAGTTGCGTCGATTCAGCGGAGATCGCTATATATCTATTATTGTAACTGAAGAGGAAGAATGTGATTTTGATCACGAAAGAATGTTTCTCAGATCTGATGTGTTACTAGATGATTTGATTCGATGAAGATTTACTAATTGAATAGATTACCAATTTGTTGATCAATCATTTAAGAGTATGCTTAAATGTGATTACGGAAATCAGGATTTCAGATCTTCACGGATATTCAGATTTGAAGTTTACCGATGTGGTAATTCGAAGTTTCTATCAATTGCCAGTTGGGTTTTTGAAGATTAGAGGATCGAGCATAGAAGGTTTGTGCTAAAACCGAATGCGGATGTGGTTAAAGTTGAAACAGAGATGCTACAGTGACTCATCTCGAGTTGGTGGTTATTCAAGAAATTTTGTCAGTTAAGCAAATTAGAGGAGGTCCGGAATCGTGCAAACAAAGACATGAAGATTTATTTATGGAAGAATTATTTTAGGGGGAATTTGTACTTTATGAAGATAATGCAAACCCGAATCATCAATTAAGGAGGAATTTGTTGATGCGTTCTACGACATCGATAAATACCTGATTAAAGTTGTAGAATATTCAAACATGGCTCTCATATTTCAAGATCAAGATCGAGCTTCGATAGTGATGTCCAAGGGGGAAATTGTTGATGTATTTTATGTTCTTCACTCTACAAATAGGCTAGATAGAGCGTGTGTTGAATATTGTATAGATTAGATACGAACACACAACTGAAGTGCGAATGTGAGAGGAGCATACGTGTCACTTCGTACAAAGTCAAATGCTCACTTCGCATGAGGTGAGTCTGTGTCTATATTTAGCGTCATGTGTTCAGAAGTTTGTAAGTTTTGGAGTTCCCAGATGCGAAATGATGGCGAAATTTCTCCAGAATTTTGCCAGCTTGACAAGATGTATACTTTTTCAGTATGAATGAAACATATGACTTTCACTGCTTCTACTCCTTTCTTAATAACATTCTACCAAATTAGTTCTATTTTTACCCAAACTTTCGTCTAGAACCGTCGGATCCTAGACTCTCAGCAAGGTTCCTGAGGTTATGGACCTTGAAGCTTTTGATAACCTAGACCTGATAAAGATAACCAAAATGCTTCAAACCTTCCAAAGTGTGGTAAGTGTAAACAAAATTTTGTATCTTTTATTAATTTTAGGATTCTGATTTTTCATTAATTTGTTAATGTATTGTTATGTAGGGATTTCCATGATCCTTGCCACTCATGATGAGCAGCTGGCCGAGCATGTCTAGAAGATCGTCGATATGGAGCTGCTTGCTAAGCATAGGGCAGAGCATTCCGAGAACCTATGCCTCTAGCTGGAATCTTCCACAAAAGAATGTCAGGATCTTAAGGTCTCCCACTAGGAATAGCTTAGGGAGCTAGAAGCTGAGGCTAAAAAATATGCTGTCCTTACCATCTTCCAGTCCCAGATTAAAATGTATGAAGATGCTAAAGCCAAAGGGTTTGAGGTGAGGGGCTGGATATCAAGAAGTGGAAGGCGGTGCTTGCAAGGCCAGGAGGCCAAGCTGAGGTTCCTGCATAGGAGGCAGATAAGGTCGATGATGCTGAGGCAAAGAAGGTTGGTGAGTATATTGGAAGCGAGGCTATAGGTGGATTCGGGGAGAAGGAATAGTTAACAATGGGGAGATGATGGATTTTTATGCCTAGGTCGGAGCCCTATTTTTAAATCGTTGTGGTAGTGTCTATGTGGTTATGTTGATTCTAAAGAATTTACTTTTTAAGTTTTTTTGATGGATCTCGAAATGGGGTTTAAACAATGACATTTGACGATTCTGAGTGGATGGGCCCAAGTTTTGGGTGAAACTTAAGTTGTCCTAGGTTTGTGTTGAAAATGGTGGTCCAAGTGGATGGGTCCTGGTTTAGGATGGAGCTTGGATCACCTTTTTAATTTCATGTAATCGTAAATAATATCTAATCTTATGCCTATATGCCTTGTTCATGTTTTTTTTGTTGAAATACATGTTCGATGTTTTCAAATTTAGTTGAAGATTCTTATTTGAAAAATTAAATTTTCTCAAAACCAATTTTATAAATTACAAGTATTTAGAACAAGTCATTTTAGCATATTGGATTTTCTCCAATCCTTGTGGATATACAAAAATTAATAAATTCGTAGAAAATATATGTTTTATATACACATGATGTTCTGCAAATTGCCCCTCTGTACTCTTAGGATTCTGGATTCGGCTAACATTGAGGGAATCCTGATCACAATCAGGATCCCTATGGTCTTCAGGGTTCCTAAGAATACTTGGGATTTCAATATGATGACAACTTAGGAAAATCCCATATCAGAACATAAGATACATGTGATGATATGAAAATATCATAGCCTTAGGATAACATGAAATTGTTATAGCCATAAGATAGCATAAATGCTATAAACTTGGGATGAACCACTTAGGACTAGCCAAACTTAAATAGTATGAAAACACTATAAGCTTGGGACAAGTCGTTGTGTAACATGTCTATGTTACTCCGTTGATAAAATTCATAAGAATTCTAGATATAGCCAACAATAACGAAATTGTCATCGACATATTTCTACATGAATTGTTCCCGCCACCTTGAACTAAATCCGGACAACATGCGCTCCTGGTGAGGTGTTTCAACCCAATCTCGTAAGGGAGGCCGAAAGGCAACTCCAAACCTTAGAAGGGATTAAGTACCTTAAAACGTGGAAGAGATGGCCAATCTCTAACTTTAATCTCAGATAGTGAATAAATATTATTTGACAAACTTGTGAACTCGCTCACCATTGTTGACACTTGTTCTTGCATGTGTTTCTGAGGTTGTTAAGGTATCTCTCACGGTTAGGTTGCACGCATGGATGTCAAAACTATTTTTATTAATTGCATGGTTTCATCTTATGAACATTGTTTATTCATTTTTGACGTTTATTTAGTGCACGATGTTACTTTACACTTACGTTATGCTTCCGAATTTCATTTAATGGTTTGAAAACATATTTTCTTCATGTAGAGGTCAATCTATATGACAGGTGTCTTAGATCCTGGTTTGTCATGCGCCTCATGGTAAAACCCTGCAAGTGGAAATTGAGGGCATGATAGATTGGTATCAGAGCCACTGGTTATGAGATTTAGGTTTGCACTAGCAGTAGACCTAGACTATAGCCATAGATACAACAGTAGTATAAAACCAACACAAACAGGACTATTTGACACTCACACAAATCTTTCTACTTAATAGGCATGTCATCATCATCAGGATCCCCTGGATCAGATAAGGAATCTGAAGCTTCCGAATCCCCACCATCATCACCTATTCTCCCAGGACGGTTACGGGCAGCTGAAATACGTCAAAAAACCCGCTATGAGCCTTCCATCATTCGTAGCTCAGGAGGAAATGGGGACTAGAGTTGGTACCCTACTTAATTCGGAAATACATTATGGAGAAGAAAGTTCCACCCTCACCAGTAGAAGGTTCTCCTGACATCACCGGGACTCTACCCCTACTAGAGTACCCCTTTAGAAGAAGCTTTCGTTGGTTTCGTAGTAGCTACTAATCGGGAATTCAAGCATATGTGTGAGGCAGCATGTGCAATCACAGAACTGATAAATCAGGTAAGTGACTTGAAGCTTGATAGGGAGCGTATGCAAGAGGAGTTGAAACAGAAGGCCGCTAGAGTGAACGGTCTGATGGACATGGTCAGAGTACTAACTAAACAAGTTGTAGATCTCACCCAGAGGGTGGAGATGGCAGAAACCAGGATCTATGATCTTGAGGCACCAGTCGAACTGGAGGAAGACCTACACGAAGATCCCAACGAAGACCCCGAAGAATTCCCAGATGAGGAACCAGAAGATATGGATGTTGGAGAACTCGACGACTAATTTGTTGGTGCATACCGTGTGTCTACCACTGAGCGAATAGGCTAGATAGAGCGTGTGTTGAGTATTGTATAGTTTAGATACGAACACATGACTTAAGAGCGGACGAGAGAGGTGTATAAAGCTTACTTTGTACGAAGTAGTTACTCCGTATGAAGGTAATTACTTCGTACGAAGGTAACTAGTCCGTACAAAGGTAAATGCTCTTAGTTCGCATGAGGGTAACACTCCTATATCTAGTGTTGTCTGTTCGTCAGTTGTTAAGTTTTGGAGTTCCCAAAGGGGAAATGATGGAGAAATAAATAATTTCTCCAGCTTGTAAAGATGTATACTCTTTCGGTATGAATGGAATCATTTGACTTCTACTTCCACTCTGTTCTTAATAACATTCTACCAAATTAGTTCTATTCGACCCAAACTTCCATCTAATCCCACCGGTTCCTGGACTTTCATAATTCATTTGTTTCGCTTATTTCTTTTCATTTTTCTTGAGCATAAGAGTTGTTTCGTCGAACCGATTACTTTCTTGGGATTTTTTATATTGGTTTAAATAATGTAATGACATTTTCTTGATTTCAATGGAGTTTCATGAAATTACAAAATCCGTTACCTATCAATTGCATAAATGATCAGTCAAAATAGGGTCCTAACAACAATCAGCATCGACTGACTAAAGGGGTCGCATCGGCGACAGGGAGACCAGCCACCGGCGACACAATGAGTGGTCCCAACGACTTATGTTCCTGCCTACAAAGAGTTTGTGCCGACGCAAGTTTTCCAGGTCACGTCGCCAGCGCTGGGAAGGCCTGTCGGCGACGGAATGCCCAAGATTCAGTTTCTTGATTTCTTCGATTCGCGCGTTCGGTTGATCCTACTTCCACCCTGATGCTACGTAATGCCTCCAAAGCGTTCCGTAAACCTCGTTAGACCTACAAAACACCAAAGCATATCAAGCAGAAAATTCGAAACAAAAATTTCACGTAAAACACCAATTGTAAATATGATCGAACACCGGTTTTATCTAATGTTTCTATTTAAGTGATTTCTATGTTAAGTCAATATGTATGTACGTTTACATATTCTTGAAACTTACATGATGATTGTGAGATATGTCTCATATACACATTTTGTGTACATCAAGAAGCATAATCACTGGACGTGCTGGTGGACGACGCGGTGGCGGAAAGGGAAACATCAACAGGACCCACGTTGAATTAGATGCTCTTATTCAGGAGCATATTACGCAGCAATAGCCGCCAATAATCAAAACAACAATAACTAGAACTAGGAAGGTAATGTTTATTTGATTTGCGTAATCTAACATAATTAGATTATTAGGTGTTTCATGAACACAATACCCTAAATACTCACTTTGAATTTCGTTCTCTTAGGCATGGGACTGAATCCTACAAAGTATTCATGGATGGTAAACCGTGTGTGTTCAACAATAATGAAGGACCAGTTGAATTGATCTGTTGGATTGACCCGTTGGATCGAGAAGGCTGGGTCACTTTTTGTTATGTGCAACTGCCTTCCCGAAAATCGGGTGAAGTTTTCTTCAGCAACACTGGAAGGCGCAACTCTGACTTGGTGGAATACTTAGGTCTAAATGTTGGGGTTGGAAAATGCAAATGTCGTGGGTTGGGAAGAGTTCAATAATATCATCAAAGAAGAGTATTGTCCCAGGGATTGGATACACAAACTGGAACAGGAACTATGGAATCACAAAATGCAGGGCTCTGAAGGGAAGCATACACCTCTAAACATTATGATCTAGTGTTTCTATGCCCAACTACGGTGAGGCCCGTCTATAAGTAAATCGAACTTTACATTGTTGGATTGGTTCCTGAAATCCATGGCATGGTTATGTTGAGCAATCCCATCACAATTCAGCAAGTCGTCCGTCTAGCTCACAAATTAAAAGACCAAGTAGTAGAACAAGGTAAACTCCCCAAAAGGGGTATAGTGGTGAACACTCCTGATAATAAGAGAACTGGGAAAATCCTACTAATTAGTCATCTTCAAGTCAACCGCAACAGTCTTCACAAAAGAGATTCAACAACAGCAACAACTGAAACTACAACATTCAGCCCAACAACAACTCTCAGAATCAAGCGAGCTACATATGCAAGAAGCCTAATGCAAAAAATGTAAATATCACCACCCTAGGTTATGTAACTCCTTCCGTTGTCAGCGGTATGGCAAGGGGTCATATAGCAAAGGATTGTCAAGGTCAATTGCAGCCGAAATAAAATCAGCCACAACAATAAACTAGTTTTACAAGGACTTGTTTTCAATGTGGCAGTGCAACACATTTCAAGAAAGATTTCCCCCAGCTAAACGCGGGCAACGGTGGTAGTGGACCCCAAAACCAAGGCGGGAACAACAACAACGGCAACAACATGGGTAATAGAGGAGGTGTGAAGGGATGTGCCTTCACCTTGGAGAAAGGAGAAGCCAGAAATGATACCAACATGGTCACCGGTAAGTTCCCTCTAAATGATCACTTTGCAAATGTATTGTTTGACACCGGTGCCGATAGGAGTTTTGTATCAGAAACGTTTAATAATTACCAGACCAAACTCTTATTGAACTAGAATCTAAGTATGCCAGATAACTAGCCGATGGTAAACCAGTCGAAGTTTCTCATATTCTCAACGGGTGCCAACTATCGCTTGCTGGTCACACATTCGACATTAACCTTATGCCAACCACCCTGGGTAGTTTCGACGTGGTAGTTGGTATGGATTGATCGTCTGAAAACCGAGCCGATGTCATATGTCGCGAAAAGTTTATTCGCATTCCCCTCTCTAACAAAAAAAAGTATTATTCGTTCAAGGTGAGAAGAGTGGTATCATAACAGGCATTATCTCATTTATGCAATTCTGATTAATAAACTGGTCTGGATGTAATTCTCATTCATGCAATTCTGATTAATAAACCTTATGCCAATTCTATACCTAGCTATCGTATTTTCTTAATGAACTGGTCTGGATGTAATATTAATCGCATTCTGATTAAGTGTTATGATCCTAGACTGTTCTGCCTCGTTGCCAAAATTCCCGTTCACATAAATCATTATCGAAACGGGTGCAAAACGAGCTAAAACATTCTAGAACTATCACTTCGCACGAAGTGGACAGTCACTTCGCACGAAGTGGTCAGCCCACTTCACACGAAGCGGAGTTTCCTACATTTTCTTTCCATATCTTCCGAATCCAAATCTGAATCCTTCGCCAAACACAGTCTATTCACACACCTCGGTTTCCTTGATGTAGGGTAACTTCGATGTGCATCACTTCAACTCTCAGCTCTCATAATACTAGAAAGCTTGCAAAATTGTGAGCATACTCGACTTCCCTTTTTTACTTTTACACTTTTGGGGTGTAATTTATATGCTATACCAACTCACTGAAATCACAATACTTTATGCATAAATCACAAACAAACATCCGTTCATACATGCTTAATACGAACACAAGCAAACTTATATGCTAGAATTGAATGCTTAATGCTACGTCATTAACTATGTACAAGCCTCCCTTAACACGTATTGCGTTATAGGATTAACGCACCACCCGTATTCGTGAGGTCATGTTAAGTAAACAAAATGGTATAGTCATAACTTTGGGTTGGCATGTGTAGTCGCATTGCTAGTACTATATGTTAGCTTAGTAAACAATTACGCCATGTGGATTGTTTAAACTTTAATTTACTTAGTGTTCAAACTTGTATGCTTGTCAATGCCTTGTGTGTTGAACTATACTTTAATATATGTTGCAGGCTGACGATGATGATTAAGACGATGCATGGAATCTAGTAGGATGAACTAGAAACCCACTTTTAACCTAGATTTATGTTGTACTTGTACTTTGATTTCATTGTTGTACCTTCCATTTTGATGTTGTAATTTGGTTTCAAACTATGTACTTGAGATTCTTGAAATGAAAGGAAATTTTGTTCTTTAAATTACTTGTCACAAATTAGCGTTATAAAGTCTCGAGCAATCTACTCCGTTCGCGCCGATGATTTCGCCATCGGTTTGGGTGTGACACAACCCTAACTGACTTTCACTAGGCCTAACTGACAATCATTGAGCTCAACCCCCTTACTGACATTCGTTAGGCCCAATTGACCTTTATTATGCCTAACTAACTATTATTGGGGCTAATTGACAAACATTAGGCCTAGTTGACCTATTGAGCCTAATTGGCCACCATTGAGCTCGATAACCCTAACTGACCTTCATTAGGCCTAATTGACCTTTATTAAGCCTAAATAACTATCATTAGGGCTAACTCACAATCATTAGGCCTAGTTGATCTTTTGGGCCTAATTGGCCACCATTAAGCTCAAAAACCCTAATTGACCATTATTGGGTCTATATGACAACAGTTGGGCTTAATTGACAATCATTGAACCTAGTTGACCGCCGCTGCGTCTAATTGTCTATAGTGTTTTGGGTCGTTTAGAGTGTGTACTTAACAAACATAGTGTTCCATCCTCCTCATGACTCAAAGTGTCAAAGAGGCCAATGTTGGCTGAAGTGTTACTATAACAAACGAACATATCGCCTCAACGCACAAGAAAATAATATAATTATCATATTACAATCTCATTAATATTCCATATTATGAACCAAGGCTGGCATATTAGAAATTACAATCTTATTAATATTCCATGTTATGAACCAAGGCTGACTTATTAGAAACACTTAATGTGGAGGGGGATCATAAGACTAAGCGGTGTGGGGGACGGCCTAGGGCCATCTTGGTGCAGCGCCAGGTCTGCACACCGCCCCTAGGTGCGTCCCCGTCCTCATCGTCGTCTTCTAGATGCTCTAGCCGGGCCTCCTCTTCTCTCTCTCGCACACACACACACCCTAGGTTCATCCCCTTTAGTCTCATCCCTACACTCGTTTACGTGGACGCCTATGTGACAGATCATCCTTTGAGTACTACCCTTCTCCATAACCCATAGTCTAAGAGATAGATTATATAATATTTAATAAATACATCCCAAATCCCAATTAGAAGCATCATTAGAGATAGATTATATAATATTTAAATACTTCGCAAATCCTATCCAATATTCATCGTATTAGCATTATTGCGAATTATAAGGCTGTACAAGGATATCATTAATACGGAGGCATAAGGTGCGTTACAAGGAATATATATAATCTGCCTATTATTGATCATTAGCTTCTATATATACGAACCCTACTGTTACGAAAAGAAGGCTGTTATACGGAACGAAGGAATATATATAATCTGCCATATTACAAGGCTACTTTTCGACAATTTTGAAAGGTGTTCCACAAATTTTAATGGTAAACAAGACTGGAACGAAGAATCTTGAAGATTGGGATTGAAGAATTAGTTGGCAATCAGTTAGAAAACGTTTAACTTTATTCTATGCGGTTAGAAAAAGACTGTGATATATGCTTTTTTTTAAATAAAAAAACTATTATATTTTCACTTATGTTCGTTTATAATTACATATTATGATAGTTTAGGGGTGTTCATGGTTCGGTTTGAAACCTCGAAACGTCCAAACCGATCATCGGTTTAGTTTCACGGTTGGTTTATTTGATAAAGTTTTGGTCGGTCGACCTAGTATCAAGCATACAATAAACTGTTTCAACTAATTTATATGCATGTTCTTTAATAAATATTGTTTAAATTCACATTCAACATATATTATGTGTTGAATATGTAATAGTGTAATACAGCACACTACTAGAAAACTTAACAATTGCGACCAAAATAAACAGTCACAAAATTAGCGATTAATTTGCGACTGAAATTAATAAGGTCACAGTCCATTATGAACAATCCACATTCGATCGCAAATCTGTCTCTAAACTAACTAAAAATAATTAATTAAAATTTATTTATGAGTAGCAGTCGCAAAATAGTTGGAACGCTTAAGTTGCAACCGTCTCAAGGCGGTCGCAAAATTGTAATTTGTTTTTGAAGTTAAAGGTAAACATCAACAAAAAAAAAACAGGGACCTAAATGAAATATTCCATACCTATATTACCTATTACCTATTTGCAAATAAATGATATCGTGTTTCCCAAAACTTTGATTGGAAAAAGAGCAAACACAGGTTGCAAAAATGTCAACGAATGGAACGACTGCAGAGAATGTTCGCCGGCGTCGGTGGCGCGTTAGGTCACCCGTCCCCGGATTCTCCCGCTCTTGATACATCGGAACAAGTTTATATCTCGTCACTTGCTCTCTTAAAGATGCTTAAACACAGTAAAATCACATTTCTAGGGTTTTTTATGATTTGTTGCGGTTTGATTGTTTTCTGTAACCAGAGGCTTGTAGTTTAGTGAAATTGTAGTTGTGTGTATTGCGTTACGGTTTCATGATGTTGTTGCTGCGATTTGGTTGTTTTTTATTGCCGGAGTTCTTATACTTAGTGAAATTGTAGTTTTGTGTATTGTGTTACTGATGTTTCTACAGCGATTTGTTGTTATCTATTGCTGGAGTGCTTATGCTCTAGTGAATTTGTAGTTTTGTGTATTGCGTTAGGGTTTGATGAAGTTTTTGCTGCTGTTACCGGAATACTTGTAATTTAGTAAATTTGTAGTTATGTGTATTGCGTTAGGACTTGATCATGTTTCTGCTGCGATTTGGTTGTTTTCTATTGCTGGAGTGGTTACACATGTGTGAATTTGTAGTTTTGTGTATTGCGTTATGCATTTGATGTGATTTGATTGTGTGTTTTGATTGTTTAGATGGCTTGTTGCACCTTTATTCTGAAGGTATCGCGAATTATAGATAGAAGTTGAAAGTGACAAATTAAATGGATGTGATATGTGCTCACTGACAATATTTAATAGGATGATTTTGCTTGGGTACATACTTGTAACTTGCTAATGGTTATACTTGTGGGACTAGGCTTTAATGATGTTGATACATCAAGTATGGGATCCAACCGTTCGTGGAAGTCGAGGGAGATGTAGGTACAGTCATTATTTGAGAATTTGATTGATGTGAATGATTCTATGAGTCGATGAGCTGCATCTGCAGCACCTACTACTTTTACTACCTACTACTTTTACACAAAAGCTGGCAAGGCACAAGGATATACTTCCTGAGTTTAGCCAGGTTCTTGCTTGTATTTCTTAACGTTTAGTTTTTTTGCGCTTTAGTGATGATTCACTACATTTATGTATTTTTTTAATATTATGTTATATATGTGAATGGTACATGTACTTTCAATAGATGTAACTTTTTGGTGGTTAGTAGTATGATAGTTGTGTTGGATTGCGAAGAGACTGCTAGGCATTGTGATACTTTACACATTAATTATTTAAGTTTTTTTGAAAATGGATAAAGAAAAATGTTAAGACATAGGCCCGACCAACATAACTCCTTTGATTTCCACTAATAAATTATCAATTTTGACCCATTTTCAGACCATATTTTGCCACCTATATGTGCACCAAGATTATAGCTAGCACATCATAGTACTCTTGTACATTTGCTTACGTAAACTCTTATGTGTGCATTTTTTGTTGTCTTGCGTTTCAATTATTTGTGTACAAATCGGCCTATTGATTCCATTGCATTTCATTCTGAAGGTGAACTGCTTGCAGTAGCTGCCGGCCATAAGGTCTTGATATAAATTTAACTGCACTCATGTCTCTTAATGTTGTTTTGGTCTAGATATTTTGTGAAGTTATATTCATTATGTTGACTGTAGCTTTTCTAATTCAGTTGTATTTATGGTGGTACAACAGTAGAGGTGACTTCTTCACCTGCTATTATATTGAGGGCTAGACGTTCTCTGCATGCTGTGCATTTCCATCCACATTCTGCCGCACTTCTAGTAACTCCCGAGGTAATCTCAATTGGGTAAAGAGAGTAGCTAAAAAGGAACCTGTCTAACGAACCAATGGGTCAAATGTAGGGCGTGGAGGTAAAGGGGATGTTGGGCAGCATGCCCGTGGGCCATGATGAAATCCTAGTCATCCAGGTGCCACGATTTCTTTATAATTAATTTCTAGTTTGTAACAATTTATTTCTTAGTTATGATTTTGAAACATTACTGTAAACATTTATAGGAGTTCATTACCAGCCAAAGTCGACCCAGGGCGACGTGTGTTACTCGGCTTATTCAAGGTTACTAAACACATGCATTTAAGTCAAACTTCGAGTCATGGCCATCGGCTTCAGCACCGTCTGCTGCTCCTGATGAGGGTAGAGGAAAAGTCGCAACTAATTTGCTTTCATTTTATATAAAACGCTACAGTAAGATTTTCAAGCAGTATATGAATTATTGTTTCTTTTTCAGTATACATGATTATATTTATGTTGCTCGTTTTTTTCAGTATACGTGATTATATTTATTAATTTTTTGCGTGTTTTCGGTGTGGCCGATTAATGGCAGTGCTAATCAGTTACTCAGAGATCTTCCCATAATCCATAGTGGTTTTGCGCCTTTTTCGCTTGTTTATCTTTTTGTGAACAGGAAATGGCAGTGAAGCACGCCCAGAACAATTTTTTTTCGCTTGTTTAAATCATTTTTGCCGATAGTAACGGGTCAATACAGCACTGGAACACGATGGGTACGAAGTTGGACATGATAGCTGTGGTTGGCTAGGACCAAAAGTGAGAGCAGTGAATCTCGTAGACAAAGCATGACTACACATAGCATAGGTATGCATGCTTTCATGTTTTTGCTTCCTATTTCAATCTGAGGACTTGATATTGGAACCAAACCAAAGCCTTAATCTCATAAGCTGTTTTCGGCCTCGTTGTTATCTTGTTTAATACGAGGATTAGTAACCAAAACCACAGTCTTTTGCACTAATTCAAGTTGAAACCTCACAATGTAAAAAACATATTTGACCTGTAATTCAAGTTTTAGCTGTTTCAGACCTGTTCATACTGGTTTTAAAGTTTAGGTGGTAATTTTGAGTAGTTAAGCTAAAAATGGGCTGATTCGACTTTAATAAATTTGAATCTTAGCACTTTGCATTTGTTTTATTAGATTGAAATGTTGAACATGATCATCTATAAGAGATAGCGAGAAAAAGAAGAAAAGAAGGCAAGGTTGAACGGAATTATTGCGACCAGGATGGTGATGGAAGAAGAAAAAGATAAGGCGGAGAAAGAGGCTATGAATGAAACGATGACAACATTGAAGCGATGCTAAAAGTTAGGTTCCAAAACATCTAATCGTCGAGTTAGCTTATAAACATTTTATTTTTGAGTATGTATTTGTTGGGATAACTCGTGTATTTGAGGTTTTAAGTTGGATGTTTTATATAATTCTGTAAATTCCATAAATTCTTAATTTTAGAAAATATGACATTATAAGCAGGTACAATAGAAAATGACTGAAGAAGCTAAAAAATAAATTAAAAAAATCAGTGTTGCGACCGCAAAAACGGTTGTAAAAGCAAGCAATCGCAAGATAAGCGATCGCAAAACAGTTGCAAGTGGCAAAGCTCACACAAACCAGAAACGGTCGCAATATTTGCGACTGATATAGGGTCACAAAGTTCTGTTGCAAAGATATACTTGCGGTTGCAACGAGGTCGCAATAGAGCAATTGCGACGTGTGTTTTACCAACCACATTTGTGGTCGCAAACGGTCGCAATAGGCAATGCGACTGTTTGCGACCGTAAATGCTGTCGCAGAAACCCATTTTTCTAGTAGTGATGATGCGATGTGCGAGGCATCAGCGTGATCCATATAAAATTCAAATAAACTTCACCAAGCTCATCATTTGTTTCGTTCATATAATTGCTAACATAATATAATATTAACCACCAACACAGCTAGTTAGAAGGCTATCTCGGTAATAAAACAACCCTGTATTTATTGCTTGGCCGGTGATCAGGCAATAAAATTTGACAATAATAAGCATGCTTATATTATATGATGTTTCTCTACATACCTTGTCGTACTTTTATTCTAATGTGTTTTTACTCTACTATGCTTATGTACCAGGTCGAGATTATGATCTAGAACTCTTATTTGAAGAGGGAGTTGAAACATATGACGCCTATGGAGAAGAAAAGCTTACTCTACTTGCAGTTGTTTTATGGACGATTAATGATTACCCTGCTCTTGGTACATTGTGCGGTTGCCCTTACAGTGGATTCCATGGTTGTGTAGTGTGCCGAAAAGAAACGCAATGTTTTAGACTTCCTTACTCATCCAAGTAGAGTTATATTGGTCACAGAAGATATCTACCATATAATCATCCTTTCAGAAAGCAAAGGAAGGCGTTCAATGGAAAAGAAGAGTGTGGAACTACTGCAAGTCCTACATCCGGGGAAGAAATATTCAACGAGGTTAAATACGTTATGAATAAATGGGGGAAAGGATTTAAGAATAAAGAATCAGGAATCCTAGAAACTTCGACTAGAAGAGGGGGGAAGACAATTAAGAGAAAAAGGAAAACATCAAAGGACGGTGATATTTCGAATTCCGGACACAAAGAACCAATCTATTGGAAGAAATTCAACATATGGTATCGACGGCTTAGGTATTGCCGGTATAATTGTGTCCAACATTGTATTGATTTTATGCATATTGAAAAGAACGTGGCTGAGAGTATTGTCAGAACATTGCTAAACGTTCCAGGAAAGACGAAAGATGGATTGCCAGCTCGATTGGATCTGGCGCATTTTGGGTTAAGAAAAGAGTTGCAGGCTAAAACACAAGAAAACAAAACAATACTTCCTGCAGCATGTTACACATTAACCAAAGATGAAAAAGACATTTTTTTGTGAAACGCTATACAACTTAAGGGTTCCACAAGGGTATTGTTTGAACTTTTCTAGTTTGGTGATTCGAAAGGATAGGAAGCTTGTGGGACTTAAATCACATGATTATCATATGCTTATGCAACAGTTTTTGCGCATTGCAATACGGTCTATCATGCCGGAACCCAAAAGATATGCTATTATCAGGCTTTCTTTTTTCAAATCAATATGTAGCAAGGAAATCGAGGTAAAAAAACTGGGTAAGTTGCAGGAAGAACTATGTGTGACACTGTGCCTGCTCGAGAAATACTTTCCCCCATCCTTTTTCGATATCATGATTCATTTAACTGTGCACCTTACTAGGGAGGTAAAATTATGTGGGCTAATATGCTTTCGGTGGATGTATCCCTTTGAAAGATGCATGAAGGTTATTAAAGGGCATGTGCGAAACAAAACTTATCCAGAAGGATGCATTACTGAGGAGAATATTGCAGAAAAAACAATTGAGTTTTTCAGTGCATACTAGAAAAACATTAAGACTATTGGCATTCCACCAGATAAGCATTAGACATTTGAAAATGATACTGGGGAGGGAAAACCTTTGTCTGCCGGTAAACTAGTTCAGGTTTCTCCAGAACTCATCTTGAAAGCAAATTTCCGTGTATTGCAAAATACGCCTGAAGTTATGCCTTATATCGAGTAAGTATTACTAACCTGTAAGGCTATTTTTTGAAAATTTTAGATTAGGATCTATCAAATGTGATACTCATTTATCTACTTGCAGACAACTCATGACCTTTTTGAAAACCCAACATGGTGGTAAACCACAAGCATGGCTGGAGAAAAAGCATAGCACAAACGTTTGGTCATCGGTTACGCAACAAGGTAAATTTAATTTTAGCATAATGTTAGTTTTTTCTTTGTTGTAGTTTGTGGAAGGTGAATCTCATCCTTCTAATCAAATTCAGGTTGAAAACGAGTTAGCGGTTTCCAAAGAAGGTATATCAGAAACCGTAAAGTGGATTTCAAATGGAGCACACAGCAACATATTAAAATATGATGTATATGAAATCAATGGCTATACATTTGGTACAAAATCTCGTGACGATACCGTGTACCAAAACAGTGGGGTTGGTGTAGAGGCAACTGACATGCACATTTCTAAAGTAGTAACCTGTGAACAAAACTTTATTATGGGGTTCTACGAGAGATCTGGGTACTAGATTATCATATTAAAAGAATTCTTTTCATGTGCGACTGGGTTGAGAACAGAAATGTGGTAAAAAGATTAGGCCACAAGGATGATCCGTTCATATTGGCCTCACAAGCACAGCTGGTGTTTTATGTTAAAGACCAGCTAGATAAAAAATTGTCTATTGTCTTTATGACACCTCCCAAAAACTATAGAGATTCGACGTGGATGAGGAATTTAGTACTGTAATTTTTCCTCGCAATGATAATATATTGCTACGTGTAGATCCACTTGACCTGGGTAATGAATCCCGCGATGTTTATATAAAACCGACTATAAGGGTATAGTTTTGCGTAATGCTGATTGAACCCTATCATCTTGGTCATTACGTTGGTAATTTTATTTGTTTTTTTATGTAGTCAATAATATGTAATGCTGAATTTCATGTTGGCTGAATGGTAATATTAGAACCTTTGATTAAGAGGGAAAGCTAAAATAAGTTGAATTTAGATTAAATTTTTGAATCACAGAATTATAAACAATTGAATTGTAAAAACTATAAATTAGATAAAAGAATAAAATGAAATTTTGCGACTGCCCAAGCGGTTTTGTTTTCTTTTTTAATATTTTCATGGTTCGATGGAATATAGAAGGCGGTAGCGGTGCAAACAAGTCGAGTCGAGCCAAGCCGAGCTCGAGATTGATTAACTTATAGAAGCTCGACTTCACCTCGTTTATTATCTACGAATGAATATGTTAAAAAAAATAAGAAAAAATAATATAAAGAATATAGACTCGGCGAGCAACTTGGGAGCCAGTCGACTCTTTTGCACCCTTAGAATGCGGTGTTTATCACGACAGAGAGAGATAGAGCACAGGTAGGTGTCTGATGAGGGCAAATGAATGAGTCATGAGATAAGAACAAACTTTTAGGACAAAAATACATATGAATATACACATGCACAGACATTTAATTTTTTACCTATTTGCCCTCTTCACTGTGTTCATAACCCTCACCTGACCACTCACGCAAAACCAGTTCCTCCAGCACTAACCACCACCACATCATCGTACTCTTACCGGCTCACCAGCTCGCAAACAAGTTTAAACAAGTTCGGCTTGCCTCATTTACTAGCAACTTTAAATAAAGGGTAAATATTATTAAGTATTAATAAAAACTAATACTACACTAAAGCTCGATAAGGCTCGACTAGCCTAACGAGCTTCACATGCTAGGCTCAAGCTCGGTCTCGATAAACAAATGGGTTTTATTTTAGGCTTAAGCTCGACTCAGGCTCGGCTCGTTTCGAGCCGTTTCTCGAGCAGCTTGCAAGCTGCTCGGCTCGTTTGTAGAAGGTGGTGTTTATCACGGCAGAGAAAGGTAGACCACAGGTTATCTGATGAGGGCCAATAAATGAGTCACGAGAGAAGAACAAGGTTTTAGGGCAAATAAGCCCTCTATTCATAACCCTCATGCACCACCACCTCCTCCACCACCACATCATCGTACTTAAGGGTGTAAACAAGCCCATAGGTTCGAGGGCTACTTGTTATCAGCTCGGTTAAAAGCTCGAACGAGCCGAGCTTTAACGAGCCCATGCTAGAGCCCGAATTAGGACTCGTTTAGTTATCGAGCCAGAGCTCGAGCCTGAAATTGATCCTGTTCAACATAGCTATCACATGTGGAAAGATATTGGAAATGTGAATGGTAACATTGGCAAATGGGGGATTTGTGTAAGAGACAAGTTAAAAGTGGAGGTGGGGGATGGCAAATCCACCAAATTTTGGCTGGATGACCTATTGGGTCATGGTATTTTAAAGCAAATTTACCCAAGTGTCTTCAGGATGGCAGAGAATAAGGGGGCAAGGCTTGGTGAGTGTTTCGAACAAGTCAGGAGCGGTTTCAATAGAGGTTGGGCTAAATAAAACATCTGAGTTAAGACGCGGACTAGGCTCAAGTGGGTGGCGTTATGCGTATGCTGCATCAGGTCAGGAATCCGGGAGGTAAAGATAGATGGATTTGGATCAATGATGTTCGTGATAGGTTCTCGACTAAAAGCGTCTGTCAAGAAATGGCTTTAAAGGTGTACGCGGATAACGGACTTAGGGTTCTTACTATGGAACTTCTGGGCGCCTTTAAAGGCGGACTACTTGGGTTGGAGGGCTGATCTCAATAAGGTGGTGGTGAATATGGTCTTGGTAAAGAGAGGGATTCCAGTTCAAGACGTCATCTGTAGTATTTGTGGGATTAAAGAGGAGTCTTGCAACCATATTTTCGCGTCCTGTTTATGGGCTAGATGTATGTGGTGGCATGCGTTTAGGTGGATGAAAATCCCGATCTTTACTGAATTTGATTTGGTAGGCCAGATTTTCAACCACGTGCAAGAGCAGGTTGGGTCACAATGGTGGGAAAAAGGCAACTCAAATGATAGTGCTCGCCTGTCTTTGGCAACTATGGGTGGCCAGGAATGAAAGGGAGTTTAGTGATAACATGATCCTTATGCAAAATTTGGTGGAGCTAATAAGGATGAGACCTTCTTTTGGGCCAAGCATAGAGCAAAGGCTACTTCCATAGAATGGGGAAGTTGATTTCGAGTTTGATATTTCAATAATGTTGTAATGTTTTTGTTTGGACTGTTTTGTATCATTTTTCAATTTGTTAGCAGCTATATCTAGTTACAGTCGTTTTGTTAAATAAAAAGTTAAATGGGCCTCACATCTTTTTATTTCTTTTATTGTTTTAATTATCATTTTAAATTAGTAACACACACTTAACTGATAAAACTAACATTCGTCAATTTTAGGGACTACCCGAATAATAAATTGTTAAATCACAAGAAATATACATGTAAATTTAAAATGATAGAGACTAAATATGAATTATAAACAAACCAAAAGGACTATCCAAGTATTTTCCCATTGTCCATGTATATATTAATTGATAATATAGTGAGGAATAGTGTCTTTATTTTGTCTTTTATGGTTTTTTATTTCTTTCATATTAAACTTTATGGTTTTCATTTTTTTAACAAAACTTTACGGTTATTAATAAGTTTTGTTTTTTTTATTAGTGTATGTTTTATGGTTTTTTTCCGGATTTGATCGTTGTTTTTTGCTACTTAGAAATGTGTTTGGTGGTAACATTTGGTCTTTTAGCTTTTTCCTCCTTGACTTTCTAATGAGTGTTGTATAAATCTGACTTCATCTATAATTTACGTCATGTGAATCACTTAGTGTTAGAAATTCACGTTTTTATTTTATTTTTTTTCCGGCTTAGATCGTCGTTCAGTTACTATTTAGCATGGTTTTACGCCTTTGCCTCGCAACGCAAGAGGCTTAAAACTAGTTGTATAATAATAAAACATATAACTTTTGATAACTTCTTATATATAACTAGATTCCAAACAAAATGTTTTATATATAACTAGACTATACAATAAAACATTAAATTTTTAAATATTATTGTTATATCTAAAAGATGCGGTTTTTATAACTGCATCTTTTGACTAGTTATTTTTTTCAAAACACCCATAAAGTACGGTTACATAAGAACCATATTTTTTGGTTTATATTTTATTGAAAACATATATAAGATGCAGGTTAAAGAGGTGAACCACATCTTTTGGAAATATCCATATCATCTTTTGATGATTATATACTAGATATAAAGTGTAAATTCAACCCCTATGACATAGTATAATACCACACATGGGTAGGGATCTAGAGTGAACAACTTTCTAAGAGTGAAGTGTGTGAACTCATCTAGGCCGTTGGTTTTCATCATACTTAAGTTCTGATTAGTGGCATGATTGTAATTAATTAGAAATCTTTTACACTTAAAATTTAATAAAAATGGTAGATATGTAATTTTAAAAATGGGCGAATATTTTAAATTAGGAAACATGAAATGTTACCATAGTAATCCGCCATTTTTTCGCTCCTCCAAAATCGCTGAGATTGTTTACAAGAATCATGTATCCAAAAGTATTCCTTTCAAACGATTTCTTCCCCCAAATTTCTTACGCTCTTGGTTTCTCCGCATTTTAAGAAGTACACAGTCGATTGGTGGGACAGTTGGTCCGCATTGTTAAGTTCAATCGTCAGTATAAGAGGTAATTGTAGTTGATGTTGTAGTTTATGTGACGATTTCAGTCATCGTTGTATGTCTATTAGCTTGCGCCGACATACAAGAACAAACATTCGGCAACTAGGGTTTGGAATTTATCGATTAGTAGCTGTTTGTGCAGAATCACGTGTAATGTGTGTTGTGTTGTGGTCGTAATTTTATGAGTTTTTGTGTATGACAATGATGATTTTAATCTGTTTATTAAGCACAATGACGACCACAGGTTTACATTCATATGTTGTAGTATACATGTATATTTTGGTAGTTTATAAATCTTTAGGGGTTTAAAACTGTTTGTTAATAATCATGGTTTAGGTATTTTAATTAGTACAATTTAGTTCACTATTTCGTTGTTTGTTCTGAGTTAGTCTTGGTTAATGCGTTTTGATTTTATGTTTCTTATAATTGTTGAACAACCGTGTATTGTGTTAGGTTTTTCGGTTGTGGGGGTTTACTAAGAAACTGTTAATAAACAATGTATAATTGTCTTCATTAGCATAAATTAGGTAAACAAGTTATTTTTTTTTTCATGCTATGTAACCCTAAGTGATCGATGTTTGTTATTCTAAATTCAATTGTTGGTGTATACAAGTGTATCTTGAAAGTTTATGTTTGTTCTTGGGTTTGGACAATGTGTGTAACATGGTTTAAGTGTTTTGTGTTCGGGTACAGAGTAGAACTGGTTGACAAAATTGTATGCAATTAGAAACATGTTAAAATGTTTCATGTTTATATAATAATTATTATGATAGCTTTTATATTTTTGGAGCAGTTAATGTTTATTTAATAGGATTGTCCACTGTCCATCAGTTCCCAGTTGATTACATATGTGTATTATAAATTCAGTTGTTGGGGGTACACATATGTATTTAATAAGTTTATGTGTGTTCTTTGGTTTTGACAATGTGTGTAACATGGTTTAAGTATTTTATTTGTAAATAATGATGAACAAGACTGTTTTTGTGATCGGGTATAGAGTATAACAGGTTGACAAAATAGTATGCAATTAGAAACATGTTTGAATGTTTCATGTTTAGATAATAATTATTATGATACCTTTTAACATTTTTTTGGAGAAGTGAAGGTTTATTTAATAGGATTGTCCACTGTCCAGCAATACCAAGTTCATTGCATTTGTGTATTATGTATGAATGTGTATACATTATAACGTTAATGGTGCTTTCGTATGATTTGGTTACTTGGTCGGTGGCATTTTGATTTGGTTTGTGGCTACAAAGTATACTCGCAATGAGGAAACTAAGTTTTTAAATCAGAGGTGTAAAAAATATTTGTATAACTGGATTACGCGTTCGTATTATAACACCGTTAACCATTTATGTTTTAATTGTGTAGGTACCAGGAGTGAAAGAATAGCACGTTTAAATGCTGGTAGATTTAGTAATACTATAGATGACCCAATTCAATTTTCAGACGATGATGCAAACACTGATAAAGTTGAAACAGGTAAAGATAAATTTAACATGTTGTGGACGAACATTTTTCATGTTCAATGATTGTAAAGTACGTGGAACTGATAACGGAATTTAAATTAATAATGTTGGGATTTTTTGTTTCCATAGTCACTAAAAGGCAAGCAAAAGTTACGTATAAGGTTCAGCATGATGTGAGTAATGAAGACAATATATGTAAAGGTAATGTTTAGTACATGTCGGATGGTTTGTTTGTTATCTGTAGTAGTAGTTAATGTGTTTTACGAGCAGGATGCGAGGTTGAGAAACCCCTGCACAGTGAGGATGGTACAAAAGGCATTAAAAAGGTGGAACAAAAGATTCATGATATTGAACCTACTATAAGGCATTCGGATAATGAGGGAACAAAAAAAGTAAATCATCAAAGAAAACAAAAAGAAAAAGTGTGCAATCAGTGCGAGTCCCTTTCACGGACAAAGAAGAAAGTTTGATTGTTTGTTTTCTAGTTTTTGTTTTGGAACACCTGAATGTATAAAAATAAGGAAAAATATGGGCAACTAATAAGACATTTAAATTATTTGATTGGGTGTAGATGTTAAACTTAGTCAATTGAAGCAACACGGGCAGAAAAGAAGTAAAAGAACCGGTGAGTATGTAAAGAAAGAAGTAACAGGTATTGTTCTACAACATGACTATTCGTATGGGTAATGCGACACGTTGTATTAAATATTGAGTTTATCTTTTGTAGTGATGAATAAAAAAATGTATAATAAGGATGACGGTACGCGTAATTTGTATGAAGCCGTTGAAGACGTAACAGATGTATGTTACACGATTGTCTTTTAGTTGATTTTTGAAATCTATGATTTATTTTATAGTTGATAAAAATGTTTTTACGTTGTTTGGATAACATGTTCCAGAGATTGGATTATATATATTTATCTAGTAATTTGAGTGGTTCCTAAACTTGTTCACATTAAAATGGGTTGTTGTTAGTTGATGAGAAAGTTAATGTAACTGGTGACCATGAAAGTGTAGAAGGGGAAGGTAAGGTTTACTTAGATAGTATACATACATATGTGTTCTATAATTTGTGTAGTTATATTTTATAATTTTTTTGTAGTAGTGATTAAAACAAAGGAAAGAAAGGAAAGTTTGGCCGATGATCGGAATTACGTTAGTGAAGGTGATGAAGAAACCGGAGGTATACATTGAAATAATTTTTTAATAGTGTATCTATAAAAATATTCTATGTTATACACTATGATGATGTTTATTTTATGTAAGCGATGAAGATTCGGTTGATAAAGTAACAGGTGAACTTTTCAACTACTAGAAAAGGCAAATGAAAAAGAAACAGATAAAAGGAAATGTACATAGGAAAAAATGGGTGAAAGTTGAAGATGGATTGGCAAGAATCAGGGTGCGAACGTCACCTAATAAGCTTTACGAAGCTATCCGGGTGATGAAACTGTGGAAAAAATGGTGAAGGATACCGGTTTTGGTAAGTTGTTGATGTTGCAGGCCAGCGATGTTACAACCAATCTAGGGCATTTTGTTGTCGATATGTTAGATACAAAGAACATGAGGATTAGTTTGGGTGAAAGACACATAAGGGGGGACAAAGAGTAGGTGAGAAAAATATTAGGTGTGCCAGGCGGAAATATAAAGGTTTCAAAAGGGAATAAGGATGAACCTGGACATCTTTTGAAGGATAAATGGGTTTCAAGATTTGAGAAGCTTCCAATTAGTTTTAAGAATATCATGGATAAGATTAGGTTAGATTCGTATGAAGATAAGGAGATGTTCAAAATAGATTTTGTACTCTTGTTTATATCTACAATGATAGGGTGCACGAAAAACGGAAGTGTCATGTATAACATGTTGGATTTGTTTAATCACGAAAAGGACTTCAAGGATCACGATTGGTGCCAATTTGTGTTGGATACCATAAAAAATGTAAAGATGATTGGGTCAGATACGATCCGAAGGTGTACTTCAGGGGACCTCTCACGTATTTGGTAGTATGTTGTAAATATATTAAATATAATTTTTAGCAACCTTTTTACAATTTAATTTGTAGTACACATGTGTGTCGTTGTAAATATACACAAGTGTACTCATGAAAGAGTCAACATACGGTTTTTGTTGTTTTTTTTGTGTATTTTTTTGTTGTATTTGATTATGTGTTTTATTATCTCAGTTATTGTATTTAGACGCAACAAAATGTCCTGGATTCGATGATGAACGTCGGGAAGCTCCCCTATAATTTTGGACGCATGATTTGATGAATATGAGGATGGATCAGGAGTTAAAGAATGGAGGTTTTGGTTGGGTGAGTTAAGAGAATTATATGATGTCGAAGAAGTCGAGGAAAACAATAGCGTGGAAGGAGCGGCTAATATTTCGAAGGATGAGGTCGGAGAAAAAAACAATGTCGCATGATTGGTCGTCGTTAGAGGTATGAGGTTGTTAACCTTTGTGTTTTTTTCAACAATACAATGGTGTTGGGACCTGGGGTTAAATTGTTTATTTACGTATTTATTTATTTTATTTTTTTGAATGCGTAGTTGAGTATTGCAAGCATCTTGTCGATGTGTGATGAAATTGAGAGTTGTAAAATCCAGTTGGAGCCTGGAATAAAACAATTTACATCGCAATATCCAACGAACGAGTCTGTTATACCCATTCTTAACAAATCCGCTTTTGATGGGTCCGGAGAAAAAGACGGCTGTGCAAGTCCGGTGATGAAAGGAACTGGTAATTGAAAACTTGTATTTCATTTTTATGTTGTTTATCTTTAACGTATGATTTAGTGTACACCTTACTAACATATTTACTATACTACTTATCAAGGTGTGGAAGACAGAAAGGGAAAATCGAAGAGTACCACTGGCCAAGAAATGCGTAGAGATAATGTTACAACACCAAACATTCCATCTCCAACCACTCATTTTTTTATGAAATCCGCGAAAGTTATTGAAGACATTATTTCTAGGCTGGATGAAATCCCGTCGTTCAGCCTTGGTATTACACAAGATGAATGTACCATTCAAGATAATGTGCCAGTAAATGTCAAACATGTAACACATGTTTCTGAAGATGTTGTATCCGCCGGGAAAGGGAAAAGGAAAAAGATCGGCTCGAAATGCGTCCAATCACCATTTTTGGCACGAGCTGTAAGCATGATTAGCTGGTTGAGCAAGAAAGACAATCTATTATGGAAATACTTGTCAACTTGCGCCGACGACAAGATGTAAGGTTTTTTTTGTTATGTTGGTATTTTTGGCTTGACTTTTAACTCTATCTAATTGTTTTAGTTGAGTGTTGTTATTATAAATATAATGTCAATGAACGGGGTAGCGAAAGCAAAGAATAAAAAGGTAACTGAAGGGTCCAAAAAAACCTATGATGAAAAAGAAGTCGTGGAAGTGGAAGCGACAAATGCGTAAGAAACAACTGATTAAATTAGTCTTTTATACCTGTATAAAAGATTCATATCTGAACTGTATTCAGTGATGCATCATCATGGCAGTATACACACGTGTACTGTATATAAGAATGTATAATCATAACAGTATACACATGTGTACTATGTATAGGAATGTATAATCATAACAGCATACACACGTGTGAACTGTATTCAGTGATGCATCATCATGGCAGTATACACACGTGTACCGTATATAGGAATGTATAATCATAACAGTATACACACGTGTATTGTGTATAGTAATGTATAATCATAACAGCATACACACGTGTACTGTGTATAGGAATGTATAATCATAACAGTATACACACGTGTATTGTGTATAGGAATGTAATCAAAACAGTAGACACGTGTGCATGTTCTAATTACGTTTTAGGTTATCTAATGTAAGAAACAAAGTAAATTTATAATGTATGTGAAGTAATAAGATACTTTTGTAAGCAGGCGATTTGTATTTGAAACCGTGTCGGGGGTTGGGCTGTACCATTTCCAGATAAAGGATCTGCAACCTAGTCAGTGGATTAATAGTGGAGTAATAAATTGCTTTGCGTCAATGCTCAATCATGAAGAGATTCAACAAACTGCAGGAGAAAATGTTTTTGAGGGTGATGATAAAGTAAAAGGGTCGAAGCCGCGTTTGTTTTGCCATACAGAATGTTCTGTAAGTTGATCGAACTTAACATAAAATTGTTTATATTTTTCTTGAAGTTCGAAATTATAGGTTGAGTTTTATTAACTGATGGTTTATTTTATGGTACAGACGAAAGATACGTTACAGAATGAAACGTATGGAGATCTGCAACGTATTGAAAAGTTAAGAAGTTCGTTATACGTATGGTTTATTTTAATGGTCGTTTCTTTTATTTAGTCACATGAATTTACTATATGTGTAGCTAAAATCTATCTCTAGACACACAGAACAACTTTGTAATTTTAAATGTAACTATTGTCTAACCTTTAGGCACACATAAAGTTGTAATTTTAAGTGTGGCTATTATCTAATCTTTGGTCACAGTTTTTTTTCTCACATGACGTATGTTACCATTTTCTCACACAAAAAACAATAAAGTGACAATAGTGTGGTTAATGTTTATGTAAGCTACATGAAGTTTTTTGCTTTTAAATGTGGCTATTGGCTAACATTTGGTCACATATAAGTTACTTTTCTTATTATGTTTGCTATCACTCGGTCACATAAAAAATAAAGTAAGTATAATGTGGCTAATGATAATCTTAAGCCACATAAAACTTTATAATTTTAAGTGTGGCTATAATCTAACCTTTGATCACACATATCCATTTTGCATATTGCAAATGTTATCTTTCCATCACATAAAAAATAAAATAAGGATGGTGTGGCTAAAAGTTATGTAAAGCCACATGAAGTTTTATTTTTAAGTGTGGCTATTGTGTTATCTTTGGCCACACATAATATTTTTATCCATGATGTTTGCTAATATTTCGTCACAAAAATAAACAAAATAACGATGGTGTGACTAATGGTTAAGTAAAGCCACATGAAATTTCATAACTTTAAATATGGCTATCGTTTAACCTTTAGCCACACATAATGTTTTTATACACATGACAATTGCTAACATTTCGTCACACCAAAATTAACAAAGTAACGATGATGTGACTAATAATTATGTAAAGCCATATGAAAATTTGTAATTTTAAGTGTGATTAATGTTTAACCTTTGGTGACACATAATCTGTTTTTACACGGCATTTGCTATTATTTAGTCAAATAAAATAATAATGTGACGATAGTGTGGCTAATGTTTATGTGTAGTCACATGAAGTTGTGCTTTTAAGTATAACTAATGACTACCCTTTGGTCTAACATGTATATTGGCATTCTATGTGGCCATTCTCGTATAACTAGATGTTTTGTTTTCATCTTTTTGTGCAATAAAAACATTCTGAAACATGAGCAAATCTAAAACTAAATAATATTAAAATTAATAAACCAAAAGTTGTGTATAATGTTTTCAATTTAAATACCAAAATTTTAATTTCTAATCAAAACTTTCTACCATTGTTGGAAAAGTAAATGATTTTACACATAAAGAACTAGTTTAGAGTGTTTTCTTATTCTTCTTGCTCCTTGTCTTTTTTTTTATGTCATTTAGCGTTGTAAAATATATCTTTTGCTTCTTAGCCATTTGAGTTGTAGTGTTTTGTGTTTGAACACTTGATAGATTTGGTACCTGAAGCAAAAGAAAAACATGAAATCAAATATCAATAGCTAGAGTAATTAATCTTAATCATATATTAATAAAGAACAGACCTGTTGGCTAGTTTTAACAAGTAATTTTGGCCAAGCAACAAAAGTCTTTAGTGCATCACTAACTGTTTTGAACTCCCCTGATTCTACCGATAAAAATGATGCTTCTTTTATAGCTCTATCAATAGAAACCCTATATCAATTATCTTGTAGTGGAACTCCATAAATGCTTTGTTTTCCCATTGACAAGTGAATTGTTCCATATGCCACACAATTGTTCAAATTTATAGTATACAAAGTACACTTAATTGTCTTCAAAATTTTTTTGTTATATCATCTTAAGTTAAAGTTCATAGAAATGTGTATTTCGTAACACATACCTCTAGGACATTTGTTGAATGTGTCTTATGTATTTTTCTTGTGATTCCAAATGACATGATGACCCAAGAAGTGAAGTCTCATCCGTAGACAAAACATCCTTTTTATGATATTCACATTTTCCTAAAAGCATTTAATTAGTCAAGTTATAGAAAATCAGCAATCACATATAAAAACTATAAAAAATATGAAATTTTTAAATACTTACAGTTGTTATAATTTCTTTTGGCACTATTTTAGATGTGGTATCATGAGGAGTGACTTCTGTAGGCACTACTTTACTTGATATGTTGGAAGTGGTAACATTAGCATTGTCCTTTGATCTAGGATTGTTATCCATAGAGTTTACCCATAATTCAATTAATTATGTTATGAAATATCAACAATTACATAGGAAATTAAAAAGATAATGAGATTATCATACTTACCATTGTTGCCATTTCTTTTTGCCCTATTTTAGATGCGGTAGCACTAGCATTATGTGTTGATCCAAAATGTTTTTCTACAGAATTTACCTACAAAATGTAACAAGGGAGCATATAAAAATAATACCATTTGGTGAAATAGGGACAAGTTCTAAAATTGCAATGCACATGTTAAATTTATATAAATAGGTTGCAATATATGATAGCTAACAAAAGTTAACATTTGATAACTATTAAGGTATTAATTTGCTAATAAAATATGTCACTTCTGTTTGTGACATATATCAGCAGATAATGAACATATTGGTAACATTTGTCCTTGTGCAGCCAAATGAGCTAAAACTTGGCTAAGTGTGTTATAATTTTGTAAAAAAGTCTGAATGATATATGTTATGTTGGTGAATTTGTTTTTTTATTTACAGTTGTAAGTGTACATCGCTGTAACTTGTATTAATGAGGCTGCTCCCGAATGATGTACACATCCAAACAAAGCAATTGATGTACATAAGTGTACTGTAATCATAGCCAAGTTCATGGCGTTGTACCTGAATGACAAACACACTAGGTTAATTAGTTTTAGTACGGTATCGTTGCATGTAGTTTATATAGTTTTTGTGAGGTACATGTGTTACTACTGTATTTCTGATTGTTATCTAGATGTGCTACTAGTTCATTAGATCAGCAAACAGACCATGTCGTCCATCATGAATAAACCAAAACTTTAATGTAAGACAAATGTTGTATAGTTTTTGTGATATCGTAGTACATGTGTGTACTACTGTATTTCCGATTGTTATCAAGATGATTACTAGTTCATATTACGTGAACATAGAAGTGGAATGCTGTATATAAATTGAGGTTCACGTGTGCACAACATGTAATTGTAGTAAATATAACATGTAAAATTTGGGATCGTATATCCAGTAACAATGTTTAGAATTTTAACAATAGGATGTAAAAAGTTAAATGAAGTAAAAAAAAACACAAAACATAATGTATCAGTTGCATCAAACCATGGATTATTTATGTTTCTGTAAGTTAAAGTTAAAGATCAATATCATCATCTTCGCTCTCTTGCAAATGCGCATCAGTTCTGGTGTCGGCGTCGTCATCGTACTCGAATACTTCATCATCATCTTCCTCACCATCTTTTTCCGTAGACGAATCATCCTTTGAGATGTTGCCTTTTTTTCAGTGGGAAATTTCTTTTATCATGTGTTCTCACCCTCTTGGCACAATAATTTCATTTTATTCTATGTTTTTGCAATTTTTTAATGCTTTCTCCCGTGGACCAATTGGACGTTTATGCTTGCCACAACCTTTGTTACCTATTTTCCTAGGTGTCGTACATGATACCTCCTCTGGTTCAGCGTGATCAAGAATTTCCTGGTAAACTAAAACCTTCTTTGTAAGTTTTGGATCCGATGGAACATCACTAAATACCTTATCTTTCAACAATTGTACTTGCTCATCTAGTTCCTCTAATTTATCAAGCCTACCATGAACTCTCACTCGACACATTTCCATATTGTCAAGAATTCTACGCCATATTCTTCCACTATGACTCTGATCTACTAATAACCTATTTTCAATGCTATGTACACTAGTAGACAAAGCGTCTCTCCTCCATCTTGGGTGAATATACCGACTTGGTATCGTATGTACGTTATGGTGCCCAAATACACAGAAAATATGCCGGCATAGATATCCGTTTCTAGTATACCCATGCATTCACACGAAACAGCGAGATCTTGTTTGTTAAACATGACCTGTAATGTAATGATACAAAACGGATAAGTTAGGGGATATATTGCGAGTTTAATTTACACATGTTCATGAGATAACAAAGAAAACTTTACTGTATGTAATTACAAACCGTGAACTTGTTTATAACTTCTTTCATATGGTCTTGGTGAGCAATCACAAAGCTCTTACACCATCGGATACGGATCATTCAACAATATAACAATTTTCCTTGCCGTTCAATATTTCCTTTTGGATATCGAAAAAAAATCTCCTTGTGTAAATATCATTTGCATGACGTTCGATAGGCCAAGCGGTTTTAAATTCCGGGTTAGTGGTGTCCGTTTTATGTGTTAGTTCCCTCTGTTCATTTCGTATCCCATCAACTGATGTGTCGTAACACAACATGAACTGCACCAATGTATTATGAGAACTAGAATAAGATTTGAACAAGTGGTTTGCGCTTTCACACCTGGATGTGGTCTTCATTAATGTACACATGGTATCTCGTGAAAATAGGCTGGAATCCAATGTTCACGAATCAAATACATCTCAGATAATCATGAATGGTCTTCCAATCGATATTCAGCAATAAGATTGTGCCATCTATTCTCAAATATTTCTGGTTTAATGTAAACAAACCAAATGAGTTTGTGGAAGTTCTGTTTTATTTCTACATTTCTCCTGTAGTTCCCCTTGATCTACATGTACAATAAAAAAAGTTAATTAGGCGTAAAGATGGTACAGTTTGTTACACGTGTGTATATAAATTTGTTTTAATTGGTACATGTGTGCACATGTGTATTGCCGCGGTAATTATGGTTCGGACTTCGTACCTTCACTGGTAATTTTTGAATAATGTGCCACATACACAACCTGTGAGTTAACTTATGAAAGACTTTTCCCACCGCTTGTTTCATGGCACAATCTTGATCAGTTAGTACCAAAAGTGGTTGTTTCCCGTTGTGTGCCTCAAGGAATTTTTGAAGAAACCATGTATAAGACTCGATAGTCTCATTATGAAGCAACCCAGCCCCAAAAATAGTGCACCTTTTGTGATGATCGACTCCAGTAAAAGGAACAAAAATCATATCGTACCTATTTTACGAAAATAGTTAGGTATGTATATTAAATGAAATCCTCATCCTTAAAATTTTCATATAAGACTTACATATTTGTATGATACGTCACATCGAACGCAATAACATCGTCAAATAAGTTGTAGTTTGATTTAGAAACCACATCACATCAAAAAATTAACTGGAGTTTGGTATCAACAATATGAGTGTTAAACATGTAGTTTTCTTTGTTTTTGATGCATTACTTGAATTTGTCGAGTATCATCTGGGCGTCTCTGTCACCTATAAAATCTCGGGTATCACGCCCGCAGTTTTTGTAGTCGACAACCGTTCCATGCACGTTATGATGACAACCTTTTAAAACTACATGTACCTTATGAGACTTAGTAGGCCCTAGATTAGCGTTCCAGCATTTTGCTATGAACTCTTGGGTAGAAAAGTCAAGCTTCCTCTGCTTTAGTGATAGATCAAGATTTTCGGGGGTAGTAAACCCATGGTTGTGTTGCTCTACAAAGTCATAAATCTCATACTCAGATGAATTTTTTGTACGAACAAACTTAACACATGCCTTGCAGTCTGTAACTTTAACGTTCGACCGTCTTGGTGATGAACTTGAATTTATTTGTTCAGCCATAATATATTTACGTCTAGGTTTGTTAGTTCTAGAACGTAAGACATATCGCCTATTAGTAACAATATGTCGCCTATTATTTCCTTTCGCGAAGTACCAAGACAGGTTCCAAATCCTGCTAGTTGTGCATACTCTTCATACATTGCAATAGCTTCTTCAATGGTACTAAATATAGCTTTAACAAATGGTTTGAAACCAGGAAGGACGGTTCGTGTCCACTACCTAGTTCCATTAGGAGTTTCGTATACGTTGCTCGTAACTGATTATACAAGAATTAATTAAAAGAGGTAAAAAACTGTTTATGAAAATTAAGGTTACACATATGTGTATTTTATATTGTAAACTGGAATTCTATAAAAAAAGATGCAACGTCAGATTTACAAAAAAAAATGTTTTACTTTGAAAACATTATACAGATGTGTACTGATAACTTTATACCATTTAATACACATGTCTACTATATGGTATCAGCTGGAGTTTAACTTCAAAGTTGAATACTCCCATGTGTACTATGCACATGTGTACAGATGTATAACAACTTGACAATTACAGCAAAACTACAACCTCACATATACAAAAATCAAACTGCCACTACGTTGTTTATACTACCCAACTATAACATGTGTACTAAATTGTAAACACTAGCGTATGCAGCAAAACTGCAAAATATAATTAAAATAGCAACCTGCAAATATGTTGTTTAATGAACGGGAAATTCTGCACTCTTCTTAACGACTAAATGTACTATAATTGGTCACGTAAATGGACATCTTGAATGGAATACGAATATCATAAGAAAAAATAAATTAAAACTACACATGTCGATCAATTGTTGAAACATATACGAATAGAATAATCTTAAAGAACATACTAAATCACACTTGGTCCATCCGATGTTGTAACGAAAACATTATCGTCGATCTGCACGTTGTCTTCATTAACTTTTTCATCGGACGTATTCGCACTATTTACTGGTTCCTCCATGATAATCAGAGAGGAAGAATGAAAAGTAAATCAACTTCTGGTAATTATGTAACTGTACGACTGAGTTTGAAATCTATGTTTTATGGAACAATACGATGAATCCGAATTCAAGATTTTCTGGAACTGTATGAATTACGTAATATTGAAATTCAATACAATGAATCCGATATATATAGGATTAGGATCATTTGTGAACAGAATCTTCATAGTGAACTGTGTGAACTAATCAGGACCATTGATCTCGTTTTTAATTGATAAGGCAGGATTGTAATTTTATATTATTTTAGTTTTCATTCTTTATTTTTATAATTAGATTTTCAGTTACAAGATCCCTAACTAATAGTGATTATCAATTTAAATTGTCTTTTATCTTTTACATTGATTTGAATTCGGATTCATCGTTGATTGAATTCAGATTCATCGTATTATTCTAATATTACGTAAATCATACAGTTCCAGAAAATCTTTAATTCGTATTCATCATATTGAATTTAATATTACGTAAGTCATACAGTTCCATAGAATCTTGAATTCGGATTCATCGTATTGTTCCATAAAACATAGATTTCAAACTCAGTCGTACGGTTACATACTTACCGGAAGTTGATTTACTTTTCGTTCTTCCTCTCTGATTATCATGGAGGAACTAGTAAATAGTGCGAATAAGTCCGATGAAAACATTGATGAAGACAACGTCCAGATCAACGATAATGTTTTCGTTACATCATTTGATCGACCAGGTGTGATTTAGTATGTTCTTTAAGATTATTCTATTCGTATATGTTGCAACAATTGATCGACAAGTGTACTTCTAATTTATTTTTTCTTATGATATTCGTATTCCATTCAAGATGTCTGTTTACGTGACCAATTATAGTACATTTAGTCGTTAAGAAGATTGTAGAATTTCCCGTTCATTAAACAACGTATTTGCTGGTTGCTGTTTTTTATTTGATTTTGCTGTTTTGCTGCATACACCCAGTGTTTACAATTTAGTACACATGTGTATAGTTGGGTAGTATAAACAACGTAGTGACAGTTTGCTTTTTGTATATGTGAGGTTGCCGTTTTGCTATAATTGTCAAGTTGTTACACATCTGTACATACGTGCATAGTACACATGGGAGTTTTCAACTTTTGTAAGTCCCGAAATCGGATCCAATAGGTATCATAACCTAATAAATTGCGGAAATAATGATTAGGAAGAAGAACAATCTCTTGAATCAAAATCAACTTGCATACACCAGGATAGTGTCTGATACAAGTTTTTCAATTATATCTCTCTAGCCTCTAAACATTGACCTAATACATATATTTATACTAATCACCTAGCCCAACAGTTACAACCCTAGGCCCATGAGGCACTAGGAAGCCCAAAACCCTCTAAAAGCCCAAATGTAGCACTAATGTGCAAACCTTCACTAGTATAAGCCCAACAATCTCCCCATAGGTTTACAACTTAGGCCTTCTAATATTTAGGTTGTGCGTCCACTCCCAATCTTTCAGCAATAATTCCAGCCACAACAACTGTCCAATCTTTAGCACATACTTCATATAGCTCTGCTATTCGAATCTGGTGTGAAGCAAGAACCTGCAGATCTTCATCGTGAAAGCTCACCAAATCAACCACACCATTAACCCTAAATGCCTTCACTTTCGTCACAATTACCACACTTACAACTTTGGGATCATGCAGCCAGAAATTGAAATATTCAAAATTCCTTTTGGAAATGTTGGAGCAATGGGTATAACAAGCTCTTTATCCGTCGGGGGCCACATCACCAACTTAAACCGCCTCCCTGTCCTTGCATCACGCACTCCCTTAGCCGCTCGCAGATACGGATCAGTTGTTTTCATTGTCTTGAACCCAGTCTTTACCTCCTGTTCCAATCTCTTGAAAAACCTCCAGCTTGGACCTCATTCAGTAGTATCATCGTCAGAGTAAGGAGCTCGCAACAGATCAGTCAAAGCAATCTTCGTCCATGTTTCAAACTGAGACTCCTTATATAAATTCTCTAGTACCGTCCAGTCTAACAATAATACACATCTTCTTTACATGGTCGTACATCCAGCTAAGCACCTTTGATTTGTTTCCAACCTTGCTATAGTAACTTGAGCCAAGTTCCATGACATACCGTTCAGACTGGTTGGAAGGATCTTTCAACTGAAAATTCACATCAAGCGGATTAACGTCAACGTTTTTCATCAAAACCATATGTTTCTTCTTTTGTGCCATTGGACGCTTTTAACTGGCAGTATATTTCTTTCTCGGATCACGCAAATAGTCATCCAACCCAACTGTCTGTCACAAGCCAACTGTTCTACAGCTAACCTATCTGCTTCACTTTCCTCTGCTGCTCTTTGCTCGACTGCTCTATGTCGGTGTTCTATGTTAATTGGATCATCAGTAGGGTCAGAAAATTCTCGCCCAAACTTGTTCTCCAATTTAGCCTTCAAATCAAACACCAAAGTCATCAGCGATATATGTATATATGTATTGTTTGAGGGGGAGAACATTAGGAAAATACAAAAACATTATTTGAAAAACAAGAAAATACAAAAATGAAAAGTCATGGGAAATGAAATGAATATTCGTGATAAAGGGCGTGATTGACACATGTAAGGTATCATAGCTGAAAAGACTAGGATCTAATGTGATATGTCGGTAGGCTTAACGCTCAAAGTTATTAAAAGACACTAAGTGATATAAACA
Organism: Scalesia atractyloides; assembly: GCA_947069175.1. Classification (NCBI taxonomy): domain Eukaryota; kingdom Viridiplantae; phylum Streptophyta; class Magnoliopsida; order Asterales; family Asteraceae; genus Scalesia; species Scalesia atractyloides. Next base: position 45,530,193 of record CAMTDV010000022.1, read on the forward strand.
TAACGAACTATGTATCTTGTGGGTTACATACCATCGGCGTATGATTTCATGGTCTTAAATCTTGCGTTGATAGATAGCCAACGTCTAAGGTTTCGGGTCTTTATGTTGTTGAGTCATCCGGGGATATCTTGGCTGCCCTTTTGTTGCATCCAGATTATATGCAGACCTAGGTACCGTCAGGATATATTTCTAAAAGTACAGAAAAGAGCAAATCGGAGACGAAGAAAGCTGAAGTCCAAACGTCAAAAAAATCAAGCTCTCCAAAATCATCAGTAGGCAGCAATAGCCCTCAAAAGGCTAATGTTGTGAAAAATGCTTTTGTTAAGCCGACCATTAATGGGAAATGTGAAAAATATGCCTTTGACCGTGCTAGAAAGCTTTTGGGAAGGTTGGGGAGATTTCTGAACAAGCCTTGCAGTCTAAACAAAAGAAGAAGAACAAAAGAAATATCCACAACAGAAGAAGGCCCTTGCAAATGACAAGTACAAACATCCAAATTCATCTTCGTCTACAAGAAACGTGCAAGGAAATCGAGCACAGAAGGGCTCAGTTCATCCTTCAAGGCCTACACGAGCAAATCAAGCTGATCAGAATGCTTTACATGTGAAGAAACAAACGTGCTTCAATTGCGGCATTCCTAGTCACATTGCTCGAAACTGCACACGCAGTCTCCATGTTCCGTATAATGTTCATAATCAGAAGGTTACACCTAAGGATAACAATCAGTCTAAGCCGATGAAGGTATCACCACCTAAGGCAATGAAGAATGTGAATCCCAAGGTTAAACCGTCTGATGGGGATTGGAATGTTACCAAAAACAAACGCAAGGCTGTTCAGAAACAAAAATCTTTTTCTAATATGACTAAACCTGACATAGCCAAAGTTGCTCAATCAAAGGCAACAACCGCGTTTGTTAAACCGAAACAGATTTGGAAACCCAAATCCAAAGCGGCAACAACATCACCAATCCTCGAAATAAAAGGGGACTTGTGTCTTAAAGAAGTGTCTTATTTTGATGCTTCGGGGAAACCCAGGACTACGTTGGCCTGGGTCCCACTGTCTTACTAATCTCTTTTTTTTCTCAGGAACAGCCAATGAGGAGTTATTGACAATCTCTAGAGTGTTGATAGCGGTTGTTCCAGGGACATGAAGGATAACATCTCACTATTGCAAAAAGGTTCAAATTTTTATGATTGTGATGTTTCCTTGGAGGAGATGAGGTAAGAAAAGGTCAACGAAAAGGTACAAATTTGAATTTCGTGCTTTAATTTTGAAATTGATTAGTTTTTAATCTAATGACGGAACGGTTAAGCAAAAAAAACAAAAAAATTTTACTTTTCCTTTTGTTTAAAACTTTGTGCATATGTTTTCTTTATTAGGTAAATTTGTGCATAAAGTATGATGCACAAATTTAGGGGAGAAGAGGGCGATATATGTATATATGTATTGTTTGAGGGGGAGAAAATTAGAAAATACAAAAACATTATCTGAAAAACAGAAAAATACAAAATGAAAAGTCATAGGAAATGAAATGAATATTCGTGATAAAGGGCGTGACTGACACATGTAAGGTGTCATAGCTGAAAATACTAGGATCTAATGTGATATGTCAGTAGGCTTAATGCTCAAAGTGATTAAAAGATACTAAGTGATATAAACATAACGAACTATGTATCTTGTGGGTAACATACCATCGGCGTATGATTTCATGGTCTTAAATCTTGCGTTGATAGATAGCCAACGTCTGAGGTTTCGGGTCTTTATGCTGTTGAGTCATCCGGGGATATCTTGGCTGCCCTTCTGTTGCATCCAGAATATATGCAGACCTAGGTACAGTCAGAATATCCTTATAAGAGCCAAAATAAAAAGGCCAAAACCTTAAAAGAAAGGAAATCTCATCATGAGAAAATTCCATGAATTCAAACATACCAAATAAGGTATTTGCCTAACCCATGTCAGATACTATTGGTCACTCTACTGTACGAAAGTACTGACCTGTTCACCAATAGTCTGATGTTGTAAAGATAAATGATGATCTTAGTATACTCACCTGCTACGATGAATCGTTGTGCTTACCTTGATTGTGGGGGTATGTCATGGTATGGGACACATGGGTATTATAGTATAATACTATCTTAAGCATATCAAGAAGTTGAAAAATGAAAGTTGAGCGTTAAAGTTTAAGTGGACAAACATATTGGCAATCACATAGACCTGTCTGAATAAGTTCGCACTGAAAAGTGTTCCTTGGTCCGCCTGAAAACGATTTTGATCCCATTGTAATTGTATAGTTGTAACCATTGAGTTAGTTTCTTTGTTTATTTGTGTTTTTGTTTATATTCTTATATTTAAAAATTAAAAAAATAGAAAATCATCAAAAATCCAAAAATAGAGTGTTTTATTTGTTTTATTAAAAAATTATTACTAATCGTTCTTGAAGATTTGACTAATCATCAAAGGATGAAAGATATTTGAATTTCGATCTGATTACAAGTACTTGGATGTACCAGGTGTTCATGTGGTACTCTCCCTGTTGCATAAGAATGTTTTGCTTATAAATTTCTGAGAATGTGCAGATCTTGATTTAGATCAAGAAACAGGGGTTGCTGAAATTGAGATGTTGTGAGTTACCGACAAACATGATGCATCACAATAGCAAAGTGTACCTAAGTCAGAAGAACCAGATTCAAGTCATCATCTGACAGTGATAGTACATTTAAATAAGTACCTGTGAACTTGCTTGCTTGAAAGAGAAAGATTGAAGAAGAAAAGAGCTGCTGAGGTTCCTCCTCTCGCATTCTTTTTGACAAAGATGTTTCAAGCAAAGCTGATCAAGATCCTGATATGAAGCTAACCATAAGAGCTAAAGAAAGAGACCTAGTGCTGAGAGTTCGTTGAAGAGTGAGGTCCTAAAAGTATCAAACTGATTTCCACAACACTTACGTCACTGCGACAACCATAGATTCCGTTGAACACGTTGCTGAATTTGCAACACTTACGGCATAGACAATTTGATGCATCAGTCTAGAGGGAGATTGTTAGGTCTTAGAACTATGAGACTGAAGCATCAAATATATGTAACGATCTATGGTAGTTAACTAGGCTTAACTTGGTTAGTTTGTATTAGTTTTGGACCTTTATAGGTCATTTGGGCATGTCATAGGCCATGTGGGCCAGGCAAGCCCATAGGCAAGCCCATTAGGATTATGCCTTACCCTAGGTATATAAGCTAAGATTATGTCATTTCCTAGGGTTAGACTTTTGGAGACTATTAGGTTTTCTCTAGAGAACCTCCATCTTGTACCAGACGGTTTTGCTTGTTCAAGTAATAGAATCGTGTGCAAGGTGTTAAAGTGAATTCATTATTGTTCTTCATCATTTCGGTTTTTCTTGAAGATCACCAAGTTTAGATTCCGCCCATCCTTGGTGATTGTGTGATATCAGTGTTAGATCTGGTTTATCGGGACTTACATCAGCATAGTGACGTCCCTTGAAGTTGATCGATCGTTTGGTCTCTCACGTCTAAGCGTGTCTGCAATGATGCAATATGAGCATCCTTAAGTATAACCTCTTGTTCTAGAACAATCACTCGTTTCTTCAAATCCACAACATCAACTTCTACATCTTCATCATCACTATCCACACCACTAAACTCAAAAGCGCGTTTTTCAGATCTTCGTGAGTGTTCTACAGCATCATCCTCAACACCACCTGTACCACTTCCACCCGCTCCAGATCCCTCAGCACCCACTGAACTACCGCCAAAATCCATCATTCGTAATACAGGGTCTGCTAGAATAGATACGACCGTGGAATGTGTAGCAATGTGAGTAGTTGTCGGTTCAGAAGAAATAGGAGTATCAACCATCTGAGCATCTGTCATAGATACAACAACTAAAGATAAAACAGGAGTAGATGTCACAAGTGTAGATTCTTTAGCAATACTAAAAACGTAGCTTCTGAATGGCTTTGTTCAATAATAGGCTCCGTCCACTGTCTCTTTATCAGAGGTACTTCGTCTTCTTCATCCTCTTCATCCTCTTCATCAGACTCAACCACACCGACAGGAACATCAACAGAGGGTATTACCAAAGGAGGATCACCTTGTCGTTCTTGAATTTCTTTCAGATGTGCAATTAGAGCCTCTAAGTTCTCTGAAGAAAGTTATGGCAAACTGGAGTCAGATTAGCATTAAACTCAGTAAGATCGTCTAAGAAAGCATGTTCCTCGTCTGTATCCGCATCAGTGACCAGATCTTCAATCTCAACCTATTTCTCTTTCGCAGGCACATCATGTTCTTCAGTAACAATAGCATTGACTGGTGTAGGAGCTGGGACATCCTGTCCGATCACCTCAACAAAATTTCCGAACTTCTTTAACGGAAAACGACCAACAAAAACATTCTTCGATGTCGAACGATTTTTCTTCATTGTGCTAAAGATATTCGGTCCCATTGGCTTCATATTTAGTAGATTCGCATCAGAAGCATCCTTGGCTAAGTCGGGATATCGAGCATCCAAAATCAACTGTACGAAGCGCGGATATAACAGAAACATCCTCTTCTTCGACTGCTCTAAAATCTTCTTCATATTTTCTAAAATATAACCTGAAAAGTTATATTTCCAGTCCATAATAAGAGCCACGATCGCGGTAAGTTTGGGTTTTATTCAGTTGGTCTGACCCTCCATTGTTCTCAGAAATGCACTGCATGAACATGTGCACCAGCAATCTTCAGTAAGCAGGAAACATTTTCTTGAGAAACGGTGGATATGAACCCTCATAACTCATCTCTGCAAGAATAGGCAACACTTTCTCCTCTGCGTACACAGTTGGATCACTTGTAGATCCGTAAACTGTAAAACCTCTCGAACGCAGGCTTCCTATGATCTCCTTATCCTGAATCTGAGAGCTAATGTACGGTCTCCCATCAGCTCCTCTTAGGTGGAATTGAGCTCTCTTCCAAAAGGTGTGCACCAGATCTCTATATATAACCGGTTGGCATGAAGCGCATACGCAATCTTGCATGCATTTAGATGTGCCATCATGGATTGGAACTCTTGGAAAAATTCTACTGGTGGATCCGATAGATATCCTGCTTGATTATGGAACTGTTCCTCCACCAACATGACTTCATAAAAAGCCTCTTCTATGATTTCTGTCAAAACAATAACCAGGTTAACTCAATTTTAATGCAGTTAACAGAAGTTAAGGGAGTTCATTAGGATAAAGGGTCAAGACGAATTGGATGGTTCAAACTGATTTCAAAGGTTCAATTATTAAAAGGTTCAAACCAGTTTGAGGGGTTCAATCACTTGGAAAGGTTCAAACCCTAGAATCTGGATTCACTAACAGATCAACAGTAATCCGGATGAACCTTTCATCAATCCGTATTAGCAAAGAGGTCAACAGTGATTCGGATTAATCATCAATCCGGATTAGCAAACAAGTCAATAGTATTTCAGATGAATCATCAATCCGGATGAAGGTTATCCAAGATGAAATTCGAGTTCATCAACTCGGTTGAATATCCATCCGGAATGAGATCCGAAATACAAGTTTCTTTGAAGCCAATCCGAAATGCTGTCTGAAATGCATGAAACTTGAATATTATCATTAGATTTCATAGTTTTTAGAGCATTATATACCTAATCCAGATGAAATTTGAGATAAGAATCTGAAATGAGAATGAACAGTGAGTTCAGAGATGATCAGAAAATATCATAGGATTTCGGAAAATTTTGTGAATAATCTGAAATGCATCTCTGATTCAGTTAAGTACTTTTCAAGAATGGGCTTGGGCCTAAAACCTTTTGGGGCTCAACTCAATCCGCAATCCATCATCCGAATTCCCAAGGATCCGGATTGGGCTTTTGTCAGGCCCAATCTGGAATAGTGACAATCTAGTGGGCCTATCCGGAAGATGCTTGAAAGCCCAATCCGGAACAGTAACTCGTGAACCATAAATGTTCAATTTTTAAGACTTTCAGAAATTCTATTGGATTGGCCCAACTTCGGAACTTAGAAGACCAACCCAATATCCCTTGACAGAAACCATCTAACCAAAAATCAGCAATTTGACTAACCAAGCCTCCAACCACCTTTTACCAACTACAAAAATAAGACATTTAAGCACAAACACAAACACAAATACAAACATAGACATAGCCTTGCTAAGGGATCAAATTGTTTCAAAAGTCGACTAAGGAGCATTTTTTTTAGTATGAGCTGGGTCAGACTAGTCTAAGCAATTGCCAATAAACTTGTCCATCTAAATCTAAAACTCAACCCTCGAGTTCTAGCTTTATGATACGCTTAAGGTAGTATTATACTATGATATCCGTGTGTCCCATACCATGACATACCCCTGCGATCAAGGTAAGCACAACAATTCATCATAGCAGGTGAGTATACTGAGATCATCCTTTATCTTTTACAACGTCAGACTATGGTGAACAGGTAAGCACTTTCGTACAGCAGAGTGACCAATAGTATCTGACGAGGGTTAGGCAAATACCTTATGTGGTACGTAGGAACTTATGGAATTTTCTCATGAAGAGATTTCCGTTCTTTTAGGTTTTGGCCCTTCTATTTTGGCTATTTTAAAAGATATCCTGACTGTGCCTAGGTCTGCATATAATCTGGATGCAACAGAAGGGCAACCATGATAGCCCCGGATGACTCAACAGTATAAAGACCCGAAATCTCCGACGTTGGCTATCTATCAACACAGGATTTAAGACCATGAAATCATACGCCTATAGTGTGTGACCCACTGAATATATAGTTCTTTATGTTTATATCATTTGGCTTACACTATCCGGTTGAGATTTAGACCTATCAACATATCACCTTCGATTCTAGTCTTTTCCCACTTCAACACCTTACATGTGTTAGTTAGACAATTTATCATGAAAAAGTATTTCATTTCACAATCATTGCAAAAGCTGTTTAAAAACAATTCTTTTGAATATTTCTCCCCCTAAATTTGTGCATATATATGAACAAATTTACGAAGCAAACAAAAATGGAAGAAAGACAATAAACTAAACAGAAAGGACAGAGGATGCTCAGTTAGAAAAACGGATCATTTTGAGAAGATCCACAAGCACTTGAAAACACGTGTTGCTAACGGGTTTCGTGAACAAATCCGCCACGTTTGCATCGGTGTAGATTTGTTCAAGTTTAACGAGACCCTTTTCCATAGCAATCACGGATAAAATGAACTTTGATATTTATGTGCTTGGTTTTGGAGTGAAAAACAGGGTTTTTAACGATTTGGATAGCGGCATCATTATCACAATAAATTGTTGTATTTAGGTAAGTCAAACCATAATCCGCAAGCTGGTGTTGCATCCATAAAACCTGGGAGCAGCAAGCAGATGCTGCGACATATTCTGCTTCCACAGTAGAGAGCGAGACTGTCTGCTGCTTCTTGCATTGCCACGAGATTAAGCGATCTCCTAAGAATTGACATCCAGCTGAAGTTGAGCGCATATCCCTATATGTACCTCCAAGATTACTGTCAGAGAAAGCATACAGTTCAAATTCAGAATTTTTAGGATACCAGAGGCCCAGTGATGGTGCCCCTTTGAGGTACCTAAAAATTCTTTTAACAGCATCTAAATGAGAGAGTTTAGGAGTAGCCTGATATCGAGCACACTGGCAAACGGCAAACATGATGTCTGGCCGACTTGCAGTGAGATACATGAGTGAACCAATCATAGATCGGTACATGGTCGGATTAACATGCGTTCCTTCAGCATCTTCATTTAGCAAAGGCCTTTCTGCAATAGGTGAAGCCGTAGGCTTTGAGTCTGTAAGCTTGAATTTTTAAGAACGTCATTGACATATTTTCCTTGATGAATCAAGATTCCTTGGGGCTCTGACGAACTTGAAGTCCCAAAAACATAGTCATCTCCCCCAGTGAGCTCATCTCACCTTTCTTCTTCATGATTTCTTCAAATTCCCGACACGGACCATCATTCATAGAACCATAAATGATATCATCAACATAAATTTGAACAAGAATAATGTCCTTGTCAACACGTTGATGAACAAAGTTTGATCAATGGTTCCCCGAGTATATCCATTAGCAAGCAAATGCTCTGTTAGAGTTGCGTACCATGCACGAGGCGCTTGATGCAACCCATACAAAGCTTTGTCCAATTTGTATGCATAGTCTGGCTTGTGCCATGCATATTTCCTCTTTCACCGTGCCATGGAGAAAAGCAGTCTTGACATCCATTTGATAAATGGTGAAATCCATGTAAGATGCATATGCCAAGAAAATGCGAATAGCCTCCAATCGAGCTACCGGTGCATAAACCTCATCGTAGTCCAATCCTTCAATCTGACGAAAACTCTGAACTGCTAGTCGAGCTTTATTCCGAACAATGACTCTAGTGTCATTCCTGTTTATTGCGAAATACCCAGCGAGTTCCAAGAGCACGTTTTCCTTGAGGAAGCTTCACCAATTGCCATACACCAAGCTTCTCAAATTGATTGAGTTCTTCATGCATAGCATCAACCCAGCCTGGTTCCTGCAATGCGACATCAATGCTTTTAGGTTCAATTTGTGAGATAAAGCAAGAGTAGAGACAAGTATTGATATCCTCTGATTGACTGCGGGTTCGAACGATAGCAGTAACTGGACCAATAACATTTTCAATTGGATGATCGCGTTGTAGACACTGTGGTATTGGCATAGCAGGGACAAGAAGATCCATTTGCAAGTTGGTAACACTCGGTGAAGCAGCTCCAGATGACTCTCCCTCATTAGTTGCACCAGTAGAGGGGTTGACTGATGAATCAACAGAATAGTCTGGCGGTGTAGGCTCAGGAAACAGAGATGAGCCTAAGACATCAGGAGGAGCATACCCTGCATTTGTCGTAGGAGGCTCTGTGTTTGTAGCCTCAATTTCAAGGGAATCATCCTGAGGAGTCTGGTCAGATGCCATTTCATTATGTTGCGATACTGGTGAAGGTGTAGATTGTCACACCCCGACCCGCAGCGGAATAAAAGTCGAGGCATAATTGGGTTATCACCAAAGCTCATGATGTTTACTAAAATGTTTCATATTTATTAAATTCAAATTTCAACTTAAATATCCAAATCAAAATTCATACAATTACAAGGAAATGAACCTATGTAAATAATCCAAAGCTTAAACTGGTTTTTTCTTCTGGGCCTTCCTATGTGTTTCTTGCCTCAGATGGATCACCTGTATCATGTGTAAAACGGGGGATATTTTGGGTCAACAAAAGTTGGCGAGTGAACCTTGATAAAACATTGTTATTAATTTCTTGTTTTATTTAATATGGAAAATTTGTGCAATAATCACATGTGAGCAAACATATATAAGTAAACAAACACAAACCACTTTGGATGAGTATATGATATGAATGATGATGAATGTGAGATCAAGGCTCAATCAAACGGAGCCGATCTTATGAGGCACCTGATGCTCAACCCGTCTCCAACGGGGATCTGATGGGACTAATGAAATGCGTGCACTGAAAATGATAAATCCAAACATATATATAATCCACACAACAATTGATACACATTTGATACACATTTGATCACGGATATGATGTATGCACAAGTGTTTAAATATAATAAAGAATTAAACGACACATGATACACCCCAAAACATGATTAAAACTGGGGAATTGGTAGAGATTCACTCACAATGGGTGCGTTCTTTGATGATGATGAAGGCGCACGAATTTATGATTCGATTGACGAGGGAAGAACTAACCTAGATAATAACAAAATGATTTGATAAATAAATAAATTTTGGTTGAGATTAATATTTTTAATTAGTGTTCTTAAATGGGATTTTTAGAATTATTTTTGTGAGTTTAAGGAAGTTTTCTAACCTTAATAATCTTATTTTTAAGTATTTTTAAATAATTTTCTAATTAAATAAATAACTAAAAAGAAATAAATAAAATAAAAAAATTGACTTTTGACCGTTGAGTGACCGGGTCTGACCGGTCAGACTGTGTTTTCTATGCGCTGAGTGAGGTTCGAACTCGGGACCTCTCGTATACGTGCACGCAGCTCTACCAACTGAGCTACGTGTCTAACCCGAAATAAACTCAGATTTAATTATATTTATATACTAACTAGAATATTTCAGAAATTAGTTATTTTAAAAAGGTTTTAAAATCTGCAGAACCGGTGCGTATAACCCGCGTCGAACCCGTGACCATTGCTTTGATTGGCACCCAGCCCAACCAACTGGGCTGGGTGTCTAACCCATTTAAATTAAGATTTATATTAAACTTAAGTACTATCTGAGGGGTGTTCTGTTAAACTTAAAAGAAATTTTTTTTTTGTTATTGCGGGAACCGGATACCACGAATCGAACTCGGGACTTGAACGTTATAATTGCACACAGTCCACCGCTGGACTGTGTGTCTAACCCGTTTAGTTTTCTGATTTTAATTATACTAATACTTATTTGCGACTTCATCTTCTTCGTTTATAAGAACACAGAACAGTGAAATCCGACTGTTCTGTTTAAATCGATCATCAAAACTTATAATTGGTTGGAATGAAATAGATAACGAAATTAAGGAATAGAATGTACCAAAACAGAGCGTTTACTTCAAATTTCCGGCAAGAGTCGTCGGCTCTGATTTGTGACTCTCGGCTGAGTGAATTGTTTGACAGTTTAGATCCTTGTGTTATGAAATTAAGTTACTGAGCAAGAGATATCAAGAGGGTTTAGTTGATTATATCGATCGTGAGACTTCGGATTTTCAGTGATATTCCGGTGAGTGTGGGTTTTTCCGGCGGCTTAGTCTGAGACAGATTCTGGTTGAATGATTAAAGTTAAGACATGCCGAATAATGGATTACAAACAAAAGAGTCGAGAATTTTACCGATTTGAAGTAAGCCTCGGTTTTCTGGTGAAAGTCCGGCGAATGCTAAATATCTCCGGTGACGTGTTTTGGGATGAATAAAGCTTCGGAAACGATTGTGGTTCTGAGCGAAAGGATTTCCAGAGTGTTCAAGTGGGTATTTATAGTGGAAACAGGCTGAATTGGGTTTGAATTGAGTCAAGGTTCGCGATTGAAGATTTCCGTCGGTTATGACGAAACTGACTTCCGGCAACGGTTATAACCGTCGTCGGGATTAAATTGTGCGTTTCAATCAAAAAGGATTTGGCCAAAATCGCGGATTGCCGGATTTTTCGGTGATTGCGAGTTCTGGCGCGCTGATGTCCGGTTTTGATTTTCTGGTTTTACCTTAAGTATTATTTGTTTCCTTGTTTATCACAAGTGAAGTGTGTGGCGGAGCGGTGTGTTGTGTGTTTGGGTTTGTGGGTGACCCGGGTTCGAAACCCGGCGTCTCCATTATTTTTTTAATCCACGATTTTTTTTGTTATTTAATAATTTTGGTTTAAAATTCATATATATATATATATATTATTTATGTATTGTTTAAAATTTATCCGAGCAATAAATGCGCAACGAAATTTATAACTGAGTATTTGATTAATAAACGAAGCGGGTTTGGAAACCCGTTTTTCGACGAATGTTACATAGATATAGCTTCATTAAATCCAGGTGGATCCACACTCAGCTGCTTTAAAGTCTCGTGCAGCTCTGCAGCATCGGCATCATCTTCGGGTGAGATGGGCATCGTTGGAAGTTCAGAAATTTTGCTTGTACCTGCAGACACATTAGAAGGGACATCAACATGCTTAAACAGAGTGGATTAATAACACAGCCAGTCAGGACCAATGCGTGTGTCCTTTGGATTCTCCTCCAGCTAACCCACATTGTAGGTTTCAACTACCATTTTCTTGATCTTATTATAGACACGATATGAAGTGGTTTTGGAATATCCAACAAAAAATGCATGGATCCCTGCATGATTCAAATTTCCCTTTAGCATCCATGAGCAGGAGAACACAAGGCATCCGAACTTGCGGAAATGCTTGACCGAAGGTTTGCGACCTTCAACCACTTCGTACGGTGTTTTCATGTGTCTGTTGTTGATCAGGGCATGATTCTGAATATAACAGGCGGTATTGATTGCTTCTCGCAGAAAATAAGAGGTAGCTCGGATTCAACCAACATAGTACGTGCAGCTTCAATCAATGTTCGATTTCTCCATTCTGCAACCCCATTTTGTTGTGGAGTTCTGGCTGCACTAAACTGTCGGTCAATACCCTTGGAGGAGCAGAAAGAATTTAAGGTAACATTCTTAAACTCTGTTCCATTATCACAACGAATAGCCTTCATGGTGGTGTATGTCTGGTTCTCCATAAGTGTGATGAACTATTTAACTAACTCAGCGGTTTCATTTTTTGTGCCAGAAAGAAAACCCACCCAGGTGAATCGTGACTAGTCATCAATAATGACCAGACAGTATGCCTTCCCGCCAATGCTCAGAACATCTGTCGGACCAAAAAGATCCATATGAAGCAAGTCTAAGACTTGAGACGTGGAAGGGGCGGTTTTAGATTTGTGCGGCTGTCGATGTTGTTTCCCACGTGCACATGATTCACACTTTTCAACCTGCATAAAATCACAAACTGGTAGATCTCTGACTAAACCACCTTTTGCAAGTAGATTTAAGTTCTTCATGTTGATGTGTCCGAGTCGACTATGCCATAGCATTGCATCATGCTCAGCTGTCGATGAGAATAAGCAAGCAAGCTTGTCAGAGGGAGCTTTGTTCATGTCGATGACATATGCATTTCCTTTTTTGCGCGACTTTTAGAAGAATCCAATCATCCGAATAATGGGGCCTGGTTTCAGTACATAACACCCTTTCAACATGAGTAGGAGATTGAGGAATGTCGTCTTGTTGAGCTGCAGTTGGAATGGTGGGATTGAACACCATGTTAGGATACTGAGCATGGTACTGTGTCTGAACTTAGGCAGCAGAAATCATAGTAGGAGTCTGAGATTGGAGACCGTAGACGTACTGGATATTCTGTGGTGTGGCAAGAGGACTGTACACCATGTTTGGGCTACCCGGTGTGTGAGAACTTCCTTGCCAAGGGCTATAAACCAGATTTTGTGAAATTAATGCTGCATTTTGCCTTGTAATGCCGGCCGCCATCCAACTACTCTGATGATTGATTCTCTCTGCTTATTATCGATCTCATAAGACTTAATAGCTGCTATCATTTATGTGAGAGTGACATCATTCAGATTTTTCATCTTCTTGATCATTCCAACATCAGCATCCCAACTCTTCGGTAATGAATTTAACAGCTGTCTGTTCATAGCACTGTTGTAAGAGTACTTTCAGCTGATATCATCTGAGAAACGAGCGTCACATATCTCCGGATCTGATTCTCAATGGTTTCCCCGTAAATGTGATTAAATGAGCTGAATTGTTGAATCAGCTAATTTACTCTGCTGGCCTTCATATCAGCATTTCCCTCATAAAGATTTTGCAATTCACTCCACACTTCTTTAGCGGTCTTGCAATTTCTGACTGCGATAGAAATGTCAGGTCAAAGAGCCATTGTTAACACAACTGAAGCCTTTTCATCTTCTGGAGTCCACAAGTGACTGGGCTTTGGAATCTTTGTATCTGGATCTTGATCGGTACTGTAAACAATCGTTCAAGGACCATTCATAATGCACCTCTATACCCCAGGCTCTTTGGCCTTGCAATACTGCTCGAATCTGAACTCCACTCATAGTACTCATCTCCATACAACAGACGAGGCACTTTAGTTGAAGTGCCAATCACTTGATCCAATTCCTGATGGAGGGCCAGAGACTGTGATTGCAGTGCAACCAAAGTGGCATTGGTCAAATCTTGAGCCGTCATGTAACTATTCATCATTGTTAACTTTATTAAAATTACCAAGTAAATTAAATTAAGTTAATTTTGAATCTTATAATTAATATTGATCTGAGTATGTGCCCAATAAAAAGTGTTCGAAATGAGTCCGAAATAGACAACTCCGAGATAGGCAGATCCAAAGTCAGTCCGAGATGGTTGAATCTGAGATGGTTGAATCTGAGATGGCCAAATCCAAAAACAACCCAAAATAGAAGAGTCCAAAATGATAATCCGGAAAGCAGTGTGTATCCGATATAAGAAATCCGGAATAATTTTGGTCTGGAATGAAAGAAAATCCAGAATGAAAGCTGGTCCGAAATGAATCCGGAATGAAGAAGAATCCGAAATGAGACTGGATCCGGAATGAACTTGATCTGAAGTGTAATCAGCCCGGAATCTAGTCTGTATCCGAATGTAACAGTAGTCCGAATTCCCTGCAACAAAAGTCCGAATTCCCTGCAACAGTAGTCAGAATTCCCTGCAATAGATAACCACCAACAGTGTTTTGTATCCGAAATAGTAGCAATTCGGATTGAACAGTAGTCCAAGATCAATCCGAGATGGATGATCTGCTTCGTGTTCTCCGGGATCTTCAACAGTAGCAAATCCGAAATCCTTGAAACTTCTTCATGTTCTTCGGAATCTGCAACAATATCAAATCCGAAATCTTCAAGCCTTCTTCGAGTTCTTCGGACAATAGCAATTCCGATCAAACACAGCAATCTTTAATTCTGAACAGCAATCTGGGTTGAACAACAACAACTCCACTTCCGATCAGCTCTTCAATATGCGATACCTGGAGCCTGTATTGTATAGCAGGCTCTGATACCAATTGTAAGTCCCGAAATCGGATCTAACAGGTATCGTAACCTAATCAATTGCGGAAATAAAGATTAGGAAGAAGAACAATCTCTTGAATCAAAACTAAATTAGCACTAATGTGTAAACCTTCACTTAAGCCCAAAAACTTTGAAGTTAAACTCCAGTTTATACCATATAGTACACATGTGTATTAAATGGTATAAAGTTATTGGTACACATCTGTATAATGTTTTCAAAGTAAAACCATTTTTTGGTAAATCTGACGTTGCATCTTTTTTTATAGAATTCCAATTTACAATATACAATACACATATGTGCAACCTTAATTTTCATAAATAGTTTTTTACCTCTTTTAATTAATTTTGCAGAATCAGTTGCGAGCAAAGTATACACATTCAATACATAATACACAAATGCAATCAACTTATTAATTTAAATTATTAATTTAAATTCCGTTATTAGTTCCACGTACTTTACAATCATGTGAACATGAAAAAATGTTTGTCCACAACATGTTAAATTTATCTTTACATGTTTCAACTTTATCACTGTTTGCATCATCGTTTGAAAATTGAATTGGGTCATCTATAGTATTACTAAATCTACCAACATTTAAACGTGCTATTCTTTCGCTCCCGGTACCTACGCGATTAAAACATAAATGGTTAACGGTAATGTAATACGAACGCATAATCCAGATATACAAATATTTTTTACACCTCTGATTTAAAAACTTACGTTTCCTCATTGCGACTGTACTTTGTAGCCACAAACCAAATCAAAATGCCACTGACCAAGTAACCAAATCATACGAAAGCACCATTAACGTTATAATGTATACACATTCAATACAAAATACACAAATGCAATGAACTTGGTATTACTGGACAATGGACAATCATATTAAATAAACCTTCACTTCTCTCAAAAATGTTAAAAGGTATCATAATAATTATTATCTAAGCATGAAACATTCAAACATGTTTCTAATTGCATACTATTTTGTCAACCTATTATACTTTGTACCAGATCACATAAACAGTCTTGTTCATCATTATTTACAAATAAAATACTTAAACCACGTTACACACATTGTCAAAACCAAAGAACACACATAAACTTATAAAATACACATGTATACCCCCAACAACTGAATTTATAATACACAAATGTAATCAACTGGGAATTGATGGACAGTGGACAATCCTATTAAATAAATATTAACTGCTCCAAAAATATAAAAGCTATCATAATAATTATTATATAAACATGAAACATTCTAACATGTTTCTAATTGCATACGATTTTGTCAACCAGTTATACTCTGTACCCGAACACAAAACACTTAAACCATGTTACACACATTGTCTAAACCCAAGAACAAACATAAACTTTCAAGATACACTTGTATACACCAACAATTGAATTTATAATAACAAACATTGATCACTTAGGGTTACATAGCACGAAAAAAAATAACTTGTTTACCTAATTTATGCTAATGAAGACAATTATACATTGTTTATTAACAGTTTCTTAGTAAACCCCCACAACCGAAAACCTAACACAATACACGACTGTTCAACGTTATAAGAAACATAAAATCAAAATGCATTAACCAAGACTAACTCAGAACAAACAACGAAATAGTTAACTAAATTGTAATAATTAAAAATACATAAACCATGATTATTAACAAACAGTTTTAAACCCCTAAACATTTATAAACTACCAAAATACACATGTGTACTACAACATATGAATGTAAACCCACGGTCGTCATTGTGCTTAATAAACAGATTAAAATCATCATTGTCATATACACAAAAAACTCATAAAATTACGACCATAACATAACAAACATTACACATGATTCTGCACAAACAACTACTAATCGATAATTTCCAAACCCTAGTTTCCGAATGTTTGTTCTTGTATGTCGGAAGCAAGCTAATAAACATACAACGATGACCGAAATCGTCACATAAACTACAACATCAACTACAATTACCTCTTATGCTGACGATTGAACTTAACAATGCGGACCAACCGTCCCACCAATCTACTGTGTACTTCTTACAATACGGGGAAACCAAGAGCGTAAGAAATTTGGGGGAAGAAATCGTTTGAAAGGAATACTTTTGGATACATGATTCTTGTAAACAATCTCAGCGATTTTGGAGGAGTGAAAAAGTGGCGGATTACTACGGCGACATTTCATGTTTCCTAATTTAAAATATTTTCCCCTTTTTAAAATTACATATCTACCCTTTTTTATTAAATTTAAAGTGTAAAAGATTTCTAATTAATTACAATCATGCCACTAATCAGAACTTAAGGATGATGAAAATCAATGGCCTAGATGAGTTAACACACTTCACTCTTATAAAGTTGTTCACTCTAGATCCTACCCTACCACACATTATATATGATGTTGCGTTGAAGATAATGGAGGCGTGTTACCTGTTATGTTAAAAGTTCCAATAGGATCTGGAAGGATTGACACCTCTTGAGCTCTTAAATGCTCAAACAATATTCAATAACATGCAAAAAACCATTCCCAATAATCAAATCAAGAGCGTTTAAAATAATATACAACATAGGCTGTTCATGGTCCGATTTAAACGGTTTTTATCAAACCGTAAGCTAAACCATTAGTTACGGTTTTTTATTTGATTATCAAAAACGGAAATCGAACCGTTGAAAACTAAAACCAAACCAAACCAAATCATACTAACAATTTGGTTCCGGTTTAGTATCACGGTTTGGGTTTATTGAGCCCTTATAAAATGTTTTATAAAATAGAAAAAGATGAACTAAGTAATTAACATAGGAAATGATGTATTGAACAAAAAAACTCCTAATTATTTAAGCAGCCATTACGATCCAAATGCATACAAATGATAGAAATTAGTTAGAATATATCATGTTTGCAACTCTTAATATTCATCGTAAAGCCTACTAGTGGTGCTCTCAAGTATCAATTAATCTAATATGAAAATCTATGTCCGCCAATATTTTTACGTGTTGATCACCATCTGCTCAAAATAAGGGCATCCTATCTAATGCTACACTTAGATTTTTAACCAAATATTTCTTTACCACTCACTATAATCATAGTTAATAGAAAAAAGGAAGATAGTAGATAATAACTATGATATAACCATAGCTCATTTTCATTAAGCCTAATATAAAATATATATAACCAAATATAAGCAATATAGAATATATAAAAAGAACTAAAATATGATTTAAAATTTAACGGTTCGGTCCGGTTTTACACGGGGGGTTTTTGGCGTAAACCATAAACCAAACTGTTAGATGCGGTTTGAAAATTTTGAAACTGTCTGACTAAAAGTTCCATCCGCAGAACCAAATCGGTGATTTTATGGTTTGAAACCAAACCATAAACACCCCTAATAAAACAATATATATATATCTATAATATATATACATATATATATATATATGAAAGATAAAACGAAAATCCACTTGAGTTGTGAAAACTTAAGAAAACCGTATGAAACATTTTTATTTTTTCTAAAAAATTAGAGGAATGTAACATTAATGTACTTGAATATTTTTATTAAAAAATATAAAAAGCGCCTACTTCTTTTTTTTAAATGTTCACAAATTGTATGTTATATCGTTTTTGGACATATATATTATGTAACATGCAATTCTTAACATTTTTTTAAAAAATAAACTACTCGGTGTTTTTTTGTGTTCCTTTTATAAAAAATGTTCAAATATATGTATGTTATATTTCCTATTTAAAAAAAATAAAAATATTACATGAGCTTTTTACAAGGTTTTTTGAGTTTTTTCAACTCAAGTGGATTTCCATTTTATCCTCCCCCTATATACATATGTGTGTGTGTGTGAGAGAGAAAGAGGGTTTATTGAGGAACACTAAAAAAGTAAGGAATCGGGTAATACTTTTAAAATTCAACTTCACATATTAAAAATTATTTTTTTCTAAATTTTTTGACGTTTTTCCTTATAAGCACATGTAAGAACATTTTTAATAAAAAAGTCAAAGACTAAAAAACAAAAATATTGTTTAAAAAACAGTTCAAAAATATATCTTATAAAATTAATTTAACATGTTAAAAATCAATTTTTATATTTTTTTCGGTGCTTTTTCTTATAAAATCGGTAGAAACTATTCTAATAAAAAAATCATTTTTGTAAAAAAATAAAATTTAAGCCTTTTTTGTAACTATTTTTTTATATTTTAGTTTTTGATTTTCTTTAAAAATGCTTCTACGTGTATTGACAAGGAAAAACGTCAAAATTTAAAAAAATGACTTTTAACATCTTAAGATACATTTTAAGAGTTTTCCCCAGCTTCTCACTTTTTTAGGGTTTCCCAATGACTCCATAATATATATATATATATATATATATATATATATATATATATATTATATATAATATATATATGTGTGTGTGTGTGTGTGTGTATATATATATATACGTATATATATACAGGAAGGATAAAACAAAAACCCATTTGAGTTGAGAAACCTTAAAAAACCTTTGTAAAAACCCCATGTAACATTTTTATTTTTTCTAAAAAAATAGGAAATGTAACATACATATATTTAAACATTTATATAAAGAAACAAAAAAAAAAACGCCGAGTAGTTTTTTTTTAACAAATATTAAAAATTTCATGTTACATAATATATATGTCCAAAAAAATTTAAGATACAAATTTTGAACATTTAAAAAAAACAAGTAGGCACTTTTTACATGTTTTTTTTTATAAAAATGTTCAACTACATTAGTGTTACATTCCCATATTTTTTTAGAAAAAAATAAAAATGTTACATAGGGATTTTTTGAGTTTTCTCAACTCAAGTGGATTTTCGTTTTATCTTTCACCTATATATATATATATATATATAGTGGAGGGTTCAAATGAGAAGAAAATTTTTGTAAGAATAACTTTAAAACCAATAGAAATTCTCCATTTACTTTATTTAATGTATGTATTTAGTGTTATGAAAAAGGGCATATAGGTAAATCTATAATTGCCATTAATTAGCTAATTAATTAAACTTGTAACTCATTTTTTTTAATATACTCTTTCAAGATAAAATAATTTACGGTGAAGGATAATTTTCGACATGCGTAGGATAAATTTTAGTATGTGTAGGATAAATTTTGAAATGTGTAGGGTAAATTTACATGTGTGTACGGTAAATTCCGGTAAGTGTAAGACATATGTAGGATAAATTTTGAAATGTGTAGGATAAATAGTTTTTACTTTATCAATGAGAGATAACATAATTAATGAGAGAAGTTATAAACTATTTAATGTTTTACCATTATACCCTTTCTTCTTTTTCTTCTCACATTATATTTCTTCTCAAATGAACATTCCCTTATATATATTGTGTAAAATAAAAACTACTTTTAGTTGTAAGAACCAAATGAACTAATCCCATTCTTTAATCTAGAAGAGATGTATGACTAAAATGTGATTTGTGTTATGAGATGTGGGGACCATAACCTTTTAATAAAAAAACCATTGCAAGTGATAAAATGGTAAATATGACATTTTTACACACCATACTTTTTGTAATAATTATGTTTGTGAGATTGTCCATCAAAACAAATCAAACCCATAAAATTGTTTTTTCATAAACAAACATCATTCAAAACTATAAATTTATATAACTTGTAAAAAATATATTAAAACATGTACATATATTTTTTTAAATGCAATTGCATTTTATACAACAAAAAAGTCACTAAATTTCCACTCGACAATAACAAATATACAAATTTACATTGACGTAAAATCACAAAAACATGTCTTGAAAAAAATAATTGCACGCAACTCGCCTTCATTTGTTGTTCGTTATCCTCGTTTTTGAACAGAAAAGCCCCCACATCTGCGAAAATCAAAGAAAAAACAGAGCATTTACATTCTACAAACGTGAAAACACCTTTTGAACGTATGTAAAACAAAGCGTTTACATACTCCACTATACGGAACAAAATTTTTACATTCGTCACCCGTTCGTAAAAACATTTTACAAACGCATGTAAAATAAACATTTTTTACAAACATGTGTAAAAAATATTTATGTGTGACGTTTAGAGGAGCTCGGGTGTGCGATTAGGGCGTAAAAAACATTTTTCTACCGCATGTAAAAAACATTTTTACTTTCTACACCCTGCGCAAAATTTGTTAAACATTCAGCGAACGTAAAAACATTTTTTCAAACACATATAAAAACTACAAATTTATAAACGTGAATTTTCAAACATTTTTAAAATTTTTTTAGGTGCCGCCGACATGTAAATTTTTTGTTTTTCCCCCATCCCTGGTTGTAAATTTTTTTTTGCCCCTATTAAAACATTTTAAACTTTTTTACATCCCGGTTGTAAATCTTTTTTACGCCCCGGTTGTAAAACAACGAAACTCTAAAAAAATTGAAAAATATATTAAATCATATTCATAACTTGAACTCATTTTACATATTTGTGATATAAAACATAATCTAAACAAAATCAATTAGCATAAAGAATGAATATTACGTAAATAGTTTTTTTTACGAGCGGTGTCAAGTATCAAACAAAAAAAATATTCGGACAGTGTCGAATGTTAAATTCACACGTAAATAATATTTTTCTGCGAGCGGTTTCAAGTGTCGGACATTTTTTATCATGTTATTTGGGGTCGAATGTCTATTTACGTGCGGTGTTGATGTTTTTACGGTACGGGGTTGAGTGTTAAAACAATTTTTCGGACGGTGTCGAATAGCTTTTTTAATATGATAAAAAAAAAGTTTTTTTTACGCCCCTGATCGCAGATAAGCATTACACATAAATCTATGTACATAAGTTTATAAAAAAATATTTTTACGTACGGTGTCGAATGTATATTAACAACACCAAATATTAATAATATTCTATTATTCATAACTTTTTGACATAAAATAAAGTTTACACAAATTATTATTATTATTATTATTATTATTATATTATATATACAATTAAGATAAGTCTTAGGAATAGTGTTTCGGATTTTTTTTCTTATAGTTTGGGCTTTTTTAATATCTTATTATTTTCGTCTTGTAGTAAAAGTGGTTTATATTTTCAGTCTCTGAGGTTTGTGCGTTTAACTTTTGGCCTTTTAAATTTGGTTGTTTCTTTTCCTTTAAGTTAAAGCATTCTTAGTATAAGTTCTAGTTTATCTATGTTTTATGTCACATGGTAGTATGAATTCACGTTTTTGTTTTACGACGTTTCTGGTTTAGTCGTCATTTGCTTAATACTTAGGATGGTTTTACGTCCCTCGCACCCACAACATGGGGGTTAAACACTAGTTTAAGACAGTAACAAGAATTTGAAATTTAAACTAATTAAGATAAAACATATCAAATTACGCGATGCAAAATTAACGACATACCTTTTCAAACGCCACAATGCAATTTGATCAATATACTGTCACGTGATCGACCCCCTAAAAAATGAACCCTAGCCGCCTAATACCACGTTGACGACGGGATCTCACGGGTCTAGAACGTCACAACTGACCTTATCTCTCGTTGACGACGGTATCTCTCATATCTAAAATGACTGAACCATAACACCACAACAACAACCTTAGGTTATGTCAAAACGACTATCGCATGATAATCAACAACTTAATAAAAGGGCTTCCAACCTACTCACAATAACACAATCACAACTCAATCATCCAAAATGCCCCATAAGAAACAATACTTCAAAAATATTACCGCAAGGCCTCAGTAAAGAATAGTTGGATGCTAACCATATAGTTTAGCAAAACCAATCTTAAAAAATATAAAAAAGAAGTAGTTGATTCAGTTTTATTATGATACTATAATATTATTGGGTTAAAGCGGTAAACATATCCCATTCAATTAATTAAGAATCACAAGTGCTTGATATAATTATAACAAAGCCGTGTGTAAATACTTTTTTTTTATAGAATGTCGAATATTAACTCACACGTAAACTTTTTTTACGTATGATGCTAAATATCAAAAAAAAAATTTTACTATAGTGTCTAATGTCAAAAAAATTTACGTACAATGTCGAATTTACAAAATATGAAAATTTATATTCACAAATGTAACTCGCTAAAACTAGCTTATCTCACTACAAAACCCAGATTTAGACATTCACCAAACCCTAAGTCCATGCCGAGATTTGTTTACACAAATGTAACTCGCCAAAAACTAGTATATCCCAGGTTGTTGACTTTTTTGACACTAAGGTAAAAAATACATCAAATTTTTTTCACCATGTATGTAAACACATATATACATACTTGTAAAAAGAAAATATTTTATACATATTTACACCTAAAAACTTAAAATCCTCACACAGCCCCCAACCCATGACAAAAGTTGTTTTTAAAAGTTATACCTTAGCACAACATGTCACCTCCGTTACATCCTTAAAGCACCAACAATCAATGAGAAAAAAAAAAGGAAAAAATAATGATAAAGCTTGTATACTCCGTAAAAAACAAGAATTAGCACATGTCCATGAGCTTAACATTACATCACACCACAATTTGGACATTACATCATACACAAGATTTACACTCACTTGATTTTGTGATTTCAGTAGGTAAAAACACACTTATGCACCCAAGGATTAATCGGATTAAAATTTCTCAGATCTACACATCTATGTCCGATGTGCGGCGGTGGGGTGGTGGTTACCCTTAACCACCGTCACCGTCAACGGCTTCTTCCTTCAAATCGGCGGCGGAGGGTTGGTGGTTACCGACAACCACCGTCTTTCAAATCGATGACCCAATACACAAGTTGTAGTCGTCATCTAACAACCTCCAACCGTTCTCACACAGCCACCAAATCGCCATAAAAAATGAATGACGACGTCGGTTTCTAATGTCCAGCTGGTTTCTAAACGAACGAACGATGAATCTGGATCTGAAATGAACATGGATCTGCATTGTTGGATCTGGCCGGATTCTAAACTCCAATGAATGTTCTAAACGGTGCCGGCCAGGACGATGGTTCTCTAACTCTGGTCGACGGAAACGGAAAAGACCGACCTTGTTCAGACTTTCTCTATCTCCATTTCTGTGTTGTTGGTTTAGAGAATGTGAATTGTTTTGTTTTTGTATGTAAACTTGAATTTAGATGAAGGGATAAGGATGTGTGTGTGAGAGGAGATTTGACAGTTAAATGACACTAGGAGTGGGGGAAAAGGAGATTACAAAAATACCCTCCTACAAAAATGTAGAAATTTATTAGCGCATGTGTCAACGTAGTATTGGTTTAGCAGGGTTTTTGGTTTTTATAATTGGTATTGGTTATTGCTTGAACCGAATCTTATATATGTATGTATGTATATGTGTATGTATGTATGTATGTGATGTTCTCATGATATGTATTTTACATAGGTTTTGCATAAAGCATCATCGGGTTTGAAAACATTTAACCAATTAAAACTTCTCTTGAAGAAGGCTTTACAAAAAACAAATTAACAAACAACTGAGCATCTTAGGATGACGTTACTATGAAAGTGACATTTAACAAACAATAAACTCTAACCTCTGCTAGACCTAAACACTATTACATTAAAATACAATATAAACTCTGATGATAACAAATGTTGAGATATCCTCTATTGGGCTTCATCTTTTGTTAGTCTTCAGCAGACTTTACTTCAATAGACTTTATCTTCATCAGAGGTTCTCATCAGCAAACCTTGGCTTCCAACAGATCTTAGCATTTAAACAGATCTTGTGAACAGTCTTTAGTCACAACAAAGTTTGGAGCATCAGATCTTTATTATAAAGGATAAGATGTTAGAAATTGTTTTGGCTTTTCAATCATCTATTCTTTTATAGGGTTCAATAGATCAAAAAATCTCAATTTCCACTTGCGGAGTTCTACCGCGAGGCGTGTGCACAAACCAGAATCTGAAACACTAGTACGTCGAACGACTCTACATGGTTTGATAATACGTTTTCCAAAATCGTTCATTTTAGATTTTATATCAATTACAAATATTTAGCAGAGTATTAGTTTTAAGTTTGAGCGGAAACATAAATAAGTAATGATGCGGGCGCCAACACAAACGCCAAAACAAATGAAAAATCCCAAAACAATATTAATAAATGAGACTCGATAAAGATGTCTTGTTCAATGCATGTGCGTGCACCTAGAGCTCCTAGCGTCCTGAGAAACATGTAAAGAAACAAGTGTCAACATTTAAGATGAGTGAGTTCACAGGTTTTCATAAATTCGTTTGTTCGGTTATAGTTTGTTCTCTCCGTTATTCCCAACCCGGGATAACGTATCAGTTCCATTATTCCAATCCCGGGAATAATAATAAGTTGTTGCTTCCAATATTCCCAACCCGGAATATTAAGTTGTTGTTTCCATTATCCCCAACCCGGGATAATAAGTTGATGTTTCCAATATTCCAAACCCGGAATATTAAGTTGCTCCGTAATTAAGTTCAATAATGTATATAGGTAGCTAGCCTAAAGTCATGTCACGTAAGAGTTCGCGATCGAAGCTGACTGTTGTGCCTCCGTTTTGCCAGGCCTATCACATGACCATGGCGGTGTTAGGCCAATTATTCACCCGTTGACCATACCAGGTCGGCTAGCGCGACTAGCTCGGATGGGGCTTGTCGGGCCCAGTAGTACTATTATAATTCCCCCGCTATTTAACCCAAATACTAACGATCCGAGGAGATTGTCGAGGACTTAAGTGATAAAGCTGCTTAGTGATCATAACATTACATTAACATTAACTTAGTTACCGTATAGTTATGTGACGTTAAATTCGTATAACGTAAAGAGATTGAGTTTGAGAGTGTATACATGTTTCTCCCCCTGTTGTTTAAAAACCGGATAAAGTTAGGGGCCGTGAACTCACCTTTATTTGCTCGGTTAGTGTAGCAAAGATGTTATAAGAGATGGGACCGCTAGTTGCGTCCTAACAAACCAATTAATTCCACGTCAGTGTGTAATCACACCAATACAATTTCCACACGCAATTTACTCACAAGGTGATACACACAAACAACATATTTAACACTCAAATATGCATGCAAGTATTCTCATGTGATCATGGTAAACAATCAACTTATCATGAACATATTCCAAATCCATGCAGCACTTTAATGCATACAATCACAAGTTATCAACTTTCTGCTTAACACTCAATTATTCAGCTGTCTTCTAGGATTTTTATAAAATAGTTCTATCATTCCAAAAATTCCCATATTTTTACAGTAGGTGACATTTATACCATAGAAATTTATATAATTTTTCCAAGTCCTAAATCTTTACCAATTAACCATAAATATTAATTCACTAAGCTGCAGTCAGATTTACCGCTTTCTGACTGCAGTCCACGGAAGAATTTATTTAAAAATCACTGATCGTCCGATTAACAAAATTCCAATTGGTGTTGCCCGGAAATTTCTATACCTAGTTGCTGTACAAAAATCATGACTCAACTCCCTACTGATTTTAAAATCTAGCTTGATAAACAACCAACAAAATTCCAGAACTTTCACAGCTTTAGCTACTGAACTTGTTTAGCCCTTTAAAAATATCAAACGACTTCAGAAAATTATGAATCCAGCGCCATTAGATTCCTTATTCAAATCTCTACGTTTTAGACATCAGAAAGTCCGTTTTTCGACAACTAACGACCGAGTTACAGCCAGATGAAATCGGCTGTAACTATTATTCAGCAGGCTGTTTTCTGCATATGTTTATCCTGAACTCGTATAACCCGTTCATGCGATTAACCTAAGCGATCTAGAACTGATTTCTAGTCCTAGATTAATACTAATAACCTATCCATGCAAACCCTAGTCAACATCTCTTGTTTTTATAAACCAATAAAGCTTATGATTTTCAGATTTCGAACAAACCTCACTTGCACACATTACTAGCAAATCGGCCATCATGACTTTTCATTCAAACATGTAATCCGAAGACAATACAATCAATTCATTCAAGCACTTATGATTTCCGCAAACATTTATACACAAGAACATAATCAAAACAGCCGATTATCTATTCAACATATAAGACCCGAAACAACTAATCAATTAATCATTCAAGCATACACATAATCCGAACATGATCTTGTAATCAGAGATAACCTCTAATCTTTTAATAACAATGTAAACGAACCGTGAATACGATGAGGGGAGATGGCGAGGGCTGCTGCTTGCTGAGACCGAGAGAAAGAAAGCTGATCTCGCGACCGAGACTGAAAAGGGACTGAAGGTAACCGGCTGTTAGCGACCGAGAGAGTGAACCAGCTGATTAGATCGAGATGATGAAGGAATGGAAGCTGTTTTGCGATCAATGGAGCATGAGGAAGCAGCCGACGGCTGTTTTGCTTGTTAGGGTTTTAGGAATTGTGAAGGAAGATGCATGTGAGTTGTATATATATAGGCGCAACAAGATGAGGATCACGGTTTTGGTTTGAGTCGCGGCCGAGGAACTAAAGTGAGTTAGTTTGGTTTGGACTTGATCTCGCGGTCAAGGAATAGGGTGGGTTCGGTTTGTGTTTGAACTAAATAAATCCGCGGTTTTGATCATGTGGCCGAGAGTGTTTTGGTTTAGGGTTTAGGTTTTGATGTTGTGGTTTCGGGTTTGATCTTGCGGCCGGATTGTTTTTAGTTTAAGGTTTAACTTTGATCTCGGTTTTGGGTTTGCGGTTTGGTTTGCGCACGGCCTATAACGGTTTGAGTTCTAAACTTGGTTAATTCCTAGAGTCACAAAGAATCGAGGTTGGTTCGTGTCGCGGTTCGGTTCGTGTACATATCTACAATAATTACTTTATAACTAAACAATCACACAAACACTCATCACGTATTCATTCCATGCACGTTTAATACTTAGCACATATATTATTCGACAAGTGTCACGTGTAACTTATCCGAAAAACCCGGGATATCACATTATCCCCATGTTGAAAGAATTTTCGTCCCGAAAATTGAGTAAACGCGGTTTAGCATGTAACGTACATGTTTAGAGTGCCACGCACAAAGAGTTAGTTCGTTAATGATGGTACGCAACGTTACAAGAAGTTCCCAAGTGTCATACACAAAGATTTCCAAGTGCCATGCACAAGAATTTAATCAACAATAGTACACGAAAGTATGAGAAGTTTCCAGGTTGTCACATCATCCCCATGTTGAAAGAATTTTCGTCCCGAAAATTTAGGTACTGGTATCGTTAGTTTGCTGCTCAGTTGCGAAGAGATGTGGGTATTTGCTTTTCATTTGGTCCTCTCTTTCCCACGTGAACTCCGGTCCACACTTAGAGTCCCAACGAACTTTAACGATTGGAATCTTGCTGTGCCTTCGAGTCTTGATCTCACGATCCATGATCTCAATAGGCTTTTCCACGAAGTGTAGTTGTTCATCCACTTGGATCTCATCCAATGGAATAACTAAAGTTTCATCTGATAGACACTTCTTCAGATTTGACACGTGAAATACGTTGTGAACTCCACTGAGTTCGGCAGGAAGGTCTAATTGGTATGCTACGGGTCCGATTCGTTTCAAGATTACAAATGGGCCTACGTACCGTGGGTTAAGTTTGCCCCGTTTTCCAAAGCGGATTACACCCTTCCAGGGTGACACCTTTAGTAGGACGCGATCGCCTGCTTGAAATTCGAGCGGTTTGCGTCGTTGATCAGTGTAGCTTTTCTGTCGATCTCGTGCCGCCGCCATGCGGTTTCTGATTTGTACAATCTTTTCAGTAGCCTCAAGTATTAGCTCAGGGCCCGTGAGTTGACTGTCACCGACTTCTGCCCAGCAGACCGGTGATCTACATTTACGACCGTATAATGCCTCAAACGGTGCTGCCGAGATACTCGTGTGATAGCTGTTGTAATATGAGAATTCTACTAGAGGCAGGTGAATTTCCCAATTATTTCCGAAGTCCACCACGCATGCCCTAAGCATGTCTTCCAAGGTCTGTATGGTCCTTTCACTTTGACCATCAGTCTGAGGGTGATAAGCTGTGCTCATATCTAAGCGTGTTCCCAACGCTTTCTGGAGTGACTGCCAGAAGTTTGACGTGAAGCGAGCATCTCTGTCTGAGATGATGGACGTTGGCACACCGTGCCGAGAAACTACTTCCTTAATGTAGATGCGAGTCAACTTCTCCATCTTATCTGTTTCTTTAATAGCTAGGAAGTGTGCGGACTTAGTTAAACGATCCACGATCACCCAGATGGTATCGTAACCACCCAAGGTTCGTGGGAGTTTAGTGATGAAATCCATTGAGATCTGATCCCATTTCCACACTGGGATCTCAGGTTGTTGGAGTAGCCCCGATGGCTTTTGATACTCCACCTTGACTTTCGCACAAGTCAAACATCTACTCACGTAGGTGGCTATATCGGCTTTCATGTTAGGCCACCAATACGCAGCTTTAAGGTCTTGATACATCTTATCCGAACCCGGATGGACAGAGTATCGAGATTTGTGAGCTTCATCCATGACTAGCTCTCTAAGGTTTCCGTAGAGAGGTACCCATATGCGATTCATGAAATACCGGGCTCCATTGGGCTTTACTTCCAATCGCGTTCCATTTTTCCCACTGATTCGGCTTTGATGTTTTCCTCCTTAACTGCTTCTAACTGGGCGTCGCGTATTTGATCGGGTAGCCCCGAATGAATAGTGAGTTGTAGTTCTCGTACACGACGAGGTTTCAAGTGTTCCTTCCTACTGAGGGCATCAGCTACCACGTTAGCTTTACCCGGGTGATACCGAATGGCACACTCATAATCGTTCAAGAGTTCGACCCAGCGACGCTGTCGCATGTTCAACTCCTTCTGATCAAAGATGTGTTGGAGGCTTTTGTGGTCAGTAAAGATTGTGCACTTTGTTCCATAGAGGTAGTGTCTCCAAATCTTAAGTGCAAACACCACTGCTCCCAATTCCAGGTCATGTGTCGTGTAGTTTTTCTCGTGAACTTTCAGCTGTCACGACGCATACGCGATGACCTTATCGCGTTGCATGAGTACGCATCCCAATCCCTGAATGGAAGCATCACAGTACACTACGAAGTCATCTGTCCCTTCCGGCAAGGACAGAATGGGTGCACTGCAAAGTTTCTGCTTCAGCAATTGAAACGCTGCTTCTTGTTTTTCACCCCAAGCATACTTGATGCCTTTCTGGGTGAGGGTAGTGAGCGGTTGTGCAATCTTTGAAAACCCCTCGATGAAGCGTCTGTAGTAACCAGCCAATCCTAAGAATTGGCGGATCTCCGTCGGTGTCTTAGGTGCTTCCCAGTTTTTAATGGCTTCAATCTTGGCAGGGTCTACATGGATACCCTTTTCATTCACGACGTGCCCGAGAAACTGAACTTCCCGGATCCAGAAATCACACTTCGAGAGCTTGGCATATAGCTTTTCCTGTTGAAGTAATCCTAGTAGTAATCGTAGATGCTCAGCATGCTCTTCTTCACTTTTTGAGTAGATGAGTATATCATCGATGAACACAATGACAAATTTGTCGAGGTATGGTTTACACACGCGGTTCATGAGGTCCATGAATACCGCAGGTGCGTTAGTAAGACCGAATGGCATGACCAAAAACTCGTAATGGCCATACCGAGTGCGAAATGCTGTCTTAGCGATATCCTCCTCCCTGACGCGTAGCTGGTGGTAACCAGACCGTAAATCAATCTTGGAGTAGTAGCTTGACCCTTGAAGTTGGTCGAAAAGATCGTCAATGCGAGGTAACGGGTATCGGTTCTTGACGGTAACCTTGTTGAGTTCCTTATAGTCGATGCACATGCGGAAAGTCACGTCCTTCTTCTTGACAAACAGGACTGGAGCTCCCCATGGCGAAACGCTTGGTCGGATAAATCCTTTTTCTAGCAGCTCTTGAAGTTGGGTAGACAGCTCCTGTAGCTCGGCTGGAGCTAGGCGGTATGGAGCCTTGGCGATAGGAGTTGCATTGCTTGCCAATTCGATTTCAAACTCCAATTGTCGATGTGGTGGAAGACCAGGTAGTTCTTCTGGGAATACATCGGAAAAATCACGGACGACAGGGATGTCTTCTATACGTTTCTCGTCCTTAGGCTGTTCGGTAATTAGTGCGAGTAAAGCGAAGGAATTCTTTTTCCGAAGATACTTCTGCGCTTGCATAAATGAGATAATGTTGGTGACGGCGCTTGCCTTGTCGCCTTGTACCGTCAGGATTTCGTCGTTCGTGAGTGGAATACGGATAGACTTTTCGAAGCAGAGAACTTCAGCCCGGACGTCGGATAGCCAGTCCATTCCGACTACCACGTCAAAACTACCCAGGGTAGTTGTCATCAGATCAATGGTAAAAGTGTGGCCCGCGAGTTTGAGTTGACAGCCGGATACGATTTGGGTCACATCTACCGATTTACCATTGGCTAATTCTATCACATAAGGGGTCTCTAATGGTTTAAGCGTGAGATTTAGGTTCTTCTTAAAAGACTCAGATATAAAACTCCTATCCGCACCCGTATCAAAAAGCACAGTAGCAAAATGTTCATTAAGGGGAAACTTACCGGTGACCACGTTCGTGTCGTTTCTGGCCTCTCCGCGGCCCAATGTAAATGCACGACCTTTGGCACCTCCTGTGCCACCGTTCCCATTATTGTTGTTATTATGGTTGTTGTGGTTATTGTGGTTGTTTCCACCATTATTGTTGTTGTTGCGCAACTGTGGGCAGTCTTTTCTGAAATGAGCAGTGCTACCACACTGATAGCATCCCCGGTTTATACCCTGCTGCTGACCCTGGGGCTGATTCTGATTTTGTCGGGACATGATTTCCCCACGACAATCCTTTGCTGCATGTCCCATCTTGCCACATCTTTGGCAGCGACTTCCGGCACAAGGGCCGTTATGGTGAAAATTGCAGCGATTGCACTGCGGCTTTCGACCTACATAGCCGCCTGCATTCTGGTTGTTGTTGTTGTTGTAGTTGTTGTTGTTGTTGGCGGAATGATTTTGATGACCCCGGTGGCTGTGTGTAATGATTGAACCGTTTCTGGTTCCCTTGCTGCGGATGTGATGACGAAGACTGTCGAACAGTGGAGTCTTCAAATTTTCTTTTGTTATCTGGGGCGACTTCGGTTGTACCCCGTGCTGGCAGTTTCTTCTGTTCCACCGCTTTATCGGTGAGTTTGTGAGCCAATCGGATTGCTTGATGTTCAGTTACAGGGTTACTAGACATCACCATACCCTGAATTTCCGGAACCAGACCCCCGAGATAGAACTCGAGTCTTTTCTCCACCGTGTTGGCCAAATCGGGACACAGAAATACCAAATCATGGTGTTTTGCGGTGTAAGCCTCAATTTCCGATCCCACCATCTTGTGGTTCCATAGAGCTTGCTCTAACTGTTGCACTCTGTCTCGTGGACAGTACTCCTCTTTAATCAGGGCCTTGAACTCAGTCCATGCCATTGCATTTGCAGCTAACACTCCACGTGTTTGGACTTGGGCATTCCACCATGTCAGTGCCCCATCTTCTAGTGTTGAGGCTGTGTATTTGACCTTGTTTGCCTCTAGGCAGTTGCACATTTCAAAAACGGATTCTGATTTTTCGATCCAGCGGACCAATCCAATGGGTCCTTCCGCCCCCGAGAATTTGCTAGGCTTTGCGTCAAGGAACATCTTATAGGGGTTAAAGCCCCCTCCTGCTGACAGAGAACAGGAAGTCAGCAAGGAATTTTACTAACCTCACTATTAGATTTTCACGTGAAAATTTAATAATGGTTACCTGCCGGCTGGTTCTGAACACCCGCTAAAGCTGCGTTCACATGCTCCTGAATCATGGCAGCTAGCTCTTCGGGCGTCAAGTTAAGGTTTCCACGTCTTCCAGTCGCCATTTAGATCTTCGAAACACAACACAAACACACCCTGATAAGTCTATATATCCAATATAGTTATCCTACTTCGTACTTTAATAATTATTAAGTTATGTCAACTCAATATGTTAAATAGTCAAAAGAAATACTTGATTAACTGAAATTTCAACGTCTTACAAAAGTGCAACCAATCATACGAATTCACTATAAAGTCTCAGGTTTAAATACAAGTGGGAAAATAATAAGCTGAAGGAAAACAAATAATATAAACGAGACGTGTCAGTCGTCTACGTCTCCATTCCCCAAGTCACTGTCATTGCCGTCATCCTGTGCGGCATTTCCAGCTTCCTCAGCTGGGTCCTCCTCCGGATCCTCTTCAGGATCCTCCTCTGGATCTTCCTCTGGATCCTCCCCTACCGGCACTGGAGGGGCCGGTGCTGGTTCAAGTGCCTGATTTTGCAGTTCCTGAATGTTCCAACTGTTTTCCAGGACTCTGTCCTCAAGCCAGTCAGCTCTTATCTGCTCAGCACGCAGATCTCTGGCTATGGTGTTACGAGCTACCTTACTCGTACGATGCTCTTCCTCGAGCGAGTCGGTCTTTTCTGTAAGGTGTCGGATCATCCATCCTTGTGCTAAGATGGTTTCCTGCATTCTTTCTAACTGTTTTTGTTGTGCATGCACTAGGATTCTAAGCATGTCAACTCCTATTTCTACAGGATTAACCGGTTCAACCGGTACAGCAATAGTTGGGCGTAACGACGACTCCTCCCCCAGAGCGAGCCTTTTCCTCGCTGCTGAGCGTGTCTCCACGCCATAAGGTGGTATGGGTTCCACCATTGGTGCCTTTCCTGGTGCCCTTGGTGGTGTAAGTCTGTCGGATGATGATGACGATGAGGATGATGACATTGCCTGTTAGGTCGTGTAGTTAGTTACGAGTTGTTTTCATTCCTTATTATGAAGGCATAATCTACCAAACACAGTTGTAGTATATTACATAACAAGATATAATAATTCGGTGCCAAACTAAGTCTAGTGTCGTGATATCAGCTATAGTTTAGGTCTACTTCTAATGCAAACCTGGTTCTCTATAGCTAGTGGCTCTGATACCAATCTGTCACACCCTCAATTTCCACTTGCGGAGTTCTACCGCGAGGCGTGTGCACAAACCAGAATCTGAAACACTAGTACGTCGAACGACTCTACATGGTTTGATAATACGTTTTCCAAAATCGTTCATTTTAGATTTTATATCAATTACCAATATTTAGCAGAGTATTAGTTTTAAGTTTGAGCGGAAGCATAAATAAGTAATGATGCGGGCGCCAACACAAACGCCAAAACAAATGAAAAATCCCAAAACAATATTAATAAATGAGACTCGATAAAGATGTCTTGTTCAATGCATGTGCGTGCACCTAGAGCTCCTAGCGTCCTGAGAAACATGTAAAGAAACAAGTGTCAACATTTAAGATGAGTGAGTTCACAGGTTTTCATAAATTCGTTTGTTCGGTTATAGTTTGTTCTCTCCGTTATCCCCAACCCGGGATAACGTATCAGTTCCATTATTCCAATCCCGGAATAATAATAAGTTGTTGCTTCCAATATTCCCAACCCAGAATATGAAGTTGTTGTTTCCATTATCCCCAACCCGGGATAATAAGTTGATGTTTCCAATATTCCAAACCCAGAATATTAAGTTGATCCGTAATTAAGTTCAATATTAATGTATATAGGTAGCTAGCCTAAAGTCATGTCACGTAAGAGTTCGCGATCGAAGCTGACTGTTGTGCCTCCGTTTTGCCAGGCCTATCACATGACCATGGCGGTGTTAGGCCAATTATTCACCCGTTGACCATACCAGGTCGGCTAGCGCGACTAGCTCGGATGGGGCTTGTCGGGCCCAGTAGTACTACTTATAATTCCCCCGCTGTTTAACCCAAATACTAACGATCCGAGGAGATTGTCGAGGACTTAAGTGATAAAGCTGCTTAGTGACCATAACATTACATTAACATTAACTTAGTTACCGTATAGTTATGTGACGTTAAATTCGTATAACGTAAAGAGATTGAGTTTGAGAGTGTATACATGTTTCTCCCCCTGTTGTTTAAAAACCGGATAAAGTTAGGGGCCGTGAACTCACCTTTACTTGCTTGGTTAGTGTAGCAAAGATGTTATAAGAGATGGGACCGCTAGTTGCGTCCTAACAAACCAATTAATTCCACGTCAGTGTGTAATCACACCAATACAATTTCCACACGCAATTTACTCACAAGGTGATACACACAAACAACATATTTAACACTCAAATATGCATGCAAGTATTCTCATGTGATCATGGTAAACAATCAACTTATCATGAACATATTCCAAATCCATGCAGCACTTTAATGCATACAATCAGAAGTTATCAACTTTCTGCTTAACACTCAATTATTCAGCTGTCTTCTAGGATTTTTATAAAATAGTTCTATCATTCCAAAAATTCCCATATTTTTACAGTAGGTGACATTTACACCATAGAAATTTATATAATTTTTCCAAGTCCTAAATCTTTACCAATTAACCATAAATATTAATTCACTAAGCTGCAGTCAGATTTACCGCTTTCTGACTGCAGTCCACGGAAGAATTTATTTAAAAATCACTGATCGTCCGATTAACAAAATTCCAATTGGTGTTGCCCGGAAATTTCTATACCTAGTTTCTGTACAAAAATCATGACTCAACTCCCTACTGATTTTAAAATCTAGCTTGATAAACAACCAACAAAATTCCAGAACTTTCATAGCTTTAGCTACTGAACTTGTTTAGCCCTTTAAAAATATCAAACGACTTCAGAAAATTATGAATCCAGCGCCATTAGATTCCTTATTCAAATCTCTACGTTTTAGACATCAGAAAATCCGTTTTTCGACAACTATCGACCGAGTTACAGCCAGATGAAATCGGCTGTAACTATTATTCAGCAGGCTGTTTTCTGCATATGTTTATCCTGAACTCGTATAACCCGTTCATGCGATTAACCTAAGCGATCTAGAACTGATTTCTAGTCCTAGATTAATACTAATAACCTATCCATGCAAACCTTAGTCAACATCTCTTGTTTTTATAAACCAATACAGCTTATGATTTTCAGATTTCGAACAAACCTCACTTGCACACATTACTAGCAAATCGGCCATCATGACTTTTCATTCAAACATGTAATCCGAAGACAATACAATCAATTCATTCAAGCACTTATGATTTCCGCAAACATTTATACACAAGAACATAATCAAAACAGCCGATTATCTATTCAACATATAAGACCCGAAACAACTAATCAATTAATCATTCAAGCATACACATAATCCGAACATGATCTTGTAATCAGAGATAACCTCTAATCTTTTAATAACAATGTAAACGAACCGTGAATACGATGAGGGGAGATGGCGAGGGCTGCTGCTTGCTGAGACCGAGAGAAAGAAAGCTGATCTCGCGACCGAGACTGAAAAGGGACTGAAGGTAACCGGCTGTTAGCGACCGAGAGAGTGAACCAGCTGATTAGATCGAGATGATGAAGGAATGGAAGCTGTTTTGCGATCAATGGAGCATGAGGAAGCAGCCGACGGCTGTTTTGCTTGTTAGGGTTTTAGGAATTGTGAAGGAAGATGCATGTGAGTTGTATATATAGGCGCAACAAGATGAGGATCACGGTTTTGGTTTGAGTCGCGGCCGAGGAACTAAAGTGAGTTAGTTTGGTTTGGACTTGATCTCGCGGTCAAGGAATAGGGTGGGTTCAGTTTGGGTTTGAACTAAATAAATCCGCGGTTTTGATCATGTGGCCGAGAGTGTTTTGGTTTAGGGTTTAGGTTTTGATGTTGTGGTTTCGGGTTTGATCTTGCGGCCGGATTGTTTTTAGTTTAAGGTTTAACTTTGATCTCGGTTTTGGGTTTGCGGTTTGGTTTGCGCACGGCCGATAATGGTTTGAGTTCTAAACTTGGTTAATTCTAGAGTCACAAAGAATCGAGGTTGGTTCGTGTCGCGGTTCGGTTCGTGTACATATCTACAATAATTACTTTATAACTAAACAATCACACAAACACTCATCACGTATTCATTCCATGCACGTTTAATACTTAGCACATATATTATTCGACAAGTGTCACGTGTAAGTTATCCGAAAAACCCGGATATCACATATCCCTGTTGAAGAATTTTCGTCCGAAATTGAGTAACGCGGTTAGCATGTACGTACTGTTTAGAGTGCCCACAAAGAGTTATTTCTTTAGTGATGGTACGCAACTTACAAGAAGTTCCAATTGTCATACACAAAGATTTCCAAAGTGCATGCACAAGAATTATCAACATAGTACACGAATATGAGAAGTTCCAGGTTGTCATCATCCCATGTGAAAGAATTTCGTCGAAAATTTAGGTACTGTATCGTAGTTGCGGTCAGTGCGAGGATGTGGTATTGCTTTCATTTCCTCTTCCAGTGAACTCGGTCCACGCTTAGATCCCAACGAACTTAACGATTGGAATCTTGCTGTGCCTTCGAGTCTGATCTCACGACCCATGATCTCATAGCTTTTCCACGAAGTGTAGTTGTTCATCCACTTGGATCTCATCCAATGGATAACTAAAGTTTCATCTGATTGACACTCTTCAGATTGACACGTGAAATACGTTGTGAACTCCACTGAGTTCGGCAGGAAGGTCTAATTGGTAGCTACGGGTCCAATTCGTTTCAAGATTACAAACGGACCTACGTACCGTGGGTTAGTTTGCCCCGTTTTCCAAAGCGGATTACACCCTTCCAGGGTGACACCTTTAGTAGGACGCGATCGCCTGCTTGAAATTCGAGCGGTTTGCGTCGTTGATCAGCGTAGCTTTTCTGTCGATCTCGTGCCGCCGCCATGCGGTTTCTGATGTGTACAATCTTTTCAGTAGCCTCAAGTATTAACTCAGGGCCCGTGAGTTGACTGTCACCGACTTCTGCCCACAGACCGGTGATCTACATTTACGACTGATAATGTGCCTCAAACGGTGCTGCCGAGATACTCGTGTGATAAGCTGTTGTTATATGAGAATTCACTAGAGGCAGGTGAATTTCCCAATTATTTCCGAAGTCCACCACGCATGCCCTAAGCATGTCTTCCAAGGTCTGTATGGTCCTTTCACTTTGACCATCAGTCTGAGGGTGATAAGCTGTGCTCATATCCAAGCGTGTTCCCAACGCTTTCTGGAGTGACTGCCAGAAGTTTGACGTGAAGCGAGCATCTCTGTCTGAGATGATGGACGTTGGCACACCGTGCCGAGAAACTACTTCCTTAATGTAGATGCGAGTCAACTTCTCCATCTTATCTGTTTCTTTAATAGCTAGGAAGTGTGCGGACTTAGTTAAACGATCCACGATTCACCCAGATGGTATCGCAACCACCCAAGTTCGGGGAGTTTAGTGATGAATCCATTGAGATCTGATCCCATTTCCACACTGGGATCTCAGGTTGTTGGAGTAGCCCCGATGGCTTTTGATACTCCACCTTGACTTTCGCACAAGTCAAACATTACTCACGTAGGTGGCTATATCGGCTTTCATGTTAGGCCACCAATACCAGCTTTAAGGTCTTGATACATCTTATCCGAACCGGATGGACAGAGTATCGGATTTGTGAGCTTCTCCATGACTAGCTCTCTAAGGTTTCCGTAGAGAGGTACCCATATGCGATTCATGAAATACCGGGCTCCATTGGGCTTTACTTCCCAATCGCGTTCCATTTTTCCCACCGATTCGGCTTGATGTTTTCCTCCTTAACTGCTTCTAACTGGGGTCGCGTATTTGATCGGGTAGCCCCGAATGAATAGTGAGTTGTAGTGCTCGTACACGACGAGGTTTCAAGTGTTCCTTCCTACTGAGGGCATCAGCTACCACGTTAGCTTTACCCGGGTGATACCGAATGGCACACTCATAATCGTTCAAGAGTTCGACCCAGCGACGCTGTCGCATGTTCAACTCCTTCTGATCAAAGATGTGTTGGAGGCTCTTGTGGTCTGTAAAGATTGTGCACTTCGTCCCATAGAGGTAGTGTCTCCAAATCTTAAGTGCAAACACTACTGCTCCCAATTCCAGGTCATGCGTGTGTGTAGTTTTTCTCGTGAACCTTCAGTTGCGGGACGCATACGCGATGACCTTATCGCGTTGCATGAGTACGCATCCCAACCCCTGAATGGAAGCATCACAATATACTACAAAGTCATCTGTCCCTTCCGGCAAGGACAGAATGGGTGCACTGCAAAGTTTCTGTTTCAGCAATTGAAATGCTGCTTCTTGCTTGTCACCCCAAGCATACTTGATGCCTTTCTGGTGAGGGTAGTAAGCGGTTGTGCGATCTTTGAAAATCCCTCGATGAAACGTCTGTA
Organism: Scalesia atractyloides; assembly: GCA_947069175.1. Lineage (NCBI taxonomy): Eukaryota > Viridiplantae > Streptophyta > Magnoliopsida > Asterales > Asteraceae > Scalesia > Scalesia atractyloides. Next base: position 45,569,115 of record CAMTDV010000022.1, read on the forward strand.
GTAACCAGCCAAACCAAAAATTGGCGGATCTCCGTCGGTGTCCTGGGTGCTTCCCAGTTTTTGATAGCTTCAATCATTGGCAGGGTCTACGTGGATACCCTTTTCATTCACGATATGCCCGAGAAACTGAACTTCCCGAATCCAGAAATCACACTTTGAAAGCTTGGCATATAGCTTCTCCTGTTGAAGTAATCCTAACAGTAATCGTAGATGTTCAGCATGTTCTTCTTCACTTTTGGAGTAGATGAGTATGTCATCGATGAACACAATGACAAACTTGTCGAGGTATGGTTTACACACGCGGTTCATGAGGTCCATGAACACCGCGGGTGCGTTGGTGAGACCGAAGGGCATGACCAAGAACTCATAATGGCCATACCGGGTACGAAATGCCGTCTTAGCGTATCCTCCTCCCTGACGCGTAGCTGATGGTAACCAGACCGTAAATCAATCTGGAGTATAGCTGACCTGAGTTGGTCGAAGAGATCGTCGATGCGAGGTAACGGGTATCAGTTCTTGACAGTAACCTTGTTGAGTTCCCTGTAGTCGATGCACATGCGGAAGGTCCCGTCCTTCTTCTTGACAAAAAGGACTGGAGCTCCCCATGGCGAAGCGCTTGGTCGGATAAATCCCTTTTCTAACAGCTCCTGAAGTTGGGTAGACAGCTCCTGCAGCTCGGCTGGAGCTAGGCGGTATGGAGCCTTGGCGATAGGAGTTGCATGGTTCGCCAATTCGATTTCAAACTCCAATTGTCGATGGGGTGGAAGACCAGGTAATTCCTCTGGGAATACATCGGAAAAATCACGGACGACAGGGATGTCTTCTATACGTTTCTCGTCCTTAGGCTGTTCGGTAACCAGTGCGAGTAAAGCGAAGGAGTTCTTCCTCCGAAGATACTTCTGCGCTTGCATGTAAGAGATGATGTTTGTGACGGTGCTTGCCTTATCGCCTTGTACCGTCAAGATTTCGTCGTTAGAGAGCGGAATACGGATAGATTTTTCGAAGCAGAGGACTTCAGCCCTGACGTCGGATAGCCAGTCCATTCCGACTACCACGTCAAAACTACCCAGGGTAGTTGTCATCAGATCAATGGTAAAGGTGTGACCCGCGAGTTTGAGTTGACAGCCGGATACTATTTGGGTCACATCTACAGAATTACCATCGGCTAATTCTATAACATAAGGGGTCTCTAATGGTTTAGGCGTGAGATTTAGGTTCTTCCTAAAAGATTCATATATAAAGCTCCTATCCGCACCCGTATCAAAAAGCACAGTAGCAAAATGTTCATTAAGGGGAAACTTACCGGTGACCACGTTCGAGTCGTTTCTGGCCTCTCCGCGGCCCAATGTAAATGCGCGACCTTTGGCACCTCCTGTGCCACCATTTCAATTGTTGTTGTTGTTATTGTTATTGTTGTTGTTATTGTGGTTGTGGTTGTTCCCACCATTGTTGTTGTTGTTACGCAGCTGTGGGCAGTCTCTTTTGAAGTGGGCAGTGCTACCACACTGATAGCATCCCCGATTAACACCCTGTTGTGGGCCTTGGGGTTGATTTTGGTTCTGTCGGGACATGATTTCCCCACGACAATCCTTTGCCGCATGTCCCATCTTGCCACATCGTTGGCAGCGATTTCCGGCACAAGGGCCGTTATGATGAAGATTACAGCGATTGCACTGACGGCTTTCGACCTACATAGCCGCTTGCGTTCTGATTGTTGTTGTTGTTGTTGGCGGGCTGATTTTGGTGACCCCGATGGCTGTTGTAATGATTGAACCGTTTCTGGTTCCCCTGTTGCGGCTGGGATGACGAAGACTGTCGAGCACACGAGTCTTCAAACTTTCTTTTATTGTCAGGGGCAACTTCAGTTGTACCCCGTGCTGGCAACTTCTTTTGTTCCACCGCCTTATCAGTGAGTTTGTGCGCCAATCGGATTGCTTGATGCTCAGTTGCAGGGTTACTTGACATTACCATACCCTGAATCTCCGGAACCAGACCCCCAAGATAGAACTCGAGTCTTTTCTCCACAGTGTTGGCCAGATCGGGACATAGAAATACCAAGTCATGATGTTTTGCTGTGTATGCCTCTATTTCAGATCCCACCATCTTGTGGTTCCATAAGGTTTGCTCCAACTGTTGCACTCTGTCTCGCGGACAGTACTCTTCTTTGATTAGGGCCTTAAACTCGGCCCAGGCCATAGCATTTGCAGCAATAAGTCCACACGTTTGGACTTGTGCATTCCACCAAGTTAGTGCCCCCTCTTCCAGTGTTGAGGCTGCGTACTTGACCTTGTTGGCCTCAGACAGTTGCACATTTCAAATACTGATTCTGATTTTTCGATCCAGCGGACCAGTCCAATGGGTCCTTCTGCCCCCGAGAATTTGCTTGGTTTCGCGTCGAGGAACATCTTGTAGGGGTTAAAACCCCCTCCTGCTGACAGAGAATAGGTAGTCAGCGAGGGATTCTACTAGCCCAACTATTAGATTTTCACATGAAAATTTAATAATGGTTACCTGCCGGTTGGTTCTGAACACCCGCTAGAGCTGCGTTCACGTGCTCTTGAATCATGGCAGCTAGTTCTTCGGGCGTCATGTTAAGGTTTCCACGTTGTCCAGTTGCCATTTAGGTCTTCGAAAAACAACACAAACACACCCCGATAAGTCTATATATCCAATATAGTTATCCTACTTCGTACTTAAATAGTTATCAAGTTATGTCAACTCAAATATAATAAATAGTCAAAAGAAATACTTGATTAAATGAAGTTTCAACGTCTTACAAAGTGTCAACCAAACACATGAATTCACTATAAAGTCTCAAGTTTAAACACAAGTGGGAAAATAAATAGACTGAAGGAAAGTAAATAAAATAAGCGAGACGTGTCAGTCGTCTACGTCTCCATCCCCCAGATCACTATCGTTGCCGTCATCCTGCGCGGCATTTCCAGCTTCTACAGCTGGATCCTCCTCCGATCTCCTCTGGATCCTCCTCTGGGTCCTCCTCTGGATCCTCTTCTGGATCCTCTTCAGGGTCCTCCTCTGGATCCTCTTCCGGATCCTCCTCTACCGGCACTGGAGGGGCCGGTGCTGGTGCAGGTGCTTGATTTTGCTCTAGCTCCTGAATGTTCCAACTATTTTCCAGGACTCTATCTTCGAGCCAGTCGGCTCTTATCTGCTCAGCACGCAGATCTCTGGCTAAGGTGTTACGAGCTATCTTACTCGTATGTTGCTCTTCCTCGAGCGAGTCGGTTTTACCTGTCAGTTGTCGGATCATCCATCCTTGTGCTAGGATGGTTTCCTGCATTCTTTCTAATTGTTCTTGTTGTTTCTGTATCATGTTTCTAAGTAGGTCATTTCCTACTTCTACAGAGTTAACCGGTTTGACCGGCACAGCGATGATTGGGCGTGATGACGACTCCTCCCCCAAAGCGAGCCTTTTCCTCGCAGCTGAGCGTGTTTCCACGCCATAAGATGGTAAGGGTTCCACCATAGGTGCCTTTCCTGGCGCTCTTGGTGGCGCAAGTTTGTCGGATGATGATGACGATGATGATGATGACATTGCCTGTTAGGTCGTGTAGTTAGTTACGAGTTGTTTTTCATTGCTTATTAAGAAGTCATAATCTACATAACACAGTTGTGGTACATCGCATAACAAGATATAACAGTTCGGTGCCAAACTACGTCTAGTGTCGTGTATTCAGCTATAGTTTAGGTCTACTTCTAATGCAAACCTGGTTCTCTATAGCTAGTGGCTCTGATACCAATCTGTCACACCCTCAATTTCCACTTGCGGAGTTTTACCGCGAGGCGTGTGAACAAACCAGAATCTGAAACACTAGTACGTCGAACGACTCTATATGATTTGATAATACGTTTTCCAAAAATCATTTGATTAACCAATCATCGTAGATTTTAGATTGTCTTAGTTAGTTACCAAAGTTTAGCGGAAGCATTAGTTTTTATGGTTGAGCGGAAGCATAAAATAAGTAGAGAAACGGGCGCCAACACAAACGCCAAAACCAAAGGAAAATCCAAAACAATGTTTGTAAATGAGACTCGATAAAATATATCTTGATCAATGCAAGTGAGTGCACCTAGAGCTCCTAGCGTCCTGAGAAACATGTAAAGAAACAAGTGTCAACATTAAAGATGAGTGAGTTCACAGGTTTTCATAAATTCGTTTGTTCGGTTATGAGTTTGTTTCCCCCCGTTATCCCTAACCCGAGATAACGATTTAGTTCCATTATTCCAACCCGGAATAATACCGATAGTTCCATTATTCCTTAACCAGAATAATAATGATGTTGGTTCCATTATTCCAAACCCGGAATAATAAGTTGTTGTTTCCATTATCCTCAACCCGGATAATATAGTTGTTGTTTCCATTATCCTCAACCCGGGATAATATAGTTGATTCGTAATTAAGTTCAATGTTAACATATATAGGTAGCTAGCCTAAAGTTATGTCACGTAAGTGTTCGCGATCGAAGCTGACTGTTGTGCCTCCGTGTTTCCAGGCCTATCACTGACCATGGCGAAGTTAGGCCAAATTATTCACCCGTTGACCATACCCGGTCGGCTAGCGCGACTAGCTCGGATGGGGCTTGTTGGGCCCAGTAGTACTACTTATAATTCCCCCGCTATTAAAACCCAATACTAACGATCCGAGAGATTGACGAGGACTTAAGTGATATAGCTGCTTAGTGACCATAACATTACATTAACATCAACTTAGTTACCGAATAGTTATGTGACGTTAATTTCGTATAACGTAAAGAGATTGAGTTTGAAGAGTGTATACATGTTTCTCCCCTGTTGTTTAAAAACCGGATAAAGTTAGGGGCCGTGAACTCACCTTTTGTTGCTCGGTTAGTGTAGCAAAGAAGTCGTAAAGGATGGGACCGCTAATTGCGTCCTAGCAAACCAATTGATTTCAAGTCAGTGTGTGAACACACCAATACAAATTCTACACTTAATTTACGCACAAAGTGATACACACAAACAAAATACCTAACACTCAAACATGCATGCAAGTATCCTCATGTGATCATAGTAATCAAAACAATTTATCATGAACATAATCCAATCCATGTGACACTTTGGTGCACACAATCACAAGTTATCAAATTTCAGCTTACATACTCATAATTCAACTGTTTTCTAGAATTTTTATAAAATAGTTCCAACGTTCCAAAAATTCCAATTATTTTACAGCTGGTGACATTTATACTGTAGAAATTTCTATAAATTTTCCAAGTCCTAAATCTTTACCAATTAACCATAAATATTAATATACTAGGCTGCAGTCAGATTCGTCGCTTTCTGACTGCAGTCCACGGAAGAATTTATTTAAAAATCACTGATCGTTCAATTAACAAAATTCCAGTGGGAGTTGCCCGGAAATTTCCATACCTAGTTGCTGTACAAATTTCATGATTCGACTCCCTACTGATTATAAAATCCAACTCGATAAACAACTAACAAAATTTCAGGATTTTCTCAGCTTTAGTTACTGAACTTATTTGGCCACTTAAAAATATCAAACGACTGAAAAATATGAATCCAGCGCCATTAGATTCGTTATTCAAATCTCTACGTTTTAGACTTCAGAAAATCCGTTTTTCGACAACTAATGACCGAGTTACAGCCAGATGAAGTCGGCTGTAACTATTACTCAGCAACCTGTTTCAGCATTTTGTTACCACTAATTCGCATAAACCGTCAATATAATGAACCTAAGCGATCAAGAACTAATTTTTCTAATCATAGATCAATACATATAACATATCCATGCAAACCCTAATCAACATCTCTAGTTTTTTATAAACAAATACAGCCTATGATTTCAGATTTTCAAACAAACATCCAACTTTCAATCTAGCATTAACAATCCGAAAACAACACAATCACTTCATTCAAACACATATATCCAAATATGATCTTGTAACAAATGATAAATTCTAATCTTTAATGATAAGGTAAACGAACCGTGAGTGAGATGAGGAACCGATGATCAAAGATACTTGCGACCGAGAAGATCCGTAACCGAGAAAGAAGCGTTGTTCGCGACCGGGAAGAAGAGTGGGCTGTTTGTGATCGAGGAAGTGAACGAAGGGGCTGATCTCGCGACCGAATGGAATGTAACAAGGCTGATCACGATCGATATGATGAAGGAAGAAGCTGCCGTCGGTTGCTAGGGTTTTGTGTTGTGAAGGAAGCATGCATGGTTAGTATATATAGGCGCAAGATGAAGGGTTACGGTTTGGGTTTGATCTCGCGGCCGAAGGCTTGGGTTTAAGGTTTGGGTTGCACGCAATGGGTTTGCGGTTTGGGTTGCACGCAATGGGTTGCACACGGCCGAGAGTGGTTTGGGTTGTTTCGGTTTGGGTTGTTTGCTTGCGACATGGTTTGGGTTTAAAACTTGGTTCACTCCTAGAGTCACAAGGAATCGAGGTTGGTTCGTGTCGCGGTTCGGTTCGTGTACATATTTACCATAATTATTTTATAACTAAAATAATCACATAATCGCACATCACGTATTCACTAACTCGTACACGTTTAATACGTAGCATATAATTTATTCGACAAGTATTGCGTTTAAGTTATCCGAAAAACCGGGATGTCACAAATATCAGCTTGAGTGTCTTTATACCTGGCCTCAACCATATTTCTGATTAGCTTCATATGGGTTTCATGATGTATGTCAGTCAAATTTGTTTGAGCTAAAATGATTGGTTGCACAGATTTCAAGAGCTCATTAGACATTTGCTGTGGAGAGGGTTGACTTTGAGAGTTTTGTAACATTTTCTTCATAATCTATTTTATCTCATCAATTGATGATTCCATAGAAGTCACTCTATCCGTCAATTCTCTATATCTCAGTTCATCACCTAATTTAATAGGTTCATTTGAACTCCTACTGGATCATCAACAGGAGTAAACTCTATGTCATCAGATCTAAATGCCCCTTTTTCTTGGTGGACTTCCAACTGGAACAGAGGTTACAGTTGTAGCCTCAACAGTTATTGCCTTCAAGGAAGTTTTATTAATGAAACCACTGTCCAATTGGGAAACAGTTGTTTCACCCATTGTAGTGGCTGCTTCACTTGAAGTACCACCAAGAGTTACTTGTAACTCATGGGGTTGTGCCTCCTCAACTTTTTCTAGGTCAGCAATGAGATGTGTCTCAGACTCAGTCACATGTGGGGGTGTACTCTCATGAACAGGTGATTGAGAGGAACTAATTTGTGTCTGAATTATCTCAATTGCATGAAACAGAGGTATAATAGTGGATGGAGTTAGGGAGATAGTTGTGGTGTAGAAAGCTACATTGCCCTAGGAGAGGGGCTGGAGATCAGATTTTCAAGTGAAATATCTACCTCAGATTATGGTGTCCATGTGCTTACAACCTGTTCCATTTGTGAGGAAGCAGGAGGAGTTTGGCTTTTTGGTGGAGATCCTTCCAACTATTGTGAGGAAGTAACAATAGTGGTTTTCAGGTGGCTTTTGTGATACCACAAAGTTATCCTCTGGATCTCATCTTCCAAAGGTACCTTTTTATGAATTTTGGTTTTAGTGGGCCTTTTGGATTTGGATGGTTTCTTTTTGGATTTTTCTGGCGTGCGTTTCACAACACTGGTTGTGGTGTCATGATCACCAGGAGCAGTAGGCTCCGCAACAGAAGTTTGAGCTTGAGATGTGGACTCATCCAAAATTTTCTCATCCCCCTTTTCTTTTATTTTAGAAACCTTTAACTCCATATTTCTTATTCTAGTAAAAGTTTCAGTTGTAAGACTCTTTATCTCAAAAACAACTCCTTGTTTAAATTTTTTTTCTAGAAGTTGTTTTTGTAGATAATAGCTCAAAAGTGCCAATGAGGTAGTGGTGGAGTGGTTGGGGAAAAACTTGGTGTTCTTTGTGACCCAGGTTCGACTCCCGCTCTCCCCATTATTTTCAACGACATCCAAGTGAAGGGTGAATACGGGTGGCTCTGGTTCATCTTGGATGGGAGGCGAGGTTTTACCGATTATTCCACTGTCGTGCCTTTGGGCGGGTGGAGGTCGGGTTTTCGCGCATCTAGGAGAGCCAAGGGGCTGGCGGCGGTCGAGTAGTCAACCTTGGCCACAACGCCCGGTGTCACGGTGGTTGGCACGTCGTTCATTGCTGTTAAAAAAAGGCTCAAAAATCTAGGATACAAAAGAAAAGCTTTATTTTTTGATATTTTATTATAATTTGCCACCAAGTCCATAAACAACACCTATAATAGATTGAAATCAGATTTTGTCAAAATAGCATATCCCATAAATTGAATATTTTGTGGAATCTCATTGAATGATGTGGTCTTTGCTGAAAGACATGTGAGCAGAGTATGGACAAAGTATCTCATTTCAACGGGAAGGTTTGGTTTGTAAATGGTAAAACCAGTTAATTGACCCTCATACCACGTTGTATAAACTCCGCATGTAATTCTTTCTTGCCAAAAGAGGTTTTACCTTCTAAGTCATTTAGACCAAAGGTTGTGGAAATTAAAGGTGGGAAATTTGGACAAGGTTTCCCTGACCTTGGAAGTGATAGCATATGGCTTCTTCTTTTGGGATTCGACTTTAGAATTGCCCAGAACTTTCAGAGTGTATCCATATAAATTGGTGCGTTTGCAAGCATGATGTCTTTGTATTTTGAGGTTGTGAGGACATCAATTATTGGATGGAATGAAGTATTATTGTCAGTTTCTCGAATGTGTTGAGGTAGTTATGTGGGAGTTTGATGTTAAGAGCCATGATTGTAGATGAAAGTGAAGAGTAATGAAGAAGATAAGAGAAATGAAAACTGCTTTTGAGAATTTTGAATTCGAGACGGCAAGTAAAAGCTCTGTTTGGATAGAACAATGATATATAAAGGGAAAAAGTGAATGTTGACATGTTGTTTGTTTCAATGATCTGATGGCTAACATCTGTCCACGTGTAACCTCTGATGGATAATGGATGACTGTTGGTAGGGAAACCGCTATTGGAAACCAGTAGTGGTTGGGAACAGTGGTCATGAACAGTGGTGATTTTACTCTATCAGAGGATAGATATCAGTGGTTAGAGCAAAAATTGTGGATTAAGCCCAAAAGTGGATGTGAACAGTGATCAGTGAGAACTGAGGATACACTTGAAGAGTGGGATAATTGTAAGCCAAAACAGAGGTTTTAAGAAAATGTGTTTTTAAACAGACTTTTATGATTATTGAAAATTTTTCAATTTTAGCTATTTTTAAGGATGGAGTTTTTTATTTTTCTGAACACATTTTAATGCTTTTTATTCATGGAAAACAAAAATTTTGCTTTTAATCCATGTTAAGCATGCCAATCATAGAGATCAAGCTTTCAAAGGTAGATGTATCTAAAGCTTTTGTTAGAACATCTACCAGCTGATCCTTCGTTGGAACATGATACAGAGAAATCAAACCTTTTCATAGCAATCCATCACAAAGTGATGTCTGATGTCAATGTGCTTGGTTGTGGAATGTGAGACTGGATTTTTAATGATGTTTTCAGCTGCTTGACTATCCGACATGAGAGGAGTCTTTAGAGGAATTACACCAAAATCCAGCAATTAATTCTGAAGCCATAGGAGTTGAGTAGTGGAACTTGTAGCAGCACTGTACTCAGCCTCAGCTGTTGATGTTGAAACAGCAGCTTGCTTTGCCAAAAAAACTAAGCAATTGCCTAGAAACTGATAACCTCCTAAAGTTGATTTCCTTGTGGCATGGCATCCAGCAAAGTCACTATCTGAGTAACCTGAAAGCTCAATATTCCCATTAGCAGGATACCAGATACCAAGTGTGGGAGCACCTTTTATTATCTGAATATCCTTTTCACAGCAATAAGTTTTGACTTCCTAGGTGCTGACTGGGATCTGGCACAGACCCATGTAGCAAACATGATATTTGGCCTAGATGCAGTTAAGTACAATAAAGACCTATTCATGCTTCTATAAAGAGTTTGATCAACCAAGTCATCTTTGTCATAAATAGTGACCAGCTTTGATGTAGCCATGGGTGTACTACATGGTTTACAATCATTCATATCAAATTTGGCAAGTAGTTCTTTGACATACTTACTTTGAATGAAAGTACCATTTTGCAATTACTTAACTTGGAGACAAAGAAAGCATTAGAGTTCACCCATAGCACTCATTTCAAACTTGGAGGGGTATGGTCCCAAAAACCCTGTGCCTGCGCTAGGAACTATACCCTCAATGATCACATACTAAAAGAATAACCTTGTGCGCAATGTACAACGGTGCACCATTCTTGAAACCAACAAGTTGCCTAACAACCTTGCGCGTAATGTGCAATGGTATTGCAACCTTGATACATACAGGTCACACAATGAACCTGGCGCACACTGCGCAACAGCAAGTTAGACTGACACTAGAAGGTCGCACAACAAACCTTGCGTACTTGGCGCAACGGCAAGTTAGACCTAGAAGCAGGCCCCTTGACCCTACGCGGATCAAACAACCCTCTAGCCGCGAAGGCCTAAACCTTGCACAAGGACAAGACAAACATGAGAGCAACTCATAGTCTTGAGAACAAAAGGACTTAACCCCTACAACTCTGCGCTGGCCAGAAAGCACTAAAAGCCACGCGAAAGGGAAAAGCGCAAAGAGGCGTTGACTACATACAAGGGTACAAAGTGGCAAAGCTGTAACCCAAAGGGCGATCGGTAGGTTGTGTCAAACTGCGTCGCATGAACAGTATTGTAGATGACAGACTGTATACCAACCAAACTCATGCCAGCGACTGTCACACATTCTCCACTTTCGGCTGATGACATGTCTGACACCAGGGATAACTGCCATGACACGTGGCTTCATTCAACATTCGACAAAGCACACTTCCTACCAGAGATCATTAATGATCGATGCAGAGGAGACAGAACGGATATCCCTAGTCGTCTGGGCTGGGCCCAAGGCCCATCAGCCCATCTTCTAAACACACCTATCTTCGGCTATAAAATAAGGGTTACACCATGAGGTAAAACACATGCTTTCTAGTTCACTCGCCAATTACTACTTGCAATACCCAATACTTATTCTCACGCCGGAGTGTGGTCACGGAGAAAACCCTCCCCCTTTCTCCCGTGACATGGCTAACAGCGTTGCTAGTTTTGCAGATTAGCTTGAAGTAAGATCACCTAGAAGAGCGAACAAGAGACAACCTTTCATGCAGAAATATTGAGCTTAACCCAGATATCCCTGGATATTCCTTGTGGTTACCTAGTGTTTCTTCATTGGCGCCATCAACTCTTACTCACTCTTACATCCGTTTTCTCGTTTCGTTTTTATTCAAATCTCACTTTTAAAATGGCTGATTTTTCATCAAACACACCATGAGGTCCCCGGGCTGAGGGCAAGAACCCGGTTCATGCCCCTCGACCCGGACGACATGTGGAAGAAAGTTCTTCAGAAATGCTGTGTCATCACGACTCAGGTCGTGTGAACATCCCGGTAACCCCCGGAGTTCAAATGGATACCCCCTTCGTACCAATCACATCGGTCTTACTCCCGGGTGAGAATCCGATGTCTTGGTACATCAAATCTCAAACAGCCTTGAATGCCGTCTACGCGCAACTCTGCGCGCAAACAAACGAATTCGCTGTGCTGGTGCAGCCACCAACACTCATGTGCATGCTTCACCTGCACCACGAGTACTCAATTATGACTTGCCGGCTGGAGCGAGTATCCCATCACACATCCGTACTAAGGAGATGGAGTATTCTCAGTCGCTGCCTATACACGAGTCTCACACTCATAGGCGAGCCTCCATCCACTCACAGCTGGGTTCGCGTCCTCTAGAGGGGCGGGACACCCAGCGTGAGGAGGATAGAACATATGGCGAGGGTGATAGCGCTAGTGTGTTTCACCGGCTACCAAAAGATCATGCTGCTTACAAGTCTATGCCACGAGCTGTTTACAACCCGGAGGCAGAGTACAATATAACCTGATCTACAGGCTGGCTGAAGCAGCCGAACACTCAAAGTTCATCAAGGAGATCGCGCTCACACCACTGGAGCGTGCGAAACTTCCCTCCAACATGGGAAAGTACAATGGGTTGACAGACCTAGATGATCACCTGCGCTATTCACCGGCGCAAGACTAATTGGAGGCTGGACGCTGCCCATGTGGTGTCACTTGTTTGTTCAAACTCTCACAGGCGCCGCACGCCTATGGTTTGACAACTTACCCACGGGTAAGCTTGCGTCATGGAACGACCTCAAAGACAAATTCCTGACGCATTTCAGCCAGCAACGGCGGTACATTAGAGATTCCTCTGACGTCATGAATATCTGGCAGCGTATGATGAAAGCCTCGAAGATTTCATCACCTGCTACAATAAAGAGGTGCTGGAGATTGGAGACGTGCACGGAGACTTGATTCATGCACAATTCAAGTATGATGTCCACTGCGACGAGATGATCAAAGTCTTCTCAGGAACTACTGGCCTGCCAAAAAGCTAGAAGAAATTCATGGCGGCAGCAAAGGTCTAGGCGCAGATGGAGCGCAACCTAAATAACAGCAGACCTCCCCTACCGCAATACCGCCCCCAAGACATGAGCAAAAGTTTTGGGAAAAAGAATAAGAGTTGGAGGGAGCCTAGCCAGAACCTTCCCTACTCACCGGTCGACGCACATGCGATCATAAATAAGATTGCCACCCAGAGAGCAATCAAGCAAGATAACCGCGATCGTCAGTGGACACCACTGACGAAAACGCCGGCGGAAGCTCAGCAAGGAAGATCACCAATTCAAATAGCCACCTCCGATGCGCAACAAAAAAGGTCAAGACCCCAACCTTTTTTGCGATTTTCATAAAGATACGAGGCATACAACCGACAACTGCATCTCCTTGCGCATGGAGAACGAAAGGCGCTGAAAAGTGGGAAGCTCACCCGCTTACTTCAAAATGTGCACAAGGAGGTGCGCCAAATTACCCGAGGCGGAGAAGGCCCGAGTACCAAGAATATGAAGACATCTGTTCATATGATCCAAGGTGGCCCGTCGTGCAAGCGCGGCCATCAGAAGAGCTATATCCCTCACTAGCGCGAGCAATAGGTCATCTTCCCCGTAGTTCCCGGGGGCCTGCAAGAGGACCGTCCGGTCGTGATAACTGGCATCTTTGGCCATTATAGCACCGATTACATGTTCATAGACCCGGGAAGCTCTATGGACATCATATATGAACAGTGCTTCCAACAGTTGGACCTAGAAGACAAGGAGCGCTTGGAGCCGGTTGACTTCCCACTAACTGGTTTCTACAATGAAGCTGTCTTTCCACTAGGTCAAACCTCATTTTCGGTAACTCTTTCCGATGGGCGAAACTCGCGCACGGTCTTGGTCAACTTCATGGTCATGCCCGCTATATCGCGCCATGACGTGTTGCTGGGCCGGCCCTCCCATAGAGAGTTCAGCATGATCACTTCCACTCCTCATGTTGCCTGCGGTTTTCCAACAGGAACCGGGGTGGCCATCATGTACGCAAGGAAGGAGATCATGTCTATCGAAGAGGAACCATCGACGAAGATACCAAAGTCATCATCCAATGGCGAGCTAGAAAAATGGGTACTAAACAACAAGTACCAGAACAAACAATGCCGTTAGGACCTGCCATGACCCCCGCAGTTAAGGCGCAGGTAAAACAACTTTTGTTCCGCAGTGTAGATATTTTCGCTTGGTCGACGGTGGATATGACAGGGGTACCGAAGGAAATTGCTGAGCACGCGTTGCACACATTCCCTTCAGTTCAGCCTATCGTTCAGAAGAAGCGCAATTTTGGTCCTGAAAAAACTCGTGCACTGAACGAGCTCCATCTAGCCGGCATCATCAGAGAAGTACGCTATCAGACAAGGGTAGCCAACCCAGTCATGGTCCAGAAGCACAACGGCAGTTGGCGCATGTGCGTCGATTTCAAAGATCTGAACAAGCATGTCCCAAGGACTGCTACTCTTTACTCGAAATCGACAAAAAAGTGGACTCCCTCGCTTCATTCAGGTGGAAATGCTTCCTTGACTGCTACAAAGGCTACCACCAGATACAAATGAAGAAAGAGAACAAAGACAAAACCGCATTCTTCACTGACAACGGTATCTTTTGCTACACAAAGATGCCCTCCGGATTGCCCTATCAGCGTTTGATGGACCATGTCTTCAGGGATGACATTGGCGAAATTGTAGAAGTGTACATTGATGATCTTGTCATCATGAGCTCGGATGAGGAGGAGATGCTGACAAACATTCAGAAAATGTTTACATCCTTGCGCAAGCCAAACCTGAAGCTGGACCCTAGCAAGTGCTCGTTTGGAATGGAAGAAGGCAAATTCTTGGGATTCATCGTCACGCGCGACGGTTTCAAAGTCAATCCCGAGAAAGTGGAAGCGATTCAGCGCATGCCTTCCCCCTCGACCATCAACAAATGCAATGGTTGGCGGGGCGATTGGCTGCGCTGAACAGGTTCTTGGCGAACCACGCGATGAATGTAACATTTGTATAAATCGGGTCTCCAAAACCCGCTCCGTTTTGTAATCAAATATCAAGTTACGAAATTTCATTAAGTATTTATGAGTATTTTGAGTTTAAACGTTACATAATTAATATATAAGCTAAACTATAAAAGTTATATTTGACAAAAAGTTAAAATAAAATAAATAAAAAATGTTTGGAGCTGACCGGACTCGAACCCGGGTCAACTGCTCCAATGACTTATCTTTCCGTCTCCAAACCACTCCGCCACCAATTGTTTTCTGTTAGTATTATGAAAACAATTGAATTTTATACGCAAACTCGGATGAACGGTTACCGGTATTTGAATAACGGAAATCGGTAAGCCAAATCGCCAAATCAGTTTTCGTTCGTTTAATTAACTTATAACCGACGCATATCGGTTTCTAATTAAAGTTTAGATTTAATGAACTTCAAGTGTTGAGTTTTGAAACCGAAAGACATTCAAGTTTCAAATAATTCCGTCTCCAATCATTATACGATTCAGAACTGTCTCAAATACACTCAAATCCATTTTCGTCGCGTTTTCAAGTCATTTGAGCACAAGAAAACTGTCGCCGGAATTTTCTGCAATTCTCGCCGGAAAACCGTATCCAACATAAACCAGTAAGAATTTCTTCTCTTGCTGTTTCAATCTATTGCTGGGACACTACTAACATTATTCCGTCACTCAAAGTCAGTCACAGAAGATTTTGCTGGATTTCTGGTTTCGCCGGAGAAATTCTGGAATTTGCCGGAACCACACTAGCTGACGGTAAACACATTCAATCGTGCTAATAACCCATGTACTCTGGTTCAATTTCAAATCTAACTCTTAAATTCTATTGATTAACCCTCTCAGCCGAAGTTTCAAAAACAGAGTTGCCTGTTCTCGCCGGACTTCCTGAAGAAGACGACCTGTCCGGTATTCCTTTCCCCCAAACTGTTCGGTTTGTTCATTCAAACTAGTAATCATGTTATTTAAGTAGTAGAACCCTGAACCAGTGATCTGTGTAAAACCGGGAATTATAGTGAAGAAGACGAGCATAACAACGGGTTAAGAATAAATAAAATTCGGATAGTTAACGGGTTAGACACACAGTCCAGCGGTGGACTGTGTGCAAAGTTTATATACGAGTCCCGAGTTCGATCCTTGCTTCACACACGCTGCGTAATAACATTCCTTTTTATTCATAAAACTAACCGGGTTAGATTGAGTAGTTGTTAAGTATAATATAATTCAAGAATATACCCGGGTTAGACACACAGTCCAGCGGTGGACTGTGTGCAACACAAACTGCACGTCACGCGATCGAGTCTCGACACCAACACCGTTCAATGAGAATAAAACGTTTTGTAAAATAAAGGAATTTTCGGTAAATTCGAATAAGTGTATTAATATAATTAAAACTAGATTTCTAACGGGTTAGTCACGTAGCTCAGTTGGTAGAGCTACGTGCGCGTGAACGGAAGGTCACAGGTTCGAATCCCGCTCGGCGCAAGAATTACCGCTGACCGAACCGGTCAACGGTCAACGGTCAAACAGTAAAAAAATATTATTTTTTTTTCTTCTTAAATAATTATTTGTTTTATTTAAATTAAAAATCAATTAAAAATACTTAAAAATAACATTTTTAAGGATGGAAAATAGCCATAAACTCACAAAAATATATCCAAAAATTCCATTAGAAATCTTTAATAAAATCCATCCATTTAATATATTTTTCCTATTATTATTTAGGTCAGTGATTCCTCGTTAACTCGTTTCATCTAAATCGTGCGCATCTCACCAATTCAAATCCAACGCACCCAATGTGAGTGAACCCTTCAAATTCCCCGTTTTAATCACATTTTTGGGGTGTATCATGTGTCTTATTCATTTACTTATTATAACTAAGTTATTGTGCAAATATCATATCATGACATGTGTGTTAGTTGTTGCTGTTCAGTAGTTAGAATTGTTTGCAAGTTATTATTTCAGTACATGCAATTGCTGAGGCCGTAGCTCCCCATCCCTCGAGGTTGAGTTTGATCCCCATTTTATTATGCGGTTGATCAGGGCGTGCCCGCACGATCGGCTCCGTTTGATTGAGCCTTGATCGGTTATTTACATTTCAAGTTCATGCAATACGCTCGGCTCCGTTTGATTGAGCCTTGAGTGCACAGTTCAATTTACATTTCAAGTTCATGCAATACGCTCGGCTCCGTTTGATTGAGCCTTGAGCACACAGTTCAATTTACATTTCCAGTTCATGCAATACGATCGGCTCCGTTTGATTGAGCCTTGATCTCACAGTTCATTTATGTTAATTATCATATGATGTTGGTATGATCATGTATGTTATCAATTGTTAATGTATGTTATAATTGTAACCGATGTTGCCATTGCTTGATTTCATACATATGCTCTCTTATGATTATGCACAATATTTTATTGATAAACTAACCAGAAAATCATTATTAAATGTTTATCTATAAGGTTCACTCGCCAACTTATGTTGACCCAAAAACCTCCCATTTTTACACATGATACAGGTGAACCAGCAGCAGCTAGGAACACGTAGGGCCTGGATTAGAAGAAATAAAACGATTTAGTGTTTGGATTATTATGTTTGGTTATTTTCCTTTGTAATGAATGAACATGTTTGAAGGTTTGAGAAATGTAACTTTGACTTCATTTAATTATGAAACATAATAGTAAATGTCATGTGCTTTGGTGATAACCCAATTATGCCCCGACTCTTATTTCCGCTGCGGGTCGGGGTGTGACAGATTGGTATCAGAGCCATGACTATAGGGATATAGGATAGGTTATTAGACCCTTAGAGCCTATACTATAGTCGATTAGAAACTTATAGGAATTTTGTGTGTTATATGCCAAATTTCATGATGTTTATATGTTTATGTTAAAATGTTACATTTGATATTGTTCAAGCATGTTCATAAGTATGTATTATCAAATAATGCTCATCATGAAATCGTATGATCATAACATATCACATCCATGCAAGCACACACCACATCATGATTGATTTTACAACGATTTTCGTGTTTTCAAATCTCATCAAAGTGAGTTCTCATGACGGGCATGTAGTAACTGGAAGGGTACTAGTACCGGTAGTCGGAACGTCCTGTCTAGGCTGGCATTCGTATAAATCCAAAATAAAGGACCAGTTTGCCTACCTGGGGACCAACGATGAGAGTACGAAATACCTATTAGGCCAAAGCATGCTATACCAAACGTCGTGAGAGCTAATCCCACTTTGAGTTGTCATTGTGTCTACACCTGGACACGTTCCGACCAAACATCTCATGAACATATTTTGTGGTTAGCATTCGGGGGATGCGAGTGTTAAATTGCCAATACTAATGTGAATCCTACCAAACCAATAGCCATGGGGCCCACATGACTATATAGGTGAAGGTATGGGGACATTTGAGGCCCAACATGAGCGAACCCAAGACATCCTTCGGATGTAGTTGCATTATTGATATTTATGTTATTTTCATTTTTTTAAAGACACATGACACCTAAAATATACCATAAACTCACAATCTTCTCATTTTATGATCCTGTAGATGTCGTATAGATCACATCGAAGGAGTAGGAAATCGGAAAAGTCTCAGGAACGATTGGCCACTCATATCGCCAACCAAATGGCCACGATATTACCTGACATCGTAGTACAAGTACAACAAGCTCTTGCTGCAAATCCTACTAACCCTCCTCAACAACAGGACCAGATCATCAACGACCCTCCTACCGGCAAATGCACCTACAAACATTTTAAGTCTTGCGATCCCCCAAAATTCGAAGGGACTGAGGGAGTCACTGCTCTCCAGCGTTGGTTCGAGGAGATGGAAAACGTTTTCTTAAACTGCGATTGTCCTGAGGATCGCAAAGTTCGTTATGCCACCGGGAGACTACTTGGGGTAGCTCTCACTTGGTGGAATACTGAGAAGGGAAAGAGGGGAATGGAAGATGCGATGTCCTTAACTTGGGAGGAGTTAAGGGAAATCATGACTAGGCGATTCTGTCCTAGGAGTGAAATTAAGAAATTGGAAGATGAATTTCATGCCCTGAAACAAAAAGATGGTGATCACTCTACTTACAACAAACAGTTCTTGGAGTTGAACCAGATGGTACCAAACTTATTCACTCCAACCTACCGTCTGATCGAACATTACATTCGAGGACTTCCCTCGAAAATCCAGGATTCGGTCCTCAGCGTTTCACCAGTAACACTCGAAGCTGCCATGGTGTTGGCAACAGAACTGACCGAAAACCGAATTCGCAATGGGAAGTTCAAGGAGGAAAAGAAGAAAACCCCTGCTGAGGGACAAACCTCAAACCACCACACTCCTTCCTCCAAATTTGCTAACAAGAGGAAGCGTAACAACAGGAACTTTGCAGTCACCCACACCAACACCCCTGTTCCTGCTGCACCCATCACTCAAGCCACTCCTCCACCCGCGCCATACAAAAGACCATACACAGGACCACTACCAAAATGTAACCGTTGTCAGTATCACCACTTCCCTGACTATCCTTGCCAGTACTGTACCAGCTGCGGTCGCGCTGGACACCTTGTACAACAATGCCGCGCATCTCAACGAACAAATCGCCACCAACCTATAACCCAAACCCACCAACAATTTATGGGTCAAGCCCAACAACAACAACCATTTCCACCCACTCAACATTTAGCCCAAACATACTATCAACCCAACTACCCTATGGGCCAACCAATGCGGGCATGTTTCAATTGTGGAGATCCAAGTCATTTCAGGAACTCATGTCCAAGGCTGGTCAATATTATTCATGCTCAGGCCCAAGCCAACCCTGTGAACCAAGCAAACCAAGCTCCTCCACCTGCTAGAGGAAGGGCTTTCAATATTAACGCAAACCAGGCCAGAGCTGACGGCAATGTGGTCAACGGTACGTTTCTTATAAATGGTAGATATGCCTCTATGTTATTTGATACTGGTGCGGATAGAAGTTTCGTGTCATTAGAGTTTGAACCTATCTTAAGTAAAAATAGAGATAAGCTCGTGGAATCCATAACAGTGGAAGTTGCAGATGGAAAACCAGTTTCGTTAGATTCTATTCTACGCAACTGTACGCTCACCCTAAACGATCACGATTTCTCAGTCGATCTTATTCCTATGAAGCTGGGAAGTTTCGACATCATAGTCGGAATGGATTGGCTTAGTCAGCATAATGCGGAAGTTGTATGTCGTGAGAAATTTATTCGTATTCCTCTTTCAAACGGTCAGACTCTTCGAATTATTGGAGAAACCTCGGCGAAAGGACTCAA
Source organism: Scalesia atractyloides (assembly GCA_947069175.1). NCBI lineage: Eukaryota > Viridiplantae > Streptophyta > Magnoliopsida > Asterales > Asteraceae > Scalesia > Scalesia atractyloides. Next base: position 45,588,950 of record CAMTDV010000022.1, read on the forward strand.
CTTAATGTCTTGCCTTCAAGCTCAGAAATACCTTCGCAAGAATTATGTCGCATTTTTAGCCCATATCATCAAGAAGGGGACCGCAGAAAAGAAACTTGAAGATATTCCTGTTGTAAAAGATTTTCCACAAGTTTTTCCTGACGACATTTCAGGACTTCCTCCAATCAGAGATGTCGAGTTTCGTATCGATCTTATACCTGGTGCTACACCAGTGGCAAAATCTCCATATAGGTTAGCCCCCTCTGAAATGCAAGAGCTAGCCAGTCAATTGCAAGAGTTGACTGACAAGGGATTTATACGCCCCAGCTCATCGCCTTGGGGTGCACCTGTACTTTTCGTAAAGAAGAAGGATGGATCTTTTCGCATGTGCATCGATTACAGAGAGCTCAACAAGTTAACTATCAAAAATCGATATCCTTTACCTCGTATAGATGACCTTCTTGACCAGCTACAAGGTGCCAGTTGCTTTTCGAAAATCGACCTTCGATCGGGCTATCATCAGCTTAGGGTGCATGAAGAAGACGTCCCTAAAACTGCTTTTCGAACTCGTTATGGTCACTATGAATTCATGGTTATGCCGTTTGGATTAACCAACGCACCAGCTGTTTTCATGGACCTAATGAATAGAGTCTGCAAACCTTACCTTGATCGATTTGTTATTGTGTTCATTGACGATATTCTTATCTATTCAAAATCTAAAGCTGATCATGAGCGTCATCTGCGACTTGTTCTTGCACTTCTAGAAAAGGAACAGCTTTATGCCAAGTTCTCTAAATGTGAATTCTGGTTAAAAGAGGTGCAATTTCTTGGGCATGTAGTCAATGACAAAGGAATACATGTGGACCCATCAAAGATCAAAGCAGTTCAAGAATGGCAAGCTCCACGTACGCCAACTGAAGTAAGGTCTTTTCTTGGACTTGCTGGTTACTATCGTCGATTCATTTCAAACTTCTCTCGCATTGTGGTGCCACTCACGGCTTTAACCCATAAAGGGAAACCATTTGTATGGGGGCCCAAGCAAGAAGAAGCTTTTCAAACCCTCAAGCAAAGACTTTGTGATGCACCAATCCTCACTCTTCCTGAAGGTTGTGATGATTTTGTAGTCTATTGCGACGCGTCAGGGCAAGGATTGGGATGCGTTCTCATGCAAAGAGGAAAAGTCATAGCTTATGCCTCAAGGCAACTCAAGACTCACGAAAAGAACTACACCACTCATGACCTTGAACTTGGAGCCGTTGTATTCGCTCTTAAGATATGGAGACATTATCTTTATGGCACGAAGTGTGAAATATACACTGACCATAAGAGTCTTCAACACATCTTCAATCAGAAAGAGTTAAATATGAGGCAACGGAGATGGGTCGAACTTCTAAATGATTACGACTGTGAAATCAAATACCACCCTGGTAAAGCAAATGTGGTGGCTGATGCACTTAGTCGAAAGGGGTATGCGAACTCCATTCATATTCTATGTTCGCAAATTATAACCAATATTAAGGATCAAATTCGAGAAGCTCAACACGTTTCAATAACAGAGGAAGATGTACAAAAGGAGATGTCCTGTGGAGCCGAGCTAAAGCTGGAAACTAAATCTGATGGTATTTTGTATTACCTAGATCGTATATGGATTCCTAACCATATCAATCTTCGTGAAACACTCATGCATGAAGCCCATAAGTCGCGATATTCTATACACCTAGGAGCCGATAAGATGTATCAAGACCTACGGTACACCTATTGGTGGCCTGGAATGAAGAAAGATATTGCCGTTTTTGTCTCCAAGTGTCTCACTTGTTCTAAGGTAAAGGCTGAACACCAAAGACCCTCAGGACTTCTGGTCCAACCAGAAATACCTGTCTGGAAGTGGGAAAATATAACCATGGATTTCATTACCGGGTTACCTCGCACTTCTAGTGGGTATGACACTATATGGGTGATTATAGACCGACTCACAAAATCAGCTCACTTTATTCCTATTCGAGAAGATTTTAAGAACGAAAAGCTTGCTCGTATTTATATCAGCGAAATCGTCAGCCGTCATGGAGTTCCATTAAGTATTATTTCTGATCGTGATGGTCGTTTCACCTCACGGACATGGCAGGCAGTACAATCCGCAATGGGCACTCGACTAGATCTCAGTACCGCCTATCATCCCCAAACTGATGGACAGTCTGAGCGCACCATTCAAACCCTTGAGGATATGCTTAGAGCATGTGTCATAGACTTCAAGGGAAATTGGGACGCCCACCTACCGTTAGTCGAATTTTCGTACAACAACAGTTATCATTCTAGTATCGGCATGGCACCTTTTGAAGCTTTATATGGTCGAAAGTGTCGATCTCCTGTTTGTTGGCACGAAATTGGGGAAGCTCAAATTACTGGTCCGGAATTGATCCAAGAAACAACAGATAAAATTCATCAAATCAGAAACAATCTTCTAGCGGCTCAAAGTCGTCAAAAGAGTTACGCAGATAAACGACGGAAGCCCTTGGAGTTTAGCGTTGGTGATCATGTGCTTTTAAAAGTGTCACCATGGAAGGGAGTAGTTCGTTTTGGGCAAAAGGGAAAGCTGGCACCACGTTACGTAGGACCTTTCAAAATACTCGAAAGAGTAGGTCCTGTAGCTTACAAGCTTGACCTACCGGAAGAACTCGACAGAATTCATCCCACTTTCCACGTGTCGAACTTGAAGAAGTGCCTCGCTGATGAGAATCTTCATATTCCACTAGAGGATATTCAGATTGATGAATCCATGCATTTTATTGAAAGGCCAGTAGAGATTATGGACTATTGTTAGGGTACGCTGGGAGTCGAAACGGGGACCTGAGTTTACTTGGGAACGTGAAGACTCAATGCGTGAAAAATACCCTCATCTTTTCCCTACTACATCAACTGTTTGAATTTCGGGACGAAATTCCTAAAAGTAGGGGATACTGTAACATTTGTATAAATCGGGTCTCCAAAACCCGCTCCGTTTTGTAATCAAATATCAAGTTACGAAATTTCATTAAGTATTTATGAGTATTTTGAGTTTAAACGTTACATAATTAATATATAAGCTAAACTATAAAAGTTATATTTGACAAAAAGTTAAAATAAAATAAATAAAAAATGTTTGGAGCTGACCGGACTCGAACCCGGGTCAACTGCTCCAATGACTTATCTTTCCGTCTCCAAACCACTCCGCCACCAATTGTTTTCTGTTAGTATTATGAAAACAATTGAATTTTATACGCAAACTCGGATGAACGGTTACCGGTATTTGAATAACGGAAATCGGTAAGCCAAATCGCCAAATCAGTTTTCGTTCGTTTAATTAACTTATAACCGACGCATATCGGTTTCTAATTAAAGTTTAGATTTAATGAACTTCAAGTGTTGAGTTTTGAAACCGAAAGACATTCAAGTTTCAAATAATTCCGTCTCCAATCATTTATACGATTCAGAACTGTCTCAAATACACTCAAATCCATTTTCGTCGCGTTTTCAAGTCATTTGAGCACAAGAAAACTGTCGCCGGAATTTTCTGCAATTCTCGCCGGAAAACCGTATCCAACATAAACCAGTAAGAATTTCTTCTCTTGCTGTTTCAATCTATTGCTGGGACACTACTAACATTATTCCGTCACTCAAAGTCAGTCACAGAAGATTTTGCTGGATTTCTGGTTTCGCCGGAGAAATTCTGGAATTTGCCGGAACCACACTAGCTGACGGTAAACACATTCAATCGTGCTAATAACCCATGTACTCTGGTTCAATTTCAAATCTAACTCTTAAATTCTATTGATTAACCCTCTCAGCCGAAGTTTCAAAAACAGAGTTGCCTGTTCTCGCCGGACTTCCTGAAGAAGACGACCTGTCCGGTATTCCTTTCCCCCAAACTGTTCGGTTTGTTCATTCAAACTAGTAATCATGTTATTTAAGTAGTAGAACCCTGAACCAGTGATCTGTGTAAAACCGGGAATTATAGTGAAGAAGACGAGCATAACAACGGGTTAAGAATAAATAAAATTCGGATAGTTAACGGGTTAGACACACAGTCCAGCGGTGGACTGTGTGCAAAGTTTATATACGAGTCCCGAGTTCGATCCTTGCTTCACACACGCTGCGTAATAACATTCCTTTTTATTCGTAAAACTAACCGGGTTAGATTGAGTAGTTGTTAAGTATAATATAATTCAAGAATATACCCGGGTTAGACACACAGTCCAGCGGTGGACTGTGTGCAACACAAACTGCACGTCACGCGATCGAGTCTCGACACCAACACCGTTTCAATGAGAATAAAACGTTTTGTAAAATAAAGGAATTTTCGGTAAATTCGAATAAGTGTATTAATATAATTAAAACTAGATTTCTAACGGGTTAGTCACGTAGCTCAGTTGGTAGAGCTACGTGCGCGTGAACGGAAGGTCACAGGTTCGAATCCCGCTCGGCGCAAGAATTACCGCTGACCGAACCGGTCAACGGTCAACGGTCAACGGTCAAACAGTAAAAAAAATATTATTTTTTTTTCTTCTTAAATAATTATTTGTTTTATTTAAATTAAAAATCAATTAAAAATACTTAAAAATAACATTTTTAAGGATGGAAAATAGCCATAAACTCACAAAAATATATCCAAAAATTCCATTAGAAATCTTTAATAAAATCCATCCATTTAATATATTTTTCCTATTATTATTTAGGTCAGTGATTCCTCGTTAACTCGTTTCATCTAAATCGTGCGCATCTCACCAATTCAAATCCAACGCACCCAATGTGAGTGAACCCTTCAAATTCCCCGTTTTAATCACATTTTTGGGGTGTATCATGTGTCTTATTCATTTACTTATTATAACTAAGTTATTGTGCAAATATCATATCATGACATGTGTGTTAGTTGTTGCTGTTCAGTAGTTAGAATTGTTTGCAAGTTATTATTTCAGTACATGCAATTGCTGAGGCCGTAGCTCCCCATCCCTCGAGGTTGAGTTTGATCCCCATTTTATTATGCGGTTGATCAGGGCGTGCCCGCACGATCGGCTCCGTTTGATTGAGCCTTGATCGGTTATTTACATTTCAAGTTCATGCAATACGCTCGGCTCCGTTTGATTGAGCCTTGAGTGCACAGTTCAATTTACATTTCAAGTTCATGCAATACGCTCGGCTCCGTTTGATTGAGCCTTGAGCACACAGTTCAATTTACATTTCCAGTTCATGCAATACGATCGGCTCCGTTTGATTGAGCCTTGATCTCACAGTTCATTTATGTTAATTATCATATGATGTTGGTATGATCATGTATGTTATCAATTGTTAATGTATGTTATAATTGTAACCGATGTTGCCATTGCTTGATTTCATACATATGCTCTCTTATGATTATGCACAATATTTTATTGATAAACTAACCAGAAAATCATTATTAAATGTTTATCTATAAGGTTCACTCGCCAACTTATGTTGACCCAAAAACCTCCCATTTTTACACATGATACAGGTGAACCAGCAGCAGCTAGGAACACGTAGGGCCTGGATTAGAAGAAATAAAACGATTTAGTGTTTGGATTATTATGTTTGGTTATTTTCCTTTGTAATGAATGAACATGTTTGAAGGTTTGAGAAATGTAACTTTGACTTCATTTAATTATGAAACATAATAGTAAATGTCATGTGCTTTGGTGATAACCCAATTATGCCCCGACTCTTATTTCCGCTGCGGGTCGGGGTGTGACAATGAAGTCATTCCCATTCATCAATATTTTAAGGAATCGTGTCAAGTAATACAAGTTTCAGTGGACTCTGGATGCGGAGAAAACCTTCACACAAATGAAGGAGTGCTTGATTCAGCTGCCTACGGTCACGACACTGCAAAAGAACGAGCCACTGATCCTTTACCTTTCCGCTTCAGATATCGCTCTAGGCGCAGTCCTGCTAGTAGAACGCGCAGGAGTCCAAACTCCAATCTACTACCTCAGCAAATGCTAACCGACCCGAGACATGATATCCCATGATGGAAAAGCTTGCTCTTGCTTTAGTCTACGCAAATTGCGTCTGTATTTTTCTGGCCATGTGATAACAGTTCTCACGAACTATCGTTTAGGCCAAATTTTGTCTAAACCGGACATATCTGGTCGTCTAGAAAAGTGGGCGATTGAGCTTGGTTGACACAATATCGTGTACAAACCACGCCCAGCAATAAAAGGCCAGATATTAGCCGATTTTGTTACAGAAGTACCAATCAATAAAGTGCAAGAGTGTGAAGCTATACAGAACCCAGCGTCGGTCACAGATGACCGTGCATGGATACTTCACATAGACGACGCATCCAACGACGATGGTGCAGGGGCAGGTTTCCGCCTAATAAGCCCCGATAACAAAGAGTTCACCTATGCCATCAGGTTGGACTTCAAAAGCACAAATAATGAAGCTGAGTATGAAGCGTTTCTAGCAGGCCTTTGGTTAGCCATCAAAATGGGGGCCATGAATTTGGAAGCACAGGTCGATTCCCTTTTGGTCGCATGATAGATATGGCCTGTATGTTGCAAAGGGCCAAACGATGATCCTGTATCTTGAATAGGCGCAAGCCTTAATAACAAAATTCCAAAGTTTTAAAATAATCCATGTCAACCGAAGCGAGAATAAACATGCCGACACACTTAGCAAATTGGCTGCTACAAGCTTCAAGCACCTCGCGTGTGAAGTGCATTTTGAGGTACTCAAGAAACCTTCTGTTCCTTTACGTCAAGTAAACATCATCGAAATGGGGAATCCATCTTGGATGTCTCCCATCATCATGTTCTTGCAATCTGGGATCCTCCTAGAAAACAAGGCGGAAGCAAGGAAGGTCCAGAACAAGGCACTTTACTACAAAATGGCGGACGGTATCCTATACCGGAAGTTATACCTTGGACCGCTCCTCCGTTGGGTTGACTCACAAGATGCGCAATACTTGATCCTCGAAGCACATAAAGGGTTATGCGGAATTCACGCCGGTTCGTGCATGGTTGTAGCAAAGATCATGAACGCCGGCTACTATTGGCCTGACATGCACTTAGATGCAGTCAAAACGCTGCAGAAATGCGTATCATGCCAGCGCCATGTGCTGAAGACATTGCCCCCCAGGAACCCTTTGATCCCAATGACAACAGCATGGCCCTTCCAGCAATGGGCAATCGATATGGTGGGACCTTTCCTAGATGCCCCAGGCGCGGTGAAGTTCATAATCGTCGTCGTTGATTACTTCACCAAGTGGGTAGAAGCAAAACCCCTTGCATCCACCACAACAACTCTAGTGTGCAAATTCATTTGGGAGCATATCATTTGAACGTTTCGGGCTACCTTTACGCATTGTCAGTGATAACGGCCCCAACTTTGCCACTGAAGAACTACAACGGTGGATGGAAGAAATGCATATCGAACATGTCTTCACTTTGGTCGCGCATCCCCAAGGGAACAACCAAGTGGAAAGCATAAACAAAAATATCGTCGAAGAGATCAAGACGAGATTGGGTACGGCGCAGAGAGGCTGGGCAGATTAGTTGCCAAGTATCCTTTGGGCTCATCGAACCATGCTAAAACCAGCACATGCAAATATCCCTTAAGCCTAGTGTATGGGACGAAGGCAGTGATTCCCGCGGAAATAGGCCTCCCATCATCGCGCATGCTGGCTGTGCAAAGCCAGAACAATGAAGACGAGCGCAGACTCGACTTGGACCTACTCGAATAGGAGCGGATGTTCATACATGAGTTCATTACCAGTTTTATTCGCTCTACCTACACAAAGTCGTTATTTTCACGCAAATATTGTAGCTCAAAAGAAAAACATCAATTCCATTAAAAGATAAAAGATATGTACAAGCATTGTGAATGGGGGACAGTATCCTCCGATGAGCAAATGGACTGATCTAACTCAACTAACAGAGGCGGAATTCATTGTTAGTGAGGTTGACAAACGAACAAGTGAGATCTACTGTTTAACTGCTTTGAATATATTGATTGACGCGAAAAGTACAACGCAAGTAAACAATTCAGCAGGGCTTCGCCGTATCAACTGGACTAACTAGCTCTGACACAATACTCTTCTATTTATAGGTCGACATGACTCGCACAAGAGAGTGTGTTGTAGAGACTGTGACTCGTGCGAGTGGCTGCCTCATACTAGTGACAGAGTGTCACTCGTACGAGCCTACTACAAAATACATAAATCAAACAATAACGTTTACAAATTGACGTTCTAAGCCCTATATACAAAAGCGACATATCCTAGACGTAGGCAATAGACATTATGCACCAACAAACGCCCCCTTGGATGTTGCCGCAGTCTTGGATAGTCTTCAAAAAATCTTCATAAGATCTGACGTTTAACAACCAAAGAATTTCTTCGGTGTCTTGCAATGCTCCTCAAAAGCTATAGGCGTTTGATCTGTTGGAGGAGGTTGGTTAACTGTATTGCCAAACTTGAAATTTCTTAGCGATGCTATACGAGCTCGCTCTGCAATCCTCGCTTCCTTCTTATCTTTCTTCTTTTGCTCTGACTCCTCCAATTTCCTCCATGAAGTGTTCCATGTCAATGCAGAATGTATATCATTGGCGAAACAGACATTAACAATCTTCCAAAACTAGAGTGCTTATTTTTGTCTTTCTCTTCGTTGCTGATTTTGCTGTAGAACAAACAATCAATATCATTCTTTGAACAATTTACTAACCACATAGGGTCTAGTACTCGAATGCCACGCCACATCCCATATATTCGTTTTTGAGCTATGACGGCTTCAGTAAGCTCCTCAGTTATCTTCCACGAATCATCATTAGGGTGCACACAAATCACAGCTTCTCCCGTGTTAGAATCATAGTGCCACCACTTGAAGTTTTTGTGGAAATCTTGCTCCATCTGAATCATTGGCATATTTTCCATTACCTTTGGCCACTTCACGATGAGCGTAACATCTTTTTCTTTAGTAATCGGATCAATCTTCGTAATACGCTTCGGAAAATGAGGTTTCTAGTGTATAAATCCATGTGCAGCTTCAAGCTTAATCAACTTTCATAGCCGTTGGTCGTGAAATTTCATCTTCAGATTTATCATCTTCGTTTGCATGAGCTCTTTGATGTCCCAATACGGCAAGGATTTGATGTCGTTCAAGTATCTGAAGTACTCGATTCTAAACTCCCTCTTGATAGCGTAAAAATTAAGTTCCTCGATCCAACCCCAGCTAATAATATCCCCTAGAGAGATATCTGCATCACGCGTAAAGAACTTTAGAGGACGTTTGAACTTGCGCTCTGCTGGTGAAACTTTGAACCACTTCTTCCTCATTTCTACAATTTCAGCTCTATTCAATTGTTGAGGAATAGTACCATGTTTAGCAGCTTCTTCAACTTTGCGTTTCAGAACATCAGAATATTCTGCTGCAAACAACTCAGTAAAAGTTGGGGAGTCATCTGTACCCTGATCGGCAAGATTAGTAACATCGTCATCAGAATCATCCTCCACGACAACTCTATCATAATCATTCGCTTCTTCAACGTGCTCGAAGACCTAATCACTTGGCTCGAAAGTGCTAATGTCATTTAGCTCGTTTTCAAAGTCAAACTCGAAATTTTCTTCGTCCACGCCTAACATCTTAGCAATCTCTTCCTTTGTATAGCTATGGACATATCTTCGGTTTTTGCATGATAGGAACGGTAGACGTATCAGTTACCGTGAAGATTCCTGCCTGCTGAGCACCAGTAGGGTCTTCAGATCTGCCCTGATCTCTATCTTCACTCATCTGATTCGTAGAGTCGTCCAAGTAAGCAGAATAATAAATATCTTCAGTTAAAACAGATTCTGTTACATGAACACCCATACCACCTACATCATCATCATCACCATCATTATCATCATCGTCAGATTTATCAGAAAACAACTCATCTAAATCATCTACGTCCTCTTTCTCTTTGTCAGCATCCTCAACAAACTCATCAACCTTGTAGGTCCCCTAATCCGTATGGATCGTCACAGAATCGTCTATCCAATCTAGAGTGCGGAATCCCTTAGATCAAATTTCATAGAAAACCGAACAAGAACACGAACACAATTCCTTTCAAACAGTCTTCTATTGTTTATCTAACACTAAGGTTTACAATCAATTCAAGACTCTCTCTATCTCAACTCTCTCTGAAGTAATTCTCTGAGCAACTAAGTGAGCAACTAAACCAGCAACCTAAACCCTAATGCAAACCTCCCTTTATATAGAGACAAGTTATGTAACTGGGCTAGGGTTTCACCATATGGACTGCTAATGGGTCTAGGCCCAATTTTCCTACCATAAGCTTTATAGTGTCTAATTCAGCCCAATTACTTCTAATTAACTATTACAAAACTAAACCCGTTAACCGTATATCATTTTACTAATTACAAGATATCCAAAGACCAAATCTAAGCTAATGTCAAAAATATGCACCAACAAACTCCCCCTTGACAATAGCTTCATAAAATAACTTAGTCTTCAGTCTTCTTGCAATCTTCAGCGTCTTTGAAAAACGTTGGTCTTTGGATAGCTTCAGCTTTAATAGCTTTTGTCAGCAACAGACTCTCCCTAAGCTGATGTATCCAATCAACAAATCTTCTAACTCGTTAGCTTTGAGTAAACTCCAGTTTAGTCCTTGCATAGCAATCTTCAAAACTCTTCAACTTTGTCTGCAATCTAGAAAGGAGGTTCTGCCATGGATCCAATCAAACTCCTCTTCACCAAACTTCTCAGCAACACACTACTAAAATCTGTATACTATAAAACAAACATCTCGAGAAACCATAAGAATTTTTCAACACAAGTTAAACAAATTATTATTATTCAAGAGATAAAAACTGTATCACAGATGAAGCACTTCTCAACTCAAAACACATACTCAAAATTTTAAGCACACAGAACCTGCAAGATTTTAAACATTTTGAACTCATCTCTAACATCGTCTCCCCCTATCGGTAAGAACTCCTCCATGAACAACCAATATCCATACATTAAGAATTTACATGAAAATGGAATATTTTTGAATTTTTATATTTATCTGAAAGCAAGTAAATAACAAAATAATAAATACTCTATTTTTGTGAGAATCACCGTTAAAAAGATCATATCAGCAACATCAAACTGTTTTCACACTATTTGATAATTCTATATGCAATATTCATGAAAAGCAGTTCAAGACAATTACCAGTATTGTTTATCCACTTAAACAAAATACATGAACATTTCAAGTACCATTACCTAGTGATATGTTTAGATAATTGAAACTGATATATACTAGTGTGTCCCACTTCAGGACATACCCCCACGATCAAGGTATGCACAAAAATTCCTCGTAGTAGGTGAATATACCGAAATTCATCCTTTTGAATTACAACATTAGATATTTGGTGATCAGGTCAGTACTTCTGTACAGCAAAGAGACCAATATCCAACTAGGGTTAGGGAAAATACCAAAATTTTGGTACGAATAATGCAATTTGCACATTTGAATAACTCTCTAGGAGAGCTTCTTTAATTTTTGGGATTTGGCATTTTAGCTTTTTTAAGATTTCCTGGTTGTGCCTAGGTCAGCATATATCTGGATGCAGCAGAAGGACAACCTTGATACCCCAGATGAACGAACGATATAAAGACCTAAAACCTCAGATTTTGGCAATCTATCAACGCAAGATTTAAGGTTATAAAACCATATGCCACTGATATGTTACCCACTCATACACAGTTTATTATATTTGTATCACAAAGGTAAGTTGATTATTTCATGCTTTTTGCCTACTGGTACATCATATGATGAAGCTGCTATCACACTTAATAAATTTAATTTTAATTTCATTGTGACATTTTAACTTGCCGATGTACTATCGTTTCTTCTTTTTCACACAGTGAAAACTCATTTTTGATTTTCTATTTTTTTTGTTTTTGATTTTTTGAAAAACAGTAAATTTATTTACAGAAACTTTTATGAAAACTGGTTATCCAGGATTCCTCATCCCGTTGAGTTTGACTAAATGTTCAAAACGAGCCCTGTCAAAAGTTTTGTGTAAAGATCTGCCAGGTTATCTAGTGTGTCGACTCGATGCAGTTCAATCAATTTCTTTTCAGCACAATCCTGTATAAAATGATGACGAATGTCAATAAGTTTTGTGAAACTGTGTTTTACGGGATTGTTGGTGATTGAAATAGTGGCATTATTGTCTATCATTATAGGAATACGAGTGAAATTCAAACCGTAATCGTGCATCCGTGTTGGATCCAGAGAACCTGAGAGCAACAGCTACCCGCAACAATATATTCAGCTTCACACGTCGAGGTAGACACGCAAGACTGCTTCTTGCATTGCCATGACACGAGCCTCCCTCATAAGAACTGACAACCACCTTAGGTAGACTTCCTTGTAGATTTGCATCCTCCAAAGTCCGAATCAGTGAAAGCAACAAACTTCAAATCACCAGCAGCTGGATACCATAACCCAAGTTTAGGTTTCCCCTTCAAGTAACGAAGAATCCGTTTCACTGCTTTCATGTAGGACTCCTTTGGATTCGCTTGATATCTGGCACAAAGACATATTGCGAACATGATGTCTGGTCTTGAAGTAGTCAAGTACATCAGAGAACCAATCATTGCCCTGTATTGAGTTGGATCAACATCCTCCACACTCTAATGATCTGGACCAAGATTGTGATTCTCACAAATAGTTGTATTAAAAGTAGCGCAATCCTCCATTTTGAAACGAGAAAAAATGTCATACACATACTTCGTCTAATGTATGAACATCCCATCCTTCTTCTGTTCAACTTATAAACCCAGAAAGTAGGATAATTCACCCATCGCACTCATCTCAAACTTGCTCTTCATTACCTCCTCGAATTCATGACACATGTTCTCATCAGATGACCCAAAAATGATGTCATCGACGTATACCTGTACCAGCAGAAAGTCTGCCCTCTTCCTTTTAATGAAAAGTGTACTGTCAATCTGACCTCTTTCAAAACCGGTCTTTAACAAATGTGCTGACAGTGTCTCATACCACGCCCTAGGTGCCTGATGCAATCCATACAATGCCTTATCAAGTCGATAGACTCGATCTGGATAATTTGGATCAGTAAACCCGTCTGGTTGTGAGACATACACCACTTCTTGGACTTTCCCGTAAAGAAACGCACTCTTCACGTCAAGTTGGAAACTTTGAAGCCCTTAAATGAAGCAAAAGCTAGGAACAAATGAATTGCTTCCAACCTTGCTACTGGTGCAAACACCTCACTGTAATCAATCTTTTCTTGCTGATTGAACCCTTTCACTACCAACCAAGCCTTATTCGTTATTACGATCCCTCGGTCGACTTTCTTGCACTTGAACTTGAACACCCACTTAGTGCCTATTTCCTTCTCTCCTTCAGGCAAGTCAACTAGCTCTCAAACTTTCAACTTCTTAAACTGAGCTAGTTCTTCTTGCATAGCTTCAACCCAACAATCGTCTTATAGAGCCATGTGAACATTCTTTAGCTCCTCTTGGGCAATAAACCAGGTATACAAACACTCGTGAATCAACCCTGTCTTCTGAATCGAAGTAAACAAACAGGAACCTTCGAGCACACCTCTTCTCGTTTGAACACCTGCAGCAGCATCACCAATGATGTTTTCAACTGGATGATCTCTGGTTACACGTGTAGTAGCAATGGTGTCAACAACCAGATTATCTCCCAGATTTGATCTAACCTCCCCCTGAATGTTAGTATTAGCAAACGGATTGGTGAAGTCCTCCCCCTGAATAGGTTCAGACTAACTATCACTAGAGTCTTGTGGAGCTGCACTGGAAGAAGTTTCTGGAGCATCTGTCATCGAAATACTCGACTTAGGCATAAAGTCACATTCTCCATCTTCACTGATCACAGATTGGATCACTTGAGACTCATCTGCATTGGAAAAATCAGGAATATTAAATGCTTTAAAAATACAATCATAATCATATAATATAGGAGGACCACTCGTTGATTGTTGAGGTGAATAACTAGTTATTTCAATGTTAAACACAACCTCAATTTTACCAGTTTTTAGATTAAAAACCCTTTTATTCGGTGTTCCAGGCATATAGTCTAGAAAGTAACCCTCATCAGCGCCCTCACCGAATTTTTGCTTATCTTTGTTTCGCATAATGGTGCAGGGTAATCCAAATGGTTCAAAGCCTTTTAAGTTTTGTTTTCGGTTAAAAATAATCTGTGACATGTTTTGTTAAACCGTCTACTGTCAAAACTTTGTTCAGGACATAACAAGCTGTGTTCACAGCTTCTCTCTAGAAAAGAACTGGAGGCTTTGAATCAGATAGCATAGTCCTTGCGGCTTCAATCAATGTTTGGTTTTTCCTTCCAGCAACTCCATTCTGTTGAGGTGTATAAGGAGCAGAAAATTGATGTCAACTCCTTCGCGAAGACAATAGAGATCCAGAATTTGATTCTTGAAGTCCGTGCCATTATCACTCCTTATCCTCTTAATCTGTGCATCATGGACATTTTCCAATTTTGTAAAAAGATCTATCACCATCTTTCGTACCTAAAAAGAAAACCCATGAATATCGTGAGTAATTATCTTTGACAACTAAACAATAGTACTTTCCACCTATGCTCCTTACGTTCACCGGACCGAATAGATCCATATGAAGTTATTCTTAAGGGCCATCTATGAATTTACTGTTTTAGACTTCTGAGGTTTCTTATGTTCTTTTCCCTTTTGACATGGAAGACATTTATCTTCCACGTGAAACCTCTGCATTGGCACCCCTTCCACTAAACCGTTTTTAATGATATAATTCATTTTTTGGTAGTAGATGTGGGCCATGCGTCTGTGCCACAGCAATGACTCAGCCTCAGATGCTTTGATAGTAAACACGCCACCACAGTGGAAGAATCTTGGCACCCATGTCCATGACATAAGTGTCGTTTCTCCTTGGCGCCCTCATCACTATCCAATCATCCGGTATCACCAAACCAGGTTTCAACACCAAAGCTTCAGACTTAGTAAAGTGGACCGAGTGACCCTTGTCTCAGACTTGAGACACGCTCATCAGATTGTTCTTCAGCTGCTCAACATAGTTCACTTTGTCCAGTGTGATCTTCCCGTTGGTCACTTCTCCTCGACCGGAAATATGCCCTCCTTTAGCTACTGCAAAATTCACGATATCACCATCTATATTCTCAAACTCTGTCAACAGCCTCGCATCCCCCGTCATGTGCCTGGAGCAGCCACTATCAACATACCACAATTTGATAATCCTCCTTAGGAGCTCCTCACATCCAACCAAAATTAGTTAGATTGGGGGACCCAAGCCTTAATGGTCTTGGGTCTTCCAGATTTATCAACCACAGGAACATTCATCCAATATCCATCACTCCTAATAGGAGTCTTGGATCTTAGACCTGTTGATGGAAATGGTTTTTGATTTCCACTAGGTCTCTGGTCCTGGGGTTTCCTAAACATGTTTGGACTTTGCGACCTTTGGAAATTATGATTTTGGTTCCATGAATTTTGATGCTAATAATTCCTAAAGCCATTGTTATAAAAATTTCGACTACCAACATTCTGGTATCGAGTTTGATATTGACCTTGACTTCTGAAACTACTTGATTGACCATTAAAGTTATTCATTCTTGGTGAACTACTTCTAGGTCTTTCATATCTGCCTGATGTAGATGCAGGTTGAAATCTTTGTTGATTTCTTTGAAAACGAGGACCTTGGTGAGTTCCTTTTTCAGCCTTATCTACACCAAAAACAACACTCTATTGCTTAGTAGCAGATATCTTTGGTGAGTTAACCTTCTTCTCACCATCACCACTTTTTGCTGGTGATTTTTCTCTATGTCTCTCACTTACCTGTGCTTCACTCTTTTTGTTAGGATAACAGCTAGCTACATGTCCCTTTCCGTGACATTTGAAGCACGATTTTCTAGCCGAAGACTTCTTAATTGAAGCCTCTTGCTTAGATTTTCTAGCTGAAGACTTCTTGTTTAGTTTGCTTAACTTCTGATTTTGTTTGTTTTTGTTCTTAGCAAACTGCACATTAGACTCTTTTGTAATAACAATGACCTCTTCCTTCATATCACTCCCCTTAACAAAATCAACCTTTTTAACATAAATTTGCTTTTGATTCTTAGGATGTTAATTCTTTGTTTTCAAAATTGCGTCTCCGTTATTATCCTTCTTGGCATTCTCGAACCATCAACATTACCTGATGTGGAACTACCAGGTGTAGTTGACACAAAATCTGTAAGCTCTGCTTCATCTAACAAGAAAGAATAGTCATGACCTAGAGGTAGTGGAACTTCATTCAAACCTTTGAATTCCAAACATGTCTTGTCATTACTCTTCTTTAGGCCATTCATCATGTGTTTCATAACAAAAGACGAATCTCTGAATTGATTTTGTTTCTTTTCAAGTTCACAAAATTTAAGTTGTGCTTCAGACAACTCTTTGCATTTTTCAGGAATTTCTTTTGTTTTCTCACTCATCGTATCATGAGCTAAGTCAATAACTTGAAGTTTTTCATTAAGCTTACAGGTTAGAATATTGATTTCTTCTTCATAACCTTTAATTTTCTTCAAATATAATGACTCATTTTGTTTTACGAAAATGTTTGATTCTTTTAGGTCCGAGAGCTCATTTACCAGACTTTGGTTTTGTTTTGTGAACGTGTCAACCTCAGTTTGCAGTTCACGACATTTTAAACAAACAGAACTACCAGAGTTAGAATGTACCTCTCCTGTTGATTTGCTTAGATCAGCCATGAAAGCAGCAAAATCAGCAGCCATCTTTTTCTCTACAGCATTATGTTCTCCATCGGCTTTGTTAGCTACCTTGTCTCGCTCTGCCTCAGCATCAACTTTCACTTCTTCATCAGCAACTGGGGCTATCTCAGCCATGAATGCCTATGAGGCGTTGTTATCACCCTCCAGATGAACACTCCAATCATAAGAACCCTCTATAGTAGTAGAGATCAAGGCCTTTGATCCAGTGTTGGCAGACACATTCCTGTTGCTTGAACCATGACCAGGAGAATCTTGAAAGGTTGGGTTAGAACGAGATTCTGTTTTTGGTCGTTTACACTCTCTAGCAAAATGTCCGTAGTTTTGACAATTGTAACACTTCAATTTAGACTTGTCAAAACCCACACTCTTTCCAACGAACTTCCTACCCGTTCTGTTCATGAACCTCTTCACTCTTCTAGAGATCATGGCCATCTACCATTGCAAATCCATCTCCTCTAGGTCATCAGGGTCAATCTGATCATAATCTTCATCAAACATAGCAGGATCAGATATTGTTCCCTGAATGTAGTTCTCGTAGAAAGCAACAAAAGAAGCAAGCAATGCCAGGTGATCTTCAGCACTTTTGACACTCAGAGGCATAGACCTAGTACTGCTGTTACTATTACTTGATTGTTGTCTTTTTGTCCCTGACGAGCCTCCTGAAGCAGCAACAAAACATACTTCACCATCGGAATTTGTCACGATCTGCTCATTTTCACATGAGAGAAACGCATTTGCAGTGTCACTTGAAGCATTGTTGGAAGATGAAGGTGTAAGCCCTTTATAAATCCCTGAATCTTGAACCTGATCATATCCAGTCTCCTTCTTCTTCATATTGAGCTCATAAGCTCTCAATTTCCCAACAACCTCTTCCAAGTCTTTAGTTTCATAGTCAGCTTCACCCTTTATCATCAAAGTATAAATATCCCACTTTGCAGGTAAAGCATCCAGCAACTTGTCGTTTATCTCCACATTCGTGTATCCCTCTATGTCATAATTGTCCATTTTTGACATCAGATGATAGTATCTCGTGATAATATCTTCAAGGGACTCACTCCTCATGCCTTTAAACCCAGCAAATTGTTTCTTCGGCAGATCAACCTTGTTCTTGTTCTTCTTCACATCAGTATTGCCCTCATACCTCTTCTCTAGGGCATCCCACATCTCCTTCAACATTGTATAACACTTGAATGTATGTTTGATGCCATCAGGTAATGACATCTTTATAGTAGCTAAGGCTTTCTTCTCAGACTCATACATCTTTTTTTCAGCTTCCGACATATTCACATAAGCAGTGACACGTTGTCTGCCCTCAAAGTCATGAGTGGGATTAGCATACTCATCTTGAGTACAGATCCACATCCGTGTGTCCTGATATTCAATGAACGACTGAAACCTGTCCTTCGGTAATTCTCTACCTTTAGCATTTTTAGAAGTTTTTTAGTTGTGCCAGCCTCATGCTCCATTCTTAACAGTTCATTTAGGTTAGCATATTCGACATTTTCACTGAACCGGCCTATTAAAAACGTTAAAACTAGTCCGAAATGAGTGGTTACCAAATCATACTGTTAGACTCGTCTCGATGATACGATTCTAATGATGTATATTGTCCGATTATGATTTTTGGAATTTTCGTGCTTTTTTTTTCACACGAGCCTAACCATGCAACCGGTTTGTTAAGATTGTTTATGGATCAAATTCTATGTCCAAAAATGTTTAACTCTGGTCACGTCAGCTGGTTAACTTTCCACCTTTTTGTATAGAACCCGGAACAGTACCGAATCCAAAACAGTAACTCGGATAGTCAATCCGAGATGGAAAACCTGAATAGTAATCTGAATTGCTAATCCGAGATGGTGATTCGAATAGTGATCCAAGATGGAATTCGGAATGTACTGTTCTGATCTGAAATGGAATCCGAAATAGACTATTCTGATCCGATAAGGAATCCGGAATAGACTATTCTGATCCGAGATGGAATCCGAAATACACTTCTTATCCGAAGTTCAATCCGAAATGAATTCGAGATAGGCTTTTCTAATCCGAAATGCAACTCTGATGATCCGAATTACACTTTTCTGATATAAATTCAAGTTTGATGATCCAAATTGCAAGTCTGATGATCCGAAATGTAGGTTTCTGATCCGAAATACCAGTCTTCAATCCGAAATGCACCACTTCTGGGACTTTCCTGTAAAGAAACGCACTCTTCACGTCAAGTTGGAAAACTCTGAAGCCCTTGAATGAAGCAAAAGCTAGGAACAAACGAATTGCTTCCAACCTTTCTACTGGTGCAAATACCTCATTGTAATCAATCCCTTCTTGCTGATTGAACCCTTTCACTACCAACCGAGCCTTATTACTTATTACGATCCATCGGTCATCTTTCTTGCAGTTGAACACCCACTTAGTGCCTATTTCCTTCTCTCCTTCAGGCAAGTCAACTAGCTCCCAAACTTTCAACTTCTTAACTGAGCTAGTTCCTCTTGAATAGCTTCAACACAACAATTGTCTTATAGAGCCATGTGAACATTCTTCGGCTCCTCTTGTGCAATAAAGCAGCTATACAAACACTCATGAATTAACCCTGTCTTCTGAATCGAAGTAAACAAACAGGAACCTTCAAGCACACCTCTTCTCGTCTGAACACCTGCAGCAACATCACCAATGATGTTTTCAACTGGATGCTCTCTGTTTACACGTTGGTAGCAATGGTGTCAACAACCAGATTATCTCCTAGATTTGATCCAACCTCCCCTTGAATGTTAGTATTAGCAAACGGATTGGTGAAGTCCTCCCCCTGAATAGGTTCAGACTCACTATCACTAGAGTCCTGTGGAGCTGCACTGGAAGAAATTTCTGGAGCATCTGTCATCGAAATACTCGATCTAGGCAAAAAGTCACACTCTCCATCTTCACTGATCAAAGATTGGATCACTTGAGACTCATCTACATTGGAAAAATCAGGAACACAATTATAATCATATAATATAGGAGGACCACTCGTTGATTGTTGAGGTGAATAAATAGTGATTTCCATGTTAAACATAACCTCAATTTTACCAGTTTTTAGATTAAAAACCCTTTTATTCGGTGTTCCAGGCATATAGCCTAGAGAGTAACCCTCATCAGCTACATCACCGAATTTTTGTTTATCTTTATTTCGCACAATGGTGCAGGGTAATCCAAATGGTTCAAAGCCTTTTATGTTTGGTTTTCGGTTAAACAATAGTTCGTGACATGTTTTGTTAAACCGTTTAACCATCAAAACTTTGTTCAGGACATAACAAGCTGTGTTCACAGCTTCTCTTTAGAAAAGAACTGGAAGCTTTGAATCAGATAGCATAGTCCTTGCGGCTTCAATCACCATCCTGTTTTTCCTTCTAGTAACTCCATTCTGTTGAGGTGTATAAGGAGCAGAAAATTGATGTCAATTCCTTCGCGAAGACAATAGAGATCCAGAATTTGATTCTTGAAGTCCGTGCCATTATCACTCCTTATCCTCTTGATCCGTGCATCATGGACATTTTCCAATTTTGTAAAAAGATCTATCACCATCTCCGCTGTCTCATCTTTTGTACCTAAAAAGAAAACCCATGAATATCGTGAGTAATCATATGTGACAACTAAACAATGTACTTTCTACCTATGCTCCTTACGTTTACCAGGCCGAATAGATCCATATGAAGTAATTTATAAGGCACATCTATGGAATTTACTGTTTAGAGGTGTCTTATGTTGTTTTCCCTTTTGACATTGAAGACATTTTATCTTCCACGTGAAACCTCTGCACTGGCACCGCTTCCACTACACTCGCACCCCTCCCATTAACCGTTTTTAATAATATAATTCATTTTTCAGTAGTGGATGTGGGCCATGCGTCTGTGCCACAACAATGACTCAGCCTCAGATGCTTTAGATAGTAAACACGCCACCATAGTGGAAGAATCCTTAGCACCCATGTCCATGACATAAGTGTTGTTTCTCCTTGGCGCTCTCATCACTATCCAATCATCTGGTATCACCAAACCAGGTTTCAACATGAAAGCTTCAGACTTAGTAAAGTGGACCAAGTGACCCCTGTCGCAGACTTGAGACACGCTCATCAGATTATGCTTCAGCTACTCAACATAGTTCACTTTGTCCAGTGTGATATTCCTGTTGGTCACTTTTCCTCGACCGGTAATGTGCCCTCCTTTAGCTCCTACAAAATTCACGTATCCACCATCTATATTCTCAAACTCTGCCAACAGCCTCGCATCCCCCGTCATGTGCCTGGAGCAGCCACTATCAACATACCACAATTTGATAATCCTCCTTAGGAGTTCCTGCACATCCAACAAAAATTAGTTAGATTGGGGAACCCAAGCCTTAATGGTCTTGGGGCTTCCAGATTCATCAACCACATGAGCATTCATCCAATATCCATCACTCCTAACAGGAGTCTTGGATGTTAGACCTGTTGATGGAAATGGTTTTTGATTTCCACTAGGTCTCTGGTCCTGAGGTTTCCTAAACATGTTTGGACTTTGCGACCTTTGGAAATTATGATTTTGGTTCATGAATTTTGATGATAATAATTCCTAAACCCATTGTTATAAAAATTTCGACTACCAACATTCTGGTATCGAGTTTGATATTGACCTTGACTTCCGAAACTACTTGATTGACCATTAAAGTTATTCATTCTTGGTGAACTACTTCTAGGTCTTTCATATCTGCCTGATGTAGATGCAGGCTGAAATCTTTGTTGATTTCTTTGAAAACGAGGACCTTGGTGAGTTCCTTTTTCAGCCTTATCTACACCAAAAACAACACTCTGTTGCTTAGTAGCAGATATCTTTGGTGAGTTAACCATCTTCTCACTATCACCACTTTTTGCTGGTGATTTTTCTCTCTGTCTCTCACTTACCTCATCATCAATATCTTTTTCTAACTTCTTCTTCTGCAGCCATTTACGATGTCCATCTAAAAGATCTGTCGTGTCAATATCCACATCTTTAGGCTTTCCTACCAGAACAAACATATTCGAGACTATATACACCATAATATCTGTAATAACTTGCACAGATTCAGCTTCTGGCTCAATTGTGACGTTCACAGGATCCTCAACCACTTTGGCTTTGCCCTTGCCTTGCGCATCTAATAATTCCTTTGCAAGACGTTCATGTTCAGCTACACGCTCTCTGGCTTCAGCTCGTTCGATCTCATCTATTTCTGCAGAAATATTAACACCCAGCTTCTTCGTCAGTATCTTCTCAAAAAGATTCATCCTTCTATCGCTTCTGAGTCGTTCTTCCTCGTATTCTGCCATGCGAATTTGTAAACGCTCATTTTCTGATACAATACTGGCGAGCATCGCTTCTAGCTGCTTTTTGTCTTCGTTTAGCGCATTGAGCTGTTCATGTAACTCTTCTATCTTAATGGTGTTAACATGACCTGCTTTTATAATTCCTCAACGCGTGGGTCATTAAACATATCAGTAGAAAAGTCTTCGCCCCTGGAATGTCACCAAAATTAAAATCAAAATCAAAATGAGACTGTGACTACGAGGGTTGTGGTGTTGGTTGTGTTGCTTGCTGCTGTGGTGGAGATTCACGTGGTGGAGATGGTGCTGGCTGAGGTGTTTGTTGACGAGCCGGTGATGGTGATGTTGGTGGAGTTGGCTCAACATGTACCTCTCCTTCAGTCTGTGTTTGCACTTTTATTTTGATTTGACATTAGGAGAATCAGTGGTTCTCTTAGCCAATCGTTTCAGACGTCGTGATATCTTCTTGGCAGGCTTGCGCACAGGAGTATCATAATCTGAACCCGAAGGTATATAAGTCGAATCGTCCTCTCCTGTCGATTTTCACTTTCTTTCTTCAGCGTTACGCTTTTTCTCTGCGAGTCGTTCAAATTCTATCTGTTTAGCTCTCTCTCTCTTTCACCAGCTCTTTTATCCTCTAAGTCAGTGCTAGAAGACGACGCTTCTTCACCCACTTTTTCACGACCAAAAGCTTGCCTCCCAATATCAGCAGCTATGTCTCCAATATTCTCCTCAATCTCTAGTTCATCTACCAATCAAGAACTTTCAGCTGTTTTCTTTTTCTTCTGAGTAGTAGATGTGGAAGATGTAGCCAT
Organism: Scalesia atractyloides; assembly: GCA_947069175.1. NCBI lineage: Eukaryota > Viridiplantae > Streptophyta > Magnoliopsida > Asterales > Asteraceae > Scalesia > Scalesia atractyloides. The sequence goes on from CAMTDV010000022.1 coordinate 45,611,864, forward strand.
TGCTTTCTCTCAACCCCTTCTTTGACCAACCATGCATTATGCTTTGCAACAAAACCGTCTAGCTCTGTTAACTCTTCATTCTCGTTACCACTTTCCTCTTTTCTCTACTTTCCTGGTGTTGGGGCGACATAATCTTTGTCAAGGATTGCCCCAAACACTAGCTTGGCGTTGGGGAAAGTCTTCAGATGCAAATTCATATTCTTCAAGGTAGAGACATCCATGTGTTCCAGTTTCAGCACGTCATCTTTCTTCTTCTTCAAGTTTGGATGCAGATGATCTAGCAACATCTGAATGAAACGTGGGTACTGCAGAAATTTTTCTCTCTGAATATTCTGCACCATCTGTGTGAATATCACCTTCGAAAAATGTACGGAAGATTCAGAATAAGTGCGGTGATCATGCACATCTGATAATCTACTAAGTCGTCAAATCCTCCCTTTCTGTGACTTAGTGCATGAATAACACAATGGGCGATATATCGAAACGACACACTTAGGTTACCCTTCTTGAAAGGAGCAGCATTCACAAATCCGGCGTAACCCATGCGATAGAAACAACCCTTCACTATATACTTTGAGAAACCTGTCGGATCATCTTCATGGTCCTTCAAATCTAACACCGTTCTGATAAACTCTTCGTGATTTTCACCTGAATATCCTCATTACCAATTTCACAGCTGAGACAATCGCATTCTCTTCTGAATCAAACTCTGTAGCGTTCCAGAAGTACTCAATATGTGATCTATAAGCGACATGGCGATCTGTCAGAGCCTTTGTAATACGAATTCTGCCTAGAAACTCTAACACTTCCTGGTAGGCTGCAATCTCTGGAATAGATTCATCAAGAAGACAGCATACGTTGTGAAATGGAGAAAAAGAATATTTCTTGGCCTGTATACATAGACATTTCAAATCGTTAGAAAATTTTTAAAAAATTTTAACTTTCAGAAACACTGGTACGACCCAATCCTTCGTTCGAGTCAACACTTAGACAAAATTCAAGTTTGGATCAAATCTTCACTCATGCGAGTGACCAAATACTTAGAAAATTTTCAAAGATTTTACCAAACACCTTCGTACGAATGATGCCCCGTACGAGTTACTCACATTTAACAATTAAGAAACATACTCGTACGGATGCTCACTCGTACAAGTTGTAAACCGTTCCAGATAATACCAAGTTTAAACCGAACTTAAAATGTGTTGTTTTTAACAAATTAAAGGTTGATTTATAGGCTATTGGTGCCGATATTAACGTATTTTGAGTTAAATTTTAAGTTTTACAGGTCAAATTTCCCTAATTATACGTTTTATGTCCGTTTGGTCCCAATCTGGCATTATAACGGCTAAGAACAAGCAATAGTACCTTTCCCATCATAAGAGGTGTTTGAATCAACCTCCCCAATGTATTGGTACACTGTATATGTCAAGAAAAATCAAAGTATAGAACTTGTTCGCACAAAGTTCTCTCTCAGTCGCACAGTGACATTAGGTTGACTCGTGCGATTGAAGGACCCTTTTATACTAATTCAGTGTCTCTCGTACGAACCATGGCTCGTGCGAATGTAAACCAAATGTCACTCGTACGAGTAAGGTCTGATACTTGTTAAACTTTTTGAATTTTTTTTGAAATTTTATCTGTTTAAAACCCACTCAGTTAACCAAGTCCAAGTTGATGACCCTGGTTATCTGATTTGCCTACCAAGTCCAAGTTAATGACCTTAGTTGACCATTGTTAGAGCAAAATAGATTTATTTTAAAATATAAAGTTTCAAATTAATGAACTTTGTTGATGTTCAGGTAATTTCTTCTCAAGATTAGCTCCCAACCCGTGGTCTTCAGCTTTCCTTCAGCAAGTGTCGCCATGACTTGAACTATCAGTGTTTTCATCATTGGTAGACTAAAAATTAAACTATAATGCTAAGAAAACTGAAAATTTTTTTGGTTTTAGGTTTTTTTTCGAAAAGAAATAACAAGTAAAGATGTATATACATACATAATGTTTGTGAGTTTTGTGTTAAGAGAATCATATCTAGTTTTTAACAAATCTCTGGTACCGTTGATCTTGGTATACTCATTAAGCTTTTAACCAGATTTTCCTAGATTGCCAATATACTTATCCACTTAAACTTCTTCTCGTTTTTCAACTGTTTCAAGATATGTTAGGTAATATTAGGAACATGAAATAACCGTGTTTCCCTTCTCAGAATATACTCCCGTATCGAGATTCCCAGAATTTCATTTCACAGGTGAATATATCCAATTGATATCTGTAAGGGGTGAACTGCGAGACCTTGAGAGCTCAGGTTAGTACTTCTGTGCAGACAAAGAGATGAAGGCTCGTCTTTAGGTTGTGTTCCATAAAGGAATCTTTTGAACTGCAGATGTCACAAAGTTTATGACATAATCATTTTTTATGCATCTATTGTGGGTTAATAATGCGTAAAGTATTATGCAAGTTCTAGGCCATTGCTGACGCAAAATTAGAAGAACTCAGATAATACCCCAGATATCGATTAAATATTAAGACCTAGTATCACAGAATCTGGCATTCTCCTAAGCGAAATTTCGGAGTACTAAGTCCATATACCCGAGAGATGTTAACCCACAAGTTATTCAATTTTTCTTTTAGATTTATATCTTGAAAACAATTTACTAAACGAGGGAAGCCTATTGGCACATCCTTAGTAAGACCTGTTTAAGTACTTGTTTAAACATTCCATATCTTTAGCATACTGTGACTGTTATATTGATGTAATATGATCTCTCTTTTTCAAAAAAAACTCTTTTTTGACTTTTATATGTTTTTGTATTTTCCAAACTTTCTCCCCCTAAAATCAAAAACATATTTTTGGATTTTTAGATGTTTAAGAAAGAATGTACAGAAATACAAGTCATACCAATGAGAATCATGTCAAGTCCTCGTCATCCTCAAACTCAACCTCATGAATATCCCTGATGTCAGATTTCTAAAACCGTTTAACTTTAAAAGATTTTTAAATCTTGAACGATCAAATGATTTGGTATAAAAGTATGCTTTTTGGTCATCAGTGTTGATTTTTTCAATTCTAACAAACTTTTTCTCGTAGCAGTCATGGATAAAGTGGTGTTGAATCTCAATATGTTTAGTACGTGAGTGTTAGCATGAGTTTTTAGTGATATCAATTGCAGCCTGATTATCTACATATATAGGCGTATCAAGAAATTGCAGTCTGAAGTCTCTCATCTGCTATTGAATCAAGGGTATCTGGGAACAACAGCTGGATGCTGAAATGTATTCAGCTTCACAGGTAGAGAGAGCGACCGCGGTTTGTTTCTTGCATTGCCATGTTACCAAACGGGTTCCGAAGAACTGGCAACCAGCCGTAGTAGATTTGGCATTTAGTTTGCAGCAACCAAAATCATAATCTGAGTAACCCGCAAGATTGAAGTCGTCGTGTCGAGGATACCACAAGCCGGTGCTTGGAAATCCTTTCAAATATCTCATAATACGTTTGACGGCTAGCAAGTGCGAATCGCTTGGATTAGACTGAAAACGGGCGCGCAGGCATGTAGGATACATGATATCAGGTCGAGAAGCAGTGAGATACATCAAGGATCCAATCATGGGCGGTATAATGTTTCGTCAACTTTGACTCCATTAAGATCTAGACAAATGCCGTGATTAGGAGCTAATTGGGTAGATGCTGGTTTAGTTCCTGTCACATCAAATTTCTCCAATATGTCATGACATACTTCGTCTGATGGATGAAGATACCATCAGGCAATTGATCGACCTAAAGTCCTAGAAAGAACTTCATCTCTCCCATCGCACTCATTTCAAATTTACGCTTCAAGACTTCTTCGAAGTCTTTACACAGCTTGTCATTAGTTGATCCGAAAATTATATCATCCACATATATTTGCACGATAATCAAATGCCCATCCACTTCCTTAGTAAAGAGGGTAGAATCTACAGTTCCTCTGAGAAAGCCATTGTCTAGAAGATGTCGTGACGGCGTTTCATACCAGGCTCTCGGGGCTTGATGTAGACCATATAAGGCTTTGTTTAGAAGGTAGACTTTGTCTTTGTGTATAGGATCGACAAACCTCTGTGGTTGCCCGACATACACCTCCTCTTTTACTTTTCCATACAGGAAAGCAGATTTGACATCCAACTGGTACACCTTGAACCCTTTCCAAGAGGCAAAGGCCAAGAATATGCGAATTGCTTCAAGACGGGCGACTGGGGCATAGGCTTTGGTGTAGTCTATTCCTTCCTGCTGATGGAAGCCTTGAACCACGAGTCGAGCTTTGTTGCGCATTACGATCCCTCTATCATCATGTTTGCACTTGAAGACCCATCTAGTGTATATATTTTTGTGATGATCTGGCAGGTCAACAAGCTTCCAGACTCCTAACTTCTAGAATTGAAGTAATTCCTCCTGCATTGCGTTCACCCAGCTCTCTTCTTTTAACGCGTCTTTCCAGTTCCCGGGTTCTAGCTGAGAAACAAAACAACTATTTGAAAGTCTAGTTTGTAGTGGAGCAATACGAGTATAAAAACAACTTAGATCCTTGTTGATGTGATTGTGAGTTTGCACTCCTGTTTGTAAGCTGCCTATAATATTCTCCGAAGGATGATAAGAAAGTGTCCTCGACCATCATTTCACTTGGAACATCCACATGAGATTGCAAATTTGTGATAACTTCATCAACATCTGGTGCGGATGATGAAGCTTCATTCCTGACATTTGATTGATCAGCTTGATTATTTAGGAAGCTTTCCACCTGCTAAGATCCTTCATCAGAACTAGATCCTCCATCATCGAAAGTTTGTTCACGATCAGAGTCGGCATTTGGCTGTTGCTAGGTAGATGATTCGGCAGTGTTCATGAATGGTACAGAGACAGAGTCTTGAAGAGTAGTGCTTGGATTGACATCAGACGTGTTAGACACAGGAAGTGACGGGGAAATCACTAACGGTCTGGTAACTTGCTCTTGATTAGAGATTTTATGCTGTTGAAAGAGGATAACAAGTTCTTCTTCAGATGGCACGTTTGGTTGATCGAAAGAATTCCACAAACCTTCGTAGTTGAACAGCCATGGATCCCTAGGTTTCTACATAGGTGTAGTATAACGTTGACAATCAAGATGTTGCGCAAGAATAACCTGGTTCAGACTCGGCAAAAAGACACTTTTTTTGTGGAGTAGCATAAGCGACGAAAAATCCTTCCAAGGATTTGGCTCCAAATTTACCATCCGGGTCCAATACAGTACACAGTGATCCAAAAGGCTCCAGAAACGTGAGGGTAGGCTTCCGCTGATTAAGTAACTCGAGACAAGTCTTGTTGTGAGGCTTGACTGTTAACACACGATTCAGGGTGTAACACGCTGATGTGACTGCTTCACTCTAGAAACTGATTGGGAATTTTGAATTGGCGAGCATGGTTTTGGCAGTCTCGATCAGTGTGCGATTCTTACGTTCAGCTACTCCATTTTGTTAAGGAGTATAGGGGGCGCTGAATTCGTGACGAATCCCCTTTTCAATGCATAATTCGAGCATCCTTTTCTTGAACTCTGTACCATTGTCACTGCGGATTCTCTTGATTGACAAGTGATACAGGTTTTCGAGTTTTCTAAAGAGAATCATTAGAGTCTCAAATGTTTCATCTTTGCTCTCCAGAAAGAAAATCCATGAGAATCTTGAGAAATCATCTGTAACGACTAGGCAATATAGATCACTAGAAATGCTTTTGACGTTTACTGGCCCGAATAGATCCATATGAAGCCTCTCTAGTGGTAGCTTGATAGAATTCAACAGCTTTCGTGGGTGTGATTTCTTATGTTGTTTCCCCTTTTTACAGCTTAAACAATCATCGGATAATTGAAATTTTTTCAGATTAACACCCTCCACTAGGTCGTTATGCACAAGATAATTCATCTTTCTCAGATGAATGTGCCCCATCTTCCTATGCCATAGAATAGACTCTTTTTCGGTAGCTTTAGAAACAAAGCATTGAACCTTCTTTGATGTTGTTGATGCGACACTTATATCGAGAACATAAAGTTCATTTTCTCTCGGAGCACGCATGAGAATCCATTCCTAAGGAATCTTGAATCCCGTCTTTAAGATCAAACATTCTTTATCATTGAAGTGCGTTGTGAATTTTTTGTCACAAATCTGTGAAATGCTGAGTAGATTGTTATCAAGTTCCGCGCTGTAGTTCACTTTATCAAACGAAACAACTCAATTCGTGAGAATTCCTTCACCGGCAATTCTTCCTCCTTGCGTTCCGGCAAAACGTACGTACCCTTCGCGGATAACTTTAATGTCGTGTAACAACGCAAGCATCCCTGTCATGTGCCTGGAAGCTCCACTATCCATTATCCATTTAGACATGATCGATCGCGGAGCCCCTGCACACATGCGGAAGAAACTATTTAAACAAAGAAACCCAAGCCTCCTTGGTTTTGGTTGGGTTCGGAATGTCAAATTTCGGACCTACTTTGTTTTTTGACGTTCTTTTTAGGCTCGGTTTTGTTTGGAACAGAAGGTTTTGATTCTACCTTGGACGGTTTGACTTTTGCAACCCATGTTTGCGTTTTCAACTTTGCCCTTTTAGCATAAAATTTTGAATCCATTTGACGATATTTAGTTGATGTTTCACCAATTCAAATTTAGAATGCCATTGAAGAGTTGGTTTAACTTTTTTATAGCATTCGTTGTTTCTTTTCAAAATTTGCTTAGGTGCAACCATAGGTGCCTTTTGTTTCTCATCCTTGGTAAACCTTTTAGAATTAGAAACAAGTTTTGGACTTATTTGTGAGCAATATCGTGCGTTATGCCCGACATTCTTACATTTATAGCATGTCCTACTGTCTTTATGGACAGAGGAATCCAAAACTTGTTTCTTATTCTCTTTCTTGAAATCATCATTTGATTGTGTTCCGATGATTTCTTTTTTCGTTTTTTGTTGTTGTTCAAAAAACGAAATTGATTTTGTTAGTAAAGTTTAGCTTTTGGACTTGTTCATTCTTCGCTTTTAGAAACTGTCACACCCCGACTCGCAGCGGAAGCGCACGCGGGGTGCAATAGATACATGGTATGAATACGTTATTTAAAAAGATATTGTATTACACAGCACAAGCATCGGTTACAACGTTTGATTACACACTAAGGTTTACTGTACAGGCACTAATGTCCCAAAAGCGGTTGTCTTTGCTAAGCATGCTTCTATGTATAATAGTATTCAATTAACAAAACTTGAAACCCATACTCACTTCACTTTATTCTTCTTTAGCTTTACCTGAAACACATGTTAAGTTTGAACGGTCAACTATAAATAGATGGTGAATTTCACTATTTTAGGGTGTTTCACAATATAGTTTGAACCGGTGTATTTTGCATGTTTGACATGAAATTATACTAAGCCCATAAATGAAACCTTGATTGTTCGCAAGTGTCGTGTCCCACAACCGACACCTCAACACTTTACCACCCTAAGTAGCTATGTCTAACACCACATAGCGTGGTCACATAATTGCATGGACATGTGCAATTGCAGTAGAAGCTATGGCAATTGTGCCAGATCAATTGGGTTTATCAGACCAATAGTACTATTCACACATCCACTGGCATATTGTTGATCACTCGTGTTTGTGGGACTTTTCGTGTGTTAGTATAACTCAGATAATTCATATCACAACATATATGTATGTCAAGTATGTTGGTACGTAACATGCATTTCACCCCAAGTAAAACAGTAAAACAGTTTGAAAGCGGGGTCGTGAAACTCACTTAGTATATAGCACGACTACCACAGCATGGGTAAGTATCAATGCTCTATCCCTTCGGTCCTGATATCAGTTTGCGTTTGGTTATTACCGAATACAGTTTTCAATTTGGTAATCGCAATAACTATGGCTCAGATGAGGATAATCATCTGAGACTTGACCTATATCCTAACAGTATAGCTGTGGGTGTTATCTTAGTGTCAGAATGACTCCAATGTTCCACTTATTGCCAATTTAGTCATTGGTCATTTCGCGGTCCCGACAGGTTCGTTATACGTTTACAACTGCCGGTTTTGCATAAAATAATAATATTTTTAGTTCCAAAAATCATTACTCAATGGATATACTTCATAAAATTTTGAAAATTTTTATATAAGTTGGTAAAAATATATAGAATTCTGGAAAAATATTTTCAGAATTTATAAAACTAAGGTATTAATTTTAATAAATTCACGAGAAACTGTATTTTAACCGAACAATAAATCCAAAATGATCCGACTTTAAAAAATCTCAAAAACTATACAGAAGTGTCCCAATATCTCTGGGAACCTCCTGAAAAAAATTGAGATATTTCTGAATTCGTTATACGGCTTTTCCGGCTACCGAAACTTTGCGACAACGTGATTTTTGAAACCCATTTCAAACTCACTCAATGATCCCCAAAATTTTCCAGAATATTGTACATATTAAACTCAACATCCCTATAATCTTTGGTGATTTATTGAGCTCGTTTAGTATTTTATCCGACTTTATTCCTTTAAACAGTTAAAAATTCACCAAAAATCACCAAAATTTCAAAAACTACTAATTTTTTTTTAAGTTTTACTGTCATGGGTGACCATCCTTTAAAATTTCAAGTCCTAACAATACCCACACAAAAGGTTATACAAAAACAATGTTTAAGGCTACTAGTTTCAGTTTTCGGGTGTTATACCCCATGTTTCTCTATCAACTGAGCGGGGTCTACCCTTCCAAAGGTTGTTCTAAGCTAGTATCAGTATCTATATACCATATACAACACAAACATGCAAAAACCCTTGTCAATCAAGCCTTAAATCCGATCATTTTTGCTTAAGAATTAATTTGTTTGGTTATTGTCGAATAAGTTGTGTTTTTGTATCATAAACCAATGTTTTGCATCCCCAAACACCATGTATAATCTGATTATTTATTATCATATTAGAACAACCCATATTCCACCAAAAACCTCAAGATTTTATGGATGAAAACCTCTCTTTTTGTTGAAATCATATCTAGTATCTGGAAATCATAAGAAAATGTTATCCAAATCATCAAAATACCTTAGATCATAGCTGAAGCCTAATGTTTCTGGCTGGTTTTAATTGTTGTATGTGAAGAAAATATAAAAGCTATGAAGAGATTGTTTTGCCAAAATGAAAATATGGAAAAGAATAAGGCTTTAATCAAGTTCATCCGCTTACAAAGGCGGTTACCATTTCTTTTCTTTTTTTTTTTTTTTAACTTTATAATTAATTCAACTGCTTCACTCATTTTACTAATATAACTTTCAAAATATAGCGTATTCTAAAATTATGAATATGCCATTGAGATGAGCTTATTTTTCCTACAATTTGACCTAAGTTTCGTTAAAAATGGAATAGGGCCAAATATAATATATTTCATAATTATTATCAAACGGGTCTTATAATACTAAATTATTGTTAAGGTATCTCGTAGTCCAAATTGTCATTCGACTCGTCAATTTGGTAAATCATCGTACCATGCGCAGTTTTTAAAAATACTAACCCGTTTTTAACGAAAAGCTGAACGCTTTCACGTATTTGCTTAAAATACATTATATTAGTGCGATAAGTAATGTTTTAGGCTTGACTGACCATACAATGCATGTTTGGTTGTTTTCGTGTGCGTTAAAACAAAGGCATTTTGTTAACCGAAACCACCTCGTTTAACGTGCCAACTACATGTTAAGGCCTCAAATCTTATATTATTGTCTAAGTACTAGGTCTAAGTAATTATGTACTCTTAGAATAGTCTCCGGCGCTTACGTTTGCATCTAAATCGTTAGTGTACGGTTTGCGAACTTTTAACAGAAAGCTTCTATTTAACCTGTTTTTAGCGCACTGAGGCATCCACATCGCACTGTTAGGTATTATTATTTGCAGGTTTCTCATAACGTACCCTCGGATTCTCTGACTCATACTTAGTATCGTTTCGTTATCCGTATAAGTCGTACGTATAGATTACGGTTTACCTGTTTTCCGCCACGGTTGTTACAGAAACCCAAACCCGCCCTCCTATTTTCCGGATAATCTTTGTTTCTCTGATGGTAGGGTCTGGTGACACATTTTGATTTAGAGTAAGTGATGCATTGTGTTTATCTAAATCAGAATGGCTTACCTCCACCAGCTTGAACAATTTGTCAACACAATCCAAATTCACATTCTGGATGGGAAAGTCCTCATCAGAAAATAGTTTATCAGATCCATGCATGTTATAAACTATGACGTTTGGATCAATATTTAAACTATCTTCCGATGTTTCAACATCAGATTCAGAGTTGTCAGATTCACTTTTTAAGACATTTTCGACCACTGTTTTAACCACCTCAGAGTCACAATATAAGTTACGTCGATGTCCGTAGGTAGCTCGTTTGACTGTTCAGTTTTTACTTTTAAATTGAGCGCCTTTTCCAACCCTGGTGGCTTTTTACATGCATAACTATTCCACATAGGGGGTGGAACACGATCGTAACTTGCACTTTTATTTTCCTCATTTTTAGATTCATCTTTGTTTTCAATTTTGAGTAAAATGTGATCAATGACGTTAGATCTTGTGGAATAACTAATTAAGAATTTGTTAACTCATTCAGTTTCGATTCTTACCTTCTTAAGCTCACTTTTTAGCTCAGCGATAGTATTTAAGTGAATATTAATGGCCATTTGCTTGTCCATTATTGTCGCTTTGAGCATAGAAAGTGTTCCGTCATTTTCTCTAAGTGCTTTTCATACTGTTTAACACATTTGCTCAATTTGTAATAAGCTTCTTTTGTTGCTTTATAATCACATGACAAATTATCTGTTGAATGTTTAAGCTCAACATATTCATTGCATGGCTCAGCACATTTCAAACATGGTTTTTCTACCACAGACTCATATTTAGACTCATTTACATCATTTGTGTTTGCCATACACGCTTTACTGGTCTCATCAGACAGCTTCTCCATCTTTTCATCAACTTTCTGTTCAACATCAAGCGTCTTTAGTTCTTCGCAAGATGATCGATGGCTTAGTTTAAAGTAACCTGCAAAAGTTTTCAAGATATCGTTAGGCATGAGATTTTCAAAAGCACTGTTTAAAATTTCCTCCTCTTCTGATGATGTGTGATAGTAATAATCATCTTCTGGAGCCTCATCAAAAGATACCTATGATTCTTCTTCAGGTTCTTCGATTATCTCAGCAACCAATGCTAAAATCTCATTCTTGGAAATGTATTTGTTCCAGTTAAAGCCCTCGTCTTCTTGAGTTACTACAAGCGCTTTGTCTTCGGTCTCTAGCTGTCAATCTTCGATCTGCACCATTCGAGTTCTTGGTTGAGGACGATGGTAGATAGATTTCTTGTAGTAGTCATCGGCAAATGGGTTCTGATTACCCTGAACTTCTCTATTTGGCGTTCATGTTTAAAATGTCCCTTCTCCCGACACTTGAAACAAGTAACTTTGGACTTGTCGAATCCCAGTTTTCCATCCAACCCTCCCAAGTTCTTTTCCCCATGATTTCCATGAAGCGTTATGCGCGTCTAACAATAGATGCCATACACCATTTGATGTCGATCAGCTCTATCTCTACCGGATTAATATGATCATAGTCCTCTCTGGTCATTTCAGAATTTCCAATCTTTCCTGCTACAGGACTATCATAAGATTTGAGAACCGATGCTAATAGTGACATATGCTGCTTAGCGGTCTTCTCATCAAAGTTTTGTGCATTTTGGAAATCAACAATGATATTGCACTGTAGTACCCTCTGAGTGGGATTTGATTGACTGGGCTGGTTGATCTGGGGATTGCTTGATCCATGTGATGATTGTGGGCTTTGAGACATGTTCGGATTGACCGCAACAAATGATTGAAAACCATTATTTTGATTTGACGGGGGACTCGGTGTGCTGTAAGTGCTAAAGGTAGTCTGGATCTTTGGAGATTGTATTTGAGCGGCAAAACTATTCTTGAAATAAAGATTGACGTCTTGTTGCATTTGAACGCCTTTGTTCTTCGCCATTTCTGCATTTCGTGTCCCTCCAATCTTTCAATGAATCATGGTAATGAGAAATTACCATATTTAGTTCCATTCTTCAAAATGGTCAAATAAGTAGACCATTCGCCTTGTGGCAAGGAATCTGCGAGTTTATCAACAAGCTCTTCGTTCGTCTTTATGATTCACATTCGCTTCATTTGCACAACAAGTTGACAGTATCTTTCAATCAGTTGTTTTACCGTCTCTCCTTTGAGCAAAGTAAAGATGTCAAATTCTTTACTCAACAATGCCCTTTTGCTTTTTCGCAATTGTGCACTACCTTGGAATTTTAATTGAAGTGCATTCCATAATGATTGTGCGTCATCATCATGTTGTAACAACGCCAATATGTCCTCTTTGATGGATTGTTGTAGAATGTTCATCATTTTCTTCTCATTTATAAACTTTTCTCTTTCAATATACGAAAGTTGAGCCAATGTCTTTATGAGACCATTCTTTCCAACAGGAGATTGATACTTTTCTTCGATAGCAAACCAACAGGTAAAATGATTCGCCTGAACCCAATTCATGAAACGTTCGCTCCAACTATCAAAGTCTTCGAGGTTCAGCAACTTTGGCGATTTCGTCATCGTACGCATTTCATTTTCGAGGTTCATGTTTTGTACTGCAGTAGTCGTGACCGCTAATGTAGAAAATGCGTTATAAAATTCTTCTACCATTTTTCTGTAAATATTTAGAAACACACTTTCGAAAAAATGATTAGTATGAAACAACTTCTTCGTGCAGATAACAAAAACAGTTCGTGCGACCAAGATTACTTCGTGCGAATTAGTTGATTCGTACGAAGGAATATTCGTGTGAACAAGCAGTTTGTACGGATGAAAACGGTTGGCTCCTACGAGTGGTTACCTCGTGCGAATCACAGTTTCAATTTTACTTGTAAATTTTAAGACCTTATGTCTACTCGTTCGTACAGATGACTTTAAATTGTACAGACAGTTGTTCGTGCGAGTGGTCTCTCTACCCGTACGAAACAACTTAGGTCACCAAACGAATGAATTTTACCGATTTGACATGATTAAGTTCGATTTTAGATCTAAAATTGTTAAGGATTGATTTTAACATGATATTCTAGAATCCTAGTCCATTTTGTCTGTAAATTCATCCGATTCCGAGATCAGTTTGGGAAAGTGTAGAAGTAGAAAGCTGCAACAGTGAATCTGAATCTGAAACAATTGGTAGCCTGCAGAAACTTGACGTTTGTCAGTAGATCAGACCTCACGGCTCTGATACCACTTGTGAATGGGGGATCGACTCCTCCGATGAGAAACTAGACTGATCTAACTCAACTAACAGAGGTGGAATTCATTGTTAGTGAGGTTGACAAACGAACAAGTGAGATTTATTGTCTAACTGCTTTGAATATATTGATTGACGTAAAAAGTACAACACAAGTAAACAATTTAGCAGGGCTTCGCCGTACCAACTGGACTAACACTAACTAGCTCTGACACAACACAAGCACAGGATAGTGTGTTGCAGAGACTGGACTCGTGCGAGTGGCTGCCTTGTATGAGTGACAGAGTGTCACTCGTACGAGTCAAGGTGACTCACTCGTACGAGCCTACTACAAAATACATAAATCAAACAATAACATTTACAAATTGACGTTCTAAGCCCTATATACAAAAACGACAGATCCTAGACGTAGGCAATAGACATTATGCACCAACAAGCATGCGCAACGCGCAGTTACATTGAAGATATTACAATTAGAATCCTACCCTACTCTTCACTCCCTTCCGCCTCGGCTACATCCAGAAATATATCTTTTAGTCGATCGACGTAGTCGTCATGTTGGAGCGCCTCGCTCACCAAATCTATAACCGGGAGTTGAAGACATACTCGTGCTTGGCCTGGGAGAAGGCAGGTTCAGTATCGGTTCCACGAGTGGTAGCAGGGCTAGTATCCCATTGTACATCCAGCGCATGAGTGACATGTGTGCACACTCAGCGTAGCCCTGCGCGTAGCCATCATGGCGCTCAATGACCATCAGCATGGCCACTACGCCGTCTAACTCTAGCGAATTAAGGATAGAGTTCGCGATCTGCAATACAAGAACAATGTGATGAGAATCAAGACAAAGAGATCAAATAACAATGGAGAACTTACATTGACAACTCCATGATGTTGCATCCACAACATATTGTTGTTCAGCGACTCCACTGGAGACTCAGAGATGGCGCGGGCGGCTTTAGGATCTTCAAGTTTTTTCTCGCCCGCGCCCACCTTGGCCTCTGCCAGGCGGAGCCTCTCCTTATCCTTCAGGTGTCTGCGTTGTAATTCAGCCTTTTCCACCAAGGCCACTTGGAGATCCTTTTTCGCACCCTCAACCGCAGTGCAAGCCTCCACTTGGTTACATACAACAAGGTTAGTCTGACAATCTTTGATCAATACAAAATAAACAAAGGTAGAAACTTCTTACTTCCTTTTGCTCACTACGCTTGCGATGCACCCTAACCTCACCGTCCAAAGCATCCACTATCTCTTCTTTCTTCTTTAAGTGTGTAGTCTCGACGCGCAGGCTCATGATTTCATCCCTGAAAGATTTTTGTCATTGTTATCGCTTTCACATGCCTCCCTCCACTGCTTGCGTTCCTCCGTAAGGGGGAAGCAAAGCCTTCCACCTTTTTCCACCCCAGAACGGACCATTCTTCGGTTTGCTGGGCTTCGGCAAACCTTGCCTTTTCAGCCTCCAGCTCAGTTTTTTGCGCAACCACTTGGGGTCGCTCTTGGACTAGATCCGCTTGTGCAGCCTCAAATTTTTCTTGTTCTTTATGCATGTTCCACCACTCACTGATAATCTTGTGTGTGTTGGAGGCGGAGCTAGCTGCTGCCTGGAGGTACGCGCGATATGTTTGTTTATGATTTTCTCAGCGCACGCGCGCACCTCTGCTGGGGGAAAGCACCCTTAAACCACTCACGGCACGCCGGCCAGTGAGAGAAGTCATCACCCTTCCTTAGCTTCCACACAGAGGTGTGGATCTCTTCAGCGCGGCCTTTAGTATATGACCTATAATAGTAATCACCCGGGGTCTCGTCCGGGCAGATCAGAGATCCTTCATCAGAACGGTACTCCCCGAATCCTCTGACCTCACCCCCGGCTGCCGGCTCTACTGCATGAGCCCCCTATGCAGCATCCTCGGCAACCATAACCATCGGTTCCGCCTCAACCTCAACACCTTCACCACCAACAACTTACTCCACCACTACCTCAGGCTCTATGACCTCAACCTCCACCTGCACCTCGGCCGCCCTTGCAGTTGGCTCCCCACGCTGTGCGCTTGATGCTTGCGCCGTTTCAACCACAGGTGGGGGCATCGAAGTATTAAAGGGCGCCCTGGAGTGGTGGGAGCAACAAAAACTGTTTCACTTCTCCCTGCAAGTTGACAAACAGTTAGACAAATGCAACAAGAAAAGTGGTGTAAAACAAGTTAAAAGGTGTTTGCCTAAGGAAAGCTTGGCGGCAGGCGCAACCAAACTCCCGCGTTTCCCTATAATCTTCCGCGCAGCCTTTTTGGAGGGCTGCACAGAGACATCACTCTTGGGAGCCATGTTCCTCTTGAGGGGCTCTGGACTCAACTCCACGTCGATCGGATTATCTGGATCCGCAACCGGAATGTCCGCCGTCTCTCGTGGCTATGGCTTGGGTTTCCTCACACCTACAGGCGCAAGAGCCACCAAAGAATCAGAGACTACATAGTCATTCCAATTATTTGGCACAGTACACATAGCTTTTGGCTAGTCTGCCCTGGGCTGAGCCACCTTCTTCTCCGTCACCGCGCTGGGCCCAGCGTGCCTTTTCTTTTTAGGATCTGGGCCAATGCCCAAATTCTTTAAAACGCCTGCACAATGGCAAAACACAGTAAGTGATCTGCAAAGATGTAAACACTTAAAACTAAGAAAGCTTACCACTCTCAGGTGTGGGGGCCGCCAAATCCTCATTCCTGGGAAGCTCAAAGTTCCTCGGGATTTGCGAGTACCATGTTGGCTCCTCCGAGCCAAGGTCAATTTATGACTTGATTGGTTTTTCTTCTCCAAAAATTTAGTTGATGAATTTTTAAAAACTTGCTCAATAGAGGTTGGATTTACATTTTTGATCGGGAAGTCTTTGTTATAATATATTTTTTTGTCTCCAACCAAGGTATACAACACATTATCATTTTCATCTGTAGACACATTTGTCTTAACAGATTTCATAGGATCATTCTCTTGATTTTCAATAGTTTTCACACTAGGAGTAGTAGACATTTCTATCCCCTTTCCTCGTCAAGAGATTGATCCTGATCATTTTTCTCGGACTCATCATCAGACGAATCATCCTCCTCTGTTGTCAAGGGATTCTGATCAACAACTGATGATGAGTTTGCTGGTTTTATTGATTCAACAGAGGAATCGTCTAGCTTGAACGCTAATCCTACTGCAAATTCTTCAGGATTAAGAGGTACTGAGGTTTAAAGCGTGGCATTTCCTCTTCATCAGGCAATTTAATAAAGTTGGGTTTCAACGGAGGTGGACACGACTTATAACCAGTGCATTTAACATCTCCTTTTAGTTTTGAACGTCAATGATATGATCAAGCACATATCGGGAGTTAGAGCAACTTTCCAATTTTAGCTTGATCGCATCATGTTCGTATTTGACGATGGCTAACTCTTTCTTTGTTTCCTCAAGGAGATTAATGTAGTTATTAATTCCTGTTTGTTTGTTTAAAACTGTCTTTGTTAATTCAAAAACACTTTTCTTTAGGGTTTCTATTACAGATTTGAATTCTTTTTCGTTTCGAGTTAAAGCTAAGTTAGCCTCTTTTCATTTTGACAGTTCAACAACTAGGTTTTGATTGTGACTGTTTATTGTTTCAAAATTTGTTTTTAATTCCACACAATCATTGCAAACTTTAGGAGAGTCGGAATTTACCTGACTTGTCGAACCAGGAACATTAGCCATGAAGGCAGTATGATGAGGAAAAGCTGCACTATTTGTAAAGAGTTTTTTTGTTTCCTTCGATGCAACTTCTGCTTTTATCATCAAACCAGCCTTTTTACTTCTCAACTTTTCTGCTTCTTTCAGCAACTCTCTGACCTTAAAATCACTTCCTTCCCTGATATCTGCATCAGATCCATAACCACCTGAACTCGAGCAATCTTCATCAGAACTACCATTATACCCCGACTATCATTCTTAGAATTGTCTATGCTGTGAACATGTTTGATTTGACTGATAATCTTGGCATAACATGCAGTTTCTCCTTGATTCTCGTTTCCCAATTGTACTGACCAATCGCATCCTTCATCTGCCTAAACTATTAAAGCTCTGTTTGTGTTGTTTGAAGGTCCTGACTGGTTGGTATAGTTTGGGTTGCTAACAGCTACTATCCTTCGATCATTGTTAACTTGAGCTGTGTTGGATGGTTGTGATGGATTTCAGAAGGGGTTGTGATTTCCTTTTTTGCTGGGTCTCGTGCACTCACGCTTGAAGTGACCTCTTTCTCCACAGTTGAAGCAAGTAACAACATTTTTATCTAAACCATATTTTGTATCTTTCTTGCTTTCCAAACTGGTTCTTCCTGTTCTGCTCATATAATCCTTAGCTCTTCTCACTGCACTTGCAAACGCCCACTTGATATCCATTAGCTCCATCTCATCTCTGCCTATTTGTTGGTACTCTTCATTAGTTAAACTGATGTTTCCTATTTGACCAGCGACTAATCCACAATAAGCACTAACCTTTGTGTTAAGAAATTCCATATGTTCCTGAGAAACTTCTACACTGACTTTGGAAAGATGTGACGTGTCAAGTCTGTCTATGTTTGGGTTTGCAGGTTGAAAGTTGTTACCATAGAAAGCTTGTTGAGGAGCTGGTTGTAGAACTTGAGGTGTAAGATCTCGTGGTTGTGGCAAAAAGGCTTTAGGATCAAATACTGGTCCAAAGGTTTGAGTACTTGAGCTTGTAGACTGATTTGTTTGAACAGGTTGTGGTAGAAAGGGATTCATGTTTGACATAAACACGGTTTGAAGTTTTGGTTGCTGATTTGCACTTATACCAGCATTAATACCTCCAAAGTACATCTCAGGGTTTTGTGGTACAGTAATTCTCTGTGCCTTTTGAAGTTCTTCTTCATTTTTGTTCTCCAATTTTTGCACAAATTCATAAACACTGATTGAATCCAAAACACCTATATGTTTCAATAAGTCAATAAATTGACCCCATTTTGGCGGTAATGCGTCAGCAAAGCGCATCACAATTTCTTGTGGAGAAGCTAACACTTTGTAAGAGTACATTTCACTGAGCAAATGGTAGAAACGTGTTGTCATATCATTTAGTGTTCCATTTTACATGAACATGAAACCTTCAAACTCCTTCTTTAGCAGATCATGTCGTATTTTTCTGGTTGCAGCATTACCCTCTCCTCTTGCTTCCAGGGTATCCCACATATTTTTGGTGGTCGTACAGTACACAAACTGATGATAAATATCTTTATGGAGTGCCTGTGTTAGGATAGCAAATGCCTTTTTCTCTAGATCGTAAGCCTTTTTATCGCCTTCATCTAGATTGGCTAAGGAGGTTGGATTTGATCCTGCCTCTTCGAGTGATTCTTTATATGGTGTAGTAAAACATGTCCATAATTATGTGTTCTGTCTGAGAACATATGTGTGGAAATGACTTTTCCATGACGGATAATCGTTCATATGGTTTAGTTTAGGTGGACGGTTATTACTCCCGGTTTCACTCTCACTTATAAGAAGAGTCTGAATGCTATGGTTCGGATTTGCGACACACACCCATTGATTTGCGGTTAGCATGGCTGTATGTTGATGCATTAGTGACTTAGCCCATGAGGTTGCGGAGTTCTGTGAAGAGTCTTGATTTGTGCTTGAACTACTACTCGAATCCCATGGATTAGTACTCATTATGTTTTTCTTGATTATAAAAATTAAGGGGTTTAAAGTCTAATTTTTGAAAATAACAGTTTCCTTTTAAAAATCACAAAGTTTGGAAAAATCACACAGCTTGAAAAACAGAAACACGAAAAACAGATTAAGTTGTTCTTCGTATGAACCAATGTTTCGTACGAGTGATTGTCCTTGTAACATCCGTAAAAAAACGGGTTTCCAAAACCCACTTCGTTTATTAACCGAATAGTCAGTCATAATTTTCTTCGCGTATATATTTGTTATTTTAATTTTAAACGATACATAATTAATAAACATTGTTAGAATTTTAAAATATAATTAATAAATCATAAAAAAAAAGATAATAAAAAATATTTGAGGCTGCCGGGTTTCGAACCCGGGTCAGCCGGTTCAACAAGTAAACAACACACCACTCCGCCACACGCTGTCTTTGTTAACATAATGAAACAATTAATACTTATAATAAAACTCAAAACTCAAACTCAGTAATCAGCACGCCCAATTCGCAGTCGTCGGAAATACCGACGATTTCGCCAATTGTCGACAGTTTCCTTTGACTAAACGCGTGTATTAACCTCGACATCGGTTATAACCGATGTCTAGTCCCCCAATTCAAGTCTTAACCGCCGGAGAAAACCTTGACCACGAATCAAGATCGAATTCGGACTCGATACATTCTGCTTCTTCCCTATAAATACACACCCAAGTCTCTGGTAATCTTTTCGCTCAAAATCGCACAATTTCTCGAAGTATTAGCACTCGCCGGAGATATTCTGCAATCGCCAGACTTTCGCCGGAAAACCGAGACTTACATCAAATCGGTAAATTTCTCGACTCTTTCGTCTTCAATACATTGTTAGACATATACTAACTTAAATCCTTCAACCAGAATCGGTCCCAGACGACGTTGCCGGAAATTCTGTACTCGCCGGAAAATTTCTGGAAATTCCGAAAGCACGATGGGAATCGGTACAATCATCTAGACCCCCTAATATCTACTGTTTAGTAACTTAATTTCATAACTCATCGATCAAAACTGTTAATTGATTCAATCAGATGGAATTCACAAATCAGAGCCGACGACCATTGCCGGAATTCTGAGAAAAATATTCTGTTCGGTACATTCGATTCCGTAACTCTCTTTATCCATTACATTTCAATCACTTATATGTTCGACGAACAATTTAAACCAGAACAGTTGGATATCGTTTGTCTGTGTCTTTGAATGAAGAAGACGAAGTCGACATTGTGTATAAGTTTAATTAAAACAAGATATTAAACCGGGTTAGACACACAGTCCAGTGGTGGACTGTGTGCAAACACACAACGCACGTCACGAGTTCGAACCTTACAACATACCGACTTTCCGAATTAAAACCAATTTTGTTTTTAAAACAGAATCAGATCAAGTCACAGTATGTCTTTAAGATTAATATAAACCGTAAGATAAACAGATTAGACACACAGCCCAACTGGTTGGGCTGTGCGCTTACAAACCAAAGCACTCGAGTTCGATCTGGGTCCCTGCAACCGGTTCGACCATTTTAAATCCTTTGAATATAAACCAAATAAATTAACATTTAATTAGTATATATATATAATTAAAACATAGAATATTTCGGGTTAGACACGTAGCTCAATTGGTAGAGTTGCGTGCACGCGTACGAGAGGTCCCGGGTTCGAACCTCACTCAGCGCACATAATAAACACAATCAGACCGGTCAACGGTCAAAGTCAACGGTCAACATTTTTATTTATTTATTTATTTAATCAGAAAATTATTTAAAAATACTTAAAAATAATATTTTTAAAGTTAGAAAATGTCCTTAAACTCACAAAAATAAATCTAGAAATCCTATTAAGGTTATGAATTAAAATTATTAATCTCAAATAAAATCCATTTATTTACCGAACCATTAGGTTATTATTTAGGTTAGTTTCTATCGTGGTTAAATCCAAATTCGTGCGCATTCATCATCAATCCAAGAAACGCAACCACTGTGAGTGAATTCTTACAAATTCCCCATTTTATTCATGTTTTGGGGTGTATCATGTGTCGCTTAAATTAATTCGCTTATTCAAACTCGTGCTATACCATTATATGATCTAAATTTAGAATGTAAATATTGTTTGTTGAGATGTATTACATATTGTCAAGTTGTGTGCAAATTATTCATTAGGCCCCTCAGTTCCTCGTGTGAGACGAGTTGAACAACGCGTGCCTCAAAAACATTCATTAGGCCCATCAGTTCGTTGAACAACGCGTTCCTCAAAATCGTTCATTAGGCCCATCAGTTCCTCGTGGGAGACGAGTTGAACAACGCGTGCCTCAAAATCAATCATTTGGTGTATATGTGTGCAATAATTAATATTATGTGTTATGTGATTAAATTTACATTTACGATTACTCATGTGTGGTTATGCACTTTATTTTATAATCGATACAATAAACACGTTTAAATGTTTTTGATAGGATTCACTCGCCAACTTTTTGTTGACTCAAAAACCATTTTTACACATGATACAGGTGGACAGGTTGAAGCAAGGAACACATAGGAGATTGCCTTAGAAGAAAAATAATGAAGTCTTGAAAGATGTATAGAACATGTTGTACTTGTATTATTGATTGTAATGATTCTCCTTTAAAAAGAAATAATAAATATGAAACTTTATAATAAATGTCATGAGCTTTGATGAAAACCCAATCATACCCCTATCACCTTTTCCGCTGCGGGTCGGGTGTGACAGATTGGTATCAGAGCTTTTGACTATAGGGATATAGGATAGGTTATTAGACCCTTAGAGCCTATACTATAGTTGATTAGATTTTAATTGTTTAAGTGGTTACATGCAAACTCATGATTTTATTTGTTTCATATTTATTACATACACAAATGCATGCAAACACTTCCAATATTATATTTTGTGATACTTAATGAATCATACTTATAGTCGAACATAACATGCTTACATATACAATCATCACGCATATTTCAATGTTCACATATTCAAAGCATCCTACTTCCGTTATTCAAGATTTTGTCGCATTTTTTCATTTTTCAATCTCATTAAAGTGAGTTCTACGACGGGCATGTAGTAACTGTAAGGGTACGAGTACCGGTAGTCGGAACGTCCTGTCTAGGTTGGCATTCGTATAAATCCAATATAACGGACCAGTTTGCCTACCTGGGGATTAACAATGAGAGTACGAAGGACCTATTAGGCCAAAGCATACCACACCAAACGTTGTTCGAACTAACCCCACTTTGAGGTATCACCGTGTCCACACCTGGATGCACTCCAAATTTCATACGTTACATACATATTTCTCGATTTTCTCCGGGTTTTAGTGTACGTTACCATGCTAACACATGCGAACCATATGAAAGACCCGGTAATCATGGGGCCCACATGATTACGAAGGTGAAGTATGGCGGCATGCAAGGACCAATTACGAGCAAAGCCCAAGACATCCCATAGATGTAGTAGATTATTTATTCTATATTTATTTTATGAATGTTCATTCCTAAATACGACACATGACACCTAAAACGTCAAACTCATACTCTCGATGCGTACTCCTTGTAGATGTCTTCTAGTCTCGCTCGTAGAAAACTGAAAGCAGGAAAATCCCGTGAGCGCATGACTGCCTAAATCGCTCAACAAATGGCGGCCGTAATACCCAACATCGTAGTTCAAGTTCAACAAGCCCTTACCGCTAATCCCGATAACCCAATCAATCAAGAAGATCAAAATGTTATCAACCCTCCCCCAAATATCACTAAATGCACCTTCAAGCATTTCAAATCCTGCAACTTTGGAAGCAGCCATGGAGTTAGCTGCAGAGCTCACCGAAAACCGCATACGGAATAAAGATTTCAAGGAGGAGAAGAAAAAAGATAAAGCATCAACTGAAACCTCAAACTCCACCCAAACCGAATCCCCTTCTCAACCCATTTCTAAGAGAAAACGAGGTGGGCAAATTTTCGCTGTGACCCAACACAATCAACCAGCTTCACAAGCCGTACCCCTCCAAGCTATCCCAATCACTCAAGTAGTACCCAACTCAACTTACCCAGATAAAAAAACCTTACATTGGACCTCACCCTCAATGCAACACCTGTTTCTATCACTATCCATCTACCATACCTTGTCGACTATGTGCGAATTGTGGACGCTATGGTCATTTGAGCAAGGCTTGTCGCGCCTCTCAAAACCAAACCTCACCCCCTACTCAAAACATGATCCAAGCATATCAACAACCGCAATACCCCATATTTCCATATGTTCGAGCTTGTTTTAATTTTGGTGACCCTACCCACTTTAGAAACACGTGCCCTCGATTGGTTAACATCATAAACGCCCAAGCTTAAGTAAACCCAGTTAACCAAGCAAATCAAGAAAACCTAACCACTAGGCCACCAGCAAGAGGAAGGGCTTACAACATCAACGCCAATCCTGTTGAAGATAATAACGGCCCAAACGAACCACCCAACTAGTTTTCTTCACCAAAAATCAAGATTCAACTCCAACCGCTTAGTTTTTATGTTTTCTTTATGTTATCTCAATCTTCACGTATCTCAATTATAAATTGGAAATTTATCCAAGAATCTTAATGCGAATTACTATTTCAGTTTTGTTTTATACTCATTGATTTAACATTCATATCATCATACATCTCGACGTATCTCAATCTCATCGTTCAAAGAAGTTGGGTTGTGTCTCACTTTTACCTAGACTAACCCCTTCATCATAACAAACGAGAGAGGTACTGTCATCATTCAATCATGTATACCTTCAGATTTGAGACTCAAGTTTTGGTTGTTGTGTTTGTTTATGTTTTAGAGTCACATAGAACTAATCATAATTTACTGATAAAGCCAATGAAAATCTGACAAGAATATGGTGGATACGCCGCTGGTACTTCCTATATATAAGTATTCCTGCCAAAGGATCAGAGGCATTGTCAGGCGGTTATGAGAAGTTCCATGTAGGATTTAGTAATGTCATGGTTGAAGTTTGTTTTATACTCACTGATTTAGCATTCATATCATCATACATCTCAACGTATCTCAATCTCATCATTCAAAGAAGTTGGGTTGTGTCTCACTTCTACATAGACTAACCTCTTCATCATAACAAACGAGAGAGGTACTGTCATCATTCAAACATGTATTCTTTCAGAATTAAGACTCAAGTTTTGGTTGTTGTGTTTGTTTATGTTCTAGAGTCACATAGAACTAATCAAAACTTACTGATAAAGCCAATGAAAATTTGACAAGAATATGGTGGATACGCCGCTGGTACTTCCTATATATAATTATTCTTGCCAAAGGATCAGAGGCATTGTCAGGCGGTTATGAGAGGTTCCATGTAGGTTATAGTGGTAGAAGTTTTGTTTTAAGATATAACCTTATCTTTCTAAACGTATCGATTCTCTCAGAACTCTTGTGCATGAGATCATATCTAGTCAATCAACTCTGTTTATCAATATTCCTTATCTTAGGCATCAAAAAGCGATTCCTGTAGCAGCGTATCCAACCCTTACTAGGAACGTTACCCCTCCAATAAAATTTAAACTTTCACCCTCTTCTGATTATGTAATTGTCAAATTAAAACACCCTCTCCACAAGTCAAATATACCACTATTACTTAAATTTCGGACGAAATTTCTAAAAGTAGGGGATACTGTAACATCCGTCAAAAAACGGGTTTCCAAAACCCGCTTCGTTTATTAACCGAATAGTCATTCATAATTTTCGTCGTGTATATATTGGTTATTTTAATTTTAAACGATACATAATTAATAAACATTGTTAGAATTTTAAAACATAATTAATAAATCATAAAAAAAAGATAATAAAAGATATTTGAGACTGCCGGGTTTCGAACCCGGGTCAGCCGGTTCAACAAGTAAACAACACACCACTCTGCCACACGCTGTCTTTGTTAACATAATGAAACAATTACTACTTATAATAAAACTCAAACTCAAACTCAAACTCAGTAATCAGCGCGCCCAATTCGCAGTTGCCGGAAATACCGACGATTTCGCCAATTGTCGACAGTTTCTTTGACTAAACGCTTGTATTAACCTCGACATCGGTTATAACCGATGTCTAGTCCCCCAATTCAAGTCGTAACCGCCGGAGAAAACCTTGACCACGAATCAAGATCGAATTCGGACTCGATACATTCTACTTCTTCCATATAAATACACACCCAAGTCTCTCGTAATCTTTTCGCTCAAATCGCACAATTTCTCGAAGTATTAGCACTCGCCGGAGATATTCTGCAATCGCCGGACTTTCGCCAGAAAACCGAGACTTACATCAAATCGGTAAATTTCTCGACTCTTTCGTCTTCAATCCATTGTTAGACATATACTAACTTAAATCCTTCAACCAGAATCGGTCCCAGACGACGTTGCCGGAAATTCTGTACTCGTCGGAAAATTTCTGGAAATTCCAAAATCACGCTGTGAATCGGTACAATCATCTAGACCCCCTGATATCTATTGTTTAGTAACTTAATTTCACAACTCATCGATCAAAACTGTTAATTGATTCAATCAGATGGAATTCACAAATCAGAGCCGACGACCATTGCCGGAATTCTGAGAAAAACATTCTGTTCGGTACATTCGATTCCGTAACTCTCTTTATCCATTACATTTCAATCACTTATATGTTCGATGAACGATTTAAACCAGAACAGTTGGATATCGTTTGTCTGTGTCTTTGAATGAAGAAGACGAAGTCGACATTGTGTATAAGTTTAATTAAAACAAGATATTAAACCGGGTTAGACACACAGTCCAGTGGTGGACTGTGTGCAAACACACAGCGCACGTCACGAGTTCGAACCTTACAACATACCGACTTTCCGAATTAAAACCAATTTTGTTTTTAAAACTGAATCAGATCAAGTCACAGTATGTCTTTAAGATTAATATAAACCGTAAGATAAACAGATTAGACACACAGCCCAACTGGTTGGGCTGTGCGCTTACAAACCGAAGGACCCGAGTTCGATCCGGGTCCCTGCAACCGGTTTCGACCATTTTAAATCCTTTGAATATAAACCAAATAAATTAACATTTAATTAGTATATATATATAATTAAAACATAGAATATTTCGGGTTAGACACGTAGCTCAGTTGGTAGAGCTGCGTGCACGCGTACGAGAGGTCCCGGGTTCGAACCTCACTCAGCGCACATAATAAACACAATCAGACCGGTCAACGGTCAAAGTCAACGGTCAAAGTCAATGGTCAACATTTTTATTTATTTATTTATTTAATCAGAAAATTATTTAAAAATACTTAAAAATAATATTTTTAAAGTTAGAAAATGTCCTTAAACTCACAAAAATAAATCTAGAAATCCTATTACGGTTATGAATTAAAATTATTAATCTCAAATAAAATCCATTTATTTACCGAACTATTATGTTATTATTTAGGTTAGTTTCTATCGTGGTTAAATCCAAATACGTGCGCATTCATCATCAATCCAAGAAACGCAACCATTTTGAGTGAATTCTTACAAATTCCCATTTTTATTCATGTTTTGGGGTGTATCATGTGTCGCTTAAATTAATTCGCTTATTCAAACTCGTGATATACCATTATATGATCTAAACTTAGAATGTAAATATTGTTTGTTGTGATGTATTACATATTGTCAAGTTGTGTGCAAATTATTCATTAGGCCCATCAGTTCCTCGTGGGAGACGAGTTGAACAACGCGTGCCTCAAAAACATTCATTAGGCCCATCAGTTCGTTGAACAACGCGTGCCTCAAAATCATTCATTAGGCCCATCAGTTCCTCGTGGGAGACGAGTTGAACAACGCATGCCTCAAAATCAATCATTTGGTGTATATGTGTGCAATAATTAATATTATGTGTTTTGTGATTAAATTTACATTTACGTTTACTCATGTGTGGTTATGCACTTTATTTTATAATCGATACAATAAACACGTTTAAATGTTTTTCATAGGATTCACTCGCCAACTTTTTGTTAACCCAAAAACCAGTTTTACACATGATACAGGTGGACTGGTTGAAGCAAGGAACACATTGGAAATTGCCTTAGAAGAAAAATAATGAAGTCTTGAAAGATGTATAGAACATGTTGTACTTGTATTATTGATTGTAATGATTCTCCTTTAAAAAGAAATAATAAATATGAAACTTTATAATAAATGTCATGAGCTTTGATGAAAACCCAATCATGCCCCGATCACCTTTTCCGCTGCGGGTCGGGGTGTGACAGTCCTTCGTACGAACCAGGTGTTTCGTACGGGGGACACTCTTTCGTGCGAACCAGGTTGTTCATGCGGATGACTGATCTTTCGCACGAACTGTCCAGTTCTTCGTGCGGATGGGTTATTCGCACAGACGTTTTTCGTAGAGGAATCTTTTTATAGGGATGGTTGGTGAAAAATTTCCTTTTCTAGCACACACTAGTTTTCGATAGTGGTCTGTTGTCTACACAAATTTGGTTAAAAAGACAAACAATCCATATCAGCTTTTTCAGTTTTAACAGTCAAGTCTAGAATATCAGAGATTTGGTCAACCCTACAACAATATTCCAGTGAGTTTTCCGGTGAGTTTCTCCTGCAAATGTGTTCAACTTGAACAAACGACAATTTTCAGAAAAACCAGATTTGAACATGTCTCCATGTGTTCTAACAAGGTTTTTATGAAAATTTTCTAGATACAACAAGTTTTAACTAAGTTTTAAGTTTGTTATCTTTCAAAAACTTAAGTTTCCTGCTGAAAGTTCAAGAACACTTCAAGGAACCCTCCAAACTAGCTCAGACACAACACTAAGCTTGGTTTTAAAACAAGGAAGAGAGCCAAAGCTCTGATACCACTTGTAGGTCCACTTGGGGGATCAAGATTAACCTACTTCCTTGTTTATACAACACAAATACGAGTGCGGAATCCTTGTAAGTATGCAAACCAAAACAAAGTAAGAACACATGATAACCAAAGATTCAATATCTTGATTACCTGAAGAGAACTAGTACAAACATATACAAATAATGTTCATACAGACTCATGCAACACACTCTGTGCTCTTGTGTCTCTCTCTCTAGTATAGCTCTAGTCTCTCTAGAAGGCAACAAGCTCCATCCCACTTCTAGCTTGTCTCTCACGTCTAACTTACACTGAGAAGTGCATGTCTGCTTATATAGTGTCTACACTGAGCAACTGTATGAAGTATGTTGCTGGTTATACGAAACACCAAAAGACACGAAGAACATCCTCCAAAGATACTCGTACGAACAAGTTGGTTTGTACGAGCATCAACTTGCTCGTATGAAACAAGCAGTATGCTTATTTAGAGGGACTCGTTTGTACGAATGGTAGGTGGCTTGTACGAGCAATATCTTACTCGTACGAAGTATTCCCATTCGCACATAGAAGTCTTCTTTGGAGAATGTGTCATAGACATGACGCACACAAGACTCAATAGTATGCACACATTCAATTGTTTTACACAGACAATCTAATCATCGTACTAAACCAAGATAGGAGGATATCTTGATTTGGTCGACACGACCAAACTATACAGACACTGTAAATTAAGACTGTACAATTACAGACGTAACTATAACAAGCGACAGACACAAAAGTGTATCAACACTTCTGCCTATCTCGGGCAGCTTTGAGAAGATCATGGATTTGCACAATCTTGTTCGTGGTCTCTAGGATAATCTCTAGTCCTGATAGTTGGGCTTCCCGAACTTCTGCCCAACACACGAGCGTTCGACATTTTCTCCCATACAAGGCCTCATAAGGAGCAGCCTTGATACTTGTATGATAACTATTATTATAGGAGAATTCTATTAGAGGTAAGTGATCATCTCAACTTCCACCTAAATCAATCACGCATGCTTTAAGAATGTCTTCCAAGGTTTGAATAGTACGCTCACTCTGACCATCAGTCTGTGGGTGGTAAGTCGTACTAAAATTTAATCTCGTGCCTAAAGATTGTTGGAAAATTTTCCAAAAATGAGAGGTATATCTAGTATCTCTATCAGATACAATAGATACCGACACACCATGTAGTGACACATCTTGTCTACATCTAACTTAGCCAATTTGTCGGAGTTATACGTTTCTTTAACTGGCAAGAAATGCGTTGACCTAGTCAGCCGATCTACAATGACCCAAATCGTGTCATTACCATGTTTGGTCTTTGGTAACTTGGTAATCTCAAAGGATCTACAAAAACTACAAAATTCTCAATACCCTCACGTAGAGATAACACAGGAGCATTGTGCAACTTGTGTTTTAGAATCTCAAAGGATTCTTATTGTTTTGGACCCCAAACAAACATAACATTTTTACAGGTCAAGGTAGTTATTGGAGTGGCTATCCTTGAAAAGTTCTCAATGAACCTCCTATAATAACCAGCCAATCCTAAGAAACTACAAATCTCCGATGGGGTTTTGTGTACTTCCCAATTTATTATGGCTTCTATTTTGGCGGGATCCACTTGGATACCACGTTCACTTACAACACGTCCAAGAAACTGGACTTCTCTAAGCCAAAATTCACACTTAAAAATTTTAGCGTAAAGCTTCTCCTACC
Source organism: Scalesia atractyloides (assembly GCA_947069175.1). Classification (NCBI taxonomy): domain Eukaryota; kingdom Viridiplantae; phylum Streptophyta; class Magnoliopsida; order Asterales; family Asteraceae; genus Scalesia; species Scalesia atractyloides. The sequence goes on from CAMTDV010000022.1 coordinate 45,641,460, forward strand.
TTAGTAGTTCTAGGATGCATCGATGTGTTTCTCGTGATCAACTTAATTACGAGAATAGATAAATATGTCGTCTATGAAGACAATGACAAACTTATCCAAATACGGTTTGCAGACTCTATTCATGAGATCCATGAATGCTGCATGTGCATTTGTGAGCCTAAAAGGCATCACTAGAAACTCAAAATGACTATATCGGGTCCTAAAGGCAGTCTTCGGAACATCCTCGTTCCTAACCTTCAGCTGATGATATCCTGATCTCAAAACCATCTTAGAAAAATAACAAGACCCTTGAAGTTGGTCGAATAAATCATCGATCCTGGGCAGAGGATATCGGTTCTTAATCGTTATCTTGTTCAATTCTCGGTAATCAATGCACATCCGCATTGAACCGTCTTTCTTTTTAACAAAAAGAATTGGAGCTCCCCAAGGTGAGGAACTAGGCTGAATAAAGTCTTTCTCTAAAAGTTCATCTAATTGAACTCTTAATTCCTTCATTTCCATCGGTGCTCACCGATATGGAGCTCTAGCTATAGGTGCTAATTCAAGTAGGATATCAATTCTAAACTTCACTTGCCTATCTAGAGGCAGACCTGTTAATTCTTCAGGGAAAACATCGAAAAACTCTGAGATAACTTGAAGGTCTTCAAAATTTGGCTTGGGCTCGTTGATAGTTACTTGTGCCATATAAATGACACAACCTTTCCCCAAACACTTGGATGCCTTAAATAACGACACCTTGTATGGCAATCCGTAGTGTAAATCTCCAGGGATGGTGATTGTTTCACTAGATGGGGTTCTAATCTCGATGGGATAACCAATCCATGCCTAAAACTACATTGAACCCTGCCAATTTCATTGGCAAAAGAGAGATATGGATAGAATGATTCTTAATGGATATAAAACATCCATCAAGAATGGAAAATTTTGTCTCTAACGTTCCATCAGCGAGTTCTATCTCATAAGTTATATCTAGAGTTCTTATGGGCAAGTTTAATAGTATACTAAACTTATGATCAACAAAAGATTTATCTGCACTCGAATCGGAAAGAATTCTAGCATAAACATCACTGATGAGGAATGTATCTGTTATGACGTTATTGTCACTAACGCCCTCCTTGGCATTCATTTGAAAGGCCCGAGCATTCCCTTTCTTAGCCTCTCCAGGCTTTACATCATTACTTTTGGGGTTCTTGGGGCAATTGAACGTAATATGCCCTTTTTCATTAAAGCTGTAGCAAACGACATTCTTAAGATCCTTGCACTCTAGTGTCTTATGCCCCTTTCTCTTACAGATACCACAGGGGTTAGTCTGTGGATTAATACTACACTGTCCCAATGTCAGTAGTTACAGTTCTTGCACAGGGGTTTGTCATTAGATGTGTGCTGGTTCTTCTTTTTGAACCCGTAATTTCCTTTCTTTATGAACTTTTGGGAGCTATCCTCCTCCCATTTTCTTTTGCCGTCAGTTTCAGTTCTAACTGACCTTTGCCTCACTAAATCTAAGGTGAGGGAGAGAGATAGGTCTACAGCAGACGTATAAGTACTAGGCCGAGCAGCCTTTACCATGCCTTTTATCTTAGGCGCTAACCCATTAATAAAACGCGTTATGCGTTTGGTTTCAGGGGTGATTAAATATGAAACTAGCCTAGACAGGGAGTTGAAGTCAGAAATATACTTCCGACAATCTAGGTTCTTTATTGAAAGAGTCAGAAAGTCTGTTTCTAATATCTCCACCTCATGAGGTGGATAGTATGTCTCCTTGACTAAATCCACAAACTTAGGCCATCCTAAATTGTACATGTGTACTTTACCTGTAGATTGGATCATAGCCTTCCACCAAATTAGGGCATCTCCCTTAAAGGACTATGATACATACTTGACCACATCCTTATCAGCACAACCGTTGATATCCACAATCGTCTTTAGAAGGTTCACCCGTCTTTAGAAGAACGGGACTTATCATCAAATTCTAATTTTCTTGGTTCACTCTTCGCATTTGAAAAGTGAAAAGAGCTCTCCTTATGGGATGAGGAATGTGGGATTGATAAGGGTTTGGAGCGTGTAGCACTCGACTCCCTAAGTTTTTTATGGCCTTTTCCATAGCCTTTCCAACGGCTGCATCTATGCTAGCTTGGAAGTCATCGTTATTTATGGCTATGTTTTCAGCGTTATTAGAGTTAACATCCAGGTGGCTACTTTGTGCTTTGTCTGACTTAGCTATTCTGAAGCTTTTGTTTTAAACATCAAATAATATTTCTCTTAGCCATGGTATTGATAACCATATTGGCTTTAAACATTAGATATAACAATCCATCGCCTATACAAGCAGTGTGAATAACATCACAACTCTTAGGCTTATCATATCTATATTTGGCCTAGGTCTCAAAAGGGACCATCAAAGGCAAATTACAATCCGGACGTAGTCCATATATTAGACAGCGGATCGTAATGTCACATCTGTCATTTTTCATTTGGCAATTACATATAGCTCATAAGCTTGTCACGAAGGACATTAAAACATGGCTCATTGGCCTCTCCCAATTTGGACGTATAATTATGGCACATTGGCCGATTAGTAATGGACAAAGATATGGCACATTGGCCTGTCACCATTGGACAAATTATGGCACCTTGGCCGTTCACCTTGGACAAATTATGGCACATTGGCCTGTCACCATGGACAAATTATGGCACCTTGGCCTGTCACCTAGGACAAATTATGGCACATTAACCTATCACCTTGGACAAATTATGGCACCTTGGCCTAGATGGCTAGTGTGGTTCCTCAAGTCACACTACCAGGAGTATGGACATTCTTGATGTTAACATAAGAGTACCTTAATGGTTGATTAATGGTCTCGGTCACCTTGGACCTTAACGACCTTGGAGGCTTGAACCTAGTCCACCACCTCTGGAAGAAGGATAACTTCCTTAACTATCCTGCTAGAAGGCCCTCTTATCCTTAACTATCATTTCTTGGCCAATGTGTGGTCTGTGCCATTTGGCCTAATCAAATCCATTAAGGTCTTTTTGGAATTATATAGCAGAACATAAATTCGAGTAAAATCGAGACGATTGCTTCAAGAGGATAAATATATATATAATTCCAAATAATTCATTAAATGCTAAATAAGGAAATACAATACTTAGAACTAAATAATGAAACAAATTGTCCATGCAAGGACTTAAAAGAAATGAAAACGTCCACGCAGGGACTAAAGAAATAACAATGTCCTCGTAGGGAATAAAGAAACAAACTAACATATATTATTAGAAGGAACTTCACTCGTCCTTCTTTCCCTTAACTAGCTTGGAGAGTTTCTTGAAGAACTTGTTTGTCTTTTTATCCGTTTTCTCCGCTCGTTGTTACATTTCTTTCATTCGTTCCAATGCCTCATTGATGGCCTCGAGTGGTGGCGGAGGTTGTGGTTGTGGCATAATAGGATACTTGTACCCATAACTTGGATATCTAGTAGGTGGATAAGCAGGTGGGAAAGGAGATGGGTAAAGTGTGTTATGCATGGCCGCTTGCATATAAGGGTCATATGATAATGCTTGGTAATCAACAGGTGTAGATGGGTTAAAAGGATCATATCCAGATGTATTCGGATATGTTGGGATAGGGTTATTATAACTCGATGGTGGTGGTTGAACCACTAGTGGTGGTGTCGGTTCCACCACGGGTGAAGCATTAGAGGGTCCACCCATTTGTGGGTCCTCGTGAATGGTAGAGTAAGGTTTGGGCAAAGGTGGCAGCGGTCCAGACAGTTGGCCCGCACGTACCGACATACGTGCTCCTCTTTTCCTCCTTGGCGGTTCAGGTGGCGATTGTGGTTGTTCGACTGGTTCCATGTGGACATCTTCTTGTATAGGAGGAGTTGGGGAGTGATGGGAAGGAGTGTTTGTAAAAGAAATTGGTTCCAATATTGGTCCCGCTCATTAGGACCTTGGTATGGCGATCTGGCATAAGAGTTCGAATCGCTTGAGATTTCAATGGGATGCATGTGTGATCCCGATGACGGTATTTCGGGATCGGAGTCCTTGTCCATGGGATTGGGTTGGTCTAATTGGTTTTGGTCAGCTGGGGGTGTATTAAAGTATTGGTTGGGGTTAAATTCATCATGATAAGAATGATGCGAATGGTGGGAGTGGTGTGAATGATGCTAATGATAGGAATGGTACGAGTTTTGAGTATGAGAAGGTGAATGTTGCGACAACGGCCATGAATCCCCGAATCCTTATAGGGGTTCGGGTGATGGGGATGTAAAGGGATATGTCCTGAAGGTCCTCCCCTCATTGGTCCTTTACCTCTTCCTCTTACTCTTGGCGGCATTTTCCTGTTAAATCAAATCAAAACAATACTAATAACTTAATAATGAGATGAGTAATCCTAGGTCGAAGCCTAGACTCGGAAGTCTAAGGAATGTGCTGGGGTAAGTTTGAGATTAAACACAAGAAAGATAGTGTTTAATTCTCTTAAACGTTGGTTCTGATACCAACCTGTCACACCCCGGCTTTCCACAACCAATCCAAACACCGGTGGGCCCGGGTGGGGAATATCGTGATGTAAGTTGATATCATCATAGACAATTAAACACAGCACAGCGGAAGTCTTGGAGTAAAATTACTATTACAAACCAAATGTTCAAAATACGAAAATAATATACAGATGGCTCATAATAGAAGATCCACAGGCGGATCATAAATTGTACAAAAGAAAGAATGTAAAACAGACTTGTGGCAGATCTAGGATTTGCAAGATCCTCTTATCACTACCGAGCACTTCCAGCCTATTTTTGTATTGTACCAGCAAGCTTAGTCTTTTGAAAATACGTCAGATTTCGCTGGTAAATACACCCAACTGACTCTTTTTTTAAAACATTTAAAATATGTTTTAGGTCGTATCAACACAAAATCTTTTTGAATCCGACCCGTTTGGTCGATCTTAGGATCCGACCAAATACATATTTGTGACCATAGTTACCTACTAAGGTTATAGCTTATGGTCACATCGTTTGGTTAGTGTTATGATAAGTTACTTCTGTGTTCTTAAAAAAATATGACTAAAATGCCCTTTTGAGCATTAATCCATTTTAAACACATGCAACCAAATTTTTGACATATAAACTGATGTTATAACATTTTCAAACATGTTTGGGCATTTAAGACTTATCATAGGACATGTTTAACCATCCGATCATGCGTTTACGCTAATGACCAGTTAAAGTAGCATAAACTACCTTAACGTGTCATAATAGGTCAAAAGCACTTAGGATCCTCTCCAAATTAGAATGTTAAGTTTGTTAAACCATATCATATGTGTCCCAACACTCGTTTGTTTATAAGACTTCATTATTTCCGATATCCCGTTTGTAGTCCCGACACGCTAACATATTTATCTGACACATTAGGACACATTTGAGCTTTGTTTAAATAGTTGATCAAGAATAATTTCGCAATCCCAAGTGTGTACATAGTTTCCTTCTTTTACGTTTTCAAATGTTTTGGGGTGATTCATATGTGCCGGTAATTATTTTCAAGATTTCAAAACAATATACATGGTTTATATATACATAATGATTTTCAAAGTGAGTACATAGTTCCCCTCTTTTACGTTTTCAAATGTTATGGGGTGATTCATATGTGCCTATAATTATTTTCAAGATTTCAAAACAATATACATGGTTTATATATACAAAATAATTTTCAAAGTGAGTACTTAGTTCCCTCTTTTACATTATCTAAATATTTTGGGGTGATTCATATGTGCCTATAATTATTTTCAAGATTTGAAAACAATATACATGGTTTATATATGCAAATGATTTTCAAAGGGAGTACATAGTTCCCTTCTTTTACATTTTCTAAATTTTTGGGGTGATTCATATGTGCCTATAATTAGTTTCAAGATTTCAAAACAGTATACATGGTTTATATATACAAAATGATTTTCAAAGTGAGTACATAGTTCCCCTCTTTTATGTTTTGCAAATGTTTTGGGGTGACTCATATGTGCTAATCATTTTCAAGTTCTCAAAAACAATGTCAATGGTTTATATATAAAACAACACGATTTCAATAATGTGAACAACTTGTTGATGCGTTATCAATAACAAGAATGACATTCATTAGCTTTGCCCGAACCGACCAGTACTATGTTATGGTACCATAGGAATGACAATCCTATTATCGGATTGTTCACTAGATTTGGTGGAAGTTTGGGTAATGACATAAACTGTTTCTGATTAACAAATCATTTGTTGACTTGTTAGTCTACTTAAAGAGACCCTTTGGTGGTCTATTAAAGATAACCTTTGGTGGTATAGTCAACACAGGTTTGAATGTGTTCATTAAAGATCGATCAAAAGTTTTCACAATTAAAAAAACGGACGATTTGTTTATGACATGGGCAATTCGTTTATGACACGGACGATTGATTTATAACACGGTCGAATGGTTTATAACACGGAAAAATAGTTTTGAACAATGTCACGTAATGATTTTCACTTAAAGATATAAACCATAAGAAGTTTTCTTTTGAATCAATCTATTACAAGGTTTTTACAAAAGAAACGTTTTGGTCAAGATTCATGGCTATAAGATTTTCACAACTCTAACCAACTTGTTTTAGTTGGTTAATAGTATTGCAATATCAGACACTTTTGATACGAGGTTTTTATTTAACGACTCTTGTAGTCGGACAAGGTGTTGCAATATGTATACAAAGCAATGAATTTGACACACTAACAAAACCCATGTACTCGCCGGCATTTTTATGCTGACTCTCTTTTCACTTATGTTTCAGGAGTCAATGCTTGATAATATGATGCATACTTCACGTAGGATTGGACGCGGGCCTTAGTGACTTAAAACATGAAAGACAATTTATTTATGTGTTGTTTCTGTTTATCTCAAGACAATGTAAACATTTAACTTAATAACACAAAATTTCAAATTCCATGAGTTGTGAAACAATAGTTCTATGACATGACTTCCTGACGTTTCTGCTACGGTTCGTTGTTTTACACGGTCGAGGTGTTACAGAAAGATTAGTACCAGAGCTTATGGTTGTAGGGAATTAGGTTATTAGTAATGCTTTGACCTAGAATATAACCTTCCTAGGACCCTAAGTGAGTTATCTTGCATTTAGATTCTTAAAACAATACCATCACCTATCCTTAGGTGATTACCAAAACAAATACACAAGTTACAAATTCGTTTTGAAAATCAATCATCTATCCTTAGATGATTTGTTCTAGGCTTCAGGCCTTCAAAGTTTTCAAAGTCTTGTCAAAGTTTGGGTTTTAATAATGTGAACACGTGCAATCTAGAAGGGTGGATGCCTATACCTTGAGTTTTCTGTTTAAGGCTAGAGTGTTCGTACAAATCCGCATTATCGGACCAGTCACTCTTACCTGGGAACTCTTGGGGTGGGTGTCCACTTATAGGCTAAAGCATGTCTTCGCGATACATTAAAAGACCCATTTACTTTGATTAGTCACTATGTGTCGTTTGTTTGTTTTAGGTAACAAACAAATGATCACAATCCTTATGTTTCATCGATATTTTTAACATTTCCTTTTGACTATCCAGTATCAATCCCACCCGTTTTATTTCATATTTCTTTCTCTTTTATAATGCTTCCTCATCGAAATGCTGCTCAGGACGCCGATATGGCGGCAATGATAGCTTAACAAATAGCTATTGTGCTACCAAATCTTGTGACTCAATTAAACAAGCCCCCAACAACAACAACAATGCACCTATTTCGTGCAACTTTAAACAATTCAATTCAGCTAAACCGCTCAAGTTTAGTGGTTCTGAGGGCTACTGGGCTCCTACAGTGGTTTGAGAGGCTTGAGAGAAGATTCCATCATGTTCAATGTCCCAATGAGCGCAAAGTAGAATTTGCTTCGAGTGTATTCCAAAAGAGGGCGCTCACGTGGTGGAACAGAGTGGTGAGAAATAGGGGAGCTGATGTTGCAATGGCTCAGACGTGGGAAGAGCTTCGAGCTCTTATGATGAAGGAATTCTGCCAATGCCACGAGCAAAGAGCACTTGAGAACGAATTCCACAACCTAAAACAGGATAGTGGCGAACCTCTTGTACTTGATTCTATTATTCGTAACTGCCAATTGTACCTCAATAACCATCTTTTTTCGATTAACCTCAAGCCACTGCAACTTGGGAGTTTTGATGTCATAGTAGGCATGGACTGGTTAACCAAACACCATGCTGAAGTGATCTGTTTCGACAAGGTTGTTCGTATACTTCTTTCGTCTGGCGAAACCTTAGATCACGGAGAGAAACGCTCTAGTAGCCTAAAACTCATGACCTGTACCCAGGCCCAAAAATACCTACGGAAGATTTATGTAGCCTTCTTGGCACATAGCGTAGAGGAAAAAGGCATGGGCAAAACTGTTCAGGACATCCTCATTGTTCGGGAATATCCTGAAGTGTTTCCTGAAGAGCTACTTGGTTTACCACCAATTCTTCAAGTTGAGTTTCGTATTGACCTTATACCTGGTGCCAACCCAAATGCCAAATTTCTTTACCATCTTGCACCATCTGAAATGCAAGAGTTGTCAAAGCAACTCCAAGAACTTTTAGACAAAGGATTCATTCGTTCGAGCTTTTCACCTTGGGGCGCTCCTATCCTATTCCTGAAAAAGAAGGATGGATCCTTCCATATGTGTATCGATTATCGTGAGCTCAACAAACTCACAATAAAAAATCGATATCCCCTACCTCGCATTGATGATCTCTTTGATCAGCTACAAGGTGCGACCTTCTTTTCAAAGATTGATCTGGGTTCTGGGTATCATCAACTTCGTGTACTCGAAGAAATTCCCAAGACTACTTTTCGCACTCGATACCGCCATTACGAGTTCACTGTCATGCCTTTTGGTTTGACGAGTGCTCATGCTGTCTTCATGGACTTAATGAATAGGGTTTGTAAACCATATTTAGACGAGTTCATCATTGTTTTCATCGACGAAGTCCTCATTTATTCTAAGTCTCGAGTCGATCACGAACAACATCTCCGTCTAACGATGGAACTCCTGAAGAAAGAACAACTTTACACCAAATTCTCCATGTGTGAATTTTGGCTAAAAGAAGTTCAATTTTTGGGACACATTGTTGACGAACAAGGTATACATGTAGATCCCGCCAAAATCAGTGCGATTAGGGATTGGAGTACACCTACTACTCTTACCGAAGTTCGCTCATTTCATGTTCTTGTTGGATACTATCGACGATTCATCGCGAACTTTTTAAAGATCACGGTTCCCCTCACCACTTTGACTCAGAAGAATAAACCTTTCGAGTGGGGACCCAAACAAGAGGAAGGCTTTCAAACACTGAAGCAAAACTCTGTGATGCTCCTGTTTTATCTTTACCCGACGGCAACGATGATTTCGTTGTCTATTGTGACGCATCAAACATAGGCCTTGGTTGTGTTCTAATGCAAAGAGACAAAGTCATAGCCTATGCGTCAAGACAATTGTAAATCCATGAGAAGAACTACACAACTCATGATCTTGAGTTAGGAGTCATAGTTTTTGCTCTCAAAATTTAGAGACACTACCTTTATGATACGAAATGTGTGGTTTTCACTAACCACAAATGTCTCCAACACATATTCTCTCTCTCTTATCATATGTGTCGTGTGTGGGTGTAAGATGAGGCACCATTGAAAACTTTTATCAATACATCAAAACTTAAACAGTCATTGTTGATTCATTATAGCCACATATAAAATGTTTCATAGTGACTATTGATTACTTTTAGTCACACACAATAACTCTAACCTTAAAAAGTCACCATTGATTCCTTATAGCCACATATAAAATGTTTCATAGTGACCAAAAATTACCTTTTCATACATAATAACTCTGACTATGACCATAAAATACTTATAGTTACTAGTTTTGTTTCTTTCACTAAATGGCTAATAGACACTACTCGTTGGTCACACAAAATAGTATATGTGGCCATATATATTAGCTTTTAGTCACATTATGAAAAAATACCATGACAGCTGGTCATCTTTGACTACATTTTTTAAAGCGTGGGAAAAAAATGTCAAATTTTTTTGTGGTAAAGTATGGCTGAATATTTTTAAATGTTATACAATGGTCACATTAATCAATTAAATTGTAACCATAGACTACTAATAGTCACATATATTTTGTTCGGTTTCCAACTCCCAAATTCATTTTCCACAATTATAATTTTCTGTTCAAAATATAAATAATAAGGGGGGCACTTCATAAGCATGCAATTATTTAAAACAATTAGATAATTCAGACCCTTAAAAGCATGACACGACAAAACCCCCCAAAAATTCAGATATTATGTTTTTCTCTTAAATTTAAAATTGTAGGAATAAAAAGGAAGTTGTAGGAAAAGAGAAAGATAGGGAGCTAATAAACGGAGATGGAATTGGACAAACACGGATCGCTTGGATTCGCTTCGACTTCACCCAAAAGAAAGTTTTTTTTCTGTTAGTGCATATTATGTGTATCCGCCACTATAAAAATAAGCTAGATAGAGAATGTATTGAATATTGTATAGTTTAGAGTGAAATACGAACACATGACACTTTCGAGATGACGACACCTTTCGAGAGGACGAGTACTCATCCTCATGAATGAGTCATCCTCTCCAAATCCCATGTCTATAAATTGGTGGTGTCATTTGTTCATAGTTGATAAGTTTTGGGAATCTAGGGGAAATGCTAGAGAGATTACATGATGCTCTCTCTAGCTTGTAAATGATGTATTCTCTTTCGGTATGGATGGAACCCTTCTAATTTTGACTATTCTTACGAGATTTCTACCGAACTAGCTCTATCATATCTAAACTTCCATCTAAACCCACCGTATCCAAAACACTTAATTGGTATCAGAGCTTTGGTACCGATTCAATCGACCTAACAGTTGATTGAATCACTTATGCTCATGATTTATGGGTTTTTAAATGAAAAACTTCAAATAGAAGGTCAATTCATGGATGGAATTTAAAATTGAAGACATGATTACATTCAGAATTGATTTCGTTCATGTCTATGGAAGAATCATCATCAAATTCAACGAAATAAAGATTTTAGATCGAAAAATGTGAAAAGTCAGTTTCGCACAAATGAGTTAGTTTCGTGCGGATGAGTCAGTTTCGAACACATGAGACTCATCCTCTCGAAGGAATCATCCTCTCGAAGGAGTCATCCTCACAAAGAGTCATTTGCTCGAGGACTCTCATGCACAAAAGAGACTGTTTGATGAATTCATAGACATAATATTGATAGAGAATGGGGTAGTCACGGAGACCTATCCATAATGATTATCATCTAGTGAATTGACTATAATGAGCCGAAATTGTTAATTCCGCAAGGAACCTGATTTTGCCAATCTTGAGGGGGAAATTCAGTGATAAGTTTAGAGAGGTCAGAATTTGCCAAAAATGAGGGGGAATACAATTTCTCAAATATTAGAAAATTTTTGTAAATTCAGATGGGAAAAAACGTGCAACAGTATTCGGGTGGTTCTGACTAAATATTGTCTGGGATGCATAGGATCTTGGATGTTTTACTCTATGATCTTAGGAAATTCGGATTCTTTAGACCGTGATCAGATTAATGTCTGAGGGTGTGAGTCCCGGGTCTTCGTACAAGCCGGCTAGCAGGATTAGCGTCTAGAGGATGCAATAACAGTATTCATAAAATCTTCTATTATGCCAAAATCATACTAAACATTCCCAACCAATTAAATGTTAGGATCTGAGCCTTATAAGCATACCTATTTATACAAATATATGCTCCTTCATTTGTTTTATGAGTGTTTTAGTCGGACATTACTTGAAAATTTAGAACTTGACAAAGTGCATACGGTCTACAAAGCCCAAAGCCGAACACGAATAGATACATGATCAATGCAATAGGAGTTTACATTTTTAGATTTTGATTTCTAACCTACCCTCCAAATCATACTCCTTGAGTCAACTCCTTTGAGCCCAATACCTTTTCATTTGTTACTCGCAAAAAATGCCCACCACCCCAAATATTTTATGCAAAATATAGTTCTAAAAAATTAAGCAATTTTCATGACTTCCTATTTTATGAAGACCCACTCATCAAAGCACGAGATATATAAATAAAATATTTTTACTTATCGCCGTGGCATCTTGTACATAGCGGTCAACTACATAGCAGAGTTAGAGAACAACTTACTGAGTATCTCTCTGGTTTGTGACAAAAAATTCACAACACACTTCGCTGATCTAGAATGTCTCATTCTGAAGCCAGGATTTCACATACCGGAGGAGTGGATCTTGATGTGCGTTCCTTGAGAAAACTACTTGTATGTCTTAGACATGAGGGTTGCGACAACAACGACGAAATCCACACAATGTTTTGTGTCAAAAGCAATAGAAAAAGAATCAATCGTGTGGTTAGGAAGATGGGGCACATTCATCTCCGAAAGATGAATTACTTAGTACACAACAACATAGTGGAGGGGTTAATTTTAAGAGTTTTTACTTGAATGATGACTGCATAAGTTGCAAAAATGGCAAACAACATAAAAAGTCGCATTGAAAGAGATCCTGAACTCAATTAAGCTCCCGCTAGAGAGACTACACATGGATCTCTTTGGACCTTTCAATTTTTGAAGTATCTAAGAAGATTTATATTGTCTCATTGTTATTGATGATCATTCAAGATTTTTGTGGGTGATGTTCTTGGAAATCAAAGATGGAACTTTTGAAAGTCTGATGATTCGGTTCCGGAAATTAGAGAATCTGTACCACTTACCAATTTGTCACATTAGAAGTTACAGTGGTACAAAATTAAACAATTGGCAATTAGAGTTTTTCAATGCATAGGGAATATGCATGAATTAAGTGCACCATATACTCCACAGCAAAACGATGTAGCTAAACACAAAAAGATAACCTTGATAGAGACCGTAAGAACCATGCTCGCCGATTCAAAACAAACAATTAGCTTTTGGAGCGAAGTCGTGGCCTCTACATGCTATACATTGAACAAGTATTGACAATCAAGCCTCACAGGAAAACGTGTTTCGAGCTACTCAACCAGCGAAATCCAAACCTGATGTATTTAGAACCGTTCGGGTCACCATGCATGGTAATTGATGCAAATGGAAAATTCGGGGCTAAATCAATGTGTCACACCATAATTGATGGCGGAAACATCAGAGTGAGCGAACTAGATTGCTCGAGACAAGATAACACTATTTGTGACAATATTTAATTAAACAACTCCTTTCATTTCAAAGCATCAAATTGTTAAATTACAACATAATCGAAATACAAGTAACAATAACAAAATAAGTTAAATAAAACATAATAATCATCTTAGCATTCTACGCGTGTTTCTAAGCCGATCCTACTAAGTTTCATCATACCACTTCATCAACCTGCATCATGTTAAAAAGTATAGTTCAATAACAAAGTATTGGCGAGTACACAAGTTTGATATCATAGCATAAATATTAAAAACCGTTTAAACAAATCAACATGAATAGCTAGCATACGAGATAGATGTAAACAAGGCATGTGAACTACAAGTCAATCCTCTAGTGTACCGCATACTAGATTAAAACTTAACATTGACCACAAGAATACGGGTGGTGCGTTACTCCTATAGCGCTATACATGTTAAGGGAGGCTTGATCGAAGTTAATGACATTTAGATCACATAAGAATAGACCGAGTAACAAGTCAAGTAGCACATAACTAAAGCATGTTTGATGGATTGTTTGTGTGATTTCATAGAATAAAAGTGTGATTTAGTGTAGTTTGATAAGTTAACATATTGCACCCAAAAAGTGTAAAACATAAAAAGGGTTCGAGTTTACTCACGGTTTTGCAAAATAAATTCTGTGAAAGCGTTTAGGTTGATTTAGGGGGATGAACACCAAGTTATCCTACACAAGGAAACGTATGTGTGTCAGTTTTAGATTTATGATGGAGTTTGTCAATTTTAGGAACTTAAAGTATGCACAAAGTATGTATAGACAAAGTATTTATCTAGACGTTAACGCTCATTTTTGACACTATAAGCCCCAAAGGGTGTTTGTGTTTATATGGGTCATGCTGAATAGAATCGTAACAATGGTTAGGTCTAAGATAAAATAACCTAATATTAAGACAAATAACCATATGGTCATTAGAGTTCATGTAAGTCATATAAGTTATACATGGAGGTAGGAGGATAACCGTCCTAAACCTCTTTCGTAAGATTCACCAATACACAAAATTGATCACAAGGACAATCCGTATGGTCAAGAATTAAAGAAATTATCAAGTGAGGGGTGGATTGAAATGTTGAATGTCCAAGGCCTTCATGTAATCACACCTACACCAACACAAGCTTGTAAGATTGGATGGCTCCACACTTTTGGGTTTGAAATCCAAGTAAAAACCACAAGTTTAGAGGCATGTTATGCCTCTTGATTGTGTATGAACAAGTCTAGCTTAACATACTAACCATAAACTTGGTATGAGGCATAAGTAGCATAGAGTTGTTATGTTAAAAACAAGTTCGAAAAAGTTTTATAAGTTAACTTCCAAAACAGAAAGTTTGGCCCCAAAAATGGTGTGATTCCACCTTTGTTTTCCATGGAAAACCTATGGTAACATCCATAGGGCTTAGCAAACAATGTTTCGGAAAAAAACAAGAAGAAAACGTTAAAAATCTTGAAGTTTAAAAGATAAAATTTGGGCAGAAAGTTTGCACACTTTTGGACCTCAAAGTTAAGGGATTTCACCTTAGTTTTCCCAATCAAACTTGTGAGAACCTTCGTAGAGGTTATCCACGAGTGTTAGAAGGAAAAACATGGCTAGAAGAAAAAGAGAAGTGAGTCGAAACTCACTTGCAACCTGCTGTGTTTCAGCATATAATTTTCTGAAGTTTGGGGGTTATTTGAGGTGTGTGAAGGCTTGTAAAAGTGGTGAAGTGATGGAGGAACACTTTTTAATATAGAGGAAGGATTAGGGTTACATTTATGCAATTAGGTGGGGTTTTTGGTTAGAAAAAGTTAAAAAATTCTTTCACAGCTTGCGGCCGCAAGCTGTGTTATTTTTTTTCCATTTGTTGTTTTTATTAATTAATTGATGTATCATGGACTTTAGGTATTGCATATTATATGTGTGACAAGTATAGATCTTATAAGGGTCTTAGGTCGTGTGTAAAGTCGTTTTAAAACCCTAAAAAGGACTTCTTGCAAGCATGATTTAAACTCTAGTTGTGACAAGATTAATGTGATGACAGAAGCTTGAATAATTTGCATTAAGCCACTAATTGTCTTGCTTGACTTTGGTATTAAGATTTATAAACGTTCAACAAGCATTTACAAGTCGTTTCGAGTTGATTTATTAAGCAATACAGTAACGTATGATCATAAGTTTAAACACGAATAAAGTTTGCGGAATTTGCATAATTGTTCAATCTTGATTACAATCAAAGCCTCAGATTACACTAAATTGGAAATAGAAATACGATTACAAGGTTTGGAATTTCCAAAATAGAAACACGGAGCGATCTTGCCAAAAATGGAAAGTAACAAATGTGAAGCGTTATAGTCTCCCCTCCTTTAGGGAACTTCGTCACGAAATTTAGAAAGACGCAACGAACAAATGTGGATACTTAGTCTTCATGTCGCTTTCAAGTTCCCAAGTAAATTCAGCGCCACGTTTTCCTTCCCATCGAACCTTCACGATAGGAATTCAACCGCGCTTAGTTGATTAGTACCTCGATCCATGATTTCGACGGGTTTCTCCACGAAGTGCAAGGTCTCATTGATTTGGCGAGACATCTTTTCAAGTTTGAGACTTGGAAGGTAGGATGAACGTTGTTGAGCTCTTGTGGTAGTTCCAGTCGGTAGGCTACCTTGCCAATTCTTTCGACAATCTTGAAAGGACCTACGTAGAAACGAACAACACCCTTCCAAGGGGATACTTTGAGAAGTACAAAGTCACCAACGTTGAATTTCAAAGGCTTGCGTCTTTTTATCTGCAGCTCTTTTGTCGGCTTCTAGCTTTCAGCAAGTTGTCCCGAATCTGTAAAATCATGTTCGTCGTATGTTGTATGAATAGGCGGTCGGCACTTGCGTCCATGCAATGCATCGAATGGTGCCATTTGAATACTCGCGTGGTAACTATTATTGTATGAGAATTCGACCAAAGGCAAGTGCATGTCCAAGTTGACACCAAAATAAATTACGGAAGAACGAAGCATGTCCTCTAGAGTTTGGATAGTACGCTCGGTTTGACCATCAGACTGAGGATGGAAAGCAGTACTAAGATTAGTTGAGTACCAAGCGCCTTTTGAAATGTTTGCCAAAGGCGAGAAGTGAAACGACCATCACTGTTCGAGATAATGTCAACAGGGATACCGTGAAGACAGATGACTTCATCCATGTAGATACGAGCCAATTTCTCAACTCGGTAGTCTTCACGTATGGGAAGGAAATGAGCAGACTTGGTCAAACAGTTAATGATTACCCAAATACTATCGTGACCAGACAATGTACGAGGGAGCTTGGTTATGAATCCATGGCAATACTCTCCCATTTCCAAATAGGAATTTCCAGTTGTTCAAGTAATCTAGAGGGTCGTTGGTGCTGGCCTTACCTTGGAACAAGTAACGCACTTTGATACATAACAGGCGATATCTTTCTTCATTCCAGGCCACCAATATGACGCACGAAGGTCATGATACATCTTATCGGCGCCAGGATGAACAAAATACCATCACTTATGAGCTTCACTCATCAAGAGGTCATGAGTATTATCGCGGTTTGGAATCCAAATACGGTCAAGATAGCACATGATGCCATTGGGTTTGGTGACGAGTTAGTTTTCGCACCACACTTCAACTCATTATCGAGGTTACCCACGTTAACGATCGAGTTCCTCACGAATCATCTCTTGAAGCTTTCCCAAGGTTTGGTAGCAACGTAGACTCTTAACATGAGTTTTCCGACTAGTGCATCAGCTACAACATTCGATTTACCAGGGTGGTAGCGGATATCATAGTCGTAGTCGTTTAATAATTCTACCCAATGACGCTGACGCATGTTGAGTTCTTTTTTATTAAAGATGTGCTGGAGGCTCTTATGGTCAGTGAAGACCGTACACTTTGTACCATAAAGGTAGTGTCGCCATATCTTTAATGCAAAAACAACTACACCAAGTTCAAGGTCGTGCGTAGTATAGTGTTTCTCATGAATTTTGAGTTTTCGTGATGTGTAAGCAATAACCTTGTCTCGTTGCATAAGGACGCAACCAAGACCTTGCCTTGAGGCATCACAATACACGACAAAGTCGTCGTTACCATCGGGAAGGGTTAGGATAGGAGCATTTCAAAGTATTTCCTTGAGCATTTGAAAAAACTCCTCTTGTTCGGAACCCCAAACAAAAGGTTTATCCTTTTGAGTCAAGGAAGTGAGAGGTACGACGAGTTTGAAAAATTTAAGATGAAACAACGGTAATAACTGGCTAAGCCGAGAAACGAACGAATTTCAGACGGAGTCTTAGGGGCAACCAAATTTTTCACCGCCTCGATTTTCACAGGGTCAACGTGAATACCAAGTTCGTTGACAACATGACTAAGAAATTGAACCTCCTTTAACCAAAATTCACACTTGGAGAACTTGGCGTAAAGGCGTAAGTATGCAAAAGCTGAAGGATAAGACGCAAGTGTCGCTCATGCTCTTCTTGCGTCTTGGAATATATTAGAATATCATCAATGAAGACGATCACGAATCGGTAGTGTTAGGGCTTACACATGCGATTCATCAAATCTATAAACACGACGGGTGCATTGGTCAAACCAAATGGCATGACCACGAACTCGTAGTGCCCATAACATGTGCGAAACGTGGTTTTGGGTATATCTTCTTTGAGGACTCAAAGTTGATGATAACCAGAATGAAGATCGATTTTAGAGAAACAAGTCGCGCCTTGAAGCTGATCAAAAAGGTCGTCGATGCGAGGGAGAGGGTATCAGTTCTTGACTGTAAGCTTGTTGAGCTCACGATAGTCAATGCACATGCGAAAGGATCAGTTTTCTTTTTTACGAAAAGAACGGGAGCGCCCCAAGGAGATGTGCTAGGACGTATGAAGCCTTTATCAAGAAGCTCTTGAAGTTGGCTAGACAACTCTTGCATCTCCGAGGGTGCTAGACGATAGGGGGATTTTGCGACCGGAGTGGCACCAGGGATGAGGTCGATGTGAAAATCAATAGAACGAGCAGGAGGGGGACCAGGAAGATCCTCGGGAAAGACGTCAGGGAAATCGCGCACAACGGGGACTTCACTCACGCTTAGACCCTTCTCCTTCTTTTCCATAATGTGGGCAAGAAAGGCGAAGTATCCATACGCAAGTACTTGTTCGCTTGAATACACGACATAAGCTTGAGACCTTGGAAGGTTTCACGCCATAGACGTCTAGGGAATCATTATTGGGAAGGTGAAGATGAATGATTTTTTCCGAACAAACAACTTTAGAAGCCAATCCCTGCCTACTATGATATCGAAGCTACCCATTGGCATGGGTATGAGATTAATAGAAAACGTATGATCGTTGTGACATTTGTACCTTTTCAATCATTGCACGATTACAAACAATTTTGTGACATCCCGGTTTTTCAGGCATTTTAAACGTGCAACTTTATCGTTATTTACTCCTACGCTAATTAGATTCAGAAAATTAATTATGCGCACGCTATAGTTACCTAACTTTAGTATTTCGGGAATACACGATGTTTGGGAATTTTATCGGATCGTATCTGAATTACGTGCTACGTGTTATTAGACGTTTGGTTATTTATCGCGTCACGCTCCAATTACATGATTTCATATTTTATAAATTCCGTGACGCGAATAAATTGTCGAGTTGTAATATACGTAGTTAATAAATGAATTAAAATTGGCCGAACGAGAACTGAAACCGAACCGAGTTTGTGAAACTTTGCGACTTCGTGACCAAGCAAAACCCAACCCGCCAACCCACTCCCTTGCGGCCCAAGCAAGCCCAAACCGCCCCCACCCTTCCTCTTATTTATAAAAATACATATATGTGTGTGCATGGAGTTTAAAAAAATAATAACCAAACCCTAATCTCTTCCCTTGGTGTGCGACGGCAGCCATACCCCCCTCTCTCGGTCGTGCAAACAAACCCCACTCTCCTCTCCCTTGATCGATTGCAAGTTCCGGTTCGCTAGTTATCATCGTTTCAAGGTTAGGGTTTTAATCATGTTATGATTTCACTTATTGATTTGTATGATATCGATCATGATCATGTTATGTTTGATAATATTATAAAGTGTTGTTAGTGTTTTTTAATATGCGGTTCTTAGGGTTTGTGATGATATGGTTGGGTATTAGAATCATAGGCTGCGTTTTTCTCTATAAAATCATGATATATGTTTAGGGTTTTAATATTATATTATAGATGCATGATAATT
This sequence comes from Scalesia atractyloides, assembly GCA_947069175.1. Lineage (NCBI taxonomy): Eukaryota > Viridiplantae > Streptophyta > Magnoliopsida > Asterales > Asteraceae > Scalesia > Scalesia atractyloides. The sequence continues at coordinate 45,660,952 of CAMTDV010000022.1, forward strand.
AAAGTATAACCTGCTACAAATCGTTATAATAAGTCGTGGTGATCGTTAGGAGGGTTTCGGGTGGAGTTTTGGGTTAAACATGAAGCTGATGCGCGAAGACAGCCAACTTCAGTTGGCTGTAAAAGAACCGTTATAACTCGAAAAATCGATTTCTGAACCTAAAACATACTTTTTCGAAAAAACGCTTCTAATGGCACCGGAATCACATTTTTCTGAAGTCGTTTGCTATTTTAAATTAGTGATTTCGTGCAGCAGCTGAAGCTGCGGTTTTTCTGCAGAAAATTCACGTAATGTTTTCTGTCATAATCTGTAAACCAAAAGAATTAAGTCACGAAATGTATACAGTAATACTCCAGGTTTTTTAAGAAATGTCTCAACTGAATTTCGTCAATCGGACAAAGGTATTTTTAAATGATTTTCTCGTGAACTGCAGTAAGAAAGCAACGAATCTGACTGCCGCCTAGTAAATAAATTCTTATAAATAATTGGTAAGGAACCAAGACTTGAAAACGTGTATACAAAATTCTACAAGTCTATTGACATCTTTTTAAAAAGATTGAAATTTTTGGAACGTGGAACTATTTTATAAAAATTCCCTAAAACAGCCAAGTTATGAATGTACAAGCTGAAACATGACAACTTACATTTGTGTGTATCTAAGTGATGTATGTGCTATCCTGTGTTTGTGACTAGTTGTTGGTCGTTATTTCGTATAGTGACACCTTGCATGCATGATTATGGTTTTGAACTTGTCATTACGTGTTTCGTACGGTGTGCTAGTTACGCGTAGGGTTTTGTGCAGTGTGCGTTCACACCCTAACTTTGAACCGGTTGACATGATAGGACGGGATTAGCGGTTCCATCATTTACTTCTTTTGCATTTATCTAACCGAGCAACTTATGGTGAGTTCACGGCCCCTATTTATTTAAACGTTTACTAAACACAGGGGGAGAAAACATGTACACGTTACAGTGATATATGGGTTGATTATATTAAGGTACAGTAACATCTTTCTATTTAAAACATGTACACGTTACAGTGATGTATGGGTGGCATACATCACGGTACAGTAACGCCTTTCTATTCAGAGTTATGTTATACGGTTATGGTCACAAGGGAGCATATATCACATGTCAGTCCCCTTAAACACATATGATGCCGTTAGTATTGGATTATAGCGAGGGAATTTTTAGTAGTACTACTGGGCCCGACAAGCCCAACTCAAACTGGTCGCGCAAGTTAGACCGAACGTTGATGGTCACGAGTGTAGAATTTGCCTAACTTTTTAGACATGGTTGGTGATAGGCCTGGCACAACAGGGGCAGCAACGTCAGATTCGGATCGAACACTTTGTTGACATGACCTAGGCTAGCTACCTAAACATATAACATGAACTGCTAAACTACATAATATTAATCTGATTCGGGTTGGATCAGGGTAACTTATGAGAAACTGGTTCAGGGTTGAACCAGTGGAGAAACACTTGTGTTTAAACTTGTGACCTAAAACCTGTGAACTCACTCATCATTATTGTTGACACTTGATTTTACATGTTTTCTCAGGTTGCTAAGGTAGCACACATCAGGACTAGGATGCATTATGGTGTCGCTTTGATTTCATCAAATATTAGACACAACTTTAAAATTACATTAGCTATTTTTGTTATGTAATTGATTACGCTTCCGCAACTCAATTGTATAAACATTATTTTCTCATGAATGAGCAAACAGGAAAAATTTTAAACTCATATAGTGGTCGTTCAATATGACTAATGACTGTGATCCAAGTTCGTCACGCGCCTCGCTGTAAAACCCCGCAAGTGGCTTTTTGAGGGTGTGACAGATTGGTATTAGAGCCAATGGTTATAGTGAACTAGGTTTACATTAGAGAGTACACTTAGTCTATAGCCTTAGACAATGCATTATTCGCAAACTAACACAAACACTCATACCTGACATACAAGAACACTCATACATGATATGCCTACCGACATGGCATCAAAACTTACATTGAAATTGCGGGGATGTCTACAGCAACCACTAAACCCCTTACTGATGAGGAACACACCAAACACTTTGTATATTTATCCCTAGTGGTGATGTCTGTGGAATCGCCAACAACGTGAATCTACTCCTAACTGAGGGCGATGGAGCCTCTAGAGGAGCGTTTCCCATCGCAATCACCTGTACTTCTTCCTACACCACACAGATGAGCAAAACACTAGCTTGAGCCTACCGATGGTACTATCGGTATGGTGAGCTTTCTCAGTCCATGATTGGGACGACATACAAAATTGATGCATATCTCTTGGGAGTTGAGTTTATCAAAAACAAGTCCTTTCTCTACCTACCAACGACATTACCCCGACCCCGCTAGTTCTACTTTCTTTCAACTTGAGCACGTGGGCATCTCATGAGGCACCCCGCGTTAGGGCAGTTCGTTGCACACGTTATTGCATAAACCATTGACATCAAGATGTCATCATTTTTCCCAAGCCACGTTCTACATCTTTGGTTGATATTCTTCGAGAGAATGGTTGACCACGAAGCTAAGAACACTTTGCCTATTGCACACCTGAACTCTAACCTGAATTGGATGGTGGAGTGGTTGCTTTGCTTTTTCTGGTAACCTACGTTAATGAACCAGTTTCATCTCTCAAAGTCACATATCATGTGCATGTTTGTTCCATGCGCACTCTTACCTCTACGATCCGCTGGATTGGATTCTCATGGTATGTTTCAACTTGAGTAGATCCTCAGATCAATTGATCCCACATTACTCTTTCTGATATACTATGAGTTTATTCAACATTTGGATTATTGACTAAGCTTTTGATAACCCTATCATTTTGACAACACTTTGTACTTGAAAAATTAAAACTGCGGGACATTTTGACACAAGATAGATGGAACTAGGGTGAACATGCAAACCAAATTATCATTACGGGTGCACACGTAGTAGTAATTTGCGATGCATGTAAGTCCTTGTGAAACCCTGTGTGTGATAAATTATCCTAACCTGTGAATCTCATAATTAAAACTTCCACTGTCAATAGAATATCTCGTAACTCATTCAACGACTAACTGGTGTCGTTAAACTTGTCAAGCAGTTGATGGACGCAACAATTAGATTTAAGATCTTGTAGACACATTGAGCTATCGTCAATGGAATCCCTCGTTATTATTTATTTATTTATTTATTTTTCTCATGTACGAGTCTTAGTGAAACTAAGATTCTCATTAGAGCATGTTATCTCGATTGAAACCCTATTAGAAATCGTAGGGTAAACCCATCAACATCAGCATATAAACGAATTATGAAGAATCTCTCGTACGCTCACACCTTATCCCTTTCCTTAGCTATAAAATCTCCTTTGACCCCTTATACCCGGTCCTATTGCTAATTTTAAGTCTAACCTGATAACATTGCAACATATCCAACCCTATAAACGGATTTCCACAAAATGGTCCAATCTTCATATGGACATCAGAAGACAAGATGTAAGTTAATCAACACCCAGATAAACACGATGACATAAACAATAATCTTACTCCTCCTATTGCTAGGATAGTTATTCCATAACAGTTTTCCCTTCTGAGCTAGTCTATCTCCTAGCCATTGCATTGATCGATGCTTACTGTTTAATGTGACAGTTAGTTACTGTTGACGACGTAGACAAATCTCTCACTCCATCGTCGTGGTCGTACTACATCTTCGAAACTTTACACATATTCTCCCATCAAATCTGTGTTCAATTTTTTTAAAGAACTCGGTGAACTCGTCTTTTTGATCCTTGGTGATCACTTCTTGAAACCTTGAGGATGGTGACGAGTTGTTGATACGATCATGGCCCCTTAAACATGTTTTCGTGTCCTTTCTTTAAAACCTCTTGACTCCATAGGCATATTTTAGATTCATTCACAGACCTAAGGAAACTCCTCCGAATTCGGTTGCTTACTGACATGATAAATCGCACACTCATCTAAGTTCATGGATAAAGGTGAATTATTCCTCCTTCGCGTGTGGACGAGCCCGACAACTTAGACGGAGGTTTCAGTGAATCTTAACACTACGAACTCATGCGGCGACCATTCTTGGATGGTAAATTCTTGTTATGATTGATATATCCATGTGACACCCCTTTTTGACAAATGGCGTTCTTCAATTTTTTTTATGCAACTTGTATACGACCAGCTATACCCCTGACATCAAGTAAACCCCTGTTACAGATCCTTACACGCTTACGCATCGATTGCGGGACTACCCTTTTTGCATGTTTCCACATCCATTCGGGATATACTTCTCGGATTCTATGATCCTTGTACTAACCACATTCTTCGCGAACTCTCGCTTGGATGGGTTACTCTCTACAAACGTTACTCGAGGAGAATGGGCCATGAATATCACAGATATGGAGGTACCACGAGAACTGTCCTTAGAACTCGCTACGAACGAGGCAGGTTCCCAGTCACGACATTCGAATTTAGCCTACCATGACGAATATGCCACTCGTTTTCTTTGACGACATCCGAATCTACTCCAAGAACTAGTAGCAATCAAACGATACCTACACCTTACCATGGAGCCCTACCACACAAACAACCCTATGTTTAGCTTCTAACGAAGAACTTTTAACATTGCGAAGCCCGCTTTTCTTGTCATAGGCACAAACCCTCGCAAATCTAACTCGAAAGACTACTCAGTAATCCGCGTTTCAACAGTTGAAGGTGAAACTCTGTAGTACACCCATTATTTCGTTACCAGAAGGCGCAGACGATTTCGTCGTTTACTGTGACGCGTCTATCCAAGGAATAAGATACGTGTTGGTGCAACATGAGAAAGTCATCGCTTACGCAATCGCGCCAACTCAAGGTTCACGAAAAAGAACTACACTACCCACGGTTTGGGGGTTGGAGAGTAGTAGCTTTTGCACTCAAGATAGAGAGACATTGCATATACGATACCATGTGCACCATCTACACCGATCACAAGAGTCTCCAGCATATCTTTGATCAGAAGGAGTTGAACACGCGACAGCGTCGATGGGTCGAACTCCTCAACCACTATGAGTGCGTGATCTAGTATCATCCATGCAAGGCCAACGTGGTGGCCGATGCCCTCAGTCATAAGGATACCAAACCTAAGCATGTACGTGCGTTACAGCTTTCTATCCACTCCAGTCTTCCTGCCCTGATTCGTGACGCTCAGATTCGCGAACCTCAAAGCAGAATCCCTGCTGGGCATGGAGAAGAAACTTGAACGCAAGGAAGACGACATTTATTATTTCATGGAATGTGTATGGGCCCCATTCTATGGAAACTTATGTGAGCTTGTGATGGACGAAGCACGCAAGTCTCGTTACTCGGTGCATCCTGGTTCTGACAAGATGTATCAGGATCTCAAGGCTTTGTACTGTGGCCCCACATGAAAGCTAACATAGCGACTTATGTTAGTAAATACTTGACTTGTGCTAGGGTTAAGCTTGAATGCAAAAAGCCGTCAGGACTACTTCAACAACCAGAGATCCCAACATGGAAAGGGAGCAAATTTCCGGGATTTCGTCACTGGCTTACCCAGATGCCAGCGAGGAAACGACATCATCTTGGTGATTGTTGATCGACTGACAAAGTCTGCACACTTTCTGGCAATCAAGGAAACTGACAAGTCTCCTACACTCGCAGACATCAATTTGAAGGAAATAGTCGCTAGGCACGGAGTGCCAACTCCTATTGTTTCCAATCGTGACCTGCGCTTTGCATCTGATTTGTAGCAGGCGATGCACAAAATCCATTGGCTCACGCACAGACATGAGTACAGCTTATCACCCTCAGATGGATGGGCAGACTGAACGCACCATCCAGACTCTAGAAGACATGCTTTGAGCATGTGTTATCAACTTTGGTAACGGTTGGGAAAGGCATCTACCTTCAGTGAAGTTTTTATACAACAATAGTTACCACGCCAACATCAAGGCTGCTCCGTTCGAGGCTTTGTACGGCCGAAAATACCGATCACCTCTATGTGGACAGAAGTTAGCGACAGCCAAATCACTGGCCCAGAAACTCGTTATCGACACAACAGAAAAGATTGCCCAAATCTGACAACAAATGGCGGCAGCTCGTGACCGTCAGAAATGCTACACTTATAAGCGTAGGAAACCTCTCCAGCTCCAGGTTAGGGATCGAGTGCTACTTAAAGTCTCACCATGGAAAGGTGGGGTTTGCTTTGCCAAACGGGGCAAGCTTAATCCGCGGTATGTCGGACCTTTCGAAATCACTGAGAAAATCGGTCAGGTAGCTTATGAGTTGAACCGTCCTGATGAACTCAGTGGAGGACAACGTTTTTTTTCAAGTCTCAAATCTGAAGAGGTGTCTATCAGATGAAACATTAGCCGTTCAATTGGATGGGATCCATGTGGACGAACAACTGCGGTTCATTGAAGAACCAATTGAAATTATGGACCGTGAGGTCAAAACACGAAGACATAGTAAAATACCGATTGTCAAGGTTCGTTGGAACTTTATGCGTGGACCGGAATACACTTGGGAAGGAGAGGATCAAATGAGAGACAAATATCCTCACCTCTTTACAACCGAATCACAAAATCCAAGTAGCGCAGCTGAATTTTGGGACGAAATACTCTCAACATGGGGATGATGTGGCAGCCTGGAATTTTCTTGTACCATTCTAACCAACTGAACTTTCGTGCGCTTGCATTCTTACCCGCGTTTACTCAATTTTTGGGACGAAAATTCTTTCAACATGGGGATAATGTGACATCCCGGTTTTTCAGGTATTTTAAACGCGCAACTTTATCGTTATTTACTCCTATGCTAATTAGATTCGGAGAATTAATTATGCGCACGCTATAATTACGCTAACTTTAGTATTTCGGGAATACATGATGTTTGGGACTTTTATCGGATCGTATCTGAATTACGTGCTACGTGTTATTAGACGTTTGGTTATTTATCACGTCACGCTCCAATTACGTGATTTCATATTTTATAAATTCCGTGTCGCGAATAAATTGTCGAGTTGTAATATACGTAGTTAATAAACGAATTAAAAATTGGCCGAACCAAGAACCGAACCGAACCGAGTTTGCGAAACTTTGCGACTTCGTGACCAAGCAAAACCCAACCCGCCAACCCACTCCCTTGCGGCCAAAGCAAGCCCAAACCGCCCCCACCCTTCCTCTTATTTATAAAAATGCATATATGTGTGTGCATGGAGTTTAAAAAAAATAATAACCAAACCCTAATCTCTTCCCTTGGTGTGCGACGGCAACCATACCCCCCTCTCTCGGTCGCGCAAACAAACCCCACTCTCCTCTCCCTTGATCGATTGCAAGTTCTGGTTCGCTAGTTATCATCGTTTCAAGGTTAGGGTTTTAATCATGTTATGATTTCACGTATTGATTTTGTGTGATATCGATCATGATCATGTTATGTTTGATAATATTATCATCGTTTCAAGGTTAGGGTTTTAATATGCGGTTCATAGGGTTTGTGATGATATGGTTGGGTATTAGAATCATAGGCTGCGTTTTTCTCTATAAAATCATGATATATGTTTAGGGTTTTAATATTATCATTATAGATGCATGATAATTAAAGTATAACCTGCTGCAAATCGTTATAATAAGTCGTGGTGATCGTTAGGAGGGTTTCGGGTGGAGTTTTGGGTTAAACAGGAAGCTGATGCGCGAAGACAGCCAACTTCAGTTGGCTGTAAAAGAACCGTTATAACTCGAAAAATCGATTTCTGAATCCTAAAACATACTTTTTCGAGAAAAACTTTTAATGGCACTGGAATCACATTTTTCTGAAGTCGTTTGCTATTTTAAATTAGTGATTTCGTACAGCAGCTGAAGCTGCGGTTTTTCTGCAGAAAATTCACGTAATGTTTTCTGTCATAACCTGTAAACCGAAAAGAATTAAGTCACGAAATGTATACAGTATATACTCCTAGGTTTTCAGAGAAATCTACAACTGGAATTTCGTCAATCGGACAAACGAGTATTTTTAAATGATTTTTCTCGTGGACTGCAGTAAGAAAGCGACGAATCTGACTGCCGCCTAGTAAATAAATTCTTATAAATAATTGGTAAGGAACCAAGACTTAAAACGTGTATACAAAATTCTACAATCTAATTGACATCTTCTGTAAAAAGATTGGAATTTTTGAAACGTGGAAACTATTTTATAAAAAATCCCTAAAACAGCCCAGTTATGAATGTACAAGCTGAAACATGACAACTTACATTTGTGTGTGTCTAAGTGATGTATGTGCTATCCTTGTTTGTGACTAGTTGTTGGTCGTTATTTCGTATAGTGACACCTTGCATGCATGATTATGGTTTCGAACTTGTCATTACGTGTTTCGTACGGTGTGCTAGTTCCGCGTAGGGTTTTGTGTCAGTGTGCGTTCACACACTAACTTTGAACCGGTTGACATGATAGGACGGGATTAGCGGTTCCATCATTTACTTCTTTTGCATTTATCTAACCGAGCAACTTAAGGTGAGTTCACGCCCCCTGTTTCTTTAAATGTTTACTAAACACAGGGGGAGAAAACATGTACACGTTACAGTGATATATGGGTTGATTATATTACGGTACAGTAACATCTTTCTATTTAAAACATGTACACGTTACAGTGATGTATGGGTACCATACATCACGGTACAGTAACGCCTTTCTATTTAGAGTTATGTTATATGGTTATGTCACAAGGGAGCATATATCACATGTCAGCCCCTTAACACAACTGATGCCGTTAGTATTGGATTATAGCGAGGGAATTTTTAGTAGTACTACTGGGCCCGACAAGCCCACTCGAACTGGTCGCGCAAGTTAGACCGAGCTTGATGGTCACGAGTGTAGAATTTGCCTAACTTTTTAGCCATGGTTGGTGATAGGCCTGGCACAACAGGGGCAACAACGTCAGCTTCGATCGAACACTTTGTTGACATGACCTAGGCTAGCTACCTAATCATATAACATGAACTGCTAAACTACATAATATTAATCTGATTCGGGTTGGATCAGGGTAACTTATGAGACACTGTTTCAGGGTGGAACCATGGCGTAACACTTATGTTTAAACTTGTGAACTGGAACCTGTGAACTCACTCATCATTATTGTTGACACTTGATTTTACATGTTTTCTCAGGTTGCTAAGGTAGCACACATCAAGACTAGGATGCATTATGATGTCACATTGATTTCATCAAATATTTAGACACAACTTTAAAATTACATTAGCTATTTTTGTTCTGTAATTGATTACGCTTCCGCAACTCAATTGTTTAAACAGTATTTCTCATGAATGAGCAAACAGGAAAATTTTTAAACTCATATAGTGGTCGTTCAATATGACTACTGACTGTGATCATGGTTCGTCACGCGCCTCGCGGTAAAACCCCGCAAGTGGATTTTTGAGGGTGTGACAAATTTTGTATTCAATGAAACCCTGCGTTTTATTTCCAAATATTTTTGTATTCAATAAAATCTTGTATTTTATTGATGAGAATGCAAAAATGTCAATGGTTGCACAATTTTGATCATTTTCGTGTTCGTTAAAGCGTTTTACGCATTTTGCAAAACGCGTAACCGTACAATCGAACGAACCGACATCCATGATATTTTCGGATATAATACAAGTTACACATGTAGTCACACCTTTATATAAAATAAATAATAGGTTAAAGGGTTTAAAAATGGCAAACATATGTAAATACAAGTCCAAGGGCCAAAAATGTCAAAAAAATAATAAATATTTTTGCTTCTTCACCAAGTTTGCCACCTATCTCCAACTTTTGACACCTAGCACTCATTTTGCCACACTTAATATGGTGTTGACACATGTTAGGACACTAATCCACACTTGAGGACACTTGTCATCACCTCCTTAATCTTAAAATACTATAAATACCCCATGATTCTTCCATTTTTTTCACACCACTTCAAAACACTTTAAAGCAAAGTGTGAAGTTCTTCTTTCTATACTTCTTGGAGCTTGTTTTCAACCTTTGTAAGCCTCCTATCTTGAGTTCCGAAAGTGATCTTCAGCACGAGTAAGTACTCTTCCTAGTTCTTTAATTTTTTTTAGCTATTTTGAGCTAAAAGTCGAACAGTTTGGCAACCTGATTGACTTTTGGTTCTGACCATATTTGGTCAAGCCAAAGTTCAATTGAACTTTGAAACTAGATCGTAATCACGATGGTTATAATCCCTAAGGATTTCACTTTCTGATTACCACGTTTACTAGTCGAAGTGACGAGTCAAAGTTTCAGTCAAAAATGCGCATGATGTGCATTTTACGACGAAACTATTTTCGGGTATCAAAACACAAGTTTTGATACAAAATCTGTTTTATAAACTTAGTTCGATATATTTTGACATGTCTAACTCGTCACTTCTAGTTTAGTGTTTATTTAGGGTCGTAAAGTCGAGCGGTCTTGACCACCGCTTTAACTTTCGAATCCGACCCGTTTGGTTGATCTTAGGATCCGACCAAACACATATTTGTGATCGTAGTTTTATAGGGAATAACCTACTGAGGTTATACCTTATGGTCACGTTGTTTGGTTAGTGTTATAATAAGTTACTTCTATGTTCTTAAAATAAAAAAAAATAATGACCAAAATGCACTTTTGCGCATAAATCCATTTTAAACACATGTAACCAAATTTTTAACATAGAAACTGATGTTATAACTTTCATACATGTTTGGGCATTTAAGACTTATCATAGGACATGTTTAACTATCCGATCATGCGTTTACGCTAATGACCAGTTCAAAAGTAGCATAAACTACCTTAACGAGTCATAATGGGTCAAAAGCACTTAGGATCCTTTCCAAATCAGAATGCTAAGTTTGTTAAACCATATCACATGAATTCCAACACTCGTTTGGTTTATAAGACTTCATTCTATCCGATTTCCCGTTTGTAGTCCTGACACACTAACATATTTATCTAACACATTTGGACACATTTGAGCTTTGTTTATTCCGTTGATCAAGAACACTATCGCAATCCCAAGTGAGTACATAGTCCCCTCTTTACGTTTTCAAATGTTTTGGGGTGATTCATATGTGCTAAAATTATCTTTTCAAATCTACATATTTACTACGCAAGGCTTATGTGAGTACATAGCCCCCTCTTTTATATGTTTTAAATGTTTGGGGTGATTATGTGCCTATAATAATTATTCAAGATTTCAAAACAATATACATGGTTTATATATACAAAATGATTTTGAAAGTGAGTAATAGTCCCCTCTTTTACGTTTTCAAATGTTTTGGGGTGATTCATATGTGCTAAACTATCTTTTCAAATCTACATATTTACTACGCAAGGCTTATGTGATACATAGCCCCCCCTTTTGACGTTTTCAATTGTTTTGTGGTGATTCATATATGTCTATAATTATTTTCAAGATTTCAAAATAATATACATTGTTTATGTATACAAAAATGATTTCCAAAGTGAGTACATAGTCCCATCTTTGACGTTTCCAAATGTTTTTGGGTGATTCATATGTGCTAAACTATCTTTTAAAATCTACATATTTACTACGCAAGGCTTATGTGAGTACATACCCCCTCTTTTACGTTTTCAATTGTTTTGGGGTGATTCATATATGCCTATAATTATTTCAAGATTTCAAAACAATATACATGGTTTATGTATACAAAAATGATTTTCAAAGTGAGTAAATAGTTCCCCTATTTTACGTTTTCAAATGTTTTGGGGTGACTCATGTGTGCTAAATAATTTCAAGTTTTCAAAAACAATGTCTAGGTTTATATATAAAACAATACGATTTCAATAATGTGAACAACTTGTTAATGTGTTATCCATAACATGAATGACATTCATTAGCTTTGGCCGAGCCGACCAGTAGTATGTTATGGTACCATAGGACTGATAATTCCATTATCAGACTGTTCACTGGATTTGGTGGAAGTTTGGGTAATGACAGAAACTGTTTTTGATTAACAAATCAATTGTTTATTTATTAGTCTAGTTAAAGAGACCCTTTGGTGGTCTATTAAAGATACCCTTTGGTGGTATAGTCAACAAAGGTTTGAATGTGTTCATTAAAGAACGATCAAAAGTTTTCACAATTAAAAACACGGACGATTTTTTTATGACATGGACAATTGATTTATGAAATGGACAATTGATTTATGAAACGGACGATTGATTTATAACACGGACAAATGGTTTATAACACGGACAAATTGTTTTGAACAATGTCACGCAATGATTTTCACTTAAAGATATAAACCATATGAAGTTTTCTTTTGAATCAATCTATTACAAGGTTTTTACAAAAGATATGTTTTGTCAAAATTCATGGCTACAAGGTTTTCACAACTCTAACCAACTTGTTTTAGTTGGTTAATTGTATTGCAATATCAAACACTTTTGATACGAGGTTTTCACTTAACGACTCTTGTAGTTGGACGAGGTGTTGCAATATGTATACAAGGCCATGAATTTGACACGCTCACAAAACCTATGTACTCGCCGACATTTTTATGCTGACTCTCTTTTCACATATGTTTCAGGAATCAATACTTGATAATATGTTGCATGCTTAACGTAGCAATGATGCGGGCCTTAGTAACTTAAAACATGAAAGACAATTTATTTATGTGTTGTTTCTGTTTATCCCAAGCCAGTGTAAACATTTAACTTAACCAAACATAATTTTAAATTCCATGAGTTGTGAATCAATAGTTTTATGACATGACTCCCCGACGTTTCCGCTGCGGTTTGTTGTTTTACGTGGTCGGGGTGTTACAGAAAGATTGGTTTAAGCTTATGGTTATAGGGAATTAGGTTATTAGTAATGCTTTGACCTAGAGTATAACCTTCCTAGGACCCTAACGCGAGTTATCTTGCGTTTAGATTATTAAAACAATACCATCACCTATCCTTAGGTGATTACCAAAACAAATACACAAGTTACAAAATCATTTTGAAAATCAATCATCTATCCTTAGATGATTTGTTTTGGCTTAAAGCCTTGTAAGTTTTCAAAATCCCATCAAAGTTTGGGTTTTATTAATGTGAACATGTGCAATCTGGAAGGGTGGATGCTTGTACCCTGAGTTTTCTGTCTAATGCTAGAGTGTTCGTACAAATACGCATTATCGGACCAGTCACTCTTACCTGGGAACTCTTGGGGTGAGTGTCCACTTATAGGCTAAAGCATGTCTTCGCGATACATTATAAAGACCCATTTACTTTGATTAGTCATCGTGTGTCGTTTGTTTGTTTTTAAGTAACGAACGAATGACCACCGTCCTTATATTTCGTCGATATTTTTAACATCTCTCTTCATTATCCAATGTCAATCACACATATTTTCTCTCATGTTTTCTTATAGAAGAACATATTATTGCATTATAAAAAATAAATTCTGATATCAAAGTCATTAATGGTACGTTCCTTGTTAACAATCATTCTACTTCTATTCTTTTCGATTCGGGTGCCGATAGAAGCTTTGTATCACAAGTCTTTGAACCTTTGCTTTCGATGCCTAGAACTAAACTCGGAAAACCCTTAACGGTGGAAATAGCTAGTGGTGAACCCCTTGTGCTCGACTATGTCATTCGTAGTTGCCAATTGAACCTGGATAACCACCTTTTCCATTGACATCACACTAATGCAACTCGGGAGTTTTGACATCATCATAGGAATGGATTGGTTAACCAAACACCATGATGAGGTGATCTATTTCGACAAGGTTGTTCGTATACCTCTTTCGACTGGAGGAACCTTAGAAGTTCATGGAGAGAAGCCCTCTAGTAGCCTAAAACTCATGACCTGTACCCCAGGCCCAAAAATACCTACGAAAAAATTATGTAGCCTTCTTGGCACATATCGTAGAGGAAAAAGACAAGGGCAAAACTGTTCAGGACATCCCCGTTGTTAGGGAATATCATGAGGTGTTTCCTGAAGAGCTACCTGGTTTACCCCCAATTCGTCAAGTTGAGTTTCATATTGACCTTGTACCGGGTGCCAACCTATTTGCCAAATCTCCTTACCGTCTTGCACCATCTGAAATGCAAGAGTTGTCAAAACAACTCTAAGAACTTTTAGACAAGGGATTCATTCGTCCGAGCTTTTCACCTTGGGGCACTCTTGTCCTATTCGTGAAATAGAAGGATGGATCATTCCGTATATGTATCGATTATCGTGAGCTCAACAAACTCACAATCAAAAACCGATATCCCCTACCTCGCATTGATGATCACTTTGATCAGCTACAAGGTGCGACCTGATTTTCAAAGATTGATCTGCGTTCTGGGTATCATCAACTTCGTGTACTCGAAGAAGATATTCCGAAGACTGCTTTTCGCAATCGATACAGCCATTATGAGGTCACTGTCATGCCTTTTGGTTTGACGAATGCTCCTTCTATCTTCATGGACTTAATGAATAGGGTTTGTAACCTTATTTAGACAAGTTCATCATTGTTTTCATCGACGACATCCTCATTTATTCTAAGTCTCGTGCCGATCACGAACTGCATCTCCGTCTAACGATGGAACTCCTGAAGAAAGAACAACTTTACGCCAAATTCTCCAAATGTGAATTTTGGCTAAAAGAAGTTCATTTTTGGGACACATTGTTAACGAAAAAGGTATACATTTAGATCCCGCCAAAATCAGTACGATTAGGGATCAGAGTACACCTACTACTCCTACCGAAGTTCGTTCATTTCTAGGTCTTGCTCGATACTATCAACGATTCATCACGAACTTTTCAAAGATCGTGGTTCCCCTCACCGCTTTGACTCAGAAGAATAAACCTTTCGAGTGGGGACCCAAACAAGAGGAAGCCTTTCAAACACTGAAAAAAAACTCTGTAATGCTCCTGTTTTCTTTACCCGACGGCAACGATGATTTCGTTGTCTATTGTGATGCATCAAACCTAGGCCTTGGTTGTGTTCTCATGCAAATAGACAAAGTCATAGCCTATGCGTCAAGGCAATTGAAAATCCATGAGAAGAACTACACAACTCATGATCATGAGTTAGGAGTCGTAGTTTTTGCTCTCAAAATTTGGAGACACTACCTTTACGGTACTAAATGTGTGGTTTTCACTGACCACAAAAGTCTCCAACACATATTCAATCAAAAGGAGCTTAACATGAGACAACGACGCTGGGTCGAACTTCTGAACGACTACGACTGCGAGATTCGCTACCATCCTAGTAAGGCGATGGTTATGGCAGATGGCTTAGTCGTAAGGAACGTGTCAAACTTCATTGTGTTCGAGTTCAATCTGAAGTCCAGACACGTATCCTTCAAGCACAACATACATGTGCGACCCAAAGCTTTTTAAAAATGAGCTGCCAAAAAACTCAACTTCAACTCGAAACAAAAGATAACGATTACTCCACTACAAGAACCGTTTGTGGATTCCTAGTCAAGACAGTCTCCGCACCTTATTGATGGACTAAGCTCATAAGTCTCGTTATTCAATCCATCCTGGTGCAAACAAAATGTATAAGGATCTCCGTACCGGTATTGGTGGCCGGGTATGAAGAAGGACATTGCCTTATATGTGTCTAAATGCCTAACTTGTCTTAGAATTAAAGCAGAACATCAACACCCATCTGGTTTACTTGAGCAACCACAAATACCGGTATGGAAGTGGGAGAACATTGCGATGGATCTTGTCACTAAACTACCGCACACACCTAGAGGTCATGATGCCATTTGGGTAATCATCGATCGTCTAACAATAGTCAGCACACTTTTTTGCAATTCGTGAGGATCTATCTGCTGACAGACTCGCCAAGATTACGTTGATGAGATTGTATCTCATCATGGTCTTCCTTTGAACATCATATCCGATCGAAATGCTCGATTCTCATCTCACTTTTGGAAGACCATGCAATCTGCCATGGGAACCGAACTCAATCTGAGCACTGCTTATCATCCTCAAACGGATGGACAATCTGAAAGGACAATTCAAACACTGGAGGATATCTTAGAGCATGTGTGATCGACTTTGGTGGTAGTTGGAATTCGCATCTACCATTGGTCGAATTCTCCTACAACAATAGTTATCACGCCAGCATCAATATGGTGCATTTCGAAGGTCTATACGGTCAAAAATGTCGTTGACATGTCTGATGGAATGAGGTTGGTGAAGCTCAGCTCAATGGGCCTGAAGTCATTGACGACACAACAGACAAAATCAAGAAAATTCGCGATTACCTTATGACAAACTAGAAGCCGTCAAAAGATTTATGAGGAAAAAACGACACAAGCCCTTGGAATTCCAAGTTAGTGATCACGTCCTTATCAAGGTATCCCCTTGGAAAGGTGTGATTAGATTTGGAAAGAAAGGAAAACTTGCACCACGATATATTGGACCATTCAAGATCGTTGAGGGAATCGGAAAGGTGGCCTACCAACTTTACCTACCTCCTGAACTTGGGAATATTAACCCAACATTCCACGTTTCCAATTTAAAAAAGTATTTAGCCGATTCAAACCTCCACATTCCCCTCGACGAAATTCACGTTGAAGACACTATGCACTTTGTCGAGAAACCTGTGGAGATAGTGGACCGTGAAGTCAAGAAACTCAAATGTATACCGATAGTTAAAGTTCGTCGGGAATCCAAATGTGGCCCAGAATTTACTTGGGAATGAGAGGATCAGATGAAAGCGAAATATCCACATCTGTTTCACAAAGTTTCCTCTAATTAATTTCGGGACGAAATTTCCAAAAGTAGGGGAGACTGTGACATTTGTACCTTTTCAATCATTGCACAATTACAAACAATTTCGTATTCAATGAAACCCTGTGTTTTATTTCCAAATATTTTGTATTCAATAAAATCTTGTATTTTATTGATGAGAATGCAAAAATGTCAATCGTTGCACAATTTCGATCATTTTCGTTTCGTTAAAGCGTTTTACGCATTTTGCGAAACGCGTAACCGTACAACCGAACGAACCAACATCCATGATATTTTCGGACATAATACAAGTTACACATGTCTTAACACCTTTAGATAACCTAAATAATAGGTTAAAGGGGTTAAAAATGGCAAATATATGAAAATACAAGTCCAAGGGCCAAAAATGTCAAAAAAATAATAAATATTTTTGCTTCTTCACCAAGTTTGCCACCTATCTCCAACTTTTGACACCTAGCACTCACTTTTCCACACTTAATATGGTATTGACACATTTTAGGACACTAATCCACACTTGAGGACACTTGTCATCACCTCCATAATCCTAAAATACTATAAATACCCCATGATTCTTCCATTTTTTTCACACCACTTCAAAACACTTCAAAGGAAAGTGTGAAGTTCTTCTGTCTATCCTTCTTGGAGCTTGTTTCCAACCTTTGGAAGCCTCCTATCTTGAGTTCCGAAAGTGATCTTCAACACGAGTAAGTACTTTTCATAGTTTTTTTATTTTTTTAGCTATTTTGAGCTAAAAGTCGAACGTTTGGCAACTTGATTGACTTTTGGTTCTGACCATATTTGGTCAATTCAAAGTTCAATTGAACTTTGAAATATGATCGTAATCAAAAAGATTATAATCCCTAACGATTTTACTTTCTGATTACCACGTTTACTAGTCGAAGTGACGAGTCAAAGTTTCGGTCAAAAATACGCATGATGTGCATTTTACGACGAAACTATTTTCGGGTATCAAAACACCAAGTTTTGATACCAAATCTATTTTATAAACTTAGTTAGACATGTTTTGACATGTCTAAATCGTCACTTCTAGTTTAGTGCTTATTTAGGGTCGTAAGTCGAGTGGTCTTGACCACCGCTTTAACTTTCGAATCCGACCTGTTTGGTAGATCTTAGGATCTGACCAAACACATATTTGTGATCATAGTTGTTTTGAGAATAACCTACTGAGGTTGTATCTTATGGTCACGTCGTTTGGTTAGTGTTATGATAAGTTACTTCTATGTTCTTAAAATAAAAAAAATAATGACCAAAATTCACTTTTGCGCATAAATCCATTTTAAACACATGTAACCAATTTTTTAACATAAAAACTGACGTTATAACTTTCAAACATGTTTGGGAATTTAAGACTTATCATAGGACATGTTTAATCATCCGATCATGTGTTTATGCTAATGACCAGTTAAAGTAGCATAAACTACCTTAACTAGTCATAATGGATCAAAAGCACTTAGGATCCTTTCCAAATTAGAATGCTAAGTTTGTTAAACCATATCACATGAGTTCCAACACTATTTTGGTTTATAAGACTTCATTCTATTCGATCTCCCGTTTGTAGTCCCGACACACTAACATATTTATCTAACACATTAGGACACATTTGAGCTTTGTTTATTCCGTTGATTAAGAACACTATCGCAATCTCAAGTGAGTACATAGTCCCCTCTTTTACGTTTTTAAATGTTTTGGGGTTATTCATATGTGCTAAACAATCTTTTTAAATCTACATATTTACTACGCAAGGCTTATGTGAGTACATAGCCCCATCTTTTATATGTTTTAAATGTTTTGGGGTGATTCATATGTGCCTATAATAATTATTTAAGATTTCAAAACAATATAGATGGTTTATATATACAAAACGATTTTCAAAGTGAGTACATAATCCCCTCTTTTACGTTTTCAAATGTTTTGGGGTGATTCATATGTGCTAAACTATCTTTTCAAATCTACATATTTACTACGCAAGGCTTATGTGAGCACATGCCCCCCCTCTTTTACGTTTTCAATTGTTTCGGGGTGATTCATATATGCCTATAATTATTTTCAAGATTTCAAAACAATATACATGGTTTATGTATACAAAAATGATTTTCAAAGTGAGTACATAGTCCACTCTTTTACGTTTTCAAATGATTTGGGTGATTCATATGTGCTAAACTATCTTTTCAAATCTACATATTTACTCTGCAAGGCTTATGTGAGTACATAGCCCCCCCTCTTTTACGTTTTCAATTGTTTTGGGGTGATTCATATATGCCTATAATTATTTTCAAGATTTCAAAACAATATACATGGTTTATGTATACAAAAATGATTTTCAAAGTGAGTACATAGTTTTCCTCTTTTATGTTTTCAAATGTTTTAGGGTGACTCATGTGTGCTAAATAATTTTCAAGTTTTCAAAAACAATGTCTATAGTTTATATATAAAACAATACGATTTCAATAATGTGAACAACTTGTTGATGCGTTATCCATAACACGAATAACATTCTTTAGCTTTGGCCGAGCCGACCAGTAGTATGTTATGGTACCATAGGACTGACAATCCCATTATCAGACTGTTTACTGGATTTGGTGGAAGTTTGGGTAATGACAGAAATTGTTTCTGATTAACAAATCAACTGTTGATTTGTTAGTCTAGTTAAAGAGACCCTTTGGTGGTCTATTAAAGATACCCTTTGGTGGTATAGTCAACAAAGGTTTGAATATGTTCATAAAGAACGATCAAAAGTTTTCACAATTAAAAACATGGACGATTTTGTTTATGACATGGACAATTGATTTATGACACAGACGATTGATTTATAACACAGACAAATGGTTTATAACACGGATAAATTCTTTTGAACAATGTCACGAAATGATTTTCACTTAAAGATATAAACCATACGATGTTTTCTTTTGAATCAATCTGTTACAAGGTTTTTACAAAAGAAATGTTTTTGTCAATATTCATGGCTACAAGGTTTTCACAACTCTAACCAATTTGTTTTAGTTGGTTAATTGTATTGCAATATCAAACACTTTTGATACGAGATTTTCATTTAACTACTTTTGTATGAGGTGTTGCAAAAGGTATACAAGGCCATGAATTTGACACGCTCACAAAACCTATGTACTCGCTGGCATTTTTATGCTGACTCTCTTTTCACATATGTTTCAGGAATCAATACTTGATAATATGATGCATGTTTCACGTAGGAATGGATACGGGCCTTAGTGACTTAAAACATGAAAGACAATTTATTTATGTGTTGTTTCTGTCTATCCCAAGCCGATGTAAACATTTAACTTAATCAAACATAATTTTAAATTCCATGAGTTGTGAAACAATAGTTATGTGACATGACTCCCCGACGTTTCCACCGCGGTTTGTTGTTTTACGCGGTCGGGTGTTACAATCGTTGAGATTAAGAGTACAATTAGAAAGTATAGAATCGACAGCGACGGATTTTCCGTCAGCGACCTCGACTTCGAATGATCTAGACAACTTAGAACGACTACACATAAGCAAAGGTTCGAATTCAACGGATACAAAACTTTTATCCGCACCAGTATCAAATAAATACGTAGCGTAAACATTGTTAACAAGGAACTTACTAATATGACATCAGTTGACTTTTGAGCTTGAGCGGTTGTGATGAGGAAGGCTCGGCTGCGAGCTTGCTGCTTCTGATTGTTGTTGTTGTTGTTGCGCTGTGGCAATTGTTGGCGAAGTGATTTGGGTCTCCATATCTGAAGCAGGCACGAGCGGCAGGTGCAAGGGGTCGGTTTTGGTTGGCGGTAGGGTTTTGAGGGGTGGTCATGGCTCGGGCTTGGTTGATGGGGGCTTGCGGAGCATTCCGGCACTGTTGGGCAAAGTGCCCATACCTGTTGCAGATTGTGCATAGGCGGCACGGGGCGGTAATCGGGTGGTGGAAGGGACAGGTGTTGCACTTAGGATGGGGTCCGGTGTACGTTTTCTTGATGGGTTCGGGTGCGGGCAAGGCTAGCTGATGGGGGTTTTGTAGAGTGACTACCGCGCAGTTCGGGGTTGAAACCTTCCGCTTCTTGCCCTTGGTATTGCTTCTTGGGGGTTTGGGTGAGGTAGGCTCGGTGAGGGCTTCGGTGGTGGCTTGATGGGCTTTCCTTAGTGGAGCCTTGGCGGCTTCACGTAGGACATGGCTTATTTTCAATCGAGCAGCCAAACGAAAAGCTTCCTTGATGGTTTTGGGTGAGGTGGTATCGACCAGGTCCGTGAGGTGAGGAGGGAGGCAACGGATGTATTTAGCAACGGCCTTTTCGGTCGTGTCGACTTGGCTTGGGCAAATCGCACCCAACTGTTTAAAATGGTCTGTGAGGCCAGCGTTGTCATTCCCCACCTGCTTGAGGTTCCAAAACTCATTTTGAGTCGTTGGCGTTCGTAGGAGGGCATAATTCGCTTTTCATTAGCTTTTTAAACTCGGTCCAAGGGAGGGCGTAAGCGACTTCGTTACCACGATCGTTACGCTCGGAAGTCCACCAATCAAGAGACCTTGATCGGAACACTCCCGTAGAGTTCATGGTTCGTAGGTGGTCGGGACAACCACTTTGGATGAAAGTGACCTCAATGGCATCGAACCATTGTAATAGCTTGGTGGCGTCCCCTTCCCAGTGAATGGTAAGGGATTGCAAGAACATAATTGCTTATAGGTGAAGGTGGTTTTAGGGGGGTCGGCCTTGGAGTCGACAAAGGTGTGAGGTGATTCGGCATTGGGTGGAGGTTGGATCTTGCTGACGATTTCGGGGATGACCTTGGCCATATGCTCAGTCATTTGTTTTGCCATGAACTTCGTGCAATCCTTCTTTGACATGGATTCGGATTGGTGCTTTGACTTGGACTTTAACTTCCTCTTACCCATGACACTTTGGGAGAAGATAGGTTTAGGCTTTGATCGTAATGCGTTTTATAAAGAAAAGAATTCGTTTTTGAGCATATAAGTATCATGTAACACGTATGAATTCACATAGATAGCATAAAGTATATTGGAATTCAAAAGCATAAACACGTATGATTTGCGTAAGGAGTATAAATTTAATTGGTTCACGAGAATTATTATCATTATTTTTTGTTATGAAAGGCGTGCGAATTACGCACCGGGTCCGAAATGAACGAGATAGCAAGTATTAAAACACATAGAAAATGAGATAGCATAAAAGATACGCTTGATAAAACATTGGAGTGTTTCGGGTTGAGAAAAGTTGACTATTCCAAAGTGAAGCGAGATCCTTTCAAATTAGAGAAATGTGCTTTGGCCTATAGGTAAAGTGCTCTCGTCGAGAAGCGATTGATGGCACTTTACCCTTCCAGTTACTACACGTCTCTAACCGATCGAGAAATAAAAACTTTGGCGAGATTGAAAATCGACGAATGGGACTAGTTGACAAGGTGCGGGTTTCACCCCTAACTTGACAACATCGTACCTTAAGCGTTGTTGGTACTTACCAAATGCGGAGCAAATTCCGACTCTTTGGTAAGGGTTCACTAGAGTATGGAATGGAAATTCCCATCAAGATGTGGATTTCACTCCTAACTTGATGGTGTAATTTTGTGTAAAATCGAATTACGCGGATTGAGAGTGATCACCAAAGTGCGGGTTTCACCCCTATTTTGGTGAGATCGTCTCGTTTATAGTTTAAGTGTCTTCAAGTGTGTAAGTTGTGTAAGTGTCACACACACACACACACACACACAAAACATATATATATATATATATATTTAAGGCAAAAGAAATATGAAGAAGCAAATAGGAAGAATTAACATTTTAATCATGAAGCAAGAATGGTCAAGTTGGTCACTTAAACTATAGACTAGGTCGAACATGACAATCTACCTAATTCACTCTAGTTATGGCTCTGATACCAAGCTGTCACACCCCAACCGATGGCGGAAACATCGGAGTGTGAGGAACTAGATTGCTCGAGACAGCATAACACTATTTGTGACATATTTAATTAAACAACTCCTTTCATTTCAAAGCATCAAATTGTCAAATTACAACATAATTGAAATACAAAGTAACAATAACAAAATAAGTTCAACAAAACATAATAATCATCTTAGCATTCTATGCGTGTTTCCAAGCCGATCCTACTAAGTTTCATCATACCACTTCATCAACCTGCAACATGTTAAAAGGATAGTTCAATAACAAGGTATTGGCGAGTACACAAGTTTGATATTATAGCATAAATATTAAAAACCGTTTAAACAAATCCACATGAATAGCTAGCATACGAGATAAATGTAAACAAGGCATGTGAACTACAAGTCAATCCTTTAGTGTACCACATACTAGATTAAAACTTAACATTGACCACAAGAATATGGGCGGTGCGTTACTCCTATAGCGCTATACATGTTAAGGGAGGCTTGATCAAAGTTAATGACATTTAGATCACATAAGAATAGACCGAGTAATAAGTCAAGTAGCACATAACTAAAGCATGTTTGATGATTTTGTGATTCTGTAAGTGTGATTTTTAGTGTAGTTTGATAAGTTAACATATTGCACCCAAAAAGTGTAAAACATAAAAAGGGTTCGAGTGTACTCACGGTTTTGCAAAGTAAATTCCGTGAAAGCATTTAGGTTGATTTAGGGGGATGAACACCAAGTTATCCTACACAAGGAAACGTAGGTGTGTGAGTTTTAGATTTACGATGGAGTTTGTCAATTTTAGGAACTTAAAGTATGCACAAAGTATTATAGACAAAGTATTTATCTAGACGTTAATGCTCGTTGTTGACACTATAAGCCCCGAAGGGTGTTTGTGTTTATATGGGTCATGCCCAATAGAATCGTAACGATGGTTACGTCTAAGATAAAATAACCTAATATTAAGACAAATAACCATATGGTCATTGTCAAAGGTTCAGTTATATTAAATATTCACATATATAGTTTACATATAATATAATTAATCATAGAGTTCATATAAGTCATATAAGTCATGCTGGAGGTAGAAGGATAACCGTCCTAAACCTCTTTTGTAAGATTCACCAATACACAACATTGTCACAAGGATTATCCGGATGGTCAAGAATTATAGAAATCATCAAGTGAGGGGTGATTGAAAAGTTGAATGTCCAAGGCCTTCATGTAATCACACCTACACCAACACAAGCTTGTAAGCTTGGATGGCTCAACACTTTTGGTTTGAAACCCTAATAAAAACCACAAGTTTGGAGGCATGTTATGCCTCTTGATTGTGTATGAACAAGTCTAGCTTAACATACTAACCATAAACTTGGTTAGAGGCATAAGTAGCATAGAGTTGTTATGTTAAAAACAAGTTAGAAAAAGTTTTATAAGTTAACTTCCAAAACAGAAAGTTTGGCACCAAAAATGGTGTGATTCCACCTTGGTTTTTCATGGAAAACCTATAGTAACATACATAGGGCTTAGCAAACAATGTTAGGAAGACAACAAGAAGAAAACATTGAAAATCTTGGGCAGAAAGTTTTCACACTTTTGGAATAAAATCTTGGGTAACATCCATAGGGCTTAGCAAACAAGTTTAAAAGAATAAAATTTAGGCAGAAAGTTTGCACACTATTAGACCCCAAGATGATGGGGTTTCACCTTAGTTTTCCCAATCAAACTTGTGAGAACCTTCCTAGATTGTTATCCAAGAGTGTTAGAAGGAAAAACAAGGCTAGAAGAAGAAGAGAAGTGAGTTGAAACTCACTTGCAACTGCTGTGTTTCAGCAGATAATTTTCTGAAGTTTGGGGGTTGTTTGAGGTGTGTGGAGGCTTGTGAAAGTGGTGAAGTGATTGAGGAACACTTTTTTATATAGAGGAAGGATTAGGGTTACATTTATGCAATTAGGTGGGGGTTTTTGGTTAAAAAAGATTAAAAATCTTTCACAGCTTGCGGCAAGCTGTGTTATTTTTTTCTTTTTGTTGTTTTCATTAATTAATTGATATATCATGCACTTTAGGTATTGCATATTATATGTGTGACAAGTATAGGTCTTATAAGGGTCTAAGGTCGTGTGTAAAGTCATTTTAAAACCCTAAAAAAGGACTTCTTGCAAGCATGATTTAAACTCTAGTTGTGACAAGATTAATGTGATGACCGTAGCTTGAATAATTTGCACTAAGCCACTAATTGTCTTGATTGACTTTGGTATTAAGATTTATAAACGTTTCAGCAAGCATTTACAAGTCGTTTCGGGTTGATTTATTAAGCAATACAGTAACGTATGATCATAAGTTTAAACATGAATAAAGTTTGCAGAATTTGCATAATTGTTCAATCTTGATTATAATCAAAGCCTCAGATTACAATAAATTGGAAATAGAAATACGATTACAAGGTTTGGACTTTCCAAAATAGAAACATGAAGCGATCTTGCCAAAAATGGAAAGTAACAAATGGGAAGCGTTTTAGTCTCCCTTCCTTTAGGGAATTTCGTCCTGAAATTCAGGAAGACACAACGAACAAATGTGGATACTTAGTCTTCATGTCACTTTCAAGTTCCCAAGTAAATTCAGCGCCACGTTTTCCTTCCCATCGAACCTTCAAGAAAGTCTCTTGGTTGTTCAATTAGGAAAGTCTCTGGGATTCCTTTGAGCTACCAGCTGAACCGAGAAAAGAGGAACTTTTGATTCTCTACAAGCAACAACAAGCTTTATCATAAGAACGAGTTCCTAGACCAACTGTGATGACTGAAACTACTATTGGTACTCATGATGCTGAAGCGGCCCTAGTACTCAACATCTAGAATCACAGACTGTTGGAACAAGTGATCCCACAGCTGATCAAGAGACAAATGAAACTGCTAACACGTTTGATCAATCCGATGATTATGAATCTGATGCTAAACCGACATATAACAATGATGGATCTATTTCCGATGATGGTGCAGATCAGATTGAAAGTTTACTCAACAATCAAGCTGAGGGAATAAGTGCTCAGAATGAAGCATCCACAAGTAATCAAGGCGCTGATCAAAATATCACTAATCTGGAACACGAAGTGACCGTTCTGAACGAAGTTATGCCGAGGACATTAGCGTACCACCCATCAGAAAGTATCATTGGAGAGTTGCAGACTGGGGTCAAAACGAAAAGTCAAATCAATCAGGATCTTAGTTGTTTTTTATACTAATGTTGCACCTTTACAAAACAAGGTCTCATATAGATGTTTTATTTTGTAGATTGAGCCGAAACTTACAAGGAAGCTCTCATAGAAAAAAGCTGGATGAACACTATGTAGGAAGAGTTGTTGCAATTTGAAAATCGCGGTGTGTGGAAACTTGTTAATCTACTAGATGACCACAAAAAGACAAATACAAAGTGGGCCTTCAAGTGAAAACGAGACGATAGAGGAGTAATTACTTGAAAGAAAGCTCGACTCGTTGTTTAAGGATTTCATCAACAAGAAGGAATAAACTACACTAAAGTCTATGCTCCGTAGCCATATTGGAAGCAATTTGCATCTTCCTTGTATTTGCATCTTAGAAGGGATTCAAAATGTACAAACTAGATGCCAAGTCTGCGTTCTTATACAGAAAAGAAAAAGAGGAAGTATACATCGGCCAACCACCGGGGTTCGTTGATCCGATACACAAAGACAAGGTTTATCTACTGGATAAGGCGTTTGTGACATCCCGGTTTTTCAGACATCTTAAAAGCACTACTTCACGGTTATTCGTTCCTACGTTAAATTGATTCGGAGACTTAAATTGCACGCTCGAAATAATTACGATAACTTCGTAAACTTGTCAAATGAATTACGTGCTATGTGTATTAAACGTTTATAAGTTGGTGAGTTATTATGTGATGTTTCGATTTCGTGATTTGTTTTAGTTATAAAATATATATATAGTAAATATATAGACGAATCGAACCGAGCCGCGACACGAGCCGGCCTCATTTCCTTGCGACTCAAGGAGTTAACCGAAACTTGGGGATCAAGTTTTAAACCCAAACCGCCCCACCCAAACCCCTTTGCGGCCGCAAGCTAATCGCCCAAACCCTTCTTTTCTTTCTTTCCTCCCTTACACTATAAATAGATAGCAAGCATGAGAGTCGCAAACACACACACAAACCCTAGTCCCAAGCAACCGACGGCAGCCCTTCCTACCCTCCCTCTCGATCGCGACAGCCTCCCTACATTGTTCTTCTCGGTCGCGATTTCCCTTGGTCATCCGAATCGGCTCCCATCTCGCTCACGGTTCGTTAATCTCCATTGTTAAAGGTTAGAGTTTTATGTTATTTCGCTAATCATACTAGGGTTTATGAACTATGGATCATGTGTGTATGTAATGGTAGAAAGTGTTATGATGTTAGTCGATTAATTATGCTAGTTTGCGATTATGATGATTAGTGGAATCAAGAATCATTAGGCTGCGTTTTGTGTGATAAAAACCATAAAATATAATTAGGGTTTGCATGGGTATGATGTATGTGATGATATATGATTGGTAAATCTGATTACGCTTATATTTAACGTATCGATTGTTTAAGGGGTTATATTGCGATAAAATGCTGAAATCAGGATGCTGAATGGTGTTTACAGCCAACTTCAACTGACTGTAACTTGGTTATTATTTATGAAAAACAGATTTTCTGAGGCCTAACACGTAGATTTTTGAAAAACGCTTCTAATGGCGCTGGATTCATATTTTTCTGAAGTCGTTTGATATTTTTAAGTGGCCAATTAAGTTCAGTAACTGAAGCTGTGAAAATTCTGAAAATTTTTAGTTGTTTATCGTGTCGGATCTAATAATCTGTAGAGATTCGAATCACGAAATTTGTACAGCAACTAGATATGGAAATTTCCGGGAAACTCCCACTGGAATTTTGTTAATTGGACGAACGGTGATTTTTAAATAAATTCTCCCGTGGACAGCAGTCAGAAAGCTACGAATCTGACTGCAGCCTAGTATATTAATATTTATGAATAACTGTAAAGTGTTAGGACTTGAAAAATTTATATAAAATTCTACAGTATAGTTGACACCTTCTGTAAAATAACTGGAATTTTTGGAATATTGGAACTATTTTATAAAAATCCTCGAAAACAGCCTAATTATGAGTATATACGCTGAAACTTGATAACTTGCGAATGTGTGTACCAAAATGTTGTATGGATTGATTTGTGTTCATAATAGGTTGGTTTGATCACTATGTTGGTATGATGATACTTGCATGCATGATTTGAGTTTTAGGAATTGTATTGTATGTACCGCATTGTGTGTTAGTATGTGTAGGGCTTGTATCAGTGTGTTCACACACTAACTCTAAATCAATTGACTTGTTAGGACGCAATTAGCGGTCCCATCATTTGCTACATCTGTGTTACACTAACCGAGCAACTAAAGGTGAGTTCACGGCCCCTAATTTTATCCGGTTTTAAACAACAGGGGGAGAAACATGTATACACTCTACAACTCCAACTCTTTACGTTATATGAAATTAACGTCATTAAACTATTCGGTAACTAAGTTAATGTTAACGTACGTTATGGTCACTAAGCAGCTATATCACACAAGTCCTCGACAATCTCTCGGATCGTTAGTATTGGGTTAGATAGCGGGGAAATTATAAGTAGTACTACTGGGCCCGACAAGCCCCACCCGAGCTAGTCGCGCTAGCCAACCGGGTATGGTCAACGGGTGAATAATTTGGCCTAACTTCGCCATGGTCAGTGATAGGCCTGGCAACACGGAGGCACAACAGTCAGCTTCGATCGCGAAAACTTACGTGACATAACTTTAGGCTAGCTACCTACATGTTAACATTGAGCTTAATTACGAATCAACAATATTATCCCGGGTTAGGGATAATGGAACCAACAACGTTATTATTCCGGGTTAGGAATAATGGAACATCATTATTATTCCGGGTAAGGAATAATGGAACCATATCGTTATCCCGGGTTAGGGATAACGGGGGAAACAAACTTATAACCGAACAAATGAACTTATGAAAACCTGTGAACTCACTCATCTTTAATGTTGACACTTGTTTCTTTACATGTTTCTCAGGACGCTAGGAGCTCTAGGTGCACTCACTTGCATTGATCAAGACATCTTTTATCGAGTCTCATTTACGAATATTGTTTGGGGTTTTCTTTAGTTTTGGCGTTTGTGTTGGCGCCCGTTCCGTTAATTATTTTTATGCTTCCGCTCAACTTTAGAAACTAATGCTTCCGCTAAACATTGAAACCAAACTAAGACAATCTAAAATTAACTATGAATGGTTAACAAATGATTTTGGAAAACGTATTAACAAATCATATAGAGTCGTTCGACGTACTAGTGTCTCAGATTCTGGTTTGTTCACACGCCTCGCGGTAAAACTCCCAAGTGGAAATTTAGGGTGTAACAGATTGGTATCAGAGCCTCTAGCTATAGAGAACAGGTTTGCATTAAAAGTAGACCTAACCTATAGCTGATTACACGACACTAGACTTAGTTTGGCACCGAACTGTTATATCTTGTTATGTGATGTACCACAACTGTGTTATGTAAAATATGAATGCATAATAGAAATGAATGCAACTGGTAACTAACTACACAACCTAATAGGCAATGTCATCATCATCATCATCCGACAAACTTTCGCAACCAAGGGCGCCGGGAAAGGCACCTATGGTGGAACCCTCACCACCTCATGGCGTGGAGACACGCTCAGCTGCGAGAAAAAGGCTCTCTCTAGGGGAGGAGTCGTCCTCACGCCCGACCATCGCTATGCCGGTCGAACCGGTTAACTCTTTAGAAGTAGGGAACGACCTACTTAGAGATATGATAAGAAAGCAACAAGAACAACTAGAAAGAATGCATGAAACCATCCTAGCACAGGGATGGATGATACGACAGTTAACAGGTAAGACCAGATCGCTCGAGGAAGAGCAACATGAGAGCAAGATAGCTCGTAACACTTTGGCTAGAGATCTTCGTGCCGAGTAGCTAAGGGCTGATTGGCTCGAAGACAGAGTTCTTGAGTCTAGCTGGAGAATTCAAGAACTAGAACAGAATCAGGCACCTGTACCAGTACCCGCACCAGCACTAGCACCGCCCCTCCAATGCCGGTAGAGGAAGAGGAGGAGGATCCAGAGGAGGAAGACCCAGCTGTAGAAGCTGGAAAAGCCGCGGAGGATGACGGCAACGATAGCGATTTGGGGGATGGAGACGTAGAAGACTGACACGTCTCGCTTATTTTATTTACTTTCCTTCAGTCTATTTATTTTCCTACTTATGTTTAAACTTGAGACTTTATAGTAAACTGATATTTAATCGAAATTTTATTTAATCGAATATTTCTTTTGACTGTTTAATTTATTTGGGTTGACATAATTTGAGGAATTGTTTAATTATGGAATAGGATAACTATATTGGATATATAGACTTATCGGTGTGTGTTTATGTTGTTTTACGAAGATCTAAAATGGCAACTGGACGTCGCGAAAACCTCAATATGACGTCCGAAGAATTAGCCGCAATGATCCAAGAGCACGTGAATGCAGCTCTAGCGGGTGTTCAAAACCAACCGGCAGGTAACCATTATTAAATTTTCATGGGAAAATCTAATAGTTGGGCTAGTAGAATTCCTCGCTGACTACCTGTCCTCTTCAGCAGGAGGGGGTCTTAACCCCTACAAGATGTTTCTCGATGCGAAGCCGAGCAAATTCACGGGGGCAGAAGGACCCATAGGACTGGTCCGCTGGATCGAAAAGTCCGAATCAGTGTTCGAAATGTGCAATTGTCTGGAGGCCAACAAAGTCAAGTATGCTGCCTCAACGTTGGAGGATGGGGCACTAACTTGGTGGAATGCACAAGTCCAAACGCGTGGACTTATTGCTGCAAATGCAATGGCCTGGGCTGAGTTTAAGGCCCTAATAAAAGAGGAGTACTGTCCACGAGACAGGGTTCAGCAGTTGGAGCAAGCCTTATGGAACCACAAGATGGTGGGATCTGAAATCGAAGCATACACAGCGAAACATCACGACCTGGTATTTCTATGTCCCGATCTGGCCAACACTGTTGAGAAACGACTCGAGTTTTACCTTGGGGGTCTGGTCCCTGAGATCCAGGGAATGGTAATGGCTAGCAACCCTGCAACTGAGCATCAAGCAATCAGGTTGGCGCACAAACTCACCGATAAGGCGGTGGAACAAAAGAAGTTGCCAACTCGGGGTGCGACTGAAGTTACCCCTGATAATAAAAGAAAGTTTGAAGACTCTTCTGCTCGACAGTCTTCGTCATCCCAGTCACAACAGGGGAACCAGAAACGGTTCAATAATTTCAACAGCCACCGGGGTCACAATAATCAGCCCGCCAACAACAACCAGAACACAAGCGGCTATGTAGGTTGAAAGCCATAGTGCAATCGCTGTAATCTTCATCATCACGGCCCTTGTGCCGGAAATCGCTGCCAACGATGTGGCAAAGTGGGGCATGCGGCAAAGGATTGTCGTGGGGAAATCATGTCCCGACAAAATCAAAATCAACCCCAGGGTCAGCAGCAGGGTATTAACCGGGGGTGTTATCAGTGTGGTAGCACTGCCCACTTCAAACGAGACTGTCCACAGCTTCGTAACAACAACAACAATGGTGGGAACCGCGGGGAGGCAAGAAACGACTCGAACGTGGTCACCGGTAAGTTTCCCCTTAATGAACATTTTGCTACTGTGCTTTTTGATACGGGTGCGGATAGGAGTTTTATATCTGAGTCTTTTAGGAAGAACCTAAATCTCACGCCTAAACCCCTAGAGACCCCTTATGTCATAGAATAGCCGATGGTAAATCTGTAGATGTGACCCATATAGTATCCGGCTGTCAACTCAAACTCGCGGGTCACACCTTTACCATTGATCTGCTGACAACTACCCTGGGTAGTTTTGACGTGGTAGTCGGAATGGACTGGCTATCCGACGTCCGAGCTGAAGTTCTCTGTTTCGAAAAATCTATCCGTATTCCGCTCTCTAACGACGAAATCTTGACGGTCAAGGCGAGAAGGCAGGCACCGTCACAAACATCATCTCTTACATGCAAGCGCAGAAGTATCTTCGGAGGATGAACTCCTTCGCTTTGCTCGCACTGGTTACCGAACAGCCTAAGGACGAGAAACGTATAGAAGACATCCCCGTCGTTCGTGATTTTTCTGATGTATTCCCAGAGGAGTTACCTGGTCCTCCACCACATCGACAAGTGGAGTTTGAAATTGAATTGGCAAACCATGCAACTCCTATCGCCAAGGCCCCGTACCGCCTAGCTCCAGCCGAGCTGCAAGAGCTGTCTACCCAACTTCAGGAACTGTTAGAAAAAGGATTTATCCGACCTAGCACTTCTCCATGGGGAGCTCCAGTCCTTTTTGTCA
Source organism: Scalesia atractyloides (assembly GCA_947069175.1). NCBI lineage: Eukaryota > Viridiplantae > Streptophyta > Magnoliopsida > Asterales > Asteraceae > Scalesia > Scalesia atractyloides. The sequence goes on from CAMTDV010000022.1 coordinate 45,693,074, forward strand.
AGATGAAGGACGGGACCTTCCGCATGTGCATCGACTATAGGGAACTCAACAAGGTTACTGTCAAGAACCGATACCCGTTACCTCGCATCGACGATCTCTTCGACCAACTTCAAGGGTCAAGCTACTACTCCAAGATTGACCTACGGTCCGGTTATCACCAGTTACGCGTCAGGGAGGAGGATATCGCTAAGACGGCATTTCGTACTCGGTATGGTCATTATGAGTTCTTGGTAATGCCCTTCGGTCTCACCAACGCACCCGCGGTGTTCATGGATCTCATGAACCCCGTGTGTAAACCATATCTCGACAAGTTTGTCATTGTGTTCATCGATGACATACTCATCTACTCTAAAGGTGAAGCAGAACATGCTGAACATCTACGATTACTGCTGGAATTACTTCAACAAGAGAAACTATATGCCAAGCTTTCAAAGTGTGATATCTGGATTCGGGAAGTTCAGTTCCTCGGGCATATCGTAAATGAAAAGGGTATCCACGTCGACCCTGCCAAGATTGAAGCTATCAAAAACTGGGAAGCACCCAGGACACCGACGGAGATCCGCCAATTTTTGGGTGTGGCTGGTTACTACAGACGTTTCATCGAGGGATTTTCAAAGATCGCGCAACCGCTTACCACCCTCACCCAGAAAGGCATCAAGTATGCTTGGGGTGACAAGCAGGAAGCGGCATTTCAATTGCTGAAACAGAAACTTTGCAGTGCACCCATTCTGTCCTTGCCGGAAGGGACTGATGATTTTGTGGTATATTGTGATGCTTCGATCCAGGGATTGGGATTCGTACTCATGCAACGGATAAGGTCATCGCGTATGCGTCCCGACAATTGAAGGTTCACGAGAAAAACTACACAACACATGACCTGGAATCGGGAGCAGTAATGTTTGCACTTAAGATTTGGAGACACTACCTATATGGAACAAAGTGCACAATTTATACAGATCTTAAGAGCCTCCAACACATCTTTGACCAGAAGGAGTTGAACATGCGATAGCGTCGCTGGGTCGAACTCTTGAACGATTATGAATGTGCCATACGGTATCACCCGGGTAAACTAACGTGGTAGCTGATGCCCTCAGTAGGAAGGAGCACTTGAAACCTCGTCGGGTACGAGCACTACAGTTAACCATTCATTCGGAGTTACCCGAACAGATACGCGACGCGCAGTTAGAAGCAGTTAAGGAAGAAAACATCAAGGCCGAATCGGTGGGAAAAATGGAACGCGATTGGGAAGTAAAACCCAATGGAGCCCGGTATTTCATGAATCGCATATGGGTACCTCTCTACGGAGACCTCAGAAAGCTAGTCATGGACGAAGCTCACAAATCCGATACTCTGTCCATCCTGGTTCGGATAAGATGTATCAAGACCTTAAAGCTGTTACTGGTGGCCAACATGAAAGCTGATAGCCACCTACGTGAGCAAGTGCTTGACTTGGCAAAAGTCAAGTAGAGTATTAGAAGCATCGGCTACTCAACAACTGAGATCCCATGTGGAAATGGGATCAGATCTCGATGGACTTCATCACTAAACTCCCGCGAACTTGGGGTTACGATACCATCTGGGTGATCGTGGATCGTTTAACTAAGTCCGCACACTTCCTATCTATTAAAGAAACAGATAAGATGGAGAAGTTGACTCGCATCTACATTAAGGAAGTAGTTTCTCGGCACGGAGTGCCAACGTCCATCATCTCAGATAGAGATGCTCGTTTCACGTCCAACTTTTGGCAGTCACTTCAGAAAGCGTTGGGAACACGCTTAGATATGAGCACAGCTTATCACCCTCAGACTGATGGTCAAAGCGAAAGGACCATACAGACCTTGGAAGACATGCTTAGGGCATGCGTAGTAGACTTCGGGAATAGTTGGGAAATCCACCTGCCTTTAGTGGAATTCTTGTATAACAACAGTTACCATACGAGTATATCGGCAGCACCGTTTGAGGCATTATATGGTCGTCAATGTAGATCACCGATCTGTTGGCAGAAGTCGGTGACAGTCAACTCACAGGCCCTGAGTTGATACTTGAGGCTACTGAAAAAGATTGTACAAATCAGAAACCGCATGGGGCGGCACGAGATTGACAGAAAAGCTACGCTGACCAACGACGCAAACCGCTCGAATTTCAAGTAGGCGACCGGTCCTACTGAAGGTGTCACCCTGGAAGGGTGTAATTCGCTTTGGGAAGCGAGGCAAACTAAACCCACGGTACGTAGGTCCGTTTGTGATCTTGAAATGTATCGGACCCGTAGCTTATCAATTAGACCTTCCTGCCGAACTCAGTGGAGTTCACAACGTTTTTCACGTGTCAAATCTGAAGAAGTGTTTATCAGATGAAACCCTAGTCATTCCATTGGATGAGATTCAAGTGGATGAACAACTGCACTTTGTGGAACAACCTATCGAGATCATGGATTGTGAGATCAAGACTCGAAGGCATAGTAAGATTCCGATCGTCAAGGTTCGTTGGGACTCTAAGCGTGGACAGGAGTTCACGTGGGAAAGAGAGGACCAAATGAAAATCAAATACCCACACCTTTTTGCAACTGAGCAACAAGTTAACGATACCACCAACTAAATTTTCCGGGACGAAAATTCTTTCAACATGGGGATGATGTGACAACCTGGGATTTTCTTGTACCATTGTTAACGAACTAAATCTTTGTGCGTGGCACTCTAAACCTGTACGTTGCATTCTAAACCGCGTTTACTCAATTTTCGGGACGAAAATTCTTTCAACATGGGGATAATGTGACATCCCGGTTTTTCAGACATCTTAAACGCACTACTTCACGGTTATTCGTTCCTACGTTAAATTGATTCGGAGACTTAAATTGCACGCTCGAAATAATTACGATAACTTCGTAAACTTGTCAAATGAATTACGTGCTATGTGTATTAAACGTTTATAAGTTGGTGAGTTATTATGTGATGTTTCGATTTCGTGATTTGTTTTAGTTATAAAATATATATATAGTAAATATATAGACGAATCGAACCAAGCCGCGACACGAGCCGGCCTCATTTCCTTGCGGATCAAGTTTTAAACCCAAACCGCCCCACCCAAACCCCTTTGCGGCCGCAAGCTAATCGCCCAAACCCTTCTTTTCTTTCTTTCCTCCCTTACACTATAAATAGATAGCATGCATGAGAGTTGCAAACACACACACAAACCCTAGTCCCAAGCAACCGACGGCAGCCCTTCCTACCCTCCCTCTCGATCGCGACAGCCTCCCTACATTGTTCTTCTCGGTCGCGATTTCCCTTGGTCATCCGAATCGGCTCCCATCTCGCTCACGGTTCGTTAATCTCCATTGTTAAAGGTTAGAGTTTTATGTTATTTCGCTAATCATACTAGGGTGTATGAACTATGGATCATGTGTGTATGTAATGGTAGAAAGTGTTATGATGTTAGTCGATTAATTATGCTAGTTTGCGATTATGATGATTAGTGGAATCACGAATCATTAGGCTGCGTTTTGTGTGATAAAAACCATAAAATATAATTAGGGTTTGCATGGGTATGATGTATGTGATGATATATGATTGGTAAATCTGTTCTTGATCGCTTATATTTAACGTATCGATTGTTTAAGCGGGTTATATGAGATAAATGCTGAAATCAGATGCTGAATGGTGTTTACAGCCAACTTCAACTGACTGTAACTTGGTTATTATTTATCGAAAAACGGATTTTCTGAGGCTCTAACACGTAGATTTTTTGAAAAAACGCTTCTAATGGCGCTGGATTCATATTTTTCTGAAGTCGTTTGATATTTTTAAGTTGCCAATTAAGTTCAGTAACTGAAGCTGTGAAAATTCTGAAATTTGTTAGTTGTTTATCGTGTCGGATCTAATAATCTGTAGAGATTCGAATCACGAAATTTGTACAGCAACTAGATATGGAAATTTCCGGGAAACTCCCACTGGAATTTTGTTAATTGGACGAACGGTGATTTTTAAATAAATTCTCCCGTGGACAGCAGTCAGAAAGCAACGAATCTGACTGCAGCCTATATATTAATATTTATGAATAACTGGTAAAGTGTTAGGACTTGAAAAATTTATATAAAATTCTACAGTATAGTTGACACCTTCTGTAAAATAACTGGAATTTTTGGAATATTGGAACTATTTTATAAAAATCCTCGAAAACAGCCTAATTATGAGTATATACGCTGAAACTTGATAACTTGCGAATGTGTGTACCAAAATGTTGTATGGATTGATTTGTGTTCATAATAGGTTGGTTTGATCACTATGTTGGTATGATGATACTTGCATGCATGATTTGAGTTTTAGGAATTGTCATTGTATGTACCGCATTGTGTGTTAGTATGTGTAGGGCTTGTATCAGTGTGTTCACACACTAACTCTAAATCAATTGACTTGTTAGGACGCAATTAGCGGTCCCATCATTTGCTACATCTGTGTTACACTAACCGAGCAACTAAAGGTGAGTTCACGGCCCTAATTTTATCCGGTTTTAAACAACAGGGGGAGAAACATGTATACACTCTACAACTCCAACTCTTTACGTTATATGAAATTAACGTCATTAAACTATTCGGTAACTAAGTTAATGTTAACGTACGTTATGGTCACTAAGCAGCTATATCACACAAGTCCTCGACAATCTCTCGGATCGTTAGTATTGGGTTAGATAGCGGGGAAATTATAAGTAGTACTACTGGGCCCGACAAGCCCCACCCGAGCTAGTCGCGCTAGCCGACCGGGTATGGTCAACGGTTGAATAATTTGACCTAACTTCGCCATGGTCAGTGATAGGCCTGGCAACACGGAGGCACAACAGTCAGCTTCGATTGCGAACACTTATGTGACATAACTTTAGGCTAGCTACCTACATGTTAACATTGAGCTTAATTACGAATCAACAATATTATCCCGGGTTAGGGATAATGGAACCAACAACGTTACTATTCTGGGTTAGGAATAATGAAACATCATTATTATTCCGGGTAAGGAATAATGGAACCATATCGTTATCCTGGGTTAGGGATAACGGAGGAAACAAACTTATAACCGAACAAATGAACTTATGAAAACATGTGAACTCACTCATCTTTAATGTTGACACTTGTTTCTTTACATGTTTCTCAGGACGCTAGGAGCTCTAGGTGCACTCACTTGCATTGATCAAGACATCTTTTTATCGAGTCTCATTTACGAATATTGTTTGGGTTTTTCTTTAGTTTTGGCGTTTGTGTTGGCGCCCGTTCCGTTACATTATTTTTATGCTTCCGCTCAACTTTAGAAACTAATGCTTCCGCTAAACATTGAAACCAAACTAAGACAATCTAAAATTAACTATGAATGGTTAAACAAATGATTTTGGAAAACGTATTAACAAATCATATAGAGTCGTTCGACGTACTAGTGTCTCAATTCTGGTTTGTTCACACAGCCTCGCGGTAAAACTCCGCAAGTGGAAATTGAGGGTGTGACAGCGTTATACGGCTTACACCAGACCCCGAGAACCTGGAACGAGACGCTTTCTCAACACCTTAATGACAATGATTTTAGTAGAGGAATAGTAGATAGTATCCTTTTCACACGGAAAGTAGCAGGACACATCTTAATTGAACAAATCTATGTGGATGGCATCATATTTGGTTTGACTAATGGGTGTGATGTGAAAAGACTTCGATAGAGTCATGAAAAAGAAATTCGAGATGAGTTCTATGGGGGAAATGAAGTTCTTTCCTGGACATTAGGTCGATCAATTACCTGATGGTATCTGTATACATCAGACGAAGTATGTGAATGACGTTTTGGAGAAATTCAAGATGTTCGAATCATCACCAATATTTACCCCATTAGCTCTGAATCATGGCATTTGAAGATTGATGAAACTTTGTATCATTTGTATACTGGCTCTTTGATGTATTGACAGCATACGAACGATATCATGTATCCAACATGCTCAGGCATGCTACGTAAGTCTAGACTGTCGCATTGTTAATCGTTAAAGATCTACGATCTGAAGTTGCAAGCATCACTTGTGTATCCACATACCGTCGATTTCAATCTTGTAGGATACGCCGACTCTAACTTTTGGTGGTGCAAATTAAATGCTAAATCTACAACTACTAGATGGCAGTTCTTTGGAACACGATTAGTAACGTGGCAATGCAAGAAGTAAACCACAGTCGCTCTCTCCACATGGGAAGCAGAATATGTTTCAGCTTCCAGTTCCAAATCTTGTGGATACAACAACATATGAGCGACTATGGATTGCAGCTTTTTGATACACCTATATATGTAGATAACGAGGCTGCCATTGAATAACGAAAATCGAGTTCAACTATGGATTCCAGTTTCTTGAAATACGACATCACTTTACCCGTGATTACTACGAGAAAAAGTTGATTTGCATTGAAAAAATCCACACTAATGAACATAAAGCAGACTCTTATATAAAACTGTTTGACAGAGCAAAATTTAAATATCTTTTGAAATTAAACGGGTTGAAAGATCTGAAATCAGGAGGGGACACAAAGGTTGAGCCGAGATGGATGATGATTTGAAGTAATCCTTATCAGTTTGTCAAGTTTTTAGTTTTCAAATTTCTTTCGTTAAATACAAAAATCCAAAAATATGTTTTTAATTTTAGGGGGGAGAAATATATTGTGAAAAATTCAAAAACATATAAAAATTTGAAATGTACAAAAACATGAAAATGACAAAAAGAGTTTTTGTGAAAAAAGAGAGAATGATAGTACATCAGTGGACTATCATAGTATGCTAAGGAAATGTAGTGTTTAAAAGTGTTTAAACAGGTCTCACTAATGATGTGCTAGTAGACTTCGCACATTCAATAAATTGTTTTCGAGATATAAACATAAAGAAAAACATTTTAAATAGTGGGTTAACATCTTTCAGATATATGGTCTTAGTACAACGAAATTTCGTTTGAGAGATTGTCGGATTCTGAGATACTAGGTCATTATAGATAATTGATATCTGGGGTATTATACAAGTTTCTTGGATTTTGCGTAAGCAATGGCCTAGAACGTAAGAAAGATCTAACAATTGTAGTCAAAATATTCCAAAAATATGAACACCACTTTTAAGTTGAGCCTTCATCTCTTTGTCTGTACGGTGGGACAAACCTGAGCTCTCAAGGTCTCGCACAACCTAGATACAGATATCAGTTAAATATATTCACCTGTAATATGAAATCCAGGGAATCTTGATATGGGAGTATATTCTGAGGTGGGAAACACTATTAAGTCAAGTTCTAAGACATCTAATTACTATTTCTCCAAGAAGTAGAGATTTAAGAGGACCAGTATACTAACAATTTAACTGAATCCATTTAGAACTTAAACTTTAATCAAGATCAACGATACTAGTGATAAGTCTCAGAAACTGATATAATCCTCTTACACAAAGTCACAAAAAATTTCTATAAATATGTTTCTACATAGATATTTCATTTCAGAAAACCAAAAAGATTTTCAGTGTGTTATAACATATACTTTGAAAAAAATCAAAAAGATTTTATTTTCTTCTTAGTTTCGACAGCCGATGAGGAAAACTGATTTTCAAAGTCTGAAGTTGTTGATTGCTAATCTGGAGAACGGGTTGGGAGCATATCTTAAAATGAGAAACTGTTTTGAAATGATTAAAACAAGGTCATTAACTTGGACTGGGTAGACAAATCAGTTAACAAGGGTCATCAACTTGGACTTGGTCAATGAGTGGGTTGTTAAAGCTAGTAAAATGTTCGGGAAATTGAAAATTTGAAAAGTTAGGGTTATCTTTCGCACCGAGTACCATCTTCGCATGAAAATAGATGTCTTATCTTCGCACGAAGACAGATGTATTATTTCGCATGAAAATAGATATCTACCGTCGTACGAAGATGAGACTAAGTACTATATAAGTTCAACTTCGTGCGAAGATAGTAATTAGTGTTACAAGTTTTCTTAGCATGAATTGAATATTTGAGTAATTTTGTAAAGTGAACGACGAAGTGCTGCCAAATATATATTGTAGTGGTTGATTTACACACTACTAACAATGGTTAAGGTATAAATGGGACACAATTTGGACTTAAAATGAACAAAACGGTTGTTTAAACATATAATTGTAGATATAGGTTGTTTGGACTGATAAAATATAAAAATTGAACACACATATATGTAAATTGGCATTGATAGTTATCTTTTAACCTTCAATTTCATCTTAAACATCAAAAATCATGTTCTGGATTTTAACTGTGTTTGTACGAAGAGAACTACCTTCATACGAAGGTAGAAGTCTACCTCACACGAAGCTAACTAAGTGTTAATGCTGAAAACTATCCTCGCACGAAGATAGACATGTTTTTGGTCAAAAGTGTTTGAAGCCTATCTTCGTACGAAGTAAATAATTTTTATCTTCGTAAAAAACTCAGTCCACACCAAAGTTTGGTTTTTTTGAACTTTCTATTAAATGTTTGATGTCATTATGTTTTATAGAAGAAAGCGATGATGGTCGATCCTAAAGACAACATCTGTTGTGTGTTGGATAAGTCAATTCCAGAGATCAAACCGTTTAAAGAGATTTTAGAGTTTATGGATCGTTTGTCGATCAAGAAAGTCTGATGGAACAACATAAGGCGTATAGATCTCATGTTCAGAGATTTTGGGATAATGCGAAACTCATTTGGAGTCCACCAGCAATACAATCTCTTGTTTGGATCAGAAACGATGATAAGGAAGTTTGGATTACAGAAGCGTGATTAGGAGGGTATTAGACTTCAAAGACGAAGATAGTTATACAACGGGGTATTAAGAGAGGATGGTTAAAGGGTGTATCTACAGAATGGGATACAAAGGGCACGTGAATGAGTCTAAATTCAGCAAAGCTTATTTTAGCAGGCCTTACAAATTCTTTGTGCATTGAGTTATACATGCACTAAGTCATCGCAAAGGAGGTTTTGATATACTTCTAGATTATCGTATGTGTATGATAGCAGCATTATCGTTGAATCTACCATACAACTTCACGAGAGTTATTTTCAAGCAGATCGAGACTAATATTGTTGGAGAAAAATTCTTACAATATCCTCGGTTTGTTTAGATAATGTTGAACGGTCAATTTCCTGATCTTTTCAAAGAAGAAGAGGTGAATTAGTGTTGGAGCATATGTCAAATTTGTCGTTAATACCTTTAAATCAGTATCTAAAACAAAAGATAGAACCAGTTGGGAAGAAGTTCTTTGGAGCAATAAAAGATGAAAACTATGTTGCACCGCCAAAAGATAAGGGGCAAAAAAATGAAAACAACTCTGAGAATGATAAGGAGGATGGTTTGGTAGTATATATTCCTAAAAGAAGTAGTTGGTATGCAAAAGATGAAAAGAAAAAGAAGCAGACTCCTAAAAGAAAACAAGCAACCAAGAAAGCTGCTACTATATTGGTTGATGAATATTTGGATGATGAGGTACATGTTGAAACGAACGTTCAAATTGAAGTATTTTCTGCTACTTCAAATAGTGAAAGGGTGGTAATGAAGCTGATCTTGAAGAGATAGATAGTGATCCACCAGCATATGTGAGTGATCCGAGAGCGATGGCTGATCACAAGGCAGAAAAATATAAGAGAAAGAATGCTGATGATGACGAACCGAATCTGCCACCAAAGAAAGTTTAAAGAGTTAAAAGCAAGCCAACAGATATCAGCAAGAAAACAACAGGGTCTCCTGCGACAAAGAAAGCAAAAATTAAAAAATACTTGAAGTCGACAATTGCTGGGGCTGATCCAGTAGTCCTGAAAAAGAGACACCTACTGTGAATGTTGAAGCTATAGTTGTTATTTTGATTCAAACCCCACCATCACTCAAGTACGACAACCTTAACCACAAAGATCTCCGTCACCTGAAGTACAACAGGCACCAACATCACCGATTCAACAACAATCTACACCAAAACAACCATCATCACAAAGACAACCCCACTCAACTCCTGTATCTACTACAAGACGACGATCTCATCCAACTTGACCTGATTTTGAAGATACAAGTCGTATGTTACAAGATTTTCCAGATATTGACTCTATGGGTTGAATGAATACAGATTTTTTTCAATGATTAAAAGTTTAACGACATGGAGAACAAAATCAAGTTTCTAGAGAATGATCGTAATCATATGGAATCTATGATTGCAAGTCTTATTTCTAATAATGAAAGATTGCGAAGATTGACAAAGGAATTAGAAGCTGACAGTTTGAGAAAGGATAAAAAGCTTGACATATTTCAGAGGGTATTGTAGAAAAAGTTGGGTATTGATATTGAAGCTGAATTTGATCTGATCGAAATTTAGGATGCTAAACAAAGAGCTGCTGAAAGAGAATGCAAAGCTGAAGCTAAAGATGCAGCTACAGGAAAAGGAAAAGAAAAGATAGAAGATGTTACGATTATTACTCCTGAGCTAGAACCATAAATTGATATTTCTATGTTTGTGCTTATTGGTGATGTGGTTGATATTCTGTGCATCTTAGAGAGACAAAAGCTATTAGAGAAAAGGAGAGCATACGAAAAGGAGAAAGAGCCTAAGGACGATAAAGAAGATGATGAGGAAGTAGATATTGATAGTGCTGATAATAAAGATGATGATGATAGGGTGACGATGATGACAATACTCAAGGTGGTACTGGGTTGGTGGTTTATGAGGATAAAGTTATGATTCTTTCAACTATGACGACTTCCTAAACAACGATGCAAATCTGGAAGATGACTTCCATAGAGACGGGGAGAAGAAGGATTCGGTTAACGAAGAAGTGCTTTCAGGAATTCTCACAGACATTGTTCCATTAATGGCTTGTAGGTCCCCTAATCCGTATGGATCTTCACAGAATCGTCTATTCAATCTAGAGTGGGAATCCTGTAGATCAGATTATCACATAAATATGAGTAGAAACAGAAATCACTACAAACCCGATCTTTATTGATTATCTATCACAATGATTACAATCAATCTAGATCCCACGAGTTCGTCCAAGCCAATCTCTCTACCAATTCTTTCTCAACTCTTTCTGAAGTGACTAACTAAGCAACCTAAAGCCTAATGCAAAACTCTGTTTATATAGAGACAGATTCGCAACTGGGCTAGGGTTTAGGCCCAATTCGCCTACCACTCCCTATTATGTGGGTCTGGTTTGGCCTAATCACTCCTACTTAACTACTACAATGCTAACCTGCTAACCGTTTATTGTTCTACCAATTAAAGATATCCAAAGATCAAATCTAAAAGCAATTGTCACAAATAGCATCAAGAAACTCCCCCTTGACAATAACTTTATAAAACAACTTTGTCTTCAGTCATCTTGCAATCTTCAACGTCTTTGGTCTGTAGATAACTTCAGCTTTAATAGCTTCTCTTAGCAACAGACTCCCCCTAAGCTGATGCATCCAATCACCAAATCTTCTAAATCGTTAGCATTTGAGTAAACTCTAGTTTAGCACTTGCATAGCAATATTCAAACTCTTCAACTTTGGCTGCAATGTAGAAAGGAGGTTCTACCATACATCCAAGCAAAATCCTCTTCACAAAACTTCTCAGCAACACACTGCTACAATCTGTATACTATAAAACAAACATCGAGAAACTATAAGAATTTTTAAAATAGTTAAACAATTATTATCAATCAAGAGATGGTAAGACTGTATCACAGAGTAAGCAATTTTCAGCTCAAACCACGTATCATTGAGGAAGCAATTTTCAACTCAAACCACACACTCAAAATTTTTAAGCACACGTAACCTGCAAGATTTTAAAATTTTGATCTCATCTTCTAACACCGTCTCCCCCTATCGGTAACAACTCCTCCATGAACAACCATTTTCCATACGTTGAGAATTTTCAAGAAAAAGAAAATATGTTTGGATTTTTATATTTTTTTAAAGCAAATAAATAACAAAATGATAAACACCCTATTTTTGTGAGAATCACAGGTAAGAAGATCATATCAGCAACATCAAACTGTTTCCACACTATTAGATAATTCTATATGTAATTTTCATAAAAAGTAGTTCAAGACGATTACTAGTATTATTTATGCACTTAAACAAAATACATGAACATTTCAAGTACCATTACCTAGTGATATGTTAAGGTAATATTAGAAAGATATATTAGTGTGTCCCACTTTAGGACATACCCGCACGATCAAGGTACGCACAAAGATTTCTCATAGTAGGTGAGTATACTGAATTCATCCTTTTGTTTTACAACGTTAGATTCTTGGTGATCAGGTCAGTACTTCCGTACCACAAAGAGACCAATATCCAACTAGGTTTAGGCAAATACAAATGTTACGATTTATGCATTTTGCACATTTGAATGACTCTCTAGGAGAGCTTTTTCAATATCTAGGATTTGGTATTTTAACTCTTTTAAGATATCTTGGTTGTGCCTAAGTCAGCGTATTTCTGGATGCAGCAGAAGGACAACCCTGATATACCCGGATGAAATAATAGTATAAAGACCCAAAACCTCGGATTTTGGCAATCTATCAATGTAAGATTTAAGATTATAAAACCAGATGCCACTGATATGTTACCCATTCATACACAGTTTGTTATGTTTATATCACCAAGGTAAGTTGATTATTTCATGCATTGTTTCCTACCGGTAGATCAGATGATGAAGCTACTATCACACTTAAGCAATTTAATTTTAATTTAAGTGTGACAGTCTAACTTGCTGATGTGCTATCATTTCTTCTTTCCACACAGTGAAAACTCATTTTTGATTTTCTATTTTTTTATTTATGTTTTGATTTTTGAAAAAAACAATAAACTATTTACAAAATTCTTATGAAAAACTAGTTATTCAAGATTCCTCTTCCTGTTGAGTTCGACTAGATGTTCCATACGAGCCTTGTCAAATGATTTTGTGTAAAGATCTGACAGGTTATCTAGTGTATCGACTCTATGCAGTTCAATCAACTTTTTTCAGCACATTCCCGTATAAAATAATGACGAATGTCAATATGTTTTGTACGACTGTTTTTTACGGGATTGTTTGTGATCGAAATAGTGGCATTACTGTCTATCATAGTAGGAGTACGAGTGAAATCCAAACTGTAATCGCGCATCTACAGTTTATCCAGAGAACCTGAGAGCAATAGCTACCCGCAACAATATATTCAGCTCACACGTAGAGGTAGACATGCAAGAGTGCTTCTTGCATTGCCATGACACGATCCTCCTCCTAAGAACTGATAATCACATGTGGTAGACTTTCTTGCTGATTTGCATCCTCCAAAGTCCGAATCAGTGAATGCAAGAAAGTTCAAATCTCTAGCAGCTGGATACCATAACCCAAGTTCTGGTTTCCCCTTCAAGTAACGAAGAAACCACTTTACCGCTTTCATATGTGACTCTTTTGGATTTGCTTGATATCTGGCACAAAGACACACTACGAACATGATGTCTGGTCTTGAAGCAGTCAAATACATTAAAGAACCAATCATCGTCCTGTACTGCGTTGGATCAACATCATCCACACTCTCAAGATCTGGACCAAGATTGTGATTCTCACAAATAGGTGTGTTGAAAGTGCGTAATCCTCCATTTTGAAACAAGACAAAATGTGATACACATACTTTGTTTGAAAGTAGCGCAATCCTCAATTTCTTCTATTCAACTTGCAAACCCAGAAAGTAGGACAACTCACCCATCGTACTCATTTCGAACTTGCTCTTCATCACCTTTTAATATTCAAAACACATGCTCTCAGTAGATGACCCAAAAATGATGTCATCCACTATACCTGTACCAATAGAAATCTTCCTTCTTTCGCTTAATGAATAGTATACTATCAATCTGATCTCTTTCAAAACCATTCTTTAACAAATGTGTTGACAGTGTCTCATACCAAACTCTGGTGCCTGATGCAATCCATACAATGCCTTATCAAGTCTATACACTCGATCTGGCTAATCTGGATCAGTAAACCCAGCTGGTTGTGAGACATACACCACTTCTTGGGCTTTCCCGTAAAGAAACGCACTCTTCACATCATGTTGGTAAACTCTGAAGCCCTTGAATGATGCGAAGGCTAGGAACAAACAAATTGCTTCCAATCTTGCCACTAGTGCACTTCATTGTAATCAATCCCTTCTTACTGATTGAACCCCTTAACGACTAATCGAGCCTTATTTCTCGTCACAATCTCTCGGTCGTTTTTCTTGCACTTAAACACCCACTTGGTGCCTATTTCCTTCTCTCCTTTAGGTAACTCAACTAGCTCCAAAACCTTCAACTTCATGACCTGAGCTAATTTCTCTTGCATAGCTTCAACCCATGAATTATCTTTTAGAGGCCAGTGAACATTGTTCGGCTCCTCTTGGGCAATAAAGCAGCTATACAAACACTCATTGATAATCCCATTTTTCTAAATCAAAGCAAACAAATAGGCACCTTCAATGACACACCTTCTTGTCAGAACACCTGCAACAGGATCTTGTAAGATGTTTTCAACCGGATGATCTATGTTTGCTCGTGTTGTTGCAATGGCGTCAACTACTAAATTTTCACCAAGTTTAGAACCAACTTCCCCTAAATATTCTGAATTACAAATGGATTAGTGAAGTCCTCCCCCTGAATGGATTTAGACTCACTATCGCTTGAGTCTTGTTCAGCTGCACTGGAGGAAGTTCCTGGAGCATCTGTTATCGGAACCCTTGATCTTGGCATGAAGTCACCATCTTCATCATCACTAATCACGGCTTGAATCAACTGAGATGCATCTGCGTTGGAAAACTCCGGAATATTAAATTATTTAAACACACTATCATAATCAGATAATATAGAAGGACCACTAGTTGATTGTTGAGGTGAATAAGTAGTGATTGCAACATTAAACACAACATCATTTTACCAATTTTTAGATTGAAAAACCTTTTATTTGGCATTCCAGGTACGTAACCTAGAAAGTAACCTTCTTCAGCTACCTCACCAAAATTTTTTTATCTTTATTTCGCCTAATTGTGCAAGGTAATCCAAATGGTTCAAAGCCTTTTAAATTCGGTTTCTTGTTAAACATAAGTTGTGCCATGTTTTGTTAAACCGTTTAACAGTTAAAACTTTGTTTAAGACATAGCAAGCTGTATTCACAGCTTCCCCCTAGAAGAGAACTGGAAGCTTTCAATCTGAAAGCATAATCCTAGCGGCTTCAATTAGCGTCCTGTTTTTTCTCTCAGCGACTCCATTCTTTTGAGGTGTATAAGGAGCAGAATATTGATGTTCAATTTCCTTGCGAAGACATTAGAGATCAAGAATCTGATTCTTGAACTCTGTGCCATTATCACTCCTTATCCTCTTTATGCATGCATCATGGACATTTTCCAATTTTGTAAAAAGATCAATCAACATCTCACTGTCTCATCTTTTTTACCTAAAAAAGAAAACCCATGAACACCGTGAGTTTTCATCTGTGACAACCAAACAATAGTACTTTCTCCTTACATTCACTTGACCGAATATATCCATATGAAGTAATTCATATGGGGCATCTATGAAATTTACTATTTTGGACTTGTGAGGTTTCTTATGTTGTTTTCCTTTTGACATGGAAGACATTTATCTTCCACATGAAACCTCTACCCTGGCACCCCTTTCACTAAACCATTGTTAATTATGTAATTCATCTTTCGGTAGTGGATGTGGGCCATGCGACTGTGCCATAGCATTGACTCAGCCTTAGATGCTTTTGACAATAAACACGCCACCACAGTGGAAGAATTCTTAACACCCATGTCCATGACATAAGTGTCATTTCTCCTTGGCGCTATCATCACTACCCAATCATCCGGTATTACCAAACCTGGTTTCAACACCAAAGCTTCAGAAATTAGTAAAATGGATTGAGTAACCTTTGTCGAAAACTTATGACACGCTCATCAGATTATGTTTAAGCTGCTTGACATAGTTCACTTTATCCAATGTGATCTTCCCATTTGTCACTTTTCCTCGACCTGTAATGTGCCCTCCTTTAGAACCTGTAAATTCACGTAACCTCCATCTATGTTTTTAAACTCAGTCAACAATCTCGCATCCCATGACATGTGCCTGGAGCAGCCACTATCAACATACAACAAGTTGATAATCCTCCTTAGCAGCTCTCTTACATAACCCAACAAAAATTAGTTAGATTGAGGGACCCAAGCCTTAATGGTCTTAGGTGTTCCAGATTCATCAACCACCGGAACATCGATCCAATATCCATCACTCCTAACTGGAGTCTTAGATCTCAGACCTGTTGATGGAAATGGTTTTTATTTCCACTAGGTCTTTTATCCTGAGGTTTCCTATACATGTTTGGACTTTGTGACCTTTGGAAATTTTGGTTTTGATTCTATGAATTTTGATTGTGATAATTTCTAAAGCCATTGTTACAAAAATTTCGACCACCAATATTCTGGTATCGAGTTTGATATTGACCTTGACTTCTGAAATTACTTGAATGACCATTAAAGTTATTCATTCTTGGTGAACTACTTCTAGGTCTCTCATATCTACCTGATGTAGATTCAGGCAAAAGCCTTTGTTGATTTCTTTGAAACGAGGAACTTTTTGAGTTCTTTTTCAGCCTTATTTACACCAACAACAACACTCTGTTGCTTGGTAGCAGATGTCTTTGGTGAGTTAGAAACTTTCTGCTCACCATCACCATTCTTTTCTGGTGATTTTCTCTCTTTCTCTAAATCACTTGTGCTTCATTCCTTTCGTTAGGATAGCTAGCTACATGTCCCTTGGTGTGACATTTGAAGCACGATCTTCTAGCCGAAGAATTCTTAACTGAAGTCCGTTGTTTAGATCCATCAGATGACGACGATGAGGATGATGCCTCTGAAGGATCTTGTTTAGTTTGCTCAATATCCGATTTTTCTAGGTTTTTATTTTTAGCAAACTACACATTGACTTACTTTCAATAACAATGGTTTCATCTTTCATATCACTCCCTTTAACAAAATCAATTTTTCTAACAAAAGTTTGACTTTTATTCTTAGGGTTTGCATTCTTTATTTTCAAATCCGCTTCCCTATTATTATCCTTCTTGGCATGTTCAGATACATCAACATTCTCTGATGTGGAACTACTAGGTGAGTTGACACAAAGTCTGTTAGCTCTTCTTCGTCTGGCAAGAAAGAATAGTCATGACCAAGAGGTGGTGGAACTTCATTGAAACCTTTGAAGCCCACACTAGTCTTGGCATTACTTTTCTTCAAGCCATTCATCATATGTTTCATTACAAAAGATGACTCTCTGAATTGATTCAATTTCTTTCATTCCAATTTAATTGTGCTTTTTAGAAATCTCTTTGTTTTCTCACTCATCGTATCATGAGATAAGTCAATAATTTGAAGTTTTTCGTTTAGTTTACATATTAAAATGTTGATTTCTTCTTCATAACCCTTAATTTTCATCAAATATAATAATTCATTTCTTTTTACAAAAAAGTTTGATTCTTTTACGCTCGAGAGATCATTTACCAGACTTTGGTTCTGTTTTGTTAACCTGTCAACTTCAATTTGCAGTTCACGACATTTTAAGCAAACATAACTAACAGGGTTAGAATGTACCTCTCTTTATGATTTGCTTATATCAGCCATGAAAGAAGCAAAATCTACAACCATCTTCTTATTTGCATCATACTTTTCTACATCAGACTTTACATTTTCTTCCTAAACTTCAGTCTCCTGCTCCACCTTAGCTTTTTCAGCTACAGTCTCCTGCTCTACCTCAGCATCAGCCATTACTTCTACATGGTCAATTGGGGCAATCTCAGCCATGAAAGCCTGTGTGGCATTGTCATCACCTTCAAGATGAACACTCCAATCATAAGATCCTTCTCTAGCAGTAGAGATCAAAGCCTTTGATCCAGTGTTAGTTGATGCATTCCTGTTGCTTGAACCATGACCAGGAGAATCTTGAAATGATGAGTTAGAACGAGACTCAGTCTTAGCTCTTTGACATTCTCTAGCAAAGTGTCTGTAATTTCGACAATTGTAACACCTCACTTTAGACTTGTCAAAACCTACATTCCTTCCAATGAACTTTCTTCCAGTCCTACTCATGAACCTCTTCACTCTTCTAGAGATCATGGCCATCTACCATTGTAAATCCATCTCCTCTAGGTCATCAGGGTTAATCTGATAATAATCTTCATCAAAAGTAGCAGGATCAGATATTCTTCCCCAAATGTAGTTCTCATATGAGGCAACAAAGGAAGCAAGCAAGGCAAGATGTTCTTCAGCAACCTTGACACTAAGAGGCATAGACCTTGTACTACGGTTATTATTGCTAGATTGTTGTCTCTTTGCCCCTGACGATCCTCCTGAAGCAGCTACAAAGCATACATCATTATCACATTTGTCACAACCTGCTCATTTTCACATGAGAGAAATGCAGTTGCTGAATCACTTGAAGCATTGTTGGAAGATAAAGATGGAATCCCTTTATAAATTCCTGAATCTTAGACCTGATCATATCTAGTTTCCTTCTTCTTCATGTTGAGCTTATAAGCTCTCAGCTTCCCAACAGCCTCTTCTAAATCCATATTATCATAATCAGCTTCTCTCTTTATCATGAGAGTATAGATATCCCACTTTGCAGGTAGAGCATCTAGGAACTTCTCTCTTTTCTGACATTAGATGATAGTATCTCATGATGATATCTTCGAGGGACTCATTTCTCAAGCCTTTAAAAATAGAAAATTGCTTCTTCAGCAGGTTAACCTTGTTCTTCTTCACATCGGGATTTCCCTCATACCTCTTTCTAGAGCATCCTACATCTCATTCGAAGTAGTATATGTCTTGCATGTATGTTTGATGCCATCAGGTAACGACATCTTTATTGCGGCTAAGGCCTTCTTCTTCTCAGACTCATACATTCTCTTATCTGCCTTTGACATGTTTACATAGGCAGTGACCTGTCATCTCCCTTCAAAGTCATGAGTTGGGTTTACGTACCCATCTTGAATACAGATCCACATCCGTGTGTCCTAATATTCAATGAACGATTGAAACCTATCCTTCCATGTAAGGTAATTTTCTACCTTCAACATCTTTGGCGGTTTGTTAGTCGTGCCAGCCTCATGCTCCATTCTCAATCAAGTGTTTCAATTTGACATATTCGACATTTTTACCGAACTGGCTCGCTTAAAACGTTTAAAAATTGTTCGAAATGTGTGTTTACCAAATTGTACCGTTGGACTCATGTCGAAAATACAAATCCAATGATACATAATGTCCAAGACCTTTTTAGGAATTTTCGTTATGATATTCGAGATGGTCCAAGATATATAATTCAAAATGGAAACTCGGAACAGTGATTCCTGATGATAATCGAGATGGTCCAAGATGAGTCCGAAATGGTCCTAATTCTAAACAATATCCGAGATGATTCGAGATGATTAGAAATCAACAATTATATGCAATTCTGATGATCCGAAATGCAAGATTTCTACCCGAGATGGTCCACTGTAGATCCGAAATGCAACCTTTTTAATCCGAAATGTAAGATTTTTATCCGTACCTTGCTGATGATCCGAAATACCAAGTTTTTATTCGAAATGCCTTGCTATTTATTCGAGATAAACAACAAAACCCTAGAACAGCCTTCAAACTTCGATCCAGCTGTAAAAAAACGTCCAAATATTTAACTTTTTCGGCTTTAACGATTTTGAACTGAGAAAAACAAGAGCCTAATGCTTTGATACCAATTGTAGGTCCCCTAATCCGTATGGATCTTCACAGAATCGTCTATCCAATCTAGAGTGTGGAATCCTCTAGATCAGATTATCACAGAATTATGAGTAGAAACAAAAATCACTATAATCCCGATCCTTATTGATTATCTATCATAACGATTACAATCAATCTGGATCCCAAGAATTCGTCCAAGCTAATCTCCCTAGAGTTCTCTCTCAACTCTCTCTGAAGTGACTAACTGAGCAACCTAAACCCTAACGCAAAATTCTGTTTATATAGAGATAGATTTGCAACTGGGCTAGGGTTTAACCACATGGGCTAGGCCCAATTCGCCTACCACTCCCTATTATGTGGGTCTAGTTTATCCCAATCACTCCTAATTAACTACTACAATGCTAAACCCGCTAACCGTTTATTGTTCTACCAATTACAAGATATCCAAAGACCAAATCTAAAAGTTGTTGTCACAAATATGCACCATCACAACTGTTCCTAAAATGCAACATAGGATGATATATCTGGAGTATGGTGTCGAAGAGGGAGATTTTGTTCACAATTACATCAAGGAAGAGATTGCTCAGATGTTGGGAGTTGATGAAAGCTCATTTGAATTTGAATTTAAAGAAGTGTTGAACAATATAAGTATTGCAAAGCTAGAAGACTATATTTATCGATACGTTGATGATGCGGATAATTATGACAATGTTGTCGTGGAGGATGATTCTAATGACAAAACTGTGATATAAACTAGTGAGAACACATGACTTCCTAACATTCTAAGAGATGTTTAGCGAAAACGAAGGATTTACTAAAGAGAAAGGTCAAGGAAATAGTTAAAGATGGAAATCTTCCGACCCGTTTAAGTAAAGAAGAAATATAGAAGCTAGGAAGACATGGTTTAAAGAGATGGAAAAGGAAAGGAAATTCCGATGATCGACATCATTTTTCACGAGAGATCAAGACAAGTCGTTAGGGGATATTCTAAGTTGGGGATGGTTACCAAAATTGAATGTGTATGCTATCAAGAGAGAATTTGGAGTTCAATACTTCTGAGATTTATCTGATATTCAAACTTTACCGTGGTAGGATGTTGAAGATTTATGCCAGAATATGTGTATTAACTATCAGATGAAATGGAACAATAAAAGATTGTGGAAGTTGAGTTGATTTGAAGCTACTCATGGTATTCTAATCTGGAAGCTGCATATTCCTAAGAAAATTGTAAAGATCGATCTAGTTACAAAAGAGAAAGATGTGACACTGATTGTGAAGCGGCCACATGCAATGAAGAATATTCCGTTAATGAAATTAAGCAAGATTTCAGTGAATTCTTCAAGTGGTGGCAGTATGACATTGAAACTAGTGAAGGAGTGATCGTGTTGAAGATAGATGATTTGTGGAGAGCTATCAGGATTCTATATTCGATGTGGTTGGCGAACTGTTTAGAGAAGGATATTCAATGTCTGTTTTACAACAAGATCTATTATGAAGAGAAAGAGAAAATGCAACTGATGCAATACCTAGGTGTAATAAATGTTTGTTACGCACACAATATTAATTCTGGCATGATGTGGAAATTAAAGTGGAGAGAGTTAGAAGGTAAGGAGTTAGGAAGGAAAGGAGAAAGGAAGAAAGAATTGATGAGAAGATAAATAAAGCATCTATTAGAAGATTTCAATTTATGAAGTAGGCTCCGCCAACAAATCAAATGCCTATTCTAAGTGAAGTGCGACAGAAGCCGAGAAAGAATTTCTTTGGGAGATAAAGTTAATGTTATAAAGTTTTTGAAGACTGAAGACCGATCGAGACTGCGAGAACATCCAAGGGGTAGTTCATTGATACATATGTCTGTTGCATGCGTCTACGAGTCGTGTCAATGTTTGTAATAGGTTTAATGTTAGATTTAATATTGCATGTCAACTTCGTACAAAGGTAGTATAGTTCGTGCGAATGTAGGTGATTCACTTCTTATGAAGTTAGATTGTCTTAGTTCGTAGGAAGTTAAGATCTTAGTTCGCACGAAGTAAAAAGTCTATATATACGTGTGCGAACTTGTTCATTTGTAACAATTTTGACGATGTGAAGCTCTGTCCAAGTGTTTCCAGATTGTAAACGTTTATGAAATCAATGAAATGGTGATTGAAAAGTAATCTTGTTTTACATGTCACCTAATCTAATAAACGTATTTCGCACGTGATTGGACTAGGTTATTTGTAGTTATACCTAAGCATTTGAATCCTTGAATGGACTATCAAGTGGTATTAAATCTACAATACTGATTCAATTGATCTAATAGTTGATTGAATCACCTACGCTCATATTATGGACTTTTGAGGGGTTTTAGACGTAAATCTTTTAATAAACAGATAATCCACGAACAAGACTTAAAATTGAAACCATCGAATTGTTTAGAATTGAATTTTGAAGATGTCTGTGAAAGAATGATCGTGAAATTTGAAGAAATAAAGATTTCGGATCGAAAAATCTGATCATCATGGGATTACCTTCGCACGAAGATACTATGTTCGCATGAAGGTTGTTAGTTACCCTCGTATGAAGGCACCTAAAATTACCCTCGTACGAAGGTAACCAAAATGCCTAAAACAATTTTGAATGTGGGAATGAGACGAGTGTCTAGAAAAAATTTGGTAGTTGATTTTTATCAAGATTTTAACGACAAATACGGGTTGTTCGAGGACACCGCCGAGGGCTTCGGAGAATAGATTTGATGACACGATCATAGAGGGTTGAAGAGAATGGAGTAGTCATGGATACATAAGAAAATGATGATCATTTGGTATAGTAACTATTAATAGGCCTTAAAAGAAAAATCCGTATTTTATGAAAAACACACTTTTGTGGACCAAAATGACATGTGTCCTGCATAGTGGAGTTTTTCAGTGAAAAGATAGAACTAAATTTTCCAGATTTGTGGGGGAAATTCAGTGATATGTTTTAGAGAGATCAAAATTTGAAAAAAAATGAGGGGAATAAAAATTTCATAGGATATATTGAAATTCTGGCAGTTTTGAAGTTCGTGATGTGCAACCGTATAAGGGTGGTTCCGACTTCAGATTATCCGGGGATACATAAGATCTGGATTCGTTAGTTTGTGATCATAGGAAGTTCAAAGTCTTCCGATCATGATAGATGACGTCTTAGGGTTTAAGTCATGGGTCTTCATCAAGCTGGTTAGCAAGATATAGTTTAAAGTGAAAGAATCGCACGCTGATAGAAACTGCTAGAACAATGTTAGCTGATTCAAAATTACCGATCAGCTTTTGGAGTGAAGCAGTAGCATCAGCATGTTATACCCTAAATCATGTGTTGACAGTTAAGTCTCACAAAAAGAGATGTTTCGAGTTACTGAATCAACGTAAACCTAACTTAGCATTTTTGGAACCTTTTGGATCACCATGTACCGTCTTGGACCCGGCTGGTAAATTTGGAGCCAAACTTGGAGGGTTTCTTTGTTTTTTTCGCTACTCCTCTAAAACGTGTTTTCTTGCCGAGTCTGAACCAGGTAGTTCTAGCGCAGCACGTAGATTGTGAAAGATATACAACGCCTAAGCAGAAACCTGGGGATCCGTGGCTGTTTAACTATGATGGATTATGGAATTCGTTTAATCTATCAGATGTGCCAACTGAAGAAGAACATGTTATGTTATTTCAACAACATCAGTTATCTAATCAAGAACAAGTTCCTAGACCTTTGATGATTTCTACATCATTACCAGTGAACATGTCAGATGTCGGTCAAAGCTCTTCTGTTCAAAATCTTTTCATGCTCCAAATGTCAATGCTACTAAATCATCTGCCCAGCCAAATGCAGATGCTGACTCTGATCGGGAACCAACTTTCAACGATGGAGGATCCAGTTCTGATGAAGGATCTGAACAGATTGAAAGCTTTCTGGAACAACAGGCTAATCAGTCTAATGAAGGATCTGAACATCTGTACCGGTTGTCGATGAAATTCTAACAAATTTGCAACCACAAGTAGATGTTCCAACTGAAGTGATACCAAGAACACTTTCATATCATCCGTCAGAGAACATCATAGGCAGCTTACAAACTGGAGTGCAAACTCGCAATCAGATCAATAAAGATCTAAGCTGGTTTTATACTTGTATTGCTCCACTCCAAGTTCGATTTTCTCATAGTTGAACTAGGAAACTAGAAAGACGCATTAAAAGAAGAAAGTTGGGTGGATGCAATGCAAGAAGAGTTACTCCAATTCCAGAAACTTGGAGTCTGGACGCTTGTTGACCTGCCGGATCATCACAAAAAGATTAACACAAGATGGGTCTTCAAGTGTAAAAGAGACGACCGATGAGTTGTAGTGCGCAACAAAGCTCCACTTGTGGTTCAAGGTTTTCACCAGCAAGAAGGGATAGATTATACTGAAGTCTACGCCCTAGTTGCTCGTCTTGAAGCAATTCGCATATTCTTGGCCTTTGCCTCGTGGAAAGGGTTCAAGGTGTACCAATTGGATGTTAAATATGCTTTCCTTTATGGAAAAGTGAAAGAGGAGGTGTACGTCAGCCAACCACCGGGGTTCGTTGATCTAGTGCACAAAGATAAAGTCTACCTCTTGAATAAAGCCTTATATGGTCTTCATCAAGTCTCGAGAGCTTGGTATGAAACATTATCGAGTCATCTTCTAGACAATGGCTTTATCAGGGGAACATTAGATTCTACCCTCTTCACAAAGGAAGTAGATGGGCATCTAATTTTCGTACAGATATATGTGGATGATATTATCTTTGGATCGACAAATGACAAGCTGTGTAAAGACTTTGAAGAAGTCATGAAGCGCAAATTTGAAATGAGCACAATGGGGGAGATGAAGTTCTTTCTAGGACTTTAGTTTGACCAGTTGCCTGATGGTATTTTCATTCATCAGACGAAATATGTTCATGACATATTGGAGAAATTCAATATGACAGGAGCTAAACCAGCATCTACCCCGTTAGCTCCAAATCACGTATCTGTCCAGATCTTACAGGAGAAAAAGTTGATGAAACTTTATCTCACTCCATGATCGGATCTTGATGAATCTTACAGCTTATTGACCGGATATCATGTATCCAACGTGCTTGTGCTCCCGTTATCAGTCTAATCCAAAAGAGTCACATCTCTTAGTCGTCAAACGCATAATGAGATATCTGAAGGGTTGTCCAAGCACCGACTTGTGGTACCACGACATGATGATTTTAATCTTGCAGGTTACTCGGATTCTGATTTCGGATGCTGCAAACTGAATACAAAGTCTACAACGGCCGGCTGCCAGTTCTTCGGAACTCGTTTAGTCGCTCTCTCTACTTGGGAGACTGAATACGTTTCGGCATCCAGTTGTTGTGCTCAGATTCTCTGGATACAAAAACAGATGAGAGATTTCGGTTTGCAATTTCTTGATACGCCTATATATGTAGATAACCAGGGTGTGATCGATATCACTAAAAATAATGCCAACACTCACGTACTAAACATATCGAGATTCGACACCCTTAATCCGTGATTGCTACGAGAAGAAGTTGGTGCGAATTGAGAAAATCCACACTAATGACCAAAAAGCAAATTTTTATACCAAAGCTTTTGATAAAACAAAGTTTAAAAATTTGTTAAAGCTAAATGCTTTAAAAAATATGATCTCAGGGGATGTGTTTGAGGTTGAGTTTGAGGATGATGACGACTTAATGTGAATTTGTCATTGGATAAACGATTATTGTACATTCTTTCTTATAACTTCTTAAAAAATCCAAAAATATGTTTTTTTATTTTAGGGGGAGAAAGTTTGAGGAAAATACAAAAACATTAAAAAAGGCAAAAAGAGTTTTGTGTAAAAGAGTGATCATAGTAAATCAAAAATGATAGTCACAGTATGCTAAAAATTTTTATTGGTTTTAAAAGTAACAAAACAAGTCTTACTATGGATATGGCAATAGACTTCACTTGTTCAGTAAATTGTATTCGAGATATAAGCCTAAAAAACAAAGTTGATTAACTTGTGGATTAAGATCTCTTGGATATATGGACTTAGTACTCCTAAATTTCGTTTGAGAGAATGCCAGATTCTGCGATACTAGGTCTTTATATATTCTTGATATCTGGGGTATTATTCGAGTTCTTCTAATTTTGCGGAAACAATGGCCTAGAACTCTTATAATATTTTTGCATTATTTCCCCAAAAGCTGCATACAAAATGGTTATGTCTTAAGCAATTATGACATTTGCAGTACAAAAGATTCCTTGATGGAACACCACCTAAAGACGAGCCTTCATCTCTTTGTCGGTACGGTAGTACTAACTTGAGCTCTCAAGGTCTCGCATTCACCCTATATACAGATATTAATTCGATATATTCACCTGTAAAATGACATTCTGGGAATCTCGATACGGGAGTATATTCTGAGATGGGAAACACATTATTTCATGTCTCTAATAATACATTAACATATCTTGAAACAATTGAGAAACGAGAAGAGGTTTAAATGGACAAATATATTGGCAATCTAAGTAAATTTGTTTAAAAGCTTAAAAGGGTGTTTCTAGATCAACGGTTTACTGATGACTTATATATATGCTTGAAATGATCCTCTAAAAACGCAAAATTCAAAAAAATGTTATTATTCTTTGAAAAAGATTTCAAAACTCAAAAAGATTTTAAGTTTTCTTAGCTTGATAAAAACACTGACGGTTGGATTCATAGCAACATCTTGCTGAGGAAAACTTGAAATCATGGGTTGGGAGCTAATTTTTAGCAAAAACTTTTACCTGAATGTCAAGAAAGTTCACTAATTTGAAACTTTACATGTTAAAATAAATCTGTTTGGTCAAACATGGTCAACCAAGGTCATTAACTTGGACTTGGAAGGCAAATTGGATAACCAGGGTCATTAACTTGGACTTGGTTAGTCAAGTGGATTTTTGAAACAGATAAAATGATTGATAAAAATGAAAAATACAAAAATAAAATTGAAAAGTTTAAAGTTTTTAGTTTTGATTCGCAAAAAACAGAAATTCATGTGGAGTTAGTCATTTTAGTACGAAACAAAGGAAGTTTTGTGCGACTCAGAATTTTCGTATGAAATAAGTTGAGTATAAATACTATGTGTTTCGCACAGAAATGGTTTTCTCTATTCTCTCTACACTGTTGAGCGATTCAGAGTACTTTTGTGCGCTTCGACTCTAAAATCTTCATTTCTTGGTATTTGTGCTTGTAATTTACATTGTTGAGGTTGATTGGCACACCTCTTTCAATAGGTAAGGTAATTTCGACAAAATTATATCGTTATCATGCTAAAATTTGTACGTTTCGCACTAAAAGTTAGATCTAGGGAAATTGGACCGGTAAAACTTAAAATTGATCACAAAATCATTAAAATCGGCTCTAATAACCTGAAAATCGACTATCAAATTGCTAAAATCTCCAAGTTTTAGGTTCGGATTATACTTGGATAATTTTGGGACGACGATGGGTTTTTGTACGAAGAAAGTTGTCTTGAATGTAATTTTTGATTTAACAATTGAAGGATATTTTGTACGAAAGAGAATTTCATACGGATAAGTTTTTAAAAGTTGTTCAAAAATCATTTGAATGGATAATTCGTACAAAACGATGGTTCGTATGAAATAAAAGTTGAAAACAAAATATGCAAAGTGCAAATATAACGTACGAAAATTATGACCTGTATGAATAAAGTTAGTTCAAAATGTTTGATTTTGGATGAGTTTGTGTCTCGTACGAAACATAGGTTTTGTATGAAACAGTGAAGGAAACTTTTAATGTTTAAAACTTTTGGTTAAGTGTATGTTTCGTACGAAAGATGTGTTTGTACGAGTCAGTGAAAGAAATTTTACAAGTTTAAAATTTTCTAACGGTTGATTGTTATTTATGTATACAGGCCAAGAAATCCGCGTTTTCTCCCGTGCACAATATATGTTGTATCACAAATGCTTCAACTCCAGAGATAGCGGCGTATCAAGATATCTTGGATTTTCTCACACGGATTAGAGTGACTAAAGCTTTAACGGATAGACATACGGCATATCTTTCACATGTGGAATATTTCTAGAATGCTACTGAGTATTGTATTGATGATAATGCCATTATTTCAGCTGTAAAGATTGATGATGTCGATATTCCAGTGAAGATTACTGAAGAGTTAATTCGGAAAGTTTTGGAGTTTAAGGATAACAAAGACGATCCCACATGTTTCACTGAATACATGGTAAAAGGATGCTTTTATAGGATGCCGTATACAGGATTTGCGAATGCTGCACCATACAAGAAAGGAAACCTGAGTGCGCCTTTCAGATATCTTGCACATGTTATTGCTCATGGTTTGGGTCATAGGAAAGGTGGTTTCTATGACTTGGTGGATTATCAGATGTGTATGATTACTGCAATAGTGTTGAATCTTCCCTACAACTTTTCAAAGGTTATATTTACTCAGATGATTCGAATATTCAGAAGGAAAATTTGTGTGCAATATCCAAGATTCATTCAGATGATGTTAGACTTTTTGCATCCCAATTTGAAGAAATCTTCAGACGATGTCCTTAGACTTGAACATATGGATGTTCCGACATTACGAAAGATGAATGGGCATCTAAAGTCTGCTCCTGTAGCTAAACCGATGTTTGGTCCTATTCTTGATAAAGATTACATTTCACCTGCACCAGAAGAGGAGGTTAAAGCACTATCGTTGTTTGTTGCAAAAAGAAGTCCATGTTTTGTAAAGGATGGAGAAAAAGGTGGGAAAGCTACATATAAGGGAAAAAGAGAAAAACTACGTCTACTGCTGGTAGTTCAGAGTTAAAAGATGAACCAGAAGTTGAGGAAACAGTTGAAGAGATGGCTGAAGAGATTGAACGACAAGCTTTTGGAGCTGATAAAGTAGCTAAAGAAGTACTTTCATCAAGTACCGATTCAGAAGATAGGAGAGCTGGAGAAAAGAAAAGAGCTGAAAAATTAGCAAAGAAACGTCAAGCTGAACTAAAACGAAAAGGAGAGGAACGCAAGAGAAAAGCAACAGGCGAAGATGACACAACTTATGTTCCGTCTGAATCAGATACTGAATTTGCTTTTCGAATTCCGATCAAGAAAAAGAAAGAAGAATGAAGCATTCTGCAGCCCGAATATCTCCAAGTGTTATTCAAAAGGAAACTGGTGATGAAACGATTATTGAAGAAATGTGGAGGAACCATTACAGAACATTCCGTCTCCACCACAACATGTGCAGCAAGAACCAGTTCAGCAACAATTTGAACCAGAGATACCTCCTCAACAACAATCGATTCCTAAGCCAGAACCAGATCGAAAACAGCCAGCACTGCAACAACCTGAACCAGAACCAGTTCAACAATAAATTCTCTAACCAGAACCAGTTCAGCAATCATCGCCAAAACAGTCTGCTCAACAAAAATCTCAACCATCTCATGCTCAACAATCTCGTCCTACACAACAACCGTTTGATTCACAAGCATTTTTTGACGAGATTGGTTTAGATGATTTACCAGAAGGAGATGATTTTCGTTTTGATGATCCAAGAGTTAACAACTTGCAAAAACAGGTGAAAATGAATGTGGTACGCATAGCTGAGTTGCAAGAGCAGATAAAGGTGTTAAACGCTGAAAAGTTTGAAATGCTTGAAAGGATTGGGGAATTAATTGTTGACAAACAACAGTTAGAAGCGATGATAGCAAGTATTGTTTCTGAAAATGAAAGATTGCGTTTAAGAATGGCTGAATACGAAGAAGAACGCTTGAGGAATAATCGAAGAATGGATGTGTTTGAAAAGATTTTGGAAAAGAAGTTGGGTTTGAGTATTTCTGCGGCAATTGATGAAATAGAACGAGCAGAAGCGAGGGAAAGAGTTGCTGAAAGAGAACGGTTGTCTAAACAACAATCTGATGCAGAAGGGAAAGGAAAGGGTAAGATAGTGGAGGAATCCATGATTGATGAAGCTGTGCCAGAAGCTGAATCTGAGCCAATACAATGTTGGGATATTGTGGTGTATGAGGAACCGAAAAGTTTATCCTGATAGGAAAGCCAACTGATGTGGATATAGCTTCACTTGATATTTCTCAACGACATCAAGATTGGTTGATGAAGAAAAAGTCGGAAAAAGAAAGCAAAGAAACGGCTGAAGAAACTGAAAAGGAAGCAGAAGTCGAGGATGCTGAAGATGTTGATATTGATGTTAAGATTCCAGTAGTTCAGATGATGATAATGATGATGACAATGTTGGAGGGTCAGGTATTCGTGTAATTTATTTGAATGTTAATAAATTAGTTGATCTTTCTAAGTACTTTGATGATTCCGCGAACCAAACTACTGAAGAGGAAAGGATGAACAAAGCTGATGAGTCAGTAGATGCTCAGCAGGTAGGAATTTTCACAAAAAATGTTACATCTTTTGTTCCTGTCATGCAAAGCCATTTGTATTATATCTTGAGCATGATGTTGAAGAAGGGGAGTTTGTTCATAGTTATTGAAAAGAAGAAATAGCAGCAATGCTCGGTATTAGCAAAGAGAAGTTTGATTTTGATTTTGAAGACGAACATAATGAGATAGATGTTTTTGAACTGAATGCTTATGTTTTTGAGGACATAGAAGATGCAAACAGGTATGATAACGTTGTTTGGAAAGTGATTCTGATGAAGATGCTAATGATGCCATTCAGGGTACGGATGATTTCCCAACGTTTATCGATCTATTTACAGCAGAAAGTTCTGAGATGTTGCAAAGGAAAGTATCTGAAGATGCAAAAGAAGGAACAATTCCTTAGAAGATGTCTAAACCCGAAATTATTGAATAACAGAAGAAATGGTTTCTGGAGAGTTCAGTTGAGCGAAATGTTTAAGAGACCCCTAGCATTTTTCACCAGAGATGCTGATATTTCTTTAGGGGAAATTCTGAGTTGGCTTGGATTGAAGAGTTAAATGTGTATGCGATTAAAAGGGAATTTGGGATCCAATACATTCAGCGACATCAAAACACTGCCTTATTGGGATATTAAAGAGCTTGTTCAAACCATATGATAAATCTAAAGATGAAGTTCCATGACAAAAGCTGTGGAATTGATCAAGTTTGAAGCTACGCATGGTTTTGTACATTGGAAACCTCATTATCCTCGTCGCATTGTTAAAGTAGATCCAGTAACGAAAGAGAAAGATATTACTTTGATTGTGAAGAAACCACGGGTGATGAAGAACATGTCTCTGATCAAAATGGAGCAAGTTTTTTAGACGATCTTCAAGTGGTCGCATTAGGATTTGAATACAGGAGAGGTTGTTATATGTGTGCACCCAGATAAAGACTCGTGGAAGATTACAGAGGAATTAACCGAAGCCGTCATAGTGCACAAACGAATATATGGTCTATGGCGAGGCATTCGAGTACTAGACCCAATGTGGCTAGTAAACTGTACAAAGAAAGATATAGAATGTTTATTCTATAGTAAGATAAGTTTCGAAGAAAAGGATCAAGAACAAGCACTTCAATTTCAAAAGATGTTAATGTGTGCTTTGCAAATGACATTCATTCTGGATCGGATTGGAAAACAACTTGGAGAAACCTTGAGAAGAAGGAGTCAAAGAAAACGGAAGAAAAAGAAGCTCGAATCGCTGAACGTACAAGAATTGCATCATTAGGAACTTTCAGTTTTTGAAGCGACGTCCTCTGACTGATCAAACGCCAATTGCTTTTGAGGAGCGTTAAAAGCCTGTAAAGAGATTCTTTGGGCGTTAAAATCAAATCTATTTGAAGATTTTGAAGAGTATCCAGACTGCGGCAACATCCAAGGGGAGTTTGTTGGTGCATAATGTCTATTGCCTACGTCTAGGATATATTTGTAATGTTTATAGAGTTTATACGTTAATGTTTAAATGTGAAAATGTATGTTTTATTAGTTTTAACACTATGTTTCGTACGAAACAGTATATATTTCTTACGAGTGAGTCACTCGTACGAAATACAGATTCGTACGAAATATAGATGTTTGTTTTGCACGCACTTCGGTACGAGTCATGTCGACCTATAAATAGGCAAGTGTTGTATTAGAGATAGAGAGTAATTTGTCAATTGGTACGACGAAGCTCTGCCAATTTGTTTGCTTGCGTCTGTATTTGAACGTCATTAATACATCAAAGCAGTTAAACAGTAAATACTATCTTGTTTGTCATGTCTACCTCGCTAGCAATGAATTCCACCTCTTCTAGTTGAGCGAGATCAGGTCGATTGCTCACTTCGGGAGCTCGATCCCCGTTCACAGTTTTGGTTGCTGGATTTGATGCAGCTTGATCTACAGTCGGTTCAGGCGGTGCTTCAGTTTGGTTGATAATAGCTTCAATTAATTTGGGGTCCTCCATGGTGACTTCATATGTAGATGAAGACTATGGTGGTGGAGTAACTTGAACATCTGATTCTGATGATAGATCTTTTGTTTGAGGAGTGGAGGATTGCTGCTGCACAAACTTTTCAGTAGGTTTTCTTCTTTCTTGCTTCCTCCTTTTCTTTGTGCTTGTTGATTCTGAGCATGATCTCCATCATTTCTTTCTTTCTATCTCTTGCACGCTGTACCGCTCGCTGAAAAGCATGCCTTCCTCAGGTATTCGTTTCCTACGCCAACGTGTATCTTGTTGTGACATTTGTGCTTTTTCAATCATTACAGTTACGAACAATTTCTTATTCAATGAAACCCTGTGTTTTATTTCCAAATATTTTTGTATTCAATAATCTTGCACAATTTCATCATTTTGTGTTCGTTAAAGCGTTTTACGCATTTTTGCAAAACGCCTAACCGTACAACCGAACGAATCGACATCCATGGCATTTTCGGCCATAATCCAAGTTACACATGTCTTAAAACCGTTATATAACATAAATATTAGGTTAAAGGGATTAAAATAGCAAACAAGTAAAATTAAAGTCCAAGGGCCGAAAATGTCAAATACAATAATAAAGATTTTTGCTTCTTAACCAAGTTTGCCACCTATCTCAAATTTTTGACACCTAGCACTCATTTTGCCATACTTAATTTGGTGTTGACACATGTTAGGACACTACACACTTGAGGACACTTGTCATCACCTCCTTAATCCTAAAATACTATAAATACCCGATGATTCTTCCATTTTTCACACCACTTCAAAACACTTCAAAGCAAAGTGTGAAGTTCTTCTTTATGTCTTTCTTGGAGCTTGTTTCAAGCCTTTGGAAGTCTCCGATCTTGAGTTTCGAAAGTGTTCTTCAACACGATTAAGTACTCTTCCTAGTTCTATTATTACTTTAGCTATTTTGAGCTAAAAGTCGAACAGTTGAGCTTCCTGATTGACTTTTGGTTCAGACCATATTTTGGTCAAGTCAAAGTTCAATTGAACTTTGCAACGTATAATCCCTAATGATTTCACCTTCTGATTACCACGTTTACTAGTCGAAGTGACGAGTCAAAGTTTCGTTAAAAAATGCGCATGATGTGCATTTTACGATGAAACTATTTTCGGGTATCAAAACACCAAGTTTTGATACCAAATCCGTTTTATAAACTTAGTTAGACATATTTTGATATGTCTAACTCATCACTTCTAGTTTAGTGCTTATTTAAGGTCATAAGTCGAGCGGTCTTGACCACCGCTTTGACTTTCGAATCCGACCCGTTTGGTCGATCTTAGGATCCGACCAAACAACATATTTGTAACCATAGTTGTATAAGGAATAACCTACAGAGGTTATACCTTATGGTCACGTCGTTTGGTTAGTGTTATGATTAGTTACTTCTATGTTCTTAAAAAAATATGACCAAAATGCCCTTTGCGCATAAATCCATTTTAAACAAATGTAACCAAATTTTTAACATATAACTGATGTTATAACATTTTCAAACATGTTTGGGCATTTAAGACTTATCATAGGACGATCACGCGTTTACGCTAATAACCCGTTAAAGTAGCATAAACTACCTTAATGAGTCATAATGGGTCAAAAGCACTTAGGATCCTTTCTAAATCAGAATGTTAAGTTTGTTAAACCATATAACATGAGTTCCAACACTCGTTTGGTTTATAAGACTTCATTCTATCCGATCTCCCATTTGTAGTCCCGACACGCTAACATATTTATCTGACACATTAGGACACGTTTGAGCTTTGTTTATCTCGTTGATCAAGAACACTTTCGCAATCCCAAGTGAGTACATGGCCCCCTCTTTTACATTTTCAAATGTTTTGGGGTGATTCATATGTGCCTATAATTATTTTCAAGATTTCAAAACAATATACATGGTTTATATATACAAAATGATTTTCAAAGTGAGTACGTATTTCCCCTCTTTTACGCTTTGCAAATGTTTTGGGGTGACTTATTGTGCTAAATCATTTTCAAGTTTTCAAAAACAATGTCTATGGTTTATATATAAAACAATACGATTTCAATAATGTGAACAACTTGTTGATGCGTTATCATAACACGAATGACATTCATTAGCTTTGGCCGAGCCAACCAGTAGTATGTTATGGTACCATAGGACTAACAATCCCATTATCGGACTGTTCACTGGATTTGGTGGAAGTTTGGGTAATGACAGAAACTGTTTCTGATTAACAAATCATATGTTGATTTGTTAGTCTAGCTAAAGAGACCCTTTGGTGGTCTATTAAAGAGACCCTTTGGTGGTCTATTAAAGATACCCTTTGGTGGTATAATCAACACAGATTTGAATGTGTTCATTAAAGAATGGTCAAAAGTTTTCACAATTAAAAACACGGATGATTTGTTTATGACATGTACAATTGGTTTATGACATAGACGATTGATTTATAACATAGACGAATGGTTTATAACACGGACAAATGGTCATAACACGGACAAATGGTTTATAACACGGACAAATGGTTTTGAACGATGTCACACAGTGATTTTCACCTAAAGATATAAACCATACGAAGTTTTCTTTTGAATCAATCTATTACAAGGTTTTTAGAAAAGAAATGTTTTGATCAAGATTCATGACTATAAGGTTTTCACAACTCTAGCCAACTTATTTTAGTTGGTTAATTGTATTGCAATATCAAACACTTTTGATACGAGGTTTTCACTTAACGACTCTTGGAGTCGAACGAGGTGTTGCAATATGTATACAAAGCGACAAATTTGACACACTCACAAAACCTATGTACTCACCGGCATTTTTATGCTCTCTTTTCACATATGTTTCAGGAGTCAATGCTTGATAATATGATGCATGCTTTACGTAGGAACGGACACGGGCCTTAGTGACTTAAAACATGAAAGACAATTTATTTATGTGTTATTTATGTTTATCCCAAGACAATGTAAGCATTAAACTTAATAAAACAAAATTTTAAATTCCATGAGTTGTGAAACAATAGTTCCGTGACATTACTCCCCAACGTTTCCGTCGCGGTTCGTTGTTTTATGCGGTTGGGGTGTTACACTTGTTCCCATAAAGAGTATTCAAAGTAGATAGGCAGAACATGAGCACGTCCATCGGATCTAGAATGCGGATATCTTCGTTTGAGTTGGATCTGATGACTGCTTCACCTGTTTTACCATCATAGAACCACTTCTTAAAATTGGTGAGAGTCACAGGTTGTTCTAGTGGAAGTTTCACCCTGGTTTCCACTTTGGCTGGTGTAAGTCCCGATAATCAGGATCTAACACTAATATCACACAATCACCAAGGATGGGCGGACTCCAAACTTGGTGAACTTCAAGAAAACCCGAAATGATGAAGAACAATACGAATTCACTTTAACACCTTGCACACGATTTTATTACTTGAACAAGCAAAACCGTCTGGTACAAGATGGAGGTTCTCTAGGAAAAACCTAATAGTCTACCCCAAAACTTAACCCTAGAAATAACATAAGCTTAGCTTATATACCTAGGGTAAGGCATAACCCTAATGGGCTTGCCTAGCCCACATGGCCTATGGCATGCCCAAAGGACCTATAAAGGTCCAAACCTAACACAAACTAACCCAGTTAAGCCCAGTTAACTACCATAGACCGTTGGGTATATTTGATGCTTCAGTCTTACACTTCTAGGACCTAACAATCTCCCCCTAGACTGATGCATCAAATTGTCTTCATAGTGAAAATTCAACAACGTCTTCAATAGAGACTATGGTTGTCGCTATGCTGTAAGTGTTGTGCAAGTCAGTCTCATACTTTTAGGACCTCATACTTCAACGAACTCTCAGCACTGGGTATCTTTCTTTAGCTCTTGTGGTTAGCTTCATATCAGGATCTTGATCAGCATTGCTTGAAACATCTTTGTCAAAAAGAATGTGAGAGGAGGAATCTCAACAGCTCTTTTCTTCTTCAATTCTTCTCTTTCAAGCAAGCAGGTTCACAAGTACTTCTTCAAATATACTATCACTGTCAGACGATGACTGGCATTTTGTTCTTCTGACTCAGGTACACTTTGCTGTTGTGATACTTCATGCTTTTGTCGGCAACTAATAGCATCTCAATGTTCAAAAAATCCTGTTTATTTAAATCAAAAAATCAAGATCTGCACAATTCTCAGAAATTTATAAGCAAACATTCTTATGCAACAGGGAGAGTACCGCATGAACTGTGACATCCCGGTTTTTCAGGTATCTTAAACGCACTGCTTCACGGTTATTCATTCCTACGCTAAATTGATTCGGAGAATTAATTTACACGCTCGAAATAACTACGCTAACTTTGTGAACTTATCAAGTGAATTACGTGCTATGGGTTATTAGACGTTTATAAGTTTAGTGAGTTATTATTTCATGTTTTGATTTCGTGATTTTTAGTTTACAAAAAAAATATATAGTAAATAGATAGCCGAACCGAACCGAGCCGCGAAACGTGTCGACCTCACTTCCTTGCGGCTCAAGGAACTAATCAAAACTTGAGGCTCAAGTTAGAGACCCAAACCGCCCCCCCTTGTGCGGCCGCAAATCGCCCCAACCTTTTTCCCCTTTCTCTTTCTTGGGCTATATATAGACATGTATGCATGAGAGTTGTGTTAACAAAAAAAAAATAAGGAACCCTAGCCCCAAGAACAGCCGACGGCAGCCCCTCCCCATTCTTTCTCTCGATCGCAACCTCCTCCAAAACCCGAAGTGATTCCAATCTCGTTCCCGGTTTGCTAATCTTCATCGTATAAGGTTAGAATTTCTATTGTTTCGTAAATCACATTAGGGTTTATGAACTATTGATCATGCTTGTATGTAATGGTAGAATCATTGTTATGAAAGTGTATGATGTTTAGTTCGATTAATTGTGCAAGTTTTGCGATTATGATGTTTAGTTGGATACAAGAAGCATAGGCTGCGTTTTGTGATAAAAATCATATTGTATGATTAGGGTTTGCATGAGTATGATATACATGATGATATGTGACTAATAAATCTGTTCTTGATCATTTATATTTAACGTCACGATTGTTTAAGCGTGTTCTATTGCGATAAAAGTCGAAAACAGGATGCTGAATGGTGTTTACAGCCAACTTCAATTGGCTGTAACTTGCTTATTATTTATCGAAAAGCGGATTTTCTGAAGCCTAAAACGTACATTTTTGGAAAACGCTTCTAATGGCGCTGGATTCATATTTTTCTGAGGTTGTTTGATATTTTTAAGTGGTCGTTTAAGTGCAGTAACTGAAGCTGTGTAAATTCTGAAAATTTGTTAGTTGTTTATTGAGTCGGATCTCAAAATCTGTAGAGGGTTGGGTCACGATATTTGTACAGCAACTGGAGATGGAAATTTCCGGGAAACTCCAACTGGGAATTTTGTTAATTGGATGAACGATGATTTTTAATTAAATTCTCCCTGGACTACAGTCAGAAAGCGACGAATCTAACTGCAGCCTAGTATATAAATGTTTAGGAAAAATTGGTAAAGTGTTAGGGCTTGAAATATTTACATAAAATTCTACGGTTTAGTTGACACCTTCTGTAAAAAAATGGGAATTTTTGGAACTTTGGAACTATTTTATAAATATCCTCGAAAACAGCCTAGTTATGAGCATACAAGCTGAAACTTGATAACTTGCGAATGTGTGTACCAAAGTGTTGTATGAGTTGATTTGTGTTCATGATAAGTTGGTTTGATCAATATTTTGGTATGATAATACTTTGCATGCATGATTGTATTTTCGAATTTGCTATTGTGTGTGTCGCATTGTGTGTTAGTTATGTGTAGGGTTTGTATCAGTGTGTTCACCACTAACTTTAAATCGGTTGACTTGTTAGGACGCGATTAGCGGTCCCATCATTTGCTATTTCTGTGTTACACTAACCGAGCAATTAAAGGTGAGTTTACGGCCCCTATTTTATCCGGTTTTAAACAACAGGGGGAGAAACATGTATACACTCTACAACTCTATCTCTTTACGTTATATGAAATTAACGTCGTTAAACTATTCGTTAACTAAGTTAATGTTAATGTACGTTATGGTCACTAAGCAGCTATATCACGGAAGTCCTCGACAAACTCTCGGATCGTTAGTATTGGGTTAGATAGCGGGGAAATTAGAAGTAGTACTACTGGGCCCGACAAGCCCCATCCGAGCTAGTCGCGCTAGCCGACCGGGTATGGTCAACGGGTGAATAATTTAGCCTAACTTTCGCCATGGTCAATGATAGGCCTGGCAACACAGAGGCACAACAGTCAGCTTCGATCGCGAACACTTATGTGACATAACTTTAGGCTCGCTACCTACATGTTAACATTGAACTTAATTACGAAACAACAATATTATTCCGGGTTAGGAATAATGGAACAAACAACAATATTATTCCGGGTTAGGAATAATGGAACCAACATCATTATTATTCCGGGTTCGGAATAATGGAACTATATCGTTATTCCGGGTTAGGGATAACAGGGGAAACAAACTTATAACCGAACTAATGAACTTATGAAAACCTGTGAACTCACTCTTCTTTAATGTTGACACTTGTTTCTTTACATGTTTCTCAGGACGCTAGGAGCTCTAGGTGCACTCACTTGCATTGATCAAGACATCTTTTTATCGAGTCTCATTTACGAATATTGTTTGGGTTTTTCTTTAGTTTTGGCGTTTGTGTTGGCGCCCGTTCCTTTACTTTACTTTAATGCTTCCGCTCAACTTTAAAACTGATGCTTCCGCTAAACATTGAAACCAAACTAAGACAATTTAAAAATAACCATGAATGGTTAAACAAATGATTTTGGAAAACGTATAAACAAATCATATAGAGTCGTTCGATGTTACTAGTGTCTCGGATTCTGGTTTGTTCACACGCCTCGCGGTAAAACTCCACAAGTGGAAATTGAGGGTGTGACAGATTGGTATCAGAGCCTCTAGCTATAGAGAACCAGGTTTGCATTAAAAGTAGACCTAAACTATAGCTGATTACACGACACTAGACTTAGATTGGCACTGAACTGTGATATCTTGTTATGTGTTGTACTACAACTATGTTATGTAAAATATAAATGCATATTGTGATAAACGCAACTCGTAACTAACTAAACAACCCAACAGGCAATGTCATCATCATCATCCGACAAACCTTTACAACCAAGGGCGCCGGGAAGGCACCTATGGTCGAACCCTCACCACCTCATGGTGTGGAGACACGCTCAGCTGCTAGAAAAAGACTCGCTCTAGGAGAGGAGTCGTCCTCACGACCGACCATCGCTATGCCGGTCGAACCGGTTATCTCGTTAGAAGTAGGGAATGACCTACTTAGAGATATGATAAGAAAACAACAGGAACAACTAGAGAGAATGCAGGAAACTATCCTAGAACAGGGATGGATGATACGACAATTAAGGGTAAGACTGGAGAGCTCGAGGAAGAGCAATATGAGAATAAGATAGCTCGTAACACTTTAGCTAAAGATCTTCGGGCTGAGCAGCTGAGGGCTAACTGGCTCGAAGACAGAGTTCTTGAGTCCAGCTGGGGAATTCAAGAACTAGAACAGAATCAGGCACCTTTACCGGTACCCGCACAGCACCGGCCCCTCCAGTGCCGGTAGAGGAAGAAGAGGAGGATCCAGAGGAGGATCCGGAGGAAGACCCGGCTGTAGAAGCTGGAAACGCCGCGGAGGATGACGGCAACGATAGCGATTTGGGAGATGGAGACGTAGAAGACTAACTCGTCTCGCTTATCCCATTTGCTTCCTTCAGTCTATTTATTTCTCTACTTATGTTTGAACTTGAAATTTTATAGTAAACTGATATGTTTGGTTGGCATTTTGTGAGACGTTGAAATTTTATTTAATCGAATATTTCTTTTGATTGTTTAATTTATTTGGGTTGACATAATTTGAGGGATTATTTAAGTATGGAGTAGGATAACTATATTGGATACATATACTTATCGGTGTGTGTTTATGTTGTCTTGCGAAGATCTAAAATGGCAACTGGACGTCGCGGAAACCTCAACACGACATCCGAAGAACTGGCCGCAATGATCCAAGAACATGTGAATGCTGCTCTGGCAGGTGTTCAAAACCCACCAGCAGGAGAGGGTCTTAACCCTAAAAAATGTTCCTCGATGCGAAACCGAGCAAATTCACGGGTGCAGAAGGACCCATAGGACTGGTCCGTTGGATTGAAAAGTCCGAATCAGTGTTCGAGATGTGCAATTGCCTTAAGGCCAACAAGGTCAAGTATGCTGCCTCAACGTTGGAGGATGGGGCACTAACTTGGTGGAATGCAAAAGTCCAAACGCGTGGACTTATTGCTGCAAACGCAATGGCCTGGGCCGAGTTTAAGGCCCTAATCAAGGAGGAGTACTGTCCGCGGGACAGGTTCAGCAGTTGGAGCAAGCATTATGGAACCACAAGATGGTGGGATCTGAAATTGAAGCATACATAGCGAAACATCATGACCTAGTATTTCTATGTCCTGATCTGGCCAACACCGTTGAGAAACGACTCGAGTTTTACCTTGGGGGTCTGGTCCCCGAGATCCAGGGCATGGTAATGGCTAGCAACCCTGCGACTGAGCATCAAGCGATCAGACTGGCGCACAAACTCACCGATAAGGCGGTGGAACAAAAGAAGTTGCCATCTCGGGGAGCAACTGAAGTTGTCCCTGATAATAAAAGAAAATTTGAAGACTCGTCTGCTCGACAGTCTTCGTCAGCCCAGCCACAACAAGGGAACCAGAATACGGTTCAATAATTTCAACAGCAATCGGGGTCACAATAATCAGCCCGCCAACAACACCCAGAACAAAGCGGCTATGTGGGTCGAAAGCCGCAAGGTAATCGTTGTAACCTTCATCATCATGGCCCTTATGCCGGAAATCGCTGCCAACGATGTGGCAAAGTGGGAAACGCGGCAAAGGATTGTCGCGGGGAAATCATGTCCCGACAAAATCAGAATCAGAACCAGGGTCAGCAGCAGGGTATTAACCGGGGGTGCTATCAGGGTGGTAGCACTGCCCACTTCAAACAGACTGCCCACAGCTTCGCAACAACAACAACAATGGTGGGAACA
The DNA here is from genome assembly GCA_947069175.1 of Scalesia atractyloides. Lineage (NCBI taxonomy): Eukaryota > Viridiplantae > Streptophyta > Magnoliopsida > Asterales > Asteraceae > Scalesia > Scalesia atractyloides. Next base: position 45,734,315 of record CAMTDV010000022.1, read on the forward strand.
ACAACAACAATAACAACAACAATGGAAATGGTGGCACAGGGGGTGCCAAAGGTCGTGCATTTACGCTAGGCCGCGGAGAGGCCAGAAACGACTCGAACGTGGTCACCGGTAAGTTTCCCTTTAACGAACATTTTGCTACTGTACTTTTTGATACGGGTGCGGATAGGAGTTTTATATCTGAGTCTTTTAGGAAGAACCTAAATCTCACGCCTAAACCCCTAGAGACCACTTACGTCATAGAATTAGCCGATGGTAAATCTGTAGATGTGACCCATTTAGCATCCGCTGTCAACTCAAACTCGTGGGTCACACCTTTACCATTGATCTGATGACAACTACCCTGGGTAGTTTTGACGTGGTAGCCGGAATGGACTGGCTATCCGACGTCCGAGCTGAAGTTCTCTGTTTCGAGAAAGCTATCCGTATTCCGCTCTCCAACGACGAAATCTTGACGGTGCAAGGCGAGAAGGCATGCGCCGTCACAAACATCATTACTTACATGCAAGCACAGAAGTATCTTCTAAGGAAGAACTCCTTCGCTTTGCTCGCACTGGTCACCGAACAGCCTAAGGACGAGAAGCGTATAGAAGATATCCCCGTCGTCCGTGACTTTTCCGATGTTTTTCCAGAGGAGTTACCTGGTCTTCCACCACATCGACAAGTAGAATTTGAAATTGAATTGGCGAACCATGCAACTCTATCGCCAAGGCCCCATACCGCCTAGCTCCAGCCGAGCTGCAAGAGCTGTCTACCCAACTTCAGGAATTGTTAGAAAAAGGATTTATCCGACCCAGTACTTTGCCATGGGGAGCTCCGGCTCTTTTTTCAAGAAGAAGACGGGACCTTCCGCATGTGCATCGACTACAGGGAACTCAATAAGGTTACTGTCAAGAACCGATACCCATTACCTAGCATCGACGATCTCTTCGACCAACTTCAAGGGTCAAGCTACTACTCTAAGATTGATCAACGGTCCGGTTATCACCAGTTACGCGTCAGGGAGGAGGATATTGCTAAGACGGCATTTCGTACTCGGTATGGCCATTATGAGTTTTTGGTCATGCCCTTCGGTCTCACCAACGCACCCGCGGTGTTCATGGACCTCATGAACCGCGTGTGTAAACCGTATCTCGACAAGTTTGTCATTGTGTTCATCGATGACATACTCATCTACTCTAAAGGTGAAGAAGAACATGCTGAACATCTACGATTACTGCTGGAATTACTTCAACAGGAGAAACTATATGCCAAGCTTTCAAAGTGTGATTTCTGGATTCGGGAAGTTCAGTTCCTTGGCCATATTGTGAATGAAAAGGGTATCAACGTCGATCCCGCCAAGATCGATGCTATTAAGAACTGGGAAGCACCAGGACACCGATAGAGATCCGCCAATTTTTGGGTTTGGCTGGTTACTACAGACGTTTCATCGAGGGATTTTCAAAGATCGTGCAATCGCTTACCACCCTCACCCAGAAAGGCACCAAGTATGCTTGGGGGGACAAGCAGGAAGCGGCATTTCAAATGCTGAAGCAGAAACTTTGCAGTGCACCCATTCTGTCCTTGCCTGAAGGGACTGATGATTTTGTGGTATATTGTGAAGCTTCCATTCAGGGATTGGGAATGCGTACTCATGCAACGTGATAAGGTCATCGCGTATGCGTCCCGACAATTAAGGCTTACGAGAAAAACTACACAACACATGACCTGGAATTGGGAGCAGTAGTGTTTGCGCTTAAGATTTGGAGACACTACCTATATGGAACAAAGTGCACAATCTATACAGATCACAAGAGCCTCCAGCATATCTTTGACCAGAAGGAGTTGAACATGCGACAGCGTCGCTGGGTCGAACTCCTGAACGATTATGAATGTGCCATTCGGTATCACCCGGGTAAAGCTAACGTGGTAGCTGATGCCCTCAGTAAGAAGGAGCACTTGAAACCTCGTCGGGTACGAGCACTACAGTTCACCATTCATTCGGGGTTACCTGAACAGATACGCGACGCGCAGTTAGAAGCAGTTAAGGAAGAAAACATCAAGGCCGAATTTGTGGGAAAGATGGAACGCGATTGGGAAGTAAAACCCAATGGTGCCCGGTATTTCATGAATCGTATATGGGTACCTCTACGGAGACCTCAGAAAGCTAGTCATGGATCACAAGTCCCGATACTCTGTCCATCCTGGTTCGGATAAGATGTATCAAGACCTTAAAGCCACGTACTGGTGGCCCAACATGAAAGCGGATATAGCCACCTACGTGAGCAAGTGTTTGACTTGTGCGAAAGTCAAGGTAGAGTATCAGAAGCCATCAGGGCTACTTCAACAACCTGAGATTCCGGTGTGGAAATGGGATCAGATCTCGATGGACTTCATCACTAAACTCCCGCGAACTTTGGGTTGTTGCGATACCATTGGGTGATCGTGGATCGTTTAACTAAGTCCGCACACTTCCAAGCGATTAAAGAAACAGATAAGATGGATAAGTTGAGTCGCATCTACATTAAGGAAGTAGTTTCTCGCACGGAGTGCCAATGTCCATCATCTCAGACAGAGATGCTCGTTTCACGTCCAACTTTTGGTAGTCACTTCAGAAAGCGTTGGGTACACGCTTAGATATGAGCACAGCTTATCACCCTCAGACGGATGGTCAAAGCGAAAGGACCATTCAGACCTTGGAAGACATGCTTAGGGCATGTGTGGTAGATTTCGGGAACAGTTGGGAAATTCATCTGCCTTTAGTGGAATTCTCGTATAACAACAGTTACCATACGAGTATATCGGCAGCACCGTTTGAAGCATTATACGTCGCAAATGTAGATCACCGGTCTGTTGGGCAGAAGTCGGCGACAGTCAACTCACAGGTCCTAAGTTGATACTTGAGGCTACTGAAAAATTGTACAAATCAGAAACCGCATGGCAGCGGCACGAGATCGACAGAAAAGCTACACGGATCAACGACGCAAACCGCTCGAATTCAAAGTAGGCGATCGCGTCCTACTGAAGGTGTCACCCTGGAAGGGTGTAATCCATTTTGGGAAACGAGGCAAACTAAACCCACGGTACGTAGGCCCATTTGTGATCTTGAAGCGTATCGGACCCGTAGCTTATCAATTAGACCTTCCTACCAACTCAGTGGAGTTCACAACGTTTTTCACGTGTCAAATCTGAAAAAGTGTCTATCAGATGAAACCCTAGTCATTCCATTGGATGAAATTCAAGTGGATGAACAACTGCATTTTGTGGAACAACCTATCGAGATCATGGATCGTGAGATCAAGACTCGAAGGCACAGCAAGATACCGATCGTCAAGGTTCGTTGGGATTCTAAGCTGGACCGGAGTTCACGTGGGAAAGAGAGGACCAAATGAAAAGCAAATACCCACACCTCTTTGCAGCTGAGCAGCAAGCTAACGTTACCACCAACTAAATTTTCGGGACGAAAATTCTTTCAACATGGGGATGATGTGACAACCTGGGAATTTCTTGTAATTCTTTACCATTGTAAACGAACTAAATCTTTGTCCCTTGCATTCTAAACCACGTTTACTCAATTTTTGGGACGAAAAATCTTTCAACATGGGGATAAGTGACATCCCGGTTTTTCAGGTATCTTAAACGCACTACTTCACGGTTATTCATTCCTACGCTAAATTGATTTGGAGAATTAATTTACACGCTCGAAATAACTACGCTAACTTTGTGAACTTATCAAGTGAATTACGTGCTATGTGTTATTAGACGTTTATAAGTTTGGTGAGTTATTATGTCATGTTTTGATTTCGTGATTTTTAGTTTACAAAAAAAATATATAGTAAATAGATAGCTGAACCGCCGAGCCGCGAAACGTGTCGACCTCACTTCCTTGCGGCTCAAGGAACTAATAAAAACTTGAGGCTCAAGTTAGAAACCCAAACCCCCCCCTTGTGCGGCCGCAAATCGCCCCAACCCTTTTCCCCTTTCTCTTTCTTGGGCTATATATAGACATGTATGCATGAGAGTTGTGTTAACCAAAAATAAATAAGGAACCCTAGCCCCAAGAACAGCCAACGGCAGCCCCTCCCCACTCTTTCTCTCGATCGCAACCTCCTCCAAAACCCGAAGTTATTCCAATCTCGTTCCCGGTTCGCTAATCTTCATCGTATCAAGGTTAGAATTTCTATTGTTTTGCCATCACATTAGGGTTTATGAACTATTGATCATGCTTGTATGTAATGGTTGAATCATTGTTATGAAAGTGAATGATGTTTAGTTCGATTAATTGTGCAAGTTTTGCGATTATGATGTTTAGTTGGATACAAGAAGCATAGGCTGCGTTTTGTGATAAAAATCATATTGTATGATTAGGGTTTGCATGAGTATGATATACAAGATGATATGTGACTAATAAATCTGTTCTTGATCATTTATATTTAACGTCTCGATTGTTTAAGCGTGTTCTATTGCGATAAAGTCAAAAACAGGATGCTGAATGGTGTTTACAGCCAACTTCAATTGGCTGTAACTTGGTTATTATTTATCGAAAAGTGGATTTTCTGAAGCCTAAAACGTACATTTTTGAAAAACGCTTCTAATGGCGCTGGATTCATATTTTTCTGAGGTCGTTTGATATTTTTAAGTAGTCGTTTATAGCAGTAACTGAAGCTGTGTAAATTCTGAAATTTTGTTAGTTGTTTATCGAGTCGGATCTCAAAATCTGTAGAGGGTTGGGTCACGAAATTTGTACAGCAACTGGAGATGGAAATTTCAGGGAAACTCCCACTGGAATTTTGTTAATTGGATCGAACGATGATTTTTAAATAAATTCTCCCATCGACTGCAGTCAGGAAGCGACGAATCTGACTGCAGCCTAGTATATAAATGTTTAGGAATAATTGGTAAAGTGTTAGGACTTGAAAATTTTACATAAAATTCTACGGTTTAGTTGACACCTTCTGTAAAAAAATGGGAATTTTTGGAACGTTGGAACTATATTATAAAAATCCTCGGAAAACAGCCTAGTTATGAACATACAAGCTGAAACTTGATAACTTGCGAATGTGTGTACCAAAGTGTTGTATGAGTTGATTTGTGTTCATGATAAGTTGGTTTGATCACTATTTTGGTATGATAATACTTTGCATGCATGATTGTATTTTCGAATTTGCTATTGTGTGTGTCGCATTGTGTGTTAGTTATGTGTAGGGTTTGTATCAGTGTGTTCACACACTAACTTTAAATCGGTTTACTTTTTAGGACGCGATTAGCGGTCCCATCATTTGCTACTTCTGTGTTACACTAACCGAGCAATTAAAGGTGAGTTCACGGCCCCTATTTTATCCGGTTTTAAACAACAAGGGGAGAAACATGTATACACTCTACAACTCTATCTCTTTACGTTATATGAAATTAACGTCGTTAAACTATTCGTTAACTAAGTTAATGTTAATGTACGTTATGGTCACTAAGCAGCTATATCACGGAAGTCCTCGACAAACTCTCGGATCGTTAGTATTGGGTTAGATAGCGGGGAAATTAGAAGTAGTACTACTGGGCCCGACAAGCCCCATCCAGCTAGTCGCGTTAGCCGACCGGGTATGGTCAACGGGTGAATAATTTAGCCTAACTTTCGCCATGGTCAGTGATAGGCCTGGCAAACAGAGGCACAACAGTCAGCTTCGATCGCGAACACTTATGTGACATAACTTTAGGCTCGCTACCTACATGTTAACATTGAACCTAATTACGAAACAACAATATTATTCCGGGTTAGGAATAATGGAACAAACAACAATATTATTCCGGGTTAGGAATAATGGAACCAACATCATTATTATTCCGGGTTCGGAATAATGGAACTATATCGTTATTCCGGGTTAGGGATAACGGGGAAACAAACTTATAACATAACTAATGAACTTATGAAAACCTATGAACTCACTCTTCTTTAATGTTGACACTTGTTTCTTTACATGTTTCTCAGGACGCTAGGAGCTCTAGGTGCACTCACTTGCATTGATCAAACATCTTTTTATCGAGTCTCATTTACGAATATTGTTTGGGTTTTTCTTTAGTTTTGGCGTTTGTGTTGGCGCCCGTTCCTTTACTTTACTTTAATGCTTCCGCTCAACTTTAAAACTGATGCTTCCGCTAAACATTGAAACCAAACTAAGACAATTTAAAATAACCATGAATGGTTAAACAAATGATTTTGGAAAACGTATAAACAAATCATATAGAGTCGTTCGATGTTACTAGTGTCTCAGATTCTGGTTTGTTCACATGCCTCGCGGTAAAACTCCGCAAGTGGAAATTGAGGGTGTGACATGAACGCCTGATACATCTAAGTACTTGTACTCAGATCAAAATTCAAATTTGTTCCATCTTTTGATAATTAGTCAAATCTTCAAGAACGGTTAATAATTTTAATAAAACAAATAAAGCACTCTATTTTTGGATTTTTGAAATTTTCTATTATTATTTTTTTTAATCATAAGAATAAAAACAAAAACACAAATAAACAAAGAAACTAACTCAATAGTTACAACTATACAATTACAATGGGATCAAAATCATTTTCAGATGGACCAAGGAACATTTTTCAGTGTGAACTTATTCAGACTGGTCTAAGTGATTGCCAATATGTTTGTCCACTTAAACTTTAACGCTCAACATTAATTTTTTAACTTCGTGATATGCTTAAGATAGTATTATACTATAATATCTGTGCATCCCATACCATGGCATACCCCCGCGATCAAGGTAAGCACAACGATTCATCGTAGCAGTTGAGTATACTGAGATCATCCTTTATCTTTTACAATGTCAGACTATTGGTGAACAGTCAGTACTTCCGTACAGTCGAGACCAATAATAACTAATGAGGGTTAGGCAAATACCTTATTTGGCATGTTTGAATTCTTGGAATTTTCTCATGATGAGATTTCCTTTCTTTTAAGGTTTTGGCCCTGCTATATTGGCTCTTTTAAGAAATATCTTGATTGTGCCTAGGTCTGAATATAATCTGGATGCAACAGAAGGGCAGCCAAGATATCCCCGGATGACTCAACAGCATAAAGACCCGAAACCTCAGACGTTGGCTATCTATCAACGCAAGATTTAAGACCATGAAATCATACGCCGATGGTATGTTACCCACAAGATACATAGTTCGTTATGTTTATAATCACTTAGTATCTTGTAATCACTTTGTGCGTAAGCCTACCGACATATCACATTAGATCCTAGTCTTTTCAGCTACGACACCTTACATGTGTCATTCACGCCCTTTATCACGAAAATTCATTTCATTTCCCATGACTTTTTATTTTTGTATTTGTCTATTTTTCAAATAATGTTTTTGTATTTTTCTAATTTTCTCTCCCTCAAACAATACATATATACATATCGCCCTCGTCCCCCCTAAATTTGTGCATCATACTTTATGCACAAATTTATCTACTAAAGAAAACATATGCACAAAGTTTTATAACAAAGGAAAAGGAAAATATTTTTGTTATTTTTGCTTAACCGTTCCTTCATTAGATTAAAAACTAATCAATTTCAAAATTAAAGCACGAAATATAAATTTGTGCCTTTTCGCTGATCTTTTCTTACCTCATCTCCTCCAAAGGAAACATTGCACTCGTAAAAAAATTTAACCTTTTGCAATAGTGAGATGTTATCCTTCATGTCCCGGAAACAATCGCTACCAACATTCCAGAGATTGTCAACAACTCCTCCTTGCTGTTCCTGAAAAATAAAGAGATTAGTAAGACAGTGGGACCTAGGCCATCGTGGTCCTGGGTTTCCCTGAAGCATCAAAATAAGACACTTCTTTAAGACATAAGTCCCCTTTTGTTTCGAGGATTCGTGATATTGCTGCTGATTTGGATTTGGGTTTGGTTTCCAAATCTGTTTCATTTTAACAAACGCAATAGTTGCCTTTGATTGAGCTACTTTGGCTGTTTCAGGTTTAGTCATTTTAGAAACAGATTTTTGTTTTTGAACAGCTTTGCGTTTGTTTTTGGCAACATTCCAATCCCCATCAGATGGTTTAACCTTGGAATTCACATTCTTCATTGCCTTAGGTGATGATACCTTCATCGGCTTGGAATGATTGTTATTCTTTGGTGTAACCTTCTAATCTTTAGCATGACGCGGAACATGGGGACCACGTGTACAGTTTTGAGCAATGTGACCAAGAATGCCACAATTGAAGCACGTTTGTGTCTTCACAAATAAAACATTCTGATCAGCTTGATTTACTCGTGCAGGCCTTGAAGGATGAACTGATCTCTTCTGTGCTCGATTTCCTTGCATGTTTCTTGCAGATGAAGATGAATTTGGATGTTTGTACTTGTCGTTTGCAAAGGCCTTCTTCTGTTGTGGAGATTTCTTTTGGTTCTTTTTGTTTTGTTTAGACTGCAAGTCTTCTTCAGAAATCATCCCAACCTTCCAAAAGCTTTGCTAGCACGGTCAAAAGTATATTTTTTGCATTTGCCATTAAAGACCGGCTTAACAAAAGCATTTTTCACAACACTAGCATTTTGAGGGCTATTGCTGGCCACTGATGATTTAGGAGAGTAAGATTGTCCTTGATGTTTGGACCTTTGCTTTCTTCATCTCCGATTTACTCGTTTTTTCTCTTTTAGTGTGCTCTGAACCTTTTCATCAGAAGCAGAAGGTTCAGGTTGTTCAGTTTGCACACTTAGAGCCTTGTTCACATCAGCTGTCTCTTCATCAGCTGAATCATTTGAAGAGTTAACAACACCAGATGGTTCCCATGTGTCTGATGTATAATCACTTGGTTTGCCGTACACCATATGCTGTGCTTTCTCAATATCTTCGTCGGTTTTAGGCATTGTTGTGTAGTTGTGATTATACTGTGGGGCAACCTATTGAATCCCAAACCCTTCCCTTTGTTCCCCTTATATGCCAGCTGCACATTGCACAGGTCTTGAACAAGCTTGCTGGATGTATCAAACTTCTTTATATTAACTTCATTTTGTTGATATTTTCCAGTAAGAAGTCCCAGCTCAACTCTTACCAAGTCGCATTCCATGATTTTTGAATCTAATATGGTTTTGTAATCATGGACCCAACATTTCTGTTGATTTACGTCCAGGTGGAGCTGAGCTATGTCTTTCTTTTGAGCTTTAACCTTTTCTTTGAGTAAGTTGTTACTTTCTGAAGGCTGATGCACTAAGCCATTGCATTGTTTTATTCATCGGTCATTTTGGAATTAAGAGCCTGGAGTTGAGCAACCCTATTCCTACAAGGTTTAGCACACAAAAGGTAGTTGACTGTGGACGGGGATCGAGCTCCCAAAATGAGCAATTGATCTGATATCGCTCAACTAGCAGAGGCGGAATTCATTGCTAGAGAGGTAGATATGACAAACAAGACATAACTTACTGTTTAACTGATTCTGATCTATTAAAGACGTTCAACTTACAGATGCAAGTCAACAAACTGACAGAGCTTCGCCGTATGAAATGACAAATTCTTTTTTCCGGAGCGGCTGAGATGTAATCTTTATTCAGAGTAGCACCAAACATCGGTTTAGCGGCGGGAGAAGACTTCAAGTGTATATTCATCTTTTGTAGAGACTGAACATCCATATGCTCAAGTTTAAGCACATCATTAGAAGATTTCTTCAAGTCTGGATGTAAATAGTCTAACATCATCTGTATAAACCTCGAGTACTACAAAAATCTTTCCTTTTGAATATTTTGTATCATATGAGTAAATATAACTTTCGAAAAGTTATAAGGAAGATTCAACACCAGCGCAGTAATCATGCACATCTAATAATCAACTAAGTCATCAAATCCACCCTTTTTGTGACCCAAACAATGAATAATAACATGTGCTAGATATCGAAACGGCGCGCTTAGATTTCCCTTTTTGAAAGGCAGCATTCACGAAACCTGAATATCCCATCCTGTAAAAACATCCTTTCACCATATATTCAGTAAAGCCCGTCGGATCATCCTTGTTATCTTTAAACTCTAACACTTTCTGAATCAAATCTTCAGTAATCTTTACTTGATATTCCACATCGTTATTCTTCACTGCTGATATAATGGCATTGTCGTTAAGACTATATTCCGCAGCATTCCAGAAATACTCAACATGTGACAAATATACAGTATGTCTTTCTGTAATCGCTTTCGTCACTCTAATTATGGTAAGAAAATCCAAGATACTTCTGTACGCAGCTATTTCTAGGATTTTATCATCTGTGATACAACATATGTTACTGTACTGGCAAAAACCCAGATCTCTTTGCCTGTTCAAGAAAAATATTCAACCGTTAGAAATTTTCAAACTTTCAAAAATAATTCACTGATTCGTACAAAACTCCTAATTTCGTACGAAATACACAGGTAAACAAAAGTGTAGAACTTTCAAAGTTTTAATTTCATGATTCGTACAAAATCTTTTTTGTTTCGCACGAAATTTTCTTTTGATCAGAAATTTTGAACTTTTAAACACTTCTCTCTGATTCGTACTAAAAACAATGTTTCGTACAAAATTTTTACTTAACACATTAAACTTTGAAATCCCATTTTGTACGTAACAGGTTAATCGTACCAAATGTACTTCGTCCCGAAATTTGTCCAAGTGTAATCCGAACCTAAAACTTGTTTTTTTTAGCAAATTGAAGTGGATTTTGAGGTATTAGAGCCGATATTAACGATTTTTTAGTCAATTTTAAGTTTTACCGGTCCAATTTCCCTAGATCTAAGTTTTAGTCCGAATAATACAAAATTTTGACATCATAACAGTTAGATCGTGACGAAATTACCTTGCCCATTGTATAAGGTGTTCAAATCAACCTCAACAATGCGAATAGCAAGCACAAGAATCAAGAAATCAAGTTCTAGAAATGAATCGCACAAAAAACTCTCTGAATCGCTCTGTGCTCAAAGAACAGAAATCTCATTTCTGTGCGAACCAAAAGGTATTTATACTTTCTTTGTTTCGTACAAAATCTTGTGAATCGTACCAAATTGTTACCCTTTGTTTCGTACCAAAACGACTGAATCGCATAAAATTTGTTTTTGTATGAATCAAATCTAAAACTTTCAAACTTTTTCAATTTCTATTTTTATTTCTGTTTTTTATATTTTATTTTCAATAATTTTACCTATTTCAAAAATCCACTTGACTAACCAAGTACAAGTTAATGACCCTGGTTATTCAATTTGCCTTCCAAGTCCAAGTTACTGACCTTGGTTGACCATGTTTGACCAAACATATTTATTTTCAAATATAAAGTTTCAAATTAATGAACTTTCTTGACATTTTGGTAAACTTTGTTGCTAAAAATTAGCTCCCAACCCATGATTCCAACATTTCCTCAACAAGATGTTGCAATGAATCCAACCATCAGTGTTTTTATTATCTGTAAACAAAAATAAAACTATCAAGCTAAGAAAACTAAAAATCTTTTGGATTTTTAAGAAATTTTTAAAGAATAACATTTTTGTGAATTTTGTGTTTTTCAGAGGCTCATTTCAAGCATTCATATAAGTCATCAGTACCGTTAGTCTAGACACACCTTTTAAGCTTTTAAACAAATTTACCTAGATTACCAATATATTTATCAATTTAAACCTCTTTTCGTTTCTCAACTGTTTCAAGATATGTTAAGATATTATTAGAAACATGAAATAACTGTGTTTCCTATCTCAGAATATACTCCCGTATCGAGATTCCCAGAATGTCATTTTACAGATGAATTTATCGAATTGATATCTGTATATAGGGTGAATGCGAGACCCTGAGAGCTTAGGTTAGTATTACCGTACAGACAAAGAGATGAAGGCTCGTCTTTAGGTGGTGTTCCATTAAGGAATCTTTTGTACTGCAAATGTCATAATTGCTTAAGACATAATCATTTTTATGCAGCTTTCGGGGAAATAATGCGAAAGTATTATATGAGTTCTAGGCCATTGCTTTCACAAAATCAGGAAAACTCGAATAATACCCAGATATCAATCAAATATAAAGACCTAGTATCGTAGAATCTGGCATTCTCTCAAACGAAATTTCAGAGTACTAAGTCCATATATCCGAGAGATGTTAACCCACAAGTTAATCAGTTTTTTGTGTTTTAGGTTTATATCTCGATAACAATCTATTGAACGAGTGAAGTCTATTGGCATATCCATAGTAAGACTGCTTCAAATACTTTTCAACAATACAATTCTTTAGCATACTGTGACTATCATTTTTGATTTACTTTGATCACTCTTTTTACACAAAACTCCTTTGATTTTTTAAATGTTTTTGTATTTTCCTCAAATATTCTCCCCCTAAAATCAAAAACATAGTTTTGGATTTTTAAGAAATTAGAAGCAAGAATGTATAGAAAACGTTTAACCGATGACAAATTCACATCAAGTTGTCATCATCCTCAAACTCAACTCAAACACATCCCCTGAGATTATATTTTTAAACAATTTAGCTTTAACAAATTTTTAAACTTTGTTTTATCAAAAGCTTTGGTATAAAAATCTGCTTTTTGGTCATCAGTGTGGATTTTCTCAATTCGTACCAACTTTTTCTGGTAACAATCACGGATAAAGTGGTGTTGAATCTCGATATGTTTAGTACATGAGTGTTGACATGAGTTTTTGGTAATATCGGTTGCAGCCTGATTATCTACATATATAGGTGTATCAAGAAATTGCAAACCGAAATCTCTCATCTGTTGCTGTATCCAGAGAATCTGGGCACAACAACTGGATGCCGAAACGTATTTAGCCACACAGGCAGAGAGAGCGACCGCGGTTTGTTTCTTGCATTGCAACGTTACCAAACAGGTTCCGAAGAACTGGCAGTCGGCCGTTGTAGATTTTGTATTTAGTTTGCAGCATCCGAAATCAGAATCCGAGTAACCTGCAAGATTAAAATCATCATGTCTAGGGTACCACAAGTCGGTGCTTGGAAAACCCTTCAGATATCTCATTATGCGTTTAACGATAAGCAGGTGTGACTCTTTTGGATTAGGCTGATAACGGGAGCAGAGGCACGTTGGATACATGATATCTGGTCGAGAAGTAGTAAGATACATCAAGGATCCGATCATGGAGAGATATAAAGTTTCATCAACTTTTTTGCGGTAAGATCTGGACAAATGCCGTGATTTGGAGCTAACGGGGTCGATGTTGGTTTAGCTCCTGTCATATTGAATTTCTCCAATATGTCATGAACATATTTTGTCTGATGAATGAAGATACCATCAGACAACTGATCAACCTGAAGTCCTAGAAAGAACTTCATCTGCCCCATTGCGCTCATTTCGAATTGCGGTTCATAACTTCTTCAAAGTCTTTACACAGCTTGTCATTTGTCGATCCAAAGATAATATTATCCACATATATCTGTACAATAATTAGATGTCCATCTACTTCCTTTGTGAAGAGAGTTGAAATCTACTGTTCCCCTGATAAAGCATTATCCAAAAGATGATTCGATAATGTTTCATACCAAGCTCTCGGGGCTTGATGAAGACCATATAAGGCTTTATTCAAGAGGTAGACTTTATCTTTGTGCACTGGATCAACGAACCCTAGTGGTTGGTAGACGTACACCTCCTCTTTCACTTTTCCGTAAAGAAAAGCAGATTTAACATCCAATTGGTACACCTTGAACCCTTTCCATGAGGCAAAGGCCAAGAATATGCGAATTGCTTTAAGACGTGCAACTGGGGCGTAGACTTCAATATAGTCTATCCCTTCTTGCTGATGAAAACCTTGAACCACAAGTCGAGCTTTGTTGCACATGACAACTCGTCTATCATCTCTTTTACACTTGAAGACCCATCTTGTATTAATCTTTTTGTGATGATCTTGCAGGTCAACAAGCGTCCAGACGCCAAGTTTCTGGAATTGCAATAACTCTTCTTGCATCGCATCCACCTGACTTTCTTCTTTCAACGCGTCTTTCCAGTTTCCCGGTTCAACCTGAGAAACAAAACAACTTGAGAAAATCAGACTTGAAGTGGAGCGATACTAGTATAGAAACGGCTTAGATCTTGATTAATCTGATTGCGAGTTTGCACTCCTGATTGTAAGCTGCCTATAATGTTCTCTGACGGATGATATGAAAGTGTCCTTTGCATCACTTAAGTTGGAATATCTACTTGTGATTGCAAATTTGAGATATTTTCATCAACAACCGGTACAGATGAAGAAGCTTTATTCCTAGTGTTAGACTGATCAGCCTGTTGGATCACAAGTCTTCAATCTATTTAGATCCTTTATCAGAACTGGATCCTCCATCATCAAAGTTGGTTCCCGATCAGAGTCATCATCTTCATTTGGCTGGACAGAAGATTCAGCAGCATTGATATTTGAAGCAGGAACCGGATTTAGAAAGAAGACCTTTGATCAACATCATATGTATTAACTGGTAAAGACGTAGAAATCACCAACGGTCGAGGAACTTGTTCTTAATTAGATAATGATGTTGTTGAAATAACATAACAAGTTCTTCTTCAGTTGGCACATCTGGAAGATCAAACGAATCCCACAATCCATCGTAGTTAAACAGCCACGAATCTACGTGCTGTGCTAGAACTACCTGGTTCAGACTCGGCAAGAAACATGTTTTTGAGGAGTAGCATAACCAACAAAGAAACCCTCCAAAGATTTGGCTCCAAATTTACCAGGTTGGTCCAAGACGGTACACGGTGATCCAAAAGGTTCCAAAAAAGCTAAGTTAGGCTTTCGGATTTAGTAACTCAAAACATGTCTTTTTGTGAGGCTTAACTGTCAACACACGATTCAGGGTATAGCATGCTGATGCTACTGCTTCACTCCAGGAACTGATCGGTAATTTCGAATCAGCTAACATTGTTCTAGCAGTTTCTATCAACGTGCGATTCTTTCGTTCAGCTACTCCGTTTTGTTGTGGAGTATAGGGGGCGCTGAATTCATGAAGAATCCCCTTTTCATTGCAGAAATCTTGCATCTTCTTGTTCTTGAACTTCGTTCCATTATCACTGCGAATTCTCTTAATGGGCAAATGATATAAATTCTCGAGCTTTCTGAAAAGGATCATAAGAGTTTCAAACGTTTCATCCTTACTTTCCAAAAAGAACACCATGAAAATCGAGAATAATCATCTGTAACGACAAGAAAATATAGATCTCCAGAAATGTTTTTAACATTGACTTGTCCAAAGAGATCCATGTGTAATCTTTCTAGTGGTAACTTTATCGAATTCAACAGCTTTCTCGGGTGTGATTTCTTATGCTGCTTCCCTTTTTTGTAGCTAAGACAATCGTCTGATAGATGAAAAGTTTTCAAATTGACACCCTCCACTAAGTCATTATGCACAATAAAATTCATCTTTTGAAAATGAATGTGCCCCATTTTTCTGTGCCATAAAATTGACTCTTTTTCGGTAGCTTTGGAAAAAAAGCATTGAACTTTCTTTGACGTGGTGGAAGCGATGCTCATATCAAGAACATATAAATCATTTTCTCGCGGAGCTAGCATCAGAATCCATTCTTCTGGAATCTTGAAACCGGGTTTTAGAATTAGACATTCTTTATCATTGAAATGAGTCGTGAACTTCATGTCACAAATTTGCGAGATACTAAGCAGATTGTTATCAAGTTCAGCGATATAGTTCACTTTATCAAACGATACAACACCGTTTGAGAGAATCCCTTCTCCGACAATCCTACCTCCCTGCGATTCCAGCAAATGCAACAGATCCTCCTCGAATAGCTCTAACATCATTGAGCAAAGCAAGCATTCTGTCATGTGGCGAGACGCTCCACTATCCATGATCCATTTTGACAATATCGAATGTTGGAGCCCCTACACACATGATCAACAAAATTTAATTAAGCAAAGAGACCCAAGCTTGTTTGGTCTTGGGTGGGTTAGGAATGTCGAACTTTGGACCCACTTTGTTCTTTTCAATCTTTTTAAGCTCAATGTTGTTTGGAACATAAGGTTTAAGTTCAACCTTGGATGATTTGGTGTTAACAATTTTAGCAACCCATTTCTGTGTTTGTGGTTTAGCCTGTTTAACATAAAATTTTGAATCTTTTTGTTGAACTTTACGTGATGTTTCACCAATTTCAAATTTAGATTGAGGTTTAATAATTTGTTTAACATTTTGATTAGATTCAGTTTTTCTTTTAAGAATTTGTTTTGGCATAACCATGGGTGCGTTTTGCTTTTCATCCTTGGTGAACTTTTTCGGAGAAAAACTGATTTTGAACTTTCTAGTGAACAATATCGTGCGATATGTCCAACTTTCTTGCATTTAAAGCATGTCCTGTTGTCCTTATGAACAGAGGTATTCAAAACCTGTTTCTGTTTTTTTTCTCTTTTTCTTTAAGAAAATCATCATTTGATTGAGTACCAATGATTTCCTTTTCCTTCTCAATTGTTGTCCCAAATATAAAATTTATTTTTTTGTAAAATCCAATTTTTGGGATCTGTTGGTTTTATGTTGCTTCTGAAAACCCAACCCTGCACGCTTGTTTTCCGGATATTCTCCATTTTTTTGATAGTAAGGTCGGTTGTCAGTTTTTGCTTTAGAATAGACAGATGAATCATGTTTATCTAAATCATCATGACTTACCTCCATCAGCTTGAACATTTTATCAACACAACCTCTTTTAACATTCTTGATGGGAAAATCCTCATCCGAAAATAGTTTATCTGATCCTTTAATTTTATAAACTATGACATTAGGATCATCATTTAAACTATTTTCTTATTTGTCATCAGATTTTGATTTCTCAGACTTTTCAGACTCAGCCACTTCAGATTCATTTGTTAACACTTTTTCAATCACATTTTCTACCACTTCAGAATCAAAATCACCATCATTTTTAGTCTAAGTGATATCGATATCCTCAGGCAACTGTTCGGTTTTCAATTTAATATTTAGCGCCTTTTCACCCCAGATGGATTTTTGCAAGCATAACTTTTCCACATGGGTGGAGGAACTCGACCATAACTTCCACACTTTGTTTTACCATTTTTAGATTCCTCAGTATTTTCAATTTTTGGTAAAATGTGATCTATGACGTATGAGCTTGTGGAATAACTAATTAACAGTTTGTTAACTCGTTCGGTTTCAATTCTCATTTTCTGAAGCTCACTTTTGAGCTCAGCAATAGTGTTTAGATGAATATTAATTGCCATTTGTTTATCCATCACTGTTGCTTTAAGCATCATAAGTGTTGCATCATTTTCTCTGAGTGCTTTATTATATTGTTTAACAGTCGTCCTCAATTTGTCATATGCCTCCTTTGTGGTTTTGTAATCGCTTGACAAATTGTCTGTTAAAATTTGTAATTTAGCAAACTTTGTCTTTCACAAGACACTCACCACATGGTTCATCACACTTTGAACAAGATTTTTCATTCTCAGATGACTTGTTTACCTCATTTCCATTTGCCATGCACGCTTTAATGATGTATTCTTTCAGCAATTCCTTTTTCTCATTTAGTATGACATCTTCAACCGGTTTCTTTTGCACTTCATCTGTTGAATGTTGAGTAGGTGCAAAAAATCCTGCAAAAGTGTGTAATACATCGTTAGGCAAAAGATGTTTGAATGGACCATTCAACAGCTCCTCTTCCTCTGATGAAATATGATAATAATAATCATCATCCTCAGGTCCTTCATCAAATGATGCCTCCAATTCTTCTTCCGGTTCATCAATAATTTCAGCCACCAATGCCAAACTTTCTCCTTTCGAAATAAACTTCTTCCAATTAAACCCTTCGTCTTCTTGTGTAACAATCAAAGCCTTTTCTTTAGTTTCAGGTTGCTTATCTTCAATCGGCACGATTCTTGTTCTCGTTTGTGGTTGGTGGTAGATCACTCTTAGTAATATTCGTCTGCGAAAGGATTCAGATTCCCTTGATCCTCTCGGTTTGGACATTCTCTTTTAAAGTGACCTTTCTCCCGACACTTGAAACAAGTAACTTTAGATTTATCAAATCCAAGTTTCCCATCCAAGCCTCCCAAATTTCTTTACCAGTGATTTCCATAAATCGCTGTGCTCGTCTAACAATCGAAGCCAATGCACCATTTTATATCTATCAACTCCATTTCAACTGGATCAATTTGATCGTAGTCTTCTCATGTCATTTCAGAATTACCAATCTTTCTAGCAACAAGACTATCATAAGACTCAAGAACTGAAGCAAGTAGAGACATATGTTGTTTTGTTGTCTTTTCTTCAAACTTTTGTGCGTTCTAAAAGTCAACGGCAATGTTGCATTGCAGAATTCTTTGACTTACATTTGATGATGGAATGGCTTGATTGTTCTGAGATTGATTTGATCCGAAAGAAGACTGTTGACTAGAAGGTGTATTTGGATCAATAGTTGGGTATGATTGAAAAACATTTGAGTGAGTTTGAGGTGTGCTTGGTGAGCTATATGCACTGAATGCAATTTGAATCTTTGCGCTTGAATGTGAGCAGCAGAGCTATTTTTGAAATAAAGATTAACATCTTGTTGCATTTGAACAGCCTTGTTTTTGCCGTCTTTTGCATCTCTAATTCATGACCTTCCAATCTCTCGATAAAGCGAGGCAACGAGAAATTGATGTATTCAACCCCATTCTTCAAAATGGTTAAGTAAGTCGACCATTCACCTTGTGGCAGAGAATCAGCTAGTTTATCAACAAGCTCTTCATTTGTCTTCACAATTCCCATTCTCTTCATATGAACCACCATATGACAGTATCGCTCAATTAGCTGCTTAATCGTTTCTCATTTGATCAATGTGAATACATCAAACTCTTTGCTTAATAATGCCCTTTTGCTTTTGTGGAGTTGAGCACTACCTTGAAATTTATGTCGAAGAGCATTCCATAAAGATTGCGCATCATCATCATGCTGCAATAAAGCCAAGATGTTTTCTTTGATCCATTGCTGAAGAATGTTCATCATCTTCTTTTCGTTGATAAATCTTTCTCGTTCAACATCAGAGAATTGGGCAAGGGTCTTTTCAAGCCCACTTTCACCAACTGGTGCGATGTATTTTGCCTCGATTGCAAACAGCAAGTAAAATGATTAGCTTGCACCCAGTTCATAAACCTCTCGCTCCAACTATCAAAGTCTTCCAAATTCACAAGCTTTCGAGGTTTAGTCATTGTTCCCATTTCATTCTCTAAATTAATGTTGATGGTAATAACCGATGTGGCGAATGCATTGTAAAATTCCTCAGACATTTTTCCTGCAAAAAGTTAGAACACACTTCTCGAAAACAAACAAATCAGATTAGAAAACTTTTTGTGCGGACAAAGATTTCGTACGAAACCAGAACTTTGTGCGAAACAAAATTTTTGTGCGATTCAAATTTTTCACAAAAATCCCAAGATTTCTTACGAATCAATGAAGTTTTTGTACCAAACAAGTGTTTTTTAACTGAATGAGTTTTGGTACGATGAAGATTTTGTGCGATTCAAGTCATTTTATACGAAACAAGTTGAAATTCTGAAAAATTGTAAGATTTATGAAATTTAACTGATCCGTATGAAATTTAATCTGATTCGTACCACAATCAAGAACAACTTAATTTCATGCGAAACTCGTACGAAAACTGATTCAAACGATTCAAACTTCAAACTGACTAAATTTTATCGATTTCAACTTGATTTAGTTCAATTTTATGTCCGAATTATGGTATGGGTTGATTAGCTTGAAGATTAACTTGAATTACTAAAATCCTAGTCCATTTTGTCCATGAATTCGTCTGAAATTCGTCCAAAATCCAGCAAAGGTCAGAAAAATGATGAAGATGAAGTTATGTCCAAGTCTGCACAGTAACTACTTGCTATCTATCTGTACATCAGATCTCATGGCTCTGATACCACATGCGAATGGGGATGGAGCTCCCGAAATGAGCAATCGATCTGATCTTGCTCAACTCGAAGAGGCGGAATTCATTGCTAGAGAGGTAAATATGACAAACAAGACAGAACATACTATTTAACAGCTTCTGATCTATTAAATACGTTCAAGTTACAGATGCAAGTCAACAAACTGACAGAGCTTCGCCGTATGAAATAACAAATCTGTTACTAGCTCTAACATAACACTTCCCTATTTATAGGTCGACATGACTCGTACTGAAGTGCGTGCACTAACCAACAAACACCAGTGTTTCGTACGAGTGACTCACTCGTACGAAACACACTTATGTTTCGTGCGAATCACAGTGTATCAATACATACAATTTACATTTTCTCATTTAAACATTAACGTGTAAACTTTATAAACATTATGAATATATTCTAGACATAGGCAATAGACATTATGCACAAACATTGATGTGTCAATGGGTGAGCTTGATTTGTCAATGTGAGTATGGGCTTGAGATTGAGTTTGGGATGCTGGGCTGTTGATTGCCGCTTGCTAGGCTGTTGATTTATGTTCGGACACTTCTTCAGGATGAGACTCTATTGATTTAGCGTATAGATCTTGGAGATATTGGTTTGATGGTAAAAATCCCATAACCAAGATACAAAGGAATCTTTGTCGTCTCCTAAAATGCTATCCAACTCATCTCTTACTTCCTCTTTTTGCCACCCATGTTCAAGCAAACGCATCACATAGTTGGCAACTGGATCAACATTGTAGTCTCCGATAAACTCATTCAGCTTTTCCTTCACTTCATCCCGCAGGCTTGAGTGTTGAGTTCTGGCTGCAAACATCTTCGGATAATCGAAACCGGACCGGTAAACACGATAAAATATGTCCGAAAACTGTTTTTACCAAAATGTACCGTTAGACTTGTCTCGACGATAGATTCCAATGATATATACTGTCCGATGGTGATTTGTTTTGCCCTAAATCACACGATTCTAACCGTGAAACCGGTTTGTCTAGATTGTCTGTGGATCAAACTTTGTGTGCGAAAACGTTTTACTCCAGTTACGTGAGTTGGTTAACTTTCCACCTTTTTGGGTACAACTCGGAATAGTACCAAATTCGGAACAGTACCTCGGATTAACAATCCGAGATGGAATCTCAAATAGTGATCCGAGATGCTAATCCGAGATGGTGATTCAGAATAGTTTCCGAGATGGAATCCGAGATGCACTGTTTCAGTCCGGAATGAGGATCCGGAACAGTAATACGGAATGCTATCTCATACACAGCAACAGTGGTAATCTGGAAAAGTAATCCAGAATGCTATCAGACACACAGCAACAGTGACAATACGGAACAGTAATCCACAATGAAAGTCTATCCGAATTCAGAACAGTTACGAATCCAGAATGTTTGAAGATTATCCGAAATCCTTGAAAAACATTCCAAATCCTTGAAGATTTATCCGAAATCCTTGAAGATTTATCCGAAATCTATCAGAAATTTAAGATTTTCATCCGAAATGCAGCAGATTAATCCGAAATCAATCGGAAATGCCACCAGAAAATCCGAAATCCTTGAATGTTGATCCAAAATGCTTGAATTTTCTTCGTGTTCTTCAGCAGAAACCGAACATAATCGTGTAATATCATATTTGAGCCTGGAAAACAGGTTTAACAGGCTCTGATACCACTTGTAAGTCCCAATAATCCGGATCTAACACTGATATCACACAATCACCAAGGATGGGCGGAATCCAAGTTGGTGATCTTCAAGAAAAACCGAAATGATGAAGAACAATACGAATTCACATTAACACCTTGCACATGATTCTATTACTTGAACAAGCAAAACCGTCTGGTACAAGATGGAGGTTCTCTAGAGAAAACCTAATAGTCTACCCCAAAACTTAACCCTAGAAATAACATAAGCTTACCTTATATACCTAGGGTAAGGCATAACCCTAATGGGCTTGCCTATGGCTTGCCTGGCACACATGGCCTATGGCATGCCCAAATGACCTATAAAGGTCCAGACCTAACATAAACTAACCCAGTTAAGCCCAGTTAACAACCATAGACCGTTGCATATATTTGATGCTTCAGTCTCACACTTCTAGTACCTAACAGCTGGATTGATTACCCACGTCACTCTACCTTTTCCTTTAATTGGGTATTTGGTTGTTTTTGATACGCGCCACCTTGGGCGTTGTGGTTTGAAGACCATGAATTCACGCACGCATTCTCTAAGAATTAGTCTTTAAAAGTTGCCGCGAATGCTACTGTTGGAAGGATTTATCATATCGTGCTTGTTCAACTCTCGTATATCCCATGTGGGTAGACTTTGCATGTCATTTCCATTTTGAAAATATTGATTACACCTCCTCTTCGCTTGACAACAAACCACCCAGTTAGATTGCAGTACTTCCAGTTGATAATTGGGCTTGTGGCCTCTGTTTTCTCAACCATTATGACTTGATAGAAATCTGACATTTTTTCTCTTTCCTTCTTGAACCACTCAGGATGTTGAGGCGCAATTTCATCTCCTCCATATGTTTCATACATCACAGCATCCTCCAAACCCCATTCGAGGAATTTTTCTGGCATCTCAATTTTGTTAACCTCTTCCTCTTTGCTATCTCCATCAAAGCTTACATCAACAGCAGAATCGAGTCGTTTCCTTTTTATCTTCTACTATCTCAGCTTGTGTTTTCTTCCCTTTCTCTGAAACTGTCAAAATTAAAGATATCTTCACTTATGTATTTTGGTTCTCGATTGGCTGAAGTGTTCAAATCTTGTACCATCTTGTATAGTTTCTCCATTCCTTCTTGTGGAAACTTTATAAATTCAGTTTGCTTGGACACATAGTTGTGCAATTCCTTGTTTTTCTTTTCTGTTCCTTTAGTTTCTCTCTGAGCTGTGTCATTTACCTGATTTTTCAAAAGACAAAACTCCTTAGCAGGAAACTTCCCAATTTCTTTAGATAGATGATCGTAAAGCTCTTGGAATGGACGAGGTCTTGTTGGAGCTCATTGTGGTGGAAGTTGAGTGGTTGAGCTTGGTTTTGGTGGAGCATCTTTGGAAGATACCTCTCTTGTTTTTATTTTGTTGTGTGCAGGGGATTTGCTTGGAGTATTTTCTATAGGAATAAGGATTAGACTTTCAACAAACTGATCCAATTGTTTTTGACTCAGTCATTTCTCTCCTTCTTAGCATTCTTTCCCTTTTCTCGGCTTCTTTGACTGCATGAATGGCTTGCATTTGTTCAATTGCTTCTTGAGTTAACCTAGCGCTAATGTTGTCACCCATAATCCACTCTAGGTTTGAGGAATCTTTCTTGCTTTTCTTCTTTGAGGGTTCTCCTTCCATCACTTTCTTTCCTTTATCTTTCCATTTGCGTACTAGCGGTATTTCCTCCTCAGCCTCTACTTCTTGTTCATTAGCAGCTTATTTCTCTTGTCTTTCTCGTGCTTGTCTTACACCCTCTCGGTATTTGTTATATGCAGCCAGAACTATACGAAGTCTTTCTTTTCTGTACACCTAGTGGTGTAACATGAACCACTGCTCTGTCTTCAGCTCAGTAAGTTGTCTACCTTTAGGCAACTGAAATTGGAACAACTTCCCATCATGAGGCAGGTTCTTGTGCCGATCGTTGATAAACAGTTGGATGAATCTTGGATAAATGCCCATGCACCATTGTTTATGTTGTCCACCATGCAGTAGAAAATTAAACCCGAAATGTTGAATTTATGATTTGTACATAGATTAAGCATGGCGGCAGACCATTCAAGTTGAGACCATCATACCGTCCTTTTCTATGAGCTAAGCTCAAGGCGAATATATGAAGAATGTATCTCCAATCCTTCGTCAGGCCGTTCTTCTTTATTTCGTTCTTCCCACAAAAAGCGTCGACATAATTCATTCCTCATAATCCTTCAAGTACTTCCTCTTTGCTTAGCTTCATCGGTTCTGTTGAACTATCTCTGAGACATAGCACTTTTCATATTCTTGCTTCAATCACCTTTATTTCTTTGTTTCGTACTATAGCTGTGATAGTCTTGACTCTCTCAATAGTCCTCACCTTGGCTGTTCTCAAGAAATCTTCTATATGAAAGTTGTAAATCTTCGGGTTTGCTTGAACTGCATAACTTACTTTGCTTCTGGACAGCCAGTCCATTACATCTTCAAAATCAGGCTCTAGAGGAACTAGTGAAATGGGTTGATTGTGTTTTCTTGTGTCGTCCCGTATTAACTGTTGAGCCATTCTGAAACATGGAAATGAGTCGTGTGAGCACTAGGTTTTGAAACATAAATGCAAGTAGGTTAAACTATTTACAAAATATTTACACAAATATATAGTAATAATATATACAAAAAATTACCTTTTAATTAAAAAAAGTTTTAAAAACGTTGACAAATACGCTAAGGTAATTCAATGAGTTGTGTCAGTTCAGGTTAAATACGTGGGTTTCCAAGGCTATTTACACCTGTTAAGATATTTACGCTGAGATATAATTAGGTTATAGATAAATACACTAATATCAGGTCGCGTATTTAAGCCTGTTTAGAGACAACTGTTTCATCTTCGTTGAATGACCGTCGTTTTTTGTCAAATACGCTGGTTGCTCGAACTCTCGTTCAAGAATTAAATTCAAGACTTGTTAATCTTGATTATTGCGCCATGTTCAATCGTAAATCCGCTAGATTCATAATAAAATCCATGGATTTAAAACTTTCTTCATAAACCCTTTCAAAACCCAAAACCCGATCTAATCTCTTATGGCTAATGATTCCCGGTCTTATTAGTGACACAGTTGTTCGATAACTTGCAAGACACAATCAAACATACCGTAATGTATATCAAACCCTAATAAGATTGATTCAAGAGATTTACAAAGAGAGTTTGGTTTATGTTTTGATGATGATGATGATAATTGTTGAAGAATACAAAAATTGAAAATTCCTATACATATATAAACAAAATATCTGCCAGCGCATTTATTAGATACGCTGGCTAGTTAAATACGTAGCCCCCTTTGGTCATCCAGGACTAAGATATCCAAATCAAATACGCTCGAAATCTTAAAATTTCTCGAAAAACGTACGACTTTAGCAAAGAAATAGTGCAAAAACCGAAAATAAGTTTAAGAAAATAAAAAATTTGCAATTTGGACACCGAAAATCATTTTTCGATCAAATGGACCTCCTTTTCACAACTTTCTTTTGTTTAAAACTCCGTGACTTTCCTACAAAAGATCATACTAGCAACACTTGTCAGTTTGTTACTAAAAAATAATTTTGATTAATCGAGGCACAAGAAAAACTGTCAGTATGTTTGTCCTATTAAATCCATGCATCCTTCTTTTAACATGCTTTCGGTGAGCTTTTTATCATGTTGTGGTACTATTGACAAAAATTGCAATGGCCCCCACTCAATCTAGACTATTAGAATGTTGTGCATGTGAGTCCTACGTCAGGACATACCCCCACGATCAAGGTATGCACAAAGATTCCTCATAGCGGGTGAGTATATTGACTTCATTCATTTTGGTTTTCAACGATACAAAATTAATCATTAGGTCAGTACTTTAGTACAGTAGAGAGACCAATGTCTAACAAGGGTTGGGATAAATATCACAAACGGTACATTTTATGCATTTGAATGAATCTCTATTAGAGCTTCTTCAGTGTAAGGTTTTGGCCACATTGGCTCTTTTGAAAAGATATCATATTCGTGTCTAGGTCAGCATATATCTGGATGCAGTAGAAGAGCAATTATTATATCCCCAAATGATTAGTCAATATAAAGACCCGAAATCTCAGACTTTGACAATCTATCAACGCATGATTTAACACCATTAAGCCATGTGTCGCAACGTGTTACCCGCAAGTGGTATAACATTGTGGGTATCCAAAATTCTTCTGTAAGCATTAACTTTTGTCGCTTAATCGCAGTTTACTCCATGGTATTGCTGAATCTACTGACACATCGTTGCTTGGCACCCCCATTTTCCTTGCTTAGCATCTTGATTTTCCATTTTTTTCTGTTTCAAAAACAAAAGAGTGTCAATAGTTTTCTATCATTTCTTAAGAAAGTTTCAACCGGAATATCAAAACTTTAAGAATGCTTATTTTGTAGAAATCTTCCCCATTAAAATTTCATTTTCGAATGTCCATTGCTTGAAAATGAAATTTTAAAATTGTAGAAAATCTTTTTGGTGGGCACAATTTTAAGATACTCATTTGTTTTGTAATGATGGTTTTTCTTTAAATATGTATAGTCAGTTATGAAAATGCAATTTATTTCCACTCAAGGAAATTGATCATTTCCAACTAGGTTACGAACTGGTTGAGACGGGTTTTGTCAAAGTCTTTTGTGAAAATATCAGCTTTTGTTGCGTAGTATCCACAGGCACCACTTGAATGTATCCTTTCTCATACACATCTCGGATCTGCTTTGTTCCGTAGTGGTGGATTGTATTCTTCACAATTCCTAGACACACCTCGTTGTCAACGAATATCGGAGTCTTCATGATGTTGATCCCGTATTCCAGCAACTGATTTTATATCCAAAGGACTTCTGAGTAGTAATTGTAAGCCGCTATATGTTCGGCTTAAGCAGTAGGCATGGAAACTGTGGTCTGCTTCTTGCTTTGCCACGATATAAGAGGATTTCCTAAGAATTGACAACCTCTTGAAACTGACTTTCTATCAACCTTGCAACCTGCATGATCACTGTCAGAATAAGCAATTAAATCAAAATTACTATCTTTGGGATACCACAATCCAAGCTTGAGTGTTCCTTCAGATAGCGAAAAATTCATTTGACTACAATTTCATGAGATTCTTTTAGATTCATCTGAAATCATGCGCAGATGCAGACAACCCACATAGTGTTAAGCCTACTTGCGGTTAGATACATCAACAATCCTATCATCAAGCGATAGAAGGACTTGTTCACCGGTTTTCCTTGAAGATAAGGAGTGAGTTCAGTCTGAGCTGCAAATCGTGTGCTGGCAGTTTTGCAGTCGTTCATGTTGTACTTTGTGAGAATATCCCTTATGTACTTTGCTTGATGAATGAGGATACCATCTTCTCATTGCTTCACCTCCAAACACAAGAAAAATGTAAGCTCCCCCATCATGCTCATTTCGAACTTTGCTTGCATAACCTTCTCAAACTCCTTGCACAGCGTCTAATCTGTTAACCCGAAGATGATATTGTCTGCATAAATCTGAACTAGCATCACATTATCTCCGATCCTTTTTGTGAGGAGAGTCATGTCAATTCTAGCTCTCGTGTATCCACATTCCAAAAATACGTCGACAAAGTCTCATACCAGGCTCGAGGAGCTTGGTGAAGTCCATAGAGAGCTTTGTCGAGCTTGTAGTATCGTTTCGGAAAATGTGGATCTTCAAATCTAGGAGGCTGGCAAACATAAACTTCTTCCTTCACCTTTCCATACAGGAATGCACTCTTAACATCCATTTGAAACACTTTAAAATTCTTGTATGAAGCGTATGCCATGAATATTCGAATAGCCTCCAAACGTGCTACCAGAGCAAAAACTTCCTCATAATCAATACTTTCCTCCTGTCGAAAACCTTGAACGGCCAATCTTGCCTTGTTCTTGATGACTACACCACGATTATCCATTTTGTTATGGAATATTCACTTTGTGCCAATGGGATACTTTCCATCTGGTATATCAACGAGTTCCCAAACTTTGAGCTTATGAAACTGAAATAATTCTTCATGCATTGCTTGCACCCAGCTTGAATCCTGA
Organism: Scalesia atractyloides; assembly: GCA_947069175.1. Classification (NCBI taxonomy): domain Eukaryota; kingdom Viridiplantae; phylum Streptophyta; class Magnoliopsida; order Asterales; family Asteraceae; genus Scalesia; species Scalesia atractyloides. Next base: position 45,761,951 of record CAMTDV010000022.1, read on the forward strand.
ATAGCTTCTTTGATGTCACTTGGCATGGACTGCAAAAGAAACGCATCATACAATCTTTTGTTGATGATATATGTTTGTCCACAAGTGCGTACTCCATCTTCCACAGGACCAATGACATTTTCAATGGGATGATTTCGATTCGTCTTGTAACCTGCGTTGGTGTGGGTCTCAATTTGTTGTGGTAGATTGGTGAAATGTTCGTCGACATAGATAATTGGAGGCCCGTATCATAAGTTGGTTCATCCCCATTCGGCTATGAAGAAGAAGTATCAATTGCAGATGCATTCTCAGCCGAAGTGTCACCATTAACTTCATCAGCAGGAAGGATTGGATCGGCTGAAACTGGGGTGCAACAAGTTGTCAAAGGGGTGAAGCCAATGTGTGAAGGATCAAATAAGGGTTCGACAGAGGTCGTTTCTGTAATTTCGGATTTGGAGAGTGTTTCAGGAATGTCGAAAGTGTTGAAAACAACATTTACATCGTAAAACCAGTTTGGATATCCCTTGAAAGTCGACATAGTATGATTCAAGCACTATCTTGGTTCGTTTGTTGTAAACACGAAACGCCTTCTGAGTAGATGAATATCCCATGATGTACATTGTTCACAGCTTAAAACTTCATTAGATTGCCTTCAGTGTTGAGAAGAGTACATGAGCAACCCAAAGGTCTAAAGAAGTCTATCAGAGGCATTCTTTTGAAACGAAGTTCAAAAGCAGTTTTTCCGTGAGGTTTAACGATGAGAACTCGATTTAGGCAGTAGCATCCTGTGTTGACTGCCTCTGTGTAGAAGATGACTGGCAGCTTGTAGTCTACGAGCATAGTCCGCGCAACTTCAATGAGTGTTCTATTCTTTCATTCTGCTACTCCGTTTTGCTGAGGAGTTCTAGTTGCACCGTACTGAAGGCGAATATCCTTTTCTTCGCAGAAAGAGATAAACTTTGATTTTTGAATTGATATCCATCGTCACTTCTGACTTATTTGACCTTCAGTTTGATCACATTTTCAATCATGGAAATGAAGGTCTTGAGAGTGGAGGCGGTCTCGCTTTTGGCTTCAAGAAAATGCACCCATGAAAATCGAGAGAATTCATCTATAATCACCAAGCAATACGATCTTTTAGCCAGACTTTTAACACTAATAGGACCAAAAAGATCCATATGCAGCAATTGCAATGGTGCGGTTATGGTATTATCTGCTTTAGATTTGTGCGGCTTTTTGTTTTGCTTGCCTCGGGCGCATGCGATACATTCCTTTAGAGAGTTTATTCAAATTTTTGAAGCTCACATGCCCCAATCGCCTGTCCAAAGTAGTGATTCCGATTCTGACTCTTTGGTGATCAAACACGTCATATGCTCATTGAATTTTGTTTTTTTCATATTGAGAACATAGGTGTTGTTTTAACGAGGAGCTGTGAGCATAATTATTTTTGCAGGAATGGAGTATTTGAGCTTGAGAAATAGGCATTCCATGTCGTTGAACAGCACCGATATTCCTTTGTCGCAGATTTGTGATACACTCATGAGATTGTAACACAATTCTGGTACATAATTGACGTTCTCCAATGTAAGTGCTTCAGATACGACATCTCCTATTTCAATCTTCCCTCCCTTTTCATCACCGGTAAAAGATATGAAGTCACCGTCGATGAATCGAAAGTTCTTCAGGAGTTCCTTCAATCCGGTCATATACCTTGAGCATCCACTGTCCACGTGCCAAATGTATTCCATGAGCATTCGAAGCCATTTTTGCAATTTATTCTGTTATACAACAACAAACCAAAATATATACAGGTTAGTTACTTTTCGGAACCCATACTTGCTTCAACTTTAATCTATCATGATTTTGAACAAGAATATCTTCTTTTCTTTTCCAAAAACATGTTGAATTTACTATGTTTTTGACTGATTTCTTAAAATTATCAAATTGCTCGGTGAAACTTTTGACAAAATCTTGTTTAGGTTTAGCAAATTTCTTGCTCTTGCAATGTTTCGCCATATGTCCTAAATGGCCACAGCGAAAACATTGTTTGCAATTTGCTCTTTTCTTTTTGGTAGATGCCGCGTGTGAAGATGATGTATGAGATGAGAGTCTTGAGCTGCTTGAAGCATTGTCTGATGATGCAATGTAGCTTGAACTTTGGACTTTCTTCATTTTCTTGTCAATTCGGCTTTCATCATCTAAGCAATCTTCGTCATTGTCGGTGTTTGATGAAAAATCTGATTCTTGTTCTTTACTTGATTCATTTGAACCGGGATTATTAAAAGAGCTGAAATCTTCTCCATCATCTTTTGAAGTTGCGGTGAATGAGTCCTTGCTGCTGCTCTTTAGTTGACTCATTGATTTCCGTTTCGGTCTCAGATTTACATGTGTGCTAGAACAAATTCTTGAATTTCCTCGGTGAGGAATTTCCCAAATCTGTTTTGTTTTAATTCAGGAACAAACACAAGAGGTTAATACACAACTCTTTCATCACAAAAAAGCAGAATTTAAGTCAAGACATTCAACCACTACATTCTCGTGGTTGTGGGTCTTAAATGTAGGCACATGGCCATTACAGTCATGCTGAGTGTTAAATTTAGGCACACGACCATTACAGTCATCCATCCTAGTCAAACTATTACAGTCATCCCAAATAGAAATACTATTTTTCTTACAGTCATCAGGCGAACCAGTTAACGGTGGAATAACTGTCGCCCGAATATCTTATCCCCATTTTCGATCCTCCTTAGTCATCATCCTAATCGCACACATCTTCTTTACGCTCAAACACATCTCTATTACTTTGAGAACTTTGAGTATTTTTGTCACTTTCGTTAGAGGTAATTTAAGCAAAAATGTCATTTTTATCAATCAAATCATTATTAGGATGAGGAGATGGCATAGGTACATAGTTTTTGCTGTGCGCAGGAGGAAAGATTTTTCTTTCGTTTCCGAGCTTATACTTGAACCCAATTCCATCCTTCACTTATATCGGTTATTGGTAATTTTTAATGTCAACCAGTACCTTCTGGCTAATTTTCCATTTATCGATCGTGATTTGTAATCTATTGTTTTCATTTTCAGATTTTTCTAATCTTTCAGTTAAATCATTTATGATAAAACTTCTTCTAAAAACGAATTCTTTTAATGTCTACATTTCAGCTAAAGTTGAATTCAACTTTCTCTGATAAGCAGCTTCATTTTCTTTCAGTTCTTTGTTAAATTTCAAAACCTTTTCTTTTACTCTAATCAGGTCACATTTGAGTTATTTATAATGTGCCATAAGTTCAAACATGGATGGGAGCATAGTTTTGCTTTAAATCCATATGATATGTTGTTTACCAAATCCGTATCCTCTTTCTCCTTTGCAGATTCAGCTTTCATGGCAGCTGCACGAGCTTCAGTTTTCTCATTCTTGATGCTGCTAGTTGCTTCTTGGGCTTTCTTCTTCGGTTCAGGCTTCTCAGCTTCTTTCTTTCCCTTATCTGTTGACGGTTCAGTAGGAGCGACTATGCTCTTCAAGCCTTCATCTATAACTTTATTGCCCTTACGAATTCCTGCTGCTTGTTTCCCAACACAATTTGATGAAGATGAGACTGATCCAGTAGAGATTTAAGCCATAACAGCCTTGTTGACTTCTTCCTTTGCCTCAACAGTTCCTTAGTCCAATCATAATCTTCTACCACAAGTGCCTTTGGGGTGTTATCAGTAGCATTCTCATTTCCCTAAATAGCGATTGGTCTTCTCGCTGCGGTAATCTCAGCATTCTCGTTCTTCAACAGCGGGCAATCTCTCTTGTAATGACACAAATTCTTGCAATTGTAGCATCACAACTTTTACTTGTCAAAACAAGTTTTTCCGAGAGACAATCTCTTTCCTGTTTTATCTTGAAATTTCTTCAGTCTTAAGGTGATCATAGCCATCTGCCATTTGAGATCCATTTCTTCCATATCATCTGGATCAACTTGGTACATGTCTTCAGCTGAAAGAAAGTCTCGTTTCAGTTCACCCGACATAAGAGCCTTATAACTGCTGAGGTAGGTGTTAAATAGTGTGTTAGCTCCTAGAAGTCTGAGACTGACGCATCAAATATATGCAATGTCTATGGTTGTAAAATATCTAGGTTAGTTTATATTAGGAATCAGATCTTTATAGGTCATTCGGGCATGTGGGCCAGGGAAGCCCAAGGGAAGCCTATGAGGAGCATAGGCAAACCCTAGTGTTGGTGCACAATGTCTATTGCCTATGTCTAGGATATGTCGGTCGTGTATATAGGGCTTAGATTTGTCCAATATTTATGTATATTAGATGGCTCGTACAAGTTAGCTATAGTGGATCATACCAGTGACACCTTGCCACTCGTACGAGGCACAACTCGCACGAGCCAACAACCTCACTCCTTGTGCGAGCCATGTTGGCCTATATATAGTGGAGCTTGAGTGTTATGTCTATGGTTGTTGATGTGTGACTGAGGCGAAGCCCTGTCCGTTCGTTTACACGTCTATAACATTCCACATTTATTAATTTACGAAGTAACGACGTTTAAGCAGCACACTTGTTTGTTCGTTTGTCAAACTCTCTAGCAATGAATTACGCCTCTGTTAGTTGAGTCAAGTTGGTCCGGAGTTCACGGAGGAGAGCAGATCCCCTCTCACAAGTGGTATCAGAGCCTTGAGGCCTGATTTGAGCACAAACAACAAGTTTCGGTAGTTGAAAATCCAGATTCAACCATTGAAGATTTTCTATATCTACTCTTTCTTCATATATACTTTAGATCTAGAGGATTTCATGGACGAATTGGACTAGGATTTTAGTATAACACGTTAAAATCAACATTAACAAATCCCTAAAATATACAGATCTAAAATCGAAAAAAATCATGACGAAAATTGAAGAAAACATCCGTTTGTTGACCTAAGCTACTCGTACGAGTAGAAGGACAACTCGTACGAATGACCATCCATATGAATAGCAACTCGTACGACCTGATCACTTGCAAGAAAACAAATTTTCTTGAAATTCTAAATCAGTCATTCGTACGAGTAAGTGATTCGCACGAAGAGTCAATCGCATGCGTAACTCTCTCTCTCTCTCTCTTTCTTGCACGAAGCCTTTCTCGCACGAGGCACCTGACTAGCACGAGTATTGGTTCACTCGCACGAAGCACATTTTAAAGAGTTTTCGTAACTTTCATGTTTTTGTCAATTTATATCTAAAAAGCGTTGTCGAAAGTTTGTGTTTCTGAAAAATTGAAGATATAACGGAAGAAGAATTTTTCAACGCATTTACTGCTTCAGCTGTTACCACTACTGCAGCGCAAAATATGAATCTCGAGAACGAAATGGGAACAATGACGAAGCCTCCAAAGCTTATAAATTTAGAAGACTACGATAGCTGGAGCGAATGGTTCATGAACTGGGTTCAAGCTAATCACTTCACTTGTTGGTTTGCTATTGAGTCGAAATATCAAGCTCCGATTGGAGAAACTGGTTTTGAGAAACCGCTAGCTCAACTCTCAGAGTTCGAAAGAGAAAAGTTCATTAATGAGAAGAAAATGACAAATATCTTGCAGCAAGCCATAAAAGAAGATATCTTGGCGCTACTACAACACAATGATGATGGGCAATCTTTATAGAATGCTTTACGTTTAAAATTCCAAGGAAGTTCACAACTGTGAAAGGGAAAGAGAGCGCTACTGAGTAAAGAGTTTGATATTTTTACTTATCAAGGGAGAGACAGTGAATAAGTTGATTGAAAGGTACTGTAATTGGTGGTACAAATGAAGCGTATGGGAATTTTGAAAACAAGCGAAGAATTGGTCGATAAGCTTGCAGATTCTCTACCTGAAGGAGAATGGTCTACTTACTTAACTATTCTAAAGAACGGCACAGAGTATGGTAATTTCTCAGTACCTAAATTTGTATGCAAAATATGGCAAAAAGCAAAGGCGCCCAGATACAACAAGATGTGAATCTATACTACAAGGGTAGTCCTGCAGCAAACATACAGAGTCCCAAAATTCAAACTGCCTTTAGTGCCATCAACACACCAAGTCCACAGTCAAGTCAAACCAATGGATTTCAATCTTTTGCTCCCTTCAGTCCAAATATGCCTCAAGGACCACAATCATCCCAAAGTTCAAGCAATCCACAGAGTAGCCAGCACAATCAATCAAATCCCAATCAATGAATCCTACAATGCAATATCGTAGTAAACCTCCAGAATGCTCAAGACTTTGGCGAAAATACTGCAGAGCAACACATGACTCTACTTGCCTCGGTCTCGAAAATCGTACGAAAGTTTGGTAGTTGGAAAAATTGGGAAAAGAAGACTATGATTAGATTGATCAGGTTGAAATGGAATTGATCGATATCAAGTGGTGTATGGCTTCCATTGTTCGAAGAGCTCAAAACTTTATGGAAATTACTAGAAGAGAAAATTTGGGAGGACTTGACGGCAAACTAGGATTTGATAAGTCCAAGGTACGTGCTTCAAATGCCGAGAGAAGGGGCATTTCAAAAGAGAATGTCCAAATCGAGAGGTCAAGGCAATCAGAATCCTTTTGCTGATGATTACTACAAAAAGGCCATATATCATCGAACTCAACCCCAAACTAGAATGGTGTATATTGAAGATGGTCGGTCAAACTCAAAAGACAAAGCACTCATTATCACTCAAGAAGACAAAGGTTTTAAATGGAACAAGTACATCACAAGAGTGAAAGTCTGGCATTGGTAGCTAAAATTATTGAAGAACCTGAATATGCTGAAAATATGCAAAGGCACCCTTTGATGAGGCACCCGAAGAATTTTATGGAACTTCATCTGAGGAAGAAGAACTTCTAAATAGTGCTTTTAAATATCTTTACCTACTGATATTCTTAAAATTTTTGCAAGTTATTTCAATACAAGCCATCAACCAACATGTGAGAAAGAACAAAAGTCAGAAGTAGTAGAATTGATTGATGTAACCAAGGAGATGACCGTCGAAGCTCTGACTGATATTGCTGACAAGGCTTTAATGCCAAATTTGAACGAGGTAGTTATTGAGCACCCCCAGGTAGAAAGTGTTGAATGGTAAATGAGTCGGTAAGTGAAAATGTGAAAAAGAATGAGGAAACTCATAATGTGAATTGGAAACTCCATGCTTAAAATGCAAATTTCCATGCAAGAAGTGTGTTGAAAAAGACGAAAAATATAATGAACTCAAAATACATGCTGATCATTTGTCATATGATTATGTCACAATAAAAGAAGCATATGAAAATTAAGCAAAACCATTCGACATTATGAGAAAGTGACCAAAGAAGATGACAATACACTTTCAATGCTCAAAGCAACCGTTATGGACAAACAAATGGCCATAAACATGAATATAAATATGATTGCTGAGCTGAAAGGTGAACTGGAGAAAATGAAAATTGAAACTGAACGGGTTAACAAATTGTTAATAAGTTATTCTACCAATTCATATGTCATTGATCACATTCTTCCAGAAATCAAGGTTAACCAAGAAAAGAGAGTTGTTAATAACCAAGGTAAAGGTTATGATCGTGTTCCATCACTCATGTGGAATAGCTATGCAAAGAAAAAGCCAGATGGGGTGGAAAAGGCGCTAAACTTAAAACTGTTTACTAAAAATGGTAATGAGCTGCCTGAGAACATCGATGTAACTTATACCAAAACAGAAAAAAATTGCAAATCTGATGTGGTAACCAAAGTGGTCAAACTGTTTCAAAAATGACTCTGGCAGCATAGTTTGGAAAGTGTAGAGTCAAGTAGTGAAATGTCTGAGTCAAGTTCACATTCTAGAAGTGATAAAAGTTTTCACAAGAACTTCATCTCAGCATCAGAGAATGGTTTACATAATGATCCTAATATAGTCGTCTACAAACTGAAAGGATAGATAAACTATACTCTGATGAGGAATTTTCACTCCAAAATGTAAACTTAGACCGAGTGACAAGCTTTTTAAGCTAGCTGAAGTCAACACCTCTGATCTCGATAAGCAAGATGCAGCTCTTTACTCAAAACCAAAAGGGTCTCACAGAGACAAACATCCGGGTGGTAGAAACTATCCTGAGTAAGAAAGGGCTGGGTTAGGGTTTGAAAAGAAAAGAAACAACAAATGTCAAAAGCAAAGTGTTACCAATAAAATTGATTTTTTTTAACGGAACTAACACTGTCAATGAAAAGGAAATCATTGGTAAACAATCAAACAAGGAATTTGAGCAAGAAGAAAGCTCTGTGAACAAGTTTCGAAAGCCTTTGTTGGAAACGATAGTAGGACATGTTACAAATGTAACAAAGTTGGGCACATTGCACGTCAAAGTAAATCAAACAAAATGATCCTGCTCATCAAGTTAGAAAATGCACAAAAGATGTTAGACAGAAAGGTCTAGAGTTTGTGCCAAAACAAATTTTGAAACGAAATGCTGAATCAAACTTAAATGTGAAACCAATCATTGCAAAATGTTCAAACTTTGAAATTAGTGAATCATCTAAGAAAAATGAACAAAAGAATCCTAAGTTCTACTCAAAGAAAGCTTTTTCAAGTGCACAAACCTGTGTTGTTAAGAACAAAACATCTTTTATTGCTGTAAACACCACTGTTGTTTCAACTAAACCTAAAACATAAAAAGGAACAAGGGTGGAGGTAAAGAACGAGGTTAAGAAAAATGTTGAGCCAAGATGTATTATCCCAACTCGCCCAAGACCAAAAAGAATTGGGTTTCTCTGTTTAAGTAATTTCTTTTCACATGTATGCAGGGGCTCCCGAGGTCAATTATTTCAAAGTTGATTATGGACAGTGGAGCTTCCAGACTCATGACAAGGATGCTTGCGTTGTTGTACGACGTAAAAGCTATTCGGGGAGGATATGATGGGTTTGCTGGTACACAGGGAGGCAGGATCCTAGGTGAAGGTATTCTCACTAATGGAGTGGTGTCATTCAACAAAGTGAACTATATCGCTGAGCTTGAGAACAACTTACTTAGCATCTCACAATTCTGTGACAAGAAATTCACTACCCACTTCAACGACAAGGAATGCTTAATTCTTAAACCGGGATTCAAAATTCCTGAGGAGTGGATCCTCATGCGCGCTCCACGAGAAAATGATCTTTATCTATTAGACATGAGTGTCGCATCCACTACTTCAAAGAAGGTTCAACGCTTTGTATCTAAAGCTACCGAGAAAGAGTCAATTCTATGGCATCGTAAGATGGGGCATATCCACTTGAGAAAGATGAGCTATTTGGTGCATAACGACCTAGTGGAGGGTGTTAATCTCAAGAATATCCACTTATCAGATGATTGTCTTAGCTGCAAAAAGGGGAAGACACAAGAAATTACACTCGAGAAAGCTATTTAACTCCATCAAGCTTCCACTAGAAAGGCTTCATATGGATCACTTTGGACCAGTATATGTGAAAAGTAACTCTGGAGATCTATATTGTGTAGTAGTGACAGATGACTAGTCAAGATTCTCAAGGGTTTTCTTTCTAGAGAGTAAGGATGAAACATTTGAAGATCTTATGATTCTCTTTAGAAAGCTGGAAAACCTATATCACTAACCAATCAAGAGAATCCGCAGCGATAATGGTACTGAGTTTAAGAACAAGAGAATGCTCGAACTCTGCAACGCTAGGGTATTCTTCATGAATTCAGCGCCCCCATACTCCGCAACAAAATGGAGTAGCTGAACGTAAGAATCGCACACTAATTGAGACTGCAAGCACAATGCTCGCTGATTCAAAACTTCCTATTAGTTTCTAGAGTGAAGTCGTCGCGTCTGCGTGTTACACCCTTAACCATGTTTTGGCAGTCAAGCCTCACAACAAGACATATTTTGAACTACTGAACCATCGAAAGCCGAATCTAGCGTTTTTGGAACCATTTGGATTGCCGTGTACTGTTATAGACCCAGATGGTAAATTTGGGGCCACATCCTTTGAAGTATTTTTAGTAGGTTATGCTAGTCCGCAAAAGAGAGTCTTCTTGCTGAGCCTAAACTAGTTATTCTAGCACAACATGTTGATTGCCATAGATATACAACGCCTACTCAGAAACCTGGTGATCCTTGGCTATTCAATTATGACGGGTTGTTGAATTCCTTCGACCTTCCAGATGTACCTTTAGAAGAAGAACTTGTCATGCTACATCAACAGCATCAAATCTCCAATCAGGAACAAGTTTCAAGACTGTTGGTGATTTCCCCATCACTACATGTCTCAAACTCTTCTGAAGCATGTCCGAACAATACTGAATAAGAATGAGTCAATGTACCAAACTTGGATGCTGCCGAACCATCTTCCCATCAGCGATGCCGACCCAAAACGAGAACCTACTTTTGACGATAAAGGAACTAGTTCCGATGAAGGATAAGAACAGATTCAAAGCTTTCTAAACAATCAAGCTGAAGAATCCAATAAAAGAAATGAAGCTACGTCCTCAGAACAGGTTGCTGATGAAGTTGTCACAAATCTGCAAAGTCAAGTAGATGTTCCAAGCCAAATGATGCCAAAGACACTATCTTACCATCCGTCAGAAAACATCATTGGCGAGTTACAAACTGGAGTGAAAACTCGAAATCAGATCAATAACGATCTAAGTTGCTTTTATACAAAACTTGCTCCACTGCAAACCAGATTTTCTGTGACATATGGCAAAATACCGGTAAATCCGTACAGTTTAAACAACTATTACAATAGTAATTTTTGACTTGATTTTATTTAATTTAGCCTTAAAGGTCTAGGAAATTACAAAATCATAGCTTAGTATTATGAAAAACCCACCACAATTAGAAACATATAAAATTATATCTTAGACTGGCGGCACAAACGCGAACACACTGTACATGTCAGGACTAGTCGCGGTACAGTCCGACACGGCAAAAATGAGAAATTAAGTATGTCCGTGATAATTATTATATGGGAACATTATTTGGAAACAATTTGCAAATATTACTTTTCGAAAAAAATTTATTAAAACACGAAATTGTGTAGTCCGCAGAAAAATACATCAATTTTGCAGAATGTACAGCACTCCGCATAATAAACAACAAATGTCTGAAAATCAAAAATAAATATTACTTATCATAAATAATATGTATGGTATTAAAAACACCAGAAAACCCTTATTTATACTTTAGGTTTTAAAGCTACACGGATAGTTCAGTAAATACCCGACAACAAAGCAGGTACAGGAACTGAGTCCGAAATAACAAATTTATTGTCTATAGAGTTGGATTAATAATTTGGACAATAAAATTTGTACAAAGACAAATGTGTAGATAAATTACATAAGTAACACAAAATGTCAGTATTTAACCCGATACGAGACCTGAACCGAATTTATCAACCGAACAACGAAACAATTAGCCTAGTGAGTTAGTTTAACATATTATAACATCAATTTAGTGTGTTGGGCCATTAAACTTTATAAAAACTAATATATAAAAAAATCCAAGATTATAAAGTTTACAAAATATATCAAGATTTTATAAAAAGAAATTAAAACCAACCGCCCCCCCCATATCATGGCTATAGGTGGGTCCCCATGCCCACTCACTGTTCTTGATGTGTTGGAACAAGGAGAAGTATGATTAGTGTAAGTTAAGTGTAAGAACATTAATCAAAACCACACCCCGCCCTTCCTCATTTCCAGCATCACCCAAAACCTTTCATCTCCTTCATCTCCCTCCCAAAAATCGGCCATACCTTCATCTAACATATTTATCTTTTTCAAACTTCAAACTCAAAGATTGCTAGCAAATATGGAGGTGTATGAATGATTCAACGCTTTTGCAAGACTTGAAGACCCACTTGGAACATTTTCTCAAGACTTGAAGCTCTTGGATCATCATCTTTTCTTCATATTATCATTTCCTTCATCTTGCTCACCAAGATAGTAGTAAGCTTCATACTTTATTACTACATTCTTATATTACGATCTAATATAAATAGTACAAAATTATCTTGAAATCTTACATAAAAATCGTTAAAAAAATGACAAGAATAAACATGCTAATATGATTATTTAACTTATTTGGTGATCTTGAAGTTGTCATTTTATAGTAGAAGTGATCTTGCGTTATAATGGCTAAAAATGAAGTCTAAACACATGCAAGTTTAGATCTAGCAAGATTTACTAACAAAAATGTTATGGACACGATTTTTGCACTTAAAAAGGTCATATGCATTATACAAAATATAGATTATTATTTAAAACTCATGATTTAGAAATTTTGTTGAAAAGTAGTAATAATGTTTCCATTTGGAAAGGTCATGAACATGTACTCATTTTTGGAAGTGTTATGAACATTTCTACACACTTAAAAAGATTTTATGTATTACATAAAGCTTGGGTTTTTATATAAAATAAATAATCTAAGAGTTTTGTTAAAAAGTGTTAAAGAGTTTCCATTTCTGAAATGTTTAGAGTTACAATAAGTTCATAACATTTCTTGTTAAAGATTTATGATCTAGAAGATTAGTCACTATACTTGATCATTAGTTGAGTTGAAAATGGTTTAAAACATGTTTATTTAAACATGGGAAAGTCCATAGTTTAAGGGAAACTATGGCAAAATTTTTATAAAATTTATTATGATTAAACTATGGTTAAACTAAAGATTTTGAATGACTAAGGATTTTAATCATGATTAAACAAAAATTTGGATGAAAAAATTTAAGATAAAATTGAATAGTTTTCTTAAACTAATAATGAATAAATATATATTTTTAGATAAAATATATATTTTTATATATGATCAAGTATGAATGTGTATTTTGTATAAAAATATTATGTATTTAGATCAATTAAGAATAAATACAAAATTTCACAAAATGCACAAGAATATATATAAATATTTGAAACATGACAAGTATAAATATTTTTTGTCCAAACATGGACATAAACTAACAAATCGGACAATAGACAATTCGGACAAAAACGGACAATTTGGACATATCAAACAAATAAAACGACACGGGCGAAACGAATAACGTGAACGAAGCGGGCGACACAAATGAAACGGTCAAAACAAATAAACGAATCGTCAGATACTATACAAAAAGTATACATACTAGAATTTATAAAATAACTTAAATAAAATATTTGTAGTTTTATAAAATAATTTTTATAAATTATTACTAGTAAGTATTTAAAACATGAATTATACCCAATTAATTAACCATATGGGCTAGCTCACTTTTATAAACTAGATTGGGCTAGAGCCCACTTTTATAAACTGAATTGGGCTAGAGCCCACTTCTATAAATTAAATTGGGCAAAAGCCGACATTTATAAATTGAATTGGGCTAAAGCCCACCTTTACTAACTAGATTGGGCTAGAGTCCACTTTCATCATATTAATTTGGAACACTTCTAGGTTGAGAAAACGAATGAAGAATCAAACAAAACATAGAGATTTTCACGGAACATGAATCTGTGAGTTCATGTTTCCCCTTTTATTTAATCGTTTAAAGATTTAAAATGTTCGGGGAGAATACATGTTTCAATTGGTATGACTGTTTTAAAGAATGAAAATATTTAGATCACATGCGAATAGAATTAAACGAAGGGGCCCATTAATGAATAAACAAGTACCAAGGAAAAAAATGATAGATCTATTTAGTTTTGGCGGGCCCCACTCTGATTGACAATTAAAACAGATCGTTACAGAGTGCTTTTGTGTCTAAAACGAGTGTCTTGGACACAACTTATCATCAAGGTTTGGTCGCCTCCTATTCGGCACACAGATTAGTGTCCTTGCAAAACACTAATGATCTTACAAGTTTCATTTAATACATATCAATTCAATACTTCAAATTTTTCAAGAATTATTTGATGTAAACTAAATACATGAATTCACCAGCTTTTGTTAACGTTTTTCAAAACTAACATGTATTACATGTAACTAGTGGACAACTTTGGAAAAATATGTTCGCGTGTTTTGAAGTCAAGTAGTTTGATGTCATCCAATTTTTAGTTGTCATGTTGTATAAACTTGTGTTTTAAAGTTTCAAAAAATGTTGTTGATTGTAAATTTGTTTTAGATAAAATGTATGGATGAACATCTTATTATGTTTTACATTGTCGTTTACTTGGTTGAATGCAACGATTCTGCTCTTGCCACACCTCGCCGACGCTTCCGTAACAACAAAAATCGGGGAGTGAGATTTTCTTACAGTTGTTTTGTTTCACATGTGGAACCAGGATCCTAGAAAGACGCTATGAAGGAAGAAAGCTGGGTGGATGCAATGCAAGAAGAATGTTGCAATTCCAGAAACTTGGAGTCTGGAAACTTGTTGACTACCTGACCATCACAAGAAGATTAATACTCGTTGGGTCTTCAAGTGCAATAGAGACGATAGAGATATCATGGTTCGCAACAAAGCCCGGCTCGTAGTCCAAGGCTTCCTTCAGCAAGAAGGGATAGACTACAACAAAGTCTACGCCCCTGTCGCACATCTTAAAGCTACCCGCATTTTCTTGACCTTTGCATCGTGGAAAGGTTTCAAGGTGTACCAGTTGGATGTGAAGTCTGCATTCCTTTACAGAAAGGTAAACGAGGAGCTGTACGTCGACCAACCACCGTGGTTTGTCTATCCAATACAAAAGGATAAGGTCTATCTGTTAAACAAGGCATTATACAGACCACAACAGGCCTCGAGAGCCTGGTTCGAGACACTCTCCAAACATCTTCTGGGAAACGGTTTCTCTTAGAGGAACAATAGATAGTACCCTCTTTACCAAGGAAGTGGATGGACATTTGATCGTCATACAAAGATATGTGGATGATATCATCTTTGGATCGACAAATGAGAAGCTGTGTAAGGACTTTGAAGAAGTCTTGAAAAAAAGTTCAAAATGAGTGCTACGGGGGAGATGGAGTTTTTCTTAGGACTTCAGGTTGAACAATTACTTGATGGCATCTTCACTCACCAAACGAAGTATATTCATGATGTGTTAGAGAAATTTGGCATGACAGGAACTAACCCAGCATCAATTCCATTAGCCACCAACCACGGCATTTGTCCTGACGCTCATGGAGTCAAAGTCGATGAAACATTATATCACTCTATCACCGGACCCTAGATGTATCTCACATCTTCAAGACCTGATATCATGTATCCTACATGCCTGTGTGCCAGTTATCAGTCAAATTCAAGAGATTCACACTTGTTAGCCGTCAAAAGGATCATGTGCTACTTGAAAGGATGCCCAAGCACCAGCTTGTGGTATCCTCGACATGACGACTTCAATATCGCGGGTTATTCATATTTTGATTTCGGTTGCTGCAAGTTCAATGTCAATTCTACAATGACTGGTTTCTAGTTCTTTGGAACCCGTTTGGTAACGTGGCAGCGCAAGAAACTGACCGTGGATGCTCTCTTTACGTGTGAAGCTGAATACGTTTCAGCATCCAGCTGTTGTTCCTAGATACTCTGGATATAACAACAGATGAGAGACTTCGGACTACAATTTCTTGACAAGCCCATATATGAAGATAACAAGGCGGCCATTGATATCACTAAAAACCCAGTTCAACACTCACAACTAAACATATTGAAATCCGACACCACTTTATCCGTGATTGTTATGAGAAAAAAATGGTTCGAATTGAGAAAACCACACTAATGACCAAAAGCAGATTTTTAAACCAAAGCTTTTGATAGATCAAGATTTAAAAATCTTTTGAAATTAAATGGTTTATAAAATCTGACATCAGAGGATCAGAGTAAGTTTGAATTCGAGGATGACGAGGACTTAACGTGATTCTTATCGGTATGACACATTTTTATGTACATACTTTTCTTGCTTTCTTAGAAACAAAAATCCCAAAATATGTTTTTGATTTTAGGGGGAGAAAAGTTGTGAAAAAATACAAAAACATTAAAAAAGACAAAAGAGTTTTGTGAAAAAAGAGGGAATCATATTTCATCAGCGGACTATCAAAGTATGCTAAGAAAATGGAATGTTTAAACAGTTATTAAACAGGTCTTACTAATGATGTGCCAATAGGCTTCACACGTTTAGTTATTTTTTTTCAAGATATAAACTTAAAAGAAAAACTGAGTAATTGTGGGTCGATATCTCTTGGACATATGGACTTAGTACTCCGAAATTTTGTTTAAGAGAATGTCAGATTCTGTGATACTAGGTCTTTATATTTAGTTGATGGCTGGGGTATTATCCGAGTTCATCTGATTTTGCATCGGAAATGACCTAGAACTTGTATAATACTTTGCGCATTATTCACCCCTATAAGTTGCATAAAAAATGTGTACATGCCATAAAAATATACTACATCTGCAGTACAAAAAGATTCCTAAATGGAACACCACCTAAAGTCGAGCCTTCATCTCTTTCTCTGTATGGAATACTAACCTGAGCTCCCAAGGCCTCGCAATCCACCCTCATTTATAGATATCAGTTAGATATATTCGCATGTGAGATGAAATTCTGGGAATCTTGATACCGGAGTATATTCTGAGATGGGAAACATAAGTACTTCATTTTCCTTAAAAATACCTAACATATCTTGAAACAGTTGAGAAATATGTAGAGGTTTAGGTGGAAAAGTATATTGGCAATCTAAGTAAATTTGATTAGGACCTTAAAGTTTCTACCAAGATCAACGATACTGGTGATTTATCCTTAGTAACTGATGTGATCCTCTAACACAAACTCACAAAAATATGTCTGTAAATACGTCTTTAATTACTTCATTTCTATTTTCAGAAAAACCCAAAAAGATTTTCAGTTTATTTTTTAGCAAAACTTTGAAAAACACAAAAATATTTGATTTCTATCTTAGTTTTTCATTTACCGATGATGGAAATATCGTTAGTCCAAGTCAAAGCGATAGTTGCTGAAGGAAAGTTGAGGATCATAGGCTAGGAGCTAATCTAAAAAGAAGATGGTTCTGAAACGTTACGAAGTTCACAAACTTGAAACTTCAAATTTTTAAAAAACATCTGTTTTTGTCAAAAGCGGTCAACCATGGTTATTAACTTGGACTTGGTAGGCAAATCGGTTATCCGGGGTCATTAACTTGGACTTGGTCAGCTGAGTGGGTCGTTAAAATAGATAAATTCACAAAAGATCAAAAAGAAACAAAGTGAAAAGAACTGGCTCGTACGAGTGACTATCTGACTGGTACGAGTGATAAAAAGCCTCATTCGTATTAATGATAATTCATACGAGTGACTTGGTGCATATAAAAGGGACATTCACTAGCACGAGTCACATATGTGACTCTATGCGACTGAGGAAACTTTGTGTGCGATCCAGTTCTTTCTTCACACTTCTAGACCAAATTTTGTATTTTTGATTCTTCGGGGAGGTTGATTTGCACCCCTCTTTCGATGGGAAAGGTACTAATTCAATATTTGAGCCGTTAATAATGCCGAAATCGGACCATAAGGACATAAAAGGTAGATTTAGGCTAATTGAACCGGTAAAATGTAAAATTGAACATAAGATCATATAAATCGGCCCTTTTAGCTTCTAAATCTTAATTCAATTTGTTAAATTTAGACGTTTAAGTTCGGTTGAAAAGGTGTTATTTTATGCGACTCATGACTTGTACGAATAGTCGCTCGTACGAGTAAGCTTTTTAAGTCAGATTATTCTCAGCACTCGTACAAGTGATTGTTCAAACGAGTAAGACCTTAACATTATGGAATTCATTTACTCGTACGAGGAGTCACTTGTTCGAGCGAGTCTGTTCAAACCTAAACTGTTAAGTATCAATTATGACTCATAGGAATGATGACTTGTACGAGTGACAAAATTTTGGAAAAAGTTTTAGAAATTTTCTAAGTGTTGGAAATGTTTCGTGTGCACATGTCAAGAAGTCTTCATTTTCTTCGTTCCACAATATATGCTGCAATTAGAATAGAATATTCTGGAGATCGCTGCTTATAGAGAAGTGCTAATTTTTTTGAGTCGTCTGGCAATTACGAAGGCCTTAACCGATAAACACATGGCCTATAGATCACACGTTGAAAACGTCTTGGATGCCATTGAATACAACAAAGAAGAAAATGCTATGTTTTCTACGGTAAGGATCAACAACGAAGATGTTCAAATTAAAATCACTAAAGATTTGATCTGGAGAGTGTTAGAATTCAAGGACCGTGTGGAAGACCCAACTGGTTATCCAGAATATATGGTCAACGGGTGCTTCTATAGGATTGGATATGCAGGGTACGTTAATGTAGCACCGTTCAAAAAGGGAAATCTGAGCGCACACTTCAGATATATTGCACACAGTGTTATACACGCTCTCAGTCACCGAAGTGAGGTTTTGATGACTTGGTTGATTACCAAATGTGCATGATTACAACGTTGATCCTCAACCTGCCATACAACTTCTCCAAGCTTATCTTTATGCAGATGGTACAAAATATACAAAGAGAAAAATTTCTTTAGTACCCGAGGTTCGTTCAAATGCTGTTGGATCATCTTCATCAGAACTTGAAGAAAACGAAAGAAGATATTCCGAGGCTCGAACACATGGATGTTTCTACACTGAAAAAATGAATCTACATTTGAAAGCTTTCCCGAATGATAAGCCGGTTTTTGGGGCAATGATTGACAAAGATTATGTGGTGCCGCCAAAGGGGAAATGGAGAAAATATGATAGTGGAGATTAGAATGAAGAACTTGAAGCGTTAGATGGGTTTGTGTCAAAGAGAAGTGCTTGGTTCACTAAAGAAGACAAAAAGGGGTGCCAGGGTACAAATAGAAAACAAGCTGCCACATCCTCATCCTCTGCTCCTCAACAAAAGAAGCGTGCATCTATTGTCCTAGCCTGATTAATGAACCGAAACTGAAGATATACAGGTTGAAGAACCTATTCAGGCTGAAGAAAACATTGAAACATTTGCTACATACATTGAGCAACAGGCTTTTGAAAGAACTATAGGTGAAGCTATTGGAGATGAAGAGCCTTCCTCCTCGAGTACTGTTTCTGAGGATAGGATTGCTGGGGAAAGAGAAAGAGAAACAGAGAAAGAATTGGAATGGTTGGCAGAGGAACGTCGTCAAGCTGAAGAATTAAGAGAAAAGAAACAGGAGAGGACAATACAACTTACGTACCTTCAGATTCTGATAGTGATACTCATGTTGTCAAGCCAGCTAAGAAGCCAACAACAAAGCCATTAAAGAAGCCAACATCTAGAAAAACAGACTCTCCAACAGCTTGCTCAAAGCGCAAGATGAAGAAGAAAGCTGCTGAAGCATCAAGTTTTGAGCCAACTCATATGAATGACACCTCCATCACCACCTCCACAACCATCACAACAACCACCTCGACAACCATCACTACAACCAACTCCTCAACCTCATACAACTCAATCTCTTCCCCAATTTTCAAAGGGCTCAAGGTTAGAAGATCAATTTGATTTTGACTTTGGAGATATTTAAGGGGAGAAGACTTTACAGCAGACATGTACAACAACTCAAGGCTAACATAGTTGGAAAATCAAGTCATATTGCACAATGTAAAGATTGCCAAGCTGCAAGAATGCATAAAAAAATTGGAAGAAGATCAAAAGAGCTTGGAGGCTATATTGGCAAGTTTTGTGTTAGAAAATGAAAGGCTACGAATGCGTATGATGGAATATTACGAAGAACGCTCAAAAATCAGAGACATGTGAGCTTATTTCAGAAAATTCTTATAAAAAAGCTTGGAATTAATCTTGCAGCGGAGATAGATGAGATCGAGAAGGAGGAAGCAAGAGAAAGGGTGGTTGAACGTGAACGAATTGCCAAAGAGTTATTTGATGCTCAAGGTAAAGGAAAGGAAAAGGTTAGAGAGGATCCTTTGACAGAAAAATCTGCGCCAGAAGCTGAATCTATGCCAGTATCTTCTGATTTGGTTGTGTATGCGCCGACGATGAACTTCGTTTTGATAGGGAAACCGAAAGATGTGGAAATCGATGTGCCAAATCTTTTTGAAGTATTGGGAGTTCTTTAAGAGAAGGAAGATGTTAAAGGAGATTGATTCTTTTGATGAAGATCTTGAGGAAGATGATGAGGATATAGACAAGTCGGTGATGCGTCTAAGACAAAACCTGATAGTGGTAGGAAGGATGATAATAATGATCAGGTGGATCGGGTATTCTTGTAACAGATTCTAGAGCTAATAAGAATATCGATTTTTCTATTTACCTGGATGATTCAGCAAACCAACTTGATTCTGACCAAGTTCAGGGGAGTCATATGATGCTTCGAAGGATACTCGACAGGAATTCTCACAGTGACTACTATGTCGATTGTTCCAGTTGTCCCTAAACCAAGGATTTTTTACTTGGAACACGATGTGGAAGAAGGAGAATATGTCCACAGTTATACAAAGGAAGAAATTGCTA
This sequence comes from Scalesia atractyloides, assembly GCA_947069175.1. Taxonomy (NCBI): domain Eukaryota; kingdom Viridiplantae; phylum Streptophyta; class Magnoliopsida; order Asterales; family Asteraceae; genus Scalesia; species Scalesia atractyloides. The sequence continues at coordinate 45,782,315 of CAMTDV010000022.1, forward strand.
AGATTTTGGCGTGGATGAGAGTCGTTTAATTTTGACTTTGAAGATGAACTTAACGACATTAGCGCTTTTCAGCCTGAAGATTATCACTTCGAACATATCTCTGAAGCAAATGACTATGATAAGGTTGTCGTGGAGGATGATTCCGATGACGATGATACTACAAATTATGCCGGTGAGGGTACAGATGACTTCCCAACCTTCAATGAAATGGTTTTAGCCGCAAATGACGATTTATTAAAACCAAAGATGGAAGAGGCTGTGAAGCGATGAAGTATGCCTAAACTTTATCAAAAGAAGAGATTGCAGAGATGCACAAACTATGGTTTAAAGAGTTACCGGAAGAGCGTAAATTCAAACGTCCCCTAGCATTCTTCACTCGCGATGCTGATGTTTCACTGGGAGAATTATTAGTTGGGGTTGGATCGAAGAATTGTACGTATATGCTATAAAAAGGGAATATAGGCTCCAGTACTTTAGATACTTGAGCGACTTAAAGACCCTACCGTTCTGGGATATCAAAGAGCTTATGCAAACTAAGATGATTAATCTGAAGATGAAATTTCATGACCAGCGGCTGTGGGAATTGATAAAGTTTAAAGCTACACATGGTTTTAATCGTTGGAAGCTGCATATCCCTAAAAGAATTACCAAGCTTGATCCAAAGGAGAAGGATGTTACGTTGATTATAAAAAGGCCTAGGGTTATTAAGAATATGCCTTTGATCAAAATGGAACAAGATTTTCACAAAATATTCAAATGGTGGCACTACGACTCAAGCACAGGCGAAGTAGTAATTTGTGTCCAACCAGATGAAGACTCTTGGAAAACCACAGAAGAATTATTTGAATCCATCATTGCGCACAAGTGAATGTATGGTTTATTGCTTGGTATTCGAGTACTAGACCCGATGTGGCTAGTAAACTGCTATCTGAAAGATATTGAATGTCTATTCTATAGTAAGATCAGTTACGAAGAGAGAGATAAAGAGCAGGCGCTGCAATTCCAGAAGATTGTTAATGTTTGTTTTGCTAATGATATACATTCATGAAAAACATGGAACACTTCTTGGAGAAAGCTTGAAGAAAAGGAGCAGCGGAAGAAGGAGAAGAACGTAGAAAGGATTGCCGAGGATCAAGGATTGCATCGCTACAAAGTTTTCGTTTTGGCAACACTTACAATCGGCCTCCTCTACAGATCAAACACCGATATCATCTGAGGAGTGTCGTAGGCCACGAAAACATTTCTTTGGACGCTAAAGGTCAAATGTTTTTGAAGAATTTTGAAGAAATTTATGAAGACTATCCAAGACTGCGGCAACATCCAAGGGGGAGTTTGTTGGTGCACAATGTCTATTGCCTGCGTCTAGGATATGTCGGTGGTGTATATAGGGCTTAGATTTGTCAAATATTTATGTATATTAAATGGCTCGTACGAGTGAGCTATAGTGGCTCATACGAGTGACACCTTGTCACCCCTACGAGGCACCACTCGCACGAGCTAACAACCTCACTCCTTGTGCGAGCCATGTTGCCTATATATAGTGTAGCTTGAGTGTTGTGTCTATTGTTGTTGATGTGTGACTGAGGCGAAGCCCTGTCCGTTTGTTTACTCGTCTGTAACTTTCCATGTTTATTAATATACTAAGTAACGCCATTTAAGCAACACACTTGTTCGTTCGTTTGTCAAACTCTCTAGCAATAAATTATGCCTCTGTTAGTTGAGTCAAGTCAGTCCGGTGCTCACGGAGGAGAGCCAATCCCCTCTCAAACCTAGGTATATAAGGAACATTATGTCATAATTAGGGTTAAGATTTTAGAGAGAACTTTGGTAGCCTCCACCATTCTAGAGAAAGAGACCGAGAGGTGGTAATAAAATCATATGCAAGTTTGAAAGTGATTCGCGTGTTATTTCCGTTCATCTCGTGTCTCTTATTTTTGGTTTTTTTCTTGAATATTATCAAGTTTGGATTCCGCCCATCCTTGGTGATTGTTTGATATCGTTGTTAGATCCGGATTATTCGGGACTTACAATTGTATCCGGATTATTGTAAGTCCTGAATAATCCAGATCCAACAACGATATCAAACAATCACCAAGGATGGGAGGAATCCAAACTTGATAATATTCAAGAAAGAACTGAAAATAAGAGAATGAGATGAACGAGAATAACACGCGAATCACTTTCAAACTTGCATACGATACTATTACCATGAATAGCAAAACCGTCTAATACAAGTTCTTCACACCTCTCGGTCTCTCTCTCTCTAGAATGCTGGAGCTACCAAAGTTCTCTCTAAAAGCTTAATCCTAATTATGACATTATCTTCCTTATATACCTAGGGTTTGCCGATGCCCTTCATGGCTTCCCTTGGGCTTTCCTGGCCCACATGGCTTACGCATGCCTAAAATGACCTATAAAGATCTATTTCCTAACATAAACTAACACAGATAATCCTAGTTTACAAACATAGACTGTTGCGTATACTTGATGTGTCAGTCTCACACTTCTATAACCTAACAATCTCTGCCAGACTGATGCATCAAATTGTCTTCATAGCATGAATTAAGCAACGTTCTTCAACGGAGTCTATGGTTGTCACTATGCTATAAGTGTTGTGGAAGTCAGTCTCACACTTCTAGGACCTCACACTTCAATGAACTCTCAACACCGGGTCTGTTTCTTCTTCTTGTGGTTAGCTTCATATCAGGATCTTGATCAGCTTTGCTTGAAACATCTTTGTCAAAAAGAATGCAAGAGGAGGAATCTCAGCAGCTCTTTTCTTCTTCAATCTTTCCCTTTCAAGCAAGTAGGTTCACAGGTACTTCTTTAAATGTACTTTCACTGTCAGACGATGACTGGTATCTGGTTCTTCTGATTCAGGTACACTTTGCTGTTGTGATGCTTCATGCTTTTTTGGCAACTAACAGCATCTCAATTTTCAGCAACCCCTATTTCTTAATCTAAATCAAGATCTGCAAAATTCTCAGAAATTTATAAGCAAACTTTCTTATGCAACAGGGAGAGTACCGTATGAACACTTGGTAATCCAAGTACTTGTACTCGGATCAAAATTCATATTTCGTTCATCTTTTGATGATTAGTCATATATTCAAGAACGGTTAATAATTTTTAAAAAAGCAAAAAAAGCACTATATTTTATTTGTTTATTTTATTTTATTATTTTTTTGGATTTTTGATTTAGTAAAAACATGACACTATATTTGGATTTTTTGAAATTTCTATTTTTTAATTTTTGAATATAAGAATATAAACAGAAATGCAAATAAACGAAGAAACTAACTCAGTAGTTACAACTATACAATTGCAATGGGATCAAAATCGTTTTCAGGCGGACCAAGGAACACTTTTCAATGCGAACTTATTCAGACTGGCCTAAGTGATTGCCAATATGTTTGTCCAGTTAAACTTTAACGCTCAAATTTCATTTTTCAACTTCGTTGATATGCTTAAGGTAGTATTATATTATAATACCCGTGCATCCCATACCATGACATACCCCAGCGATCAAGGTAAGCATAAAGATTCATCGTAGCTGGTGAGTATACCGAGATCATCCTTTATCCTTTACAACGTCAGACTATTGATGAACAGGTCAGTACATTCGTACAGCAGAGTGACCAAGAATATCTAACGAGGGTTAGGCAAATACCTTATATGGTATGTTTGACTTTTCAAGCACATGGAATTTTCTCATGATGATATTTTCTTTCTTTTAAGGTTTTGGCCCTTCTATTTTGGCTCTTGTAAAGGATATCCTGATTGTGCCTAGGTCTGCATATATCCAGATGCAATAGAAGGGCAGCCCTGATATACCAGATGACTCATCAGCATAAAGACCCGAAACTTCAGACGTTGGCTATCTATCAACGCAGGATTTAAGACCATGAAATCATACGCCGACGGTATATTACCCACAAGATACATAGTTCATTATGTTTATATCACTTAGTATCTTTTAATCACTTTGAGTGTTAAGCCTACCAACATATCACATTAGATCCTAGTCTTTTCGGCTACGACACCTTACATGTGTCAGTCACGCCCTTTATCACGAATATTCATTTCATTTCCCATTTGATGCAAAAAGTCCTTTTGGATTTTTCTTGTTTTCAAATGTTTTTGATTTTTCTCATTTTCTCCCCCTAATTTGGGCATCACACTTTATGTACAAAGTTCTAAACCAAAGAAAAGGAAAATATTTTTAATGTTTTTGCTTAACCGTTTTGTCATTAGATTAAAGACTAATCAATTTCAAAATTAAAGCACAAAATTTAAATTTGTATCTTTTCCTGATCTTTTATTACCCCATCTCCTCCAAAGGAAACATCGCACTCGTAAAAAAATTAAACTTTTTGCAAAAGTGAGATGTTAATCGATATGTCCCTAGAACAATCGCTATCAACATTCCAGAGATTGTCAACAAATCCTTCTTGGTTGTTCCTGAAAAGTAAGGAGATTAGTAAGACAGTGGGACACAGACCATCGTGGTCCTGGGTTTCCCTGAAGCATAAAAAAAGAAACTTCCTTTAAACATAAGTCCCCTTTTGTTTCAAGGATTAGTGATGTTTTCTGCCTTTTATTTTGCTTTCCAAATCTGTTTAGACGTTTCTAATTTCTTAGATGCCTTCGGAAAAGCAGTTGGTTTTTTAACCTTGTTGTTTTTTAAGACTTTTGTAGGTTTCAATGCTTGTACCTTTTTAGCTTTAGCAGCATTCCAATCCCCATCAAATGGTTTAACCTTTGGATTCACATTTTTCATTGCCTTAGGTGATGACACCTTCATTGGATTGGAATGTGTTGGTGCATATTTCTACAACAGCTTAGATTTGGTCTTTGGATATTTTGTAATTAGTAAAACGATAAACAGTTCAGCGGGCTAAGTTTTATTATAGTTAGTTATAGTGATTGGGCTAAACCAAACCACATTATAGGGAGTGGTAGGCGAATTGGGCCTAGACCAATTTGCAGCCCATTCGGCTAAACCCTAGCCCAAATGCAAACCTGTCTCTATATAAAGAGAGTTTTGCATTCGGGTTAGGGTTGCTCAATTAGTCACTTCATAGAGAGGTGTGAGAAATCTACTGAGAGTGTTTGAGAGATTTCTTGTGAGTCTTGAATTGATTGTAAACCTTCGTGTCAGATAATCAATAGAAGAAAGATTGAAAGTGATTGTTCGTGTTCTGGATATTGCTCGTATTTCTGTGATAATATGATCTTGAGGATTCCGCACTCTAGATTGGATAGACGATTCTATGAAGATCCATATGGATTAGGGGACCTACAATTGGTATTAGAGCATTCGACTCTTGTTTTGCTTGGTTTAGAATCGTAAAGTAGGAAAAGTTGAAGTTTTGGACATTTTTACTGCTGGTTCGAAGTCTGACGGCTGTTCTAGGGTTTCTGTTGCTGTTTCGGATAAACACCAAGGATTTTGGATAGAAGACTTGCATCTCGGATCAAAGAAACTTTGCATTTTGGATCAGAACAGTGCATCACGGATCATTGGTGTTGATCTCGGATCATCTCGGATTGCATCTTGGATCAAACACAAAGTATTTCGGATAAATTGGGAAGCATCTCGGATAATGTAGGAAGCATCTCGGATCATAACAGTGTATCTCGGATCCTTGGTATTAATTTCGGAACTAGGGCTATCTCAGCCGTGAAAGCCTGTGTGGGGTTTTGTCATCACCTTCCAGATGAAACTCCAATCATAAGAACATTCTCTAGCAATAGAGACCAAGCCTTTGATCCAGTGTTAGTTGATGCATTCCTGTTACTTAAACCATGATGAGCAGAATCTTGAAAAGATGAGTTAAAACGAATTCAGTCTAGGTCTTTGACATTCTCTAGCAAAGTGTCTGTAATTTGACAATTATAGCACCTCATGTTAGACTTTCAAAACCTACATATTTTCTAATGAACTTTCTTTCCGTCCTATTCATAAACCTCTTCACTCTTCTAGAGATCATGGCCATCTGCCATTGTAAATCCATCTCCTCTAGGTCAGATCATAATCTTCATCAAAAGTAGCAGGATCAGATATTCTTCCCTGAATGTAGTTCTCACATGAAGCAAAGAGTGAAGCATGCAATGCCAGATGTTCTTCTGTGGCCTTGATACTCAAAGGCATAGACCTTGTACTGTTGTTGTTAATGCTAGCTTGTTGTCTCTTTGCCCCTGAGGATCCTCTTGAAGCAGCTACAAAACATACATCACCTTCAGCATTTGTCACAACCTTCTCATTTTCACATGAGAGATACGCAGTTGCTGAATCACTTGAAGCATTTTGGAAGATGAAGATGGAATCCCTTTATAAATTCCCAGATTTTGAAGCTGACCATATCAAGATTCTTTCTTCTTCATGTTGAGCTCATAAGCTCTCCAGTTTCCCAACAACCTCCTTCAAGTCTTTATCTTCATAGTCAGCTTCACCCTTTATCATTTACCTCAACATCTGCGTATCCCTCTATGTCATACTGTCCATTTCTGACATTAGAGTATAATTATGACATAGAGGGATACACAGATGTTGAGATAAATGATAAAGGGTGAAGCTGACTATGAAGATAAAGACTTGGAAGAGGTTGTTGGGAAACTAAGAGCTTATGAGCTCAACATGAAGAAGAAGGAATCTGGATATGATCAGGTTCAAGATCCCATCTTCATCTTCCAACAATGCTTCAAGTGATTCAGCAACTGCGTTTCTCTCATGTGAAAATGAGAAGGTTGTGACAAATGATGATGGTGATGTATGTTTTGTAGCTGTTTCAGGAGGATCATCAGGGGCAAATACACAACAAGCTAGGAATAATAACAACAGTACAAGGTCTATGCCTCTAAGTATCAAGGCCACAGAAGAACATCTGGCATTCCTTGCTTCATTCGTTGCTTCCTATGAGAACTACATTAAGGGAAGAATATCTGATCCTGCTACTTCTGATGAAGATTATGATCAAGATTGACCCTGATGACCTAGAGGAGATGATTTAAATGGCAGATAGCCATAATCTCTAGAAGAGTGAAGAGGTTCATGAATAGGACAGGAAGAAAGTTCATTTGAAAAAATATAGGTTTTGACAAGTCTAAAGTGAGGTGCTACAATTGTCAAAATTACAGACACTTTGCTAGAGAATGTCAAAGACCTAAGACTGAATCTTGTTTTAACGCATCTTTCAAGATTCTCCTTGTTATGGTTCAAGCAACAGGATTGCATCAACTAACACTGAATCAAAGGCCTTGATCTCTACTACTAGAGAAGGTTCTTATGATTGGAGTGTTCATCTGGAAGGTGTTAACAATGCCACAAAGGCTTTCATGGCTGAGATAGCCCCAGTTGATGATGTAGAAGTAAAGGCTGATGCTGAGGTCGAACAAGAGACTATAGCTGAAAAAGTTGATGATGATCAGACGACTGAAAACATGAAATCTGATGTAGAACAGAATGCTATAGATAAGAAGATGGCAACAGATTTTGCTGCTTCCATGGCTGATCTAAGCAAATCAACATGGGAGGTACATTCTAACTCTAGTAGTTCTTTTTGCTTAAAATGTCGTTAACTACAAAGCGAGTTGACAGGTTAACAAAACAAAACTAAAGTCTAGTAAATGAGCTCTCAAGCGTAAAAGAATAAAACTTTTTCATAAAAAGAAATGAGTCATTATATTTGAAGAAAATTAAGGATTATGAAGAAGAAACCAATACTTTAATCTGTAAACTAAATGAAAAACTTCAAATTATTGACTTAGCTCATGATACGATGAGTGACAAAACAAAAGAGATTTCTGAAAAATGCAAAGAGTTGTCAGAAGCAGAACTGAAAATTTGTGAACTTGAAAACAAATTGAATAAATTCAGAGATTCATCTTTTGTTATAACACACATGATGAATGTCTTGAAGAAAAGTAATGACAAGATAAGTGTGGGCTTCAAGGGTTTAAATGAAGTTCCACCACCTCTTGGTCATGACTATTCTTTCTTGCTAGACGAAGAAGAGCTAACAGACTTTGTGTCAACTACACCTAGTAGTTCCACATCAGGGAATGTTGATGTGTCTAAACATGCCAAGAAGGATAATAACTGGGAAGCGGTTTTTGAAAACAAAGAATACACACCCTAAGAATAAAAATATTTTTTTGTTAAAAAAGTTGATTTTGTAAAAGGGAGGGATTGTACAGTTTACTAAAAATAAAAACACAGAAAAATCAGAAATTGAGCAAACAAATAAGATCCTTCAAGGGCATCATCATCCCTGATGAATGTAACTAGAGACTTCAATTAAGAAGTCTTCGGCTAGAAGACTGTGCTTCAAATGTCACAACAAGGGACATGTAGCTAGCTGATGTCCTAACAAAAAGATTAAAGCACAACTGACTGAGAGAAAGAGAGAAATATGACTAGAAAAAATTGGTGATGGTGAGCAGAAGGTTTCTAACTCACCAAAGATATCTGCTACCAAGCGACAAAGTGTTGTTGTTGGTGTAGATAAGGCTAAAAAAGGAACTCACCAATTTCCTCGTTTTCAAAGAAATCAACGAAGATTTCAGCCTGAATCGAGATCAGGCAGATATGAAAGAGCTAGAAGTAGTTCACCAAAAATGAATAACTTTAATGGTCAATCAAGTAATTTCAGAAGTCAAGGTCAATATCAAACTCGATATCAGAATGCTGGTAGTCAAAATTTTACTAACAATAGCTTTAGAAATTATCACAATCGAAATTCATGGAATCAAAACCAAAATTTCCAAAGGTCACAAAGTCCAAACATGTTAAGGAAACCTTAGGACCAGAGACAGAATGGAAATCAAAACTCATTTCAATCATCAGATCTGAGATCCAAGACTCCAGTTAGGAGTAATGGATACTGGATGTTTTTATCGGTGGTTGATGAATCTGGAAGACCCAAGACCATTAAGGCTTGTGTCCCCTAATCTAACTTATTTTTGATGGGTTGTGCAGGAGCTGCTAAGGAGGATTATCAAGTTGTGGTATGTTGATAGTGGCTGCTCCTGGAACACGACGAGGGATACGAGATTGTTGACTGAGTTTGAAAATATAGATGGAGGTTATGTGAATTTTGCAGGTGCGAAAGGAGGTCACATTACAGGTCGAGGAAAGTGACCAACGGGTAGATCACATTGGACAAAGTGAACTATGTCGAGCAGCTGAAGCACAATTTGATGAGCGTGTCATAAGTCTACGATAAGGGTCACTCAGTCCATTTTAATAAGTCTGAAGCTTTGGTGTTGAAACCGGTTTGGTGATACCAGATGATTGGATAGTGATGAGAGCACCAAGGAGAAATGACATTTATGTCATGGACATGGGTGCTAAGGACTCTTCCAATGTGTTGGCATGTTTATTGTCAAAAGCATCTGAGGCTGAGTAAATGTTGTGGCACAGACGCGTGGCCCACATCCTCTACCAAAAAATGTATTATATTATTAAAAACGGTTTAGTGAAGGGGTGCCAGTGCAGAGGTTTCTTGTGGAAGATAAATGTCTTCCAAGTTAAAAGGGAAAATAACATAATAAACCTCACAATTCCAAAACATAAATTCCATAAGAAACGGTTTAGTGAAGGGGTGCCAGTGTAGAGGTTCCATGTGGATCTTTTTGGTCCCGATGAACGTAAGGAGCATAGGTGGAAAATACTATTTTTAGTTGTAACAGATGAGTACTCATGGTATTCATGGGTTTTCTTTTAAGGTACAAAAGATGAGACAGCGGAGATGTTGATAGATGTTTTTACAAAATTGGAAAAGGTCCATGGTACACGGATCAAGAGGATAAGGAGTGATGATGGCACGGAGTTCAAGAATCAGATTCTGGATCTCTATTATCTTCATAAGAATGAACATCAATATTATGCTCCTTATACACCTCAACAGAATGGAGTCATTGAGACGAAAAATAGGACGTTGACTGAAGCCTCTAGGACTATGCTTTCTGATTCAAAGCTTCCAGTTCTTTTATGGGGAGAAGCTCTGAACATAGCTTGTTATGTCCTGAACAAAGTTTTGACGGTTAAACAGGTTAACAATGTCACAAACTATTGTTTAACCAAAAACCAAACTTGAAAGGCTTTGAGCCATTTGGATTACCCTGCACCATCGTGCGAAATAAAGATAAGCAAAAATTCGGCGAGGAAGCTGACTAGGGATACTTTCTAGGTTATATGCCTGGAACACCGAATAAAAGGGTTTTTAATCTAAAAACTGGTAAAATTGAGGTGGTGTTTAACATGGAAATCATTAGTTATTCACCTCAACAATCAACGAGTGGTCCTCCTATATTATATGATTATGACAGTGTTTTTAAATTATTTAATATTCCTGATTTTTCTGATGCAGATAAGTCTCAAGTGATCAGTGAAGAGAAGAGGGTGACTTCATGCCTAGATCGAGTATATCAATGACAGATGTTCTAGAAACTTCCTCCAGTGCAATTCCATAGGATTCAAGTGATAGTGAGTCTGAACCTATTCATGGGGAGGATTTTACTAATCCATTTGCTAATAAGAACGTTTAGGGGGAGATTGGATCTAATCTAGGAGATAATTTAGTTATTGACACCATTCCTACTACACGCACAAACATAGATCATCCAGTTGAGAACATCATAGGTGATGCTGTTGCAGGTGTTTAGATAAGAAAATGTGTGTTCGAAGGTTCCTGTTTATTTACTTCGATTCAGAAGACTGGGATGATACATGAGTGTTTGTATAGCTGCTTTATTGTCCAAGAGGAGCCGAAGAATGTTCACTTGGCACTAAAAAGATAATTGTTGGGTTGAAGCTATGCAAGAGGAACTAGCTCAGTTTAACAAGTTGAAAGTTTGGGAGCTAGTTGACTTGCCTGAAGAAGAGAAGGAAATAGGCACCAAATGGGTGTTTAAGTACAAGAAAGAGGACCGAGGGATCGTGACAAGGAATAAGGCTCAGATAGTGGTGAAAGGGTTCAATCAGCAAGAGGGGATTGATTATAATGAAGTGTTTACACCAGTAGCCAGGTTGGAAGCAATTCGTTTATTCCTAGCTTTTCTTTTTCAAGGGCTTCAAAGTTTACCAGCTTGACGTGAAGAGTGCGTTTCTTTACGGGAAAGTCCAAGAAGTGGTGTATGTCTCACAACTAGATGGGTTTACTTATCTAGATTATCCAGATCAAGTCTATCGACTTGATAAGGCATGGTATGGATAGCATCAGTGTGACATCCCGGTTTTTCAGGTACTTTAAACGCGCTACCTTATTATTATTCATCCCTATGCTAATTTAATTCGGATAATTAAATTACGCGCTCCCAATAACTACGCTAACTTTAGTATTTAGGGAATACACGATGTTTTAGAGTTTTAACGGGTTGTATCTGAATTGCGTGCTACGTGTTATTAGATGTCTGTGAATAATTTCGAGTCGTATTATGTGTAGTTATTTATCAGATTATAATGATCGGTTAGTAAATTCTACTTATAAGCCGAACCGAACCAAGCCTGTGAAACGTTTCGACTTCGCGACCAAGCAAACCCAACCCGCCACCCACACCCCCCTTTGCGAACCCAACCCAACCCGCCACCCCACACTTGCGGCCTAAGGACAAGCCCAAACCGCCCCCCCCTGCCCCTTATGTATACGTATGTATGTATGGGGTGTTCAAAAAAATGGAAAAACCTAAAACTCTACCCCTTGTGGTGTGTGACGGCAGCAGCCCCCCCTCTCTCGGTCGCGCAAACAACCCTACACCCTCGGATCGATTCCAAGCTTGTCCCGGTTTGCTAATTTTCATCGTTTCAAGGTTAGGGTTTAATTGTATTACGATTCACACTAGGTTTTGTGTAGTCTTGATCATGATTATGTGCTTGTATGATATTATTATGAAAAAGTGTTGTGGTGTATGATTAGTTCGGATGAATATGCGAATCCTTGCGGTTGTGATGATATGTTTGAGTATAAAAATCGTAGGCTGCGTTTTATCTATAAAGATCATGATATATGCTTAGGGTTTGCATGAATACTGATATATTAGATGATAGTTGACAAGTTAACCTGCTGCTAATCGATACAACTAAGCGTCATGGCCATTTACACATGTTCTAATGCGATAAAGTCTAAAACAGTAAGCTGATTGACATTTACAGCCAACTTCAGTTGGCTGTAACCTGATCATTATTTATCGAAAAGTGGATTTTCTGAAGTCTAAAACGTGTACTTTGAAAAACACTTCAAATGGCGTTGGATTCATATTTTTCAGAGGTGGTTTGCTATTTTTAAATGGTCATTTAGTGCAGCAGCTGAAGTTGCATAAATTCTGCAGAATTTTCAGGTTGTTTATCGAGTAGGATCTCCTAGTCTGTATGGGGTTAGGTCAGGAAACCTATACAGTAACTGGAGACGGGAGTTTCTGAAAATCTCCCACTGGAATTTCGTTAATCGGATGAACGATGATTTTTAAATGATTTTTCTCGTGGACTGCAGTCAGAAAGCGACGAATCTGACTGCAGCCTCGTACATAAATGTTTATAAATAATTGGTGATTTAGGATTTGAAAATTTTACAAAAAATTATACAGTCTAATTGACACCTACTGTAGAAAAGTTGGAATTTTTGGAACGCTGGAACTATTTTATAAAAATTCTCGAAAACAGCCCAGTTATGAGTGTACAAGCTGAAACATGATAACTTGCGTTTGTGTGTATCTAAGTCTTGTATGAGTTGTCCAGTATTTATGACAAGTTGATTTGGTCGTTATTTTGTATGGTGATACTTTGCGTGCATGATTATGGTTTTGAATTGGTTATTACGTGTGTCGTACTGTGTGTTAGTTATGCGTAGGGTTTTGTGTCAGTGTGTTCACACACTAACTTTGAATCGGTTGACATGTTAGGACGCAATTAGCGGTTCCATCATTTGCTTCTTTTGTGTTTATCTAACCGAGCAATTTAAGGTGAGTTCACGACCCCTATTTGATCCGATTTTGAACAACAGGGGGAGAAACATGTATACGCTCTACAACTCTATCTTTTACGTTATGCGAAATTAACGCCGTTAACTATTCGGTAACTAAATTAATGTTAATGTATGTTATGGTCGCTAAGTAGCTTTATCACGGAAGTCCTCAACCAACTCTCAGATCGTTATTATTGGGTTAGATAGCGGGGAATTTATAGTAGTACTACTGGGCTCGACAAGCCCCACCCGAGCTAGTCGCGCTAGCCGACCGGGAATGGTCAACGGGTGATTAATTTGGCCTAACTTTCGCCATGGTCAGTGATAGACCTGGCAACACAGAGGCAACAACAGCCAGCTTCGATCGCGAACTCTTACGTGACGTAACTTTAGGCTCGCTACCTACATGTTAACATTGAACTTATTTACGAACAAACATTATTATTCCAGGTTAGGAATAATGGAACTACGTCGTTATCCCGGTTAGGGATAACGGGGGAAAACAATCTTTTAAACCGAACTTGTGAACTTATAAAAACTTGTGAACTCACTCTTCTTTAATGTTGACACTTGTTTCTTTGCATGTTTCTCAGGACACTAGGAGCGCTAGGTGCACTCACTTTGCATTTGATCAAGGCATTTTTATCGAGTCTTTATTAACGATTATTTTTGGGATTTTGGTTTTGGCGTTTATGTTGGCGCCCGTTACTTTATTCTAATGCTTCCGCTAAACTTTGAAACCTTGGAACTATGAAAATGACTATGCATGTTTACAATAAATGTTTTTGGAAAACGTTTAAATAAATCATATAAAGTCGTTCGACATTGCTAGTGTCTGAGATTCTGGTTTGATCACACGCCTCGCGGTAATACTTCGCAAGTGGAAATTGAGGGTGTGACAATCAGGCACCTAGGGCATGGTATGAGACACTGCCAGCACATTTGTTAAAGAATGGTTTTGAAAGAGGTCAGATTGACCGTACACTTTTCATTAAAATAAATAAGGAAGACTTCTGCTGGTACAGGTTTATGTAGATGATATTATTTTTGGGTCATTTGATGAGAACATGTGTCATGAATTCGAGGAGTTAATGAAGAGCAAGTTCGAAATGAGTGCGATGGGTGAACTGTCCTACTTTCTAGGTTTGCAAGTTGAATAGAAGAAGGATGGGATGTTTATACATCAGACAAAGTATGTGTAGGACAGTTTGTCTCGTTTCAAAATGGAGGATTACGCTACATTCAACACACCTATTTGAGAGAATCACAATCTTGGTCCAGATCATGAGAGTGTGGATGATGTTGATCCAACTCAGTATAGGAATATGGTTGGTTCTCTAATGTACTTGACAACTTCAAGACCAGGCATCATGTTCGGAGTGTGTCTTTGTGCCAGATATCAAGCGAATCCAAAAGAGTTACGTATGAAAGCGGTGAAGCGGATTCTTCGTTACTTGAAGGGGAAACCTAAACTTGGGTTATGGTATCTAGCTGCCAGTGATTTAAAGTTTGTTGCTTTCACAGATTCAGACTTTGAAGGATGCAAATCAAATAGAAAGTCTACCACAGGTGGTTATTAGTTCTTAGGAGGGAGGATCATGTCATGGCAATGCAAGAAGCAGTCTTGCGTGTCTACCTCTATGTGTGAAGCTGAATATATTGCTACGGGTAGCTGTTGCTCTCAGGTTCTCTGGATACAACAACAGATGCGCGATTACGGTTTGAATTTCACTCGTACTCCTATTATGATAGACAATAATGCCACTATTTCAATCACAAACAATTCCGTAAAACACAGTCGCACAAAACATATTGGCATTTGTCATCATTATATCCGGGATTGTATAGAAAATAAAACGATTGAACTATAGACTTGACACACTAGATAACCTAGCAGATCTTTACACAAAAGCATTTGACAAGGCTCGTTTTTGAACATTTAGTCGAACTCAATGGGATGAGGAATCCTAAATAACCAGTTTTCTTTAAGAATTTTGTAAATTAAATTTACTGTTTTTCAAAAAATCAAAACATAAAATGAAAAAAAATAGAAAATCAAAAATTAGTTTTCACTGTGTGGAAAAGAAGAAATGATAGTACATCAGCAAGTTAGACTGTCACACTAAAATTAAAATTAAAATTGCTTAAGTTTGATAGCAGCTTCATCATATGATATACCAGTAGGCAAAAAGCATGAAATAATCAACTTACCTTGGTGATATAAACATAACGAACTTTGTATGAGTGGGTAACATATCAGTGGCTTATGGTTTTATAACCTTAAATCTTTTGTTGATAGATTGCCAAAATCTAAGGTTTTAGGTCTTTATATGGTTATTTCATCCAGGGTATCAGGGTTTTCATTCTACTACATCCAGATATATGCTGACCTAGGCACAACCAGGATATCTTCAAAGAGCTAAAATGCCAAATCCCAGAAATTGAAGAAGCTCTCCTAGAGAGTCATTCAAATGTGCAAAATGCATAAATCGTACCAAAATTTAGTATTTGTGCTAACCCTCATTCGATATTGGTCTCTTTGCTGTACGAAAGTATTGACCCGATCACCAATTATTTAATGTTGTAAATCAAAAAGGATGAATTTTGATATACTCACCTATTACAAGGAATCTTTGTGCATACCTTGATCATGGGGGTATGTCCTAAAATGGGAGACACTAGTATGTCAGTATAAAATTACCTTAAGATATCACTACGAAATGTTACTTGAAAGGTTCACGTATTTTGTTTTAGTGGATAAACAATACTGGTAATCATCTTGAACTGCTTTTCATGAATATTACATATAGAATTAGTGTGAAAACAGTTTGATATTGCTGATATGATCTTCTTCCCGGTAATTCTCACAAAAAACAGAGTGTTTATTATTTCGTTATTTATTTGCATTCAGAAAATATAAAAATAAAAAAAGATTTTCTTTTTCTTGTGAATTCTTAGCGTACAGAATATGGTTGTTCATGGAGGAGTTGTTACGATAGGGGAGACGGTGTTAGGAGATGAGTTCAATATTTTAAAATCTTGCAGGTTCAGTGTGTATGAGTTGAAAATTTCTTAATCTGTGATACAGTTTTACCATCTCCTGAATACTAATAATTTATTGACTTGTGTTGAAAAATTCTTATGGTTTCTCGAGATGTTTGTTTTATAGTGTATAGATTGTAGCAGTGTTTTGCTAAGAATTTTAGTGAAGAGGAGTTTGCTTGGATGCATGGTAGAACCTCCTTTCTACATTGTAGACAAAGTTGAAGAGTTTTGAATATTGTTATGCAAGTGCTAAACTGGAGTTTACTCAAACACTAACATCTAAAGATTTTATGACTGGATGCATCAGCTTAGGGGGAGTCTGTTGCTGACAGAAGCTATCCAAAGACAAAAGACGGTGAAGATTGCAAGATGACTGAAGACAAAGTTGTTTTATGAAGCTACTGTCAAGGGGGAGTTTGTTGGTGTATATATGTGACAACAGCTTAGATTTGGTCTTTGGATATTTTGTAATTGTTAAAACGATAAATAGTTAGCAGGTTTAGTTTTGTAATAGCTAGTTATGGTGATTGGGCTAAACCAGACCCACATTATAGGGAGTGGTAGGCGAATTGGGCCTAGACCAATTTGCAACCCATGTGATTAAACCCCAGCCCAGTTGCAAACCTGACTGTATATAAAGAGAGTTTTGCATTAGGGTTAAGGTTGCTCAGCTAGTCACTTCAGAGAGAGTGTGTGAGACCCTAGCCCAGACACTCCAGCTGAATCATTAGAAGTGTCAACAACACCAGATGGTCCCCAAGTGTCTGACGTATAATCACTGGGTTTGTCGTACACCATATGCTGTGATCTGTCAATTTCTTTGTCGGTTTCAGGCATTTCTTTTGAGTTACGTCTAGGTGGAGCTGAGCTATGTCTTTCTTTTGTGCTTCAACCTTTTCAGTGAGTAACTTGTTACTTTCTCGAAGGCCGATGCATTGAGCCATTGCATTATTGTAATCATTAGCCATTTTGGAATTAAGTGCCTTGAGTTGAGCAACCCTATTCTTGCAAGGTTAAGTGCACAAAAGGTAGTTGACTATGTCAATGAGCGATCTTGGTTTATCATGTTGAGTTTGGGCTTGAGGTAGAGTTTGGGGTGCTGGGCTGCTGATTGTTGCTTTTTGGGCTTGAGGTTTCTATTCAGCCACTTCTTCAGGACGATGGTTTGAGTGTAAATGTTCCCACAACCAAGATACATAGAGTTTGTGTCAAAACCCAAAAAGGAATTCATCTTATTCCTTGCTTCCTCTTTTTGCCTCCCACGTTCAAGCAAGCGCATCACATATTCCATGACATGATCAACATTATAATCTCCAATAAACTCATTCAGCTTTTCCTTCACTTGATCCCGCAAGTTCGGGTTTTGATTTTTTGCCTGGGGTGCAGTGCTGTTAACGGATGCTTTGATCAGTGGGCTAAAGACAATGTTCAGATTTGCGTTAGGTTTTGGATTACATACTGGGCTGAAAACTATGTTTGAGTACTGAGCTTGGGCTGTAAACATCTTTGGATAATCGAAATCGTACCGAAAAAAACGTTAAAAATATCCAAAAACTATTTTTACCAAAATAACCGTTAGACTCGTCTCAAAATTACGAATCCAATGATATATAATGTCAAAGACCCTTTTTGGAATTTTTGTGCCTTTTTTTGCAGACTGTTTTCAATGATAGTTTACGGATAATTTTCTATGCATGAAAACGTTTACTACCGAGTACGTCAGCTGGTTAAAATTCCACCTCAGCAATTTGGAAAAGTAACTCGAATTCGAATAGTACCTCAAACTCGGAACGGTACTTTATCCGAGATGGTATTCAAATTGGTAGATGATGATCCGAGATTCAACTGTAATGATCCGAGATGGTATCCGAGATGATTCGAGTCTGCAACAGATGATCCGAGATGGTATCCGTGATGATTTGAGCCTTCAACAGATGATCCGAGATGGTATCTGAGATGATTCGAGTTGAGTTCGAGATGCAAGAAGTCAATCCGAGATGGTCCGAAATGCAAGCTGATATGATCCGAAATGGTCCGAATTCTATCCAAAATGCATAAATATCATCTGAAATTCAGTAGTTCTTAACTGAAGTCAATCCGAAATCTATCAGAGATGCAAAGGATTATTCGAAATTCAGTTTGAAATGCAAGTAAAAGGTCAGAAACACGAGCAGAAACTTAAAGCAACACCGAAACAACAATTTTCTTGAATGTTGATATCAAATCCAAGCCTAAAAACAGGTTCTGATGGCTCTGATACCAATTGTAAGTCCCGAATAATCCGGATCCAACAACGATATCAAACAATCACCAAGGATGGGTGGAATCCAAACTTGATGATATTAAAAAAAAAATCGAAAATAAGAGAAACGAGATGAACGAGAATAACATGCAAATCACTTTCAAACTTGCATATGCTTCTATTACCACGAATAGCAAAACGTCTGATACAAGTTCTTCACACCTCTCGGTCTCTCTCTAGAATGGTGGAGGCTACCAAAGTTCTCTCTAACAGCTTAACCCTAATTATGACATAATGTTCCTTATATACCTAGGGTTTGCCCATGCCCCTCATGGGCTTCCCTTGGGCTTGCATGGTCCACATGGCCTATGGCATGCCCAATTAACATATATAGATCTAATTCCTAATATAAACTAACCCAGATAATCCAGTTTACAACCATAGACCGTTGCGTATATTTGATGTGTCAGTCTCACACTTCTGGGACCTAACAAATTGCAACATGTTCAATGGAGATCTTTAGTGCTTGAACATCGCCGATCATAGTAGCTTTCTCGTTGGACTGTGGAGCCTTAATAGAGTTTGCGGAAGCGTTGAAGTAAGATACACCGGCACTTTGAGAGCTTGAACCCCAGGAGACTGTCAGGGCAAAGAATGCCATGTTCTGGGCATAATAACAGAAGAGGATTGAGCAGATTTTTGTTGTGAGTATCCTGTTTGATTCATCTCTCTTTTGAGCATGGCCATTTTGAAAGCATTTAGAGTGGTGATCAATTCCGAAAGGGTAACTGGAGTCATACTGGTTAGGAAGGTTCTTTTGATCATCATGCACTGTAAGCTCCATTATTTTAAAAGAGTGCCCAATAGCTTATTGATTGAAGCATAGTTGGCAACATGATTACCAACTTTCTTCATTTTCATTAACACATTCAGAAAGCGTCTAATGTGATGTGACAAACTTTCACCTCGAACACTTCCAAACAAGTCATATTCTTTTTGAATCATATCTCTCTTGTTTTCCACCAGTTCTTCGTTGCCTTCGTAGTGATCCATAAGAGCCAACCATAGTTCATGAGCCGAAATGTGTATTCTTCAAACAAGTTGTTGTCATCCTTTGACAGAGTCATAGTTAGAATAGCGTGAGCCCGACGGTCACGTTGGATGAGTGTCCTATCTTCATCGGTGAAGGTTGAGGGATCTTCGTTGATAGTACGAATATCATCGCGAATAACCATAGGAACATGGGGTCCTACAGTGATGGACATCCATTGAGTATAGTCCGTATACTCAAAGAATGACTTGAATTTGTTTTTCCAGCTGCTGAAATCTTCAGATCCCTTCAATTTGGGAGGCCTAGTCGCAGTTCCAGTTTCAAGTTCGGCTTGAGCGATCGAATTCAGTTGATTAAGAGACATTTTGGTTTGATTCTAAGTTCTTGCTGATCAGAGTTCAAATACGCTGGTTTTAAAAGTAATATGTTCAAATACGCCGGTTGACAGCTAATTACGGGGAGCTTGGTAAAATATGTTGAGGTTCTTAAAATCCTGGAGCGGCGACAATAGCTAATCCTGCTGGTACAAACAAAATACACGTAAGTTTGGCTAAGTACGCCAATCACCGTGATAAAATCGTTGTGGATCTTTATCACTGACTTCGAAGTCGCATTCGATTAAAGACGCTGACACTATTTTGCTAAGAATCAACAAATCCGATGGTATATTGTCGGCGTATTTTTTAATTACGCTAAATTCAAAATTATCTACGATGTCTTCAAATTTAAATACGCCCAGCAGGATTTAAGTATGACCAAAAACCCTTTAATCACTCAAAAACGACTCAAAATCCATGTTTCTTTGTATCAAAATGACCCAAATGTTCACTAAAACACTGATTAACAACAACCCAATGATTAAACACGCTAGATCAAGCCATTTTAAGTCTAAAAATTTGAAAAACCTTGAAACTTTGAAAACTTTTGAAAAACCTTCAAAACTTGAAGAATCTTAACAAAAACTCAAACAATCAAGAGCACAAAGGCTCTGATACCAAATTGTGAGTCCCAAAACAGATTCGGATCACATGGGTTTGATTGTCATCACCCAAACAAATATAGGTTAGTTGCTTGAATGTGTAGAAGTTAAGAAAAACCAAAAGACGAAGCTGAAGATTCTTGTATGGATCAAACAAAAAGCGTTGTATATGGAATCCTAAAAGATATAATCACTAAAAGCACCTAGATGTTTGGATTTAGCACAGTCAGTAATCACAACACTAGAGAAATCACCAAACTTGTCTAAGAACCTTGGACTACGGTTTTCCATTACTAACATATATATACATATTGACTACCTAGCGTATTTAATAAATACGTTGGGTACATAATTACGCGGCCACAAGGACAAACCCTTGTAGTTACACTTTTAACCCCTGAACTTTCTAGAACTTAATAAACTATTATGAAACTATCCACAACCTACTAAAACCAAGTACTAACAATCTCAAAAGTTCCACAATAAATACAGGATCGGCTGATCCAAATAAACATACGACCTAACTTGAAATCTAGTCAATATGTGCAGAATTCATGATTAACTAGTGACAATATGATCGTTACTGTTTCAATGCTTAGTTTCATTAATATCAATCAATGTTTACAATTCTAAGACAAACTGGACAAGGCTTTGCCTTCACAGTTAACAAAAAAGCTAGCTAACCAAGACCACAATTCACCTATTTATAGACATGATACTTCGTGCGAGTTGGCCATGCCACTTTGTACGAAGTGAGCTTCATTTCGTACGAGGTGGGCAACACTTCATATGAAGTGGCCTATTACATACATGATACCACTTGTAGGATCGGCTCATCCAAATAAGCATAGGACCTAACATGAAATCTAGTCAATATGTGCGGAATTCATGATTAACTAGTGATAATATGACCGTTACAGTTTAAATGCTCAGTTTCATTAATATCGTTCAACGTTTACAATTATTAGACAAACTGGACAAGGATTTGCCTTCACAATTAACAAAAAAACTTGCTAACCAAGACCACAACTCGCATATTTATAGACATAAGACTTCGTGCGAGTTGGCCTTGCCACTTCATACGAGTTGAACACTTCGTACGAAGTGAGCTTCACTTTGTACGAGGTGGAAAATACGTCGTACGAAGTGGCCTATTACACACATGACCCTAAGATGTAGGCTATAGACATATGCTGTGACGCTTCGAAATTTGTAACTTTCCGTTTTTAGTAAGTTTGCTTTGCGTTTTGATAATTAGAAAGTCCAAACCTTGTAATCGTATTTCACTTTCGAATCAATGTACATCCAAGGCTTTGATTGAAATCAAATTGACCAATTATGCGATTTTAAAAAATTTATACATGCTTAGACTTATGAACATACATTTTGTTTGTCACACCTCAACCAATGGCGGAAACATCAGAGTTGGACGAACTAGATTGCTCGAGACATCATAACGCTATTTGCGACAATATTTAAATTAACATCCCATTTCATTTCATAGCTTCAAAATTGTCAAGGTTACACCGAATATTCAAATACAAGAAATAACAACAAAACAAGTTCAACAGTAAGATAACGATTAACTTAGTATTCTACGCGTGTTTCTATGCCATTCCTACGAAGTTCCATCATAACAACTTCATCAACCTGCTACATGTTAAAAAGTATAGTTCAATAACAAGCATTGGCGAGTACACAAGTTTAGTATCATAGCATAAGTATAAAATCCGTTTAAACAAATCCACATGAAACGCTAGCATACAAGATAAGTGTAAACAAGGCATGTGAATCTACAACTCAATACTCTAGTGTACCGCAAAATAAATTAAAACTTAACATTGACCACAAGAATACGGGCGGTGCGTTACTCCTATAGTGCTACACATGTTAAGGGAGCCTTGATCGAAGTTAATGACATTTAGATCACATAAGAATATACCAAGTAACAATTCAAGTAGCATAAGACTAAAGCATGTTTGATGTATTGTTTGTTTGTAATCATAGAATAAAAGTGCGATTTAGTGTAGTTTGGTAATTTAACATATTGCACCAAAATAGTGTAAAGCATAAAAAGGGTGTCGAGTGTACTCACGGTTTTGCAAAGTAATATCCGTGAGAGAGTTAGGTTGATTTAGGGAATGGAACACCAAGTTTATCCTACACAAAGCAACGTAGGTGTGTGAGTATTAGATTGACGGGGGAGTTCAATGAGTTTAGGAATTTAAAATAGGCAAGGAAGTATGTATAATCGAAAGTATTTATCAAGACATTAACGCTCGTTTTTTACACTAATAAGCCCCAAAGGGTGTTTGTGTTTTTATGAGTCATGCCCAATAGAATCGTAAGGATTGTTAGGTCTAAGATAAAATAACCTACTTTTAGGACAAATAACCATTTGGTCATGGTCAAAGGTTCGGTTATATTAAGTATTTTCATATAGTTATAATATTACTAATTTATCATATAGTTCACGTATTTCATAGATATCATGTAAGTCAGATAAGTCATGCATGGAGGTAGGAGGATAACCATCCTAAACCTCTTTCATAAGATTCACCATTAAACAAGATTTACACAAGGACAATCCGGATGGTCAAGAATTATGGAAATCATCAAGTAAGGGATGAATTCAATAGTTGAATGGCCAAGGCCTTCATATAATCACACTTACACCAACACAAGCTTGTAAGCTTGGATGGCTCAACACTTGTGTTTGAAACCCAAGTAAAAACCACAAGTTTAGAGACATGTTATGCCTCTTGATTGTATGACAGCCTGGGATTTCCTTGTACCATTCTAACAAACTGCACTTTTGTTCGATGTATTCTAAACCGCGTTTACTCAATTTTCGGGACGAAAATTCTTTCAACATGGGGATAATGTGACATCCCGGCTTTTCAGATATCTTAAACGCGCTACTTTATTGTTATTCATTCCTACGCCGATTTAATTCGGAGAATTGATTTCGCACTCGCAATAACTACGCTAACTTTAGTATTTAGGGAATACACAATGTTTGGAAATTCTAATGAGTTATATCTGAATTACGTGCTATGTGTTATTAGACGCTTGTAGATTATTGTATCACGCTTTGATTGCACAATTTATTAGTTATAAGCCTTGTGTTATCGAACTGTAAAAAAATAAAAATAAATAAATAGCTGAACCGAACCGAGCCGCGAAACGTGTCGACCTTGTGACCACACAAGCCCAACCCGCCACCCACACCCCCCCTTGCGAAGACAAGCCCAACCCGCCACCCCTCCCTTGCGGCCCAAGGACAAGCCCAAACC
This sequence comes from Scalesia atractyloides, assembly GCA_947069175.1. NCBI lineage: Eukaryota > Viridiplantae > Streptophyta > Magnoliopsida > Asterales > Asteraceae > Scalesia > Scalesia atractyloides. Next base: position 45,805,890 of record CAMTDV010000022.1, read on the forward strand.
GCCCCTTGCCCCTTATGTATGCGTACGTATGGATGCATGTTGCATTCTTGAAGTTTTGGCAAAACCCTAAAACCTACTCCCCTAGAGGTGTGCGACGGCAGCAGCCCCGCCTCCCTCTCGGTCGCACAAGCATCCCACATCCCTCGGATCGATTCCAAGCTTGTCCCGGTTCGCTAATTGTCATCGTTTCAAGGTTAGGGTTTAATTGTATTACGATTCACACTAGGTTTTGCGTAGTCTTGATCATGATTATGTGCTTGTATGATGTTATTATGAAAAAATGTTGTGGTGTATGATTAGTTCGGATGAATATGCGAATCCTTGTGGTTGTGATGATATGTTTGAGTATTAAAATCGTAGGCTTCGTTTTATCTATAAAGATCATGATATATACTTGGGGTTCGCATGAATACTGATATATTAGATGATATTTGACAAGTTAACCTGCTGTTAATCGATACAACTAAGCGTCATGGCCGTTTACACATGTTCTAATGCGATAAAGTCGAAAACAGTTAGCTGATTGACATTTACAGCCAATTTCAGGTGGCTGTAACCTGATCATTATTCATCGAAAAGTGGATTTTCTGAAGCCTAAAACGTGTATTTTTGAAAAAGTCTTCAAATGGCGCTAGATTCATATTTTTCTGAGGTTGTTTGCTATTTCTAAATGGTCATTTAGTGCAGCAGTTGAAGCTGCGTAAATTCTGCATAATTTGTAGGTTGTATCGTGTCAGATCTCATAGTCTGTATGGGGTTAGGTCACAAAATCTGTACCATAACTGGAGACAAGAGTTTCTGAAAATCTCCCACTAGAATTTTGTTAATTGGATAAACGATGATTTTTAAATGATTTTTCTCGTGGACTGCAGTCAGAAAGCAACGAATCTGACTGCAGCCTAGTATATAAATGTTTATAAATAATGGGTAAAGATTTAGGATTTGCAAATATAACACAAAATTCTACAGTCTAATTGACACCTCCTGTAAAACAATTGGAATTTTTGGAACGTTGGAACTATTTTATAAAAATTCTCAAAAACAGCCCAGTTATGAGTGTAAAAGCTGAAATATGATAACTTGTGTTTGTGTGTATCTAAGTGTTGTATGAGTTATCCCGTGTTTATGACAAGTTGATTTGGTCGTTATTTTGTATGGTGATACTTTTCATGCATGATTATGGTTTCGAATTGGTTATTACGTGTGCCGTACTGTGTGTTAGTTATACGTAGGGTTTTGTGTCAGTGTGTTCACACACTAACTTTGAATCGGTTGACATGTTAGGACGCGACTAGCGGTTTCATCATTTGCTTCTTTTGCGTTTATCTAACCGAGCAATTTAAGGTGAGTTCACGGCCCCTATTTTATCCGCTTTTGAGCAACAGGGGGAGAAACATGTATACGCTCTACAACTCAATCTTTTACGTTATACGAAATTAACACCGTTAACTATTCGGTAACTAAGTTAATGTTAATGTATGTTATGGTCACTAAGTAGCTTTATCACGGAAGTCCTCAACCAACTCTCGGATCGTAAGTATTAGGTTAGATAGCGGGGAAATTGTAGTAGTGCTACTGGGCCCGACAAGGCCCACCCGAGCTAGTCGCGCTAGCCGACTGGGAATGATCAACGGGTGATTAATTTGGCCTAACATTCGCCATGGTCAGTGATAGACCTGGCAACACAGAGGCAACAACAGTTAGCTTCAATCGCGAACTCTTACGTGACGTAACTTTAGGCTCGCTACCTACATGTTAACATTGAACTTTTTTACGAACCAACATTATTATTCCATGTTAGGAATAATGGAACTAAGTCGTTATTCCGTGTCAGGGATAACGTGGGAAACAATCTTTTAAACCGAACTTGTGAACTTATAAAAACCTGTGAACTCACTCTTCTTTAATGTTGACACTTGTTTCTTTGCATGTATCTCAGGACGCTAGGAGCGCTAGGTGCACTCACTTTGCATTTGATCAAGAAATTTTTATCGAGTCTTTATTAACGATTATTTTTGGGAATTTGGTTTTGGCGTTTATGTTGGCGTCCGTTACTTTATTCTACTGCTTCCGCTAAACTTTGAAACCTTGGAACTTTGAAAATGACTATGCATGTTTACAATAAATGTTTTTGGAAAACGTTTAAATAAATCATATAGAGTCGTTCGACATTGCTAGTGTTTGAGATTCTAGTTTGATCACACGCCTCGCGGTAATACTCCGCAAGTGGAAATTGAGGGTGTGACAGATTGGTATTAGACCCTCTAGCTATAGAGAACCAGGTTTGCATTTAAAGTAGACTTAAACTATAGCTGTTACACGACACTAGACTTAGTTGGCACCGAACTGTGATATCTTGTTATGTGTTATACTACAATTGTTCTATGTGATATATATATATATATATATATTGTGATATACGCAGCTCGTAACTAACTACACCAACCCAGCAGGCTATGTCATCATCATCATCCGACAGATCTCGACAATCAAGGGAGCCGGGGAAGGCACCCATGGTCGAACCCTCACCACCTCGTGGCGTGGAGACACGCTCAGCTGCCAGGAAAAGACTCGCTCTAGGAGGGGATTCGTCCTCCCGTCCAACCATCGCTGTACCGGTCAACTCTTCAGGAGTGGGGGACGATCTACTTAGAGCTGTGCTAAGGAAACAACAGGAACAGCTGGAGAGAATGCAAGAGACTATCGAAGCACATGGATGGCTGATACGTCAGCTGACTGGTAAAACTGAAGAGCTCGAGGAAGAGCAAGATGAGAATAGGAGAGTTTGAAGCATTTTATCTAAGGACCTTCGTGCCGAGCAGCTTAGGGCTGACTGGCTCGAAGACAGAGTTCTTGAGTCCAGTTGAAGGATTCACGAACTGGAGCAGAACCAAGAACCACCTATCCTAGTACCCGCACCGGCCCCTCCAGCGCCGGTAGAAGACGAATAAGAGGATCCAGAGGAAGACCCGGAGGAAGAAGAGCCGGAACAGGACCCGGCTGTTGAAGCTGAAAACACTGAAGAGGAAGACGGCAGTGATAGCGACTTGGGGGATGGAGACATAGATGACTAACTCGTCTCGCCAATCTCCGTTTGTTTCCTTTAGTTTGTTTGTTTCCACTTATGTTTGAACTTAGAAATTTTATAATTAAACTGATATGTTTGGTTGGTATTTTGTGATGCATTACAATTTATTTAATCGAATGTTCCTTCTGATTGTTAAATTTTTGGGTTGACATAAATTGTGTGATCATTGAAGTGTGGAATATGATAACTATATTGGATATATACTTATCGGTGTGTGTTTGTGTTGTCTTGCGAAGATCTGAAATGGCAACCGGTCGTACGGAAATCTCAACATGTCAGCTGAAGAATTGGTCGCTTTAATCCAACAACACGTGAATGCTGCTCTGGCAGGTGTTCCTAACCCACCAGCAGGTAACCATTATTAAATTTTAATGGGAAAATCTAATAGTTTGGCTAGTAGACCTTCGCGCTGACTACCTATCCTCTATCCTCAGGAGGGGGTCTTAACCCCTACAAGATGTTCTTGGATGTGAAACCGAGCAAGTTCACAGGAGCTGAAGGACCCATAGGACTGGTCCGTTGGGTCGAAAAATCTGAATTGGTTTTCGCAATGTGCAATTGCCTCGAAGCTAATAAGGTCAAGTATGCTGACTCGACGTTGGAAGATGGGCAATTAACCTGGTGGAACGCACAAGTCCAAACGCGTGGGCTTGCTGCGGCGAACGCAATGGCCAGGACCGAGTTGAAAGCTCTAATCAAGGAGGAATACTGTCTGCAGGATAGAGTTCAGCAATTGGAACACGCATTATGGAACCACAAGATGGTCGGGTCAGAAATTGAAGCATACACGACAAGACATCATGATCTGGTATTCCTTTGTCCCGATTTGGCTAACACCATCACTAAACGACTTGAGTTTTATCTTGGGGGTCTGGTCCCTGAGATCCAGGGCATGGTAATGTCTAGCAACCCTACGACGGAGCAACAAGCGATTAGGCTGGCACATAAACTCACCGATAAGGCAGTGGAGCAAAGAAGTTGCCACCTAGGGGTGCGACTGAAATTGTCCCTGACAACAAAAGGAAATTTGAAGACTCGCCTGCTCGGCAGTCTTTATCATCCCAGCCACAACAAGGAAACCAGAAGCGGTCCAACAACTTCAACAACAATCGGGGTCACAACAATCAGTCTGCCAACAACACCCAAAACTCGAACGGCTATGCGGGTCAAAAGCCGCAATGTAATCGTTGTAACCTCCATCATCACGGCCCTTGCACCGGAAATCGCTGCCAACGATGTGGCAAAGCAGGACACGCGGCAAAGGATTGTCGCGGGGAGATTATGTCACGACAGAATCAGAACCAGCACCAGGGTCAGCAGCAGGGTAATAACCGGGGATGCTATCAGTGGGATAGCACTGCCCATTTCAAGCGAGACTGCCCGCAACTTCGCAACAATAACAAAGGTGGGAATAACAACAACAACAATAACAACAATGGCAACAATGGAAATGGTGGCACAGGAGGTGCCAAAGGACGTGCATTCACGATAGGCCATGGAGAGGCCAGAAACGACTCGAATGTATTCACCGATAAGTTTCCACTTAGCGATCATTTTGCTACTGTAATTTTTGATACGGGTGCGGATAAGAGTTTTATATCTGAGTCTTTTAGAAAGAACCTAAATCTCACACCTAAACCCCTAGAGACCCCTTACGTCATAGAACTAGATGATGGTAAATCTGTAGATGTGACTCACCTAGTGACCGGTTGTCAACTTAAACTCGAGGGTCACACCTTTACCATTGATCTGATGACAACTACTCTGGGTAGTTTTGACGTGGTAGTCGTAATGGACTGGCTATCCGACATCCGAGCTGAAGTTCTCTGTATCTAGAAAGCTATCCGTATTCTGCTCTCTAACGACGAAGTCTTGATGGTGCAAGTTGAGAAGGCAGGCGTCGTCACGAACATCATCTCTTACATGCAAGCTCAGAAGTATCTTCTGAAGACGTACTCTTTTGCTTTGCTCGCACTGGTCACCGAGCTGTCTAAGGACGAGAATCGGATTGAAGATATCCCCATCGTCCTTGACTTTCCCGATGTGTTTCCAGAGGAGTTACCCGGTCTTCCACCACATCGATAAGTAGAGTTTGAAATCGAACTGGCGAGCCATGCGACTCCTATCGCCAAGGCCCCGTACCGTTTAGCTCCAGCAGAGCTGCAAGAGCTGTCTACCCAACTTCAGGAATTGTTGGAAAAAGGATTTATCCGACCCAGTACTTCGCCATGGGGAGCTCCGCTCCTTTTTGTCAAGAAGAAGGACGGGACCTTCCGCATGTGCATCGACTACAGGGAACTCAATAAGGTTACCGTCAAGAACCGGTACCCATTAACTCGCATCGATGACCTTTTCGACCAGCTTCAGGGGTCAAGCTACTACTCCAAGATTGACCTACGGTCCGGTATCACTAGCTACGCGTCAGGGAGGGGGATATCTCCAAGACAGCATTTCGCACTCGGTATGGCCATTACGAGTTCTTGGTCATGCCCTTCGGTCTCACCAATGCACCCGCGGTGTTCATGGACCTCATGAACCGCGTGTGTAAGCCGTATCTCGACAAGTTTGTCATCATGTTCATCGATGATATACTCATCTACTCTAAGGGTGAAGAAGAACATCTCCCACTAGAATTTTGTTAATTGGATGAACGATGATTTTTAAATGATTTTTCTCGTGGACTGCAGTCAGAAAGCAACGAATCTGACTGCAGCCTAGTATATAAATGTTTATAAATAATGGGTAAAGATTTAGGATTTGCAAATATAACACAAAATTCTACAGTCTAATTGACACCTCCTGTAAAACAATTGGAATTTTTGGAACGTTGGAACTATTTTATAAAAATTCTCAAAAACAGCCCAGTTATGAGTGTAAAAGCTGAAATATGATAACTTGTGTTTGTGTGTATCTAAGTGTTGTATGAGTTATCCTGTGTTTATGACAAGTTGATTTGGTCGTTATTTTGTATGGTGATACTTTTCATGCATGATTATGGTTTCGAATTGGTTATTACGTGTGCCGTACTGTGTGTTAGTTATACGTAGGGTTTTGTGTCATTGTGTTCACACACTAACTTTGAATCGGTTGACATGTTAGGACGCGACTAGCGGTTCCATCATTTGCTTCTTTTGCGTTTATCTAACCGAGCAATTTATGGTGAGTTCACGGCCCCTATTTTATCCGCTTTTGAGCAACAGTGGGAGAAACATGTATACGCTCTACAACTCAATCTTTTACGTTATACGAAATTAACACCGTTAACTATTCGGTAACTAAGTTAATGTTAATGTATGTTATGGTCACTAAGTAGCTTTATCACGGAAGTCCTCAACCAACTCTCGGATCATTAGTATTAGGTTAGATAGCGGGGAAATTATAGTAGTACTACTGGGCCCGACAAGGCCCACCCGAGCTAGTCGCGCTAGCCGACTGGGAATGGTCAACGGGTGATTAATTTGGCCTAACATTCGCCATGGTCAGTGATAGACCAGACAACACAGAGGCAACAACAGTTAGCTTCAATCGCGAACTCTTACGTGACGTAACTTTAGGCTCGCTACCTACATGTTAACATTGAACTTTTTTACGAACCAACATTATTATTCCATGTTAGGAATAATGGAACTATGTCGTTATTCCGTGTCAGGGATAACGTGGGAAACAATCTTTTAAACCGAACTTGTGAACTTATAAAAACCTGTGAACTCACTCTTCTTTAATGTTGACACTTGTTTCTTTGCATGTATCTCAGGACGCTAGGAGCGCTAGGTGCACTCACTTTGCATTTGATCAAGAAATTTTTATCGAGTCTTTATTAACGATTATTTTTGGGAATTTGGTTTTGGTGTTTATGTTGGCGTCCGTTACTTTATTCTACTGCTTCCGCTAAACTTTGAAACCTTGGAACTTTGAAAATGACTATGCATGTTTACAATAAATGTTTTTGGAAAACGTTTAAATAAATCATATAGAGTCGTTCGACATTGCTAGTGTCTGAGATTCTAGTTTGATCACACGCCTCGCGGTAATACTCCGCAAGTGGAAATTGAGGGTGTGACAGATTGGTATTAGACCCTCTAGCTATAGAGAACCAGGTTTGCATTTAAAGTAGACTTAAACTATAGCTGTTACACGACACTAGACTTAGTTGGCACCAAACTGTGATATCTTGTTATGTGTTATACTACAATTGTTCTATGTGATATATATATATATATATATATTGTGATATACGCAGCTCGTAACTAACTACACCAACCCAGCAGGCTATGTCATCATCATCATCCGACAGATCTCGACAATCAAGGGAGCCGGGGAAGGCACCCATGGTCGAACCCTCACCACCTCGTGGCGTGGAGACACGCTCAGCTGCCAGGAAAAGACTCGCTCTAGGAGGGGATTCGTCCTCCCGTCCAACCATCGCTGTACCTGTCAACTCTTCAGGAGTGGGGGACGGTCTACTTAGAGCTGTGCTAAGGAAACAACAGGAACAGCTGGAGAGAATGCAAGAGACTATCGAAGCACATGGATGGCTGATACGTCAGCTGACTGGTAAAACTGAAGAGCTCGAGGAAGAGCAAGATGAGAATAGGAGAGTTTGAAGCATTTTATCTAAGGACCTTCGTGCCGAGCAGCTGAGGGCTGACTGGCTCGAAGACAGAGTTCTTGAGTCCAGTTGAAGGATTCACGAACTGGAGCAGAACCAAGAACCACCTATCCTAGTACCCGCACCGGCCCCTCCAGCGCCGGTAGAAGACGAATAGGAGGATCCAGAGGAAGACCCGGAGAAGGATCCGGAGGAAGAAGAGCCGGAACAGGACCCGGCTGTTGAAGCTGAAAACACTGAAGAGGAAGACGGCAGTGATAGCGACTTGGGGGATGGAGACATAGATGACTAACTCGTCTCGCCAATCTCCGTTTGTTTCCTTTAGTTTGTTTGTTTCCACTTATGTTTGAACTTAGAAATTTTATAATTAAACTGATATGTTTGGTTGGTATTTTGTGATGCATTACAATTTATTTAATCGAATGTTCCTTCTGATTGTTTAATTTGTTAGGTTGACATAAATTGTGTGATCATTGAAGTGTGGAATATGATAACTATATTGGATATATACTTATCGGTATGTGTTTGTGTTGTCTTGCGAAGATCTGAAATGGCAACCGGTCGTACGGAAATCTCAACATGTCAGCTGAAGAATTGGTCGCTTTAATCCAACAACACGTGAATGCTGCTCTGGCAGGTGTTCCTAACCCACCAGTAGGTAACCATTATTAAATTTTCATGGGAAAATCTAATAGTTTGGCTAGTAGACCTTCGCGCTGACTACCTATCCTCTATCCTCAGGAGGGGGTCTTAACCCCTACAAGATGTTCTTGGATGTGAAACCGAGCAAGTTCACAGGAGCTGAAGGACCCATAGGACTGGTCCGTTGGGTCGAAAAATCTGAATTGGTTTTTGCAATGCGCAATTGCCTCGAAGCTAATAAGGTCAAGTATGCTGCCTCGACGTTGGAAGATGGGCAATTAACCTGGTGGAACGCACAAGTCCAAACGCGTGGGCTTGCTACGGCGAACGCAATGACCTGGACCGAGTTCAAAGCCCTAATCAAGGAGGAATACTGTCTGCAGGACAGAGTTCAGCAATTGGAACAAGCATTATGGAACCACAAGATGGTCGGGTCAGAAATTGAAGCATACACGACAAGACATCATGATCTGGTATTCCTTTGTCCCGATTTGGCTAACACCATCGCTAAACGACTTGAGTTTTATCTTGGGGGTCTGGTCCCTGAGATCCATGGCATGGTAATGTCTAGCAACCCTACGACGGAGCAACAAGCGATTAGGCTGGCACATAAACTCACCGATAAGGCGGTGGAGCAAAGGAAGTTGCCACCTAGGGGTGCGACTGAAATTGTCCCTGACAACAAAAGGAAATTTGAAGACTCACCTGCTCGGCAGTCTTTATCATCCCAGCCACAACAAGGAAACCAGAAGTGGTCCGACAACTTCAACAACAATCGGGGTCACAACAATCAGTCTGCCAACAACACCCAAAACTCAAGCGGCTATGCTGGTCAAAAGCCGCAATGTAATCGTTGTAACCTCCATCATCACGGCCCTGGCGCCGGAAATCGCTGCCAACGACGTGGCAAAGCCGGACACGCGGCAAAGGATTGTCGCGGGGAGATTATGTCACGACAGAATCAGAACTAGCACCAGGGTCAGCAGCAGGGTAATAACCGGGGATGCTATCAGTGGGGTAGCACTGCCCATTTCAAGCGAGACTGCCCGCAACTTCGCAACAACAACAATGGTGGGAATAACAACAACAACAATAACAACAATGGCAACAATGGAAATGGTGGCACAGGAGGTGCCAAAGGACGTGCATTCACGATAGGCCGTGGAGAGGCCAGAAACGACTCGAATGTATTCACCGATAAGTTTCCACTTAGCGATCATTTTGCTACTGTAATTTTTGATACGGGTGCGGATAAGAGTTTTATATCTGAGTCTTTTAGAAAGAACCTAAATCTCACACCTAAACCCCTAGAGACCCCTTACGTCATAGAACTAGATGATGGTAAATCTGTAGATGTGACTCACCTAGTGACCGGATGTCAACTTAAACTCGAGGGTCACACCTTTACCATTGATCTGATGACAACTACTCTGGGTAGTTTTGACGTGGTAGTCGGAATGGACTGGCTATCCGACATCCGAGCTGAAGTTCTCTGTATCGAGAAAGCTATCCGTATTCTGCTCTCTAACGATGAAGTCTTGATGGTGCAAGTTGAGAAGGCAGGCGTCGTCATGAACATCATCCCTTACATGCAAGCTCAGAAGTATCTTCTGAAGAAGAACTCTTTTGCTTTGCTCACACTGGTCACCGAGCAGTCTAAGGACGAGAAGCGGATTGAAGATATCCCCATCGTCCTTGACTTTCCCGATGTGTTTCCAGAGGAGTTACCCGGTCTTCCACCACATCGACAAGTAGAGTTTGAAATCGAACTGGCGAGCCATGCGACTCCTATCGCCAAGGCCCCGTACCGTTTAGCTCCAGCAGAGCTGCAAGAGCTGTCTACCCAACTTCAGGAATTGTTGGAAAAAGGATTTATCCGACCCAGTACTTCGCCATGGGGAGCTCCGGTCCTTTTTGTCAAGAATAAGGACGGGACCTTCCGCATGTACATCGACTACAGGGAACTCAATAAGGTTACCGTCAAGAACCGGTACCCCTTAACTCGCATCGATGACCTTTTCGACCAGCTTCAGGGGTCAAGCTACTACTCCAAGATTGACCTATGGTCCGGTTATCACTAGCTACGCATTATGGAGGAGGATATCTCCAAGACGGCATTTCGCACTCGGTATGGCCATTACGAGTTCTTGGTCATGCCCTTCGGTCTCACCAATGCACCCGCGGTGTTCATGGACCTCATGAACCGCGTGTGTAAGCCGTATCTCAACAAGTTTGTCATCGTGTTCATCGATGATATACTCATCTACTCTAAGGGTGAAGAAGAACATGCTGAGCATCTGCGGTTATTGCTGGAACTACTTCAACAGGAGAAACTATATGCCAAGTTTTCGAAGTGTGATTTCTGGATTCGAGAAGTTCAGTTCCTTGGGCATATCGTGAATGAAAAGGGTATACACGTTGATCCCGCCAAGATCGATGCTATCAAGAACTGGGAAGCACCCAGGACACCGACAGAGATCCGCCAATTTTTGGGTTTGGCTGGTTACTACAGACGTTACATCGAGGGATTTTCCAAGATTGCACAACCGCTTACCACTCTCACACAGAAGGGCACCAAGTATGCTTGGGATGACAAACAGGAAGCAGCATTTCAATTACTGAAGCAGAAGCTTTGCAGTGCGCCCATTTTGTCCTTGCTAGAGGGGACGGATGATTGTGTGGTATATTGTGACGCTTCCATTTAGGGATTGGGATGTGTGCTCAAGCAACGTGATAAGGTCATCACGTATGCATCCCGACAGTTGAAGGTCCAAGAGAAGAACTACACGACACATGACTTGGAATTGGGAGCAGTTGTGTTTGCACTTAAGATTTGGAGACACTATCTATATGGAACAAAGTGCACAATCTACACGGATCACAAGAGCCTCCAACATATTTTAGACCAGAAGGAGTTGAACATGCGACAGCGTCACTAGGTCGAACTCCTGAACGATTATGAATGTGCCATCCAATATCACCCGGGTAAATCTAACGTGGTAGCTGATGCCCTCAGTCGGAAGGAGCACTTAAAACCTCGTCGGGTACGAGCACTACAGTTCATAATTCATTCTGGGTTACCCGAATAGATACGCGACGCGCAGCTAGAAGCAGTTAAGGAAGAGAACATCAAGGCCGATGTGGGAAAGATGGGACGAGATTGGAAAGTGAAACCCAATGGTACCCGGTATTTCATGAATCGTATATGGGTACCTCTCTACGGAAACCTTAGGAAGCTAGTTATGGACGAAGCTCACAAATCCCGATACTCTGTCCATCCTGGTTCGGATAAGATGTATCAAGACCTTAAAACCGTGTACTACTGGCCCAACACGAAAGCGGATATAGCCACCTATGTGAGCAGGTGTTTGACTTGTGAGAAAGTCAAGGTGGAATACCAGAAGCCATCAGGGCTACTTCAACAACCTGAGATCCCAGTGTGGAAATGGGATCAGATCTCAATGGACTTTATCACTAAACTCCCGCGAACTCCGGGTGGTTGCGATACCATCTAGGTGATCGTGGATCATTTAACTAAGTCTGCACACTTCCTAGCGACCAAAGAAACAGATAAGATGGATAAGTTGACTCGCATCTACATTAAGGAAGTAGTTTCTCGGCACGGGGTGCCAACGTCCATCATTTCAGACAGAGATGCTCGTTTCACGTCCAACTTTTGGCGGTCACTTCAGAAAGCGTTGGGTACACGCTTAGATATGAGCACAGCTTACCACCCTCAAATGGATGGTCAGAGTGAAAGGACCATTCAGACCTTGGAGGGCATGCTTAGGGCATGCGTGGTAGACTTCGGGAACGGTTGGGAAATCCATCTGCCTTTAGTGGAATTCTCGTATAACAACAGTTACCATACGAGTATTCAGGCAGCACCGTTTGAAGCATTGTACGGTCGCAAATGTAGATCACCGGTCTGTTGGGCAGAAGTCAGTGACAGTCAACTCACAGGTCCTAAGTTGATACTTGAGGCTACTGAAAAGATTGTGCAAATCAGAAACCGCATGGCAGCGGAACGAGATCGACAGAAAAGTTACGCTGATCAACAACGCAAACCGCTCGAATTTCAAGTAGGTGACCGCGTCCTACTGAAAGTGTCACCCTGGAAGGGTGTAGTTTGTTTTGGGAAACGAGGTTAACTAAATCCGCGGTACGTAGACCCATTTGTGATTTCGAACGTATCGGGCCCGTAGCCTATCAGTTAGACCTTCCTGCCGAACTCAGTGGAGTTCACAACGTTTTTCACGTGTCCAATCTGAAGAAGTGTCTATCAGATGAGACCCTAGTCATTCCATTAGATGAGATTCAAGTGGATGAGCAACTGCATTTTGTGGAACAACCTATCGAGATCATGGACCGTGAGATCAAGACTCGAAGGTACAGCAAGATACCGATCGTCAAGGTTCGTTGGAACTCTAAGCGTGGACCGGAGTTCACGTGGGAAAGAGAGGACCAAATCAAAAGCAAATATCCACACCTTTTTTCAGCTGAGCAGCAATCTGATGTTACCGCCAACTGAATTTCGGGACGAAATTCTTTCAACATGGGGATGATATGACAGCCTGGGATTTCCTTGTACCATTCTAACAAACTGAACTTTTGTGCGTTGCATTCTAAACCGCGTTTACTCAATTTTCGGGATGAAAATTCTTTCAACATGGGGATATTGTGACATCCCGGCTTTTCAGATATCTTAAACGCGCTACTTTATTGTTATTCATTCCTACGCCAATTTAATTCGGAGAATTGATTTTGCCCTCGCAATAACTACGCTAACTTTAGTATTTAGGGAATACAGAATGTTTGGAAATTCTAATGAGTTATATCTGAATTACGTGCTATGTGTTATTAGACGCTTGTAGATTATTGTATCACACTTTGATTTTGCGATTTATTAGTTATAAGTCTTATGTTATCGAATTGTAATAAAATAAAAATAGATAAATAGCTGAACCGAACCGAGCCGCGGAACGTGTCGACCTTGTGACCACACAAGCCCAACCCGCCACCCACACCCACCCCCTTGCGAACACAAGCCCTACCCGCCAGCCCTCCCTTGCTGCCCAAGGACAAACCCAAACCGCCCCTTGCCCCTTGTGTATGCGTACGTATGGATGCATGTTGCATTCTTGAACTTTCGGTAAAACCCTTAAACCTACTCCCCTAGAGGTGTGCGACGGCAGCAGCCCCCCCTCCCTCTCAGTCGCGCAAGCATCCCACATCCCTCGGATCGATTCCAAGCTTATCCCAGTTCGCTAATTGTCATCGTTTCAAGGTTAGGGTTTAGTTGTATTATGATTGACACTAGGTTTTGAGTTGATCAATCATGATTATGTGCTTGTATAATATTATTATGAAAAAGTGTTGTGGTGTATGATTAGTTCGGATGAATATGCGAATCCTTGCGGTTGTGATGATATGTTTGAGTATTAAAATCGTAGGCTGCGTTTTATCTATAAAGATCATGATATATACTTAGGGTTTGCATGAATACTGATTTATTAGATGATATTTGACAAGTTAACCTGCTCTTAATCGATACAACTAAGCGTCATGGCCGTTTACACATGTTCTAATGCGATAAAGTCGAAAACAGTAAGCTGATTGACATTTACAGCCAACTTTAGTTGGCTGTAACCTGATCATTATTTATCAAAAAGTGGATTTTCTGAAGCCGAAAACGTGTACTTTTGAAAAGCGCTTCAAATGGCGCCAGATTCATATTTTTCTGAGGTCGTTTGCTATTTCTAAATGGTCACTTAGTGCAGCAGCTGAAGCTGCGTAAATTCTGCAGAATTTCTAGGTTGTTTATCGAGTCGGATCTCATAGTCTGTATTGGGTTAGGTCATGAAATCTGTATAGTAACTGGACACGGGAGTTTTGAAAATCTCCCATGGGAATTTTGTTAATCGGATGAACGATGATTTTTAAATGATTTTTCTCGTGGACTGCAGTCAGAAAGCAACGAATTTGACTGTAGCCTAGTATATAAATGTTTCTAAATAATTGGTAAAGATTTAGGATTTGCAAATTTAACACAAATTTCTACAGTCTAATTGACAGCTCCAGTAAAACAATTGGAATTTTTGGAGCGTTGGAACTATTTTATAAAAATTCCCGAAAACAACTCAGTTATGAGTGTACTAGCTGAAACATGATAACTTGTGTTTGTGTGTATCTAAGTGTTGTATGAGTTATCCAGTGTTTATGACAAGTTGATTTGGTCGTTATTTTGTATGGTAATACTTTGCATGCATGATTATTGTTTCGAATTGGTTATTACGTGTACTGTACTGTGTGTTAGTTATGCGTAGGGTTTTGTGTCAATGTGTTCACACACTAACTTTGAATCGGTTGACATGTTAGGACGTGATTAGCGGTTCCATCATTTGCTTTTTTTGCGTTTATCTAACCGAGCAATTTAATGTGAGTTCACGGCCCCTATTTATCCGGTTTTGAACAACAGGGGGAGAAACATGTATACGCTCTACAACTCAATCTTTTACGTTATGCGAAATTAACATCGTTAACTATTCGGTAACTAAGTTAATGTTAATGTATGTTATGGTCACTAAGTAGCTTTATCACGGAAGTCCTCAACCAACTCTCGGATCGTTAGTATTAGGTTAGATAGCGGGCAAATTATAGTAGTATTATTGGGCCCGACAAACCCCACCCGAGCTAGTCGCGCTACCTGGAATGGTCAACGGGTAATTATTTTGGCCTAACATTCGCCATGGTCAGTGATAGACCTGGCAACAACAGTCAGCTTCGAATTGCGAACTCTTACGTGACGTAACTTTAGGCTCGCTACCTACATGTTAACATTGAACTTATTTACGAACCAACATTATTATTCCATGTTAGGAATAATGGAACTATCTCGTTATTCCGGGTTAGGGATAACGGGGGAAAACAATCTTTTAAACCGAACTTGTGAACTTATAAAAACCTGTGAACTCACTCTTCTTTAATGTTGACACATGTTTCTCAGGACGCTAGGAGCGCTAGGTGCACTCACTTTGCATTTGATCAAGGCATTTTATCGAGTCTTTATTAACGATTATTGTTGGGATTTTGGTTTTTGCGTTTATTTTGGCGCCTGTTACTTTATTCTAATGCTTCCGCTAAACTTTGAAACCTTGGAACTTTGAAAATGACTATGCATTTTTACAATAAATGTTTTTGGAAAACGTTTAAATAAATCATATAGAGTCGTTCGACATTGCTAGTGTCTGAGATTCTGGTTTGATCACACGCCTCGCGGTAATACTCCGCAAGTGGAAATTGAGGTGTTGACAGATTGTAGGTGAACAAGTCTAGCTTAACACACTAACCATAAGCTTGGTTAGTGGCATAATAGCTAAAGCAAGATAATTTATATGTTAAAAATGAAGTTGAAAAAGTTTAACTGCTTAACACATAAAGTTTGGAAAATATGGTAGATATTGGTTCATAAGTAAATTAAAATTTGTTATGTTAGAAAAAATGTTGAAAAGAAGAGATTAAATAGTTAAAGAAATTTGTAAAATGGTTATTCAATGGTTTTAAATGAAAAATATGGAAATATTAGCTAGGCAAATAATGGAGCGTAAAAATGGAATGAATTTAAGTTTAAAGTAGATTTACACAAACTCAAAATGGTGAATTTAACTTAGTTTTAAAGTTTGTATAAACCTTCTAGAGGTTATTCAAGTGTTTTAGAAGAAGAAAAAGAAGATTATGAAAAGGATTACTCAAAAAAACTAATATGTGTGTAAATATGTGAGTGTTTTAGAAGGTTTTGAATATTGAGCTGCAAAAGATGGGAAATGAGAAATGGTTTTTAAGTAAATTAGTTAATATGGTTTGCAATTGTGGGTGTTAAATAAAGCAAATATATGGTAGCCATTTGTTATTAATTTATAAATGTTTTAACTATTAACATAAGTAACAAGTATTTTTTTAACATAATGCGACAAGATTTTATGATAATGGAAGCTTGAATTCTTTAATAACATACTAATTGTCTTGCTTGGGTTTAGTATAAGATTTATAAACATTCATCAAACATTTACACATTGTTGTGAATTGATTTATGAAGAGGTAAAGTATCGTATGATCATAAGTTTAAACTTGAATAAAGTTTGTGAATTTCGTATAATTGATTAATCTTGATTACAACCAAAGCCTTAGAATATAATGAATTGAAAATAGAAATACGATTACAAGGTTTGGAGTTTCCAAAAATAGAAACACGAAGCAGACTTGCTAAAAACGGAAAGATACAAATGCGAAGCGTTATAGCCGCAACGAACAAATGTGGATGCTTAAACTTCATGTCGCTTTCATGTTCCCAAGTAAATTTAGTTCCACGTTTTCCTTCCCATCGAACCTTCACGATAGGAATTTGACTGTGCCTTAGTTGCGTAGTACCTCGATCCATGATTTCGACTGGTTTTTCCACGTAGTGCAAAGTCTCATTGATTTGAAGATCTTCAAGCGGAACTTGGAGTCCTTCTTCAGCAAGACATCTTTTTAAGTTTGAGACGTGGAAGGTAGGATGAACTTTGTTGAGCTCTTGTGGTAGTTCCAGTTGGTAGGCTACATTGCCAATCCTCTCGATAATCTTGAAAGGACCTACGTAGCAGGAGTGAGCTTTCCCTTTTTCCGAAACGAATCACACCCTTCCAAGGGGATACCTTGAGAAGTACAAAGTCACCAACGTTGAATTCCAAGGGCTTGCGTCTTTTATCTGCGTAGCTCTTTTGTCGGCTTCTAGCTTTCAGCAAGTTCTCCCGAATCTGCAAAATCTTGTCCGTCGTTTGTTGTATAAGTTCGGGACCGGTGATTTGAGCTTCCCCGATCTCGTGCCAACAAATAGGCGATCGGCACTTGCGTCCATACAATGCCTCGAAAGGTGCCATTTGAATACTTGCGTGGTCCAGTTATTATACGAGAATTCGACCAAAGGCAAGTGCATGTCCCAGTTGCCACCAAAATCAATTACGCAAGAACGAAGCATGTCCTATAGAGTTTGGATAGTACGCTCGGTTTGCCCATCAGACTGAGGATGGAAAGCAGTACTAATTTTGAGTTGAGTACCAAGGGCCTTTTGAAATGTTTGCCAAAGGCGAGAAGTGAAGCGACCATCGCGGTCGGAGATAATGTCAACGGGACACCTTGACGACAGATGATTTCATCCGTGTAGATACGAGCCAATTTCTCAACTCGGTAGTCTTCACGTATGGGAAGGAAATGAGCAGACTTGGTCAAACGGTTGATGATTACCCAAATACTATCGTGACCAGACGATGTACGAGGGAGCTTGGTTATGAAATCCATAGCAATACTCTCCCATTTCCAAACATGAATTTCTGGTTGTTCGAGTAAGCCAGAGGGTCTTTGATGCTCGGCCTTTACCTTGGAGCAAGTAAGGCACTTCAAAACGTAGCAGGCGTTATCTTTCTTATTCGAGGCCACCAACATGATGCTCGAAGGTTGTGATACATCTTATTGGCGCCAGGATGAATAGAATACCGAGATTTATGAGCTTCACTCATCAAGAGGTACGAAGATTATCACGGTTAGGAATCCAAATACAGTCGAGATAGCACATGATGCCATAAGTTTTGAAATGAATGAGATAACAAGTATTAAAACGCATAAAATTGAGATAGCATAAAAGATATGCTCAATAAAATAGTTGAGTGTTTTGGGTTGAGAAACCTTGACTATTCCAAAGTGAATCGAGATCCTTTCAAATTAGAGAAACGTGCTTTGGCCTATTGGTAAAGTGCTTTGGTCGAGAAGCGATTAACAGCACTTTACCCTTCAAGTTACTACACGTCTCTAACCGATCAGAAAATCGAAACTTTGGCGAGATTGAAAATCGAGGAATGGGACTAGTTGACAAGGTTAGGGTTTCACCCCTAACTTGGCAACATTGTACCCTAGGTGTGGTTGGTACTTACCAAACGAGGAGCGTATTCTGACTAGTTGGTAAGGGTCCATTAAAGTTTGAAATGGAATTCTCATCAAGATGTAGATTTCACTCCTAACTTGATGGTGTAATTTCGTGCAAAAACCAAATTCGTGGATTGAGAGTGATCACAAAGTACGGGTTTCACACCTATTTTGGTGAGACTCGTTTGTAGTTTGAGTGTCTTCAAGTCTTCAAGTGTGTAAGTGTCTTAGGAAAAACACATGCATATATTTAAGACAAAAGAAATAGGATGGAGAAAATAGGAAGAATTAACATTTTAATCAAAAAGCAAGAATGGTCAACTTGGTCACTTAAACTATAGACTAGGTCGAACATTGCAATTCTACCTAATTCCCTATAGTTATGGCTCTGATACCAATCTGTCACCCCAACCGATGGCGGAAACATCAGAGTGAGACGAACTAGATTGCTCGAGACATCATAACGCTATTTGCGACAATATTTAAATTAACATCCCATTTCATTTCATAGCATCAAAATTTTCAAGGTTACACCGAATATTCAAAATTTCACGAAATAACAACAAAACAAGTTCAACAGTAACATAACGATTAACTTAGTATTCTACGCGTGTTTCTATGCCATTCATACAAAGTTCCATCATAACAACTTCATCAACCTGCAACATGTTAAAAGTATAGTTCAATAAAAAGTATTGGCGAGTACACAAGTTTAATATCATAGCATAAGTATAAATAAGTTTAAACAAATCCACATGAAGAGCTAGCATACAAGATAAGTGTAAACAAGGCATGTGAATCTACAAGTCAATCCTCTAGTGTACCGCAAAATACATTAAAACTTAACATTGACCATAAGAATACGGGCGGTGCGTTACTCCTATAGCGCTATACATGTTAAGGGAGGCTTGACCGAAGTTAATGACATTTAGGATCACATAAGAATATACCGAGTAACAATTCAAGTAGCATAAGACTAAAGCATGTTTGATTGATTGTTTGTGTGTAATATAGAATAAAAGTGTGATTTAGTGTAGTTTGGTAATTTAACATATTGCACCCAAGTAGTGTAAAGCATAAAAAGGGTGTCGAGTGTACTCACGGTTTTGCAAAGTAATATCCGTGAGAGAGTTAGGTTGATTTAGGGAATGGAACACCAAGATTATCCTACACAAGGCAATGTAGGTGTGTGAGTATTAGATTGACGGGGGAGTTCAATGAGTTTAGGAATTAAAAATAGGCAAGGAAGTATGTATAATCGAAAGTATTTATCTAGACATTAACGCTCGTTTTTTAAACTATTAAGCCCCAAAGGGTGTTTGTGGTTTTATGTGTCATGTCCAATAGAATCATAATGATTGTTAGGTCTAAGATAAAATAACCTACTTTTAGGACAAATTACCATTTGGTCATGGTCAAAGTTTCGGTTATATTAAGTATTTACGTATAGTTATAATATTACTAATTTATCATATAGTTCATGTATTTCATAGATATCATGTAAGTCATATAAGTCATGGATGGAGGTAGGAGGATAACCATCCTAAACCTCTTTCATAAGAATCACCATTACACAAGATTAACACAAGGGCGATCCGGATGGTCAAGAATTATGGAAATCATCAAGTGAGGGGTGGATTGAATAGTTGAATGGCCAACGCCTTAATGTTATCACACCTACACCAACAGAAGCTTGTAAGCTTGGATGGCTCAACACTTGTGGGTTTGAAACCCTAGTAAAAACCAAAAGTTTAGAGACATGTTATGCCTCTTGATTGTATGTGAACAAGTCTAGCTTAACACACTAACCATAAGCTTGGTTAGTGCATAAGTAGCATAGATTTGTTATGTTAAAAATAAGTTCGAAAAACGTTTTTAAGTCATCTTCCAAAACAGAAAGGTTGGCCCCAAAAATGGTGTGATTCCACCTTTGTTTTCCATAGAAAACCTATGGTAACATCCCATAGGGCTTAGCAAACAATGTTGAGGAAGAAAACATGAAGAAAACTTTGAAAATATTAAAGTTTAAAAAGATAAAAATGGGCATAAAATTTATGGCACTTTGGACCTCAAAAATGGTGAGGTTTAACCTTAGTTTTCCCAAGAAACTTGTGAAAACCTTCCTAGAGGTTATTCAAGTGTTTTAGAAGAAGAAATAAGGAAGAATTAGTTGAAGAAGTGAGTTAGAACTCACAAAAAAACTCAAATATGGCTGCTGTGTTTTTTGAATATGTGAGGGACTTTGAGAGTGTTTTTGAAGTGTTTGGAGGCTTGTAAAAGTGGGAAATGGATGGGGAAATGTGGTTTATATAGGGAAGGTATTAGGGTTTCAATGAGTTGGGCTTTGGACAAGATTAGTGGGTGTTTAAACTTGAAACAAGCCCAACACTACAACATATGGCAGCCCTCTTTTTTTTGTCATTTAATTTTATAAATGGTTTTAATTGTTATTTAAATAATGTATTTTATATGTGTGACATGTGTGGGTCTTGTAATGGCCTAATGTTATGCACATTATTGTTTTAAAACCCAAAAAAACAACTAAGTAACAAGTATTTTTTTGAACATAATGCGACAAGATTTTATGATAATGGAAGCTTGAATTCTTTGAATAACATCACTAATTGTCTTGCTTGGGTTTAGTATAAGATTTATAAACATTCATCACACATTTACACATTGTTGTGAATTGATTTATGAAGAGGTAAAGTATCGTATGATCATAAGTTTAAACTTAATAAGATTTGCGAATTTCGTATAATTGATTAATCTTGATTACAACCAAAGCCTTAGAATATAATGAATTGAAAATAGAAATACGATTACAAGGTTTGGAGTTTCCAAAAATAGAAACACGAAGCAGACTTGCTAAAAACGGGAAAAGATACAAATGCGAAGCGTTATAGTCGCAACGAACAAATGTGGATGCTTAAACTTCATGTCGCTTTCATGTTCCCAAGTAAATTTAGTTCCACGTTTTCCTTCCCATCGAACCTTCACGATAGGAATTCGAATGCGCCTTAGTTGCGTAGTACCTCGATCCATGATTTCGACTGGTTTTTCCACGTAGTGCAAAGTCTCATTGATTTGAAGATCTTCAAGCGGAACTTGGAGTCCTTCTTCAGCAAGACATGTTTTTAAGTTTGAGACGTGGAAGGTAGGATGAACTTTGTTGAGCTCTTGTGGTAGTTCCAGTTGGTAGGCTACATTGCCAATCCTCTCGATAATCTTGAAGGGACCTACGTAGCGAGGAGTGAGCTTTCCCTTTTTCCCGGAAACGAACCACACCCTTCCAAGGGGATACCTTGAGAAGTACAAAGTCACCAACGTTGAATTCCAAGGACTTGCGTCTTTTATCTGCGTAGCTCTTTTGTCGGCTTCTAGCTTTCAGCAAGTTCTCCCGAATCTGCACAATGTTGTCCGTCTTTGTTGTATAGTTCGGGACCGGTGATTTGAGCTTCCCCGATCTCGTGCCAACAAATAGGCGATCGGCACTTGCGTCCATACAATGCCTCGAAAGGTGCCATTTGGAATACTCGCGTGGTAACTGTTATTGTATGAGAATTCGACCAAAGGCAAGTGCGTGTCCCAGTTGCCACCAAAATCAATTACGCAAGAACGAAGCATGTCCTCTAGAGTTTGGATAGTACGCTCGGTTTGCCCATCAGACTGAGGATGGAAAGCAGTACTAATTTTAGTTGAGTACCAAGGGCCTTTTGAAATGTTTGCCATAGGCGAGAAGTGAAGCGACCATCGCGGTCGGAGATAATGTCAACGGGGACACCTTGACGACAGATGATTTCATCAGTGTAGATACGAACCAATTTCTCAACTCGGTAGTCTTCACGTATGGGAAGGAAATGAGCAGACTTTGTCAAACGGTTGATGATTACCCAAATACTATCGTGACCAGACGATGTACGAGGGAACTTGGTTATGAAATCCATAGCAATACTCTCCCATTTCCAAACATGAATTTCTGGTTGTTCGAGTAAGCCAGAGGGTCTTTGATGCTCGGCCTTTACCTTGGAGCAAGTAAGGCACTTCAAAACGTAGCAAGCGATATCTTTCTTCATTCGAGGCCACCAACATGATGCTCGAAGGTCTTGATACATCTTATTGGTGCCAGGATGAATAGAATACCGAGATTTATGAGCTTCACTCATCAAGAGGTTACGAAGATTATCACGGTTAGGAATCCAAATACAGTCGAGATAGCACATGATGCCATAAGGTTTGAAATGAATGAGACAACAAGTATTAAAACACATAAAATTGAGATAGCATAAAAGATAGGCTCAATAAAATATTTGAGTGTTTTGGGTTGAGAAACGTTGACTATTCCAAAGTGAATCGAGATCCTTTCAAATTAGAGAAACGTGCTTTGGCCTATTGGTAAAGTGCTTTCGTCGAGAAGCGATTAACAGCACTTTACCCTTCAAGTTACTACACGTCTCTAACCGATCGAAAAATCGAAACTTTGGCGAGATTGAAAATCGAGGAATGGGACTAGTTGACAAGGTTCGGGTTTCACCCCTAACTTGGCAACATTGTACCCTAGGTGTGGTTGGCACTTACCAAACGAGGAGCGTATTCCGACTCGTTGGTAAGGGTCCATTAGAGTTTAAAATGGAATTCCCATCACGATGTGGATTTCACTCCTAACTTGATGGTGTAATTTCGTGCAAAAACCAAATTCGTGGATTGAGAGTGATCACAAAGTACGGGTTTCACCCCTATTTTGGTGAGACTCGTTTGTAGTTTGAGTGTCTTCAAGTCTTCAAGTGTGTAAGTATCTTAGGAAAAACACATGCATATATTTAAGACAAAAGAATTAGGAAGGAGCAAATAGGAAGAATTAACATTTTAATCAAGAAGCAAGAATGGTCAACTTGGTCACTTAAACTATAGACTAGGTCGAACATTGCAATTCTACCTAATTCCCTATAGTTATGGCTCTGATACCAATCTGTCACACCCCAACCGATGGCGGAAACATCAGAGTGAGACAAACTAGATTGCTCGAGACATCATAACGCTATTTGCGACAATAATTAAATTAACATCCCATTTCATTTCATAGCATCAAAATTTTCAAGGTTACACCGAATATTCAAATACAAGAAATAACAACAAAACAAGTTCAACAGTAACATAACGACTAACTTAGTATTCTACGCGTGTTTCTATGCCATTCATACAAAGTTCCATCATAACAACTTCATCAACCTGAAACATGTTAAAAGTATAGTTCAATAAAAATATTGGCTAGTACACAAGTTTAATATCATAGCATAAGTATAAATAAGTTTAAACAAATCCACATGAATAGCTAGCATACAAGATAAGTGTAAACAAGGCATGTGAATCAACAAGTCAATCCTCTAGTGTACCGCAAAATAGATTAAAACTTAACATTGACCATAAGAATACGGGCGGTGCGTTACTCCTATAGCGCTATACATGTTAAGGGAGGCTTGACCGAAGTTAATGACATTTAGATCACATAAGAATATACCGAGTAACAATTCAAGTAGCATAAGACTAAAGCATGTTTGATGGATTGTTTGTGTGTAATCATAGAATAAAAGTGTGATTTAGTGTAGTTTGGTAATTGAACATATTGCACCCAAGTAGTGTAAAGCATAAAAAGGGTGTCGAGTGAACTCACGGTTTTGCAAAGTAATATCCGTGAGAGAGTTAGGTTGATTTAGGGAATGGAACACCAAGATTATCCTACACAAGGCAACGTAGGTGTGTGAGTATTAGATTGACGGGGGAGTTCAATGAGTTTAGGAATTAAAAATAGGCAAGGAAAGTATGTATAATCTAAAGTATTTATCTAGACATTAACGCTCGTTTTTGACACTAATAAGCCCCAAAGGGTGTTTGTGGTTTTATGTGTCATGTCCAATAGAATCATAACGATTGTTAGGTCTAAGATAAAATAACCTACTTTTAGGACAAATAACCATTTGGTCATGGTCAAAGTTTCGGTTATATTAAGTATTTACATATAGTTATAATATTACTAATTTATCATATAGTTCATGTATTTCATAGATATCATGTAAGTCATATAAGTAATGCATGGAGGTAGGAGGATAACCATCCTAAACCTCTTTCATAAGAATCACCATTACACAAGATTAACACAAGGGCAATCCGGATGGTCAAGAATTATGGAAATCATCAAGTGAGGGGTGGATTGAATAGATGAATGGCCAAGGCCTTAATGTTATCACACCTACACCAACAGAAGCTTGTAAGCTTGGATGGCTCAACACTTGTGGGTTTGAAACCCTAGTAAAAACCACAAGTTTAGATACATGTTATGCCTCTTGATTGTATGTGAACAAGTCTAGCTTAACACACTAACCATAAGCTTGGTTAGTGGCATAAGTAGCATAGATTTGTTATGTTAAAAATAAGTTCGAAAAACGTTTTTAAGTCATCTTCCAAAACAGAAAGTTTGGCCCCAAAAATGGTGTTATTCCACCTTTGTTTTCCATAGACAACCTATGGTAACATCCCATAGGGCTTAGCAAACAATGTTGAGGAAGAAAACATGAAGAAAACTTTGAAAATATTAAAGTTTAAAAAGATAAAAATGGGCAAAAAATTTATGGCACTTTTGTGATATCCCGGTTTTTCAGATATCTTAAACGCACTACTTCACGGTTATTCATTCCTACGCTAAATTGATTCGGAGATTTAATTTACACGCTCGAAATAATTACGCTAACTTTGTGAACTTATCAAGTGAACTATGTGCTATGTGTATTAAACGTTTATAAGTTCGGTGAGTTATTATGTTATGTTTCGATTTCGTGATTTTTAGTTATAAAAATATATATATAGTAAATATATAGACGAATCAAACCGAGCCGCGAAACGAGTCGACCTCATTTCCTTGCGACTCAAGGGATTAACCAAAACTTGAGGTTCAAGTTATAGACCCAAACCGCCCCACCCAAGCCAATCTCGTTCCCGGTGCGTTAATCCTCATTGTTAAAGGTTAGGATTTTGTCATTGTTTTGCAAAGTCATATTAGGGTTATAACTCTTGATCATGCTTGTATGTAATGGTAGAATCATTATTATGAAAGTGTATGACGTTAGTTCGATAAATTATGCGAGTTTGCGATTATGATGATTAGTTGGAATCAAGAATCATTAGGCTGCATTCGGAGATTTAATTTACACGCCTGAAATAATTACGCTAACTTTGTGAACTTATCAAGTGAACTATGTGCTATGTGTATTAAACGTTTATAATTCGGTGAGTTATTATGTTATGTTTCGATTTCGTGATTTTTAGTTATAAAAATATATATATAATATATAGTAAATATATAGACGAATCGAACCGAGACACGAAACGAGTCGACCTCATTTCCTTGCGACTCAAGGGATTAACCAAAACTTGAGGTTCAAGTTATAGACTCAAACCGCCCCACCCAAGCCCTTTGGGCTATATGCATGAGTTATGTTTCAAAAAAAAAAAAACACAACACACACACAAACCCTAGCTCCAAAGACCGACGGCAGCCTTCTCCTCATTCCCTCTCTCGGTCGCGATCCACTTGATTACTCGAATCGATTTCCAATCTCGTTCCCGGTGCGTTAATCCTCATTGTTAAAGGTTAGGGTTTTGTCATTGTTTTGCAAAGTCATATTAGGGTTATAAACTCTTGATCATGCTTGTATGTAATGGTAGAATCATTATTATGAAAGTGTATGATGTTAGTTCGATAAATTATGCGAGTTTGCGATTATGATGATTAGTTGGAATCAAGAATCATTAGGCTGCGTTTTGTGATAAAAACCATATATTATGATTAGGGTTTGCATGAGTATGATGTACATGATGATATATGATTGATAAATCTGTTCTTGATCGTTTATATTTAACGTCTCGATTGTTTAAGCGTGTTATATTGCGATAAAATGTTGAAATCAGGATACTGAATGGTGTTTACAGCCAACTTCAACTGGCTGTAACTTGGTTATTATTTATCGAAAAAACGGATTTTCTGAAGACTAAAACGTATATTTTTGAAAAACGCTTCTAATGGCGCTGGATTCATATTTTTCTGAGGTAGTTTGATATTTTTAAGTGGCCAATTAAGTGCAGTAACTGAAGCTGTGAAAATTCTGAAAATTTGTTAGTTGTTTATCGAGTCGGATCTCATAATCTGTAGAGAGTCGAATCACGAAATTTGTACAGCCACTGGAGATAGAAATTTCCGGGAAACTCCCACTGGAATTTTGTTAATTGGATGAACGGTGATTTTTAAATAAATTCTCCAGTGGACTGCAGTCAGAAAGCGATGAATCTGACTGCAGCCTAGTATATTAATATTTATGAATAATTGGTAAAGTGTTAGGACTTGAAAAATTTACATAAAATTCTACAGTTTAGTTGACACCTTCTGTAAAAAATTGGAATTTTTGGAACGTTGGTACTATTTTATAAAAATCCTCGAAAACAGCCTAATTATGAGTATACAAGCTGAAACTTGATAACTTGCGAATGTGTGTACCAAAGTGTTGTATGAGTTGATTTGTGTTCATGATAGGTTGGTTTGATCACTATGTTGGTATGATGATACTTGCATGCATGATTGGGTTTTAGGATTTGTTATTGTGTGTACCGCATTGTGTGTTAGTTATGTGTAAGGTTTGTATTGGTGTGATTCACACACTAACTTTGAATCAATTGACTTTTAGGACGCAATTAACGGTCCCATCATTTGCTACTTCTGTGTTACACTAACCGAGCAACTAAAGGTGAGTTCACGGCCGCTAATTTTATCCGGTTGTAAACAACAGGGGAAGAAACATGTATACACTCTACAACTCTATATCTTTACGTTATACGAAATTAACGTTATTAAACTATTCGGTAACTAAGTTATTGTTAATGTACGTTATGGTCACTAAGCAGCTATATCACACAAGTCCTCGACAAACTCTCGGATCGTTAGTATTGGGTTAGATAGCGGGGAAATTATAAGTAGTACTACTGGGCCCGACAAGCCCCACCCGAGCTAGTCGTGCTAGCCGACCGGGTATGGTCAACGGGTGAATAATTTGGCCTAACTTCTCCATGGTCAGTGATAGGCCTGGCAACACGGAGGCACAACAGTCAGCTTCGATCGCGAACACTTACGTGACATAACTTTAGGCTCGCTACCTACATGTTAACATTGAACTTAATTACGAATCAACAATATTATTCCGGGTTAGGGATAATGGAACCAACAACTTTATTATTCCGGGTTAGGAATAATGGAACATCATTATTATTCCGGGTAAGGAATAATGGAACCATCAGTATTATTCCGGGTTGGGAATAATGGAACTAGATCGTTATCCCGGGTTAGGGATAACAGGAGGAAACAAACTTATAACCGAACTAATGAACTATAAAAACCTGTGAACTCACTCTTCTTTAATGTTGACACTTGTTTCTTTACGATGTTTCTCAGGACGCTAGGAGCTCTAGGTGCACTCACTTGCATTGATCAAGACATCTTTTTATCGAGTCTCATTTACGAATATTGTTTGGGTTTTTCTTTAGTTTTGGCGTTTGTGTTGGCACCCGTTCCTTTACTTTACTTTAATGCTTCCGCTCAACTTTAAAAACTAATGTTTCCGCAAACATTGAAACCAAACTAAGACAATCTAAAATTAACTATGAATGGTTAAACAAATGATTTTGGAAAACGTATAAATAAATCATATAGAGTCGTTCGACGTTACTAGTATCTCAGATTCTGGTTTGTTCACACGCCTCGCGGTAAAACTCTGCAAGTGGAAATTGAGGGTGTGACAGATTGGTATCAGAGCCTCTAGCTATAGAGAACCAGTTTTGCATTAAAGTAGACCTAAACTATAGCTGATTACACGACACTAGACTTAGTTTGGCACTGAACTATTATATCTTGTTATGTGTTATACCACAACTATGTTATGTAAAATATGAATGCATAATTGAAACGAATGCAACTCATAACTAACTACCCAACCCAACAGGCAATGTCATCATCATCATCATCCGACAAACTTTTGCAACCAAGGGCGCCGGGGAAGGCACCTATGGTGGAACCCTCACCACCTCATGGCGTGGAGACACGCTCAGCTGTGAGAAAAAGGCTCGCTCTAGGGGAGGAGTCGTCCTCACGCCCGACCATCGCGATGCCGGTCGAACCGGTTAACTCGTTAGAAGTAGGTAACGACCTACTTAGAGATATGATAAGAAAGCAACAAGAACAACTAGAGAGAATGCATGAAACCATCCTAGCACAGGGATGGATGATACGACAATTAACAGGTAAGACTGGATCGCTCGAGGAAGAGCAACATGAGAGTAAGATAGCTCGTAACACTTTAGCTAGAGATCTTCGTGCTGAGCAGCTAAGGGCTGACTGGCTCGAAGACAGAGTTCTTGAGTCTAGCTGGAGAATTAAAGAACTAGAACAGAATCAGGCACCTGTACCAGTACCCGCACCAGCACCGGCCCCTCTAGTGCCGGTAGAGGATCCAGAGGAAGACCCAGCTGTAGAAAGCTGGAAACCCGCGGAGGATGACGGCAACGATAGCGATTTGGGGGATGGAGACGTAGAAGACTGACACGTCTCACTTATTCCATTTGCTTTCCTTCGGTCTATTTATTTTCCTACTTATGTTTAAACTTGAGATTTTATAGTAAACTGATATGTTTGGTTAGCATTTTGTAAGACGTTGAAATTTTATTTAATCGAATATTTCTTTTGACTGTTTAATTTATTTGGGTTGACATAATTTGAGGATTTATTTAAGTATGGAGTAGGATAACTATATTGGATATATAGACTTATCGGTGTGTGTTTATGTTGTTTTGCGAAGATCTAAAATGGCAACTGGACGTCGCGGATGTCACACCCTCAATTTCTACTTGCGGAGTTTTACCGCGAGGCGTGTGAACAAACCAGAATCTAAAATACTAGTACGTCGAACGACTCTATATGATTTGATAATACGTTTTCCAAAATCACTTGTTGTAGATTTTATATTACCAATATTTAGCAGAAGCACCAGTTTTTAAGGTTTGAGCAGAAGCATAATTAAGTAGTGAAGCGGCGCCAACACAAACGCCAAAACAAATGAAAAATCCCCAAAACAATATTAGTAAATAAGGACTCGATAAAAGATGTCTTGTTCAATGCATGTGCGTGCACATAGAGCTCCTAGCGTCCTGAGAAACATGTAAAGAAACAAGTGTCAACATTAAAGATGAGTGAGTTCACAGGTTTTCATAAATTCGTTTGTTCGGTTATAGTTTGATTACTCCGTTATCCCAACCCGGGATAACGTATCAGTTCCATTATTCCAATCCCGGAATAATAAGTTGTTGCTTCCAATATTCCCATCCCGGAATATTAAGTTGTTATTTCCATTATCCCCAACCCGGGATAATAAGTTGATGTTTCCAATATTCCAAACCCGGAATATTAAGTTGATTCTTAATTAAGTTCAATGTTAATATATATAGGTAGCTAGCCTAAAGTCATGTCACGTAAGAGTTCGCGATCGAAGCTGACAGTTGTGCCTCCGTTTTGCCAGGCCTATCACATGACCATGGCGATGTTAGGCCAATATTCATCCGTTGACCATACCAGGTCGGCTAGCGGACTAGCTCGGATGGGGCTCGTCAGACCCAGTAGTACTACTTATAATTCCCCCGCTATTAAACCCAAATACTAACGATCCGAGGAGATTGTCGAGGACTTAAGTGATAAAGCTGCTTAGTGACCATAACATTACATTAACATTAACTTAGTTACCGTATAGTTATGTGACGTTAAATTCGTATAACGTAAAGAGATTGAGTTTGAGAGTGTATACATGTTTCTCCCCCTGTTGTTTAAAAACCGGATAAAGTTAGGGGCCATGAACTCACCTTTATTTGCTCGGTTAGTGTAGCAAAGATGTTATAAGAGATGGGAAACCGTAGTTGCGTCCTGACAAACCAATTACTTCCACGTCAGTGTGTGAACACACCAATACAAATTCTACACGTAATTTACTCACAAAGTGATACACACAAACAACATATCTAACACTCAAACATGCATGCAAGTATTCTCATGTGATCATAGTAATCAAACAACTTATCATGAACATATTCCAAATCCATGCCACCACTTTAATGCATAAAATCACAAGTTATCAATTTTCTACTTAACACTCATTATTCAGCTGTTTTCTAGAATTTTTATAAAATAGTTCTAACTTTCCAAAAATTCCCATATTTTTACAGTAGGTGACATTTATACCACAGAAATTTGTATAAATTTTTCCAAGTCCTAGATCTTTACCAATTAACCATAAATATTAATATGCTAGGCTGCAGTCAGATTTACCCCTTTCTGACTGCAGTCCACGGAGAATTTATTTAAAAATCACTGATTGTCCAATTAACAAAATTCCAGTTGGAGTTGCCCGGAAATTTCCATACCTAGTTGCTGTACAAAAATCATGACTCAACTCCCTACTGATTTTAAAATCTAGCTTGACAAACAACTAGCAAAATTTCAGGATTTTCACAGTTTTAGTTACTGAACTTATTTAGCCCTTTAAAAATATCAAACGACTTCAGAAAATTATGAATCCAGCGCCATTAAATTCCTTATTCAAATCTCTACATTCTAGACATCAGAAAATCCGTTTTTCGACAACTAACGACCAAGTTACAGCCAGATGAAGTCGGCTGTAACTATTATTCAGCAGACTGTTTTCTGCATATGTTTATCCTGAACTCGTATAACCCGTTCATGCGATTAACCTAGGCGATCTAGAACTGATTTCTAGTCATAGATTAATACTAATAACCTATCCATGCAAACCCTAGTTCTTACTTCTAGTTATTACAAACAAAACACAGCCTATATAATATTCAGCTTTCAAACTCATTCCAACTTTAAATCTAGTATCAATAATCCGAAACTATAAAATCATACAAATCTGAGAACAGCAACAATCAAGACATATATACTCGAATATGATCTAGCAACATATGATAAATTCCAGATTTTTAATGATAATGTACACGAACCGTGAGTACTATAAGAGATCGGTGTTCAAGGGTGCTCGCGGCCGAGAGATTGATGATGAAGGAGACTGTTTGTGATCGATGAACTGATCAACTGCTGATCTCGTGACTGAGGACTCAAGCTAAACTGTTTGTGATCGAGATGGAGTGTATCAAGACTGAACTGCCGATCAAGGGAACAAGTAAAGGGCTGTTGCGGTTGAAGAAGATGAAGACTTCGGCTGCTGCTTGCTGCGACCGAGAGGATGGTGAGAGTAAGGCAGCCGACGGCTGTTTGCTTGTTAGGGTTTGTGTTTTTGTCAATGCCCTGCATGGTTTGTATTTATAGGCGCAAAAATGATAAGGTTTACGGTTCGGATAAGCATTGTGGCCGATGATACTTGGATTGCTTTGGTTTGGGTTTGGGCTTGATCTTGTGGACGATCTTGTGGAGTGGTTGGAGTTTAAAGCTTAGGCTTGATATCGGTTTTGGTTGCACACGGGTTGGTTTGGTTTGGTTTGATCGGCCGAATAGTTTTAGGTTTGTTACGGGTTTGGGTTTGATCTTGGCCGAATTAGTTTTAGGTTTTGATCTCGCGGCCAAGACATGTTTGAGTCCTAACTTGATTAATTCCTAGAGTTACAATGAATCAAAGCTGGTTCGTGTCGCTGTTCGGTTCAGTTCATGTACATATCTACCACACTTCTTTATAACTAAAACAATCACACAACACACAACACGTATTCATTTAACTCGTGCACGTTTAATACTTATGCATATACATTATTCGACATGTGTCACGTGTAAGTTGTCCGAAAAACCCGGGATATCACATTATCCCCATGTTGAAAGAATTTTCGTCCCGAAAATTGAGTAAACGCGGTTTAGCATGTAGCGTACATGTTCAGAGTGCCACGCACAAAGAGTTAGTTCGTTTATGATGGTACGCAATGTTACAAGAAGTTCCCAAGTGTCATACACAAAGATTTCCAATGTGCCATGCACAAGAATTTAGTCAACAATAGTACACGAAAGTATGAGAAATTTCCAGGTTGTCACATCATCCCCATGTTGAAAGAATTTTCGTCCCGAAAATTTAGTTACTGGTATCGTTAGTTTGCTGCTCAGTTGCGAAGAGGTGTGGGTATTTGCTTTTCATTTGGTCCTCTCTTTCCCACGTGAACTCCGGTCCACGCTTAGAGTCCCAACGAACCTTACAATCGGAATTTTGCTGTGCCTTCGAGTCTTGATCTCACGATCCATGATCTCGATAGGCTGTTCTACAAAGTGCAGTTGCTCATCCACTTGGATCTCATCCAATGGAATAACTAAAGTTTCATCTGATAGACACTTCTTCAGATTTGACACGTGAAATACGTTGTGAACTCCACTGAGTTCGGCAGGAAGGTCTAATTGGTAAGCTACGGGTCCGATACGTTTCAAGATTACAAACGGGCCTACGTACGTGGGTTAAGTTTGCCCCGTTTTCCAAAGCGGATTACACCCTTCCAGGGTGACACCTTTAGTAGGACGCGGTCGCCTACTTGAAATTCGAGCGGTTTGCGTCGTTGATCAGCGTAGCTTTTCTGTCGATCTCGTGCCGCCGCCATGCGGTTTCTGATTTGTACAATCTTTTCAGTAGCTTCAAGTATTAACTCAGGGCCTGTGAGTTGACTGTCACCGACTTCTGCCCAGCAGACCGGTGATCTACATCTGCGACCGTATAATGCCTCGAACGGTGCTGCCGAAATACTCGTATGATAGCTGTTGTTATAAGAGAATTCTACTAGAGGTAGGTGGATTTCCCAATTATTTCGGAAGTCCACTACGCATGCCCTAAGCATGTCTTCCAAGGTTTGTATGGTCCTTTCACTTTGACCATCAGTCTGAGGGTGATAGGCTGTGCTCATATCCAGGCGGGTTCCCAACGCTTTCTGGGGTGACCGCCAGAAGTTTGACGTGAAGCGAGCATCTCTGTCTGAGATGATGGACGTTGGCACACCGTGCCAAGAAACTACTTCCTTAATGCAGATGCGAGTCAACTTCTCCATCTTATCTGTTTCTTTAATAGCTAGGAAGTGTGCGAACTTCGTTAAACGATCCACAATCACCCAGATAGTTTCGCAACCACCCAAGGTTCGCGGGAGATTAGTGATGAAATCCATTGAGATCTGATCCCATTTCCACACTGGGATCTCAGGTTGTTGGAGTAGCCCCGATGGCTTTTGGTACTCCACCTTGACTTTTGCACAAGTCAA
This sequence comes from Scalesia atractyloides, assembly GCA_947069175.1. Lineage (NCBI taxonomy): Eukaryota > Viridiplantae > Streptophyta > Magnoliopsida > Asterales > Asteraceae > Scalesia > Scalesia atractyloides. The sequence continues at coordinate 45,839,522 of CAMTDV010000022.1, forward strand.
ACATTTACTCACGTAGGTGGCTATATCGGCTTTCATGTTGGGCCACCAATACGCAGCTTTAAGGTCTTGATACATCTTATCCGAACCCGGATTGACAGATTATCGAGATTTGTGAGCTTCGTCCATGACTAGTTCTCTGAGGTTTCCGTAGAGAGGTACCCATATGCGATTCATGAAGTACCGGGCTCCATTGGGCTTTACTTCCCAATCGCGTTCCATTTTTCCCACTGATTCGACTTTGAGGTTTTCCTCCTTGACTGCTTCTAACTGGGCGTCGCGTATTTGATCAGGTAGCCCCGAATGAATAGTGAGTTGTAATGCTCGTACACGGCGAGGTTTCAAGTGTTCCTTCCTACTGAGGGCATCAGCTACCACGTTAGCTTTACCCGGGTGATACCGAATGGCACACTCATAATCGTTCAAGAGTTCGACCCAGCGACGCTGTCGCATGTTCAACTCCTTCTGATCAAAGATGTGTTGGAGGCTTTTGTGGTCAGTAAAGATTGTGCACTTTGTTCCATAGAGGTAGTGTCTCCAAATCTTAAGGGCAAACACTACTGCTCCGAATTCCAGGTCGTGCGTCGTGTAGTTTTCCTCGTGAACCTTCAGCTGTCGTGACGCATACGCGATGACCTTATCGCGTTGCATGAGTACGCATCCCAATCCCTGAATGGAAGCATCACAATACACTACGAAGTCATCTGTCCCTTCCGGCAAGGACAGAATGGGTGCACAGCAAAGTTTCTGCTTCAGCAATTGAAATGCTGCCTCTTGCTTGTCACCCCAAGTATACTTGATACCTTTCTGGGTGAGGGTAGTGAGCGGTTGTGCGATCTTTGAAAATCCCTCGATGAAGCGTCTGTAGTAACCAGCCAATCCCAAAAATTGGCGGATCTCCGTCGGTGTCTTAGGTGCTTCCCAGTTTTTGATGGCTTCAATCTTAGCAGGGTCTACGTGGATACCCTTTTCATTCACGATATGTCCGAGAAACTGAACTTCCCGAATCCAGAAATCACACTTCGAAAGCTTGGCATATAGTTTTTCCTGTTGAAGCAGCCCCAGTAGTAATCGTAGGTGTTCCGCATGTTCTTCTTCACTTTTGGAGTAGATGAGTATGTCATCGATGAACACAATGACAAACTTGTTGAGGTATGGTTTACACATGCGGTTCATGAGGTCCATGAATACCGCAGGCGCATTAGTGAGACCGAATGGCATGACCAAGAACTCGTAATGGCCATACCGAGTGCGTAATGCCGTCTTAGCGATATCCTCCTCCCTGACGCGTAGCTGGTGGTAACCAGACCGTAAATCAATCTTAGAGTAGTAGCTTGTCCCTTGAAGTTGGTCGAAGAGATCGTCGATGCGAGGTAACGGGTATCGGTTCTTGACTGTAACCTTGTTGGGTTCCCTATAGTCGATGCACATGCGGAAAGTCCCGTCCTTCTTCTTGACAAACAGGACTGGAGCTCCCCATGGCGAAACGCTTGGTCGGATAAACCCTTTTTCTAGCAGCTCTTGAAGTTGGGTAGACAGCTCCTGCAGCTCGGCTGGAGCTAGGCGGTATGGAGCCTTGGCGATAGGAGTTGCATTGCTTGCCAATTCGATTTCAAATTCCAATTGTCGATGTGGTGGAAGACCAGGTAGTTCTTCTGGGAATACATCGGAAAAATCACGGACGACAGGGATGTCTTCTATACGTTTCTCGTCCTTAGGCTGTTCGGTAATTAGTGCGAGTAAAGCGAAGGAATTCTTTTTCCGAAGATACTTCTGCGCTTGCATGTATGAGATGATGTTGGTGACGGCGCTTGCCTTATCGCCTTGTACTGTCAGGATTTCGTCGTTAGAGAGCGGAATACGGATAGATTTTTCGAAGCAGAGAACTTCAGCACGGACGTCGGATAGCCAGTCCATTCCGACTACCACGTCAAAACTACCCAGGGTAGTTGTCATCAGATCAATGGTAAAAGTGTGGCCGCGAGTTTGAGTTGACAGCCGGATACGATTTGGGTCACATCTACAGATTTACCATCGGCTAATTCTATAACATAAGGGGTCTCTAATGGTTTAAGCGTGAGATTTAGGTTCTTCCTAAAAGACTCAGATATAAAACTCCTATCCGCACCCGTATCAAAAAGCACAGTAGCAAAATGTTCATTAAGGGGAAACTTACCGGTGACCACGTTCGTGTCGTTTCTGGCCTCTCCGCGGCCCAATGTAAATGCGCGACCCTTAGCACCGTCGTTCCCATTGTTGTTGTTATTATTGTTGTTGTGGTTATTGTGATTGTGGTTGTTTCCACCATTATTGTTGTTGTTACGCAACTGTGGGCAGTCTCTTCTGAAATGAGCAGTGCTACCACATTGATAGCATCCCCGGTTTATACCCTGCTGCTGACCCTGGGGCTGATTTTGATTTTGTCGGGACATGATTTCCCCACGACAATCCTTTGCCGCATGTCCTATCTTGCCACATCGTTGGCAACGATTTCCGGCACAAGGGCCGTTATGATGTAGATTACAGCGGTTGCACTGCGGCTTTCGACCTACATAGCCGCCTGAATTCTGGTTGTTGTTGTTGGCGGGATGATTTTGATGACCCCGGTGGCTGTGGTAATGATTGAACCGTTTCTGGTTCCCTTGCTGTGGATGAGATGACGAAGACTGTCGAACAGTGGAGTCTTCAAATTTTCTTTTGTTGTCCGGGGTAACTTCAGTTGTACCCCGTGCTGGCAGCTTCTTCTGTTCCACCTCCTTATCGGTGAGTTTGTGAGCCAATCGGATTGCTTGATGTTCAGTTACAGGGTTACTAGACATCACCATACCCTGAATTTCCGGAACCAGACCCCCGAGATAGAAGTCGAGTCTTTTCTCCACCGTGTTGGCCAAATCGGGACACAGAAATACTAAGTCATGATGTTTTGCAGTGTAAGCTTCAATTTCCGATCCCACCATCTTGTGGTTCCATAGAGCTTGCTCCAATTGTTGCACTCTGTCTCGTGGACAATACTCCTCTTTAATCAGGGCCTTGAACTCAGTCCATGCCATTGCATTCGCAGCTATAAGCCCACGTGTTTGGACTTGGGTATTCCACCATGTCAGTGCCCCATCTTCCAGTGTTGAGGCTGCGTATTTGACCTTGTTGGCCTCGAGGCAGTTGCACATTTCAAAAACGGATTCAGACTTTTCGATCCAGCGGACCAGTCCAATGGGTCCTTCCGCCCCTGAGAATTTGCTTGGCTTTGCGTCCAGGAACATCTTGTAGGGGTTAAAGCCCCCTCCTAATGACAGAGAACAGGAAGTCAGCAAGGAATTTTACTACCCTCACTATTAGATTTTCACGCGAAAATTTAATAATGGTTACCTGCCGGCTGGTTCTGAACACCCGCTAAAGCTGCGTTCACATGGTCCTGAATCATGGCAGCTAGTTCTTCGGGCGTCAAGTTAAGGTTTCCACGTCTTCCAGTCGCCATTTAGATCTTCGAAACACAACACAAACACACCCCGATAAGTCTATATATCCAATATAGTTATCCTACTTCGTACTTTAATAATTAGTAAGTTATGTCAACTCAATATGTTAAATGATCAAAAGAAATACTTGATTAACTGAAATTTCAACGTCTTACAAAAGTGCAAATCACACATACGAATTCACTATAAAGTCTCAAGTTTAAACACAAGTGGGAAAATAAATAAACTGAAGGAAAACAAATAATATAAACGAGACGTGTCGGTCGTCTACGTCTCCATTCCCCAAGTCACTGTCGTTGCCGTCATCCTGTGCGGCATTTCCAGCTTCCTCAGCTGGGTCCTCCTCCGGATCCTCTTCAGGATCCTCCTCTGGATCCTCTTCTGGATCCTCCTCTACCGGCACTGGAGGGGCCGGTGCTGGTGCAAGTGCTTGATTTTGCAGTTCCTGAATGTTCCAACTATTTTCCAGGACTCTGTCCTCCAGCCAGTCGGCTCTTATCTGCTCAGCACGCAGATCTCTGGCTATGGTGTTACGAGCTATCTTGCTCGTACGATGCTCTTCCTCGAGCGAGTCGGTCTTTCCGGTAAGGTGTCGGATCATCCATCCTTTTTCCAGGATGGTTTCCTGCATTCTTTCTAGCTGTTTTTGTTGTGTATGCACCAGGATTCTAAGCATGTCAATTCCTATTTCTACAGGATTAACCGGTTCAACCGGTACAGCAATAGTTGGGCGTAACGACGACTCCTCCCCCAGAGCGAGCCTTTTCCTCGCTGCTGGCGTAAGTCTGTCGGACGATGATGACGATGAGGATGATGACATTGCCTGTTAGGTCGTGTAGTTAGTTACGAGTTGTTTTCATTTCTTATTATGAAGGTATAATCTACCAAACACGGTTGTGGCATATTGCATAACAAGATATAATAATTCGGTGCCAAACTAAGTCTAGTGTCGTGATTTCAGCTATAGTTTAGGTCTACTTCTAATGCAACCCTGGTTCTCTATAGCTAGTGGCTCTGATACCAATCTGTCACACCCTCAATTCCACTTGCGGAGTTTTACCGCGAGGTGTGTGAACAAACCAGAATCTAAAACACTAGTACGTCGAACGACTCTATATGATTTGATAATACGTTTTCCAAAATCACTTGTTGTAGATTTTATATTACCAATATTTAGCAGAAGCACCAGTTTTTAAGGTTTGAGCGGAAGCATAATTAAGTAGTGAAGCGGCGCCAACACAAACGCCAAAACAAATGAAAAATCCCCAAAACAATATTAGTAAATAAGACTCGATAAAAGATGTCTTGTTCAATGCATGTGCGTGCACCTAGAGCTCCTAGCGTCCTGAGAAACATGTAAAGAAACAAGTGTCAACATTAAAGATGAGTGAGTTCACAGGTTTTCATAAATTCGTTTGTTCGGTTATAGTTTGATTACTCCGTTATCCCAACCCGGGATAACGTATCAGTTCCATTATTCCAATCCCGGAATAATAAGTTGTTGCTTCCAATATTCCCATCCCGGAATATTAAGTTGTTATTTCCATTATCCCCAACCCGGGATAATAAGTTGATGTTTCCAATATTCCAAACCCGGAATATTAAGTTGATTCGTAATTAAGTTCAATGTTAATATATATAGGTAGCTAGTCTAAAGTCATGTCACGTAAGAGTTCGCGATCGAAGCTGACAGTTGTGCCTCCGTTTTGCCAGGCCTATCACATGACCATGGCGATGTTAGGCCAATTATTCACCCGTTTACCATACCAGGTCGGCTAGCGCGACTAGCTCGGATGGGGCTCGTCAGACCCAGTAGTACTACTTATAATTCCCCCGCTATTAAACCCAAATACTAACGATCCGAGGAGATTGTCGAGGACTTAAGTGATAAAGCTGCTTAGTGACCATAACATTACATTAACATTAACTTAGTTACCGTATAGTTATGTGACGTTAAATTCGTATAACGTAAAGAGATTGAGTTTGAGAGTGTATACATGTTTCTCCCCCTGTTGTTTAAAAACCGGATAAAGTTAGGGGCCGTGAACTCACCTTTATTTGCTCGGTTAGTGTAGCAAAGATGTTATAAGAGATGGGACCGCTAGTTGCGTCCTGACAAACCAATTACTTCCACGTCAGTGTGTGAACACACCAATACAAATTCTACACGTAATTTACTCACAAAGTGATACACACAAACAACATATCTAACACTCAAACATGCATGCAAGTATTCTCATGTGATCATAGTAATCAAACAACTTATCATGAACATATTCCAAATCCATGCCACACTTTAATGCATAAAATCACAAGTTATCAATTTTCTGCTTAACACTCATTATTCAGCTGTTTTCTATAATTTTTATAAAATAGTTATAACATTCCAAAAATTCCCATATTTTTACAGTAGGTGACATTTATACCACAGAAATTTATATAATTTTTCCAAGTCCTAGATCTTTACCAATTAACCATAAATATTAATATACTAGGCTGCAGTCAGATTTACCCCTTTCTGACTGCAGTCCACGGAAGAATTTATTTAAAAATCACTGATTATCCAGTTAACAAAATTCCAGTTGGAGTTGCCCGGAAATTTCCATACCTAGTTGCTGTACAAAAATCATGACTCAACTCCCTACTGATTTTAAAATCTAGCTTGACAAACAACTAGCAAATTTCAGGATTTTCACAGTTTTAGTTACTGAACTTATTTAGCCCTTTAAAAATATCAAACGACTTCAGAAAATTATGAATCCAGCGCCATTAGATTCCTTATTCAAATCTCTACGTTCTAGACATCAGAAAATCCGTTTTTCGACAACTAACGACCAAGTTACAGCCAGATGAAGTCGGCTGTAACTATTATTCAGCAGACTGTTTTCTGCATATGTTTATCCTGAACTCGTATAACCCGTTTATGCGATTAACCTAGGCGATCTAGAACTGATTTCTAGTCATAGACTAATACTAATAACCTATCCATGCAAACCCTAGTTCTTACTTCTAGTTATTACAAACAAAACACAGCCTATATATGTATTCAGCTTTCAAACTCATTCCAACTTTAAATCTAGTATCAATAATCCGAAACTATAAAATCATGCAAATCTGAGAACAGCAACAATCAAGACATATATACTCGAATATGATCTAGCAACATATGATAAATTCCAGATTTTTAATGATAATGTACACGAACCGTGAGTACTATAAGAGATCGGTGTTCAAGGGTGCTCGCGGCCGAGAGATTGATGATGAAGGAGACTGTTTGTGATCGATGAACTGATCAACTGCTGATCTCGTGACTGAGGACTCAAGCTAAACTGTTTGTGATCGAGATGGAGTGTATCAAGACTGAACTGCGATCAAGGGAACAAGTAAAGGGCTGTTTGCGGTTGAAGAAGATGAAGACTTCGGCTGCTGCTTGCTGCGACCGAGAGGATGGTGAGAGTAAGGCAGTCGACGGCTGTTTGCTTGTTAGGGTTTGTGTTTTTGTCAATGACACATGCATGGTTTGTATTTATAGGCGCAAAAATGATAAGGTTTACGGTTCGGATAAGCATTGTGGCCGATGATACATGGATTGCTTTGGTTTGGGTTTGGGCTTGATCTTGCGGCCAGAACTTGGGTTGGTTTGATCTTGTGGCCGAGTGGTTGGAGTTTAAAGCTTAGGCTTGATATCGGTTTGGGTTGCACACGGGATGGTTTGATCGGCCGAATAGTTTTAGGTTTGTTACGGGTTTGGGTTTGATCTTGGCCGAATTAGTTTCTGGTTTTGATCTCGCGGCCAAGACATGTTTGAGTCCTAACTTGATTAATTCCTAGAGTTACAATGAATCAAAGCTGGTTCGTGTCGCGGTTCGGTTCAGTTCATGTACATATCTACCACACTTCTTTATAACTAAAACAATCACACAACACACAACACGTATTCATTTAACTCGTGCACGTTTAATACTTAGCATATACATTATTCGACATGTGTCACGTGTAAGTTGTCCGAAAAACCCGGGATATCACAGCGGAAACCTCAACCTGACACCCGAAGAATTGGCCGCAATGATCCAAGAACACGTGAATGCTGCTCTGGCAGGTGTCCAAAACCAACCAGCAGGTAACCATTATTAAATTTTCATGGGAAAATCTAATAGTTGGGTTAGTAGACTTTTTCGCTGAGTACCTATCCTCTGTCAGCAGGAGGGGCTTAACCCCTACAAGATGTTTCTCGATGCGAAGCCGAGCAAATTCACGGGTGCAGAAGGACCCATAGGACTGGTCCGCTGGATTGAAAAGTCCGAATCAGTGTTCGAAATGTGCAATTTTCTGGAGGCCAACAAGGTCAAGTATGCTGCCTCAACGTTGGAGGATGGGGCACTAACTTGGTGGAATGCACAAGTCCAAACGCGTGGACTTATTGCTGCAAATGCAATGGCCTGGGTCGAGTTTAAGGCCCTAATCAAAGAGGAGTACTGTCCGCGAGACAGGGTTCAACAGTTGGAGCAAACATTATGGAACCACAAGATGGTGGGATCTGAAATTGAAGCATACACAGCGAAACATCATGACCTGGTATTTCTATGTCCCGATCTAGCCAACACCGTGGAGAAACGACTCGAGTTTTACCTTGGGGGTCTGGTCCCCGAGATCCAGGGTATGGTAATGGCTAGCAACCCTGCGACTGAGCATCAAGCAATCAGGTTGGCACACAAACTCACTGATAAGGTGGTGGAACAAAAGAAGTTGCCATCTCGGGGTACGACTGAAGTTGCCCCTGATAATAAAAGAAAGTTTGAAGACTCGTCTGCTCGACAGTCTTCGTCAGCCCAGTCACAGCAAGGTAACCAGAAACGGTTCAATAATTTAATCAGTCACCGGGGTCACAATAATCAGCCCGCCAACAACAACCAGAACACAAGCGGCTATGTAGGTCGAAAGCCGCAGTGTAATCGCTGTAACCTTCATCATCACGGCCCTTGTGACGGAAATCGCTGCCAACGATGTGGCAAGGTGGGACATGCGGCAAAGGATTGTCGCGGGGAAGTCATGTCCCGACAAAATCAAAATCAACACCAGGGTCAGCAGCAGGGTATTAACCGGGGGTGCTATCAGTGTGTAGCACTGCCCACTTCAAACGAGACTGCCCACAGCTTCGTAACAACAACAACAATGGTGGGAACAACAACAACCACAACCACAACAACAACAATAACAACCACAATGGAAATGGTGGCACAGGAGGTGCCAAAGGGCGTGCATTTACGCTGGGCCGCGGAGAGGCCAGAAACAACTCGAACGTGGTCACCGGTAAGTTTCCCCTTAATGAACATTTTGCTACTGTGCTTTTTGATACGGGTGCGGATAGGAGTTTTATATCTGAGTCTTTTAGGAAGAACCTAAATCTCACGCCCAAACCCCTAGAGACCCCTTATGTCATAGAACTAGCCGATGGTAAATCTGTAGATGTGACCCATATAGTATCCGGCTGTCAACTCAAACTCGCGGGTCACACCTTTACCATTGATCTGATGACGACTACTCTGGGTAGTTTTGACGTGGTAGTCGGAATGGACTGGCTATTCGACGTCCGAGCCGAAGTTCTCTGCTTCGAAAAATCTATCCGTATTCCGCTCTCTAACGACGAAATCTTGACGGTGCAAGGCGAGAAGGCAGGCGCCGTCACAACCATCATCTCTTACATGCAAGCACAGAAGTATCTTTGGAGGAAGAACTCCTTCGCTTTGCTCGCACTGGTTACGGAACAGCCTAAGGACGAGAAACGTATAGAAGATATCCCCGTCGTCCGTGATTTTTCTGATGTATTTCCAGAGGAGTTACCTGGTCTTCCACCACATCGACAAGTGGAGTTTGAAATCGAATTGGCGAACCATGCAACTCTATCGCCAGGCCCCATACCGTCTAGCTCCAGCCGAGCTGCAAGAGCTGTCTACCCAACTTTAAGAACTGTTAGAAAAAGGATTTATCCGACCTAGTACTTCGCCATGGGGAGCTCCAGTCCTTTTTGTCAAGAAGAAGGACGGGACCTTCCGCATGTGCATCGAGTACAGGGAACTCAATAAGGTTACTATCAAGAACCGATACCCATTACCTCGCATCGACGATCTCTTCGACCAACTTCAAGGGTCAAGCTAAAACTCCAAGATTGATCTACGGTCCGGTTATCACCAGTTACGCGTCAGGGAGGAGGATATCACTAAGACGGCATTTCGTACTCGGTATGGCCATTATGAGTTTTTGGTCACGCCCTTCGGTCTCACCAACGCACCCGCGGTGTTCATGGACCTCATGAACCGTGTGTGTAAACCATATCTCGACAAGTTTGTCATTGTGTTCATTGATGACATACTCATCTACTCTAAAGGTGAAGCAGAACATGCTGAACATCTACGATTACTGCTGGAATTACTTCAACAGGAGAAACTATATGCCAAGCTTTCAAAGTGTGATTTCTGGATTCGGGAAGTTCAGTTCCTCGGGCATATCGTGAATGAAAAGGGTATCCACGTCGACCCCGCCAAGATTGAAGCTATCAAAAACTGGGAAACACCCAGGACACCGACGGAGATCCGTCAATTTTAGGGTTTGGCTGGTTACTACAGACGTTTCATCGAGGGATTTTCAATGATCGCGCAACCGCTTACCACCCTCACCCAGAAAGGCACCAAGTATGCTTGGGGTGACAAGCCGGAAGCGGCATTTCAATTGCTGAAGCAGAAGCTTTGCAGTGCACCTATTCTATCCTTGCCGGAAGGGACAGATGATTTTGTAGTATATTGTGATGCTTCCATTCAGGGGTTGGGATGCATACTCATGTAACGTGATAAGGTCATCGCGTATGCGTCCCGACAATTGAAGGTTCACGAGAAAAACTACATAACACATGACCTGGAATTGGGAGCAGTGGTGTTTGCGCTTAAGATTTGGAGACACTACCTATATGGAACAAAGTGCACAATCTATACAGATCACAAGAGCCTCCAACACATCTTTGACCAGAAGGAGTTGAACATGCGACAGAGTCGCTGGGTCGAACTCTTGAACGATTATGAATGTGCCATTCGGTATCACCCGGGTAAAGCTAACGTGGTAGCTGATGCCCTCAGTAGGAAGGAGCACTTGAAACCTCGTCGGGTACGAGCACTACAGTTCACCATTCATTCGGGGTTACCCGAACAGATACGTGACGCGCAGTTAGAAGAAGTTAAGGAAGAAAACATCAAGGTCGAATCGGTGGGAAAAATGGAACGTGATTGGGAAGTAAAACCCAATGGAGCCCGGTATTTCATGAATCGTGTATGGGTACCTCTCTACGGAGACCTCAGAAAGCTAGTCATGGACGAAGCTCACAAATCCCGATACTTTGTCCATCCTGGTTCGGATAAGATGTATCAAGACCTTAAAGCTGCGTACTGGTGGCCCAACATGAAAGCTGATATGGCCACCTACGTGAGCAAGTGTTTGACTTGTGCAAAAATCAAGGTAGAGTATCAGAAGCCATCGGGGCTACTCCAACAACCGGTGATCCCGGTGTGGAAATAGGATCAGATCTCGATGGACTTCATCACTAAACTCCCGCGAACTTTGGGTGGTTACGATACCATCTGGGTGATTGTGGATCGTTTAACTAAGTCCGCACACTTTCTAGCGATTAAAGAAACAGATAAGATGGATAAGTTGACTCGCATCTACATTAAGGAAGTAGTTTCTCGCCACGGAGTGCCAACGTCCATCATCTCAGACAGAGATGCTCGTTTCACGTCCAACTTTTAGCAGTCACTTCAGAAAGCGTTGGGTACACGCTTAGATATGAGCACAGCTTATCACCCTCAGACTGATGGTCAAAGCGAAAGGACCATACAGACCTTGGAAGACATGCTTAGGGCATGCGTGGTAGACTTCGGGAATAGTTGGGAAATCCATCTGCCTTTAGTGGAATTCTCGTATAACAACAGTTACCATACGAGTATATCGGCAGCACCGTTTGAGGCATTATACGGTCGTAAATGTAGATCACTGGTCTGTTGGGCAGAAGTCGGTGACAGTCAACTCACAGGCCCTGAGTTGATACTTGAGGTTACTGAAAAGATTGTACAAATCAGAAACCGCATGGCGGCGGCACGAGATCGACAGAAAAGCTACGCTGATCAACGACGCAAACCGCTCGAATTTCAAGTAGGCGACCGCGTACTACTGAAGGTGTCACCCTGGAAGGGTGTAATCCGTTTTGGGAAATGAGGATAACTAAACCCACGGTACGTAGGCCCGTTTGTGATCTTGAAACGTATCGGACCCGTAGCTTATCAATTAGACCTTCCTGCCGAACTCAGTGGAGTTCACAACGTTTTTCACGTGTCAAATCTGAAGAAGTGTCTATCAGATGAAACCTTAGTCATTCCATTGGATGAGATTCATGTGGATGAACAACTGCACTTTGTGGAACAACCTATCGAGATCATGGATCGTGAGATCAAGACTCGAAGGCACAGCAAGATTCCGATCGTCAAGGTTCGTTGGGACTCTAAGCATGGACCGGAGTTCACGTGCGAAAGAGAGGACCAAATGAAAAGCAAATACCCACACCTCTTTGCAGCTGAGCAGCAAGCTAACGATACCACCAACTAAATTTTCGGGACGAAAATTCTTTCAACATGGGGATGATGTGACAACCTGGGAATTTCTTGTAATTTCGTGTACCATTGTTAACGAACTAAATCTTTGTGCGTGGCACTCTAAACCTGTACGTTGCATTCTAAACCGCGTTTACTCAATTTTCGGGACGAAAATTCTTTCAACATGGGGATAATGTGACATCCCGGTTTTTCAGATATCTTAAACGCACTACTTCACGGTTATTCATTCCTATGCTAAATTGATTCGGAGATTTAATTTACACGCTCGAAATAATTACGCTAACTTTGTGAACTTATCAAGTGAACTACGTGCTATGTGTATTAAACGTTTATAAGTTCGGTGAGTTATTATGTTATGTTTCGATTTCGTGATTTTTAGTTATAAAAATATATATATAGTAAATATATAGACGAATCGAACCGAGCCGCGAAACGAGTCGACCTCATTTCCTTGCGACTCAAGGGATTAACCAAAACTTGAGGTTCAAGTTATAGACCCAAACCGCCCCACCCAAGCCCTTTGCGGCCGCAAGGACCAAACCGCAAACCCTTTTCTTTTTCTTTTCTTCCTTGCATTATATAAAGACATATATGCATGAGTTATGTTTCAAAAAAAAACACACACACACACAAACCCTAGCTCCAAAGACCGACGGCAGCCTTCTCCTCATTCCCTCTCTCGGTCGCGATCCACTTGATTACCCGAATCGATTTCCAATCTCGTTCCCGGTGCGTTAATCCTCATTGTTAAAGGTTAGGGTTTTGTCATTGTTTTGCAAAGTCATATTAGGGTTATAAACTCTTGATCATGCTTGTATGTAATGGTAGAATCATTATTATGAAAGTGTATGATGTTAGTTCGATAAATTATGCGAGTTTGCGATTATGATGATTAGTTGGAATCAAGAATCATTAGGCTGCGTTTTGTGATAAAAACCATATATTATGATTAGGGTTTGCATGAGTATGATGTACATGATGATATATGATTGATAAATCTGTTCTTGATCATTTATATTTAACGTCTCGATTGTTTAAACGTGTTATATTGCGATAAAATGTTGAAATCAGGATGCTGAATGGTGTTTACAGCCAACTTCAACTGGCTGTAACTTGGTTATTATTTATAGAAAAATGGATTTTCTGAAGACTAAAACGTATATTTTTTAAAAACGCTTCTAATGGCGCTGGATTCATATTTTTCTGAGGTCGTTTGATATTTTTAAGTGGCCAATTAAGTGCAGTAACTGAAGCTGTGAAAATTCTGAAAATTTGTTAGTTGTTTATCGAGTCGGATCTCATAATCTGTAGAGAGTCGAATCACGAAATTTGTACAGAAACAGGAGATGAAAATTTCCGGGAAACTCCCAGTGGAATTTTGTTAATTGGATGAACGGTGATTTTTAAATAAATTCTCCAGTGGACTGCAGTCAGAAAGCGACGAATCTGACTGCAGCCTAGTATATTAATATTTATGAATAATTGGTAAAGTGTTAGGACTTGAACAATTTACCTAAAATTCTACATTTTAGTTGACACCTTCTGTAAAAAAATTGAAATTTTTGGAACGTTGGAACTATTTTATAAAAATCCTCGAAAACAGCCTAATTATGAGTATACAAGCTGAAATTTGATAACTTGCAAATGTGTGTACCAAAGTGTTGTATGAGTTGATTTGTGTTCATGATAGGTTGGTTTGATCACTATGTTGGTATGATGATACTTGCATGCATGATTGGGTTTTAGGATTTGTTATTGTGTGTACCGCATTGTGTGTTAGTTATGTGTAGGGTTTGTATTGGTGTGATTCACACACTAACTTTGAATCAATTGACTTGTTAGGACGCAATTAACGGTCCCATCATTTGCTACTTCTGTGTTACACTAACCGAGCCACTAAAGGTGAGTTCACGGCCCCTAATTTTATCCGGTTTTAAACAACAGGGGGAGAAACATGTATACACTCTACAACTATATCTCTTTACGTTATACGAAATTAACGTTATTAAACTATTCGGTAACTAAGTTAATGTTAATGTACGTTATGGTCACTAAGCAGCTATATCACACAAGTCCTCGACAATCTCTCGGATCGTTAGTATTGGGTTAGATAGCGGGGAAATTATAAGTAGTACTACTGGGCCCGACAAGCCCCACCCGAGCTAGTCGCGCTAGCCGACCGGGTATGGTCAACGGGTGAAGTATGGCCTAACTTCGCCATGGTCAGTGATAGGCCTGGCAACACAGAGGCACAACAGTCAGCTTCGATCGCGAATACTTACGTGACATAACTTTAGGCTCGCTACCTACATGTTAACATTTAACTTAATTACGAATCAACAATATTATTTCGGGTTAGGATAATGGAACCAACAACTTTATTATTCCGGGTTAGGAATAATGGAACATCATTATTATTCCGGGTAAGGAATAATGGAACCATCAGTATTATTCCGGGTTGGGAATAATGGAACTAAATCGTTATCCCGGGTTAGGGATAACAGGGGGAAACAAACTTATAACCGAACTAATGAACTTATCAAAACCTGTGAACTCACTCTTCTTTAATGTTGACACTTGTTTCTTTACATGTTTCTCAGGACGCTAGGAGCTCTAGGTGCACTCACTTGCATTGATCAAGACATCTTTTTATCGAGTCTCATTTACAAATATTGTTTGGGTTTTTCTTTAGTTTTGGCGTTTGTATTGGCGCCCGTTCCTTTACTTTACTTTAATGCTTTTGCTCAACTTTAAAAACTAATGTTTCCGCTAAACATTGAAACCAAACTAAGACAATCTAAAATTAACTATGAATGGTTAAACAAATGATTTTGGAAAACGTATAAATAAATCATATAGAGTCGTTCGACGTTACTAGTGTCTCAGATTCTGGTTTGTTCACACGCCTCGCGGTAAAACTCCGCAAGTGGAAATTGAGGGTGTGACAACTTTGGACCTCAAAAATGGTGAGGTTTAACCTTAGTTTTCCCAAGCAAACTTGTGAAAACCTTCCTAGAGGTTATTCAAGTGTTTTAGAAGAAGAAATAAGGAAGAATTAGTTGAAGAAGTGAGTTAGAACTCACAAAAAAACTCCAATATGGCTGCTGTGTTTTTTGAATATGTGAGGGACTTTGAGAGTGTTTTTGAAGTGTTTGGAGGCTTGTAAAAGTGGGAAATGGATGGGGGAAAGGTGGTTTATATAGGGAATGGATTAGGGTTTCAATGAGTTGGGCTTTGGACAAGATTAGTGGGTGTTTAAACTTGAAACAAGCCCAACACTACAACATATGGCAGCCCTCTTTTTTTGTCAATTTAATTTTTATAAATGGTTTTAATTGTTATTTAAATAATGTATTTTATATGTGTGACATGTGTGGGTCTTGTAATGGCCTAATGTTATGCACATTATTGTTTTAAAACCCCAAAAAAACAACTAAGTAACAAGTATTTTTTTGAACATAATGCGACAAGATTTTGTGATAATGGAAGCTTGAATTCTTTGAATAACATCACTAATTGTCTTGCTTGGGTTTAGTATAAGATTTATAAACATTCATCACACATTTACACATTGTTGTGAATTGATTTATGAAGAAGTAAAGTATCCTATGATCATAAGTTTAAACTTGAATAAGGTTTGCAAATTTCGTATAATTGATTAATCTTGATTATAATCAAACCCTTAGAACACAACGAATTGAAAGTAGAAATATGATTACAAGGTTTGGATTTTCAAAAAATTGAAACACAAAGCAGACTTACTAAAAATGGAAAGAAACAAATGCGAAGTGTTATAATGTTGTTGCTCGATAAACTATTCAAACTAGATTGTGAATACCTATTGTACGCTTTGTAAATCTTAAAAATTAAGTCAAGCTAGATGATTAGTAATTCTTAACACAAATATCCAAGCTTTCGGCATCATACAAATTGTTAAATTACTATTGTTACACTTCTACGAAAACAAGTCTTCTTCTTTGGTTTAGATAAGACCCTTAACATTGGTTTTGACCTCTCAAACAAGTCGAAGTGTATTAATATCATGTACATCAATTAATCACCAAATAAACTTATATATATTTATCAAAACAAAAAAAAAGAAAGAAAAAGGACAGCTTGCGACCGCAAGTTGTCTCTCTCACATGCTCTCTTCTTTCAAGTTCAAACAACCACCTAAACTCATTTTAATGCAACCCTAATTCATACCCTAATCCCTCCTCTATATAAACAAGCATTCCCCCATCCATTTCCCACTTTTCCAAGCCTCCAGACACTCCAAACATTCTCTCAAAGTTCAGAACTTTCTGCTGAAATACTTCAGTTTGCAAGTGAGTTTCAACTCCCTTCCTTCTACTTTTAAACCTTGTTTCTTCTTCTAACACCCTTGGATAACCTCTAGGAAGGTTTTCACAAGTTTGCTTGGGCAAACTAAGGTGAAACCTCACCATTTTGAAGTCCAAAAGTGTGTAAACTTTCTGCCCACTTTTTATCTTTTCAAACTTTAAAAGTTTCAAAGTTTTCCTTAGGTTTTCTTCCTCAACAATGTTTGCTAAGCCCCAGGGGATGTTACCATAGGTTTTCCATGGAAAACCAAGGTGGAACAATACCATTTTTAGGGCCAAACTTTCTATTTTGGAAGTTAAACTTATAAACTTTTCTTAAACTTGTTTTAACCATAACAACTTTATGCTACTTGTGTCTCTAATCAAGTTTATGGTTATTGAGCTAGCTAGACTTGTTCATACAAAATCAAGAGGGATAACATGCCTCTAAACTTGTGATTTTTACTAGGGTTTCTATCCACAAGTGTTGACCATCCAAGCTTACAAGCTTGTGTATGGTGTAGGTGTGATTACACGGGGCCTTGGTTATGCAACTTTTCAATCCACCCCTCACTTGATGATTTCCATCCATTAAGCATGTGATTCACCTTCACTAGAGTAACAAGGCTACGACACGTCCCCAAACGTTGCCATGTTCGGGATGCACGCACCTAGCTTGCTTATTCGCTTCGAAGCGTAGCTTAGTGAAGTACCATATTCTTGACCATCCGAATTATCCTTGTGGCAATTTGTGTGTCGGTGAATCTTACGAAAGAGGTTTAGGAAGGTTATCTTCCTACCTCCATGCATGACTTCTATGACTTATATGATATCCATGACTTATATGAAATCTATGATAAACATTGTGATAATATATGTAAACTATATATGTAAATAATAAATATAACCGAACCTTTGACGATGACCATATGGTTACTTGTCCTAATATTAGGTTATTTTATCTAAGACCTAACCATCGTTACGATTCTATTGGGCATGACCCATAAAAACATAAACACCCTTCAGGGCTTATAGTGTCAAAAACAAGCGTTAACGTCTAGATAAATACTTTCGACTATACATACTTTTTGCATACTTTAATATCCTAAAATTACCAAACTCCACCGTTATTCCTATACTCACACACCTACTTTTCCTTGTGTAGAATAACTCGGTGTTCGTCCCCCTAACCTAAATGATTTTACGTTAACTTTGCAAAACCGTGAGTACACTCGTACTCCATTTTTATGCTTTACACTTTTGGGTGCAATATGTTAATTTATCTTAAACACTAACACACTTTGATTCTATGAAATCACACAAACAATCCATCATACATGCTATAGTTATGTGATACTTGAAATGTTTACTTGGTACATTCTTATGTGATACAAAATGTATTAACTTTGATCAACCCTCCCTTAACAGTATAGCGCTATAGGAGTAACGCACCGCCCGTATCTTGTGTTCAATGTTAAGTATTCTTTTAATCTAATATGCGGTACACTTGAGGATTGACTTGTAGTTACATGCCATGCTTACTTTATTCTCGTATACTAGCTTACCATGTGGATTTGTTTAAACGTTTTTACCACCTATGCTATGATATCAAACTTGTGTATTTGCCAATACTTTGTTATTGAACTATACTTTTTAACATGTTGCAAGTTGATGAAGTTGGTATGATGAAACTTAGTAGGATCGGCATAGAAACACGCTTAGAATGCTAAGTTAATTATTTGTTTTGATTAAACTTATCTCATTGTTGTTATTTTGTACTTGAATTATGTTGTATTCGAAAATTTGATGAATAGAAATGAAATGGGTTGTTTAATTAAATGTTGTCACATTCAGTGTTATGATGTCTCGAGCAATCTCGTTCGTCTCACTCTGATGTATCCGCCATCGGTTGGGGTGTGACATCTGCATCAACAAACTCCCCTTAGTATTGCCACAGTGTTGGTTAGTCTTCAAAACTTTATAACTTTAACGTTAAGCGTCCAAAGAAATTCTTCCTTGGCTTTCTACGTTATTCAGATGGTATCAGTGTCTGATCAGTAGCCGGTACCCACTTGATAAATTGAAATCTTCTAATTGCAACTTTCTTCATCATATTACCAATCCGTTCTTCTTTTATAATCTCTTTAATAAATTCTTTACGTTCCAGCTCTCTCCACTTTTATTGCCACATTCTTCAAAGTTAATTCCATGAGCATGACAAATATTGATCACTACCTGATACTGCATCGTTTGAGTTTTCTCTCTTACTTCGTAACATATCTTGTTGAAGAACAAAACCTAATCTTTCTAAATAGTTAACTAGCCACATCGGGTCAAGTATACATATCGTTCTCCATGAACCTTCATTCTTCAACACTATCACCGCCTCACATGTTTCTTCATCACATTGCCACCACTTGAAGAATTCATAGAAGTGTTGTTCAAATTTCTTGACGGCATATTATTCATGGCACTTGGGCGTTTCACAATCAAATTGACATCCTTCTCCTTTGTAACTGGATCAATCTTGATTTTTTTTGGTATATGTGGTTTCTAGTGATTGAACCCGTCAGCAGCTTCATACTTGATCAGTTTCCACAATCGTTGATCATGTAGCTTCATCTCAAAGTTTATCATCTTAGTCTGCACCAATTCTTCAACATCCCAAAATGGTAACGTTTTGATGTCAGACAATATCTAAACTACTTTACCCCAAACTCTCTCTTGATCGCATATAGTACAAATCTTCAATACATCCCCAACTGATAATATCTCCCAAAGATTTATCTTGATCATGAGTAAGAAAGCCAGTGGACATCTAAACTTCCTTTCTTTGGGCAATTCTTTAAACAAAGACTTCTTAGCTTTAGCTATCTCTTCTTTTGATAATCTCTTAGGCACACATCCTTCTTTCACTGTCTCTTCAACTCTATGTTTCAACAATTGATCTGTAGCTTCATTGAACATCTCTTAGAAGGTTGGGAAGTGATAAGTACCTTCACTGGTATATTTCTCTGTTTCGTTATCAGAATCCTCCTCCTCGACAACCTTCTTGTAGTAATCAGCTTCAACTACATACTTATACACGTAGTCTTTAGGCTTTGACGCACTGATGTTGTTAAGCTCATATTCAAAATACTCTTTGTCTACACCCAACATTTTGGCAATTTCTTCCTTAGTGTAATTATAAACGAACTCTCATTCATCAACATCATGCTCTAGATAGAAAAATCTTTGGTTTTAGCACATCCGGAACAACTATTAATGGTGCAACTATGAGGATTCCAGATTGCTTAGCATCATTCACAGGGTCCTTCGTCTCCCCTTTCTATCAACTTCTCTCTCTTAATTCACATTATCCCTCAAATAAGTATCAAAATGAAACGACTCATTCACTTTCGCATCCACCACTTTCACACCTGTTCCACCCTGGGTGTTGTCATCATCGTCACTCTTGTCATCATTGTCTTTCTTATCTTTACCATCTTTATCACCATCAAACGCATTGACTTTAGCAGCAATTTCTGCATCCCTCTTCTTTTTATCCAAGTATTGTTGGTGTCTAGCAGAAATTTCAGTAACATCAATAGGTTCACCAATAATAACATAGTTGATCGGCGCAGGTTCAGTTTCAGCTCAACTTCTTTCTCAGGCTCTGTTGGTATAACCACCTCAATTTCAATCTCAACAACAACTTTCGATTTAGGCTCAGTTGGCACAACAACAGGCAGTTCATCTATTTTTCTTTGCCTTTACCAGTTGGTGCAGCATCCTCTTCGGCTTTGCATGCTCTTTCAGCAGCTCTTTGTTTAGCCTCTTCAATCTCAATTAACTCTAATTCAGCTTCAAAATTTATACCCAACTTCTTAGATAAGATCTTCTTAAACATATCCCTCCTTTTATCACTTTGAATTCCTTTTGCTTCCTAATCAACAACCAACCTTCTCAATCTTTCATTCTCTGTTAGAAAACTTGACAACACTGCTTCCAAATTCTTTCGATCATCTTCAAGAAAGTTGATCCTGCTCTCTAACTCTGCAATCTTAGTTTCATTAAAGAAATCAACATCTAAACCTCCTTCAAAGTTAGAATAAGGAATTTCTTCAAAATCAACATTTGGGAAAGATTGGCGTCTTTGATCAGCTTGTAGAGTTCTCTGTTGTACTTGAGGGTGTTTTGGGGTTGAAGCTAGTTGTGATGGTGGTGTAACATGTTGTGGCGATGTCGGTGGTTGTTGTGGTGGTTGTTGTAGTGGTGATGTGGGAAATGGTGGTGTAATTGGTGGTTGTTATGTATATGGTGGTGATGGTGGAATAACAGACTCAACATTCTTGTAGTAGTAACAACTATCTCCTCAGGTGTCTTCCTGGCCCTTTTATAATTAGGTCGTGCTTTTCTTGCCGCAGGAGATCCTGTTGTCTTCTTTTGAACCTCAGACGCTTTGCTTTTAGCTCGTCTTGTTTTCCCGACTAGCCTCTTAATCACCACTTCAGTCTCTAAAGGAACATACGACACATCATCATCACCAACTTCGTTATGTTTACGCTCTTTTAATCGTTGTTCTTCATGTTCTTTCGCCGCTGCAATCTCTAGATCAATGCTATCATCAGAACTTTCCTCATTATCACTCTCGACAATCTTTTTCTCAACATCCCAGCAATCTTCACAAAATTAACCTCACAATTATTATCCAATGTAGTCGAAAAGAGTTCCTCATGAACAATCACATTCTCACAACTGGGTCATTAACTAGTGTTTCTTTTTCAAAATGTTCATCACGAAGCATAGTCTGGATAGTTGCGCATTGACGAGGTTGTGTTGGCTTCTTTTTAGGAGTTGCCCTTTTTTCTTTTTTTTTTCTTCCTTCTCATACCAACTGCTACGCCTTGGAATAAGATCCTCAAGACAATCTGCTTCATCCTTCTCACATCCACTAGTATCTTTTCTCCACTTGCCTTTTAGAGGTGCAACATAGTTTTTTTTTCTTTAATCGCTCCAAACAGTGGCTTAGCAACAGGCTCTGTATCTTGCTTTAGATATAAATTCAGTCTGATCAATGTTTCTTTATCCATATGCGTCAACTTTAGCTCATCGTCCTCTTTCTTTTCCAGATTCGAAAAATAGATCATCCAACATCATATTTGTACAAACCTCGGGTATTGAAGAAACTTCTCTCTTTTAGTGTTTGATGCCATTTGATTAAAAATTAACTTTGTAAAGTTATATGGCAGATTCAATGTTAAAGCAGCAACCATACAAATCTAGTTATCGATGATACACATCATTGTAACCGCCCTTCCTATGACTAAAAGCATGAATGATCAAATGCACAAAGAACGTATACGGCCTTCTGAGTTTAGCTTTCTTGAAGTTTGGAGAATTCACGTGACCCTTATATCCCATTCTATAGAAACATCCTTAACCATTTTGTCAAGGTAGCCCGTGGATCACTATCTTTATCCTTCAACTCCAACACCCTTCTAATCAACTCTTCCGTTATCTTAACTTCAAATTCTTTATCACCAATCTTAACCACATAATTAATTGCACATGGTTCAGCAACAAACTCAGTAGAATTCCCAGAAACGTTCAATATCTGACCTATAAACCATATGCTGATGAGTTAGTGCTTTCGTCACTAACAAGCGTCCCATAAACTCTAGTATTTCTTTACATGGTGCTATTTCTGGAATCGTATCATCTAAAACACAGTGTGTTGTCCGTCTTTTGAAACAACAATTTCTTTTCCTACGAAAACATAACACAAACACTTAGAAATTCAACACTTAGAAAAAATTGTCACGAAAAGTAACCTAACACTTGATGCGAAGTGAAATAGGTATGAAGGGGTAATTTTCACTTCGTACGAAAGTGTGCCATAATACCAGACACTTCTAACCACTACACTTTGTGCGAAGTGGTCATTGTCACTTGTAGGTGCCACTTCGTCCCAACGACAATTTTGAATACAAATTTTTAAACTTGATGTTTTTATGAAAATGACAATTCTAATAAACACTAATATCCGAAATCTACGAATTGGCCACTAGATTATCCTAGATCTAAGTTTAAATGTCCAAATGCCTAAAATCTAATATATGGTCAAACATGGTCTAATACCTTCACCATTGTAAGAGTTGTGTAAATCAACCTACCCAATGCTAATTTTGGCAGCACTGCACAAAACTCCAAATAGCACAAACTATCACTCATATCACACAAACAGGTAAAGGACACTTTGTACAATCTGTGTCTTTATAGGACTGATCCACTTCGTACGAAGTGATTCACTTCGTATGAAGTGATCTCTTCATGCAAAGTGGTTTACAATATTTTCAAACGTTTAACTTTTTGAGCATTTTAGTTGATCAAGTCCAAGTTAATGACCCTTATTAAATGATTTGTATTCCATGTCCAAGTTAATGACATTGGTTGAACACTTTATGAACAAACTGACGTTTTTTAAAAAATGTAAAGTTTTAAATTAATGAACTTTTGATTGTTTCAAAACATTTTCTCATTTTAGATAAGCTCCCAACCCGTTGTCCTCTAGATTTTCTTCAGAAGTCAACATCTTTGGACTTTGAAGATCTGCTTTCCAACATCAGCAGTCGAAACTAAAATAGAATTAATTTTTTTTTATTTTCCAAAGTTCTGTTACACACTGAAATCTTTTTTGGGTTTTTCTAAGATGAAATGCAAGCTATGTTCAAACATATTTACAGACATATATTTGTGAGTTTATGTTAGAGGATCATATCAGTTTTTGAGACAAATCACAAGTACCATTGACCTTGATTAGACTTAATGTTCTAAACAGATTCACTTAAATTGTCAGTATACTTGTGCACATAAACCTCTACACATTTCTTAATTGTTCCATGATATGTTACTTAATTTTAAGAACTTGACTTAACCGTGTTTCCCACCTCAGCATATACACCCGTATAAAGATTCTCGAAATTTCATCTTACAGGTGAATATACTAACTGATATCTGTATTTGGGTTATGCGAGAGCTTAAGAGCTCAGGTTAGTACCACCGTACAGACAAAGAGATGAAGGCTTGACTTAAAAGTGATTTCCAATTTGGAATCTTTTGACTGCAATTGTTAGATCTTTCGATACTTTCAATATGTTGCAGTTTCAGGTTTAAAAGCAAAAGTATTCTACAGGTTTTAGGCAATTGCTAACACAAAAACAGAAGAACTTGTATAATACCCAAGATATCAACTATCTATAAACACCTTGTATCTCAGAATCCGGCAATCTCTCAAACGAAATTTTGGTGTACTAAGACCATATATCCGAGAGATGTTAAACCACTAATTAAGAAGTTTTTCTTTATGTTTATATCTCAGAAATAATCTACTGAATGTGCGAAGCCTACTGGCACATATCAGTGAGACCTGTTTAAACATTTTGACACTAATACATTATCATTTCCACTTTCCACACAAAAACTCTTTTTGTCTTTTTCATGATTACGTTCATTTTTCTAATTTTTATATGTTTTTGTATTTTCCAGATCATTTCTCCCCCTAAAATCAAAAACATAGTTTTTGGATTTTTGATTTTAAAGAAAGAAATTGTAAAACACTAAAGCATGACTAAACCGATAAGGATTACGTCAGCTCGTGGTCCCCCTTGAATTCAACATCCTCTTAAATCCCCCATGATGTCAGATTTTTCAAGCCATTAAGTTTCAAAAGATATCTGAAAGTAGCTTTATTAAAAGCCTTGGTATAAAAATCTGCCTTTTCTTCATCAGTGTGGATCTTTTCAATTCTAACGAACTTTTTCTCATGGCAATCACGGATAAAGTGGTGTCGAATTTCAATATGTTTAGTTTTAGAGTGTTGAACCGGGTTTTTAGATATATCAATGGCTATCTTGTTATCTACATTTATAGGCGTATTAAGAAACTTCAAGCCATAGTCTCTCATATGTTGTTGTATCTACAAGATTTGGGTACAACAACTGGAAGCTGAAACATATTTTGCTTCTCAAGTAGAGAGAGCAATGATGGGTGGTCCATTGGATAACCCTTAAGTGCTTTAAAACGATCAATATTCCCCACTTAATTGGGTTAATTATTAAGCCATGATAACTATGGTGTGTATGGCTTTGTAGGTACCGAAGAGCACAAATAAGCGTTTTTAGTGTATTTTGATGGGAGCTTGTACTTGGCCAAAAGAAGGTGGAGGCATGGAGAGTTGATAAGAGAATAAAAGTTGAAAAGTTGCTGACCACCGTAAGCTACGGCGGGCGCCGTAGCTTAAAGTGAAGTCTGATCCTTTTATGCACCGTAAGTCAGAAGCTATGGACCATAAGGAGAATTCTGACCACCAGAAAGCTACGGTGTGCGACCTGTGAGGAGAAAGTGTAAGTGCCCTTTTTAATTCGGTTTTCAAGAGGGTTTTTGGTTATCAATCATTGAAACTTTTTGGCAGAGTTCTAGAGGCGAATTTTAGTGTACTACTTGATTCAAGAACAATTTCTAACATTTGTTTGGTGTTTATGATTCGTATGAACGTGGCATTTGATAGTGTGATGATTTGCAAGACCATGAGTGGCTAAATCTCATTGTCATCATCCTAGGTTGAAGGTTTGCTAGAAACATTTGTGCTTTTATCCAATATTCTAGAATAATAGACTTGCAATGCTTGTAGTTTATTATGGTGTTGAATGTTTGTTTATAAGTTATTGATTGAAGTTTTGATCTTCGCCTTAATCGTACGTTCTTGGTGTCTTGACAATCGAGATATCAAGGGAGGGTTTAGGGTTGGATATTGGTTAATTGGTCATCGGGTAACAACCTCGCACCTTCATAATCCGAGTACTTAGTTCCCTTTCATCACGAACAAATATTTATACATGAATCATGTTTATGTGATTCTTTCTAGATGGATTTAAACACAAATGTTAATTGAAACCGGAAACTTAGGATGATTACTTGCTTCTAATTTGTTTTAACAACCAATATTTGAATTGTAGCTTGTTTAATTTTAAAACCAAACACTGAAAATCTTGAATTCATTTTCCTTGCATTTTAAATAAATTAGTCAATTTAGTATGAACTTTAGATTGCGCATATTCCACAAACTCCCTGTGTTCGATACCCACTTACCGCTAACTATTAGTAGTATTTGGATTAAATTTGTGTGAGATTACGACATCACGTCAAATTTTGGCACTGTTGCCGGGGAGTAGTGCGCAACGTGTGTTATCTTTGATAGTTTAGTTTGTTATTTTCCGGGTTTATGCTGGTTGTGTTAGTGTGCAGGTATTTACAGGTGCATGCATACTAGAGGCTCTCACAAGTTATTACCATTGGCATTTGATCCGGAGATTGAATGAAGTTTGCGAAGAAACAGAGTTTTATTACGAGAAAATAAAATCAGTGGTTCACCAACAAGACCTACAACACCAATTTCACTGATTAACTCATGGATTCATTACCTTCTACTACAAGTCAAACAACACCATCTACACCTTCACCAATTCCTACCACCCATCCTACTTCAACACATGAAGTCAACCCAAATAACACCACATCATCCGCAACTACCCAAACCGGACCTGTTCCCATTTTTAGCCCCACATCAATGGTTCCACCTTTTTCATCTTTCTTTCCAACTTTCGGTCAATCATCTTCCACCAACAACCATTACCAAATCCATTTCCACCAAGTTCAACCATTGTTCATACCAGCTCTACACTTCCACCACAAAACCAACCGGATTTTCATTATACATCTTCTCAGTTTGTGCAATCTTCGAGTGTAGGAGGAGATGGGTTTGATGACGGGTATGAGGAAGAATTTTGAGGGTACGCAGAAGAGGGTTACTATTATGGAGGAGATGGAGGTAATTTGGGACCTGAAGGAGGAATGGTTTCACCAACAAATGGAACAAGTTCAAGAAGTTGTTAGGCAACCCACGGGGGTACAACAAATTCGTCCGTAAGGGCCACAGTTTCAATGACCAATGCCTCTACAACAAGTTCAACTTCAACATCAACAACCTCAATTTTAAAGGCCGATGCAGCAACCACAAATGCAACAACCTCTATATCAACAACAGTTTGCACCTCAAGGGCTAAGGCATGGTCAAGCGGGTCGACCAAGAGTACCAATGGGTGCTCCGCGAAGACATTACCGAGAGGTGGTGAGGGGGATTGAAACGCATTTTAGGCCCGTTATCACTAATAACCCTTCTCCGGTGGTGATACCTCATCACCCGGATGGAAGGAAATTTGAGGTTAGAACAACCGCACTTCAAGTTTGCTGAATTACAAAGGGCTAGCAACGGAGGAACCGTACTTCCATTTGGAGACATATGATTCTATTTGCAATGCTATTGGAGGGTAAGGTTTTTCTTCGGATGATGTTAAGTTGGTACTCTTCAAATTCTCTTTGGAAGACAAGGAAAAAAGATGGTTCCATAATTTACCCTCCGCATCAATCTACACATGGGCCAACATGCGACAAAGTTTCTTGGAAGAGTTTTTCACGACTCAAAAGACTAATGAGGCTAGGCAGAGCTTGAGAAGTTTTCAACAACAACCGGGTGAGATGTTTCATGAAGCACTCGTGAGGTTTAACATGATGTTGAAAAATTATCCTCATCATGCCATTGCACTTTGTGAGTTATTAAATGCTTTTCATGAGGGGTTGATGTAAGACCCTATCTTTATTATATTGATTTTCTATAAAAATTTCGCATTTAAACAGTAAATGCGAATACACGTCATAACAAATTTTTGAGTTTATTAAAACTTATCTACGTTAAACATTTTGACATATCGTCATTTGGTTGCTTAACAACAAAACCAAGTTCGGAAGCTTGAGTTTTATCGTGTTTGGTTCTTCATTGAGCTTGATCGTCATCCAAAGGTGTTCGCGATAATCCTAAAATGAAAATTTGCAATTATTAGTATTATAGCGAATTTCCGAAAGCATAACATAATCGACTTGAATAAAAATCAAATAAGAAAATTTGGTTTTTGAGGTGGCGTCGGCGATGGCCTATAGCCGCGTCGGCGATGCCATAAAGATAGTTGTGTTGGGTCAAGACTGCCGTAGGCAGTTAGTTTAACACGTCGGAACAAAGGTGTTGCGTCGGCGACGATGTTTTCTGAAGAAGTTTTGCTGTAGATTTGATTAATGGTCCGTTCGATCCGTTTCACGTCCCGGACATTTAAAACACGATTCGAGACTTTCGGTGACACGACCGTAAAATACTATTTCCTGTTTCATTTCACATTTGTCATCCGTAGGCTGCAGCTGACCACCATAGCTTAAGGTGGGTTGTCGCAAAATATTCCGTTTTGCTGTTTTTGTTATGAAAACTTCCATAACTTGATACATCTTCGCCTGTTACCTAGGAAACTTATTTCGAAATGTCCAAAAAATATTTTCTTACATAATTAACCTGAAATCCAAGCCCCATATTCTTAATTCTTATGAATTACGCACCCATCCCTGGTTTATGCATATTTTCATTATGACCCATTAAGAGATTTAAGCACATAAACTTAAATCTCACTTCCTCTTACCTTGTTTCTCATTTCTATACTAAGATATCTATTTATCTTCCACCACAACTACACTTGTGGTGGATTGGTTATAGAAAATGTTTTTTTTCAAATTCTACCATTCGGTTTGACAATTTACGAAAAGGACCCAATATGAAGCATTAAGCCAAAACGGCTTATGCCATTTACTTTTAACTACCGCAAGGGCGTATTTACTTATAAAATTCATTCTTAAACAACCCTCAAGGTTCATTTGCTTGAATTATCATTCAAGGGCATTTTGATCGAATTTTAGTCCTTTTTACGACGAAGGACATTTAAACGCATATTTTGACCAAGCAAGTATCTTTAACCCATATTCTATTAAAATTTCACTATATTTCAAAGAACTTATTGTCTAGAATTTTAATTATTAGATATACCTCTCTTTAGGTAATCCAATGTTCATCCAAGTCTCATTTAACTCTCATTGGACCTTAAGTCCTCGTTGAGAGTTTGACCTGTTACACGTACCTGGCTCGTGTCATATCATTGACCCAATTAAATACCTTGCACTATTAATTACCAATTAATAAAAACACGGGCCAAACTTTATTTCCATGTGAGCACAAAACTCGACAAGCTATCATTAGATATTATTATCAAATGGTGATGATGACACCATTTGACCCATTTGGCCTAAATGACCAATTTATCATTATGATATGGTATTTATTTACCATCTCACCATTTAATCTGTTTCGGTTTACGCCTTATGCTCATATTTCTTAAGGTCGTTTTCTTAATTCGTTCGACCCATTACCGTCTACGCCATAGAGTGCCCTTATTTTAAAGTTTAATATTTATTTGTCAACTCTTGATTGAATTACCTTATTTACCCCTTTTTATTCCCTATGGTTTACACCATAAGTGAAACTTTTCTTAATTCTTCATTAATTTGTCATTACATAACTATATTACTATTTTACACCCCTTTTCCATCAATTATGGTTTAATACCATATTCACTTGTTCCAACTCGTATCGATTCGCGTCGGAACCTTGTATTTCGAAATCTCGTTCCGAATACCCATTCGCTTATTCTTAGTCAAATCCATAAGTAAATTTACTATTTTAAGGATGTAAGCGTTACTTACGTTGAAACCTGATTATGCCTTTTTCCACGCGTATTTGATCCGTTTGACCCGCTTCTCCTCAAGCTTCCTCCTAGCTTGTCAAGCGTCAAACTATATTTTATTATTTCGCAAGATGGTTAGATTGTCATTATTTATCAAGACCATTCCACCTTACGGACTTCATATCAAAATCACCATTTGATCTTATTATAGGTCGGTTTGACTTTTAAAAGTCAACGGCCTATTAATATATGCAAATATGCAATTGAGTTTAACAACTCACTTAAGCAACTTATCAAATTCCCGGCAGTCATTATTCTTAAGCTATCATTTTAACTACTTTTCTCAACCAATTTCATATCATTTCTTTCACTTAAACAAGTTCGAGCAATTGTTAACATAAGGTTAACTTAGCTTTCGATTTTCAAAACTAATTTATCCATTCATTGTACTAGGACTAAGAGTTTTCATCTTCATGTCAAAACCCATTTCACCATATTACTTAGATATTCATCTGAATAATTAATATAATCAAGTTCTATATACAACTAGAATACAACATGATCTCAAACACTAATTAACATTTACTTAACATCTATTTCATCATTTCGTACAAGACCATTCCATAGGAAGTATGAATATGTACTCAAACTCATAAATTGTACAAGTACCTTCTACTATTATCATGCATAATGAATCTAAACATAGATATATCATCAACTTCATCATATTATCAAAACCCACTTCAATATCTACTTGTTAATCACCTACAGCTAGTCATACCTCAAATATCTCATAATTTAACTATATCAAACAAAATTATGCATACATATACATTCAGTTCATCTTTGGATCATAATCCAACGACCTAATTGAAAGTATTCTACTTGTCTAAAATTATAACTTTCACCAAGCTAAGTTTTTAGACATACCTTATGATCCCCTAATCAAGGTGATCAATGATTCATGTTCATGCACGGATTTGAGGTCCTATTCTCACTTCAATTTTGATAATCTTGGAAAAACTAGGGTTTCCCCTTGTTTCTTCTCCTGAAGATCGACATACACACACACACTCTAAGTGTGTGTTATGTTTAAGCTTTTTGTTTTTAAATCACAAGTACCCTTTTTACGCAGGTCTGGTCACTCAAGTTTAGTTTCGATTAAATATAAAGGTACAACTCATTGTTTTATCACTTATATACATGTTATTAACTAGTTTAATTTGTTCCAAGTCATTTTGTTAACGGGTTCACTTTTACCACTAACGGTCTATTGCCTGCTCTATAATATTAACGTGGTTTGATTACCAAACCCGTTTTTGGGGTGTTACAAGTCTACCCCCTTAAAGAGGTTTCGTCCCCGAAGCCTTTCTTACATGGTTCCTTAGGTTTAACCCAATGGACTTGGTTTCGTTTTCACCTGAGCGTTGCTCATATTTTAGTTATTCAAAATCCTTACAAGGTGCATGCGCCTTTCATGTGTAAGGCCTCGTGTGCCGTTACTTTCATCTTGTATCCCTTTTCTTTACTCGATCGAGTCGCCATTTGCCCACTTGGTCATATGTATTTGTCAACATGCTTATTCCACACAAATCTTATACTGATAAGCGCATTTAACAAGTTTTAAATTTAATTTTGATCTTGACCAATCTTGTCGGTTAGATTTATCACTCTCCTGCTACTTAATACCTCAGAGTTTAGTTACACTCATATTGCCTTCGTAAGGCTTTTATAATTTATTCATGACCCCAATCCTATAGTTTGTTTTACAAAGTAATCTTATACGATGTTACTTTCTTGTTCGAGATTACATCCCGTCACGTTTAAGATTATATCTACCTTTTATTTTTCGAAAATTTTCTTTTCGAATTTATCGTCTCGCACCTATTGGTGTCAAGACACGTTTCGTTGATATTAATCATTTCCCAATTTCTCTCATTCATTTAGATTTGTTAAAACCTTGTTTCTAACTAAAACTAAATTTTAGTTTTACGTTTTCTCTTTAACTCATGCCAATTACTCATATCAAGCAATTGGTAATCAAGTATTTACTATTTATTGTTCTTTTTTTATGCGGGGAATTGTAACTGGTTCCCTCATTTGGACTAAATAACCCTTAAGCCCTTTTTGCTTAACCTTGTAGGCTATTTCTTTAGGTCCTCACCCTCTTTTTTTTATTTAGCCTCCTAAGGTGAGGTCCTTTAATGCATCATTCCTCTTGATTCGTGATCCCAAGGTCATTTTGACCCCGTAAACCATTACACTATTCATAACCTGAAGGTCATTGTGATCCTTTAGATCATCCCTTTACCCGTGTCGTTCTTTAGATATATTTGTGTCAATGCACCTCTTTTGTCTTTGAAAGGAAAATCATTTACATTGTCCTTTCTTTTCCGCCAAATCATGGCTCTTTTACTATGAAGGCTAATTTATTTTATTTCAATTATGACCATCAGACCATGTTTGATACGAGTTGTAGCATTTCGTTTTCTATGACTCCGCGATTCATTTATGCGTCACAATCACTTATTGGATCTATTAATCGTTTTACCTCCTTTGGGTGATGATCACTTGCGTCTATGCCTGGCGCAAGGTCAAATGCATTAACCACTCTTCATCACTGAGTCAAAACTACCAACTTTAGTGGCAACCACAACATTTTGTGTATGTTGTCCCAAACACTGTGTGTTGATAGCCGCGCGCGCCCGCGCGATTATTGTCTATGCCTAGATCGTTTTGTTTTTTTTGTTCGGACAATTCTTCCGACTCTATGACTTCGTATGTCATTTATGTGTCAGTTTGTCTCACGCTTACTTTATCCGGTTTAAGGCTATATCTTAATGTTTTAACGCTTCAATTATTCGTTTTGCGTTTTCGTTAAATCCATTCACGACCCTTTACACGGGTTCATTAATATTTCGCGCTCCCATTATTTGGTTTGCGTCTACATTTATACTTAATCTCGTCCCGTGAGCTTGGCTCATTATTCTTTTGCTTTAACGTTCTGTTACCCGATTTGCGTTTACCTTTAAAATTCAATCACTATACCTAATTTTGTTCGTTTGATTTGTTTGTGTGAGATTCATCACTTATGAACTGTCAAACTTTATTCTTTATTCGACCCATTTGACTTGTTCGTGTGAAATCCTTCACTTTTGAACAGTCAAACTTTATTCTTTATCTAGCCTGTTTGACTTGTTCACGTGAAATCCATCATTTATGAAAAGTCAAACTTTATTCTTTATTCGACCCGTTTTACTTGTTCGCGTGAAATCCATCACTTGTGAACAGTCAAACTTTATTATTGTTATTATCATTTTTTTATTCATCCCGAAGGATTTCTTTTTAACTCATCCTATTAGCCTCGCCTTTACTACATTGGATGTATATGTGCTCATTATAAGAAGTTCAAGGTATCATGTGTTTACTACTTACTTGGCCAGAGTAAGCGATCAACACATAGTACGCATGACCTTATTATAACTATCACAATACTTCCCATGTAAGTAAATCCTCGGTTCATGCCCATATTTCTAATTTTATTTGGTAAAACTTTGTTTAATTATTATTTAGAATGTTTTACCTTTTATAAGACTTTTATGTAACCACATTTATCCATGTGATCGTTACTTTTTCCTCAATAGGATTTTATTGAAAATTTCTACTTGGATGGTTTATCCAATTCAAGTTCTAAATCTGAATTCTTTTATTGTTTTGTTATTCATAATTGTGAATAACACATAATTCCCACCCAATTTCCCTTGGAAACATTATTCTGGAAGGGCATCCTATTCGGATTTCCCAATCCTTAAATTTTTTATGCAACAGTTATTCATTGCTCATCTATCACATACTACTATTCATGCAATAATTTTAAAATATGCACCTGGGTGATATTTACCCTCATGGGCTTTCATTGTCTTTCATCTTTATTCCGTATCCATATTTGATTTAGGTCCTTGGTGAGCATGCCCTACTTGTCATACTTCGAACCATTTCTTCATCATATCAGTAGATCCTTGGACTCCTATCATCATCAGATGCGAGGGTCCTTCAACTTGAAATTCCATTATAGAATATTAGTAGCATTGACATTAATAAGCACTAGTACTATAATGCCAGGGTTTCTACCATACGCGTTAACACACGTAATTTATTAACAATACCAATCTTTTACCAATTTAATTAGGTTAATGTGCCTTTGCACGATAACTTTATGTGTTGTCTTCAACACTTTAGCATGCTAGACCTTTAATAGTCGTAGTAACTTACCGGATCGTGCGATCAAGTCTCGAACCGAACACATTTGATCATTAACCTTAAGCTCTGATTACCAACTTGTAAGACCCTATCATTATTATATTGAATTTCTATAAAAATTTCGCATTTAAATGAGTAAATCCGAATACACATCACTGCAAATTTTCGAGTTTATTAAAACTTATCTACGTTAAACATTTTGACATATCGCCATTTGGTTGCATAACAACAAAACCAAATGCGGAAGCTTTGAGCTTTGATCGTGGTCGTTTCTTCATTGTGCTTGATCGTCAACCAAAGGTGTTTGCGATAATCCTAAAATGGAAATTTACAATTATAGTATTATAGCGAATTTCTGAAAGCATAACATAATCGACTTGAATAAAAATCAAGTCAGAAAATTTGATTTTTGAGGTGGCGTCGGCGACGCCACATAGACAGTTGCGTCGGGTCAAGACTATTGTAGGCAGTAGTTTAACAACTTGGAACAAAGTTGTTGCGTCACCGACGGCCGGGTGTGCCGTCGGCGACGGTGTCTTTTGCAGCAATTTTGCTACAGATTTGATTATTGGTCCGTGTGACCCGTTTCAAGTCCCGAACATCTAAAACACGACCATAAAATACTATTTCCTGTTTTCATTTACATTTGCCATCTGTAGGCTTCGGCTGACCATTGTAGCTTAAGGTGGGCTGGCGCAACATTATCCGTTTTGTCGTGTTTGTTACGAAAACTTCCATACTTTAATACATCTTCGCCCGTTAGCTATGAAACTTGTTTCTAAATGTTCGAAAAATATTTTCTTACATAATTAACCTGAAATCCAAACCCCGGATTCTTAATTCTTATGAATTACACACCCATCCCCGGTTTATGTATATTTTCATTTTGACCCATTAAGAGATTTAAGCACATAAACTTAAATCTCACTTCCTCTTACCTTGTTTCTCATTTCCATTCTAAGATATCTATTTATCTTCTATCACAACTACACTTGTGGTGGATTGGTTATAGAAAATGTTTTATTTTCAAATTCTACCCTTCGGTTTGACAATTTACGAAAAGGACCCAATATGAAGCATTAAGCCAAAACGGCTTATACCATTTACTATTAAACTACCCCAAGGGCGTATTTTCTTATAAAATTCATTTTTAAACAACCCTCAAGGGTCATTTGCTTGAATTATCATTCAAGGGAATTTTGGTCGAATTTTAGTCCTTTGTACGACGAAGGACATTTAAATTCATATTTTGACCAAGCAAGTATCTTTAACCCATATTCTATTAAAATTTCACTATATTTCTAAGAACGTATTGTCTAGAATTTTAATTTTTAGATATACCTCTCTTTAGGTAATCCAGTGTTTATCCAAGTCTCATTTAACTCTCATCGGACCTTAAGTCCTTGTTGAGAGTTTGACCTGTTACACGTACCTGGCTCGTGTCATATCATTGACCCATTTAAATACCTTGCACTATTAACACGGGCCAAACTTTATTTCCCTGTGAGCACAAAACTCGACAAGCAATCATTAGATATTATTGTCAAAAGGTGATGATAATATCATTTGACCCATTTGACATAAATGACCAATTTATCATTATGAGATGGTATTTATTTACCATCTCACCAATAGTCCGTTTCGGTTTATTCCTTATGCTCATATTTCTTAAGGTCGTTTTCTTAATTCGTTCAACCCATTACCATTTACGCCATAGAGTACCCTTATTTTAAAGTTTAATATTTATTTGTCAACTCTTGACTGAATTACCATCTTTACCCCTTTTTATTCCCTATTCTTTACACCATAACGAACCTTTTCAGAATTCTTCGTTTATTTGTCATTATATGACTGTATTACTATTTTACCCCCCTTTTCCATTAATTATGGTTTAATACCATATTCACTGGTTCCGACCCGTATCAATTCGCATCGAAACCTTGTATTTTGAAATCTCGTTCCGAATACCCATTTGCTTATTCTAAGTCAAATACATAACTAAATTTACTATTTTAAGGATGTAAGCGTTACTTAGGTTGAAACCTGATTATGCCTTTTTCCACGCGTATTTGATCCGTTTGATCCGCTTCTCTTCAAGCTTCCTCCTAGCTTGTCAAGCGTCAACTACCTTTTACCATTTCGCAAGATGGTTAGATTGTCATTATTTATCAAGACCATTCCACCTTACAGAATATATATCAAAATCACCATTTGATCTTATTATAGGTCGATTTGACTTTTAAAAGTCAATAGCCTATTAATGTACGCAAATACGCAATTGAGTTTAACAACTCATTTAAGTAACTTATCAAATTGCAGGTAGTCATTATTCTTAAGCTACCATTTTAACTACTTTTCTCAATCAAGTTCATATCATTTCTTTCACTTAAACAAGTTCGAGCAATTGTTAACATAAGGTTAACTTAGCTTTCGATTTTCAATACTAATTTATCCATTCATTGTACTAGGACTAAGAGTTTTCATCTTCATGTAAAAATCCATTTCACCATATTACTTAGATATTCATCCGAATACTTAATATAATCAAGTCTATATACAATAAGTATACACCATGATCTTAAACACTAATTAATATTAACTTAACATCTACTTCATCATTTCGTACAAGACCATTCCATAGAAAGTATTAATATGTACTCAAACTCATAAATTGTTCAAGTTCCTTCCTACTATTATCATGCATGATGATTCTAAACATAGATATATCATCAACTTCATCATATTATCAAAACCCACTTCAATATCTACTTGTTAATCACCTACAAGTAATCATACCTCAAATATCTCATAATTTAACTATATCAAACAAAATTATGCATACATATACATTCAGTTCATCTTTGGATCATAATCCAACGACCTAATTGCAAGTATTCTACTTGTCTCAAATTATAACTTTCACCAAGCTAAGTTTTTAGACATACCTTATGATCCCCTAATCAAGGTGATCAATGATTCATGTTCATGCACGGATTTGAGGTCCTATTCTCACTTCAATTTTGATAATCTTGGAGAAACTAGGGTTTCCCCTTGTTTCTTCTCCTGAAGATCGACATACACACACTCGAAGTGTGTGTAATGTTTAAGCTTTTTGTTTTTAAATCAAAAGTATCCTTGTTACGCAGGTTGGTCTCTCAAGTTTAGTTTTGATTAAATATAAAGCTACAACTCATTGTCTTATCACTTATATACATGTTATTAAGTAGGTTAATTTGTTCATAGTTATTTTGTTTACGGGTTCACTTTTACCGCTAACGGTCTTTTACCCGCTCTATAATATTAAGGTGGTTTGATTACCAAACCCGTTTTGGGGTGTTACAGTTGAGTTTGAAAGATGCTCGTGATTTAATGTCGATTACTAATGGTATGTTTGGTACAAATTTTGAGCAAGACGATTGGGCATTTTTGGAGTAAATGGCGGTCACGTCTAAGAGAAAAGCGTAATCATCAAGAAGGGCAAGGCACTTCATTACAAGACCTCAAGTTTATGCGGTAGATGATGGAGGGGTACAAGCAACTAATCAGGTATATGACGTTTGTACAAATTCTAATGAATTGGGTCATTCGATGGATGTGTATTTAGTGGGTGTGGTTGAAGGTCAAGTAGAAGAGGTGAATGCTATTCAAGGGGGTGGTCTTAATTTTAATATGAACTCGAACACATACCACCCTGGGTTAAGGAATCATCCCAATTTTCATTATGGGAATCCGGCGAATCAAGCGAATCCAAATTTCCAAGGAGCTCAACGAAATTTTGTTCGACGACAACAATTCAATCAAGGTACTTTTAGGGGTGGAAATAGTCAAGGCCACCAAGGCAATTTCAACAATCGGGTGACCAAAGTGGTACCACAGGTCAAGCTTCATCAAGTGGGAATGAAGTTATGGATATGCTCCAGATGATGCAACAAGACATGCAAAGGAGAAATCCACTTGATGAAGCCCGAATGCAAAAGGATGAGGTTCATGACAAGAGTATCCAAACATTAACCACTCAAATGGTTTAACTCACAACCAAGGTAGCGGAGTTGAAAAAAGGTAAAGGTCAACTTTCTAGTGACACTAAGGTAAATCCTTCTCATAGTTCTTCACGTAATATTCCTATTAACCATGTTAGTGTCTTAAGAAGTGGAAAAGAATTTAAGGCAAACTTATCACCGGGTTTGGTTGATGGGGTGGTTAAAGATATCCTAGGAAATGAAGTGATGAGGATGAAGTCTCACCACCAATTATGTCTAAGGACCCTAATGTTAACAAGGTAATTCAAAAACCGGGGTTGGGTGAAAGTTTAAAAGATAAAAATGAGGAAGGCGGACCAAGTCAAATCCCGTTCCCATTAGCTTTAGTTGACCCAGGTAAGAAAAATTTTATTTCAACAAGGGATCCTCCACAAGAGGAATTGTGGGATGTTTTCAAAAAGTCAAGGTAAATCTTCCCTTACTCGATGCAATTAAACAAGTACTCGCTTATGCAAAATTTTTAAAAGAATTATGCACCCAAAAGAGGTAACAAAAGAAAAAAGTGTCTAAGCGGGTTGACTTAACCAGACAAGTAAGTGCGGTACTAAAAGGGGATCTTCCTCCCAAACTCCACGATCCGGGAACGCCAATAATAAACATTCAAGTTGGAAATTTTCCAATCTCTAAGGCATTATTAGATCTTGGAGCCGGAGTAAGTATTTTACCGGGGGGTTTATATGATCAATATGACTTTGGTCCATTAGCTCGGGTTGAGACAACGGTGGTCCTAGCCGATTTATCAAAAATTACCTTGAGGGATGGTTGAAGATGTCATAGTGAAGGTTGACAATTTTTATTATCCGATAGATTTTTTGGTCCTAGATTACTCATCTTCAAACCCAAAACAACAACAAGATGTTATTTTGGGTCGGCTATTTTTGAGCACCGCTCATGCTATGATTGATTGTCGACTTGGTACGGTTAACATGACATTTGGCAACAGAAAAATGAGATTGAATGTTTTTACTAACACTACTAACTCTATTGGTGTTGATGAGTGTTTTATAGCAGATCTGGTTGATGGATGTGAGTCACATGAGTATGAGGAAGAGTGTGTAGATGTTTGTGTTTGTGATTTTCTGAGCATGTACATGCATGTGCGTTAAGAATGGAGGAAAAAGAGCGCTATGGCGATTTAAGAGGGTCGACCGTCATAGACCCATCAGTTCGAGAGCCTACCGGTGGAAATCAGTTAGGGCATAAAGCCATCCTTAGAGGAGCCACCAAAGTTGGAGTTGAAAGATCTGTCGGGCCATTTGAAATATGCATTTTTAGGGGATAATGACACCTTACCGGTCATTATTTCCTCTAACTTGGAGACGACCCAAGAGCATGAATTGTTGAAGGTGCTGAAAGCGAATAGTAATTAAAGACAGAAATGGTGAACACATCGCCACCCGACCGGTCACCTGGTGGCGTGTTTGTATCGATTACCGGAAATTGAATGCCGTGACTACTAAGGACCATTTTCCATTACCTTTCATTGACTAAATTATTGAAAAATTATCGTGTCAAAAATACTATTGCTTTTTGGATGGGTATTCGGGTATAACCAAATTGCTATTCAACCGGATAATCAACACAAGCCCACTTTCACACGTCCGTATGGTACTTTTCCTTTTAGGCGAATGCCATTTGGTTTGTGTAATGCCCCGGCGACTTTCCAACTTTGTATGATGAGTATTTTTTCGGACATGGTTGGGGAATCCATGAGGTATTCATGGATGATTTCTCCATTTTTGGTACAAGTTTTGAATCTTGTCTCGACGAGTTGGAAAAAGTTTAAAAAAGGTGTGTCGAGAAAAACTTGGTGCTTAGTAGGGAGAAAAGTCATTTCATGGTCCAAGAGGATATCGTGTTGGGTCATGTTATTTCTGAAAGGGGGATGGAGGTGGATAAGGCACCTAAAAATGTTAAAGGGGTAAGGTCATTTTTGGGATATGCGGGATTTTACCAGAGA
Source organism: Scalesia atractyloides (assembly GCA_947069175.1). NCBI lineage: Eukaryota > Viridiplantae > Streptophyta > Magnoliopsida > Asterales > Asteraceae > Scalesia > Scalesia atractyloides. Next base: position 45,878,884 of record CAMTDV010000022.1, read on the forward strand.
TTTATTAAAGGTTTTAGTGTTATTACTAAACCTTTATGTAATTTGTTACTGAAAGATATACCTTTTGACTTTACTGATGAATGTTTGCAAGCTTTTACTGTCTTGAAGGAACAGTTGGTGAGAACTCCCATTTTGCAACCACTGGATTCGTCAAAACCGTTTGAGATTATGTGTGATGCTAGTGACACAACTATTGGAGTGGTCTTGGGTCAAAGAGTTGATAAGAAGCCGTTGGCAATTTATTATGCAAGTAAAACATTGTCCGACACGCAACTGAATTACACCACAACTGAAAAGGAATTGTTAGCAGTAATGTATGCCTTGGACAAGTTTCGGTCATACATATGGGGAAGCATGGTGGTTGTGTATTCGGACCATAGTACGGTTCGTTACTTGATGGAGAAGAAAGATGCGAAGCCCCAGTTGATCCGTTGGGTGCTCTTATTACAAGAGTTCGACTTGGAAATTCGAGATAAGAAAGGAAGTGAAAATGTAGTGGCGGATCATTTATCCTAAATTCCAATGGAGGGGGCCGACGATGCTAGTGAAATTAATGAACAGTTTCTCGATGAACAACTGTTAGCTGTTTCTACTTCTGTTGCACCGTGGTACGCCCATTATGTAAATTACTTGGCTACGAGTGTTATTCCTAATCATTGGATGAAGAAAAGGAGACAACAGTTTATGGTCCAAGTCAAGCAATATATATGGGATGAATCAGACCTTTTCAAAATTGGGCCCGATCAAGTGATTCGGAGATGTATGCCTGAAACAAAAGTGCCAGAAATCTTTACTCATGCTCATACATCCGCTTGTGGGGGGCACTTTAGTGGTCACAAGCCAGGATATCGGGTACTTACATGTGGGTTTTATTGGCCGATAATTTTAAAGGATGCGTGTGAGTTTGCCCTGAATTGTCTAAATTGCAAAAAAATGGAAGTATTTCAAGAAGGGATGAGATGCCAATGAAACCCATTTTGGTGGTTGAGATTTTTGATGTATGGGGTATAGATTTTATGGGGCCTTTCCCGAGTTTGAATGGGTTGTTGTACATTTTGGTTGCGGTGGATTATGTTTCAAAATGGATCGAAGCCATACCAACAAGAACTAATGATCATTCGGTATTTTGTAAGTTTGTGCAATCAAATATTTTTGCTCGCTTCGGGATCCCGAGGGTTATAATCAGCGATGGTGGTTCTCATTTCAAAAAGTTTAACTTCGGGAAATTGTTGAAGCGTACAATGTGAATCACCGAATTGCCACGCCGTATCACCCGCAAACAAGTGGATAAGTTGAAGTGTCCAATCGTCAAATTAAAGAAACTCTAATGAAGACTGTGCGAACGGATAGAAAGGATTGGTCAAGAAAATTGGATGATGCATTGTGGGCATACCGAACGTTTATAAAACTCCCATTGGTAGTGTATGGGAAAGGAGATCATTTACCGATGGAGTTAGGGCATATTAAACAGACTCCCTGTGTTTGATACCCACTTACCGTTAACTATTAGTAGTATTTGGATTAAATTTACGTGAGATTACGACATCACATCAAATTTTGGCAGCCGTTGCCGGGGAAGAATTCGGAAGCTACAGTTGAGCGAGATAGAAGAAATTCGTGATGAAGCGTATGAGTGTGCAGCGGTATATAAGGATAAGCTAAAAAAGGGTCCACGATGCGAAGATCCGGAAATGAACTTTTGAAGCGGGCCAAAAGGTTTGGTTGTACAACTCAAGATTGAAACTGTTTGTGGGAAAATTGAAGAGCAAATGGATGGGTCCTTATGTAATTACAAGAGTGGGCAGGTTTGGAGATGTAGATATTATAGATGTTCATACTAACACGAAGCAAATGGTGAATGGGCATCAGCTCAAACCGTAGTTTGAAGGGAAAGACATCAAACAACTCGAGCTTGGCAAGGTGGGCTAAATTTTACACCCGTTGGATGTGGATTAAGCATAAGAGGCCCAGGTTTGGTAGTGTAATTATTTAGTTTAGTTGTTTAGTAGTTTGTTTTCAAGCAATTGTCTGAACTCGTTTTGACTTGTGTTTCCACAAGTGTGGGGAAGTTCTTATGAATATCTCAAACATAGTGCTGAGGACAACACGGGTCTTTCGAGGGGGGTAGCATACTGTTTATGTTTAAAAATGATAAATATGATAAAAAATGAAATGAAAAAAATATATATTTTTCAAATAAAAATGCCCAGATACCACCGTAGGTTACGGTCCCAGTCGTAGCTTACGGTAACCTCAATTTTGCTTATGGTTCTAGGCGTCTGTCTTACGGTCTCACTTTTTACCGGTGACCACCGTTGCTTACAGTGGCCACCGGGCGTGGGTCCACCGTAAAAGCAAGTAAAGTACGAGTTTAGCCCTAGCCACTCAATTTTTGCATATCTTATAGCCACATACTCCCTCCTTCTTCTTCCTTAAACCCTTGCAAGAACACAACTTCACACCTTCACCAATTTTTCATATCTTCACCAAATCGAGTGTTTTTGGGTCAATCTTGACTAGAATTTCACGAGGATTCTAAAATTGTGCTTGCATCTTGAAGAATCCAACGTTTGGGTGGTCGATTTTAGATATTTGGGTCCGGAAATTTTGGGGTTCTTGGTGGGTTTTGATTAATCTTGAAGTTCTTAGTGTTCTTATCCTCAACAAAGCAAAGGTATGCATTTTCTTACATTATTGATGATGCATTGTAGAATTGTAAGTGTTATGTTACCTTTAATTACACATTTTCTTGTAGTTGTTATGATGAGATGAAATTGATAGGTTTTGAATGGTTGTGGTTATGGAAGCTAAGTCATTTGGTAAAAATATGATTTTTGGGAAAAATTTTACTAACTTAGGGATATATTATTCAAATTTTTGCAACTGGTAAACATTAGATTTAGCTTTTATCCATAACCATAGTGATAAGCAAGTGTGGGGATATTGTGGGTTAATGAGAAGAGGAATAATTTGTGTTCTTTATTGCTATGCATTGCAGAATTAACATGGGTCGTAAAGGCAAATAGAAGGGTGGATCCTCAAGTAATCCAACTCAAAGAAAAAGGAGGTTGGTTTTGCAAAGTGATATAGAAGAAGAACATGAAGAGGACGTGCCGGAAAGGGGTCCTAAACAAAAGTGGACATCCGGGCCCTTGCACCATCAGCCATTTGAATGGCAAACTGAGTTATTTAATGATCAAATCAACAAGTTAGCCCAACGGAAGGATGCCATCGTATGCGAAAAGGAGGTTTGAGAGGTAGACTTTGGTCCGTTTGGGATTACTGAGAAGTTCCGAGCTTTAGGTTGGAAAGCGGCATTAAAGTGCTATGATCATGAGGGAACAAATTTGTATGACGCAGAAATTCAAGAGTGATGCCCACTCTAAGATGTCCTTCGTTCAAGGGTGCGTCAAAGATGAAGCTGATCGGAACCGTCAATGGCATTGATGTGGAGATGTCGTTCGATTCATTGCAGAGGGTGGCCAAGTTTGATAGCAAACCGGTGAATCAATACATGATTCCAAGGTTGGAGGATTTGTACTTTTAGCCAGAAAAGCACCCAAGGTGGAACACAATGTTGGACTATTTGTTTTTACCTGGTACCACCCATGGGAAGCTTTTCCGCAAGAATCTGAGAATTGAAGGGGTGTTGATGTTTGCGATATATTTACAGAATGTCATTCCACGGCGGGGTGACAAAGCTGAGGTGCGGCATCCGGAAGTGCCGGTGTTATACACTTTGTTGACCAGGGCTCCATTATTTCCATTTCGATTTCTAGTGCTGAATAATGTTTGGATTAGTAGGAACAATGACCAGCGGAAGATCATTCCGCACTGTAGACTCATCATAGAGCTATTGAAGATGTATGGGGCAATCGATGCAGATAACAAGGGGTCTTACAAAAAGTTAAACCGTTTGATGTGAAGCAGTAGGGTGCTGGGTGGAAGTATACCGAATCTGAAAGGTATCATAAGCTGAAAATTGGGGGTCAAAGATGAAGAGTGTTGAAAGCTGATGTGCGGCCGTTAAGACCAGGGGAGGGTGACGAGCCGAAAGTGAAGAGGAGGGTCTAAGTGGTGATGAAGATTATATGGATAATCCATATGTGGCCCCCATGAATGTGGATCAGGGGGGTTCGAGTAGTGGTCATGCTGGGGGTTTCTTCGACTTTTCAAGGTATCCTTATGAGCCAAATTGGGCTCATCAAGGAACAATGCAGGAGGTGATTGAAAGTCAACGTCCTTTTGTATTCGATAGTTGGAGCGGGTCCAAAAGGACATTTTTTGATCATCAAACATGGATGGGAGCAAGGATGGAACGTGCTCTAAGGCACAATTTTTACCGACAAGAATCTTGGAAGCGCACCCATGCATATGCTTTTGAACAGGAGATAAACAATCGATATTTGGATGATCAAAACTGGCGCATGCACGCTGATTAGCATGCGGGGTGACCGGTTGTTGTGGACCCGCCACCGGTGTATTACTAGACATTACCTCCTTATGATGGTAGCGTTACATACCCCACGCCACCGTTGCATCACTCACAGTGGGTGGATCCCCGATACGGTCAGTAGCAGGACGCCACACAGTCGTAAGGAGGTGAAGGTGGAATTGGTAATGGAAGCGTCTTGTTTGCATTCGGAGAGTTTTCAGAGATGATAACATCTATCTTTGGACCTCCTCAGCCACGCTACTACTAGTCAGGTGGTGTTCTTTCTTTGTATATTATTGTAAACATTAATTTTTTTTGTTGATGGTTGGGTGGAAGGGTGTTGTATTGTGGTTGATATTCATGTTGTGGGTTGTGGTAGTATTGGTGGTGTTTATATGTTTTCATAAAAAAAAAACCAAAAAGAAATTTGGGATTTGAGAGTTGAGCTGAAAGTGAGGTTGAGATAGTATTAGTGATCGTTTCCTTAAAAGCCATACATTGGGTCAATGTATCACTAGTGTCGGGATGGCGGAAATTTTTGAGATTTTGAAAATTTTTAACGCAAGTGAAACAATTGTCAAATTTGAAAATTTAACATTACTCCACATGACACATCAGTATCCCTTTTTATCCTTTCATGGTGAGTTTTTTGGGCCACATGGATGCTTACTAAAATTATTTCTTTGGTTTGAGTGGCAGTGTGTGATTTGTGTTAATAGAACTTGTGTAATATATGCTTGTCAAAACCTAGGTGTAACATGCTTGTGAAGATGATAAGGGTATTTAGGTAGTGAGCGGGACGAGGGTTTGCTCATTAGTAGCCAAAATTGAGCTTAATACCATTCATTTGTAACCCAGGCCTATGTCCTACAAGAATTCTACCTATTGATCGACCAGGTTTAGGAGCTTTAGTTATAGTGTTAGAGGTTAATGTTTAATGTTTGTAGTTAAAGAAGAAGAAAAATGAAAAAAAGAGAAGGAAAAAGATAGTGAAGTTGTGTAAGTAGTAATGGTTGTTTTTGTTTATTTGTAATAATAAAACCGGGTCGACTCAATGAGCTACATTCATATATATCTCAGAAATTCTCACCCTTATACCTAGCCTCGTTACAACCCGAAAGTCCTTTTGATTCGTAAGCATGTTAGGCATTTTGTAGGAGGAGATTTGATTATTACACAAGCTTATTATCGCACGATCACGCACTCGCATTGAGTGATCTAGCACAATCTTGCTAGTCCCTGTTTGTCATCGAGAGGAGAGTTATTGTGCGGGGTGTGTCATTTGGTATGATGGTAAATTGACAATTGGACAACATGTTTGTGTTTGGTTTACACACCGATCACTTGTAGGCTTGGAAATGTTTTGATATGTTGCTTGGGGCAAGCAACGGTTAAGTATGGGGATGTTACGAGTGGTCCATTGGACAACCCTCAAGTGCTTTAATTGGGTTAATTATTAAGATTTGATAACTACGGTATGTATGGCTTTGCAGGTACCGAAGAGCACAAATAAGCGATTTTAGTGTGTTTTGATGGGAGCTTGTACTGGCCCAAAGAAGGTGGAGGCCTGGAGAGTTGATAAGAGAATAAAAGTTGAAAAGTTGCTGACCACCGTAAGCTACGGCGGGCGCCGTAGCTTATGGTGAAGTCTGATCCTTCTATGCACCGTAAGTCAGAAGCTATGGACCATAAGGAGAATTCTGACCACCGTAAGCTACGGTGTGCACCGTAGCTTACGGTGGTGACCTGCGAGAAAAGTGTAACTGCCCTTTTTAATTCGGTTTCAAGAGGCTTTTCGGTTATCAATCATTGGAGATGTTTTGGCAGAGTTCTAGAGGCGAATTTGAGTGTACTACTTGGTTCAAGAACAATTTATAACATTTGTTTGGTGTTTATGATTCGTATGAACATGGCATTCGATAGTATGATGATTTGCAAGACCATGAGTGGCTAAACTCATTGTGATCATCTAGGTTGAAGGTTTGCTTGAAACATTTGTGCTTTTATCCATAATTTCTAGAATAATAGACTTGCAATGCTTGTAGTTTATTATGGTGTTGAATGTTTGTTTGTAAGTTATTGATTGATGTTTTGATCTTATCCTTAATCGTATGTTCTTGGTGTCTTTGACAATCAAGATATCACGGGAGGGTTTAGGGTTGGATATTGGTTAATTGGTCACGGGTAACAACCTCGCATCTTTATAATCCGAGTACTTAGTTCCCTTTCATCATGAAAAAATATTCATACATGAATCATGTCTATGTGATTCTTTCTAGTTGGATTTAAACACAAATGTTAATAGAAACTGGAAACTTAGGATGATTACTTGCTTCTAATCTGTTTTAACAACCAATATTTGAATTGCAACTTGTTTAATTTTAAAACCAAAACACTAAAAATCTTGAATTCATTTTCTTGCATTTTAAATAAATTTGTCAATTTAGTATAAACTTTAGATAGCGCATATTCTACAAACTCCCTGTGTTCGATACCCACTTACCGCTAACTATTAGTAGTATTTGGATTAAATTTGCGTGAGATAACGACATCACATCAAGCGACCGTGGTCTTCTTCCATTGCCACGCTACTAATCATGTTCCGAAGAACTGGCAACCAGCCGTTGTAGATTTAGCATTTAATTTGCTGCATCCGAAATCAGAGTCAGAGTATCCTGCAAGGTTGAAATCATCGTTTCGCAGATACCACAAGCTAGTGCTTGGGCAACCCCTCAAGTATCTAAAAATCTTCTTGATGATCTCCAAGTGTTACACTCGTGGATTCGATTGATATCGGGCACAAAGGGATGTTGGATACATCATATTCGGCCTTGATGCTGTCAGGTACATTAATGACCTAATCATCAATATGTATAAGGTCCCATCAATCTTCACTCCATGAATATCTGATTCTATGCCATAATTAAGTGCCAAGGGAGTAGATAATGGTGACGAACCCGACATGCTGAATTTCTTGAAAACATCGTGAACGTACTTCATCTGATGGATGAAGATACTATCAGGCAACTGATCGACCTAAAGTCCTTAGAAGAACTTCATTTCTCCATTGAACTCATTTCAAACTTCTTTTTCATGACCTCTTCAAATTGTTTGCATAGTTCGTCATTTGTAGAACCAAATATGATACCATCCACATAGATTTGTACGACCAACAAGTCTCCATTCACTTCCTGTGTAACGAGACTGCTATCAACAGTGCCTCTAATAAAATCATTGCTCAAAATATGTTGAGAGAAAGTCTCATACCAGGCTCTTGGGGGTTATTGCAGACCATACAACACCTTATCTAGTAAGGAAACCTTTTCTTTATGAACTGGGTTGACAAACCCAGGTGGTTGGCCGACATACACTTCCTCTTTCACCTTGCCGCATAGGAAAGCAGAATTAACATCAAGCTGGTACATCTTAAAACCTTTCCATGACGCAAAGGCCATGAATATGTGGATGGCTTCTAGTCGAGCGACAGGAGCATAGACCTCTATGTAACTAAAACCCTCCTACTGGTGAAAACCTTGGACAACCGGTCGAGCTTTATTGTGTACGATAACACCTCTGTCGTCTCTTTTATAGTTGAGGACCCACCTAGTACTGATTGACTTGTGATTATTAGGTAGATCTACAAGCTTCTAGACTCCAAATTTCTCGAATTGTTGCAGCTCTTCCAGCATTGAATTTACCCACCTTTCTTCGGTAAGGGATTCTTTGTACGTTTTAGGCTCAACATGTGAAATAAAACAATTATATAATATTTTTCTTGAATAGGTACAATTTTAGTATAAAAACAACTTATATCCTTATTGATCTAATTTCTCGTTTTTACTCCAGCCTGCAACTCTCCAATAATGTTGTCTAAAGGGTGATAAGACATCATCCCTTGCATTAGCTCATTAGAGACACTTACTTCATTCTGTAGTTTCATAATATTCTGTTCGACATCCTAATTACTCGTTGAAGCTTCATTTTGATTGCTAGGACCCGCAGATTAATTAGGTAAACTTGTGATCTGCTCTAAGCCTTCATCAGAACTAGATCCTCCATTATCATATGTTGGCTTGCTATCAGAATCATCGGATTGGACAAAAGTGGGTGCTGTGATGTTCACATCTGGTTCGACTACGGGTCTTGTTTAGTATTACTCGGACTTGCTTTAGAATCGTTTGTGCCAACTTGTGATTGTGAAATCACTATTGGTCTTGGAATTTGTTCTTGAGTAGATGATTGTTGTTGTTGATATAGCAATACAAGCTCCACTTTAGTAGGTTCTTATGGCAGTTCAAAAGAATTCCACAAACTCTCATACTTAAACAATCAAGGATCACAAGGCTTCTGTTTTGGTGACGTATATCTCTGGCAGTCAACATGTTGAGCTAGAACAACCAGGTTTATGCTAGGTAAAAATACTCTTCTCAAAGGACTAGAATACCCCATGAAAAATCCCTCTAGAGACTTAGCTCCGAATTTACCATCCGGGTCAATGACTATGCACGGAGATTTAAAGGGTTCTAAAAACTCCAAATTTGGTTTTTGCTAATTAAGCAACTCAAAGCATGTGTTCTTATGAGCCTTGACTATTAATACTCGATTAAGCATGTAACAAGCAGAGGCAACCACTTCGCTCCAAAAACTGACTGGTAATTTATAATCTGCAAGCATTGTGCATGCTGTTTCAATAAGAGTTTGGTTCTTTCGTTCAGTGACTCCATTCGGTTGCGGAGTATAGGGCACACTTATTCAAGAAGTATTCCTTTGGCATTACAGAACTCTACCATTTTTTTGTTTTTGAACTCAGTACCAATATCACTACTAATCCTTCTTATTGGTAAATGATACAAATTCTACAACTTTCTGAAAAGAATCATCAGATTTTCAAACGTCTCGTCTTTGCTTTCCAAAGATAGAAACCATGAAAATCTTGAGTAGTCGTCTGTCACAACAAAACAATATAGATCACTAGATATACTTTTAACGTTTATTGGCCCAAACAGATCCATATGTAACCTCTCAAGTGGCAGCTTGATAGAGTTCAGAAGTTTTCTTGGGTGAGATTTCTTATGCTGCTTGCACTTTTTACAACTGATACAATTATCACTTAAGTGGAAACTTTTAAGATTCACACCCTCCACTAGATTGTTGTGCACCAGATATTTCATCTTCCATAAAAGGATCTGCCCCATCTTTCGATGTCATAAGATTGATTCCTTTTCAATAGCCTTTGATACAAACATTGAGTCGATTTTGTAGTAGTTGACGCGACACTCATGCCAAGGACGTAGAGATCCTTTTCTCGTGTAGCACGCATGAGCCACTCCTCGAGAATTTTGAATCCCGACTTCCGAATTAGGCATTCTTTATTCATAAAGTGAGTTGTAAACTTCTTAACACAAATCTATGAAATGCTTAACAAGTTATTCTTTAATTCAGCGGTGTAGCTAACTTTGTCAAAAGATACCACACCATGAGTATTCCCTCTCCAACTATTCGTCCTCCTTGAGTACCCACAAACCCTACATAGCCTCCACGTATTGATTTTACATCGTATAGCAAGGCTAGCATTCCTGTCATGTGTCGAGAAGCTCCACTGTCCATTATCCACTTAGAAATGATTGACCTCGGTAGCCCCTTCACATGTAATTAAGCAGTTATTTAAATAACGAAACCTAAGCCTTCTCGGTCTTGGGTGGGTTTGGGATATCAAAATTTGGTCCACTAATTTCATCTTTGACTTTAACATCCTATCTAACCATTGACTCAGATTTAACTTCCGATTTTATTGAACAGGTGTTGTTTTCACTTCTTCATAAGATGGTTTGGATTTAACCACCCAACTTTTGTGTTTTCAAAAATGCCTTTTTAGGATAGAATTTTGAACCCTTTTGTTCGTTTTTAGTTGACGATTCACCAACTTCAAAGTTTTAAGCGTTTAAAATTGTTGGTTTCACATCTTTGTTTGATTCGTTATTTTTTTTTAAGTTTGGTACAAACTCAGGGGTTTTTTGTTTCACGTCTTTTGTAGACTTCTTCACACTATAAGCAGGTTTTGGGTTGTATTGAGGACATCGTCGTGCAATGTGCCCAATTTTGTGATATTTGTAGCATGTCATGTTGTCATTTTTATCAAATGAACCCAAAGCCTATTCAAAGCATTTCTTTTCTGCATAAATTTAATCCGTTGATTGTTCTTTAGTCAGACTTTCTGTCTCATTAACCGTGCTTGTTTCAAGAACAAATTCAATTTTCTTTTTGTAATCTAGTTTTCGAAACCTGTTGTTGTTTTTCTTCTTGTCAAAACCCAAACCATTCCTTTTGTTTTTCGGATAATCCCTTCCCTTTCATGCTAATTATTATAAAGTTTCTTTGGTTTTGAATGTTGGGCCCCTAACTAAAGGTTTACACAATAGTGTTACATTTGGGCTAAGCTTAGGGGTTTGGGCTACCTAGAGCCTTATGGGCCTAGGGTTGTAATTAGTGGGCTATGTGACTAGTATAAATACTTGTATTAGGTTAATATTTTGGGCTAGTCAGTTCATTATTGAAAAACCTTATATGAGACACTTTTAGTGTATGCAAGTTGTTTTAATCGAAGTTTGTTCTTGTTCTTTATTGTAATCTTTATTTCCGCAACCGATTAGACTTGTGATACCGTGTTAGATCCGTTTATCGGGACTTACAATTGGTATCAGAGCCTGATGTATGATAAAGTCTCTCGGTATCGCTTATCAAAGAACTGTTTAGAGTTGGAAAAGTTGGAAGAAGTGTTGCTATTCATTGTGGATTATTACTGTTGAAGATTGCTGCTGATTTCATCTCGAATTGTTACTGTTCCGAAGAACACGAAGAAGATTCAAGCATTCTGGATACGGAACTGTTGAATATCCCGAATGTCACACCCTCAATTTCCACTTGCGGAGTTTTACCGCGAGGCGTGTGAACAAACCAGAATCTGAAACACTAGTACGTTGAACGACTCTACATGATTTGATTATACGTTTTCCAAAATCATTTGTTGTCGATTTTATATTACCAATATTTAGCATGAGTATCAGTTTTTAAAGTTTGAGCGGAAGCATAAATAAGTAGTGATGCGGCGCCAACACAAACGCCAAAAACAAATGAAAAATCCCAAAACAATATTAATAAATAAGACTCGATAAAGATGTCTTGTTCAATGCATGTGCGTGCACCTAGAGCTCCTAGCGTCCTGAGAAACATGTAAAGAAACAAGTGTCAACATTAAAGATGAGTGAGTTCACAGGTTTTCATAAATTTGTTTGTTCGGTTATAGTTTGTTTACTCCGTTATCCCCAACCCGGGATAACATATCAGTTCCATTATTCCAATCCCGGAATAATAAGTTGTTGCTTCCAATATTCCCAACCCGGAATATTAAGTTGTTGTTTCCATTATCCCCAACCCGGGATAATAAGTTGATGTTTCCAATATTCCAAACCCGGAATATTAAGTTGTTCCGTAATTAAGTTCAATATTAATGTATATAGGTAGCTAGCCTAAAGTCATGTCACGTAAGAGTTCGCGATCGAAGCTGACTGTTGTGCCTCCGTTTTGCCAGGCCTATCACATGACCATGGCGGTGTTAGGCCAATTATTCACCCGTTGACCATACCAGGTCGGCTAGCGCGACTAGCTCGGATGGGGCTTGTCGGGCCCAGTAGTACTACTTATAATTCCCCCGCTATTTAAACCAAATACTAACGATCCGAGGAGATTGTCGGGGACTTAAGTGATAAAGCTGCTTAGTGACCATAACATTACATTAACATTAACTTAGTTACCGTATAGTTATGTGACGTTAAATTCGTATAACGTAAATAGATTGAGTTTGAGAGTGTATACATGTTTCTCCCCCTGTTGTTTAAAAAAAACCGGATAAAGTTAGGGGCCGTGAACTCACCTTTATTTGCTCGGTTAGTGTGGCAAAGATGTTATAAGGAATGGGACCGCTAGTTGCGTCCTAACAAACCAATTAATTCCACGTCAGTGTGTAATCACACCAATACAAATTCCACACGCAATTTACTCACAAAGTGATACGCACAAACAACATATCTAACACTCAAACATGCATGCAAGTATTCTCATGTGATCATAGAAATCAAACAACTTATCATGAACATATTCCAACTCCATACAACACTTTAATGCATAAAATCACAAGGTATCAACTTTCTGCCTAACACTCAATTATTCAGCTGTTTTCTAGGATTTTTATAAAATAGTTCTAACATTCCAAAAATTCCAATATTTTTACAGTAGGTGACATCTATACCATAGAAATTTATATAATTTTTCCAAGTCCTAAATCTTTACCAATTAACCATAATTATTAATTCACTAAGCTGCAGTCAGATTTACCGCTTTCTGACTGCAGTCCACGGAAGAATTTATTTAAAAATCACTGATCGTCCGATTAACAAAATTCCAATTGGAGTTGCCCGGAAATTTCTATACCTAGTTGCTGTACAAAAATCATGACTCAACTCCCTACTGATTTTAAAATCTAGCTTGATAAACAACTAGCAAAATTCCAGAATTTTAACAGCTTTAGCTACTGAACTTGTTTAGCCCTTTAAAAATATCAAACGACTTCAGAAAATTATGAATCCAGCGCCATTGGATTCCTTATTCAAATCTCTACGTTCTAGACATCAGAAAATCCGTTTTTCGACAACTAACGACCAAGTTACAGCCAGATGAAATCGGCTGTAACTTTCACTCAGCTTTCTGTTTCAGCATGTTATTATTATAAACTCGTGTAATCCCGTTCATGCGATTAATCTAGGTGATCAAGAACTGATTTCTAGTCCTAGATTAATACTAATAACCTATCCATGCAACCCTTCTCAATAACTTTAGTTTTTATACACAATTTACAGCCTATACAATCAGCTTTCAATATAACATTCAATTCGGTTTAAACACTCCGCAATCATACAATCATCTAACGCAAACATCATTAACAGATCAGCTAGTCTAACATTCGTTCAATCATGCTTGGCAAGCTTATGTGCTCCGACAACTATCATACATATAAACAAAGATTAACAAGGCCGATTTCATTCAACAATTATCGTCCGAAACAACTAACCATTCAAGCATAGATATATCCGAAAACAACACACTCAAGACACGTATATCCGACTATGATCTAACAACATATGATAAGTTTTAGACTTTTAATGATAGGGTAATCGAACCGTGAGTATGTTAAGGAAGATGACGAGGGCTGCTGCGTTCGGAAGATGATGTAGGCTGTTTGTGATCGATGCAGGGAACAAGTGGGCTAATCTCGCGACCTAATGAAGGTGAACAAAGGCTGTTTACGGTCGAATGGAATGAACAAAGGCTGATCAGATCGAGATGAAAGCTGCTCGCGATCACAAGGTGAAGACTTGGCTGCCGACGGCTGATTTCTTGAACTAGGGTTTTGTGAATTGTGAATGAGTGCATGGGTTTGTATTTATAGGCGCAAGATGCTAAGGTTCACGGTTCGGATAAGCATTGTGGCCGAGGGACTTGGGTTGGGTCGGTTTGGGTTTTATCTTGCGGCCAAAGATTAAGGTGAGTTAGTTTGATTGGGATTTGATCTCGCAGCCAAGTCTTAGAGTGGTTTGGTTTTGGCCGAATAGTTAGAGTGCCGAGAGACTATGGTGAGTAAATTTGATTTGGGTTTTGATCTTGGCCGAATAGTTAGAGTTGTAAGTCTAGGTTTGATCGTCGTTTTCTTCTAGTCGAAGGCTTAGGTTCAAGGTTTAAACTTTGTGAACTCCTAGAGTCACCATGAACCAAAGTTGGAACGTGTCGCGGTTCGGTTCAGTTCATACACACTCTAATTATTCAATCACTAAAACAATCACACAAACACTCATCACTTATTCATTCCATGCACGTTTAATACTTAGCACACATATTATTCGACAAGTGTCACGTGTAAGTTATCCGAAAAACCCGGGATATCACATTATCCCCATGTTGAAAGAATTTTCGTCCCGAAAATTGAGTGAACACGGTTTAGCATGTAACGTACATGTTTAGAGTGCCACGCACAAAGAGTTAGTTCGTTAATGATAGTACGCAACGTTACAAGAAGTTCTCAAGTGTCATACACAAAGATTTCCAAGTGCCATGCACAAGAATTTAGTCAACAATAGTACACGAAATTATGAGAAATTTCCAGGTTGTCACATCATCCCCATGTTGAAAGAATTTTCGTCCCGAAAATTTAGGTACTGGCATCGTTAGTTTGCTGCTCAGTTGCGAAGAGGTGTGGGTATTTGCTTTTCATTTGGTCCTCTCTTTCCCACGTGAACTCCGGTCCATGCTTAGAGTCCCAACGAACTTTAACGATTGGAATCTTGCTGTGCCTCCGAGTCTTGATCTCACGATCCATGATCTTGATAGGCTTTTCCACGAAGTGTAGTTGTTCATCCACTTGGATCTCATCCAATGGAATAACTAAAGTTTCATCTGATAGACACTTCTTCAGATTTGACACGTGAAATACGTTGTGAATTCCACTGAGTTCGGCAGGAAGGTCTAATTGGTATGCTACGGGTCCGATTCGTTTCAAGACTTCAAACGGGCCTACGTACCATGGGTTAAGTTTGCCCCGTTTTCCAAAGCGGATTACACCCTTCCAGGGTGACACCTTTAGTAGGACGCGATCGCCTACTTGAAATTCGAGCGGTTTGCGTCGTTGGTCAGCGTAGCTTTTCTGTCGATCCCGTGCCGCCGCCATGCGGTTTCTGATTTGTACAATCTTTTCAGTAGCCTCAAGTATTAACTCAGGGCCTGTGAGTTGACTGTCACCGACTTCTGCCCAGCAGACCGGTGATCTACATTTACGACCGTATAATGCTTCAAACGGTGCTGCCGAAATACTCGTGTGATAGCTGTTGTTATGTGAGAATTCTACTAGAGGCAGGTGAATTTCCCAATTATTTCTGAAGTCTACTACGCATGCCCTAAGCATGTCTTCCAAGGTTTGTATGGTCCTTTCGCTTTGACCATCAGTCTGAGGGTGATAAGCTGTGCTCATATCCAAGCGTGTTCCCAACGCTTTCTGTAGTGACCGCCAGAAGTTTGACGTGAAGCGAGCATCTCTGTCTGAGATGATGGACGTTGGCACACCGTGCCGAGAAACTACTTCCTTAATGTAGGTGCGAGTCAACTTCTCCATCTTATCTGTTTCTTTAATAGCTATGAAGTGGGCGGACTTAGTTAAACGATCCACGATCACCCAGATGGTATCGCAACCACCCAAGGTTCGCGGGAGTTTAGTGATGAAATCCATTGAGATCTGATCCCACTTCCACACTGGGATCTCAGGTTGTTGGAGTAGCCCCGATGGCTTTTGATACTCCACCTTGACTTTTGCACAAGTCAAACATTTACTCACGTAGGTGGCTATATCGGCTTTCATGTTGGGCCACCAATACGCAGCTTTAAGGTCTTGGTACATTTTATCCGAACCCGGATGGACAGAGTATCGAGATTTGTGAGCTTCATCCATGACTAGCTCTCTAAGGTTTCCGTAGAGAGGTACCCATATGCGATTCATGAAATACCGGGCTCCATTGGGCTTTACTTCCCAATCACGTTCCATTTTTCCCACTGATTCGGCTTTGATGTTTTCCCCCTTAACTGCTTCTAACTGGGCGTCGCGTATTTGATCGGGTAGCCCCGAATGAATAGTGAGTTGTAATGCTCGTACACGACGAGGTTTCAAGTGTTCCTTCCTGCTGAGGGCATCAGCTACCACGTTAGCTTTACCCGGGTGATACCGAATGGCACACTCATAATCGTTCAGGAGTTCGACCCAGCGACGCTGTCGCATGTTCAACTCCTTCTGATCAAAGATGTGTTGGAAGCTTTTGTGATCAGTAAAGATTGTGCATTTCGTTCCATAGAGGTAGTGTCTCCAAATCTTAAGTGCAAACACTACTGCTCCCAATTCTAGGTCATGCGTCGTGTAGTTTTTCTCGTGAACCTTCAGCTGTCGCGACGCATACGCGATGACCTTATCGCGTTGCATGAGTACGCATCCCAATCCCTGAATGGAAGCATCGCAATACACTACGAAGTCATCTGTCCCTTCCTGCAAGGACAGAATGGGTGCACTGCAAAGTTTCTGCTTCAGCAATTGAAATGCTGCTTCTTGTTTTTCACCCCAAGCATACTTGATGCCTTTCTGGGTGAGGATAGTGAGCGGTTGTGCAATCTTTGAAAACCCCTCGATGAAGCGTCTGTAGTAACCAGCCAATCCTAAGAATTGGCGGATCTCCGTCGGTGTCTTAGGTGCTTCCCAGTTTTTGATGGCTTCAATCTTGGCATGGTCTACGTGGATACCCTTTTCATTCACGACGTGCCCGAGAAACTGAACTTCCCGAATCCAGAAATCACACTTCGAGAGCTTGGCATATAGCTTTTCCTGTTGAAGTAATCGTAGATGCTCAGCATGCTCTTCTTCACTTTTGGAGTAGATGAGTATGTCATCGATGAACACAATGACAAATTTGTCGAGGTATGGTTTACACACGCGGTTCATGAGGTCCATGAATACCGCAGGTGCGTTAGTGAGACCGAATGGCATAACCAAGAACTCGTAATGGCCATACCGAATGCGAAATGCTGTCTTAGCGACATCCTCCTCCCTGACGCGTAGCTGGTGATAACCGGACCGTAAATCAATCTTAGAGTAGTAACTTGACCCTTGCAGTTGGTCGAATAGATCGTCGATGCGAGGTAACGGGTATCGGTTCTTGACTGTAACCTTGTTGAGTTCCCTATAGTCGATGCACATGCGGAAAGTCCCGTCCTTCTTCTTGACAAACAGGACTGGAGCTCCCCATGGCGAAACGCTTGGTCGGATAAATCCTTTTTCCAACAGCTCTTGTAGTTGGGTTGACAGCTCCTGTAGCTCGGCTGGAGCTAGGCGGTATGGAGCCTTGGCAATAGGAGTTGCATTGCTTGCCAATTCGATTTCAAACTCCAATTGTCGATGTGGTGGAAGACCAGGTAGTTCTTCTGGGAATACATCGGAAAAATCACGGACGACAGGGATGTCTTCTATACGTTTCTCGTCCTTAGGCTGTTCGGTAATTAGTGCGAGTAAAGCGAAAGAATTCTTTTTTCCGAAGATACTTCTGCGCTTGCATAAATGAGATAATGTTGGTGACGGCGCTTGCCTTGTCGCCTTGTACCGTCAGGATTTCGTCGTTCGTGAGTGGAATACGGATAGACTTTTCGAAGCAGAGAACTTCAGCCCGGACGTCGGATAGCCAGTCCATTCCGACTACCACGTCAAAACTACCCAGGGTAGTTGTCATCAGATCGATGGTAAAAGTGTGGCCCGCGAGTTTGAGTTGACAGCCGGATACGATTTGGGTCACATCTACCGATTTACCATTGGCTAATTCTATCACATAAGGGGTCTCTAATGGTTTAAGCGTGAGATTTAGGTTCTTCCTAAAAGACTCAGATATAAAGCTCCTATCCGCACCCGTATCAAAAAGCACAGAAGCAAAATGTCATTAAGGGGAAACTTACCGGTGACCACGTTCGTATCGTTTCTGGCCTCTCCGCGGCCCAATGTAAATGCGCGACCCTTGGCACCTCCTGTGCCACCGTTCCCATTATTGTTGTTGTTATTATTGTTGCGGTTGTTGTGGTTGTTTCCACCATTATTGTTGTTGTTGCGCAACTGTGGGCAGTCTTTTCTGAAATGAGTAGTGCTACCACACTGATAGCATACCCTGCTGCTGACCCTGAGGCTGATTCTGATTTTGTCGGGACATGATTTCCCCTCGACAATCCTTTGCCACATGTCCCATCTTGCCACATCTTTGGCAGCGACTTCCGGCACAAGGGCCGTTATGGTGGAGATTACAGCGGTTGCACTGCGGCTTTCGGCCCGCATAGCCGCTTGCATTCGGGTTGTTGATATTGTTGTTGTTGTTGTTGTTGGGATGATTTTGATGACCCCGGTGGCTGTGGTAATGATTGAACCGTTTCTGGTTCCCTTGCTGCGGATGAGATGACGAAGACTGTCGAACAGTGGAGTCTTCAAATTTTCTTTTGTTATCTGGAGCGACTTCGGTGGTACCCCGTGCTGGCAGTTTCTTCTGTTCCACCGCTTTATCGGTGAGTTTGTGAGCCAGTCGGATTGCTTGATGTTCTGTTACAGGGTTACTAGACATCACCATACCCTGAATTTCCGGAACCAGACCCCCGAGATAGAACTTGAGTCTTTTCTCCACCGTGTTGGCCAAATCGGGACACAGAAATACTAAGTCATGATGTTTTGCAGTGTAAGCTTCAATTTCCGATCCCACCATCTTGTGGTTCCATAGAGCTTGCTCCAATTGTTGCACTCTGTCTCGTGGACAGTACTCCTCTTTAATCAGGGCCTTGAACTCAGTCCATGCCATTGCATTTGCAGCTAACAGTCCACGTGTTTGGACCTGGGCATTCCACCATGTCAGTGCCCCCTCTTCCAGTGTTGAGGCGGCGTATTTGACCTTGTTGGCCTCTAAGCAGTTGCACATTTCAAACACGGATTCCAACTTTTCGATCCAGCGGACCAGTCCAATGGGTCCTTCCGCCCCCGAGAATTTGCTAGGCTTTGCGTCAAGGAACATCTTATAGGGGTTAAAGCCCCCTCCTGCTGACAGAGAACAGGAAGTCAGCAAGGAATTTTACTAACCTCACTATTAGATTTTCACGCGAAAATTTAATAATGGTTACCTGCCGGCTGGTTCTGAACACCCGCTAAAGCTGCGTTCACATGCTCCTGAATCATGGCAGCTAGCTCTTCGGGCGTCAAGTTAAGGTTTCCACGTCTTCCAGTCGCCATTTAGATCTTCGAAACACAACACAAACACACTCCGATAAGTCTATATATCCAATATAGTTATCCTACTTCGTACTTTAATAATTATTAAGTTATGTCAACTCAATATGTTAAATGGTCAAAAGAAATACTTGATTAACTGAAATTTCAACGTCTTACAAAAGTGCAAATCAAACATACGAATTCACTATAAAGTCTCAAGTACACAAGTGGAAAATAATAAACTGGAGGAAAACAAATAAAATAAGCGGGACGTGTCAATCGTCTACGTCTCCATCCCCCAAGTCACTGTCGTTGCCGTCATCCTGTGCGGCATTTCCAGCTTCCTCAGCTGGGTCCTCCTCCTCCGGATCCTCTTCAGGATCCTCCTCTGGATCCTCTTCTGGATCCTCCTCTACCGGCACTGGAGGGGCCGGTGCTGGTTCAAGTGCTTGATTTTGCAGTTCCTGAATGTTCCAACTATTTTCCAGGACTCTGTCCTCAAGCCAGTCAGCTCTTATCTGCTCAGCACGCAGATCCCTGGCTATGGTGTTACGAGCTATCTTACTCGTACGATGCTCTTCCTCGAGCGATTCGGTCTTTCCTGTAAGGTGTCGGATCATCCATCCTTGTGCTAAGATGGTTTCCTGCATTCTTTCTAGCAGTTTTTGTTGTGTATGTACCAGGATTCTAAGCATGTCAAGTCCTATTTCTACAGGATTAACCGGTTCAACCGGTACAGCAATAGTTGGGCGTAACGACTCCTCCTCCCCCAGAGCGAGCCTTTTCCTCGCCGCTGAGCGTGTCTCCACGCCATAAGGTGGTATGGGTTCCACCATTGGTGCCTTTCCTGGTGCCCTTGGTGGTGTAAGTCTGTCGGACGATGACGATGAGGATGATGACATTGCCTGTTTGGTCGTGTAGTTAGTTACGAGTTGTTTTCATTTCTTATCATGAAGGTATAATCTACCAAACACGGTTGTGGCATATTGCATAACAAGATATAATAATTCGGTGCCAAACTAAGTCTAGTGTCGTGATTTCAGCTATAGTTTAGGTCTACTTCTAATGCAAACCTGGTTCTCTATAGCTAGTGGCTCTGATACCAATCTGTCACACCCTCAATTTCCACTTGCGGAGTTTTACCGCGAGGCGTGTGAACAAACCAGAATCTGAAACACTAGTACGTTGAACGACTCTACATGATTTGATTATACGTTTTCCAAAATCATTTGTTGTTGATTTTATATTACCAATATTTAGCATGAGTATCAGTTTTTAAAGTTTGAGCGGAAGCATAAATAAGTAGTGATGCGGCGCCAACACAAACGCCAAAAACAAATGAAAAATCCCAAAACAATATTAATAAATAAGACTCGATAAAGATGTCTTGTTCAATGCATGTGCGTGCACCTAGAGCTCCTAGCGTCCTAAGAAACATGTAAAGAAACAAGTGTCAACATTAAAGATGAGTGAGTTCACAGGTTTTCATAAATTTGTTTGTTCGGTTATAGTTTGTTTACTCCGTTATCCCCAACCCGGGATAACATATCAGTTCCATTATTCCAATCCCGGAATAATAAGTTGTTACTTCCAATATTCCCAACCCGGAATATTAAGTTGTTGTTTCCATTATCCCCAACCCGGGATAATAAGTTGATGTTTCCAATATTCCAAACCCGGAATATTAAGTTGTTCCGTAATTAAGTTCAATATTAATGTATATAGGTAGCTAGCCTAAAGTCATGTCACGTAAGAGTTCGCGATCGAAGCTGACTGTTGTGCCTCCGTTTTGCCAGGCCTATCACATGACCATGGCGGTGTTAGGCCAATTATTCACCCGTTGACCATACCAGGTCGGCTAGCGCGACTAGCTCGGATGGGGCTTGTCGGGCCCAGTAGTACTACTTATAATTCCCCCGCTATTTAACCCAAATACTAACGATCCGAGGAGATTGTCGAGGACTTAAGTGATAAAGCTGCTTAGTTACCATAACATTACATTAACATTAACTTAGTTACCGTATAGTTATGTGACGTTAAATTCGTATAACGTAAATAGATTGAGTTTGAGAGTGTATACATGTTTCTCCCCCTGTTGTTTAAAAAAAACCGGATAAAGTTAGGGGCCGTGAACTCACCTTTATTTGCTCGTTTAGTGTGGCAAAGATGTTATAAGGAATGGGACCGCTAGTTGCGTCCTAACAAACCAATTAATTCCACGTCAGTGTGTAATCACACCAATACAAATTCCACACACGCAATTTACTCACAAAGTGATACGCACAAACAACATATCTAACACTCAAACATGCATGCAAGTATTCTCATGTGATCATAGAAATCAAACAACTTATCATGAACATATTCCAACTCCATACAACACTTTAATGCATAAAATCACAAGGTATCAACTTTCTGCCTAACACTCAATTATTCAGCTGTTTTCTAGGATTTTTATAAAATAGTTCTAACATTCCAAAAATTCCAATATTTTTACAGTAGGTGAAATCTATACCATAGAAATTTATATAATTTTTCCAAGTCCTAAATCTTTACCAATTAACCATAATTATTAATTCACTAAGCTGCAGTCAGATTTACCGCTTTCTGACTGCAGTCCACGGAAGAATTTATTTAAAAATCACTGATCGTCCGATTAACAAAATTCCAATTGGAGTTGCCCGGAAATTTCTATACCTAGTTGCTGTACAAAAATCATGACTCAACTCCCTACTGATTTTAAAATCTAGCTTGATAAACAACTAGCAAAATTCCAGAATTTTAACAGCTTTAGCTACTGAACTTGTTTAGCCCTTTAAAAATATCAAACGACTTCAGAAAATTATGAATCCAGCGCCATTGGATTCCTTATTCAAATCTCTACGTTCTAGACATCAGAAAATCCGTTTTTCGACAACTAACGACCAAGTTACAGCCAGATGAAATCGGCTGTAACTTTCACTCAGCTTTCTGTTTCAGCATGTTATTATTATAAACTCGTGTAATCCCGTTCATGCGATTAATCTAGGTGATCAAGAACTGATTTCTAGTCCTAGATTAATACTAATAACCTATCCATGCAACCCTTCTCAATAACTTTAGTTTTTATACACAATTTACAGCCTATACAATCAGCTTTCAATATAACATTCAATTCGGTTTAAACACTCCGCAATCATACAATCATCTAACGCAAACATCATTAACAGATCAGCTAGTCTAACATTCGTTCAATCATGCTTGGCAAGCTTATGTGCTCCGACAACTATCATACATATAAACAAAGATTAACAAGGCCGATTTCATTCAACAATTATCGTCCGAAACAACTAACCATTCAAGCATAGATATATCCGAAAAAACACACTCAAGACACGTATATCCGACTATGATCTAACAACATATGATAAGTTTTAGACTTTTAATGATAGGGTAATCGAACCGTGAGTATGTTAAGGAAGATGACGAGGGCTGCTGCGTTCGGAAGATGATGTAGGCTGTTTGTGATCGATGCAGGGAACAAGTGGGCTGATCTCGCGACCTAATGAAGGTGAACAAAGGCTGTTTACGGTCGAATGGAATGAACAAAGGCTGATCAGATCGAGATGAAAGCTGCTCGCGATCACAAGGTGAAGACTTGGCTGCCGACGGCTGATTTCTTGAACTAGGGTTTTGTGAATTGTGAATGAGTGCATGGGTTTGTATTTATAGGCGCAAGATGCTAAGGTTCACGGTTCGGATAAGCATTGTGGCCGAGGGACTTGGGTTGGGTCGGTTTGGGTTTTATCTTGCGGCCAAAGATTAAGGTGAGTTAGTTTGATTGGGATTTGATCTCGCGGCCAAGTCTTAGAGTGGTTTGGTTTTGGCCGAATAGTTAGAGTGCCGAGAGACTAGGGTGAGTTAATTTGATTTGGGTTTTGATCTTGGCCGAATAGTTAGAGTTGTAAGTCTAGGTTTGATCGTCGTTTTCTTCTAGTCGAAGGCTTAGGTTCAAGGTTTAAACTTTGTGAACTCCTAGAGTCACCATGAACCAAGGTTGGAACGTGTCGCGGTTCGGTTCAGTTCGTACACATATCAACTCTAATTATTCAATCACTAAAACAATCACACAAACACTCATCACTTATTCATTCCATGCACGTTTAATACTTAGCACACATATTATTCGACAAGTGTCACGTGTAAGTTATCCGAAAAACCCGGGATATCACACCGAAGAACTTGAGGAAGATCATCCATCTCGGATTGATCTCGGATTACTGTTCATCAACCATCTCAACAACCTTATCTGGATTTCTCGCATTCCGGATAAGGATCACTATTCAAAATCATCTGGGTTTATCTGTTATAGGGATTTCGGGATACTGTTGATTCCGGATAAGGATCACCATTCTGGATAAGAATCATCATTCCGGATAAGATCATCATTTCGGATTGAAATTTCGGATAATCTCATTTCGGATTGCTCAAAGGAATCTACTTTTGAAACCTGGACGAAGGTTGCACTAACTGATCTTCTGAGAGCTCCTTATACTAACGAGGATACTACGGAATGTGGACTAGGGTGAAGGTTCTTTAGGCGATTGGAGCAAGAAGTCAAAATGGTTTTAAAATGATGAAAACTGTTGAACCAAATCTGCGGGCTACTATGGGTGTTCGTGATGCGAGAACTGGTAGACGTTTTAAATCAGTGATGTGGCCTCCAACAGACAAGGAACTTATAATACCGGTTGCTCTGACATTTCCTAGAGGTATTCTGAAGAATTTTAATTTCTGGATGTACGATCCGAAGGTTGGAAGTGTAGCGATCATCACTAAAGAAAAAGCTTTTCGAGTGAATGATGTGTTGGATTTAGTGAGTTTTCATCACAAGATCTGCAAGTTCTAGCTGCGAATCAAATTCAAACTGCAGAGTTATATGAAGTTTGTACAAAGGATTGGACGGCTACAGTTGTTGGGATAATAGCTAGGAGAATGAGCCTTATGGGCCTAGGGTTGTAATTAGTGGGCTATGTGACTAGTATAAATACTTGTATTAGGTTAATATTTTGGGGCTAGTCAGTTCATTATTGAAAAACCTTGTATCATACACTTTTAGTGTATGCAAGTTGTTTTAATCGAAGTTTGTTCTTGTTCTTTATTCTAATCTTTATTTCCGCAATCGATTAGACTTGTGATACCTGTTAGATCCGTTTATCGGGACTTACATTGAATAATAAGCTGAATTTTGCTTTTCAAGAGACTAACTTCGACCAACTTAAACAATTTATCAACTTTATCAAAATTCACGTTCTAAATCGGAAATTCCTCATCAGAATATAGTTTGTCCGATCCTTTCATTTTGTAAACAACCACATTCGGATCATGATTTAGACTGTTCTCTGATGTTGTAATGTAATTCTTACGAAAACTTTCTTCATTTTTTCAGAACAAGAGCTTGATTCAGACTTTTCCATATTTGACTCAGCACTTTCAAAATCAGTGCTATCAGATACATTTCCTAAAACATTTTCGACAACATTTTTCATATCATCTGACTGACATTCATAAGTCACATCAATGTTTTTTGACATCTCGTCTTCTTTTTGTTTAGTTTTTAGCTCTAAATTAAGCGTCTTTTCCACCCCATCTGGATATTTTTTAGCATAATTGTTCCACATTGGGGGTGGACATTTATTATAACCCAGACCTTTGTTTCGTTTTTTAGAATCATTTTCTTCCTGTTTAGTTTTCTCAAGTTGTTGTGGAAGAATTTGATCAATCACGTAAGAGGACGTTGAGTAACTAATCAACAATTTGTTTACTCATTCAGACTCAATCTTTATGGCTTCAAGTTCAGTTTTAAGCTTAGCAATGGTGTCTATGTGACTATTAATTGCCATTTGTTTATCCATTACGCTTTTAGAATTGATTTTATTGCCATTTTCTATTTACTGACTTCTTGAAATTGTTTGATTGATTTGCTAAGTCTATCATAACCAACTTTGGTGTCTCTTAAGTCACTTGACAAGTTATCAGTCTGTTTTTTAGTTCATTAAATTTTAAATCCTTTTCTAAGAATTCCTTAAACGGCTCTAAGCATTTGGTGGATGGTTTCTCAACTGCTTTGATTGCAACCTTAGCCTCTTCTTTAATCAACTTATTGACCGAATCTTTCACTTCATTACTCTCCTCAGGAACTACCTCTTGTAACTGAGCCATCATGGCTTTGTTAGCTATTTCCATCAAATTTTCGTCGTTCATCTCCTTCGTGACATCAATAATTTCTTCCACTAGCTCCTTAGATTCTTCTAGTTTTGGCGTGCACTAGTATTGGCTTGAACCTCCAAAGAAACCTGCAAAAGAATGATAAACATTAGGAGGAATCATGGATTTAAAAGCATGGTGAAATATGTCTCCCTCAGCACAACGTTGATAATAAATTGCTTCAGCAAGCTCTTCAGCACTATTATCAGGCATTTCGTCAAACACAACCTCCCATTCTTCATTCGAAATTTCCTTGATGACCTCATCAGACACTGGTTTTCTATTATCTCAGCAAGCAATGCCAAACTCTCCTTTTTCGGAATATTATTGTTCCAGTTAAATCCATCATCCTCTTGAGTCACCATGAGTGCTTTGTTGGCTTTTGTCGAACCATCCTCAATAACGATAAGCTTTGATGTGCTTTGAGGAGGAGAAGTCTTATGATAGATCTCTTTCTTGTAGTAATCATCAGCAAATGGATTTTGATTACCCTGGACTTCTATGTTCTTGCATTCTCGCTTAAAGTGACCTTTCTCTCGGCATAAGATTGTCACCTTTGCTTTATTAAATCCCAGTTTACCATCTGGTCCTCCCAAACTATTACGCCCGGTAATTTCCATAAAGTGCTGAGCTCGTCTAACTATACTGGACATACACCATTTAATGTCTATTAATTCTAGTTCTTAAGAGTCGATTTAATCGTAATCCTCTTTTGTCATGTAAGTATTCCCAAACTTACCGGCTATAAGACTCTCATAAGATTCAAGCATGGATGTGAGTCGAGCCATATGTTGCTTAGTTGTATTTTCAGTGAAATCTTGTGCATTTGTCAAGTTCACATCTATGTTGCAATGAAGAGCCCTCTGATTTGGATTTGATTGGTTGTTTTGGCTAATGTTGTAGTTGTTAGAACTCTAGGATGATTGTGAGTATTAGGAGTATTCAGATCATAACCCGAAAATGAGGTAAACCTAGTACTACTGCTTGATGAAGTATTGGAAGAGTTGTTACCACTGAAAGCCGTTTGAATCTTTGGGCTTTGGTTGTTCGCACTAGCACTTCCTTTAAACTACAGATTAACATCTCCTTGTGCATGTACACATCTTGATTTTACCATCTTTTTTAAATCCAATTCAAGACCTTCATGTTTCTCAATATACTTTGCAAGACTCAACGTGTTGTTGTAGTCAGGACTGTTCTTTAAAATGATGAGATAGGTTGACCATTCGCACTCTAGTAGTGCATCAACCAACGTGTTTACTAGCTCTTTGTTGTCTTTGTAATTCCCAAACACTTCATTTCTACAATGAGGTGACAATATCTATCAATCATCTGTTTCATCGACTCGCCCTTCAATGAATGAAAGATATCAAATTCTTTCTTCAACAGTGCTTACTTGCTCTTAATCATCTGTGAACTTCCTTAAAATTCTTAACCGCATTCCAGATTGATTGAGTGTAATTTTCATGCCGTAAAAGCGTGGAAATATCTTCTTTTATCTCCTGTTGTAAGATATTCATCATCTTCTATTCACGAGAAAATAATGATTTCTTGTTCATTATACAAAATTAATCCTTTCTCTAAACCATTTTCTCCCGTCAGAATCTTGTACCCTTCCTCCAAATCATACCAACTGTCGAGTTAGTTTGCTTGAACCCAATTCATGAATCTTTCATGCCATCCCTTATAATCTACAAGATACATCAATTTCTATGGCCAGCCATTGTGCCCATTTCATTATCCAAGTTTAAGATTTGGGCGGTTGCGTTCAAAATGGCGGATGAAGCAAATTCCTTAAAGAATTTGTTCTCCATTTATGTGTAAAAAAATCACGGTGTTCAGCTGACTTGCACTGGTAGACCCCTATTGTATTGGAATTAGGCACCCATCTTGAACAAAGATCAATTCGTGCGGAGTGGGTTTTATGCGAAGTATCAACTCATGCGAACTGGATCACTTCGTATGATCTAGAAATAACTTTGTACGAAGTGGAAAAACAATCTCAGCAAAATGTCACTCCGTGCGAAGTGGACGGTTACTTCGTGCGATGTGTCTGTTCAGTTCGTGTGAGGTGTGTCTAAAATTTCACGTTTTTGGCAATATTCAACATGAATTCAGTTGTTATTAGCTCTGGTTCTTTCAAGGGTTTGTCTAAGTTGGTTTTTACATGTTATACTAAAAATCAGTTCATTTTGTCCATGAATTCATTTTCAAAAGTAAAAAAATAAGAAGAATGAGTAGAATAAGAAGTCTTCAAAGGTTGAATCTTGATCAAATGTCTTCAAATCAGGAATCCATGGCTCTGATACCACTTGTAGGATTGGCTCATTCAAATAAGCATAGGACCTAACTTGAAATCTAGTCAATATGTGCGAAATTCATGATTAACTAGTAACAATATAATAGTTACTGTTTAAACACTCAGTTTCATTAATATCGTTCAATGTTTACAATTTTGATACAAACTAGATAGGGCTTCGCCTTCACAGTTAACAAAACAATTACCTAACTAAGACCACAACTCGCCAATTTATAGACATAACACTTCATGCGAGTTTGCTTTGCCACCTCATACAAGTTGGACATTTCGTACGAAGTGAGCTTCACATCATACGAGGTGGGCAACACTTTATACGAAGTGGCCTATTACATACATTTTCAATACACAATCTAACATCGAAGCCCTATTACATACACGACATGACCCTAAGACATAGGCTATAGACATCTTAATTAACATCAAGGGGGAGTTATTTGAAGATTTCATGATGCCTGATTGAAGTTGCAGAATATTCAATCACGACTCTCGTATTTCAAGATCAATATCCGATAGTGACGTACAAGGGGGAAATTGTTGGTGCATATCCCGTGTGTCCGCCGCTGTGCGAATAGGCTAGTTAGAGCATGTGTTGAATATTGTAAAGTTTAGATACGAACACATAACTTAAGAGCGGATGAGAGAGGTGTGTATATGTTACTTCGTACGAAGTAGTCACTCCGTACGAAGGTAACTAATTCGTACGAAGTTAAAATGCTAAGTTCATACGAGGGTAGAATGTCTATATATAGTGTTGTGTGTTCATAGTTTGTTAAGTTTCAGAGTTCCCAGAGGGGAAATGCTTCTCCAGCTTGTAATGCTGTATACTCTTTCGGTATGAATGAATTGTTAGACTTCGCTTCTACTACGTTCTTAATAACATTATACTGAATTAATTCTTTTCGGTCGGTTCCTGGACTATCAACTTTCGTCCCTATAATGCTTCAAACGGAGCCATAGTGATACTAGAATGGTAGCTGATTTTATAAGAGGACTCTATTAATGGTAGAAGAGCATCCTAGTTCCCTCTGAGGTTGATAACACATGAATGGAGCATGTCTTCAAGCGTCTAAATAGTGCAGTCAGACTGATCATCAGTCTTCGGATGATAAGCAGTACCGAGGTCAAGTAAAGTGCCCAAAGCGGTTTGCACAGCTTGCCATGTACGTGAAGTAAAATTTCCATCACGATTAGATATGATACTCAAAGATACATCATGGCGACTCACTATCTCATCAATATATAAATACGAGCTAAGTTCTCATTATTTTAATCTTCACCAATAGGAATAAAATGAGTGGATTTCATCAAGCGATCAATGTTGATGCAGTATATCTATGGCCTACGTCGTAGGATCATGTTTTTGTATGTAATAGGGTGAAACTGTGAAATTTGATTTTGTATGTATATGGTTCACTTCGAACGAAGTGAAGTTTCACTTTGTATAAAGGTAACCTGGTCCACTTCGTACCAATGTAGTTCACCTCGTATGAATTGAATTTCACCTCGTGCGAAAAGACTCACCTGCACGAAGTGTAATGTCTATAAATAGGTGTGTTAAGGTCTGAGTCTTTAAGCTATTTTTATTGACTAAGATTAATGAGAGAAACAGTTTAAAAAGTAAATCTTGATCTTATATGAATTCCGCGCATATTGAACTAGACAAACATATTAGGACCTGAGATTATTGGATGAGCAGATCCTCGCAAGTGGTATTAGAGCTTGGAAGCCTGATTTGAAGACTTGTCATCAAGTAACTACTCCTTCTTCTACTCATTTTCATCTTTTTATCATTTCCTGGACATTGAACGGACAAAATGGACTGATCTTTTCCAAGACTGTTTAAAATTGACTAATAAAAAAACCTTGAAAAAATCAAACCTTAATTCAACTAGAATCATGATAAAAATGAAAAAAAAAACGAAAATCTGAACTTTACCTTCGCATGATCTAAATGTCACTTCGCACAAAGTGAAATATATGTTCGAACAAAGTGAATTTTGTTGAAATTTTCTGAAATTACCTTCGCACGAAGAGAAAACTCACTTTGCACGAAGTGAAACTCTTGCAAAGTTTAGAATTTATCTTCGCACGAAGATAAATCTTAATTTGGTAATTTTACTTCGCATGAAGTGAATTTAATTGTTTTTGTGATTTACTCAGTTCAAGTGTCACTTCGCACAAAGCAAGTGTTAAACAAATTTCTCGACAGAAATGGAGAACGAATTCTTCAATGCATTCGCATTCTCATTAGCTTTAACAATGGTAGCAACACAAAACATTAATCTGGAAAATGAGATGGGGATGATGGCAAACCCCCGAAGCTCATGTGCTTAGAAGATTATTATGGTTGGAATGAAAGATTTGTCAATTGGGTTCAAGCGAACTACTTTGATATTTGGTATGCAATTGAGGAGAAGTATGTTGCATAAGTTAGGGAGAACGGTTTAGAAAATACGTTGACACATTTTACAACTCAAGAGAAAGATAAATTCGTTCAAGAGAAAAGATGATGAACATTCTTCAACAAGCCATCAAAGAAGACATTTTTACTCTACTACAACACCATAATGATGCTCAATCAGTGTGGAATGCCTTGAGGGTAAAATTCCAAGGTAGGACCCAAATAATCAAGAGTAAAAAGGCACTTTTAAAAAAAGAGTTTGATATCTTCAATTTACTTAAAGGCGAAATGATGGAACAGTTGATCGAGAGGTACTGTCACCTCGTCGTTGAGATGAAAAGGCTTGGTATTTAGAAGGAGAATGAAGAGTTGGTAGATAAACTAGCAGATGCATTGCCTGCGGGAGAAGTGTCTACATATCTTACAATTTTGAAGAACAATTGAAAATATGGTTCTCTCACATTGTCAAGATTCATTGAGAAGCTAGAAGGTCATGAGCTTGAGATGCAGAAAATGGCCAAGACCAAAGGTTCACAAATCCAGCAAGACATGAATCTGTACTACAAGGGAAGTCCAAATGCAAGTGTCCAAAGTGCAAAAATACACACTGCGTTTAGTGCAGATAGCTCTTCAAGTTCTTCATCTGCGAATACTGGTGGAGGTTTCCAATCATTCCCAACGTGTGAGCCTAATTCATCTCAAACTTTGCAATCTTCGCAAAGTTCGAACAACTTTCAAAGCACTCAAAACAACTCAAACCAGAGAATTTTACATTGCAACATTGCCGTGAGTCTTGAGAATGCTCAAGATTTCATAGAGAATACTTCAAAAAAACATATGGCACTACTTGCATATGTTCTTGAATTGTATGAAGGTCTGGTTGGCGGAAAATTGGAAATCTGAACACGACAAAAAAAGACTATGACCAGATTGATCCGAATGAGTTAGAATTGATCGGTATCAAGTGGTGCATGGCTTCGATTGTTCGTAGAGCGCAAAAATTCATGGAGATCACGGGTTATAATAGTTTGGAAGGGTTAGATGGAAAGCCTGGATTCGATAAGTTGAAAGTTACGTGTTTTAGATGTTGAGAGAAAGAGCATTTCAAAAGAGAGTGTCCAAATCATGAAGTTAATGGAAATGAAAATGTGTTTGCTGATGATTATTACAAAAAGCAATCTATCATAAAACTTCACCACCTTAGAATACATCCAGAATGATTCAGATTGAGGATGGTCCATAAAGTTTAAAGGATAAAGCTCATGTTTCAAAGATGAAGAGTATTGCATTGTAGGCTGATACATTTCAAAGAATACACCTAGGAAGACGAAGGCTTCAACTTGAACAAATACATTTCAAAGACGCAGAGTATTGCATTGTAGGCTGATATCATAGAAGAACACGTTGAAGAAAAATATTATGAAGCAAACCTTCGACGAATACATTTCAAATTTTTGATGTATTCTGAGGTGGTCCACCTCAGAATACATCAAGAATGATTCAAATTTTTGTACATGTTAGGTGGTACCAAAGGGTTGATAAGTTACTCAACTTCATCGTATGTGATCGATCATATTCTTCCGAAACAACCAGAAAAATTTAAAATGGAAGAAAATGATTGTTCTCAAAACAAAGGTATGAGTTACAATCGAGTTCCACCCACGATGTGGGAGAGTTATTCAAAGAAAAAGCGTGATGGGGTGGATAAGGTGCTAAATTTGAAAGTGCTTAGTCGATGTAACTTACACCAAATCTGATGAAGGTTGTAACTCAGATGTAGTTAAACTTTGGTAGAAAATGTTTTGGGAAGTGAGAGTGATTGCACTGCAGTTGAGAATGCTGAGTCGAATTTAGAAAATACACATTCAAGTTCACCTTTTGAAAATGAAGAAAGTTTTCATAAAAATTATCTTAAGAAATCAGAATCTAGTTCGAATGATGATAATAATATAGCTGAATACACAAAGAAAGGATTTGACAAACTATATTCTGATCAAGAGTTTCCAATTCAGAATGTGAATCTCGAAAAGTTGAACAAGTGTTTAAGTTGGTTAAAGTAAGCTTGTCTGAACTTGAAAATCTGAATGCATCTTACTATTCTAAACTGTTAGAATTGAACCATACAAAAGAACAGATGATACAAAGCCAAAATATACTACAACCTCTGATCCACATAATAATATAACATCTACCCAGGTCAAGCTCTACTGAAGACTAAATGTTCAAGGTCTGCCATAGCTATACACCATTGAAGACAAGCTCTGTTGAAGACTAAAGCTAAAAGGTCTTCCAAGACAAGCTTTGCTGAAGATCAAAGCTAAAAGTCTGTTAAGGCAAAACTCTGTGAGGACCAACAGAGGATGTATCATCGATGCTTTCTATCAGTCCTTGTAATGTTTATGTATAGCAATAGTTAGCTTAGTAGATGTTATCAGTTTGTTATTTTCTTGTTAAGTGTCACTTTCATGCTGACATCACAATAAGATGCTAGTGGTTAGGATTGTAGTATACATAGAACAATTACTGTACTGTTCTATTTGATCACTTTCGTCAATTATCAATCCAATCTATCTTTCTTAAATTATGTACAAACAAATCAGTGATCTTAGGCTGAAGGGTAGATTGTGAGTCATATGCAAGTAATTCGTAACTATGAAAAGCATGACATGGAAAACAGTCTCTCAACTGTTATGAATTAAAGTTTTTCTATTCCGCTGCAAGTTCATTTGATTTATCTTCTTTCATTTACCACTTTTAGAACTTTCATAAACAGTTTTACAACACAGATCCTAACATAAACTTAATCGTTCTTACAATAACAATTACAAAGGAAAGAATTATCCGGAGAACAAAAGAAAAGGTTTGGGATATGTTAAGAAACATAACTACAGTTTCCAAAACCAATATTTTCAAATAATGTAAAGTTGATTTTCGGAACAAGTTTAGAAAGTGAAAAGTAGAATTTGGCTAAGTCACAATCAAATGATGAGTTTATGCCGTAAAGAAGTGTCGTGAATAGGTTTAGAAATCCTCTGTTGGAAACGATAGTAGGACATGCTTCAAATGTAACAAAGTCGGGCAATTGCAAGACAATGTACCCAAACTAATTTTAAACCTATTTACAATGTCAACAAGTCTTTAGAAGATGAGAAACAAAAACACCCAAAGTTTGTTCCAACACAAATGTTGAAAAGAAACAACGAATCCAACATAGTGAAACCAACAAATGCTAATGTTTCAAACAAAAAAGTTGGTGAATCATCGAGCAAGAATGATCAAAAAGATTCAAAATTTTATACTAAACATTCATTTTCAAAACAACACACTTGGATTGTTAAAACAAGACCATCTTCTGAGGAAATGTTTCAACAACGACTGAGTATGATATCCTGAACCCACCCAACAACAATAGGCTTGGGTCTCTCTATTCAAGTAATCTCTTATTTTCATGTGTAGGGGTTCCCGAGTCAATCATCTCAAAGTGGATAATGGATAGTGGAGCTTCTCGACACATGATAGGAATGTTAGCCTTGCTTTATGAAGCCAAATCAATCCATGGAGGCTCGTTGGGTTCGCGAGTGATCAAGGTAGAAGGATAGTCGGCGAGAGGATTCGAACAAATGATGTGGTGTCTTTCAACAAAGTCAACTAAATATCAGAATTAGAGAACAACTTGCTGAGTATTTCCCAGATTTGTGACAAAAAGTTCACGACACACTTCATAGATAAAGAATGCTTAATTCTGAAGCCAAGATTCAATACACATTAGGATGGATCCTAATGCGTGCCCTTTGAGAGAATGATCTGTATGTGCTAGACATGCGTATTGCTACAAAAACGATAAAAATTGTGCAATGCTTCGTGTCCAAAGCAACTGAAAAAGAATCGATCATGTAGCACAGAAAAATGTGACATATTCATCTCAGAAAAATGAATTTTCTTCTTCACAACAATCTAGTTGAGGGAGTTAATCTGAAGAGTTTTCATCTGAGTGACGATTGCTTAAGTTATAAAAAACGAAAGCAGCATAAAACGTCACACCCGAGAAAACTCCTAAACTCTATCAAGGTCCCACTAGAGAGACTCCACATGGATCTCTTTAGACCTTTTAACGTTAAAAGCATTTTTGCAGATCTTTACTATTTTGTTGTGAATGATGATTACTTAAGATTTTCATGGGTGATGTTTCTAGAGAGCAAAGACGAAACGTTTGAAAATCTGATGATTTTGTGTCGAAAGTTGGAGAACCTATACCACTTACCAATTAGACGGATTTGTAGTGACAATGGTAAAGAGTTCAATAAGATGCTCAGTGGTTAGGATTGTAGTATAGTGCCTTTAGTGTTCTATTTGATCACTTTCATCAATTATCAATCAAATCTATCTTTCTTTCATTATGTATGAACAAATCAGTGATCTTAGGCTGAGGGGGAGATTGTGAGTCATATGCAAGTAATTATAATTACAAAAAGCATGACAATGAAAACAATCTATCAACTGTTGTGAATTAAAGTTCTTCTGTTCCGGTGCAAGTTCATTTCATTTATCTTCTTTCATTTACCACTTTTAGAACTTTATAAATAGTTTAAAACTCAGATCCTAACAACTGGTATAAGAGCTTGGTCAATCGAATTTGATTTAACAATTAATTAGATTAAAATATATCAGCTTTCACTGCTAATTCAATTTGTTCATTTTTATTGAAAAAACATAAGTTGATTACCTTCTAAAAGTTTCTAAACAAAAAACTATTTTGTAAACAATAAGAATGTCACACACTTCACAAGATCTTCATAACACCAGCACCATGTTTAAACCACCGATTCTTGTCTGATCTGAGTATAATATCTGGCAAAGACGGATGGGTCATGTCATTGCTTAGCACAACACCGGTTGCTGGAAGTCGATCATCTTTGGACCTCATGTTCCAATGATATCAAGTACTGAGGACCCTAAAGTCCAAGTACCAAAGAATCCCAAAAATTATTCCGAGCAAGATTTCCAAAAAATCGAGCTAGATGCAAAGGCATATAGCATCGTGGCCTCTACATTGCTAAACGATATCTATGCTGGCCTGTTGCGTTGCAACAGTGCAAAGGAATTATGGGATGCTTTAAAGGAGTAATTCGGTGGGACTGAGGAAGTTATTGAAAACAACAGAGTGGTTCTTAATCAACAATATGAAACGTTTTGGCTTGTCAAAGGAGAGTCACTAACCCAACAGTTTGAAAGATTTAGTTGTCTCATTAGTGAACTTAAACTGGTGAATGTTACACTTACAAATTTGACTCAAAATAGTTGTTTTCTTAGATCATTACCAGGAAAGTGGGACATTATAGATTTCATTACTAGAAATTCTGTTGGTTCAAAGAAATGAGTCTTACTTAGCTTCATGGTAGGCTCCTCACATATGAGATAAAGCTGAACCAGAAAAAGAAGCTACAAGAGTCTAGCAAAGTCACCGATGACTATACATTTGGTAGCACAACGCTCTTTGTCCAACAAGAATTCACTGGTAGCAGTAAGGATCAGAGTTATGATCATTTCATTGATATAACTTCTAGTTTTAATTCTGACCCTTACACACCGAATTATGCATTTGCTGCTAATGGGGAAAACCAAAATTCTGACAACTTATGCTTTGAGATGAGTGATCTTCAACATTTTGATCCATCAGATTTGGTGGAGATGGACATTTTGCAACAGTTGGCTCTATTAATTGTCAGGGCTAACAAGTATTACAAGAGAACTGGTAGGAGGTTCCCAGGGTTGCATGGAGGGAGAAAAGTTGGGTTGGATAAATCAAAAAATTAATCTTATAAGTGTAATAGGCTAGGACACTTTGCTAGAGAATGTAGGTCTCAATCAACTGGACCAATTGTCACACATCCTAGCCCTAGACCTCAAAACACTTTCCATTATTCCTAATATACCCTTGCTCCTCACATGCAAAACATTGCTCACTGTGCACACCCTGCTACCATTGTTCCAGTGCAATATGTTCAAACCACTATTCTTCAAATTCAGTATGTTCAAGCACCAGCTTGTTAGGTTCCAATGAAACCTACACAACAAGTTGCTCAAACCACTACTCAGGGGTTTTGTTGATTGGAGTAGCTTACCTCAGGAACTGATTGATGAAAACTTTGCTCTAATTGTAGACATTGAAAAGAAACAAAATGAATTTTTCTTTACGACATTAGGTCCAAGGTTGAGGGTGTTGAATTGAGGAGATGGGATCTAAATCTGTTGAGTCTAATATTCATGATGAAACAATGGTTACAAAAGAAAGTGTTGATGAAGATGAGGAACCTCTGTCTGATCCATGGAGGCTAGTGTTTGTGAAGGTGAATGTGATTATGCTATGATGGCTGCTACTAAGGTATCTCCTCATGTCCTAAAAGACCTGTGTTCAGATAAATTCATCATTGTGTTTGCTAACATAAAGGAGGTGAATGAAAACCTTAGGAATAAGATTTTAGAGGATGAATTGCACTTTGAAAAACTTTCAAAAGAGTTAAAATCAAAATTGCTTGAAAAGGATTCTAAAATCAGCAGCTTAAAACATGAAGCAAGCATAGCCAAGGATCAACTCTAAACCATGATAGAAAAATATCAAGTTTGCAAAAAGGAGTTGGAATCAACCTAAATCCCTTGTGAAAAATGGGTGGAGTCCTGCAAAGGTTATGAGATCTTATTGGAAAATCAGGTCAAAAGTAACATAAATTTTGGCATTGGATTCAAGAAAAATGACCAAGTTTCAGAAAATGTTAGTGAAAATGATTCTGGTGTGGTTGAAATTATTCCAACAAATTTGGCTGGTCAAGAAATCAAAGTCACATATAAAAAGGGAAATAAAATTGTTTTAGAAAGACATGAGGGATCCTCAACTTTTGAGGAGATTGAAAAATATCAATTCAAACCCACATGGTTTGATGAATGTGACATTCTTGAAAATTTTAAGCCATTGGATTTTTCAACCACTGAAGGTGTCAAAGCACCAAAGGCTAGAATCATTGTCATTTCAGACTTACCAGCATATTTTACAACATCTGCTGACATAACATGCCTTGATAGTTTATGGTATGTAAATAGTGGAGGCTCCAGGCATATGACAGGATGTAGAGCCCTTCTCAACGAGTTTATGGCTCATGGAGGGGTGATATATCCTTTTGTAATAATTCAAAAGGAAAGGTACTTGAGTCTAGAACAGTTCAGGCTGGAAGGCTCAAATTTGAACATGTCAATCTTATTGACAATCTGAAATTTAATCTTCTTGGTGATTCACAAATGAGTGACAGAGGCTATAGGTCATTCTTCACTAAGAAAACTTGTCAGATTGTTGGGCCAGAAGTGGTTAAAAAGATTGATCAAATCATAGTGGAGAGCAAAGCACAACTTGTTGCTCATAGGAATGGCAATGTGTATGTGGTTGATATGTTGAAAGATAATCCAATGAATGATGCTTGTCTGTTTTCAGCTTCCTCTAACAAAGAGACAGAACTATGGCACAAAAGACTTGGACATACTAATCTGACAACTATCACCACACTCTCTAAAAAAGGCCTTGTAAGAGGCTTACCATAAAAACTTTTCACAAAAGAAGAACACTGTGTTTACTATTTAAAAGGAAAACAACATAAAAGTTATTACAAACCAATTAGTGAGTCCAGAATAAGTCAGTGTTTACAATTGTTACACATGGACTTGTTTGGCCCCTTTAAAAATCATGAGCCCTAGTAAAAAGAGATACTGTCTTGTAATTGTTGATGATTTTTCAAGGTTTACATGGACTTTGAAAAGAAATTTGACCTGCTAGTAAAAGTCTTCAGGAGTGACAATGGCATAGAGTTTAGAAATAAGGAGCTGGATGAGTTCTGTGTGTCAAAAGGAATTGTAAGGCAATACAGCATTCCAAGAACACCAAAACAAAATGGGGTGGTTGAAAGAAAAAACAGTACTTTAATTGAAGCTGCTAGAACTATGCATGCAGACTCTTGTTTACCAATGTCCTTTTGGGCAGAGGCTGTAAACACAGCTTGCTATGTTCAAAATAGAGTTTTAATTAACCCCAGACATCAATCAACTGCTTATGAAACTCTGTACAAGATCAAACCACTGATTTCCTATTTCAAAATCTTTGGCTGCTTTATTTTGAATTTAAAAGATTCAATTTCAAAATTTGCAGCCAAAGTAGGCTGTGGTTATTTTTTGGGATATTCAACCACTGCCAAAGCCTACAGAGTTTTTAACTCAAGGACTAGGTGTGTGGAAGAGACTTTGAATGCAAAGTTCAATGAACTTTCTTCATTAAAAATACCAGCAAATCCTGCTAAACTTTTTCATTTAGACAAATTCACTTTTGAATCTGTGTCTGTTAAGACTGACCATGCAGGTACACACCACAGTCTCCACATCATGATTATGGATATGGCATTGTGATTTCACAGTATAAAGCCACATCCACCATCAGAGGAACAGGTGTTGTTAACACCTGCGAAAACTCTGCCACTGCTAGATCAACCACTGCTGATCTTCAATCCTCTGCCATTTCATCAACCATAACCTCTTTTGATAAAAGTCCAACCACTGTGGATAAAAATCATCAGGTTCACACAACTCTCTCACCAATACCTCCACTTCCCCTTCAAATAGATCTTGGTTCTTCAAAATTGCAAAGAGATTTTAGCTAAGATCATTCACATCTATAACCTTCACCTAAAAATGCCATCATTATAACAAGGGAGATCTAATCTACCTTAAAAACCATCCATCAGACCTTATCATTGGAAACATAAATGAAGGGGTTCTCACTAGAAGCCAATCCCAAAACTTTTGTCTTTTTGCTGGTTTCCTATCTCTACACAACCTGTCAAGTACCAAGAGGCACTGAAAGACAACAGTTAGGTAGAAGCCATGACGGAAGAACTCCTCCAATTTAAAAGACAACAAGTATGGGAGCTTGTACCATTGTCAAAGGATGTATATCCAATTGGTACAAAATGGGTCTTCAAAAACAAAACTAATGAGAGGGGTATTTTTGTCAAGAATAAAGCTAGGCTTGTGGTTCAAGGCTACAGACAAGAAGAAGGCATTGATTATGATGAAACCTTTTTCATATAGCAAGATTATAAGCTATCAGATTGTTCTTAGCCTATGCTGCCAATCACAATATCAAAGTGTTTCAAATGGATATAAAAAGTGCATTCTTGTATGGTAAGATTAAAGAAGAGGTATATGTATGTCAACCTCCTGGCTTTGAAGATGCATTTTGTTTGATCCTGTCTACAAGCTTAACAAAGCTTTGTATGGCTTGAAACAAGCACCTAGAGCCTGGTATGAAACTCTATCCACCTTTTTCTTCTCCATTGGTTTTTCAATGTGTAAAATTGACAAAACCTTATTTAAAAATTGAAAGGAAAGAATTTGATGTTTGTCCAAATTTATGTGGATGGCATCATTTTTGGATCTATGTGCACTGCCATGTGTGAAGAGTTTCGAAAACTCATGGTAGCAGAGTTTGAAATGAGTGCGATGGGTGAGCTCCAATGTTTTCTTGGTCTCCAAGTAATATAGATGCAAAATGGTACATTCATTCATCAAAGTAAGTATGTCAAAGAACTGCTTAAAAAATTAATATGAATGATTGCAAACCATGTAGCACACCCATGGCAACCACAAAGCTTGTCACTGTTGATGAAAACGATGACTTGGTTTATCAAACTCTTTATAGAACCTTGATAGGTTCATTGTTGTACATAACTGCATCAAGGCCAGACATATTATCCAACTAATTGAAATATTGAGCTTTCAGGTTTCTCAGAAAGTGATTTTGCTGGATGTAAAACCACAAGGAAGTCCACTTTAGGAAGCTGTCAATTCCTAGGCAATTGCTTAGTGTCTTGACAGAGCCAAAAGCAAGCTGCAGTATCAACATCCACAACAGAGGCTGAGTATATTGCTGCTGCAAGCTGTACTGCTCAACGCCTATGGCTTCAAAATCAGTTATTGGATTTTGTGTAGCTGCTTTAAAGATTCTTCTTATGTTAGATAGTCAAGCAGCTGAAAACGTCATTAAAAATCCAGTATCTCATTCTACCGCCAAGCACGTTAATATCAGACATCTTTTTGTGAGAGACTGCTATGGAAAAGGTTTGATTTCTCTTCATCATGTTCTAACAAAAGATCAACTGGCAGATGTTCTAACATAAGCACTAGATACATCTACCTTTGAAAGTTTGATCTCTAGGTTTGGTATGCTAAACATGGAATAAAAACAAATTTTTGGGTTCTATGTGTAAAAAGCATTAAAATGTGTTCAGAAAAATCAAGTTTCATCCTTAAAAATAGCTAAAATTAAATTTTTCAATATATCTCAAAAGTCTGTTTACAACCACTGTTTCTCAAAACCTCTGCTTGGCTTGAAAATCTATCTATTGCTAAAAGTGTATCCTCTGTTCCTATTCCCACTATGGTGAAACCACTGTTTTCCCAATCCACTGATAATCTATCCTCTGATAGTGTAAAATCACCACTGCTCATTCCACTGTTTAGAACCACTGCTGGTCTCCAACAGAGGTTACTAAATAACTGTCATCCATTATCCTACAGAGTTTACACATGCACAGATGATAGCCATCAGATATTTTGGAAACTGCTACCACGTCTGCTTTCATTTTTTCCCTTTATAAACCTTGTTTTATCCAAACAGAGTTTGCACTTGCCGGTTCAATTTCAAACACATTAATCTCTCATAAATTTCTCAATTACTCTTCTTCTTCTAAAAACGCTAATCATTCACTTCTTCACAATGAATCTCATCATCAGAACTCCCTATAACTACCTTCCAATTTTTCAAAAAACCAACAATAATACCGCATTTCACTCCATGATTGATGTTCTACAAACATCATCATACAAAGATGTGTTACTTGCCAAAGCACCTATCTACATCGAAACGCTCCGCTAGTTTTAAGAAAATGCTGAACTTCAAGTTCAGAACAAAAAGCCCTTTACCATCCTCTCAAAGATTGGACAATCACTTGTCCAAATCTCTCCTTCCACTATCTCCACAACTTTCGGTCTTAATGACCTTGATGCCCCCACATCTTTTTCAAAGAAAGATTTACATGTAGAATTCGTTGAGCGAGGATATGAAGGTCAGTTATCTGGTATCACTATTTTTAACCTGAATTTCCCGCTGACATGAAATTCATTTCCACACCCTTTTACTATGTTTGTCAGCCAAAACCATTGCTTTCACAGAATACCTTTAAACATTCAATACCTGGGTTATGCTATTTTAACCAAATCCAAATTAAACTTTTCTCAGGTATTGTTTTCGGATTTAGTTGCAAACTTTAATAATCTTAAAAATGGAAAAGCTTTTTGATACACCCTAGGTTGTTGAGTTTTTATTTACAAAAACAAGTTTCTGCTTCTGATTTTCAACAAGGTACCATCTGTGAAGTTAGTAGTCTTTAACATGAAACTTTTACTAGACTCTCAACACAAAAACCTAAAGTGTTGAAAACCAATGCAACGGTGACTGAGCAAATTTTGACATCTTTTACAATCAGTGCTCCTTCATCGGTTGCTGAGCCTACTGCGCTTGGTGACCACAGCACTACAACCAGTGTTGTGCAACCCACACCAGCCATCACCAAAAAGAAACCCACCAAACCCACCAAGCCCTCCAAACGCCCAAAACGGTAACTTTAGAAGATGAGATCCCAGATGTCTTACCGGTGACAGCACAAAGTCACTAACAGCCAGTGCTGCTACTTCCTCATAGCAGTTGGTTCAAAGTTCTCCACCAGCTCAATCTCCTCTTGTTTCCTCACAAAAGCAATAAGTTGTACTCACACGAACCCCACAATATGAGGCGGATGTTTCAATCGAACATCTTTCTCTAGCCCCTCTCCCAGGGCTATGTCTCTTTCTACTTCCTTACCTACTTATCCAATACCACCCACTTTCATACCCTTGTTTGAGGTAATAGAGAAAACTTAGACACTGAGCTAAGTATCTTATTGGAAGCAAAGGCTTTTATGCTTACTGAAGAAGAAAAGACTATGCAGCTTGAAAAAGAAGATGCTGGCACTTCAAAAAGAAGGAAATCTGCTAGAAAAGTAAGACAGTCAACTTCCACTCCTTTTACAACAACTACTGCAACCACTGCTTATGTATCTTCCGTCACCACTATCCTAGCAGAGGTTGGTGCCACAGCTGAGAAGTCAGATGTTGTAACAACAGATGTTGGGACAACATCTGTTGGATCTGTAGATGTTATCCAAACCACTGCTATGATTCCTTTTCCAACCACAACAGAACCCTTGCCCACAGCATCCCGAATTCCCACACACCCAACTTCACCCAAACTTAAGTTCCAACGCAAAAGGAAAACTTTTATGGTTGATGATGATGAAGACTACCAATCACCACTTCCTATTTCTTCACAACCTATATCACAATCATCCTCATCACCTCCGCACTCTGAAACTCCATTTCCCCCATTTTGCATCATGCACCTATCCTATTCTTTTCTTCCTATGGGTGCATTCTACCCATTGGAACTTTTTTCAATGAAAGGTGAGATTGAAGCTTTCTTTAAAATAGAAGATCTAGCAAAAAGAGACTTCCCTTCTTTGTTGGGGTATCGAAAGCCTAGGAACCTAGATGAGTATCTTCAACTAAAGGCTAGACAGGCTGAGCACATAGCTAAAGACAAATTTA
This sequence comes from Scalesia atractyloides, assembly GCA_947069175.1. NCBI lineage: Eukaryota > Viridiplantae > Streptophyta > Magnoliopsida > Asterales > Asteraceae > Scalesia > Scalesia atractyloides. The sequence goes on from CAMTDV010000022.1 coordinate 45,921,890, forward strand.
CAGATCTCCTTACAGTTCAACTAAGCAAAGTCAAAAGCCTTGAAGAATTTGCTAAGGAGCTAAGTAAGTTTGTGTCTGAACAGCCAACCACTTATGATCCAGAACTGAAAAAAGATTATCTTGATCATGTCATGAAGCATAAGCCTTACAAAGCAACAAGGGCACAATTTAAAGGTTGGTCGGCTAATGAGCTTACAGAAGAAATTGACAGGATTCATTCTATGCTCAAAGATCCTTCAAAGAAGCCTGCTCGTCTTGTCTGGAAAAAGGCCAAAATAGAAAGCCAAGACCATGCTATAAAGATTAAAAGAGTGACAGCCAAATTTGTTGATGCTTTGTGTGGAACAACAAGGCAGATTGCTCGATGGCATGAATCTAAAGTGGTAGACCAACATCGCCAAACTCATAAAAAATAACGCAACTCCCAAAAAAAACCATCTGACTCAAAAAATTCTAAAATGTTAGTCTAACAAAGACAACCATGAATTGACATTGCTCAGGTCAGATGGTAGAGTTCAAAAGATAAAGATGGAGGATGCATATGGTCTGGATGCAGCTGATCTAAAAAATTTGCTGAATCTTGAACTTGAAAGGGATGTAGAAAACATGATTGCCCTGGATTTCAAACTTCAATTCAAAGGCCAAATAAGGGAATCATTGATGAGAAATAATGTTTAGTTTTAGCATCATCTGTTCCAGGGGAGATTGTTGGAATTGAACCCTACAAAAGAACAAATGATAGAAAGCCAAAATATACTACAACCTCTTATCCAATTAATAATATGACATCTGCCCAAGTCAAGCTCTGCTGAAGACTAAGTGTTCAAGGACTGCCATAGCTATACTCTGTTGAAGACTAAAGCTAAAAGGTCTTCCAAGAAAAGCTCTGCTTAAAGATCAAAGCTAAAAGTATGTCAAGGCAAAGCTCTTATGAAGACCAACAGAGGATGTATCATCAGTGCTTTCTATGAGTCCTTGTAATGTTTAGTGTATAGCAGTGGTTAGCTTAGAAGATGTTATCAATTTGTTATTTTCTTGTTAAGTGTCACTTTCATGCTGACATCACAATAAGATGCTCAATGGTTAGGATTGTAGTATACATGACTGTGCATGTACTGTTCTAGTTGATCACTTTCATTAATTATCAATCGAATCTATCTTTCTTACATCATGTACGAACATATCAGTGATCTTAGGCTGAGGGGGAGATTGTGAGTCATATGCAAGTAATCATAATCATGAAAAGCATGACAATGAAAACAATTTCTCAACTGTTATGAATTAAAGTTTTTCTATTCCGCTGCAAGTTCATTTGACTTATCTTCTTTCATTTACAACTTTTAGAACTTTCATAAATAGTTTTATAACTCAAATCCTAACATAAACTCAAACATTCTTACAATAAAAATTAGAAAGGAAAGAATTATCCGGAGAACAAAAGAAAAGGTTTGGGATATGTTAAGAAACATAACGACAGTTTCCAAAACCAATATTTTCAAATAATGTAAAGTTCGTTTTCGGAACAAGTTTAGAAAGTGAAAAGTAGAATTTGGCTAAGTCACAATCAAATGATTAGTTTTATGCCGAAAAGAAGTGTCGTGAATAGGTTCAGAAATCCTCTGTTGGAAACGATAGTACGACATCCTTCAGATGTAACAAAGTTGGGCATATTGCAAGACAATGTACCCAAACTAATTCTAAACCTGTTTACAATGCCAACAAGTCTTTAGAAGATGAGTAACAAAAACATCCATAGTTTGTTCCAACATAAATTTTGAAAAGAAACAATGAATCCAACATAGTGAAACCAACAAATGCAAATGTTTCAAACAAAAAAGTTGGTGAATCATCGAGCAAGAATGATCAAAAAGATTCAAAATTTTATGCTAAACATTAAATTTCAAAACAACAAACTTGGGTTGTTAAAACAAAACCATCTTCTGAGGAAATGTTTCAACAACGACTGATAAAAAGGTTGAAGTTGAACGTGTTGAAATTAAGAAGGAAGTTAAGGGTGTTTGTGAACCAAAGTATGATATCGTAAACCCACCCAACAACAACAAGGCTTGGGTCTCTCTATTCACGTAATCTCTTAATTTCATGTGTAGGGGTTCCCGAGATCAATCATCTCAAAGTGGATAATGGATAGTGGGGCTTCTCGGCACATGACAGGAATGTTAGCCTTGCTTTAATATGCGAAATCAATCCGTGGAGGCTCGTTGGGTTCACTGGTGATCAAGGTAGAAGGATAGTCGGCGAGGGGATTCTAACAAACGGTGTGGTGTCTTTCAACAAAGTCAACTACATAGTAGAGTTAGAGAACAACTTGCTGAGTATTTCCCAGATTTGTGAGAAAAAGTTCACGAGACACTTCACAGATAAAGAAAGCTTAATTCTGAAGTCGGGATTCAATATACCTGAGGAATGGATCCTGATGCGAGTTCCTTGAGTGAATGATCTGTATGTGTTAGACATGAGTACGCTACAACAACGACAAAAATTGCGCAATGGTTTGTGTCCAAAGCAACTAAAAAAGAATCAATCATGTGGCACAAAAAAATGCGACATATTCATCTCAGAAAAATGAATTTTTTTGTTCACAGCAATCTAGTTGAGGGAGTTAATCTGAAGAGTTTTCATCTGAGTGACGATTGCATAAGTTAAAAAAAGAAAGCAGCATTAAAAGTCACACCCGAGAAAACTCCTAAACTTTATCAAGCTCCCACTAGAGAGACTCCACCTGGATCTCTTTGGACCTGTCAACGTTAAAGCATTTTACGAGATCTTTACTATCTTGTTGTTAATGACGATTACTCAAGATTTTCACTAGTGGTGTTTCTATAGTGCAAAGACAAAACGTTTGAAAATCTAATAGTTCTGTTTTGAAAGTTGGAGAACCTGTATGACTTACCAATTAGACGGATTTGAAGTGACAATGGTAAAGAGTTTAAAAATAATCGGATGGCTGAGTTTTGTAACGAAAAAGGAACTTTGCATGAATTCAGTGCACCATATACTCCACAACAAAATGATGTAGCTGAAAGTAAAAATCAAACCCTGATAGAGAAAACCAAAACCCTGCTCGCTGATTCTAAATTTCCAGTCAATTTTTGTAGCGAAGAAGTGGCTTCTGCATGCTATACTTTGAATAGAGTTTTGATGGTCAAGCCACATAAGAAGACATGTTTCAAGCTACTTAACCAGCAGAAACCTAATCGGAAGTATTTAGAACCTTTTAGGTCACCGTGCAACGTAATTGATGCTGATGGCAAATTTGGGGCTAAATCATTGGAGGGGTTCTTTGTGGGATATGCTAGTCCACTTCGTAGAGTATATCTTCGAAACATAAACCGGGTTATTGTTGCTCAGAACGTTGATTGTCAAAGATATACGTCTCCAACACAGAAACCAGGAGATGCTTTAAACTATGATAGTCTCTAGGATTACTTTGAACTTCCAACTGAACCAATAGAGGAGAAATTACTAGTTCTTTATCAACAACAGCAACCGTCATCACAAAAACAAGTTCGGAGATCAATCGGTATTACTCAAACGCTTGTTGGCACTCAACATCCAGGATCTCAGACTGTAGGAACAAATAATCCCACTACAAATCAAGAGATGAATGGACCAGCTCCCTCGTTCGATCAAACTGATGATTCTGATTCTGATGCTAAACTGACATATGATAACTATGGATCTACTTCTAATGAAGGTGCTGAACAGATTCAATGTTTACTAAATAATCAAGCTAGTCCAAGTGCTCAGAATGAAGCATCTACAAGCAATCTTGTTGTTGATCAAAACATCACTAATCTATAACATGAAGTGAGCATCCAAAAGAAGTTATGCCGAGGGCTCAGTCGTATCACCCATTAGAAAACATAATTGGAGAGTTGTAGACTGGAGTCAAAACGCGAAATCAGATCAATAAGGTTCTTAGTTGTTTTTATTCTAAAGTTGCACCTGTACAAGATACTATCTCATATAGTTGTTTCATTTCACAAGTTAAACCGAAAACGTACAAAGAAGCTCCTACTAAGGAAAGTTGGGTCCACGCGATGCAAGAAGAGCTAAAACAATTTGAGAAAGTTGGAGTTTGGAAGCTTGTTCACCTACCGGATGATCACAAGAAAATTTGTACAAAATGGGTCTTCAAGTGTAAGCGTGATGATAGAGGAGTAACTATACGCAATAAAGCTCGACTCGTTGTTTAAGGTTTTCATCAACAAGATGGAATTGACTACACAGAGGTCTGCGCTCCTGTCGCTAGATTAGAAGCTATCCGCATTTTCCTGGCGTTTGCATCATGGAAAGGTTTCAAGGTGTACCAATTAGAAGTAAAATCCGTGATCCTGTATGGTAAGGTGAAGTAGGAGGTGTATGTCGGCCAAGCATCGGGTTTGTCGATTCGATACATAAAGAAAAGGTTTATCTACTAGATAGGGCATTATATGGCTTACACTAGGCCCCGAAAGCCTAGTACGACACTCTTTCTCAACATCTTCTAGAGAACGGTTTCACAAGAGGAACAATAGACAGTACCCTCTTGACACGGGAATCTGAAGGACACATCATGCTTGTGCAAATTTATGTGGATGACATCATATTTGGTTTGCTAATGATGTGCTGTGGAAAGACTGTGAGAAAGTTATGCAGAAGAAATTCGAGAAGAGTTCTATGGGGGAGATGAAGTTCTTTCTGGGACTTCAGGTCGATCAATTGTCTGTTAGTATATTATCCATCAGACGAAGTATGTGCACGACGTTTTGGAGAAATTTAACATGTCAGAATCATCACCATTATCTACCCTAGTGGCTCTTAGTCACGGCATCGGACCAGATGAGAATGGAGTGAAGATTGATGAGACCTTATATCGATCAATGATTGGATCTTTAATGTACCTCACAGCATCTAGGCCGGATATCATGTATCCTACATGCCTCTACGCCAGATATAAATCAAATCCTCGAGTGTCACATATGCTGATCGTCAAACGAATATTTTGATATTTGAAAGGTTGTCCAAGCACCGGCTTGTGGTATCCACGGATGATAACTTCGACCTAACTAGATATTCTGATTTTGATTTTGGGTGTTGCAAATTAAATGCTTAATCTACAACTGCTGTCGGATGACGAGTTGACGTGATCCTCATCCGTTTGTCAAGTTTTAGTATTTCACATTTCTTTCCCTAAAAACAAAATCCAAAAATATGTTTTTGATTTTAGGGGGTGAAATGTTGCGAAAATACAAAAAATATAAAAATTTGAAAAGGTACAAAAATATGAAAAAGATAAAAACGGTATTCATGTATAAAGAGGAAACGATAGTACATCAGTGGACTATCAAAGTATGCTAAAGAAATGTAGTGTTAAAATGTTTAAACAAGTCTCACTAATGATGTGCTAATAGGCTTCGCACAGTTAGTAGATTGTTTCTGAGTTATAAACATAAAGAAAAACTTCTTAATTAGTGGTTAACATCTCTTGGATATATGGTCTTAGTACACCAAAATTTCGTTTGAGAGATTGTCAGATTCTGAGATACTAGGTCATTATATATAATTGATATCTAGAGTATTTTACAAGTTCTTATGATTTAGCATCAGCAATAGGCCTAGAACTTGTAGAATACTATTGGTTTAAAAACCTAAAACTGCATCAAATTGAAAGTATAGAAAGATCGGACAATTGCAGTAAAAAGATTCGAAATTTGGAACACCACGTTTAAGTCGAGCCTTCATCTCTTTATCTATACGATGGTACTAACCTAAGCTCTCAAGGTCTCGCACAACCCAGATACACTATTAAATCATGTTCTAAGACATTTAATTAACGTTTTCAGAGCAATTGAGATATGTGTAGAGGTTTAAGTGGATCAGTATACAGACAATCTAAGTGAATTTGTTTAAAACATAAAGTTTTCAAGATCAACGGTACTGGTGATTTTTAGTTTGCAATAGTTCTAGTGTTTGACGAAGGTGTCTTCCATGATCGGACTTGGTCTTGGAATAAATCAAAATATCATCGATAAAATAATGACGAAGCGATCCAAGTATGGCCTCCAAACTCGGTCCAACTAGAGCATTCGTCAGCCCAAACGGCATGACCATGAACTCGTAATGACCAAATAGCAAGTATGAAAAGTAGTTTTAGGAACATCCTCTTCTCGAACCCTAAGCTCATGATAGCCCGATCGTAAATCAATCTTCGAGAAACAAGTTACACCTTAAATTTGATCCAATAAATGATGAGCTAGGGCGTATAAAGCCCTTATCAGTAAACTCTTGCAACTGACTAGCTAACTCTTGCAAATCAGTGGGAGTCAGTCGATAGGGGATTTAGCAATAGGTGTTGCACCTGGGACAGGATCAATACGAAACTCGACTTCTCTCAAAGGAGGAATCCTAGTTATGTCTTCTTGGAACACTTGAGGAAAATCGCGGAGAATAGGAATATCTTCTAACTTGGCTTCCTTGCTCCTTTTCTCCACAATATGGGCCAAGAAAGTGACATATTCTTTTCGTATATACTTTTGGGCTTGGGTGCATGACATTAACTTGAGCCCATTAAAAGATGAAGTCTCGACAAATAATAAAAGAACTTGATCATTAGCGCGAGGAATTCGAATGTAATTTTCGAAACACACAATATCAGCACGAGGCTTAGTTAACAAATTCATGCCTACAATTGCGTAGAAACTTCCTAACTTCATTGGAACAAGGTCGATGGAAATTCATGCTCGTTTAGATTAAGAATGCATCCACGAATCACAAAATCAATAACAACAGGCTTTCCGTCAGCTACTTTGACAATGAAAGAATTAGCCAATTATTTATGAGGAACACTAAGAATATATTCAAAATTCAACGACACAAAACTTTTATTTGCCCTAAGTCGAAAAGTATAGACACATAAATACCATTAATCATGAACATACAATTAACCACATTGTTGTCAGCCTGCACCTGATTAGCGTGGATGTTGAATGCTCTACCCCGAGTAGGTTGATTGGACTAGTTTGCCTAGTTGACCGGATTGGCCTTTTCTTGCGCGTTGGTAATGTTGACCAATCGTGGACAAGTGTTGCGGAAATGGCTAGGATCGTTGCAATTGAAACAGGCTCTGGATGGTTGTACCATGGATGGGTTTGGTTGACAGTTGGGCTAGATCATGTTTTGAGGATATGGGATTTTCGGGTGGCTGGTACAACGGTTGAGTCACCAGTTGGTTGTTGGGATGGGTTCTATTTTTGTTGGGTGTTTGCCTTTGTAGAGCGCAACACGTGTTGACCAGATGGCCTAGACGCCCACAGTTGGCCATTGGTGGTAGGGTGTGGTGTTTGGATAGTGGTATTGGCAACGTTTAGATGATGGGTAAGTGTAGTGTATGGTTTCTTGTTTGGAGTGGTGTTGGGCGTAACTTAGCTTATAGTGTTAGGACTGCTTTCATCCAATAAGCTAAGGGTGTAAATTGTTTAACCTAGTCCAAAACACGTAGAATTCATTGTAGATTAGATGACATTAACAAATTCACTTTTCAATTTACAGTTTCATTAAACTTGTAACGATTACAATCCTAGAAACAGTTAGACAGGTCTTCGCCAGATCGTTCACAAAACAGTTATAGACTCAATAACCACACAATCCTATTTATAAACGTTCTATCTTCGTGCGAACTTAAAGTGTCTACCTTCGTACGAACATAAACTAACCACATTCGTACAAAGTGAACAAGCTATCTTCGTACTAAACTAAACATTACTCCTTCCACAAAATTAAACAATACAATAACGAAATTTAATAGTTAAGCCTATTACAGACACCGTAAAAACCCGTAGACGCAGGTAACAGATATATGTATCAACAAAACTCCCCCTTGGATGTTGCCGAAGTCTAGAGCGGTCTTCAGTCTTCAAACTTTATAACTTAAACTTTAACAACCAAAGAAATTCTTTCTCGCTTCCGTCGTTCTTCACTAGGAATAGGCATTTGTTCTGTTGGCGGAGCCCACTTCATAAACTGAATCTTCGAATAGATGCTTTCTTTATCCTCTCAGCAATTCGATCTTCCTTTCTCATTCGTCTCGAAATCCTTTCCTTCCAACTCTCTCCACTTTGACTTCCACATCTTTCCCGAATTTATACCATGTGCATAACAAATATTGATGACACCTGATACTACGTCGCTTGCACTTTCTCTTTGCCTCATAACAGATCTTGTTGTAAAATAAGCATTCAATATCCTTCTTAGAAGAATTCACCAATCATCTTGGATCTAAAATCCTAATAGGTCTCACTAAACCATTGTCTTTAACACAATCACAACTTCACCATTTTAAATATCATACTACCACCATTTAAATTCCTTGTGAAAATCATGTTCAATCATCATTAATGGCATATTCTTCATTGCATGTGGCCGTTTCTTAATCAAAGTCACATCTTTCTCATTCTAACTGGATCGATCTTAATAATCTTCTTAGGATAATGCTGCTTCCAGTTTAGAAAACCATGTGTAGCTTCGAATATAATCACCTTCCACAATCTCTAATCATTCCATTTCATCTGGTAGTTAATACAATTAGTTTGACACAACTCTTCGACATCCCACCACGGCATAGTCTGTTTATCATATAAGTATCAGAAGTATTGAACTCCGAACTCTCTTTTAACAACATAAACATTCAACTCAGGTAGCTAACCCCAACTCAGAATATTTCCTAACGATTTGTCTTGATCTCTCGTGAAAAATGCAAACAGTCATCGGAGTTTTCTTTCTTTCAGCATTTCTCTAAACCATGTCTTCCTGGCTTCCAAAATCTCTTCTTTACTTAATTGCCTCCATAGATTACCTTCTTTTACATTCTCTTCAAAATTTCTCTCTAGGAATATTTCGCTAAACATCTCTTGAAATATAGGGGAAGTCAAATGTTCCTTCACCGGAATATTTCACTGTTTCATCATCAGAATCATCCTCCACGACAACATTATCATAATTATTAGCATCCTCAACATATTTATAAATATAATCATCAGGCTTTGCAATACAAATGTTTTATAGCTCCTCCTAAAAGTCAAACGAACTTTTGTCTACACCAATCATCTGAGCAATCTCTTGCTTAGCGTAGTTATAGACAAACTCACCCTCTTCAACCCCATGCTCTAGACAGATCATCTTATGTTGTATTACAAGAACAACCGTTAGTGGAGTAACGTCAGTGAGAATTCCTAAATACTCTTCTTCGTTAACAGAATCTCCTATTTCCCCCTTTCTCTGTGAATCATCTTCCTGATTTGCGCTGTCAACAACTTTAGCTTCGTAAACCATCAACCTAGTACCACCTTATGTATTGTCATCATCGTCACCCTTATCATCATCATTATTATCATCAACACCATCAACATCCACGCTTTCATCATCCTCTTTATCTTCCTCCTCAGTTTCTTTTTCTTTTTCTTTTTGTGATTTTCTCTTCCTTTCAACAGGATACGGAATATCAACAACATCACCGATAAGAACATAATTAACTAACATTTCTATCTCTTTTTCTAGCTCTGGCTCAGGAGTAACAATCGGAATATTATTAATTTTCTCTTTTCCTTTGCCTGCCAATGCAGCTTCGGCTTTAGCCTTTTTTGCTCTATCTGAAGCCCTTTGTTTAGCATCTTCCATTACAATCAGATCGTATTCTACTTCGAAATCTATACCCAGCTTTTTCTACAATACTCTCTGAAACATATCATGTTTTTTATCTTTCCTTAGTCTGTCGGCTTCAAATTCTTCTGTCACTCAACACAATCTTTCATTATTTGACACGAGAATAATAGCTTCCATATGCTTTTGCTGTTTTCTAGAAACTTTATTCTATTCTCCAACTCTCTTATCTTCTAGTAATTTTAATTATCGTGAAAATCAAGATCTATAGGACCCATGTTAGAAAATTTTGGAAAGTTTAAATCATCACCAAAGATATGATCAGCATCTCCGACAGTAGGACCTGTAGATTGACGTCTTGTTGATGAACGAGTTGACTGTTGTTGTCTCGATGGAGTTAGTTGTTTTGGTGGTGATGGTTGTCTTGGTGGTGATGTGGTTGTTGTACTTGAGGTGATGGTGGCGTTTGAATGAAAATGGCATTCTCAATCTCTACTTCAACATTTTTTGTCTCTTTCTCTTGAACCATTGAACCAGCCCAACGGTTGTTGATTTTAAATACTTTCTTCTAGACTTCTTTGTAACAGAACACCCATTTTCTTCTGACTAATATCAGTAGTCTTACTTTTAACTCTCCTAACTTTCTTTGGTGGCACATAAGGTTCATCGTCATCAGCATTCGTTTTCTTTCTCCTAGAAGCTCGTTTTTCAGCAGCGGCATTTGGATAAAAAAATCTCGATGCTATCAATGCTACTCTAGTTGAAACATCCTCATCACTAGCAATTGGAGTTTCATCAGAGCTAGACTCATTACCACCTTCAAAAGCTTGTTTCTCAACATCTTTAGCAATATCAGTTGTACTCCTTTCGCCATGTTCATGATTTGATGTGGTAGAGAACACTTCAGTCTCTACATTACCTTCAACATGCACCTCTTCATCAGAATCCTCGTCTATCAACATAGTAGCAGATTTCTTTGATGCTCTTTTCATTTTAGACATGTGCTTCTTTTTATTATCATCTTTCACATACCAATTACTTCTTTTAGGTTCATATTCTCCCAAGTGAGCCTCTTCATCATTCTCCGAGTTTCTCTCGTCTTTTCTCCATTTATCTTTTGGCGGTGCAACATAATTCTCATTATCAGTCGCCAAAAAATTTCTTACCAACAGGTATTGTCTTTTGATATAGATACTGATTCAAACGAAATAGTGACAGATTCGAGATATGCTCCAAAACTAATTGATCCTTCTCTTCTTTAACAAGATTAGGGAATTGATCATCCAACATCATCTACACAAACCCTGGATACTGTAGAAATTTCTCTTTATTAATATTTGTTTTCATCTACTCGAAAATGACTCTTGTAAAGTTGTATGGTAGATTTAAACTCAGAGCTGCAATCATACAGTCAAAACCTCCCTATCAATGACTCAATGCATTTATCACCGAATATATAAAGAACTTGTGAGGTCTTGCAAGATAAGCTTTATTGAAGTTTGATTCATTCACATGCCCCTTATATCCCATTTGGTAAAAACATCCTTTCACCATCCGTTCCGAATAACCCGTCGGATCACTGTCTTCGTCTTTAAAATCTAAAACTCTTCTGATCAACGCCTCTGTAATCAGATAAAAGATTGTATCACTGGTGGACTCAGAATAAACTTAGCATGATCCCAAAATATCTGGATGTGTGATCTATAAGCCTTGTGTGGATCAATTAGTGCTGTGGAAGAGGATCAGCTCTCCTCCGTGAGCACCGGACCGACTTGACTCAACTAACAGAGGCGGAATACATTGTTAGAGAGTTTGACAAATGAACAATAGAGTATACTGCTTAAACGTCATTACTTCTTCTATTAATAAACGTGCATAGTTACAGACGCGTAAACAGACGGACAGGGCTTCGCCTCAATCACACATCAACAACTGATAGACAAAACCTAAGCTCCACTATATATAGGCCAACATGGCTTGCACAAGGAGTGGAGTGCTGACTCGTACGAGTGAACAAAGTGTCACTCGTACGAGCCACATATGCTCACTCATAGAGCCATCTAAAAAAACTATTAAACTTAACATTTGACGAATATAAGCGCTATTTACACGACCGACATATCCTAGACATAGGCAATAGACATTATGCGCGAACAAACTCCCCTTGGATGTTGCCGCAGTCTTGGATAGTTTCAAAAATTTCTTCAAAATTCATCAAAAGCTTTTGACGATTAGCGTCCAAAGAAATGCTTTGGCGGCTTACGACGCTCCTCGGATGATATCGGTGTTTGATCTAAAGGAGGAGGTCGATTGTAAGTGTTGCCAAACTGAAAACTTCGTAGGGATGCAATCCTAGACCTTTTAGCAATGCTTACTATGTTCTTTTCTTTTCTAAGTTGCTCTTTTTTTCAATCGTTTTCCAAGAAGTGTTCCATGCTTTATCTGAATGAATTGTGAGAGGGGATCAGCTCTCCTCTAATGAGCACCAGACTGATTTGACTCAGCTAACAGAGGCGGAATTCATTGTTAGCGAGTTGGACAAACAAACAAGAAAGATATACTACTTAAACGCCTTGATTGTATTGATAAACGTGAACGGTTAAAGAACGCGTAAACAGTTTGACAGGGCTTCGCCTTAGTCACACACCAACAGATATATGACACAATACTCAACTCCTCTATTATAGTCAACATGACTCGCACAGAGAAGATGTGTGTGTATGACTCGTGCGAGTGTGCCTCGTACGAGGGACAAGATGTCACTCGTATGAGCCACAAAGCTCACTCGTACGAGCCATGTACAAACCCAATAAATCATATTAACAAATAATGTTTGGCATTCTAAGCCCTATATACGTAACCAACATATCCTAGACATAGACAATATACATTATGCACCAACAAACTCCCCCTTGATGTTGCCGCTGTAAGTCCCGTTAAACCGGATCTATTAACGATATCACACAATCAACAAGGATGGGCGGAATCCAAACTTGGTGATCTTCAAGAAAACTGAAAAGATGAAGAACAACACGAATCAACTTTAACACCTTGCACACAATTTTATTACTTGAACAAGCAAAACCGTCTGGTACAAGATGGAGGCTCTCTCTAGAGAAATCCTAAAAGTCTTCCTCAAGGCTTAACCCTAGGAATGACATAATATTCTATTTATACCTAGGGTTTGCCCATGCCCCTCATGGGCTTCCCTTGAGCTTGCCTGGCCCACATGGCCTAGGCATGCCCAAATGACTTATAAAGTCCAAACCTAATACAAACTAACCCAGTTAATCCCAGTTAACCACCATAGACCATTGTGTATATTTGATGCTTCAGTCTCACACTTCTAGGACCTAACAATCACCCCTAAACTGATGCATCAAATTGTCTTTATGGCATAAATTTAACAACATCTTCAACAGAGACTATGGTTGTCGCTATGTTGTAAGTGTTGTGAAAGTCAGTCTCATATGTCTTGGACCTCATACTTCAACGAACTCTCAGCACTGGATATCTTTCTCTGCTTTTGTTGTTAGCTTCATATCAGGATCTTGATCAGCTTTGCTTGAAACATCTTTGTCAAAAAGAATGTGAGAGGAGGAACCTCAACAACTCGTTTCTTCTTCAATCGTTCTCTTTCAAGCAATCAGGTTCTCAAGTACTTCTTCAAATGTACTTCACAGTCAGACGATGACTGGCATCTGGTTCTTCTGACTCAGGTACACTTTGTTGTTGTGATGCTTCATGCTTTGTCAGTACAACTAACAACATCTCAATTTTCAGCAACCCCTGTTTCTTGATCTAAATCAAGATCTGCACATTCTCAAAAACTTATAAGCAAACATTCTTATGCCACAAGGAGAGTACCGCATGAACACTTGGTACATCCAAGTACTTGTACTCGGATTGAAATTCAAATTTCTTACATCCTTTGATGATTAGTCAAATCTTCAAGAACGGTTAATAATTTTTAATAAAACAAATAAAGCACTCTATTATTAGATTTTTCAGGTTTTCCTATTTTTAAAATATAGGAATATAAATAGAAACCCAAATAAACAAGGAAACTAACTCAATAGTTATAACTATACAATTGCAATGGGATCAAAATAGTTTTCAGGTGGTCCAAGGAACACTTTTCAGTGTGAACTTGTTCAGACTAGTCTAAGTGATTGCCAATATGTTTGTCCACTTAAACTTTAACGCTCAACTTTCATTTTCAACTTCGTGATATGCTTAATGTAGTATTATAATATAATATCTGCGTTTCCCATAACATGACATACCCCCGCGATCATGGTAAGCACAACGATTCATCGTAGCAGGTGAGTATACTGAGATCATCCTTTATCTTTTACAACGTTAGACTATTGGTGAATAGGTCAGTACATTCGTACAACAGAGTGACCAATAGTATCTGACGAGGTTAGGCAAATACCTTATATGGTATGTTTGACCTTTTAAGCACATGGAATTTTCTCATGATGAGATTTCCTTTCTTTTGAGGTTTTGGCCATTCTATATTGGCTCTTTTAAGAAATATCCTAATTGTGCCTAGGTCTGCATATAATCTGGATGCAACAGAATGGCAGCTAGGATATCCTCGGATGACTCAACAACATAAAGACCCAAAACTTCAGATGTTGGCTATCTATCAACGCAGGATTTAAGACCATAAAATCATACGTTGATGGTATGTTACCCACAAGATACATAGTTCGTTATTGTTTATATCACTTAGTATCTTTTAATCACTTTGAGCGTTAAGCCTACCGACACATCACAATAGATCCTAGTCTTTTCAGCTACGACACCTTACATGTGTCAGTCACACCCTTAATCACGAATATCCATTTCATTTCCCATTTGATGCAAAAGACCTTTTGTATTTTTTAGTTTTTCAAGTGTTTTTGGTATTTTTTGATCCCCCCCCCCCTCAAACAATACATATATACATATATCACCCTCTTCCCCCTAGATTTGTGATCATACTTTATGCACAAATTTACTAATAAAGAAAACATATGCTCAAAATTTTAAACGAAAGGAAAAGGAAAATATTCTTGTTGTTTTTTCTTAACCGTTCCGTCATTAGATGAAGACTAATGAATTTCAAATTTAAAACACGAAATTTAAATCGTACCTTTTCGCTGAATTTTCTTACCTCATCTCTTCCAAAAAAAATATCACAATCGAGAAAAGCGTATGAACTTTTGCGACAGTGAGATGTTATCCAATATGTCCCTGGAACAACCGCTATCAACATTCCGAGATTGTCAACAGCTCTTCCTTGTTTATTCCTGAAAAATAAAGAGATTAGTAAGACAGTGGGACCCAACCATCGTGGTCCTGGGTTTCCCTAAAGCATCAAAATAAAACACTTCTTTCAGACACAAATCCCCTTTTGTTTCAAGGATTGGTGATGTTGCTACCGCCTTGGATTTGGGTTTCCAAATCTGCTTCGTTTTAACAAACAGGGTTGTTGCCTTTAATTGAGCAACTTTGGCTGTTTCAGGTTTAGTGTTTTAGAAAAAGATTTTTGTTTCTGAACAGCCTTGCGTTTGTTTTTGGAAACATTCCAATCCCCATCAGATGGTTTAACCTTGGGATTCACATTCTTCATTGCCTTAGGTGATGATACCTTCATCGGCTTTGAATGATTGTTGTCCTTAGGTGTAACCTTCTGATTTTGAACATGATACGGATCATGGGGACTATGTGTGCATTTTCGAGCAATGCGAATAGAAATGCCGCAATTGAAGCACGTTTGTCTCTTCACATGTAAAGCATTATGATCAGCTTGATTTGCTCGTGCAGGCCTTGAAGGATGAACTGGTCCCTTCTGTGCTTGATATCCTTGCACGTTTCTTACAGACGAAGATGAATTTGGATGTCTGTACTTGTCGTTTGCAAGGGCCTTCTTTTGTTGTGGAGTTTCTTTTGATTCTTCTTGTTTTGTTTAGACTTCAAGTCTTCTTCAGAAATCTCCCCAACCTTTCCAAAAACGTTGCTAGCCCAGTCAAAAGCATATTTTTTCGCATTTGCCATTAAAGAGCGGGTTAACAAAAGCATTTTTCACAACTCTAGCCTTTTGAGGGCTATTACTGCCCACTGATGATTTTGGAGAGTGTAATTGTCCTTGACGTTTGGACGTCTGATTTCTTCATCTCCGATTTGCTCGTTTTGCTCTTTTAGCTTGCTTTGAACCTTTTCATCAGTAGCAGAAGGTTCAGATTGTTCAGTTTGCACACTTGGAGCCTCGTTCACATCAGCTGTCTCTTCATCAGCTGACTCATTAGAAGAGTCAACAGCACCAGATGGTTTACGAGTATCTGACATATAATCACTGGGTTTGTCGTACAACATATGTTGTGCTTTCTCAATATCTTCATCGGTTTCAAGCATCATTGTGTAGTTGTGATTATATAGTGGGGCAACCTGATTGAATCCCAAACCCTTCCCTTTGTTCCCCTTATATGCCAGCTGCACATTGCACACATCTTGAAAAAGCTTGCTGGATGTATCAAACTTCTTTATATTAACTTCGTTTTGTTGATATTTTCCAGTAAAAAGTCCCAGCTCAACTCTTACCAAGTCTCATTCCATGGTTTCTGAATCTAATCTTGTTTTGTAATCATGGACCCAACATTTCTGTTGATTTACGTCCAGGTGGATCTGAGCTGTGTCTTTCTTTTGTGCTTCAACCTTTTATGTGAGTAACTTGTTACTTTCTCAAAGGCTGATGCACTGAGCCCTGAGTTGAGCAACCATTCCTACAAGGTTCAGTGCATAAAAGATAGTTGACTGTGTCAATGGGGGAGCTTGATTTGTCAGCGTGAGTTTGGACTTGAGGTAGAGTTTGGGGTGCTGGACTGCTGATTGCTGCTTGCTGGGCTTGAGGTTTCTGTTCAAACTCCTTTCCAGGATGAGACTCTGTAGATTAGCGTATAGATCTTGGAGATCTTGGTTTGATTGTAAATGATCCCACAACCAAGATACAAAGGAGTCTTTGTCATCACCCAAGACACTACTCTCACTTCCTCTTTTTGCCTCCCACGTTCAAGCAAACGCATCACATAGTCAGCAACCGGATCAACATTGTAGTCTCCGATAAACTCATTCAGCTTTTCCGTCACTTCATCCCACAGGCTCGGGTTTTGATTTTGTGCTGGACTGAAAACCGTGTTCGAGTGCTAAGCTTGAGCTGTAAACCTCTTCGGATAATCGAAACCGCACCGGTAAACACGATAAAAACTGTTCGAAATCTGTTTTTACCAACATGTACCCTTAGACTCGGCTAGACGATACGATTCCAATGATATATAATGTCCGATAAAAACTGTCCGAAACCTGTTTTTTTTGCCCTAAAAATCACACGAGTCTAACCTTGCACCCAGTTGGTCAAGATTGTCTATGGATCAAATTCTGCGTACGAAAAAGTTTAACTCCGGTTACGTCAGCTGGTTAACTTTCCACCTTTGTGGGTGCAACTCAGAACAGTACCGAATTCGGAACGTAACTCGGATTAACAATCGGAGATGGAATCCGGAAACAGTGATCTGATATGGTAATTCGGAACAATGATCTGAGATGCAATCTGAGAAGAGAGAATCTGAAATAGAGAATGTAGTCCGGAATGAAACCCTGATCCGAAATGAAAGACCAAATCCGGAATGAAGACCAAATTCAGAATGAAGATCAAATCCGGAATGAAGAATCCTTATCTGAAATCAATCGTATTCCGATCCGGATTGCAAGAGATCCGGATAAAGTTGTTAAGAAAGTTGATGAACAGTTGTCCGGAATGAATCCGAGATGGAATCTCCTTCATGTTCTTCGGGATCTTCAACGACTTTGAATCCGAAATTCAACAGACTAATCTGAAATCAATCTGAAATTCAAGATTTTAATCCGAAATAAAAAAGATTAATACGAAATCCACCCGAAATGCAGCAGAATGATCCGAAAATGTCCGAAATGTAACCAGAAAATCCG
The DNA here is from genome assembly GCA_947069175.1 of Scalesia atractyloides. NCBI lineage: Eukaryota > Viridiplantae > Streptophyta > Magnoliopsida > Asterales > Asteraceae > Scalesia > Scalesia atractyloides. The sequence continues at coordinate 45,939,542 of CAMTDV010000022.1, forward strand.
ATATGCTTGAATCTTCTTCGTGTTCTTCGTATTTTTCAGCAGAAACTGAACAGAATCGTGTAATATCAGATATAAGCCTAGAAAACAGGTTCAACAGCCTCTGATACCACTTGTAAGTCCCGTTAAACCAGATCTATTAATGATATCACACATCACCAAGGATGGGCGGAATCCAAACTTGGTGATTTCAAGAAAACTGAAAAGATGAAGAACAACACGAATCAACTTTAACACTTTGCACACGATTCTATTACTTGAACAAGCAAAACCGTCAGGTACAAGATGGAGGCTCTCTCTAGAGAAATCTCAAAAGTCTTCCTCAAGGCTTAACCCTAGGAATGACATAATATTTTATTTATACCTAGGGTTTACCCAAGCCCCTCATGGGCTTCCCTGGCCCACATGGCTATGGCATGCCCAAATGACCTATAAAGGTCCAAATCTAATACAAACTAACCCAGTTAATCCCAGTTAACTACCATAGACCGTTGTGTATATTTGATGCTTCAGTCTCACACTTCTAGGACCTAACAGCCACAGTCTTGGATAATTTTCAAAAAAAAATTATTCAAAAATTTGACAATGAACGTCTAAACTGAAAGCACCTTAGCGAACCACTTCACGTCGTCTCTACAATCATCTCCTCTTTCTTCTCTTTCTTTCGTTTCTCAATCTCCTCCAGCTTCCTCCAAGAGGTGTTCCATGTTGTTCCTGAGTGTATATCATTAGCATAACAGACACTAACAATATTCTGCAATTGGAGAGCCTGCTCTTTGTCTTTCACTTTGAAACTAACCTGGCTATAAAACAAGCATTCAATATCCTTCTTCGAATAATTGACTTGCCACATCGGGTCTAGTATCGAATACCACGCCATAGAACATATATACGTTTGTGTGCTATGACGTCTTCGGATAATTCCTCAGTAATCTTCCAAGAATCATCATATGGATGGACACAAATAACAACTTCACCTGTACTTGATTCATAGTGCCACCATTTGAAGATCTTGAAGAAATCCTGTTCCATCTTGATTAGAGGCACATTTTTCATAACTTTCGTCCTCTTCACTATCAACGTAACATCCTTTTCTTTTGTCACTAGATCGATCTTCGTGATTCTTTTAGGGATATGTGGTTTCCAATGAATAAAACCATGTGTAGCCTCAAGCTTTATCAATTTCCACAGCCGCTGGTCATGAAACTTCATCTTCATATTAATCATCTTAGTTTTCAACAAGCTCTTTGATATCCCAGAACGGCAGGGTCTTTAGTCGCTTAAGTATCAAAAGTACTGAATCCCATATTCCCGTTTAATAGCATAAACATTCCGTAAGTCCCGAATCGGATCTGTACATGGTATCACCACCACTAATCGATTGCGGAAATAAAGATTAGATTAACAGAATAAGAACAATCTTTGATTAGACAACTTGTATACACCGAATGGTGTCTAATACAAGATTTCTGAATAGCAATACTAGCAACCAAAGTACTAACCCTAGTACATTTATTTATACTAATTGATTAACCCACTAATTACAACCCTAGGCCCATAAAGCTCTAGGAAGCCCATTCTTTCAACCTTAGCCCAACATGTAACACTAATGTGTAAACCTTTTAGCTAGGGCCCCAACAATCTCCCCCTAGGTTTACAACATTAGGTGTTCATCCTTTGGTAGCGCATCAACTCCCATTCTTCCAGCTATGATCCTAGCAACATCCGCCATCCAATCTTTAGCACATGCCTCATATAACTCTGCAGTTTGAATTTGATTTGCTGCTAGAACTTGGAGGTCTTCATCGTGAAAGCTCACAAAATCAACTACATCATTCACGAGAAAAGCTTTCTCCTTTGTCACAATCGCCACACTCCCAACCTTCGGATCATACATCCAAAAATTAAAATTCTTCAAAATACCTCTGGGAAATGTTGGAGCGACTGGTATAACCTGTTCCTTATCAGTCGGAGGCCACATCACAGATTTAAACCTGCTACCAGTCCTCGCATCTCTAACACCTTTAGCTGCCCGAAGATACGGTTAGTTGTCTTCATCGTCTTGAATCCATTCTTCACCTCCTGTTCCAACTTCTTAAAAATCTCCACCCTGGACCACGCTCATCGTATCAATATCTGGATACGGAGCCCTTAGAAGATCAGTTAATGCAACTTTCGTCTAGGTCTCAAACTGGGACTCATTGGAGTAATATTCTCGTGTACCATCATGTCTAACAATCAGCCACATTCTCTTTACATGATCATAGGTCCAGCTCAGCACACGTGACTTATTCCCAACCTTACTGTAATAACTCGATCCAAGCTCCATAGCAAATCTCTCAGACTGGTTGGTAGGATCCTTCAACTTAAAGTTCTCATCCAGCAGATTTACATTAACATTCTTCATCAAAACCATATATTTCTTCTTTCGAGCAGTTTATCTTTTCTGACTCGTAGTGAACTTCCTTTTGGATTGCTCAAGTAATCATCTAATCCAGTCTGACGATCAGCTGCAAGCTGTTCAATAGCTATTCTTTCAGCTTCTCTCCTTTCAGCAGCTTGATGACGATGTTCAACATTAATAGGATCATTAGTCGGATCAGAATACTCACGCCCAAATTTATTCTCCAATTTTGCCTTTAGATCGAAAACCATAGTCATCAATAACGAAACATCACCCTGAAGTTGGTCTATCATCTGATCACGTGCATCAAATCGAGTCTGCATAGAAGCTATCTGGGCATCCTTAAGAATAACATCCTGCTCAAGCACTACCACTCTCTTCTTCAGGTCAACTCAAAACTCAGTATCTTCATCCTGACCACCACCAGAACCACTATCCCATACCCCTGATCCTCCAGCACCTGCATAATTACTACCACCAAAATCCATCATCTCGAGTACAGACTCAGCTCGAATGGACACGACAGTAGATTGAGTAGCAACAAAAGGAATTGTTGGTTCTTCAGCAGTAACAGGCTCAACAGTGGAAATATCGGTCAAAGATACAGTGACCGAAGATGTAAAAGTGATCGGTTCTTCAATAGTATCATCAATATGAACTTCAGTTTGTATCTGGGCTTCTGTATGAATGGGTTCTTCGGTTGCTTCTGTTCGTCGTCTTTTCAATAACGGTACTTCCTTTTCTTCAACATCTTCATCTGTAACAGCTTCAGTATCTGGGATATCAGAATGAGGCAACACGAGAGAAGGATTCCCTTGCTGCTCATGAATCTCCTTTAGATGTGCAATAAGAGCTGCTAAGTTCTCAGTAGTAAGCTCTTGTAGCTCTGGAATCGGATGAACGTCGGATTCTATAATATTTTCAACAGAGCTTCTTCTTCTTCTTCAGTATCTGCTTCAGAAACTAAATCTTCAATCTCAATCTCTTTCTCCACCACTGGTACATCATGGTCTTCAGCCAGTGCTGGGAATCCTAACCAATTACCTCACAAACTTCCCAAACTTCTTCAATGGTATGCGTCCAACAAAAACCGTCTTTGATGTCGATCTATTCTTCTTCATCATGCCAAAAATAGTCGGACCCATCGGCATCATATTCAACAAGTTCGCATCAGAAGCATCTTTAGCCAAATCAGAATAACTTGCATCCAGAATCAGCTGTACAAATCGAGGATACAACAAAAACATCTTCTTCTTCGACTCCTCAAGAATCTTCATCATATTTTCGAAAATATAACAGAGAAGTTATATTTCCAGTTCATCACCAAAGATACTATCGCTGAAGTCTACGTCTGGTTTGGCTGATCCAATCCACCCTTATTCTCTAATACACATTGCATAAAGAGGTTAACTAATAATCTCTAGTAAGCTGGGAACATCTTCTTCAACAACGGTGGATAAGTTCCCTCAACTCATTTTTGTTAATACCAGCATCACCTTCTCCTTAGCATATTACGTCAGATCACTTGCTACATCGGTAAACTTCAACACCTTTCGAATACAAGCTTCGTTCACAACAATCTCCTTTCCCTGAATAGATGAACTAATGTAAGGCTTCCCGTCAGCACCCCACAGATGAAATCTTGCCCGCTTCCAAAGCATGTGCACTAGATCTCGATAGATAACCGGATTCGCTCAAAGTGCATATGAGATCCTGCAATCATTCAGACCCACCATCATAGACCTGAACTCTTGGAAGAACTCTGCTGTGGATCTGATAGATAACCCGCCTGGTTATGAAACTGCTCTTCTACCAACAAAACAGCATCAAAAGCATCTTAAGCCATTTTCAGTCAGAAAAACAACAGATTAAATCATACTTAGCAAAACATTTACTAATTAACCCAGATATCCAAGTTAACATAAGTTAATTGGTCAATTTCAAACTAAGGGGTCAAAGACTCATTAGCTCAAAACTGATTGACAGGTCAAGAAAAAGGTCATTAGTAAGTTTGATAGGTGCAAAGTTCAATTGAGAGTTCATCTAAAAGGTTCACTTTTAAGGTTCAATACTCAATTGGAAGGTTCAAAAACCAATCTGGAAAGTTCAAACACATAGATCCGGAATCAAAAGGGTTCAAACATGAATCCCGATGAACCCACTATCATCTCAGATGAATGCCATCCGAAATGGAATCCGAGTTCGTCCATTCCGGTTGATTGCTCATCCGAGATGGAGTCCCTAATGCACATTATTTCAAGATTTATCTAAGAAGCTATCCAAGATACTTAATCACATGAAGATTTAAAGATTAACATTTAATTTTTGTGATTTAGAAGCACTTTATTCCTAATTCGAATGTAATTCTGATGAATGTGAAGAAAGTTAATCTGGATGATGATTAGAGTATTTCGGAAGAAGAAATTTTTAGTGAATGATCCGATATGAAACAAAATACTCTGATATACTATTCTAGAATGGGCTTGGGCCTGAGAATTTGGGCCCAAGTCAATCCGGATCCAATCATCTGAGATCCTATCGAAAACAATCCAGAATGGGCTTGGTCAAAGATATTTAGGCCCAATCCGGAACAGTAATCAGTCCGAAATAGTCAGAGGAGGAGGGTCCAATTCGGTCAATGAGCCTATCCGGAATGGGTCAAAAGGCCCAATCTGGAACAGTAACATAGTGGGCCCAAGACTGCTCAATTTCAAGATTTTCAGAAATTCTATTGGATTAGCCCAATTCCAGAACTCAGTAGGCCTGTCCAATACCCCTTGACATAAATCATCTAACTAAAAAATCAACAGTTTACACTAACCGAGCAACCAAACAGACTTTACCAAATATACAGAAATAAGCAAAACATTTAAACAAAATCAATACAGCATATACCCAGTCTTGCTTTGGGATCAAATCGTTTTTAGGAAGACTAAGGAACACTTTTCAGTGTGAGCTTGGTCAGACTGGTCTAAGCGATTGCCAATATATTTGTCTATTTAAACCTAGAGCTCAACCTTCAACTTTTTGCTTTATGATATGCTTAGGTAATGTTATACTATAAAACCTGTGTGTCCCACTCCATGACATACCCCCCGCGATCAAGGTAGACACAACGGTTTACAATGTTTTGGTAACTTATACCGGAATCATCCTAGCTTTACATTGTTAGACCATTGATCACCGTTATGCACCATCATGCAGTCAAAGTTTTCAATGTTCTGTGTAGAATGAGAGTGAGACATACACCTTTTGGTGCGAATTTTTCTTTGAGGAGTAATTAAGGTTTTTGTCCAAATTTGGATCTCTTAAGATATACGGGCTTTGTCTAGGTCTACATATAATCTGGATGCAACAGAAGGACAACCAAGATATCCCCGAATGACTCAACAATATATACACCTAACACCTTAAATATTAGCCAACTATCAATGCAAGATTTAAGACCATTAAATCATAAGCCGATGGTGTGTGACCCACTAGCTATATAGTTCGTTATGCTTATATCATTTAGCTTATACTATCCATTTGAGCTCTAAGCCTATCAACATATCGCTTTTGATCCCAGTCGTTCCAGCTACAACACCTTACATGTGTTAGCTAAAACCTTTATCACGAGAAATCATTTCATATCACAATCATTGCAAAACTGTTTACTGTTTGAAACTATTTTTGTCATTTTCTGAATTTCTTAATGTTTTTGGGTTTTTTCTTATTTTTTAAATGTTTTTGTATATTTACAATTTTTCACCCCCTAAATTTGTGCATATATATGAACAAATTTACGAGGCAAACAAAAACAAAGAAACTGAAACAAAATAAAAGGAAAGAATAAAGGAAGCTCAGTTAGAAAACTGAATCATTTTGAGAAGATCCACAAGCACTTGAAAACGTGTGGTGCTAACGGGTTTCGCGAAGAAATCCGCAACATTTGCATCGGTGTGGATTTGCTCAAGTTTAACGAGATCCTTTTCATAGCAATCATGAATGAAATGAACTTTGAGTTTATGTGCTTGGTTTTGGAGTGAAAAAAAAGGTTTTTGACAATTTGGATAGTGGCATCATTATCACAATAAATTATTATGTTTAGATAAGTCAAACTGTAATCCGCAAGCTGATGTTGCATCCATAAAAACTGGGAGCAGTAAGATGATGTTGCGACATATTCTGCTTATGTTGTAGAAAGCGAGACCATCTGCTGCTTCTTACATTGCCAAGAGATCAATCTATCTCCCAAGAATTGGCATCCAGCTGAAGTTGATCGCATGTCCCTGTCTGCACCTCCAAGATTACTGTCAGAGAAAGCATACAGTTCAAATTCAGAATTTTTAGGATACTAGAGCCCCAGGACGGTGCCGCTTTGAGGTACCTAAATATTCTTTTAACAACATGTAAATGAGAGAGTTTCGGAGTAGCCTGACATCGAGCACAATGGCAAACGGCAAACATGATGTCTGGCCGACTTGCCGTGAGGTACATGAGTGAACCAATCATAGACCGCTACATGGTTGGATTGACAGGTGTGCCTTCTGCGTCTTCATTCAACAGGGGTCGTTCAGCGATAGGCGAAGCCATAGGCTTTGAATCTGTAAGCTTGAATTTGGCAAGAACATCATTGACATATTTTTCTTGATGGATCAAAACTCGTTGTGAGCTCTGACGAACTTGAAGACCTAAAACATAGACATCTCCCCCAATGAACTCATCTCGAATTTCTTCTTCATAGCCTCTTCAAATTCGCGATACAACCCATCATTCGTAGAACCAAAAATAATATCATTTACGTAAATTTGAACAAGAATGATGTCCTTGTCAACACGTTTGATGAACAAAGTCTGATCAATGGTTCCCCGGGTATATCCGTGAGCAAGCAGATGTTCTGTTAGGGTTGCGTACCATGCATGAGGCGCTTGATGCAACCCATAAAAGCTTTGTCCAACTTGTATGCATAGTCTGGCTGGTCAGGATCAGTGAAACCCGATGGTTGCGCCACGTATATCTCCTCTTTCACCGTGCCATAAAGAAACGCAGTCTTGACGTCCATTTATAGACTATAAGTCATGTATGATGCATATGCTAAGAAAATGCGAATGGCATCTAATCTAGCCACCGGTGCATAAACTTCATCGTAATCCAACCCCTCGATCTGGCGAAAACCTTGAACAACCAGTCGAGCTTTGTTCCTCACAATCACACTAGTATCATCATGTTTGTTGCGAAATACCCAATGAGTTCCAAGAGCATGTTTTCCCTAAGGAAGCTTCACCAATTTCCATACCCCAAGTTTCTCAAACTGATTGAGTTCTTCATGTATAGCGTTATGCTAGCCTAGTTCCTGCATGGCGACATCAATGCTTTTAGGATCAATTTGTGAGATAAAACAAGAGTAAAGACATGTATTGATATCTCCTGATTGACTGCGAGTCTGAACTCCAGCAGTAATAGGACCAATAACATTTTCAATCGGATGATCGCACTGTAACGTTGTGGTATAGGCGTAGCAGGAACATGGAGATCTGACTGCTAGTTTGTAAAGCTCTGCGATACGACTCTATGGCTCCCGCTCCCCATCATTAGTTGCACTAGTGGGAATGTTGACTAATGAATCAACAGAACAGTCTTGTAGTGTAGGCTCAGGAATAGAGATGATCCTAAGACATCAAGAGTTGTAGCTCCTTCATTTGCCACAGGAATTTCGGTGTTTGGAGCCTCAACTTCAAGGGAACCCGTATGAGGAATCTGTTCAGAAACAGTTTCCCAATTCTTGCGATGCGGGTGGAGGTGTAGACACAGCTTCATTGAATCCAAGTGGATCCACACTTAGCTGCTTGAAAGATTCTTGCAGCTGTGTAGCATCTTCATCATCCTCAGTTAAGATAGGCATCGGTGGGGTTCAGATATTGGGAATGTACCTGCATGTATATCAGAAGAGACATCAACAGATTTAAATAGAGAGGAATAATCATAGAGCTAGTTGGACCAATTCGTGCGTCCTTGGGATTCTCCTCAAACCAACCCATATTGTAGGTTTCAACTACCATTTTCTTGATCTTGTTGTAGACACGATAAGAAGTGTTCTTCGAGTAGCCAACGAAGACGCATGGATCTCCGCGTGATTAAAATTTTCCCTTAGCATCCATGAGTAGAAGAACACAGGGGCATCCGAATTTGCGAAAATGCTTGACCGAATGTTTGTGACCCTCAACCACTTCATACGATGTTTTCATGTGCCTTTTGTTGATCAGGGCATGATTCTGAATGTAGCAAGCGGTATTGACTGCTTCTACCTAGAAAATAAGAAGTAGTTTTGATTCGACCAACATAGTACATGCTGCTACAATGAGTGTGTGGTTTCTGCTTTCCACAACCGCATTCTGTTGAGGAGTTCTGGCTGCACTGAACTGTCGATTAACTCCCTTGGAGGAGCAAAAAGAATTTAAGATGGTGTTCTTAAACTCTGTTCCATTATCACATCGAATATCCGTCACTGTGGTATCTGCTTGGTTTTCCATTAGGGTGATAAACTGTTTGACTAACTTAGTTGTTTCACTCTTCTGTGCCAGTATGAATACCCAAGTGAAAATGGGAGTAGTCATCAATGATAACCAGACAGTACGCCTTCCCGCCAATGCTCAGATTATCAGTCGGACCAAAAAGATCCATATGAAGCAATTCCAAGACTTTTGACATGGAGGGTGCGGGTTTTGACTTGTGTGGCTTTCGATATTGTTTCCCAGGAGCACACGATTCACACTTTTCAATCTACATAAAATCCCAAACAAGCAGATCTCTGACTAAACCACCTTTTGCAAGTCTTTTGAGATTCTTCATGTTGATGTGTCCTAGTCGGTTGTGCCACAACATTGCTCGTGCTCCGCGGTCAACGAGAACAAACATGTAAGCTTGTATGTGGGGGCCTTGTTCATGTCGATGACGTAAGCATTTCCTTTGCATTGAGCTTTGAGAAGAATCCATTCATCAGGAATAATGAGGCCTGGTTTCAACACATTGCTTTCTTTCTTTGTAAAGAGAACATCTAAATGATTATCACAGAGCTGAGACACACTCAAGAGACTGTGCTTCAACTCTGGGACGTAGTTCACATTCTTGAAACTAAGAGCTCCATTGCACACCGTTCCTCTCATAGTTATCTTTCCCGTTTCACCACCTGCAAAGGAGACGAACCCGCCATCCAAAAACGGAATGTCATTCAAATGCGAGATGTCTCCCGTCATGTGCCTGGAACAGCCACTGTCGACATACCAAAGTCTGACGAGAGTCCTCCAAAGCTGTTCCGGCACATTTCAACAGGTTTAGTTAGAAGCTGCAAACCAGGCCATTGACGATCTGGGTGTTCCATTTGCATCAACATAAGTAACCTCCGGAAAAATTAAATTAGTTGAGGATGAGGTTGATGATGCTTTTGACTTGTCCGATTTTGGGACAGAAGACTAGGTCTTGGTCAAGATTTTAGGCCTCCAGGCTAGCTAGTTAGACTTCTCCACAACTTTCAGAGTGCGAGAAGGATTCAGAGAACCTGAAGATCTTAGAGATTTGTGATTTTGTCTCTTGGCCATGTTCCAGTCTTGATCAGAGGGCTTAGCCATAGCAAATTGAGCCTGATGTAGGCGATTAGGCATAGCTCTCTGAGTTCTCGAAAATAGGGCGTTGAAAGGCATAAATGCATTTTGACAATTTCGTGCAATATGCGTGAGAAACCCGCAGTTGAAACATGTCTACCTATTCTGGAAGAAAACAGTCCGTTCAGCGTGAAATTATAGGCAGCTTGTCTGTTAGTTTCTTGCTTGCTTGTACTGACGGCTGGTGCAAGGTCTTAGTCTTGGCTGTAACCTACTCAAACCATCAGCACACATGTAAGTTTATGATTTAAATTAGATAATTGGAGTTGGTAGACTTAGGCAAAATTTTAACTGATTCTTGTTCAGTTGGAGGCTTAACATATTCAGTTTGGGGCTGCTGAGCCATTTTTTCAGAATGAGGATCTGAGTCAGCAGCAGCCTTTTCAGTAGACTAAGATGCCTGGTTGGTTTTCTTCTTTTTGGATCTATGTGTTCTCCATTTCTTTTTATTAAATTTCAAATTATTTTGCTTGACGGATTCGTCAGAGAAAATGGGTGATTCAGCAGGGACATCCTTTTCTGAACTGACAGAAGATGAGCTTTGATCGTTAGTAGCAAGAGGAATCTCTATATTTTGAAAAGTTTGAGATTCCGATTCCGATTTAGTTTCAACAGTTTTATCTGAATCAGTAAAGTGGGATTGCTCATTTTCTGTTGTTTCAGAATCAGGGAACCAATCTTCATTCGAAGAATCTGATTCGCCTGATTGTTCTGGTACTGTGCCAGGGTCACTCATCACAGAGTCGGTTGATTGGTTGATTTCCTCATTGTCAACCCTAGGAAGAGCATTAACAGACGATTCTTCATCAGTAGAACTTTCAGTTTCTTCAGTTGGAACTGAGGAAACCGAATCATCGGTTGATGATGTACCTGTAGCAAAAGTTTTGTTTTCATCTCAAGTGTTATCACATGCATTATCAGAATTCATAACATCAACATTAAATGAAAAACCAGAATTAAAAACGTCTAAGTTATCAACACAAACAACATTGTCGAGAATTTAGATTGTTCAGCAAGAAAAAGATTCAAAATGTCAAAAGAAGGTTTATAAAAATCATAATCAGCAGCTGAATTGTCCAAATTTGAATTCAGACATTCTTCTTTATCACCATATGTAATATCTCAACTAATATATCTTCTACACATTAAGTAGATGCATTAGTAGCGTTCACTGTGTCAGTTTCAAGAGGATCTTCTTGTTTTGATTCGTTAAGTGGTGTCGCTGCCTCCTCTTTAGGCATCATTTTCTCAAACCATCTGAACTACAAGAGAGGGTGTCACCAGATTCTTACAAAAATGGTGTGGAAGTGAAGAAAACAGCATCCTTCTTGAGTTCAGTTGCCTTAGAAAACTTTGGCTAATAGGGCTTCCACGGTTTTGAAAGATAATCTGAGGGTTTACCATACATCATATTTTCTTCGTTTTCAAGTTCTGCCTCAGAATCAAGCATTCGTGTGTAGTTATGATTATATGGTGGAGGAGCCCTATTATACCCAAGGCCTTTTGTATTTTTTTTGATTTTCAAGCTGCAGATCACACAAGTCCTTGACCAGCTTGCTGGAAGTTTCAATTTTTTTATATTTATTTCATTTCTTGAAACTTCCCTGTCAAGGAATTTAGCTTGGCTAAAGCTGCTTAAAGTTCTACTTCCTTTTCAGCTAATTTTAGCTTATAGTCGTAGACCCAACATTGGTGTAGGTTCAAGTCAAGCTTTAGCTGAGCTATGTCTTGTTTCTATGCTTCGACCTTTTCCATAAGAAGCTTGTTCTTATGTTTAAGGCTATGTTCTGCGATGCAGCTTGTTGATATTCAGCTACAAGAGTCGAATTATGGGTGCGCATTTGTGATAATTTAAAGCGACAGCTATCGGAAACAGAGAATGTGATTTACCGTTTCTGAAAGATCAGGTGTCTCAGCTGTCTGCGCCATCATGCAATGATTGTTGTTCTTGGAAAGATTCAGATTCTTCATCTGAGCTGCTGCATCTGCCCAGTTGAACCCTTCGTGCTGCTGTGCCACCAAGGCTGTTGATTCCCGCTAGAGCTGCTCGAGGGACTTGAAGGAGACTATGAAGGAGAGACGGGCACGAGCTGTCTGTCACTGTTCTGAATATTTGCCACTCGGATGAGACATATCCAGATGGCGTCTTCTTGTATTCCAGTGCGAAGTGTCCTGACTCATGACATCTATAACACCTGAGCTTATCTTTCGTTAACCCAGTCTTCAGATTCGACAATGGTTGCCTCCCATACTTCTTCTGAAATTTGTTGACACGGAAAGCAGCCATCGCAAGATTCCAGGACACATCAATTTCATCCGAATCCTCCTCCATGATCTGATCTACTTCAGTTGGGATAACAGATGGAGGGGTCAAGTCACTTCTAAAAACGCGTTTAAGCTGTTAATCATTGAAGCAACTATGGCCAATTTCTCCTCATTCTCTTTTGTGAGAAAGGCATAATTTGACACAGCTGGAGCAGGAACTGGTGCGGGAACAACAAATTGAGGAATGATGCCTTGTTGAACTATAGCAGGAATGGCAAGACTATAAACCATGTTAGGATACTAGGCATGATATAGTGTCTGAACCTGTGCCGCAGAGATCATCGTAGGAGTCTGAGATTGAAGACCATAAACATACTGAGTCTTCTGTGCAAAGGTGAGAGGACTGTACACCAAGTTAGAGCTACCCGGTGTGTGTGAGCTTTCTTGCAGAAGGCTGTAAACAAGATTCTGACACATTAGTGCCGCGTTCTGCCCTGTAATACCAGCTGCCATCAGACTGCTTTGATGATTTATGTCCCTCTGACTTGATAGTTGCAATCATTTCCGTGAGGGTGACATCATTTAGATTTTTCATCTTCTTAATTATGCCCACAAAAACGTCCCAGCTCTTGGGTAAAGAGTTTAACAGTTGTCTATTCATAGCACATTTCATAAAAGATATTTCATTTGAAATCATCTGTGAGACAAGCTTCACGTATCTTCAAATTTGATTATCAATGGTTTCTCCATAGATGTGGTTAAATCAGCTGAACTTTTGATTCAGCTTATTAACCCGACTTCCTTTCATATCAGCGTTTCCCTCATAGAGATTCTATAGTTCGCTCCACACCTCCTTAGCTGTCTTGCAATTTCTGCAGCTATGGAGATGTCGGGTCCGAGTGCCATTGTTAGAATAGCTGAGGCTTTCTCATCCTCTTACGATTATCTTCACGTCTTCCGGAGTCCACAAATGACTGGTTTGGGGATCTTTGTGTCCGGATATTCTGCAGTACTATAAACTATGGTTCGAGGACCATTCATGATACATCTCCAAACCCCTGGCTCTTTAGCCTTGCAGTATTGCTCAAACCTGAACTTCCATTCATAATATTCATCACCATATAGCAGATAGGGCACCTTTGTAGAAGTGCCAATGATTTGGTCTAGCTCTTGATGAAGAGCCAGCGTCTGCGATTGCAAAGCTGCCAGGGTGGCATTTGTTAGATCTTAGCTATCATGTAACTGTTAATTTTTGTTTTTTTTTAATTTTACCAAGTAAAATTAAAGTAAATTTTTTTAATCATGATTACGATCAGTGGTCCGAAATAAGTCTGTAATGAGTCCAAGATGATAATCCGAAACAATAATCTGGAATGCTATCAAAGATAAAGCAACAGTACTCGGACGAATCCGAAATGCTTCCTTAGTCCGAGATGAAAAATCAATCTGGAATAGAGATAAAATCCGAAATAAGAAATGATCCGAATTGCAAGATATCGGGAATGAGTGTCAATCCGAGATGAGAGGTGCTCCAAAATAGAAAAACAAATCCAGAATGAAAGTCTGATCCGATATAAGAATCCTTATCCGGAATCAACAGTATTATGATATTCCTGCAACAGATAAACACAGGTTAATTCAAACATTGATCCTTATCCGGAATGCGAAAAATCTGGATAAGGTTGTTGAGTAATCCGATGAACAGTTGTCCGGATTCAATCCGAGATTCTTCATGTTCTTCGGGATCTTTAACAGTTCCTTATCTGAAATGCTTGAATCTCCTTCGGTTTTCTCGAAACAGTAGCAGTCCGAGATGTAAATAGCAGCAATCTTCAATATATCTTCAACAATGGGAATCCTAGATGACGAAAGCAACAAGTCTTCGAGATCTGAAAAGTTCTTCAATCTGTGATACCGAGAGCCTGTATCGAACAACAGGCTCTGATACCAATTGTAAGTCTCGAATCGGAACTATAGATGGTATCACCACCACTAATCAATTGCGGAAATAAAGATTAGATTAACAAAACAAGAACAATCTTTGATTAAACAACTTGCATACACTGAATGGTGTCTAATACAAGTTTTCTGAATAGCAAAACTGACTAGCAACCAAAATACTAACCCTAATACATGTATTTCTACTAATTGATTAACCCACTAATTACAACCCTAGGCCCATAAGGCTCTAGGATGCCCATTCTTTCAACCTTATTCCAACATGCAACACTAATGTGTAAACCTTTTAGCTAGGGGCCCAACACATTCAGCTCTTCGATCCATCCAGCTTATAATATCTCGCAAAGAAGTGTTAGCATCACGCATAAAAAATGCTAAGGGACGTTCGAATTTACGTTCAGCTGGTACTTCTTTACACCACGCTTCCTCATTTCAGCAATTTCTTCTACAGACAATTGTTGAGGAACGGTTCCCTGTTTGACAGCCTCTTCAACTTTGCGCTTTAGAAGATCATCATTCTCGACTGCAAACAACTCACTGAAAGTTGGGGAGCATATATACCCTCGTCAGAAATATATGCATCATTGTCATCAAAATCATCCTCCACGACAACTTTATCATAATCATGAGCATCAGAAACATGTTCGAAGATAATCCACAGGCTCCAAAGCACTATTGTCGTTAAGCTCCTTTTTGAAATCAAACTCAATGTTGTCTTCGTCCATATCCCAACATATTTTCTATTTCTTCTTTTGAGTAACTGTGGACAAACTCTCCCTCTTCAACATCATGCTCTAAATACAAAATCTTCGGTTTGGGCACGACAGGAACATATGACATTTCAGTCACTGTGAGGATCCCTGCCTGCTTACAATCCTTAGAGCTCTCATACTTTCCCTGATCTTTAACTCCTTCCATTTGATTAGCAGAATTATCCAAGTACACAGAACAATCGAAATCATCATTCAAATTAGATTATGTTACAAGGATACCTAAACCACACAAATTGTCATCATCACCATCATCACTATCATCATCAGACTTATCAGAAAATACATAATCGATATGGTCCAAGTCTTCTTTTTCTTTCTCTGGATCTTCAACAAATTCATCTACCTCACCTTCTATTTCTTTCTCCAACTTTCTCTTATTGAGCCATTCTTGATGTTAAGCTGAAAGATTAGACATGTCCATATCAACATCCTTAGGGTTCCCGATCAAGACAAACTTCTTTATGTCTGCATACAACAACACTTCAGAATATACTGGCACAGATTCAGCTTCTGGCTCAGTTATATCAATCATAGCTTCTTCACCAACCTTAGCTTTACCTTTGCCCTGAGCATCAGATAATCTTTTGCAAGGCATTCTCGCTCAACAACTCTTTCTCTAACCGCTACTCTTTCAATCTCATCTATTTCTGCAGCCAAATTAATTCTGAACTTTATTGTAAGAATCTTCTCAAATAAGCTCATTTGTAGCTGATTGCTGAGTCGTTCTTCATTGTATTCATCCATTTTGTTCCTCAGTCTTTCATTCTCTTACATGATACTAGCCAAGATTGCTTCAAGTTGCTGGTTTTCTTCTTTTAGCCCTTTAATTTGTTCTTGGAGTTAAGCAATCTTTACACTATTTAGCATAATTTGATTTTCCAATTCTTCAATACGCCTGTCATTGAACATATCTACGGAAAATGCTTCTCCCCCTTTGAAGAACTGGGGTTGAGACTGAGAAGGTTGAGCTTGAGGGGTAGGTTGTGGTGTTGGTTGCGTTTGTGGAGATGGTGGTGCTTGTGGAGTTGGTTGAGGAGATGGTGATGGTGGTGGTTGAGACGTTCAGAAGATTTCTTCATCAACCTTTTTCTGCACTTTTCTCTTAGATTTGTCTTTCGGAGAATCTGTGCTTCGAACAGTGGCCTCTTGAGACGTTTAGAAGATTTCTTAGAAGATTTGCGAATAGGGGTGTCGATGTTGGAGCCTGAAGGTATATAAGTCGTATCATCTTCCCCTGATGCTTTACGTTTCTTCTCCTCTGCTTTACGTTTAAGTTCAGCCAAACGCTCATGTTCTCTTTCTTTAACTCTTTCTCTCTCTCTGGCAATCCTATCCTCTTGATCAGTACTAGAGGAGGATGCCTCTTCAACCATTCCATTTTGTTCTCCAAATGCTTCTTGTTCAATGTCAGTAGCCAAAGTTTCAACATTTTCTTCCGGCTCTAACTCATCGATCGATCTCCCGTGCTTTCAGATGCACGCTGCTTCTTTTTAGGGGCATTGGAGGTAGATGTGGATGTTTGCTTTCACTTCGACGTTCTTTAGAGAACCACACGCATCTCTTCGCAACATAACCATCCAATGCTTCTAATTCCTCGTCTTCATCTCCACTGTCATTTTTCCTCCACTTCCCTTTTGGCGGTGCCACATAATCTTTGTCTATAATAGCCCCGAACACAGGCTTGGCATTTGGGACGGCTTTAAGATGCAGAATAATCTTCTTCAGAGTTGACACATCCATATGTTCCAGCTTTAAAACATCATCTTTCTTTTTCTTTAAATTTTTATGTGAGTGATCGAGCAACATCTGAATAAAACGCGGATACTGCAAAAACTTCTCGCGTTGTAAATTTTGGACCATATGGGAGATGATCAATCTCGAGAAATTTTAGGGCAATTCAGAATAAGTGCTGTGATAATGCACATCTGATAATCGGTTAAATCATCAAATCTGCCCTTTCTGTGATTGAGGGCATGAATAACACAATGTGCAATATAACAAAACTGAACATTAGATTTGCCTTTTTAAACGTAACTGCGTTAACGAAACTTGCGTAACCCATTCGGTAGAAGCACCCTTTAACCATATACTCTGAGAAACCAGTTGGGTCTTCTTCATGATTGTTAAACTCTAATGTCGTTCGGATCAAGTCTTCCATGATCTTCACTTGAATATCTTTGTTGTCAATCATTACAGCAGATAAACTCGTGTTCTCTTCTTCATCAAATTCAGCAGCATTCCAAAAATATTCAACATGAGAACAATAAGTTGTGTGAGGATGAGTGAGCGCCTTGGTGATCGGAAGACGGCTCAAAAAATCTAATACTTCTCTGTAAGCTGCGATTTCAGGAATAGTTTCATTGAGAAGACAACAGATGTTGTGAAATGGAGAAAACAACGAATTCTTGATCTACAAGCATAAACATTTCAAACATTTAGAATATTTTCAAAATTTTCAACTCTTAATCACTTGTACGAGTCACCAGTCGTACGAGTCAAATACTTAGACAAGAAATTAAGTCTGAGTCAAACCCCCACTCGTACGAGTTACTACTTCGTACGAATGAATAACATAGTTAACAAATTTTAATGGTTTTGAAGAAAACTTCCTCGTATGAGTGATGCTTCGTACGAGTCATCAAGGTAACAACGTTTTATTTACTGTTCGAACAATCACTCGTATAGTCAATTGATAACAATATTTGAAATCCCCGCTCGTACAGTGATGATTTGTACGGGTTACGAATCACACGAAATAATACTTATCAAACCACTTAAAGTGTAGATTTTGCAAATTGAAGATTGATTTATAGTTAAGGCCGATTTAACAATTTTGAGTTCAATTTTATATTTTACCGGTCCGATTATCCTAAATCTACGTTTTATGTCCTTTTGGTCCAATTTTGGCATTATAACAGCTCAAACAAGCATTAGTACCTTTCCCATTGAAAGAGGTATGTTAATCAACCTCCCCAAAGTATAGATACGTAACTAAGATCAAGAAAAATGAGTGACAAGAACTTATTCGCATAGAGTAAGCACTCAATCGCACAAAATCAATAGCGTGACTCATGCAAAGGAGTTGCCCTTTACACTTATTCAAGGTTTACTCGTACGAGTAATGCTTCGCACGAATGAAGCGTTTTGTCACTCGCACGAGTCAGTGTGTCACTCGTACAAGTTAGTTCTATGCACTTTTGTTTATCTTTATCTTTTTGATTTTATATGAAATTTTTTTGTTTTTATAACCCACTCAGTTAACCAAGTCCAAATTAATGACTCTGGTTATCTAATTTGCCTACCAAGTCCAAGTTAATGACCTTTGTTGACCGATTTTTGACCAAAACAGATTTATTCTAAAATTTAAAGTTTTAAATTAAAGAACTTTGTTGACGTTTCAGGAAATTGTTTCTTTTCTGATTAGCTCCCAGCCTGTGCTCTTCAGTTTTTCTCCAACTGTCGCTTTGACTTGGACTAACAGACGGTATTTTCATCATCGGTAGACTAAAATCTAAGATAGAATGCTAAACTAAACTGAAAATATTTTTGGGATTTTTCGGTAAAAGAAAGAACTAGTAAAGATGTATTTACATACATATTTTTGTGAGTTTTGTGTTTAGAGGATCATATCAAGTATTTAGACAAATCACAAGTACCGTTGATCTTGGTAGTAACTTTAAGTTTTTAAACAGATTAACCTAGATTGCCACTATACTTATCCACTTAAACCTCGACACGTTCTCAGATGTTTCAAGATATGTTAGGTAATATTAAGGAACATAAAATAACTGTGTTTCCCATCTCAAAATATACTCCCCATCGAGATTTCCAGAATATCATTTCATAGGTGAATATATCTAACTCATTCTGTAAATGGGTGAAACGGGAGACCTTGAGAGCTCAGGTTTAGGTGGTGTTCCATAAAGAAATCTTTTGAACCGCAGATGTCGTAAATGTTTATGACATACTTCATTTTCTGTGCAGCTATAGTAGGCCAAAAATGCGTAAAGTATTATGCAAGTTCTATGTCATTGCCGACACAAAATCATAAGAACTCGCATAATAACCCAGATATCGATTAAATATAAAGACCTAGTATCACAGAATCTGGCATTCTCTCAAATGAAATTTCGGAGTACTAAATCCATATATCCGAGAGATGTTGACCCATAAATTACTCAGTTTTTCTTTTTAAGTTTATATCTTGAAGAACAATTTAGTGAACGAGTGAAGCCTATTGGCACATCCTCAGTAAGACCTGTTTAATTACCTGTCTAAACATTCCATATCTTTAGCATACTGTGATTGTCAATTGATGTAATATGATTACCCCTTTTGACAAAAACTCTTTTTGACATTTTATGTTTTTGAATTTTCCACAAATTTTATCCCCCTAAAATCAAAAACATATTTTGGTTTTTAGTTTTTGAAGAAAAGATATTTACAGAAAAACATGACATACCAATGAGAATCACGTCAAGTCCTCGTCATCCTCAAATTCAACCTCATGTATATCCCCTGATGTCAGATTTCTTAAATCATTTAAATTTAAAATATTTTTAAATCTTGATTGAACAAACGCTTTTATGTAAAAATCTACTTTTTGGTCATCAGTATGGAAATTTTCAATTCTAACCAACTTTGTCTCGTAGCAATCACGGATAAAGTGGTGTCGAATCTCAATATGTTTAGTGCATGAGTGTTGAATAAGATTTTTGGTGATATCAATAGCCGCCTTGTTATCTACGTAAATTGACGTATCAAGAAATTGTAATCCGTAGTCTCTCATCTGCTTTTGTATCCAGAGTATCTGAGCACAACAACTGGATGCTGAAATGTATTCAGGTTCACATGTAGAGAGAGCGACGCAGTCTGTTTCTTGCATTGCCATGTTACCAAACGAGTTACGAAGAACTGGCAACCAGTCGTAGTAGATTTGGCATTAAGCTTGCAGCAGCCGAAATCAGAGTCCGAGTAACCGGCAAGATTGAAGTCCTCATATCGAGGATACCACAAGCCGGTACATGGAAATCCTCTCAAGTATCGCATGATTCGTTTGACGGCTAACAAGTGTGAATCCCTTGGATTTGACTAATAACGAGCACATAGCATGTTAGATACATGATATCAGGTCGCGAATTTGTTAGATACATCAAGGATCCGATCATGGAGCGATACAATGTTTCATCAACTTTGACTCCATGAGCGTCTGGACAAATGTCATGATTTGGTTCTAGCAGTCTCGATTATGTGCCATTCTTACGTTCAGCTACTCCATTTTGTTTATGAGTATAGGGAGCACTTAATTCGTGATGAATCCCCTATTCGTTGCAAAATTCGAGCATTCCCTTGTTCTTGAACTCGGTCCATTGTCACTGCAGATTATCTTGATAGGCAAGTGATATAGGTTTTCAAGCTTCCTGAAACGCATCATAAGACTTTCAAACATTTCATTTTTACTCTCCAGAAAGAAAACCCATGAAATCTAGAAAAACCATCTGTCACGACCAGGCAATATAGATCTCTAGAAATGCTTTTCACGTTTACTGGCCCAAAAAGATCCATATGAAGCCTTTCTAGTGGTAGCTTGATAGAATTTAGTAGCTTTCTTGGGTATGATTTCTTATGTTGTTTCCCCTTTTTACAGCTCAGACAATCATCAGATAAATGAAAATTCTTCAGATTAACACCCTCCACTAGGTCGTTGTGCACCAAATAATTCATCTTCCTCAAGTGAGTGTGCCCCATCTTTCGATGCCATAGTATTAACTCCTTCTCAGTTGCTTTAGAAACGAAGCATTAAACCTTCTTAGATGTGGTGGATGCAACGCTCACGTCTAGAACATAAAGATCATTCTCTTTGGAGCGCGCATGAGGATCCACTCCTCAGGAATTTTGAATCCCGGCTTGAGAATTAAGCATTCTTTGTCATTGAAGTGTGTTGTGAACTTTTTGTCACAAATATGTGAAATGCTCAGTAGATTGTTCTCCAGCTCTGCAATGTAGTTCACCTTGTCAAAGAAAACCACTCCATTCAAAGAACACCTTCTCCTACAATTCTTCCACCTTAGTTCCAGCGAAACCAACGTAATCTTCCTGGATAGCTTTGACGTCCTGTAACAACGCAAGCATCCCAGTCATATGTCGGGAAGCTCCACTATCCATAATGCCATTTTGGCATGATCGACCTTGGGAGCCCCTACACACATGATGAAGAAACTATTTAAACAGAGAAACCCAAGCCTGCTTGGTCTTGGGTGGGTTTGGAATATCAAACTTCGGACCAACTTTGATCTTAACATTTTGTTTGGCCTATGTTTTGGCTGGAACATATGGTTTTATTTCTACTAAAGATGGTTTGACTTTTGCAACCCAAGTTTGTGTTTTCAAATTTGCCCTTTTAGAATAAAACTTTGAATCCTTTTGGCGATTCTTGGTGGAAGTTTCACCAATTTCAAATTTAGAATTTAGTTGAATCGTTGATTTTACATTTTTATGGGATTCATTGTTTCTTTTTAGAATTTGTTTTGGTACAATCATGGGTGCCTTTTGTTTCACATATTTGGTAGATCTGTTGGAGTTTGAAACAGGTTTTGGTTTTCTTTGCGAACATTGTCGTGCAATATGCCCAACATTGTTACACTTGTAGCACTTCCTACTGTCTTTTCGAACAGAGGAATCCAAATCACGTTTTCTACTCTCTTTTTATTTCTTGAATTCATCATTGGATTATTTACCAATGATTTCTTTTTCTTTTTATGTACTTGTCCCATAGACAAAATTTATTTTCTTTGCAAAATTTAGCTTTTGGGACTTGTTATACGTTCTTTGCTTTTGAAAACCCAAACCAGCTCTCTTGTTTCTAGGATAATCTCTGTTCCTTTGGTGGTAGGGTTTGTTAACACATTTTGATTTAGAATAAAATGATGCATCTTGTTTTTCTAAATCAGAATGCGTCACCTCAACAAGCTTGAAAAAACTTTTCAACACGATCTGGATTAACATTCTGAATTAGGAAATCCTCATCAGAATATAGTTTATCAGATCCATCATTTTGTATACGATGACATTTGGATCATTGTTTAAACTATATTCTGATGATTCACCATCCACTTCAGATTTATAGACTCATTCTCTAGAACTTTTTCAACCACAGTTTTAACCACATCAGATCGCATTCATTTTCTGGTTTGGTGTAAGTTATGTCAATGTTCACATGCAACTCATTTGTTGTTTTAGTTTTCAATTTTAGGTTGAGTGCCTTTTTCACCCCCAATG
The DNA here is from genome assembly GCA_947069175.1 of Scalesia atractyloides. Taxonomy (NCBI): domain Eukaryota; kingdom Viridiplantae; phylum Streptophyta; class Magnoliopsida; order Asterales; family Asteraceae; genus Scalesia; species Scalesia atractyloides. The sequence continues at coordinate 45,961,858 of CAMTDV010000022.1, forward strand.
GTTTCTTAGTAGTATAGCTATTCCATATGGGTGGTGGAACACGATCATAACTTGCACCTTTGTTTTCATCTATTTGATTTTCTTCCCTTGTTTTCAATTTTTGGAAGAATGTGATCAATGACGTATGAACTTGTAGGATAACTGATTAACAATTTGTCAACCCGTTCTGTTTATATTTTCATTTTTTCAAGTTCATTTTTTAGCTTGGCAAATGTATTCAAATGAATATTAATGGCCATTTGTTTGTCCATTACAGTTGCCTTGAGCATTGAAAGTGTTCCATCATTTTCTCTGATCACCTTTTCAAATTGTTTAACAGATTTGCTTAATTTGTCAAAAGCTTCTTTTGTTGCCTTATAATCACATGACATATTATCTGTATGACATTTAGCTTATTGTATCGTGTTTCTTTTTCATCACACTCACTGCATGGCTCTTGGCATTTCATGCAAGGCGTTTCTTTCAACCGACTCATTTTCAGACACATTTACCTCATTCACATTCGCCATACAAGCTTTGTTGGTCTTTTCTGTAAGATTTTCCAACTTCATTACATCCCTCTTTTCTTCTTCTTCAGGCTTCTTCTTTTCAAAATAACCTGCAAAATTTTTAAGAATATCACTAGGAAAGAGATGTTTAAATGCACTATTTAACAATTCCTCTTCTTATGAGGATGTGTTGTAATATTCTTCAGGAGCCTCGTCAAAAGATGCCTCTGCATATTCTTCAGCTTCTTCAATGATTTCTGCTACCAAAGCCAAACTTTCGTTCTTCGTGATATACTTGTTCCGTTGAAACCTTCGTCCTCCTGAGTAACGACAAGAGCTTTGTTTTGGAGTTTGACGGTCCATCTTCGATTTGCACCATTCATGTTTTGGGTTGAGGACGATAATAAATGGCTTTCTTGTAATAATCGTCAGCAAAAAGGGTTTTGATTGCCCTGGACTTCTCTATTTGGACATTCTCGTTTTAAATGCCCCTTATCTCGACATTTGAAGCATGTAACCTTGGACTTGTCGAAGCAAAGTTTCCCAACAAGTCCTCCCAAATTGTCTTTTCCGGTAATCGCCATAAAAAGTTGTGCTCTTCTGACGGTGGAAGCCATACACCATTTAATGTCAATCAATTCCATCTCCATCAGATCAATCTAATCATAATCCTCTCTTGTCATTTCTAAATTCCCAATTTTTCCTGCTACTAAACTGCCATACGATTCAAGTACCGAGGCAAGTGAAGACATGTTTGCTTCGCGGTGTTCTCATCGATGTTTTGAACATTTTGGAAATCAACAGCAATATTGCATTGTAGAACCCGTTGATTTGGATTAGATTTGATTGTTCTGGTGATTCTGTGAATTGCTTGAACCATGTGATGATTGTGGACCTGGAGGCGTATTTGGATTGATAGACGCAAAAGATTGAAATCCACTTGATTGACTTGACTGTGGACTTGGTGTGTTGAAAGCGCTGAAGGCAGTTTGAATTTTTGGAGACTGTATTGGCGCGATAGAACTACCCTTGTAATACAAATTTACATCTTGTTGTATTTGGGCGCCTCTACTCTTTGCCATTTTTGCATCTCGAGTTCGTGCCGTTCCAATCTCTCAATAAATCTTGGTAATGAGAAATTACCATACTCTGTGCCATTCTTTAGAATAGTCATGTAAGTAGACCATTCTCCATGAGGTAGAGAGTCTGCAAGCTTATCAACCAATTCTTCGTTGGTTTTCACGATTCCCATGCGCTTCATTTGGAAACACCAAGTGATAGTATCGTTCAATCAATTATTTCACCGTCTCTCCCTCGATTAAAGTAAAGATATCGAATTCTTCACTTATAACGCACTCTTCCCCTTTTGAAGCTGCGTGCTTCCTTGGAATGTTAACCGTAAAGCATTCCATAAAGATTGAGCATCATCATCATGTTGTAGAAGCGCCAAGATGTCTTCTTTGATGGCTTCTATAAGATGTTCATCATTTTCTTCTCGTTAATGAACTTTTCCCTTTCGAAATCCATGAGTTGAGCTAACGTTTTCTCAAGACCATTCTCTCTAATCGGTGCTTGATATTTCGCTTCAATGGCAAACCAGCAGGTGAAATTATTTGCTTGAACCCAGTTCATAAATCTTTCACTCCATTATCATAGTCTTCAAGATTCATCAACTTTGGAGGCTTTGTCATCGTGCCCATCTCATTTTCAAGATTCATATTCTGAGCTTCGGTGGTTGTAACTACTGAAGCAGCAAAAGCATTGTAAAATTCTTCTTCTTTTTTTTCTGCTAAAATTTCAGAAACACACTTTTGAAAAACACTAATTAGAATGACAAAAGTGTCTTAAAAGTTCTTCGTACAAATAACCCGTTGCTCGGGCAACTCAGTTGGTTTGTGCGAGTGAGATACTGGTGCGAATCAAGGCTTTGTGTGAGCGAGTTGCTCGTGCGAATGAAAAGATTACTCGTGCGAGTGACTTCATCATGCGAATTACTTGCTCGTGCGAATGACAGTTCTGTAAATTGTAGATTCTAAGAAAATTGGTTTAGTTGTTCGTTTTGGTGCATATTTGAGACAACAAGCTTAGATTTGGTCTTTGGATATCTTGAGTTAGTAAAATGATAAACGGTTAGCGGGTTTAGTTTTGTAATAGTTAATTAGAAGTAATTGGGCTAAACTAGACGCTGAATAGCACATGGTAGGGGAATTGGGCTTTAGACCCAATAGTAGTCCATGTAGGGAAACCCTAGCCCAGTTGCATAACCTATTTCTATATAAAGGGAAGTTTGCATTAGGATTTAGGTTGCTGGTTGCTAGTTCTGCTGATTGTGTTGCTGGTTTAGTTGCAGAGAGAGTCTTGAATTGATTGAAAACACTTTGTGTTAGATAATCAATAGAAGACAGTTTTGAAAGTAATTGTGTTCGAGTTCGTGTTCTTGTTTCTGTGAAATCTGATCTAGGGGATTCTGCACTCTAGATTAGATAGACGATTCTATGAAGATCCATAAGGACTAGGGGACATACAATTGGTATCAGAGCATCACGTCTTGATTTTGCTCGGTTCAGAATCGTAACAGCAGAAAAGTTGGGGTTTTTGATGTTTTGGAGGCTGTCTTGAAGTTTGTGACGGCTGATTTAGGGTTTCGGCTACAGAAACTAGGTTTCTGTTACTGTTTTGGATTAACAGCAGGTGTTTCGGGTTGTTGGAAGGCATCTCGGATCAAAAGTGAAGCATTTCGGATTGAAGAGTTGAATTTCGGATTCGAAATCTGCATTTTGGATTATCAGAATTGTAATTCGAATCTGGAAAACTTGCATTTCGGATCAGAAAAGCCCATCTTGGATTCCATTTCGGATTGAATTTTGAATCAGAAGCTATTTCAGATTGAATTTCGGATCAGAAGCTATTGCGGATTCCATTTCGGATCAGAAGCTATTTCGGATTCCATCTCGGATCAGAATAGTCTATTCCGGATTCCATTTTGGATCAGAACAGTGCATTCCGGATTTCATCTCGGATCACTATTCTGAATCAACATTTCGGATTAGGAATTCGGATTACTGCTCCGGATTTCAATCTCGGATTGACTATCCGAGTTACTGTTCCAGATTTGGTATTGTTCCAGGTTCTATACAAAAAGTGGAAAGTTAACAAGCTAACATAACCAGAGTTAAACATTTTCAGACATAGAATTTGATCCACAAACGATCTTGATAAACCGGTTGCACGGTTAGGCTCGTGTGATATTTAGGACAAAAAAATATAATCGGACAATATACATCATTAGAATCGTATCTTCGAGAGAGTCTAATAGTATAATTTGGTAACCACTCATTTCGGACAAGTTTTTAATGTTTTTATCGAGTCGGTTCGGTAAAAATGTCGAATATGTCTAACCTAAATGAGCTGTTGAGAATGTAGCACGAGGCTAGCACCACAAACAAACCTCCAAAGATGCTGAAGGTAGAGAACTATCTTACTTGGAAGGATAGGTTTCAATTATTTACTGAATATCAAGACACACGGATGTGGATCTGTATTCAAGATGGGTATGCTAACCCCACTCATGACTTTGAGGGCATACAACGTGTTACTGCCTATGTGAATATGTCTGAAGCTAAAAAGAGAATTTAAGAGTCTGAGAAGAAAGCCTTAGCTGCTATAAAGATGTCGTTACCTGATGGCATAAAACACACATTCAAGCGTTAAACTACATCTCGGATCAGAACAGTACATTCCGGATTTCATCTCGGATCACTATTCCGAATCACCATTTCGGATTAGCAATTCGGATTACTGCTCCAGATTTCTATCTCGGATTGACTATCCGAGTTACTGTTCCAGATTTGGTATTGTTCCAGGTTCTATACAAAAAGGTGGAAAGTTAACCAGCTAACGTAACCAGAGTTAAAATTTTCAGACATAGAATTTGATCCACAAACGATCTTGATAAACCGGTTGCATGGTTGGGCTCGTGTGATATTTAGGACAAAAAATCATAATCGGACAATATACATCATTAGAATCGTATCATCGAGACGAGTCTAACAGTATAATTTGGTAACCCCTCATTTCGGACAAGTTTTTAAAGTTTTTAACGAGCTGGTTTAGTAAAAATGTCGAATATGTCTAACCTAAATAAGCTGTTGAGAATGGAGCATGAGGCTGGCATAACAAACAAACCTCCAAAGATGCTAAGGTAGAGAACTATTTTACTTGGAAGGATAGGTTTCAATCGTTTATTGAATATCAAGACACACGGATGTGGATCTGTATTCAAGATGGGTATGCTAACCCCACTCATGACTTTGAGGGCATACAACATGTTACTGCCTATGTGAATATGTCTGAAGCTGAAAAGAGATTGTATGAGTCTTAGAAGAAAGCCTTAGCTGCTATAAAGATGCGTTACCCGATGGAATAAAACACACATTTAAGCGTTAAACTACATCTCGGATCAGAACAGTGCATTCCGGATTTCATCTCGGATCACTATTCCGAATCACCATTTCGGATTAGCAACAGATTACTGCTCTGGATTTCTATCTCGGATTGACTATCCGAGTTACTGTTCCAGATTTGGTATTGTTCCAGGTTCTATACAAAAAGGTGGGAAGTTAACCAACTAACGTAACCAGAGTTAAACATTTTCAAAAAACGATCTTGATAAACCAGTTGCACGGTTAGGCTCGTGTGATATTTAGGACAAAAAAATCATAATCGGAGAATATACATCATTAGAATCGTATCTCGAGATGAGTCTAACAGTATAATTTGGTAACCACTCATTTCGACATGTTTTTAACGTTTTTAACGAGCCAGTTCGGTATAAATGTCGAATATGTCTAACCTAAATGAGCTGTTGAGAATGGAGCACGAGGCTGGCACCACAAACAAACGTCCAAAGATGCTGAAGGTAGAGAACTATCTTACTTGGAAGGATAGGTTTCCATCATTTATTGAATATCAAGACACACGGATGTGGATCTGTATTCAAGATGGGTATGCTAACCCCACTCATGACTTTGAGGGCAGACAACGTGTTACTGCCTATGTGAATATGTCTGAAGCTGTAAAGAGAATGTATGAGTCTGAGAAGAAAGCCTTAGCTGCTATAAAGATGTCGTTACCTGATGGCATAAAACACATATTCAAGCGTTAAACTACATCGAAAGAGATGTGGGATGCCCTAGAGAAGAGGTATGAGGGCAATACTGATGTGAAGAAGAACAAGGTAGATCTGCTAAAGAAACAATTTGTTGTGTTAAAGGCATGAGGAGTGAGCCCCTTGAAGATATTTTCACGCGATATTATCATCTGATGTCAGAAATGGACAATTATGACATAGAGGGATACACGGATGTGGTGATAAACGACAAGTTGCTGGATGCTTTAGCAACAAAGTGGGATATTTATACTTTGATGATAAAGGGTGAAGCTGACTACGAAACTAAAGACTTGGATGAGGTTGTTGGGAAATTGAGTGCTTATGAGCTCAATATGAAGAAGAAGGAAATAGGTTATGATCAAGTTCAAGATCCAGGGATTTATAAAGGACTTACACCTTCTTCTACCAACAATGCTTCAAGTGAAAGTGCAACTATGTTTCTCTCATTGAAAATGAGTAGATCGTAACAAATGCTAAGGGTGAAGTATGTTTTGTTGCTGCTTCAGGAGGCTCATCAGGGCTAACAGACAACAATCAAGTAATAGTAACAGCAGTACTAAGTCTATACCTCTGAGTGTCAAAAGTGCTGAAGATCACCTGGCATTGCTTGCTTCTTTTGTTGCTTCCTATGAGAACTACATTCAGGGAAAAATATCTGATCCTGCTACGTTTGATTAAGATTATGATCAGATCCACCCTGATGACCTAGAGGAGATGGATCTACAATGGCAGATGGCTATGATCTCTAGAAGAGTAAAGAGGTTCATGAATAGAACGGGCATGAAGTTTGTTGGAAAGAGTGTGGGCTTTGATAAGTCGAAAGTAAAGTGTTATAATTGTCAAAACTACGGACACTTTGCTAGAGAATGTCAACGACCAAAAACTGAATCTCGTTCTAACTCATCCTTTCAAGATTCTCCTGGTCATGGTTCAAGCAACAGGAATGCGTCAAACAACATTGGATCAAAGGCCCTGATTTCCACTGCTAGAGAGGGTTCTTATGATTGGAGTGTTCATCTGGAGAGTGATAACAATACCTCACAGGCGTTCATGGCTGAGATAGCTCCAGTTCCTGATGAAAAGTGAAAGCTGATGCTGGGGAGAGGCAAGAGAAGGTAGCTGAAAAAGTTGATGGAGAACAGAATGCTACAGAGAAGAAGATGGCTGCTGATTTTGCTGCTTTCATGGCTAATCTAAGTAAATCAACAGGCGAGGTATGTTCTAACTCTGGTAGTTCTGTTTTCTTAAAATGTCGTGAACTCCAAAGTGAAGTTGACAGGTTAACCAATCAAAACCAAAGTCTGGCTAATGAGCTCACAAACCTAAAAGAATCTAACTTTTTCGTAAACGAAATGAGTTATTATACTTGAAGAAAATTAAAGATTATGAAGAAGAAATCAATATTCTAACCTTTAAGCGTAATGAAAAACTTCAAGTTATTTATTTAGCTCATGATATGATGAGTGGGAAAACAAAAGAGGTTTCTGAAAAATGCAAAGAGTTGTCGGAAGCACAACTTAAAATTTGTGAACTTGAAAAGAAATTAATCATTCAGAGATTCATCTTTTGTCATGAAACACATGATGAATGGCTTGATGAAAGTAATGACAAGACATGAGTGGGCTTCAAAGGTTTAAATGAAGTTCCACCACCTCTTGGTCATGACTATTCTTTCTTGCCAGATAAAAAAGAGCTTACAGACTTTGTGTCAACTACACCTGGTAGTTCCACATCAGTTAATGTTGATGGTTCTAAGAATGCTAAGAAGGATAAAAACAGAGATACAGTTTTGAAAACGATGAATATACACCCTAAGAATCAAAAGCAAGTTTTTGTTAAAAAGGTTGATTTTGTTAAAGGGAGTGATATGAATGAAGAGTTCACTAGTATTACAAAAGAGTAAAATGTGGAGTTTGCCAAAAATAAAAACAAAGAAAAATCAGAAATTAAGTAAACTAAAGAAGATCCTTCAAAAGCATCATCATCAACATCATCATCGACTGATGAATCTAAGCAAGAGACTTCAGTTAATATGTCTTCGGCTAGAAAATCATGCTTCAAATGTCACGAAAAGGGACATGTCGCTAGCTGCTGCCCTAAAAAAAAGAGTGAAGCACAAGTAAGTGAGAGACAGAGAGAAAAATCACCAGCAAAAAGTGGTGATGGTGAGAAGAAGGCTAACTCACCAAAGATATATGCTAGCAGGCAACAGAGTGTTGTTGTTAGTGTAGATAAGGCTGAAAAAGGAACTCACCAAGTTCCTCATTTTCAAAGAAATCAACAAAGATTTCAGCCTGAATCTACATCAGTCAGATATAAAAGACCTAGAAGTAGTTCACCACGAATGAATACCTTTAATGGTCGATCAAGTAATTTAAGAAGTCAAGGTCAATATCAAACTCGATACTAGAATGTTGGTAGTCAAAATTTTTAAAACGACGGCTTTAGAAATTATCATCATCAAAATTCATGGAACCAAAATCATAATTTCGTCGGAAAGTCCAAACATGTTTAGGAAACCTCGGGACCACAGACCTAGTGCAAATCAAAACCCATTTCCATCAACAGGTCTAAGATCCAAGACTCCTGTTAGGAGTGATGGATATTAGATGGATGTCCCTGTAGTTGATGAATCTGGAAGACCCAAGACCATTAAAGCTTGGCTCCCCCAATCTAACTAATTTTGTTGGGTGGTGCAGGAGCTGCTAAGGAGGATTATCAACTTGTGGTATCTTCATAGTGGCTGCTCCAGGCACATGATGGGGAATGCGAGGCTATTGACTGAGTTTGAGAATATCGATAGTGGATACGTGAATTTTGCAGGTGCTAAAGGAGGGCACACAGGACGAGGAAAAGTGACCAACGGGAAGATCACACTTGACAAAGTGAACTATGTTGAGCAGCGGAAGCACAATCTGATGAGCGTGTCTCAAGTCTGCGACAAGGGTCACTCGATCCACTTTACTAAGTCTGAAGCTTTGGTGTTGAATTTGGTTTGGTGATACCAGATGACTGTATAGTGATGAGAGCGCCAAGGAGAAATGACACTTATGTCATGGACATGGGTGCTAAGGATTCTTCCACTTTGGTGGCATGTTTTCTATCAAAAGCATCTGAGGCTGAGTCATTGTTGTGGCACAAACGCATGGCCCACATCCACTACCGAAAATGAATTATATTATTAAGAATGGCTTAGTGGAAGGGGTGCCAGTGCAGAGGTTCCACGTGGAAGATAAATGTCTTCCATGTCAGAAAGGAAAACAACATAAGAAACCTCACAAGTCTAAAACAATAAATTCCATAGATGCCCCTTATGAATTACTTCGTATGGATCTATTCGGTGCGGTGAACGTAAGGAGCATAGGTGGAAAGTACTATTGTTTAGTTTTCACAGAAAATTACTCACGATATTCATCGGTTTTCTTTTTAGGTATAAAAGATGAGACAGCGGAGATGCTGATAGATCTTGTTACAAAATTGGAAAATGTCCATGATCCACGGATCAAGAGGATAAGGAGTGACAATGGCACGGAGTTCAAGAATCGGATTCGGGATCTCTATTGTCTTCGCAGAGGAATTGAACATCAATTTTCTGCTCCTTATACGCCTCAACAGAATGGAGTCACTAAGAGGAAGAACAGGACGTTGATTGAAACCCTAGTAAAGACCACAAGTTTAAAGACATGTTATGCCTCTTCATTGTGTGTGAACAAGTCTAGCTTAACACACTAACCCTAAGCTTGGTTAGTGGCATAAGTAGCATAGATTTGTTATGTTAAAAATAAGTTCGAAAACGTTTCATAAGTTATCTTCCAAAACCGAAGGTTTTACCCCAAAAATGGTGTGGTTCCACCTTGATTTTCGTTGGAAAACCTATGGTAACATCCATGGGGCTTAGCAAACAATGTTGTGGAAGAAAATCAAGTGAAAACATTGAAAAACTTGAAGTTTGAAAGATAAAAATATGGGCTGAAAGTTTGTACTCTTTTGGACCTCAAAATAGTATGGTTTCACCTTAGTTAGCCCAAGCAAACTTGTGAGAACCTTCCTAGAGGTTATCCAAGAGTGTTAGAAGGAAAAACAAGGTAAAAAGAAGAAGAAAAGTGAGTTTGAAACTCACTGGCAAGCTGCTGTGTTTCAGCAGAGAACTTCTGGAGTTTGGGACTTGTTTGAGGAGTTTGGAGGCTTGTAAAAATGAGAAATTGGTGGAGGAACATTGGTTTATATAGGGGAAGGATTAGGGTTAAGATTAGAGTTGCATTTAATGCATTTAGGTGGGAATTTTGTATAAAAAAAAAGAAGTGGGAACTCCCCACAAGTTGCGGCCGCAAGGGCTGCTATTTTTCTTTTTTTCATCGTTTAATTATTTAGTTAATGTAATCTTGGACTTTAAGTAATGCATATTATATGTGTGACATGTACAATATCGTTTTAAAACCCTAAAGAGAAGACTACTTGAAAGCATACATTAAACACAAGTTGCGACAAGATTAATGTGATAACGGAAGCTTGAATAATTTGCATTAAGCCTCTGGTTGTCTTGTTTGAATTTGATATTAGGATTTATAAACGTTTAACAAGCATTTACAAGTCTTTTCGGATTGATTTATGAAGAATTAAAGTATCGTATGATCACAAGTTTAAACATGAACAAAGTTTGCGAATTTCGCATAATTGATTAATCTTGATTACAATCAAAGCCTTAGATTACGATGAATTGGAAATAGAAATACGATTACAAGGTTTGGACTTTCCAAAAATAGAAACACGAAGCGATCTTACTAAAAACGGAAAGTTACAAATGCGAAGCGTTACAGTCTCCATCCTTTAGGGAATTTCGTCCCGAAATTTAGGAAGATGCAACGAACAAATGCGGATGCTTAGACTTCATGTCGCTTTCAAGTTCCCAAGTAAACTTAGCGCCACGTTTTCCTTCCCATTCGAAACCTTCACGATAGGAATTCAACTGCGCCTTAGTTGCTTAGTACCTCGATCCATGATTTCAACTGGTTTTTCCACGATGTGCAAAGTCTCATTGATTTGAAGATCTTCAAGCGGAACTTAGAGTCCTTCTTCGGCGAGACATCTTTTTAAGTTTGAGATGTGGAAAGTAGGATGAACGTTGTTGAGCTCTTGTGGTAGTTCCAATCGGTAGGCTACCTTGCCAATCCTTTCGAGAATCTTGAAAGGCCCTACGTAGCAGGAGCGAGCTTTCCCTTTTTCCCGAAATAAACCACACCCTTCCAAGGGGATACCTTGAGAAGTACAAAGTCACCAACGTTGAATTCCAAAGGCTTGTGTCTTTTATCTGTGTAGCTCTTTTGTCAGCTTCTAGCTTTTAGCAAGTTGTCCCGAATCTGCAAAATCTTGTCCGTCGTCTGTTGTATGAGGTCGGGACGGTGATTTGAGATTCCCCGATCTCGTGCCAACAAATAAGCAATCGGCACTTGCGTCCACACAATGCCTCGAAAGGTGCCATTTGAATACTCACACGATAACTGTTATTGTACGAGAATTCGACCAAAGGCAAATGCATGTCCCAGTTGCCACCAAAATCAATTACGCAAGAACGAAGCATGTCCTCTATAGTTTGGATAGTATGCTCGGTTTGACCATCGGACTGAGGATATAAAGCAATACTAAGATTGATTTGAGTACCAAGGGCCTTTTGATATGTTTGCCAAAGGCGAGAAGTGAAGCGACCATCACGGTCGGAGATAATGTCAACGGGGACACCGTGACGACAGATGATTTCATCTGTGTATATACGAGCCAATTACTCAACTCGGTAGTCTTCACGTATGGGAAGGAAATGAGCAGACTTGGTCAGATGGTCGATGATTACCCAAATACTATCGTGACCAGACGATGTACGAGGGAGTTTTGTTATGAAATCCATAGCAATACTCTCCCATTTCCAAACAAGAATTTCTGGTTGTTCAAGTAAGCCAGAGGGTCTTTGATGTTCGGCCTTTACCTTGGAGCAAGTAAGGCACTTCGAAACGTAGCAGGCGATAGCTTTCTTCATTCCAGGCCACCAATATGATGCTCGGAGGTCGTGATACATCTTATCGGCGCCAGGGTGAATAGAATATCGAGATTTATGAGCTTCACTCATTAAGAGGTCATGAAGATTATCACGGTTAGGAATCCAAAGACGGTCAAGATAGCACATGATGCCATCGGGTTTGGTCACGAGTTGGTTTTCAGCACCATAGTTCAATTCATTATCGAGGTTACCCTCATTAACGGTCGAGTATTGTGCCTCACGAATCATCTCTTGAAGCTTTCCCAAGGTTTGGTAGCAACGTACACTCTTAACATGAGTTTTCGACTATGTGCGTCGGGCACGACATTCGCTTTACTAGGGTGGTCGTGGATGTCGCAGTCGTAGTCGTTTAATAATTCTACCCAACGACACTGACGCATGTTGAGTTCTTTTTTATTAAAGATGTGCTGAAGGCTCTTAGGTCGGTGAAGACCGTACACTTTGTACCATAAAGGTAGTGTCGTCATATCTTTAACGCAAAAACAACTACACCAAGTTCAAGGTCATGTGTAGCATAATTTTTCTCATGAACTTTGAGTTATCGTGACACGAAAGCGATAACCTTGTCTCGTTTCATGAGAACGGAACCAAGACCTTGTCTTGAGGCATCGCAATACACGACAAAATCGTCGTTACCATCGGGAAGGGTTAGGATAGGAGCATTACAAAGCATGCCCTTGAGCGTTTGAAAAGACTCCTCTTGTTCGGAACCCCAAACAAAAGGTTTATCCTTTTTAGTCAAGGAAGTAAGAGGCACGAAAATTTTTGTAAAGTTCGAAGTGAAGCGACGGTAATAACAGGCTAAGCCGAGAAACGAACGAATTTCGGACTGAGTCTTAGGGGCAATCCATGTTTCACTGCCTCGATTTTCGTAGGGTCAACGTGAATACCAAGTTCGTTGACGACATGACCAAGAAATTGCACTTCTTTTAACCAAAATTCACACTTGGAGAACTTAGCGTAGAGACGTTGAGTATGACAACAGCTCAAGGATAAGACGCAAGTGTCGCTCATGCTCTTCTCGCGTCTTGGAATAGATTAGGATATCGTCAATAAAGACGATCACGAATCGGTCAAGATAAGGCTTACACACACGATTCATCAAATCTATAAACACGGCGGGTGCATTGGTCAAACCAAATGGCATGACCACGAAATCGTAGTGCCCATAACGTGTGTAAAACGCGATTTTGGGTATATCTTCTTCGAGGACTCGAAGTTTATGATAACCAGAGCGAAGGTCGATTTTAGAGAAACAAGTCGCGCCTTGAAGCTGATCGAAAAGGTCGTCGATGCGAGGAAGAGGGTATCGATTCTTGACTGTAAGCTTGTTGAGCTCACGATAGTCAATGCACATGCGAAAGTATCCGTCTTCCTTTTGACGAACAGAACGGGAGCGCCCCAAGGAGATGTGCTAGTATGTATGAAGCCCTTATCAAGAAGCTCTTGAAGTTGGCTAGACAGCTCTTGCAACTCCGAGGGTGCTGGACGATATGGGGATTTTACGACCGGAGTTGCGCCAGGGATGAGGTCGATGGGAAAATCAACAAAATGAGCAGGAGGAGGACCAGGAAGATCCTCGGGAAAGACGTCAGGGAATTCGCGCACTATGGGAACTTCACTCACGCTTGGACCCTTCTCCTTCTTTTCCACAATGTGGGCAAGAAAGGCGAAGTATTCCTTATGCAAGTACTTGTTTGCTTGAATACACGACATAAGTTTGAGACCTTTGGAAGGTTTCTCGCCATAGACGTGCAATGGAATCATAATTAGGAAGGGGAAGGCGAATGCATTTTTTCCGAACAAACAACTTCAGCATGGACTCGCCCTAGCCAATCCATGCCTACTATGGTATAGAAACTACCCATTGGCATGGGTATGAGGTCAATAGAAAATGTATGATCATTGAGGTTTAAAGAATAATTAGAAATGACAGAATCGACGGTGACGGATTTTCCGTCAGCGACTTCGACTTCGAATGATTTAGGCAACTTAGAACGACTACACATAAGCAAAGGTTCGAATTCAACAGATACAAAGATTTTATCCGCACCAGTATCAAATAAACACATAGCGTAAACATTGTTAACAAGGAACATACTCGATATCACATCGTTTGAGTTTTGAGCTTGAGCGGCTGTGATGACAAAGGCTCGGCCGCGAGCTTGCTTCTACTATTGGTTGTTGTTGTTTTCGATGCGCTTCAGGTAGTTGTTGGCGAAGTGATTTGGGTCTCCGCATCTGAAGCAGGCACGAGCGGCAGGTACAAGGGGTCGGTTTTGGTTGACGGTAGGGTTTTGAGGGGGTGTGGTGGTCATGGCTCGGGCTTGGTTGATGGGGGCTTGCAGAGCATTCTGGCACTGTTGGGTAAAGCGCCCATACCTATTGTAGATCGTGCATAGGCGGCACGGGGCAGTAACCTGGTGATGGAAGGGACAGGTGTTGCACTTGGGATGGGCTCCGGTGTACGTTTTCTTAATGGGTTTGGGTGCGGGCAAGGCTGGCTGGTGGGGGTTTGGCGGAGTGACTACCGCGCAATACGGGCTCGAAGCCTTCTGCTTCTTGCCCTTAGTGTTGCTTCTTGGAGGTTTGGGTGAGGCAGTTTCGGTAATGGATTCAGTGGTTGCTTGGTGGGCTTTCCTTGGCGGAGCCTTGGCGGCTTCACGAAGGACTTGGCGGTTGTTCAAGCGAGCAGCCAGACGAAAAGCTTCCTCGAGGGTGTTGGGGGAGGTGGTATCGACCAGGTCAGCGAGGTTAGGAGGAAGGCAACGTATGTATTTAGCGACCGCTTTCTCAGTAGTGTCGACTTGACTTGGGCAAATCGCGCTCAGTTGCTTAAAACGGGCCGTGAGGCCAGCGTTGTCATTCCCTACTTGCTTGAGGTTCCAAAACTCAGTCTCGAGTCATTGGCGTTCGTGAGGGGGAAAAATTCACTTTCCATTAACTTCTTGAGCTCGGCCCAAGGGATGGCGTGAGCGACTTCGTTACCACGAGCGCTACGCTCGGAAGTCCACCAATCAAGGGCTCTTGATCAGAACATTCTCGTGGCGTTCATGGTGCGTAAGTGGTCGGGACAACCACTTTAGATGAAGGTGAGTTTAATGGCGTCGAACCATTGTAGCAGTTTAGTGGCGTCCCCTTCGCGGGTGAAGGGTAAGGGATTGCAAGAACAGAATTGCTTATGGGTGAAGGTGGTTTTGGGTGGTTCGGCTTTGGAGTCAACAGAGGTTGAGGTGATTCAGCATTAGGTGGGGGCTGGACCTTGCTGACTATTTTGGGGATGACCTTAGCCATGTGCTTAGCCATGAATTTTATGCAGTCCTTCTCTGACATGGAGTCGGATTGGGACTTCGACTTGGACTTTGACTTCCTTTTTCCGATAATGCTTTGACAGAAAGACATCTAAAGGGTTTGACAATAAAAGATAGATTTAGGCTTTGATTGTAAGGTTTTTTATAAAGAAAAGTATTTGTTTGGAGCACATAAGTATCATGTATCACATACGAATTCACATAGATAGCAGAAGCATATTGGCCTTCAAAGCATAAACACGTATGATTTGCGTAGAGGAGTATAAGTTTAGTTGGTTCACGAGAATTATTATTTTTATTTTTGGTTACGAAAGGCGTGCGAATCATGCATCAGGTTTGAAATGAACGAGATAACAAGTACTAAAAACACATAGAAATTGAGATAGCATAAAAGATAGGCTTAATAAAATATTGGAGTGTTTCGGGTTGAGAAACATTGACTAATCCAAAGTGAATCGAGATCCTCTCAAATTAGAGAAACGTGCTTTGGCCTATAGGTAAAGTGCTCTTGTCGAGAAGCGATTAACGATACTTTACCCTTCAGTTACTACACATCTCTAACCGATCGAAAAATCAAAACTTTGCGAGATTGAAAATCGAGGAATGGGACTAGTTGACAAGGTGCGGGTTTCACCCCTAACTTGACAAAATTGTACCCTAGGTGTGGTTGGTACTTACCAAACGAGGAGCGTATTCCAACTCGTTGGTAAGTGTAACATCCGTCAAAAACGGATTTACCAAACCCGCTCCGTTTATCAACCGAACAGTCAGTTAAAATTTTCGTTGTGAATTAAATGCCCAAAATAATTTTAAACGATACATAATCAATTATTATACGGGAATATATAATTAGTTTTTGAAAAACTGTTAAAAATCGCAAAATAAAAAACTTTGTTCCTGCCGGGTTTCGAACCCGGGTCAGTCGCCGAGTCACGGTGCAAACAGACTTAACACTCAACACACAAACCACTGCGCCACTGATGTTCCTTGTTAAATAATGGAAGGGTCCACTAGAGTATGAAATGGAAATTCCCATCAAGATGTGGATTTCACTCCTAGCTTGATGGTGTAATTTCATGCAAAAACCAAATTTCACGGATTGAGAGTGATCACGAAAGTGCGGGTTTCACTCCTATTTTTGTGAGATCGTCTCGTTTGTAGTTTGAGTGTCTTCAAGTCTTCAAGTGTCTAAATTATGTAAGTGTCTTAGGAAAAAGACATATATATATTTAAGACAAAAGAAATAGGAAGAAGCAAATAGGAAGAGTTAACAATTTATTCATGAAGCAAAAATGGTCAAGTTGGTCACTTAAACTATAGACTAGGTCGAACATGGCAATTCTACCTAATTCCCTATAGTTATGGCTCTGATACCTATCTATCACACCCCAACCGATGGCGGAAACATCAGAGTGAGATGAACTAGATTGCTCGATACATCATAACATTATTTGTGACAATAGTTAATTTAACAACCCATTTCATTTCATAGCATCAAAATTGTCAAGGTTACACCGAATATTCAAATACAAGAAACAACAATGAAATAAATTCAACAATAACATAATTATTAACTTAGTGTTCTACGCGTGTTTCTATGCCATTCCTACTAAGTTCCATCAAAACAACTTCATCAACCTGCAACATGTTAAAAAGTATAGTTCAATAACAAAGTATCGGCGAGTACACAAGTTTAATGTCATAGCATAAGTATAAAATCCGGTTAAACAAATCCACATGAATAGCTAGCATACAAGATAAGTGTAAACAAGGCATGTGAATCTACAAGTCAATCCTCTAGTTTACCGCAAAATAGATTTAAACTTAACATTAACCACAAGAATATGGGCGGTGCGTTACTCCTATAGTTTTATACATGTTAAGGGAGGCTTGATCAAAGTTAATGACATTTAGATCACATAAGAATATACCAAGTAACAATTCAAGTAGCATAAGACTAAAGCATGTTGATGGATTGTTTGTGTGAAAACATAGAATAAAGTATGATTTAGTGTAGTTTTAGTAAATTAACATATTGCACCCCAAATAATGTAAACCATAAAAAGGGGTCGAGTGTACTCACGGTTTTGCAAAGTAATTTCCGTGAGAGAGTTAGGTTGATTTAGGGGAAAGAACACAAAGTTTATCTTACACAAGGCAACGTAGCTGTGTGAGTATTACATTGACGGGGGAGTTCATGAGTTTAGGAATTTAAAATATGCAAAGAAAGTATGTTTAAATGAAAGTATTTATTTAGACATTAACACTCGTTTTTTACACTAAAAAGCCTGAAGGGTGTTTGTGTTTTTATGGGTCATGCCCAATAGAATTGTAATGATTGTTAGGTCTAAGATACAATAACCTACTTTTAGGACAAATAACCATTTGGTCATGGTCAAAGGTTCGGTTATATTAAGTATTTACATATAGTTATAATATTTCTAATTTAGCATATAGTTCAACTATTTCTAGATATCATGTAAGTCATATAAGTCATGCATGGAGGTAGGATGATAACCATCCTAAACCTCTTTCGTAAGATTCACCATTACATAAGATTGACACAAGGACAATCCGGATGGTCAAGAATTATGGAAATCATCAAGTGAAGGGTGGATTGAATAGTTGAATGGCCAAGGCCTTCATGTAATCACACCTACACCAACACAAGCTTGTAAGCTTGGTTGGCTCAACACTTGTGGGTTTGAAACCCTAGTAAAAACCACAAGTTTAGAGACATGTTATGCCTCTTGATTGTGTGTGAACAAGTCTAGCTTAACACACTAACCATAAGCTTGGTTAGTGGCATAAGTAGCATAAAATTTGTTATGTTAAAATTAAGTTCGAAAACGTTTTATAATTATCTTCCAAAACAGAACGTTTGGCCCCAAAATGGTGTGGTTCCACCTTGGTTTTCTGTGGAAAACCTATGGTAACATCCATGGGGCTTAGCAAACAATGTTGAGGAAGAAAACCAAGTGAAAACATTGAAAAACTTGAAGTTTGAAAGATAAAAATTTGGGCAGAAAGTTTGTACACTTTTGGACCTTAAAATGGTGTTGTTTCACCTTAGTTTGCCCAGCAAACTTGTGAGAACCTTCCTAGAGGTTATCCAAGAGTGTTAGAAGGAAAAACAAGGTAAAAAGAATAAGAAAAGTGAGTCGAAACTCACTTGCAAGCTGCTGTGTTACAGCAGAGAAATTCTGAGTTTGGGACTTGTTTGAGGAGTGTGGAGGCTTGTAAAAGTGAGAAATGGTGGAGGAACATTGGTTTATATAGGGGAAGGATTAGGGTTAAGATTAGGGTTGCATTTAATTTATTTAGGTGGGAATTTTGAATCAAAAAAGAAGTGGAAACTCCCCACATGTTGCGGTGCAAGGGCTGCTATTTTTCTTTTTTTCATCATTTAATTATTTAGTTAATGTCATCTTGGACTTTAGGTAATGCATATTATATGTGTGACATGTGTGGGTCTTAATGGTCTAATGTCATGCACAATATAATTTTAAAACCCTAAAAAGAAGACTACTTGAATGCATACATTAAACACAAGTTGCGACAAGATTAATGTGATAACGGAAGCTTGAATAATTTGCATTAAGCCTCTAGTTGTCTTGTTTGAATTTGATATTAGGATTTATAAACGTTTAACAAACATTTACAAGTCGTTTCGGATTGATTTATGAAGAATTAAAGTGTCGTATGATCACAAGTTTAAACATGAACAAAGTTTGCGAATTTCACATAATTGATTAATCTTGATTACAATCAAAGCCTTAGATTACAATGAATTGGAAATAGAAATACGATTACAAGGTTTGGACTTTCCAAAAATAGAAACACGAAGCGATCTTACTAAGAACGGAAAGTTACAAATGCGAAGCGTTACATTGGGTGAGTTCGGATATCAAATTTCGGACCAACTTTGTTTTTAACATTCTGTTTAGACTCGGTTTTAGTTGGAACTTGTGGTTTCACATCTACTTTAGATGGTTTGGCTTTTGTAACACATGTTTTGTTTTTGAATTAGCCCTTTTTGAATAAAACTTTGATACCTTTGACTTTGACGATTCTTTGTGGAAGTTTCACCAATTTCAAATTTAGAATTAAGTTGAATCGTTGATTTAACATTTTTATTGGATTCAATGTTTATTTTCAAAATCTGTTTTGGTACAACCATGGGTGCCTTTTGTTTCACATCCTTGGTAGATCTATTAGAGTTAGAAACAGGTTTTGGATGTCTTTGTGAGCAATATCATGCAATATACCCAACATTTTTACACGTGTAGCACGTCCTGCTGTCTTTTCGAACAGAGGAATCCAAGACTTGTTTCCTACTTTCTTTTTCTTTCTTGAACTGATCATTGGATTGTCTACCAATGATCTTTTTTCTTTTTCTGTCGTCGTCCCAAAAACAAAATTGATTTTCTTTGTAAAGTTTAGCTTTTGGGACTTGTTGTTCGTTCTTCAGTTTTGAAAACCAAGCCAGCCCTCCTGTTCTTAGGATAATGTCTGTTTCTTTGATGATAGGGTTTGCTAACACATTTTGATTTAGAGTAAAATGATGCACCGTGTTTTTCTAAATCAGAATGGCTTACCTCAACAAGCTTGAACAAATTACCGACACGATCCAGATTGACATTCTGGATTGGGAAATCTTCATCAGAATATAGTTTATCAGATCCATGCATTTTGTAAACAATAACATTTGGATCAGTGTTTAAACTATTTTCCGATGTTTCGACATCCGATTCAGATTTCTCATATTCACTCTTCAAAACACTTTCAACCACTGTTTTAACCACATTAGAATCACATTCATTTTCAGATTTTGTGTAAGTTACATCAATGTTTGTAGGCAGCTCGTTTGACTGTTCAGTTTTCAATTTTTAGTTGAGCGCCTTTTCCACCCCCGTTGGTTTTTTGCATAACTATTCCACATGGGTGGTGGAACACGATCGTAACTTGCACTTTTGTTTTCATCATTTTTAGATTCTTCTTTCTTTCAATCTTGGGTAGAATGTGATCAATGATGTATGAACTTGTAGAATAATTGATTAACAATTGTTAACCCGTTCAGTTTCTATTTCATTTTCTCAAGTTCACTTTTTAGCTCAACGAATTGTTTTAAATGAATGTAATGACCATTTGTTTGTCCATCATAGTCGCTTTAAGCATTGAAAGTGTTCCGTCATTTTCTCGGAGCACTTTTTCATATTGTTTAATAGATTTGCTTAATTTGTCATAAGCTTCTTTTGTGACTTTATAGTCACATGACAAATTATTTGTTAAACATTTTAGCTCATTGTATCGTGTGTTTTTACAACACATTCGCTACACGGCTCATTACAATTTAAACACAGTTTTTCTATCCCGCCATCATGGTCCTGTGTTTCCCTGAAGCATCAAAATAAGACACTTCTTTTAGACACAATCTTCTTTAAACACAGTTTTTCTATCACGGACTCACTTTCCGGCACGTTTACTCATTCTCATTTGCCATGCGCCTTGTTGGTCTCATTAGTCGGTTTTTCCAACTCTTCGTCAACTCTCTTTGCTTCAACTTCCGGCTTCTTCTTTTTTTCACAAGAAGATCGATGGCTTGGCTGAAAATAACCTGCAAAAGTTTTCAAAATATCATTAGGCAAGAGATGTTTAAAAGCATTGTTTAGCAACTCCTCTTCTTCTGACGATGTGTGATAGTAATCTTCGGGAGATATCCTTGTTCCAGTTAAAGCCTTCGTCTTTTTGAGGCACGACAAGCGTTTTGTCTTTGGATTCTAACTGTCTATCTTCGATTTGCACCATTCTTGTTCTTGGTTGAGGACTACGATAAATCGCTTTCTTGTAGTAGTTGTCGGTAAACGGGTTTTGATTACCCTGAGCTTCTCTGTTTGGACATTCGTGTTTAAAATGCCCCTTTTCACGACACTTGAAACATGTGACCTTTGATTTGTCGAAGCCAAGTTTTCTATCCAATCCTCCCAAGTTCTCTTTCCCGGTGATTTCCATGAAGCGTTGTGCTCGTCTAAAGATAGATGCCACACACCATTTGATGTCGATCAACTCCATCTCGATCGGATCAAACTGATCATAGTCTTCTCTGGTCATCATCATTCTTTGGTAGTGAGTTGGAACATTCCTCCCCTAGCTCTTTGGTAGTGAGTTGGAACATTCCTCCCCTAGCTCTCGGGGCATCATCATTCTTCCCATCCTTACTCCCTTTTTGTTTCAGTTTTGTGCAATCTGCTTTGACTTCTCCTGGTGTAAAACAGTTGCAACAAGTTCTGGCTGGGTTTGGGCATTTGTAATAAGGGTGCCCTTCTTGTCCACAGTTGTATCATCCTTTCTTGCCCAACAGACACTCTCTCGAGTGGAGCTTCCCACATGTTTTGCATCAGGAACCTCACTCTTCATGTTATCCTTTCTGTTATAATAATGGCCCTTCGGTTTTTTGGACGGGCTAGGATTACTACCCCTTTCCATTGTTCTCTTTTCCCCCGTGCTCTACTTGTCATTGAGCTCTAACTCTTGATCCCTTGCCCAATTGATCAACTCATTTAGGGTTTCACACTTCGAGGGAGTGATAAACTGTAACATTTGTCAAAAACGGGTTTTCCAAACCCGCTTCGTTTGTAATCGAATATCAAGTTATAAATGTTTTGTTGCATATTTATGTTGATTTTAATTTTGAACGATGCATAATTAATAAACAACCTAGAATATAAAAGCTATAATTGATAAAAAGTAAAAATAAAATAAATAAAATGAAAAACAGGCTGCCGGGACTCGAACCCGGGTCAGTCGGAAAGGCTCAACGACTTAACTCGCGCTCATATAACCACTCCGCCACTTGATGTTTTTGTGAGTTCTTGGAAACAATTAAATCTTATGTTCAACCATGAATCGATCTGTTTACGCTAACTGAAACCGTTATCGGCTTCCAAACGTCCTGGACGTTTGAGTGATCACGGAATTTTGATTATAACCGATAAACCGACAATTTAATCAATTTAGTCTTGAATGGATTTGAATTCATGTGGTGATCGGTTTTACTAACCGAAAATATGCACTTCCTGAATTACTCCAACCATAGCCCCCTCTCGCGACTCAAACTCATCCCAGAACCTTCAATTTCACTTTCGCTCTACTTTCAGTTCGTCGGAAAAGCTTTTTGAACTCGCCGCACTTTGCCGAAAAACCGTGTCTTCCATCAAATCAGTAAGTCTCTCAATTCTTTCATCGTCTATCAGTTGTTAAGCTTTTGCTAACTCAAACCCTTCAATCAGAATCAGTTTCAGACGACGATATCGGATAATTAACTCTCGCCGGAAAACTTCTGAAAGTTCCCAATTCTCGCTGTGAAACGGTATAGCCTTTTAAACCTTCTGGTAATTCTTGTTCAGTGCTTCAATTCCGCATCTAGCTAATCAAAATTGTTAATCTGTCCGCTCAGACGAAATCCATAAAAAACAGAGCCGACGACTTTGCCGGAATTCTGAGATAGATCGTTTCTCCGGTATGTTTACTTCCAAAATCTTCTCTGCCATTTCATTTTAGTCATTTGAATGTTTGTCAATCGAATTAAACAAGAAACAGTAGAGTAATCGTAGTCTGTGATATTGTAACGAAGAAGATGAAGTTAGTTTGTTTATAAGTTTAATATAAATTGGATATTATCTCGGGTTAGACACACAGTCCAGCGGTGGACCGTGTGCGCACATATATCACACGCCGTGGGTTCGATCCTTGACACACACGTATGCTCCGTAATAAAGATGTTTTCTTTTTCTAACTGAACCGGATTAACTCACTGAAGTTGTTAAGTATAATAAAAATCGGTATATTAACCAGGTTAGACACACTGTCCAGCGGTGGACTGTGTGCAACACTAACCCACAGGTCCCGGGTTCGAGACCTGTTGCACACTCCGGTTCGATGATTAAAACCCTTTTTGAAAATAAAAGAATTTTGAATAAACTAAAACAGTATATAAATATAATTAAAAACAAAATTATTTCGGGTTAGACACGTAGCTCAGTAGGTAGAGCTGCGTGCACGCGTACGGGAGGTCTCGGGTTCCATCCTCACCCAGCGCGTACATACACACGATTGAACCGGTCAAACAGTGAACAGTCAAACAGTCAGCGGTCAAACGGTCAATGGTCAACGCAAAAGTCAACATTTTTTTATATTTTTATTTATTTATTTAATTTAAAAATAAATTAGAAATACTTAAAAATAATGTTTTTAAAGATAGAAAATAGCCTTAAACTCACAAAA
The DNA here is from genome assembly GCA_947069175.1 of Scalesia atractyloides. Lineage (NCBI taxonomy): Eukaryota > Viridiplantae > Streptophyta > Magnoliopsida > Asterales > Asteraceae > Scalesia > Scalesia atractyloides. The sequence goes on from CAMTDV010000022.1 coordinate 45,985,159, forward strand.
ATATATATAAAAATCTTATTAAAATCCATTCATTTACCATACTTTCCGTTATTATTTAGGTTAGTTAGTTCTCGTCGATCAATCATCCAAACTCGTGCGCATCTCATCATCTTCAACCGAACGCACCCAATGTGAGTGAATCTCTACAAATTCCCCGTTTTAATCACGTTTTTGGGGTGTATCATGTGTCTTACCATTAATATATTTAAATCATTGTGCATACATCATATCCATGAACAAATGTGTATTCAACTTGTATTAACTGTTTGTGTGGTTATTGTTTAGATTTAATTTATCATTTTCAGTACATACATTATGATAGGCCGCCGCTCCCCGTTACATTATGAGCATTGAGCTGTTCCCCATTACATTATGAGCGTGAACCGGGCGTTGCCAACATACGATCGGCTCCGTTTGATTGAGCCTTGATCGCACAGACATTCATCATAGGCCGTCCGTTCCCCATTACATTATGAGCGTGAACGTGACGTTGCCAACATATACAGTTTCATTCATGTTATATATTCATGCAAGTTCATATGTTATTGTATGTTATTGTTTGTGGTTGTTATTGTTATTGTATGATTATTTACATTTGCTCACATATGACTATTGCACAATTTTTCCATGATAAAGATAATAAGAAATCAATAATAAATGTTTATCTAACAAGGTTCACTCGCCAACAACCCCTATTTTTACACATGATACAGGTAATCCAGCTGCAGCAAGAAACACATAGGATTGGCTTAGAAGAATAAACTGGTTTAGAGCTTGGATTGTTTAGTTGATTATTTTTCTTTGTATTTGTATGAACATGTTTGGATTATTGAGGATGTAATTTTGACTTAAATAAATATGAAACATATTAGTAAATATCATGAGCTTTGGTGATAACCCAATTATGCCCCGACTCTTATTCCGCTGCGGGTCGGGGTGTGACAGATTGGTATCAGAGCCATGACTATAGGGGTATAGGATAGGTTATTAGACCCTTAGAGCCTATACTATAGTTGATTAGAATTTTAAAAATTTTTTTGTTTTACATGCCAAATTTCATGATGTTTATATGTTTTATGTTTAATGTTACATTCAATGTTATGCAAGCATGTTCATAAGTACATACTATTATATAATGCCTATCATGAATCATATTCTCATAACATATCATATCCATGAGAGCACACACCACATCATTTTCATGATTGTTTTTACAATGATTTTTGTATTTTCAAATCATATCAAAGTGAGTTCTCATGGCGGGCATGTAGTAACTGGAAGGGTACAAGTACCGGTAGTCGGAACGTACTGTCACACCCTAAATTTCCACTTGCGGAGTTTTACCGCGAGGCGTGTGAATAAACCAGAATCTGAGACACTAGTACGTCGAACGACTCTATATGATTTGATAATACGTTTTCCAAAATCATTTGTTTAACCATTCATTGTAGATTTTATATTGTCTTAGTTAGTTTCCAATGTTTAGCAGAAGCATTAGTTTTTAAGGTTGAGCGGAAGCATAAAAATAAGTAGAGAGACGGGCGCCAACACAAACGCCAAAACTAAAGAAAAACCCAAAACAATGTTTGTAAATGAGACTCGATAAAAGGTGTCTTGATCAATGCAAGTGAGTGCACCTAGAGCTCCTAGCGTCCTGAGAAACATGTAAAGAAACAAGTGTCAACATTAAAGAAGAGTGAGTTCACAGGTTTTCATAAATTCGTTTGTTCGGTTATAAGTTTGTTTCCCCCGTTATCCCTAACCCGGGATAACGATTTAGTTCCATTATTCCCAACCCGGAATAATACTGATAGTTCCATTATTCCCAACCTGGAATAATACTGATAGTTCCATTATTCCTTACTTGGAATAATAACGTTGTTGGTTCCATTATCCCTAACCCGGGATAATACTGTTGATTTGTAATTAAGTTCAATGTTAATATATATAGGTAGCTAGCCTAAAGTTATGTCACGTAAGTGTTCGCGATCGAAGCTGACTGTTGTGCCTCCGTGTTGCCAGGCCTATCACGGACCATGGCGAAGTTAGGCCAAATTATTCACCCGTTGACCATACCCGGTCGGCTAGCGCGACTAGCTCGGATGGGGCTTGTCGGGCCCAGTAGTACTACTTATAATTTCCCCGCTATCTAAACCCAATACTAACGATCCGAGAGATTGTCGAGGACTTGTGTGATATAGCTGCTTAGTGACCATAACGTACATTAACATTAACTTGGTTACCAAATAGTTATGTGACGTTAATTTCGTATAACGTAAAAAGATAGAGTTGTAGAGTGTATACATGTTTCTCCCCCTGTTGTTTAAAACCGGATAAAGTTAGGGGCCGTGAACTCACCTTTAGTTGCTAGGTTAGTGTAAGACAGAAGTTGCAAATGATGGGACCGCTAATTGCGTCCTAACAAGTCAATTGATTTCAAGTTAGTGTGTGAACACACCAATACAAATCCTACACATAATTAACGCACAAAGCGGTACACACAATCACAATTCCTAACACTCAAACATGCATGCAAGTATCCTCATATGAACATAGTGATCAAAACAATTTATCATGAACACAATCCAATCTATGCAACACTTTGGTGCACACATTCGCAAGTTATCAAGTTTCAGCTTATATACTCATAATTCGGCTGTTTTTGAGGATTTTTATAAAATAGTTCCAACGTTCCAAAAATTCCAATTAGTTTACAGATGGTGACAACTATACTGTAGAATTTTATATAAATTTTTCAGGTCCTAACACTTTACCAATTATTCGTAAATATTAATATGCTAGGCTGCAGTCAGATTCGTCGCTTTCTGACTGCAGTCCACGGAAGAATTCATTTAAAAATCACCGTTCGTCCAACTAACAAAATTCCAGTGGGAGTTTCCCGGAAATTTTCATATCTAGTTGCTGTACAAATTTCATGATTCGACTCCCTACAGATTATTAGATCCGACTTGATAAACAACTAACAAATTTTTCAGGATTTTCACAGCTTTAGTTACTGAACTTAATTGGCCGCTTAAAAATATCAAACGACTTCAGAAAAATATGAATCCATTGCCATTATAATCGTTTTTCAAAACTCTACGTTTTAGACTTCAGAAAATCCATTTTTCGATAAATAATAACCAAGTTACAGCCAGTTGAAGTTGGCTGTAACCACCATTCAGCATCCTGATTCAGCACTTTATCACAATCTAACCCGCTTAAACCATCGATACATTGAACATATGCGATCAAGAACAGAATTTCCAATCATATACTATCATATATATCATACCCATGCAAACCCTAATCATAACCTATAGTTTTTATCAAACAAAACGCAGCCTAATGTTTCTAGATTCCGCTAATCATCTTAACCACAACTAGTATAAATAAATCGGCTGACATAACACTACATTCAAACATATAAATCCGAATATGATCTCGCAAACAATGATAAATCCTAACATTTAATAACAAGATCAATGAGCCGAGACTTGGACAAGAGCCGATTCGGATATGATGAAGGTGATCGCGACCGAGAGCAAGGACTGAGGAAGACTTGTCGCGACCGAGAGGGATGTAGCAAGGCTGTTTGCGACCGGGATGATGAAGGAAAGGCTGCCGTCGGCTGTTTTCACAACTAGGGTTTGTATGTTTTTGTTTTGTGAAACCAAACTCATGCATGTATGTGTATATATAGCGCAAGGGATGAAGGGAAAGGGAAGGGTTTACGGTTTGGGGTGCTCGCGGCCGCAAAGGGGTTCGGGTGGGTTGGTTTGGGTCTAACACTTGGTCCTCAAGTTTGGTTAACTCCTTGAGTCGCAAGGGAATGAGGCCGGCTCGTGTCGCGGTTCGGTTCGATTCGTCTATATATTTACTATATATATTTCATAACTAAAACAAATCACGAAATCGAAACATCACATAATCACTCACCAACTTATAAACGTTTAACACGTAGTACGTAATTCATTTGACGAGTACACAAAATTATCGTAATTATTTCGAGCGTGCAATTTAAGTCTCCGAACCAAATTAATGTAGGAACGAATAACCGTGAAGTAGTGCGTTTAAGATATCTGAAAAACCGAGATGTCACACGTCCTGTCTAGGCTTGGCATTCGTATAAATCCAAAATAAAGGACCAGTTTGCCTACCTGGGGACTAACGATGAGAGTACGAAGTACCTATTAGGCCAAATCATGCTATACCAAACGTCGTGTGAGCTAACCCCACTTTGAGTTATCATTGTGTCTACACCTGGACACATTCCGACCATACATCTCGTAAACATATTTCATGGTTTTCATTCGGGTGATGCGAGTGTTAAACCGCCAATACTAATGTGAATCCTACCAAGCCAATAGTCATGGGGGCCCACATGACTATACAGGTGAAGGTATGGGGGACATTTGAGGCCCAACATGAGCAAACCCAAGACATCCTATGGATGTAGTTGCACTATTGATATTTATGTTATTTTCATTTTCTTTAAGACACATGACACCTAAAAAGACTCCATAAACTCACAATCTTCTTATATATGTTCCTGTAGATGTCGGCTAGGCAACAACGAGGGGGTAGAAAATCAGGAAGGTCACACGAACGTTTGGCCACTCAAATCGCAAAACAAATGGCCGCGGTACTTCCTGACATTGTGGTTCAAGTACAACAAGCTCTCGCCACAAATCCCACCAATCCTCCCCAGCAAGAAGACCAGAACATCGGCAACCCTCCTACCAACAAGTGCTCATATAAACATTTCAAGTCTTGCGATCCTCCGAATTTTGAAGGGACCGAAGGTGTCACTGCTCTCCTCCACTGGTTTGAGGAAATGGAAAACACTTTCCTCAACTGCGATTGTCCCGAGGATCGCAAGGTACGATACGCAACCGGGAGACTATGTGGAGTAGCTCTTACCTGGTGGAATACTGAAAAGGGTAAGAGAGGAATCGAAGATGCAATGGCCTTAACGTGGGAGGAGTTAAGGGAAATCATGACGAGACGATTCTGTCCTAGGAGTGAGATTAAAAAGTTAGAGGATGAATTTCATTCATTGAAGCAAAAGGAGGGAGATCATACTTCCTACAACAAGAGGTTTTTAGAGTTGAACCAGATGGTCCCTAACTTGTTCACCCCAGTTTACCGCTTAGTCGAGCATTATATTCGAGGTCTTCCCTCGAAAATTCAAGATTCAGTTCTCAGCACTTCGCCAGTAACACTTGAAGCTGCTATGGAACTAGCTACTGAACTGACCGAGAATCGAATTCGCAACGGTAAATTTAAAGAGGTGAAAAAGAAAGCCCCCGTTGAGGGCCAAACTTCAAACCATTCCACCTCCTCCTCTAAGTTTGCTACCAAGAGGAAACGTAACACCAGAAACTTCGCTGTCACACAAACCAATTACCCTATCCCTGCTACACCCATTACCCAAGTTGCCCCCTCACCTGCACCATATAAAAGGCCATACTCTGGCCCATTACCAAAATGCAACTGTTGCCAATACCATCACTTTCCTGATCATCCCTGTCAACATTGCACCGGTTGTGGTCGCGCAGGTCACACTGTTCAAACCTGTCGCATACCTCAACGAACGAACCGCCACCAGCCCTCAACCCAAACCCACCATCAAATAATGGGTCAAGCCCAACAACCTCTACTACTACCACCTACCCAACATTTAGCCCAATCATACTACCAACCCAACTATCCCATGGTGCAACCAATGCGGGCTTGCTACAATTGTGGAGACCCAAGCCACTTTAGAAACACTTGTCCACGTTTGGCAAACATTATACATGTTCAAGCCCAAGCAAATCCGGTGAATCAGGCTAACCAAGCTCCTCCACCTGCAAGAGGAAGAGCTTTCAACATCAACGCTAATCAGGCTAGAGCTGACAGCAATGTGGTTAACGGTATGTTTCTTATCCATGGTAGTTATGCATCCATGTTGTTTGATACTGGCGCGGATAAAAGTTTTGTGTCCTTAGAGTTTGAACCCATCCTAAACCAAATTCGTGATAAGCTCATGGAATCCATAACAGTAGAAGTTGCTGACGGAAAACCGGTCTCATTAAACTCTATTATACGGAATTGTACTCTCACCTTAAACGATCACGATTTTCCAGTTGACCTCATTCCTATGAAGTTGGGAAGCTTTGACATTATAATTGGTATGGACTAGGCTGTGTTCTAATGCAAAGAGGAAAGGTGATAGCTTATGCTTCTAGACAACTCAAAACTCATGAGAAGAACTACACCACCCACGACCTAGAACTTGGAGCCGTTGTGTTCGCTCTTAAGATATGAAGACATTATCTCTACGGTACTAAGTGTGAAATATACACTGACCACAAGAGTCTTCAACATATCTTCAACCAAAAGGAGTTAAACATGAGGCAACGAAGATGGGTCGAACTTCTTAATGACTACGACTGTGAAATTCGGTATCATCCTGGCAAGGCGAATGTGGTGGCCGATGCACTCAGTCGAAAGGGTTATGCGAACTCCATTCGTCTTCTATGTTCGCAAATCATAACAGACATCAAAGATCGAATTCGAGAAGCCCAACATGTTTCAATAACAGAAGACGACGTACGAAAGGAGCTGTCCTGTGGAGCTGAACTTAAAATTGAAACTAAATCTGACGGTATTCTGTACTATCTAGATCGCATATGGATTCCTGACCACAACAACCTTCGTGAATTCCTTATGAATGAGGCACACAAAACATGATACTCTATACACCCAGGAGCGACAAGATGTATCAAGACCTTCGATACACCTACTGGTGGCCTGGAATGAAAAAGGATATTGCTGTTTTTGTTTCCAAGTGCCTTACATGTTCCAAGGTAAAAGCTGAACATCAAAGACCCTCAGGACTTCTGGTCCAACCTGAAATACCTGTATGAAAGTAGGAAAACATAACCATGGACTTCATTACCGGGTAACCTCGCACTTCTGGTGGGTATGACACTATATGGGTAATCATTGATCGTCTTACAAAATCAGCTCACTTTATTCCAATCCGCAAAGATTTCAAGAACGAGAAGCTAGCTCGTATCTACATCAGCGAAATCGTAAGCCGACATGGTGTACCGTTAAGCATTATTTCGGATCGTGATGGTCGTTTCACTTCACGAACATGGCAGGCCGTACAAGCCGCTTTGGGTACACGATTAGACCTCAGTACCGCTTATCATCCTCAAACTGATGGACAATCTGAACGCACCATTCAAACTCTTGAAGATATGCTTCGAGCATGTGTCATAGACTTCAAGGGAAATTGGGACGCTCATCTACCATTAGTTGAATTTTCGTACAACAACAGTTATCATTCAAGTATCGGCATGGCACCTTTTGAAGCTTTATATGGTCGTAAGTGCCGATCTCCTGTATGTTGGCACAAAATTGGGGAAGCTCAAATCACAGGCCCATAATTGATTCAAGAAACCACAGACAAGATCCATCAAATTCGAAACAATCTCCTAGCGGCTCAAAGTCGTCAAAAGAGTTATGCAGATAAACGACGAAAGCCTTTAGAGTTTAACATTGGTGATCATGTACTTTTAAAAGTATCACCGTGGAAGGGAGTAGTTCGTTTTGGCCAAAAAGGCAAGCTAGCACCACGCTACGTAGGACCTTTCAAGATACTCGAAAGAGTAGGACCTGTAGCATAAAAGCTTGATCTACCAGAAGAACTCAACAGAATTCACCCCATGTTCCACGTATCAAACTTGAAGAAGTGCCTCGCTGATGAGAACCTCCATATTCCTCTGGAAGATATTCAGATTGATGAATCTATGTATTTCATTGAAAGACCAATAGAGATCATGGACTTCGGAGAAAAACGTTTAAGACGGGGTCGTATTCCAATTGTTAGGGTACGCTGGGAGTCGAAACGGGGACCTGAGTTTACTTGGGAACGTGAAGACTCAATGCGCACCCGCATCTTTTTCCTACTACTACTACTTAAATTTCGGGACGAAATTCCTAAAAGTAGGGGATACTGTAACATTTGTCAAAAACGGGTTTTCCAAACCCGCTTCGTTTGTAATCGAATATCAAGTTATAAATGTTTCGTTGCGTATTTAAGTTGATTTTAATTTTGAACGATGCATAATTAATAAACAAACTAGAATATAAAAGCTATAATTGATAAAAAGTAAAAATAAAATAATAAAATGTAAAACAGGCTGCCGGGACTCGAACCCGGGTCAGCCGGAAAGGCTCAACGACTTAACTCGCGCTCATATAACCACTCCGCCACTTGATGTTTTTGTGAGTTCTAGGAAACAATTAAATCTTATGTGTGACATCCCGGCTTTTCGGATAACTTAAACGCAATACTTGTCGAATGAATTATGTGCTACGTATTAAACGTTTATAAGTTGGTGCGTTATTATGTGATATACGAGTTCGTGTTTTATGTTAGTTATAATGTATAGACGTAGTAAATAAACAAATGAATCGAGCCGAACCGCGACACGAGCCGGCCTCTTTTCTTGCGACTCAAGGAACTAAACTTGGGGATCAAGTTCTAACCCAAACCTTAAACTCAAACTATTCGGTCGCGAGCAAACAACCCAAACCGACCCACCCAAGTCCCTTCGGCCGCGAGAACAAACCCAAACCGCAACCCATTCCCTTCATCTCTTGCGCCTATATATACCAACACATGCATGCTTCATTCACAACACAAAAACCCTAATATCTAAGAAGCCGACGGCAGCCTTGTTAAACTTCCTTCGGTCGCGAGCAGCCTCTTCCTTCATCATCTCGATCTGATCAGCCCTACATCACCTTCTCGATCGCGAGCAGCTTGTCCCTTTTCATCCTCTCGGTCGCGATCTAGCTTGAACATTTGAATCAGTCCCGTCCAAGTCTCGGCTTATTCACCGTTATTAAAGTTAGGATTTATAATTGTTTACAAGATCATATTCGATTATATGTTTGAATGTAAGGTTAGGTTAGCCGGTTTATTGATGATGTTTGCAAATTGATGTTTGTTCGAAATCTGGAATCATAGGCTGTGTATGTTTATAAAAACTAGAGATATTGATTAGGGATTGCATGGATGTGATATATGTATTGATCTATGATTAGAAAAATCAGTTCTTGATCGCCTAGGTTCATTGTATTGACGGTTTATGCGAATTAGTGGTGATAAAATGCTGAAACACGTTGCTGAGTGATAGTTACAGCCGACTTCATCTGGCTGTAACTCGGTCATTAGTTGTCGAAAAACGGATTTTCTGAAGTCTAAAACGTAGAGATTTGAATAACGAATATAATGGCGCTGGATTCATATTTTTCTGAAGTCGTTTGATATTTTTAAGTGGCCAATTAAGAACAGTAACTAAAGCTGTGAAAATCCTGAAATTTTGTTAGTTGTTTATCGAGTTGATTTAATAATATGTAGGGATTCGAATCATGAAATTTGAACAGAAACTAGGTTTTGGAAATTTCCGGGAAACTCCAACTGGAATTTTGTTAATTGGACGATCAGTGATTTTTAAATAAATTCTTCCGTTGACTGCAGTCAGAAAGCGATGAATCTGACTGCAGCCTAGTATATTAATATTTATGGATAATTGGTAAAGTATTAGGACTTGAAAAATTTATATAAGTTTCTACAGTATAGTTGGCACCTGCTGTAAAATAATTGGAATTTTTGGAACGTTGGAACTATTATATAAAAATCCTAGAAAACAGCTGAATTATGTGTATGTAAGCTGAAATTTGATAACTTGTGAATGTGTGCACCAAAGTGTTGCATGGATTGGATTATGTTCATGATAAATTGTTTTGATTACTATGATCACATGAGGATACTTGCATGCATGTTTGAGTGTTAGGGATTTTGATTGTGTGTATCACTTTGTGCGTAAATTATGTGTAGAATTTGCATTAGTGTGTTCACACACTGACTTGGAATCAATTGGTTTATTAGGACGCAATTACGGTCCCATCATTTTCAACTTCTGTGTTACACTAACCGAGCAACTAAAGGTGAGTTCACGGCCCCTAACTTTATCCGGTTTTTAAACAACAGGGGGAGAAACATGTATACACTCTTCAAACTCAATCTCTTTACGTTATACCAAATTAACGTCACATAACTATTCGGTAACTAAGTTGATGTTAATGTAATGTTATGGTCACTAAGCAGCTATATCACATAAGTCCTCGACAATCTCTCGGATCTTAGTATTGGGTTTTAATAGCGGGGAAATTATAAGTAGTACTACTGGGCCCGACAAGCCCCATCCGAGCTAGTCGCCTAGCCGACCGGGTATGGTCAACGGGTGAATAATTTGGCCTAACTTCGCCATGGTCAGTGATAGGCCTGGCAACACGGAGGCACAACAGTCAGCTTCGATCGCGAACACTTATGTGACATAACCTTAGGCTAGCTACCTATATATGTTAACATTGAACTTAATTACGAATCAACTAATTATCCCGGGTTGGGGATAATGGAAACAACAACGTTAGTATTCCGGGTTGGGAATAATGGAACCAACCATTATATTCGTAAGTAAAATGGACTATCGTATTATTCCGGTTGGGAATAATGGAACTAAATCGTTATCCCGGGTTAGGGATAACGGGGGAAACAAACTCATAACCGAACAAACGAATTTATGAAAACCTGTGAACTCACTCATCTTTAATGTTGACACTTGTTTCTTAACATGTTTCTCAGGACGCTAGGAGCTCTAGGTGCACTCACATGCATTGATCAAGACATCTTTTATCGAGTCTCATTTACCAACATTGTTTTGTGTTTTTCATTTATTTTGGCGTTTGTGTTGGCGCCCGTTTCACTACTTATTTTATGCTTCCGCTCAACCATAAAAACTAATGCTTCCGCTAAACATTGGTAACTAACTAAGACAATATAAAATCTACGATGAATGGTTAAACAAATGATTTTTGGAAAACGTATTATCAAATCATATAGAGTCGTTCAACGTACTAGTGTTTCAGATTCTGGTTTGTTCACACGCCTCGCGGTAAAACTCCGCAAGTGGAAATTGAGGGTGTGACAGATTGGTATCAGAGCCACTAGCTATAGAGAACCAGGTTTGCATTAGAAGTAAACCTAAACTATAGCTGAATACACGACACTAGACGTAGTTTGGCACCGAACTGTTATATCTTGTTATGCGATGTACCACAACTGTGTTATGTTGATTATGACTTCATAATAAGAAATGAAAACAACTCGTAACTAACTACACAACCTAACAGGCAATGTCATCATCATCATCGTCATCATCATCCGACAAACTTACGCCACCAAGAGTGCCAGGAAAGGCACCTATGGTGGAACCCTTACCATCTTATGGCGTGGAGACACGCTCAGCTGCGAGGAAAAGGCTCGCTCTGGGGGAGGAGTCGTCATCACGCCCAATCATCGCTGTGCCGGTCAAACCGGTTAACTCTGTAGAAGTAGGAAATGACCTACTTAGAAACATGATACAGAAACAACAAGAACAATTAGAAAGAATGCAGGAAACCATCCTAGCACAGGAATGGATGATCCGACAACTGACATGTAAAACCGACTCGCTCGAGGAAGAGCAACATACGAGTAAGATAGCTCGTAACACCTTAGCCAAAGATCTGCGTGCTGAGCAGATAAGAGCCGACTGGCTCGAAGACAGAGTCCTGGAAAATAGTTGGAGAATTCAGGAACTAGAGCAAAATCAAGCACCTGCACCAGCACCGGCCCCTCCAGTGCCGGTAGAGGAGGATCCGGAAGAGGATCCGGAAGAGGATCCAGAAGAGGATCCGGAGAGGACCAGAGGAGGACCCAGAGGAGGATCCGGAGGAGGACCCAGCTGCAGAAGCCGGGAATGCCGCGCAGGATGACGGCAACGACAGTGATTTGGGGGATGGAGACGTAGACGACTAACACGTCTCGATTATTTTATTTACTTTCCTTCAGTCTATTTATTTTCCCACTTGTGTTTAAACTTGAGACTTTATAGGGAATTCATATGTTTGGTTGGCACTTTGTAAGACGTTGAAACTTCATTTAATCAAGTATTTCTTTCGACTATTTAATATATTTGAGTTGACATAACTTGATAATTATTTAAGTACAAAGTAGGATAACTATATTGGATATATAGACTTATCGGGGTGTGTTTATGTTGTGTTTCGAAGATCTAAATGGAAACTGGACGACGTGGAAACCTTAACATGACGCCCGAAGAACTAGCTGCCATGATTCAAGAGCACGTGAACGCAGCTCTAGCTGGTGTTCAGAACCAACCGGCAGGTAACCATTATTAAATTTTCAGGAGAAAATCTAATAGTTGGGCTAGTAGAATTCCTCGTTGACTACCTGTTCTCTGTCAACAGGAGGGGGTTTTAACCCCTACAAGATGTTCCTCGACGCGAAACCAAGCAAATTCTCGGGGGCAGAAGGAGCCATAGGACTGGTCCGCTGGATCGAAAAATCTGAATCAGTATTTGAAATGTGCAACTGTCTAGAGGACAACTAGGTCAAGTATGCAGCCTCAACACTGGAAGATGAGGCACTAACTTGGTGGAATGCACAAGTCCAAATGCGTGGACTTATTGCTGCAAATGCAATGGCCTGGGCCGAGTTTAAAGCCCTAATCAAAGAAGAGTACTGTCCGCGAGACAGAGTGCAACAGTTGGAGCAAACTTTATGGAACCACAAAATGGTGGGATCTGAAATCGAAGCATACACAGCAAAACATCATGACTTGGTATTTCTATGTCCCGATCTGGCCAACACTGTGGAGAAACGACTCGAGTTCTACCTTGGGAGTCTGGTTCCGGAGATTCAGGGTATGGTAATGGCTAGTAACCCTGCAACTGAACATCAAGCAATCCGATTGGCGCACAAACTCACCGATAAGGCGGTGGAACAAAAGAAGTTGCCAGCTTGGGGTACAACTGAAGTTGCCCCTGATAATAAAAGAAAGTTTGAAGACTCGTCTGTTCGACAGTCTTCGTCATCCCAGCCACAACAGGGGAACCAGAAACGGTTCAATCATTACAACAGCCACCGGGGTCACCAAAATCAGCCCGCCAACAACAGCAACAACAACCAGAACGCAAGCGGCTATGTAGGTCGAAAGCCGCAGTGCACCCGCTGTAATCTTCATTATAATGGCCCTTGTGCCGGAAATCACTGCCAACGATGTGGCAAGATGGGACATGCGGCAAAGGATTGTCGTGGGGAAATCATGTCCCGACAGAACCAAAATCAACCCCAAGACCCACAACAGGGTGTTAACCGGGGATGCTATCAGTGTGGTAGCACTGCCCACTTCAAAGAGACTGCCCACAGCTGCGTAACAACAACAACAATGGTGGGAACAACCACAACCACAATAACCACAACAACAACAATAACAACAACAATAATGGAAACGGTGGCACAGGAGGTGCCAAAGGTCGCGCATTTACATTGGGCCGCGGAGAGGCCAGAAACGACTCGAACGTGGTCACCGGTAAGTTTCCCCTTAATGAACATTTTGCTACTGTGCTTTTTGATACAGGTGCGGATAGGAGTTTTATATCTGAGTCTTTTAGGAAGAACCTAAATCTCACGCCTAAACCCTTAGAGACCCCTCATATCATAGAACTAGCCGATGGTAAATCTGTGGACGTGACCCATATAGTATCCGGCTGTCAACTCAAACTCGCGGGTCACACCTTTACCATTGATCTGATGACAACTACCCTGGGTAGTTTTGACGTGGTAGTCGGAATGGACTGGCTATCCGACGTCCGGGCTGAAGTTCTCTGCTTTGAAAAATCTATCCGTATTCCGCTCTCTAACGACGAAATCTTGACGGTGCAAGGCGAGAAGGCAAGCGCCGTCACCAACATCATCTCTTATGTGCAAGCGCAGAAGTATCTTCGGAGAAAGAACTCCTTCGCTTTACTCGCACTGGTTACCGAACAGCCTAAGGACGAGAAACGTATAGAAGACATCCCTGTCGTCCGTGATTTTTCCGATGTATTCCCAGAGGAATTACCTGGTCTTCCACCCCATCGACAATTGGAGTTTGAAATCGAATTGGCGAACCATGCAACTCCTATCGCCAAGGCTCCATCCCGCCTAGCTCCAGCCGAGCTGCAGGAGCTGTCTACCCAACTTCAGGAGCTGTTAGAAAAGGGATATATCCCACCAAGCGCTTCGCCATGGGGAGCTGCAGTCCTTTTTGTCAAGAAGAAGGACGGGACCTTCCGCATGTGCATCGACTACAGGGAACTCAACAAGGTTACTGTCAAGAACCGATACCCGTTACCTCGCATCGACGATCTCTTCGACCAACTTCAAGGGTCAAGCTACTACTCCAAGATTGATCTACGGTCCGGTTACCATCAGCTACGCGTCAGGGAGGAGGATATCGCTAAGACGGCATTTCGTACTCGGTATGGCCATTATGAGTTCTTGGTCATGCCCTTCGGTCTCACCAACGCACCCGCGGTGTTCATGGACCTCATGAACCGTGTGTGTAAACCATACCTCGACAAGTTTGTCATTGTGTTCATCGATGACATACTCATCTACTCTAAAAGTAAAGAAGAACATGCTGAACATCTACGATTACTGCTAGGATTACTTCAACAGGAGAAGCTATATGCCAAGCTTTCGAAGTGTGATTTCTGGATTCGGGAAGTTCAGTTTCTCGGGCATATCGTAAATGAAAAGGGTATCCATGTCGACCCTGCCAAGATTGAAGCCATCAAAAACTGGGAAGCACCTAGGACACCGACGGAGATCCGCCAATTTTTGGGTTTGGCTGGTTACTACAGACGCTTCATCGAGGGATTTTCAAAGATCGCACAACCGCTTACTACCCTCACCCAGAAAGGCATCAAGTATGCTTGGGGTGACAAGCAGGAAGCAGCATTTCAATTGCTGAAACAGAAACTTTGCAGTGCACCCATTATGTCCTTGCTGGAAGGGACAGATGACTTTGTAGTATATTGTGATGCTTCCATTTAGGGGTTGGGATGCGTACTCATGCGACGCGATAAGGTCATCGCGTATGCGTCCCGCCAACTGAAGGTTCACGAGAAAAACTACACAACGCATGACCTGGAATTGGGAGCAGTAGTGTTTGCACTTAGATTTGGAGACGCTACCTCTATGGAACGAAGTGCACAATCTTCACAGACCACAAGAGCCTTCAACACATCTTTGATCAGAAGGAGTTGAACATGCGACAGCGTCGCTGGGTCGAACTCTT
The DNA here is from genome assembly GCA_947069175.1 of Scalesia atractyloides. Classification (NCBI taxonomy): domain Eukaryota; kingdom Viridiplantae; phylum Streptophyta; class Magnoliopsida; order Asterales; family Asteraceae; genus Scalesia; species Scalesia atractyloides. The sequence goes on from CAMTDV010000022.1 coordinate 46,000,413, forward strand.
AAACGATTATGAGTGTGCCATTCGGTATCACCCGGGTAAAGCTAACGTGGTAGCTGATGCCCTCAGTAGGAAGGAACACTTGAAACCTCGTCATGTACGAGCATTACAACTCACTATTCATTCGGGGCTACCCGAACAAATACGCGACGCCCAGTTAGAAGCAGTTAAGGAGGAAAACATCAAGGCCGAATCTGTGGGAAAATTGGAACGCGATTGGGAAGTAAAACCCAATGGAGCCCGGTATTTCATGAATCGCATATGGGTACCTCTCTACGGAAACCTCAGAGAGCTAGTCATGGACGAAGCTCACAAATCCCGATACTCTGTCCATCCTGGTTCGGATAAGATGTATCAAGACCTTAAAGCTGCGTATTGGTGGCCCAACATGAAAGCTGATATAGCCACCTACGTGAGTAAGTGTTTGACTTGTGCAAAAGTCAAGGTAGAGTATCAAAAGCCATCGGGACTACTTCAACAACCTGAGATCCCAGTGTGGAAATGGGATCAGATCTCAATGGACTTCATCACTAAACTCCCGCGAACTTTGGGTGGTTGCGATACCATCTGGGTGATTGTGGATCGTTTAACTAAGTCCGCACACTTCCTAGCTATTAAAGAAACAGATAAGATGGAGAAGTTGACTCGCATCTACATTAAGGAAGTAGTTTCTCGGCACGGAGTGCCAACATCCATCATCTCAGAAAAAGATGCTCGCTTCACGTCAAACTTCTGGCAGTCACTCCAGAAAGCATTGGGCACACGCTTAGATATGAGCACAGCCTATCACCCTCAGACTGATGGTCAAAGCGAAAGGACCATACAGACCTTGGAAGATATGCTTAGGGCATGCGTAGTAGACTTTGGAAATAGTTGGGAAATCCACCTGCCTTTAGTGGAATTCTCATATAACAACAGTTATCATACGAGTATTTCGGTAGCACCGTTTGAGGCATTATACGGTCGTAAATGTAGATCACCGGTCTGTTGGGCAGAAGTCGGTGACAGTCAACTCACAGGCCCTGAGTTAATACTTGAGGCTACTGAAAAGATTGTACAAATTAGGAACCGCATGGCGGCGGCAGGAGATCGACAGAAAAGCTACGCTGATCAACGACGCAAACCGCTCGAATTTCAAGTAGGCGACCGCGTCCTACTGAAGGTGTCACCCTGGAAGGGTGTAATCCGCTTCGGAAAACGGGCAAACTAAACCCACGGTACGTAGGTCCGTTTGTGATCTTGAAACGTATTGGACCCGTAGCTTATCAATTAGACCTTCCTGCCGAACTCAGTGGAGTTCACAACGTGTTTCACGTGTCAAATCTGAAGAAGTGTCTATCAGATGAAACTCTAGTTATTCCATTGGATGAGATTCAAGTGGATGAACAACTGCACTTTGTGGAACAGCCTATCGAGATCATGGATCGTGAGATCAAGACTCGAAGGCACAGCAAGATTCCGATCGTTAAGGTTCGTTGGGACTCTAAGCGTGGACCGGAGTTCACGTGGGAAAGAGAGGACCAAATGAAAAGCAAATACCCACACCTCTTCGCATCTGAGCAGCAAACTAACGATACCAACAACTAAATTTTCGGGACGAAAATTCTTTCAACATGGGGATGATGTGACAACCTGGAAATTTCTCATACTTTCGCGTACCATTGTTAACTAAATCCTTGTGCATGGCACTTGGGAATCTTTGTGCATGGCACTTGGGAACTTCTTGTAACTTCGCGTACCATCGTTAACGAGCTAACTCTTTGTGCATGGCACTCTAAAACATGTACGCTGCATTCTAAACCGCGTTTACTCAATTTTCGGGACGAAAATTTTTTCAACATGGGGATAATGTGACATCCCGGCTTTTCGGATAACTTAAACGCAATACTTGTCGAATGAATTATGTGCTACGTATTAAACGTTTATAAGTTGGTGCGTTATTATGTGATATACGAGTTCGTGTTTTATGTTAGTTATAATGTATAGACGTAGTAAATAAACAAATGAATCGAGCCGAACCGCGACACGAGCCGGCCTCTTTTCTTGCGACTCAAGGAACTAAACTTGGGGATCAAGTTCTAACCCAAACCTTAAACTCAAACTATTAGGTCGCGAGCAAACAACCCAAACCGACCCACCCAAGTCCCTTCGGCCGCGAGAACAAACCCAAACCGCAACCCATTCCCTTCATCTCTTGCGCCTATATATACCAACACATGCATGCTTCATTCACAACACAAAAACCCTAATATCTAAGAAGCCGACGGCAGCCTTGTTACACTTCCTTCGGTCGCGAGCAGCCTCTTCCTTCATCATCTCGATCTGATCAGCCCTACATCACCTTCTCGATCGCGAGCAGCTTGTCCCTTTTCATCCTCTCGGTCGCGATCTAGCTTGAACATCCGAATCAATCCCATCCAAGTCTCGGCTTATTCACCGTTATTAAAGGTTAGGATTTATAATTGTTTACAAGATCATATTCGGATTATATGTTTGAATGTAAGGTTAGGTTAGCCGGTTTATTGATGATGTTTGCAAATTGATGTTTTGTTCGAAATCTGGAATCATAGGCTGTGTATGTTTATAAAAACTAGAGATATTGGTTAGGGTTTCCATGGATGTGATATATATATTGATCTATGATTAGAAAAATCAGTTCTTGATCGCCTAGGTTCATTGTATTGACGGTTTATGCGAATTAGTGGTGATAAAATGCTGAAACAGGTTGCTGAGTGATAGTTACAGCCGACTTCATCTGGCTGTAACTCGGTCATTAGTTGTCGAAAAACGGATTTTCTGAAGTCTAAAACGTAGAGATTTGAATAACGAATCTAATGGCGCTGTATTCATATTTTTCTGAAGTCGTTTGATATTTTTAAGTGGCCAATTTAGAACAGTAACTAAAGCTGTGAAAATCCTGAAATTTTGTTAGTTGTTTATCGAGTTGGATTTAATAATCTGTAGGGATTCGAATCATGAAATTTGTACAGAAACTAGGTATAGAAATTTCCGGGCAACTCCAACTGGAATTTTGTTAATTGGACGATCAGTGATTTTTAAATAAATTCTTCCGTGGACTGCAGTCAGAAAGCGACGAATCTGACTGCAGCCTAGTATATTAATATTTATGGATAATTGGTAAAGTATTAGGACTTGAAAAATTTATATAAGTTTCTACAGTATAGTTGGCACCTGCTGTAAAATAATTGGAATTTTTGGAACGTTGGAACTATTATATAAAAATCCTAGAAAACAGCCGAATTATGTGTATGTAAGCTGAAATTTGATAACTTGTGAATGTGTGCACCAAAGTGTTGCATGGATTGGATTATGTTCATGATAAATTGTTTTGATTACTATGATCACATGAGGATACTTGCATGCATTTTTGAGTGTTAGGTATTTTGATTGTGTGTATCACTTTGTGCGTAAATTATGTGTGGAATTTGCATTAGCGTGTTCACACACTGACTTGGAATCAATTGGTTTATTAGGACGCAATTAGCGGTCCCATCATTTGCAACTTCTGTGTTACACTAACCGAGCAACTAAAGGTGAGTTCACGGCCCCTAACTTTATCTGGTTTTTAAACAACAGGGGGAGAAACATGTATACACTCTTCAAACTCAAACTCTTTACGTTATACGAAATTAACGTCACATAACTATTCGGTAACTAAGTTGATGTTAATGTAATGTTATGGTCACTAAGCAGCTATATCACATAAGTCCTCGACAATCTCTCGGATCGTTAGTATTGGGTTTTAATAGCGGGGAAATTATAAGTAGTATTACTGGGCCCGACAAACCCCATCCGAGCTAGTCGCGCTAGCCGACCGGGTATGGTCAACGGGTGAATAATTTGGCCTAACTTCGCCATGGTCAGTGATAGGCCTGGCAACACGGAGGCACAACATCAGCTTTGATCGCGAACACTTACGTGACATAACCTTAGGCTAGCTACCTATATATGTTAACATTGAACTTAATTACGAATCAACTATATTATCCCGGGTTGGGGATAATGGAAACAACAACTTTATTATTCCGGGTTGGGAATAATGGAACCAACATCATTATTATTCCGGTTAAGGAATAATGAAACTATCGGTATTATTCCGGGTTGGGAATAATGGAACTAAATCGTTATCCCAGGTTAGGGATAACGGGGAAACAAACTCATAACCGAACAAACGAATTTATGAAAACCTGTGAACTCACTCATCTTTAATGTTGACACTTGTTTCTTTACATGTTTCTCAGGACGCTAGGAGCTCTAGGTGCACTCACACGCATTGATCAAGACATCTTTTATCGAGTCTCATTTACCAACATTGTTTTGGGTTTTTCATTTGTTTTGGCGTTTGTGTTGGCGCCCGTTTCACTACTTATTTTATGCTTCCGCTCAACCATAAAAACTAATGCTTCCGCTAAACATTGGTAACTAACTAAGACAATATAAAATCTACGATGAATGGTTAAACAAATGATTTTTGGAAAACGTATTATCAAATCATATAGAGTCGTTCGACGTACTAGTGTTTCAGATTCTGGTTTGTTCACACGCCTCGCGGTAAAACTCCGCAAGTGGAAATTGAGGGTGTGACATTATGTTCAACCATGAATCGATCTGTTTACGCTAACTGAAACCGTTATCGGCTTCCAAACGTCCTGGACGTTTGAGTGATCACGGAATTCTGATTATAACCGATAAACCGACAATTTTAATAATTTAGTCTTGAATGGACTTGAATTCATGTGGTGATCGGTTTTAATAACCGAAAATCTGCACTTCCTGAATTACTCCCACCATAGCCCCCTCTCGCGACTCAAACTCATCCGCAGAACCTTCAATTTCACTTTCGCTCTACTTTCAGTTCGTCGGAAAAGCTTTTTGAACTCGCCGGACTTTCGCCGGAAAACTGTGTCTTCAATCAAATCAGTAAGTCTCTCAATTCTTTCATCGTCTATCAGTTGTTAAGCCTTTGCTAACTCAAACCCTTCAATCAGAATCAGTTTCAGACGACGATATCGGATAATTAACTCTCGCTGAAAAACTTCTGAAAGTTCCCAATTCTCGCTGTGAAACGGTATAGCCTTTTAAACCTTCTGGTAATTCTTGTTCAGTGCTTCAATTCCGCATCTAGCTAATCAAAATTGTTAATCTGTGCGCTCAGACGAAATCCATAAAAAACAGAGCCGACGACTTCGCCGGAATTCTGAGATAGATCGTTTCTCCGGTATGTTTACTTCCAAAATCTTCTCTGCCATTTCATTTTAGTCATTTGAATGTTTGTCAATCGAATTAAACAAGAAACAGTAGAATAATCGTAGTCTGTGATATTGTAACGAAGAAGATGAAGTTAGTTTGTTTATAAGTTTAATATAAATTGGATATTATCTCGGGTTAGACACACAGTCCAGCGGTGGACTGTGTGCGAACATATATCACACGCCACGGGTTCGATCCTTGACACACACGTATGCTCCGTAATAAAGATGTTTTCTTTTTCTAACTGAACCGGATTAACTCACTGAAGTTGTTAAGTATAATAAAAATCGGTATATTAACCAGGTAAAACACACAGTCCAGCGGTGGACTGTGTGCAACACTAACCCACATGTCCCGGGTTCAAGACCTGTTGCACACTCCGGTTCGATGATTAAAACCCTTTTTGAAAATAAAAGAATTTTGCATAAACTAAAACAGTATATAAATATAATTAAAAACAGAATTATTTCGGGTTAGACACGTAGCTCAGTTGGTAGAGCTGCGTGCATGCGTACGGGAGGTCTCGGGTTCGAGCCTCACCCAGCGCGTACATACACACGATTTAACGTCATACAGTCAACAGTCAAACAGTCAGCGGTCAAACGGTCAATGGTCAACGCAAAAGTCAACATTTTTTTTTATATTTTTATTTATTTATTTAATTTAAAAATCAATTAGAAATACTTAAAAATAATGTTTTTAAAGATAGAAAATAGCCTTAAACTCACAAAAATATATATAAAAATCTTATTAAAATCCATTCATTTACCATACTTCCGTTATTATTTAGGTTAATTAGTTCTCGTCGATCAATCCTCCAAACTCGTGCGCATCTCATCATCTTCAACCGAACGCACCCAATGTGAGTGAATCTCTACAAATTCCCCGTTTTAATCACGTTTTTGGGGTGTATCATGTGTCTTACCATTTATTATATTTAAATCATTGTGCATACATCATATCCATGAACAAATGTGTATTCAACTTGTATCAACTGTTTGTGTGGTTATTGTTTAGATTTAATTTATCATTTTCAGTACATACATTATCATAGGCCGCCGCTCCCCGTTACATTATGAGCGTTGAGCTGTTCCCCATTACATTATGAGCGTGAACCGGGCGTTGCCAACATACGATCGGCTCCGTTTGATTGAGCCTTGATCGCACAGACATTCATCATAGGCCGTCCGTTCCCCATTACATTATGAGCGTGAACGTGACGTTGCCAACATATACAGTTTCATTCATGTTATATATTCATGCAAGTTCATATGTTATTGTATGTTATTGTTTGTGGTTGTTATTGTTATTGTATGATTATTTACATTTGCTCACATATGACTATTGAACAATTTTTCCATGATAAAGATAATAAGAAATCAATAATAAATGTTTATCTAACAAGGTTCACTCGCCAACTTATGTTGACCCAAAAACCCCTATTTTTACACATGATACAGGTAATCCAGCTGCACAAGAAACACATAGGATTGGCTTAGAAGAATAACTGGTTTAGAGCTTGGATTGTTTAGTTGATTATTTTTCTTTGTATTTGTATGAACATGTTTGGATTATTGAGGATGTAATTTTGACTTAAATAAATATGAAACATATTAGTAAATATCATGAGCTTTGGTGATAACACAATTATGCCCCGACTCTTATTCCGCTGCGGGTCGGGGTGTGACATAAACTCCCTAAATTCCGCCTTTAAGATGTCGTGATATTGGTTAATCTTCATTCTTTCTATCTTCATGAAGTCTTGACAAAAATTTACTTTGTCAATAAATATGTTTGTGATTTTATCGATAGACTCCTTTCCTTGCAGAAGACTTAAAAACTCCTTTTGAATTCAATCAACTTCAGATTGCGGGCAATGGAACTTTAGGAAAGGTTCTTTAAACTCTTGCCATGTTAGCTCTTGAAGCTTCTCTTCTCCCAATCCCTTGCAATGGGCGTCCTACCAATCCTTTGCTTGGAGTTGGAGTTAGCCCGTTGCAAACATTACTTGATCCTCTTTTCACACCTACTTTGTATAAACATGTCCTCCATGTTGGAGATCCACCTTTAGCATGCGATAGGATCGATTTTCCATCATATGTTGCGGGGTTACAAGCCATGAAATCCCTATAAGTGCATATGCGGGTTCCTTTTTTTGCTTTGATCCCGCTCATACATTCCTTTAATTCTTCCATCTTACTGTCATGACAACATCTACTATTTCTAAGACACGACTTTTGACCTCTTGTCTAGTTGAGGCAGATTGGCTTGCATAGCTTTTGAAACTTCCTCTGAGATCTTTTCGTTTATAGTATCTTTTCATGCCATGTTGTTATCATTCAAATCTCCTTCATCCACCATCTACATAAGTACCATCTTTCTTTCGTTAGAATATTCATTCATTAGCTTTATTGTGGTTATTCATAGTAATTGTTATCATGAATTATACTTTAGTGTTCATTCTATAGAATGACTAAAAACGCTCTCGAATCATCTATGAGCCATTAATAAGTCGAAGGACTTTTACATCATGCATTCTTATCTTTCTTCTGAGGCGTTACTTAACCGACATGCCCTAACATGGTTTAATTAAATTCAAATAAACCTTTATTGATAATTTCACTTTTTGGGGTTCTTTTAAGGTTATGGGACTCGTCGGAAATAAAACTAACAAAAACAAAAAACATTTTTCTTCTTTTCCTATCCCGCCATCATGGTCCTGTGTTTCCCTGAAGCATCAAAATAAGACACTTCTTTTAGACACAATCTTCTTTAAATACAGTTTTTCTATCACAGAGTCACTTTCCAGCACGTTTACCTCATTCTCATTTGCCATGCGCCTTGTTGGTCTCATCAGTCGGTTTTTCCAACTCTTCATCAACACTCTTTGCTTCAACTTCCGGCTTCTTCTTTTTTTCACAAGAAGATCGATGGCTTGGCTGAAAATAACCTCCAAAAGTTTTCAAAATATCATCAGGCAAGAGATGTTTAAAAGCACTATTTAGCAACTCCTCTATTTCTGACGATGTGTGATAGTAATCTTCGGGAGATATACTTGTTCCAGTTAAAGCCTTCGTCTTCTTGAGTCACGACAAGCATTTTGTCTTTGGACTTCTAACTGTCTATCTTCGATTTGCACCATTCTTGTTCTTGGTTGAGGACTACGATAAATCGCTTTCTTGTAGTAGTGGTCGGTAAACGGGTTTTGATTACCCTGAGCTTCTCTGTTTGGACATTCGTGTTTAAATGCCCCTTTTCACGACACTTGAAACATGTGACCTTTGATTTGTCGAAGCCAAGTTTTCTATCCAATCCTCCAAGTTCTCTTTCCGGGTGATTTCCATGAAGCGTTGTGCTCTTCTAACGATAGATGCCACACACCATTTGATGTCGATCAACTCCATCTCGATCGGATCAAACTAATCATAGTCTTCACTGGTCATCTCTGAATTTCCAATTTTGCCTGTTGCATGACTGTCATAAGATTCAAGAACCGAAGCTAATAGTGACATATGTTGCTTAACAATGTTCTCGTCGAAGTTTTGTGCATTCTGGAAATCAACAACGATATTGCACTATAACACAGGTTTGAGTAGAATTTGATTGATTGTTCTGGTTGATCTAGGGATTGCTCGAACCATGTGATGACTAAGGGCTTTGAGGCGTGTTCGAGTTGACCGAAGCAAAGGATTGAAAACCACTGTGTTGATTTGACGGTGAGCTCGGTGTGTTGCAAGCGCAAAAGGCAGTTTGGATCTTTGGAGACTGTATCTGAGTAGCAGAACTTCCTTTGTAATACAGATTTACGTCTTGTTGTATTTGGGCCTTTACGTCAAGTTCGTGTCCCTCCAATATCTGAATAAATCGTGGTAATGAGAAATTACCATATTCAGTTCCATTCTTCAAAATGGTCAAATAAGTAGACCATTCGCCTTGTGGTAAGGAATCTGCAAGTTTATCAACTAATTCTTCATTTGTCTTTATGATTCCATTCGCTTCATTTGAATAACCAGATGACAGTATCTTTCAATCAGTTGTTTTACTGTCTCTCCTTTGATCAAAGTATAGAAGTCAAATTCTTTACTTAACAACGCCCTCTTCCCTTTCGCAACTTGCACTTCCTTGGAATTTCAATCGAAGAGCATTCCATAATGATTGTGCGTCATCATCATGTCGTAATTGTCACACCTCAATTTCCACTAGCGGAGTATTACCCGAGGCATGTGATCAAACCAGAATCTCAGACACTAGCAATATCGAACGACTCTATATGATTTATTTAAACGTTTTCCAAAAACATTTGTTGTAAACATTCATAGTCATTTTCAAAATATCAAGGTTTCAAAGTTTAGCGGAAGCATTAAAGTAAAGTAACGGGCGCCAACATAAACACCAAAACCAAAATCCCAAAAATTATTCGTAAATAAAGACTCGATAAAAATGTCTTGATCAAATGCAAGTGAGTGCACCTAGTGCTCCTAGCGTCCTGAGAAACATGCAAAGTAACAAGTGTCAACATTAAAGAAGAGTGAGTTCACAGGTTTTTTTTTAAGTTCAAAAGTTCGGTTTAAAAGATTGTTTTTCTCCGTTATCCCTAACCTGGGATAACGACATAGTTCCATTATTCCTAACTTGGAATAATAATGTTGGTTCGTAAATAAGTTCAATGTTAACATGTAGGTAGCGAGCCTAAAGTTACGTCACATAAGAGTTCGCATCGAAGCTGACTGTTGTTGTCCTCTGTGTTGCCAGTCTATTACTGACCATGGCGAAAGTTAGGCCAAATTAATCACCCGTTGACCATTCCCGGTCGGCTAGCGCGACTAGCTCGGGTGGGCTTGTCGGGCCCAGTAGTACTACTACAATTTCCCCGCTATCTAACCCAATACTAACAATCCGAGAGTTGGTTGAGGACTTCCATGATAAAGCTACTTAGTGACCATAACATACATTAACATTAACTTAGTTACCGAATAGTTAACAGCGTTAATTTCGCATAACGTAAAAGATAGAGTTGTAGAGCGTATACATGTTTCTCCCCCTGTTGTTCAAAACTAGATAAAATAGGGGCCGTGAACTCACCTTAAATTGCTCGGTTAGAATAGCCAAAAGAAGCAAATGATGGAACCGCTAATCCGTCCTAACATGTCAACCGATTTAAAGTTAGTGTGTGTGAACACACAGACACAAAACCCTACGCATAACTAGCACACAGTACGGCACACGTAATAACCAATTCAAAACCATAATCATGTATGCAAAGTATCACCATACAAAATCATGATCATACCAACTTGTCATAAACACAGATTAACTCATACAACACTTAGGTACACAAATGCAAGTTATCATGTTTCAGCTTGTACGCTCATAACTGGGCTGTTTTCGAGGATTTTTATAAAATGGTTCCAACGTTCCAAAAGTTCCAATTTTTTAACAGGAGGTGTCAATTAGACTGCAGAATTTTGTGTAAAATTTTCAAATCCTAAATCTTACCAATTATTTATAAACATTAATATACTAGGCTGCAGTCAGATTCGTCGCTTTCTGACTGTAGTCCATGAGAAAAATTATTTAAAAATAATCCTTCGTCCAATTAACAAAATTCCATAGGAGATTTTTTGAAATTCCCGTCTCCAGTTACTGTACAAAATTCGTGAGCTAACCCCATACAGACTATGAGATCCGTCTCGATAAACAACCTGCAAATTCTGCAGAATTTACGCAGCTTCAGCTGCTGCACCAGATGACCATTTAAAATAGCAAACGACCTCAGAAAAATATGAATCCGGCGCCATTTGAAGCATTTTTCAAAAATACACGTTTTAGACTTCAGAGAATCCACTTTACGATAAATAATGATCAGGTTACAGCCAACTAAAGTTGGCTGTAAATGTCAATCTGCTTACTGTTTTTGACTTTATCGCATTAGAACATGTTTAAACGGTCATGACGCTAAGTTGTATTGATAAACAACAGGTTAACTTGTCAAATATCATCATATATATCAATATTCATGCAAACCCTAAATATATATCATGATCTTTATCGATAAAACGCAGCCTACGATTTTAGTATTCAACATATCATCACAACCGCAAAGATTCACATATTCATCCGAACTAATCATACACCTCAACACTTTTTCATAGTAATAATCATACAAGCACATAATCATGATCAAGATTACACAAAACCTAGTGTGAATCGCAATACAATTAAACCCTAACCTTGAAACGATGATGATTAACGAACCAGGACAAGCTTGGAATCAATCCGAGAGTGTAGACTTGCGCGACCGTGAGGGGGGGGTGTCGTCGACTTCAACTTAGAGCATTAGGGTTTTTTTTTTTTTTTGAAGGCTACCCACAACATGCATGTATACATAAAGGGGGGGGGTCGCGATGGGGGGGCGGTTTGGGTTAGTGCCTTGGGCCGCAAGTTTGGGTTATTTCCTTGGGCCGCAAGGAGGTGTGGGTCGCAAGGGGGTGTGGGTGGCGGGTTTGGTTTGCTTGGTCGCGAAGTCAAAATGTTTCACAGGCTTGGTTCGGTTTATAAATAGAAGTTACTAAAATATTATTCACGACACGGAGTTTATAAAATATTAAATCACGTATTTGGAGTGAGACGCAATAGATTCACAAACGTCTAATAACACATAGCACGTAATTCAGATACAACCTGTCTAATAACACATAGCACGTAATTCACCCAATAGATTCACAAAGTTAGCGTAGTTATTGCGAGCGTGTAATTTAATTCTCCGAATTAAATCAGCGTAGAAGTGAATAACCATAAAGTAGCGCGTTTAAGATACCTGAAAAGCCGGGATGTCACATTATCCCCATGTTGAAAGAATTTTCGTCCCGAAAATTGAGTAAACGCGGTTTAGAATGCAACGCACAAAAGTTCAGTTTGTTAGAGTGGTACAAGTAAATCCCAGGCTGTCATATCATCCCCATGTTGAAAGAATTTCGTACCGAAATTCAGTTGGCGGTAACGTCAGATTGCTGCTCGGCTGCAAAAAGGTGTGGATATTTGCTTTTCATTTGGTCCTCTCTTTCCCACGTGAACTCCGGTCCACGCTTAGAGTTCCAACGAACCTTGACGATTGGTATCTTGTTGTGCCTTCGAGTCTTAATCTCACGGTCCATGATCTCGATAGGTTGTTCCACAAAATGCAGTTGCTCATCCACTTGAATCTCATCTAATGGAATGACTAGGGTCTCATCTGATAGGCACTTCTTCAGATTGGACACGTGAAAAACGTTGTGAACTCCACTGAGTTCGGCAGGAAGGTCTAACTGATAAGCTATGGGCCCGATACACTTCGAAATCATAAATGGGCCTATGTACCGTGGATTAAGTTTGCCTCGTTTCCCAAAACGAATTACACCCATCCAGGGTGACACTTTTAGTAGGACGCGGTCACCTTCTTGAAATTCAAGCGGTTTGCGTCGTTGATCAGCGTAGCTTTTCTGTCGATCTCGTGCCGCTGCCATGCGGTTTCTGATTTGCACAATCTTTTCAGTGGCCTCAAGTATCAACTCAGGACCTGTGAGTTGACTGTCACCGACTTCTGCCCAACAGACCGGTGATCTACATTTGCGACCGTACAATGCTTCAAACGATGCTGCCTGAATACTCGTATGGTAACTGTTGTTATACGAGAATTCCACTAAAGGCAGATGGATTTCCCAACTGTTCCCGAAGTCTACCAAGCATGCCCTAAGTATGTCCTCCAAGGTCTGAATGGTCCTTTCACTTTGACCATCCGTCTGAGGGTGGTAAGCTGTGCTCATATCTAAGCGTGTGCCCAACGCTTTCTGAAGTGACTGCCAAAAGTTGGACGTGAAACGAGCATCTCTGTCTGAGATGATGGACGTTGCCACCCCGTGCCGAGAAACTACTTCCTTAATGTAGATGCGAGTCAACTTATCCATCTTATCTTTTTCTTTGTTGCTAGGAAGTGTGCAGACTTAGTTAGACGATCCACGATTACCCAGATGGTATCGCAACCACCCGGAGTTCGCGGGAGTTTAGTGATAAAGTCCATCGAGATCTGATCCCATTTCGACACTGGGATCTCAGGTTGTTGAAGTAGCGCTGATGGCTTCTGGTATTCCACCTTGACTTTCGCACAAGTCAAACACTTGCTCACATAGGTGGCTATATCCGCTTTTATGTTGGGCCACCAGTACGCGGCTTTAAGGTCTTGATACATCTTATCCGAACCAGGATGGACAGAGTATCGGGATTTGTGAGCTTCATCCATAACTAGCTTCCTGAGGTTTCCGTAGAGAGGTACCCATATACGATTCATGAAATACCGGGCACCATTGGGTTTCACTTCCCAATCGCGTTCCATCCTTCCCACAGATTCGGGCTTGATGTTCTCTTCCTTAACTGCTTCTAGCTGCGCGTCGCGTATCTGTTCGGGTAACCCAGAATGAATTGTGAACTGTAGTGCTCGTACCTGACGAGGTTTCAAGTGCTCCTTCCGACTGAGGGCATCAGCTACCACGTTAGCTTTACCCGGGTGATACCGAATGGTACATTCATAATCGTTCAGGAGTTCGACCCAGCGACGTTGTCGCATGTTCAACTCCTTCTGGTAAAAAATATGCTGGAGGCTATTGTGATCCGTGTAGATTGTGCACCTTGTTCCATATAGATAGTGTCTCCAAATCTTAAGTGCAAACACAACTGCTCCCAATTCCAAGTCATGTGTCGTGTAGTTCTTCTCGTGGACCTTCAACTGTCGGGATGCATACGCGCTGACCTTATCACGTTGCATGAGCACACATCCCAATCCCTAAATGGAAGCGTCACAATATACCACAAAATCATCCGTCCCCTCTGGCAAGGACAAAATGGGCGCACTGCAAAGCTTCTGCTTCAGTAATTGAAATGTTGCTTCCTGTTTGTCGCCCCAAGCATACTTGGTGCCCTTCTTAGTGAGAGTGGTAATCGGTTGTGCGATCTTGGAAAATCCCTCGATGAAACGTCTGTAGTAACCAGCCAAACCCAAAAATTGGCGGATCTCTGTCGGTGTCCTAGGTGCTTCCCGTTCTTGATAGCATCGATCCTGGCGGGATCAACGTGAATACCCTTTTCATTCACGATATGCCCGAGAAACTGAACTTCCCGAATCTAGAAATCACACTTCGAAAACTTGGCATATTGTTTCTCTTGTTGAAGTAGTTCCATCAATAATCGCAGATGCTCAGCATGTTCTTCTTCACCCTTAGAGTAGATGAGTATATCATCCCATAAACACGATGACAAACTTGTCAGATATGGCTTACACACGCGGTTCATGAGGTCCATGAACACCGCGGTGCATTGGTGAGACCGAAGGGCATGACTAAGAACTCGTAATGGCCATATCGAGTGCGAAATGCCGTCTTGGAGATATCCTCCTCCCTGACGCGTAGCTGGTGATAACCGGACCGTAGATCAATCTTGGAGTAGTAGCTTGACCCTTTAAGTTGGTCGAAAAGATCGTCGATGCGAGGTAAGGGGTATCTGTTCTTGACGGTAACCTTATTGAGTTCCCTGTAGTCGACGCACATGCGGAAGGTCCCGTCCTTCTTCTTGACAAAAAAGACCAGAGCTCCCCATGGCGAAGTACTGGGATGGATAAATCCTTTTTCCAACAATTCCTGTTGGGTAGACAGCTCTTGCAGCTCTGCTGGAGCTAAGCGGTACGGGGCATTGGCGATAGGAGTCGCATGGCTCGCCAATTCGATCTCAAACTCCACTTGTCGATGTGGTGGAAGACCAGGTAACTCCTCTGGAAACACATCGGGAAAGTCATGGACGACGGGGATATCTTCAATCCGTTCTCGTCCTTAGACTGTTCGGTGACCAGTGCGAGCAAAGCAAAAGAGTTCTTCTTCCGAAGATACTTCTGAGCTTGCATGTAAGAGATGATGTTCGTGACGATGCCTGCCTTCTCGCCTTGCACCATCAAGACTTCGTCATTAGAGAGCGGAATACGGATAGCTTTCTCAAAACAGAGAACTTCAGCTTGGACGTCGGATAGGCAGTCCATTCCGGCTACCACATCAAAACTACCCAGAGTAGTTGTCATCAGATCAATGGTAAAGGTGTGACCCGCAAGTTTAAGTTGACAGCCGGTCACTAGATGGCTCACATCTACAGATTTACCATCGGCTAGTTCTATGACTTAAGGGGTCTCTAGGGGGTTAGGTGTGAGATTTAGGTTCTTTCTAAAAGACTCAGATATAAAACTCTTATCCGCACCCGTATCAAAAAGTACAGTAGCAAAATGATCGTTAAGTGGAAACTTACCGGTGACCACATTCGAGTCGTTTCTGGCCTCTCCACGGCCTAGCGTGAATGCACGTCCTTTGGCAACTCCTGTGCCACCATTTCCATTGTTGCCATTGTTGTTATTGTTGTTGTTGTTGTTGTTGTGGTTGTTGTTGTTGTTGTTGTTGTGGTTGTTGTTGTTATTCCCACCATTGTTGTTGTTGCGAAGTTGCGGGCAGTCTCGCTTGAAATGGGCAGTGCTACCGCACTGATAGCCTCCCCGGTTATTACACTGCTGTTAACCCTGGTGCTGGTTCTGATTCTGTCGTGACATAATTTCCCCGCGACAATCCTTTGCCGCGTGTCCTGCTTTGCCACATCGTTGGCAGCGATTTCCAGCGCAAGGGCCGTGATGATGGAGGTTACAACGATTACATTGCGGCTTTCGACCTACATAGCCGCTCGAGTTCTGGGTGTTGTTGGCAGAATGATTGTTGTGACCCCGATTGTTGTTGAAGTTGTTGGACCGCTTCCGGTTTCCTTGTTGTGGCTAGGCTGATAAAGACTGCCGAGCAGGTGAGTCTTCAAATTTTCTTTTGTTGTCCGGGACAATTTTAGTTGCACCCCTAGGTGGTAACTTCCTTTGCTCCACCGCCTTATCGGTGAGTTTATGTGCCAGTCTAATCGCTTGATGCTCCGTCGTAGGGTTGCTAGACATTATCATGCCATGGATCTCAGGGACCAGACCCCCAAGATAAAACTCAAGTCGTTTATCGATGGTGTTAGCCAAATCGGGACAAAGGAACACCAGATCATGATGTCTTTCCATGTACGCTTCAATTTCTGACCCGACCATCTTGTGGTTCCATAAAGCTTGTTCCAATTGCTGAACTCTGTCCCGCGGACAATATTCCTCCTTGATTAGAGCTTTGAATTCGGTCCAGGCCATTGCGTTCGCCGCAACAAGTCCACGCGTTTGGACTTGTGCGTTCCACCAGGTTAATGCCCCATACTTGACCTTATTAGCTTCAAGGCAATTGCACATTTCTAAAACCGATTCAGACTTTTCAACCCAACGGACCAGTCCTATATGTCCTTCAACTCCCGTGAACTTGCTCGGTTTCACATCAAGGAACATCTTGTAGGGGTTAAGACCCCCTCCTGAGGATAGAGGATAGGTAGTCAGCGAGAAAGTCTACTAGCCAAACTATTAGATTTTCCCAAGAAAATTTAATAACGGTTACCTGTTGGTGGGTTAGGAACACCTGCCAGAGCAGCATTCACGTGTTCTTGGATTAAAGTGGCCAATTCTTCAGTTGACATGTTGAGATTTCCGTGACGACCGGTTGCCATTTCAGATCTTCGCAAGACAACACAAACACACACCGATAAGTATATATCCAATATAGTTATCATATTCCACACTTCAATGATCACACAATTTATGTCAACCCAACAAATTAAACAATCAAAAGGAACATTCGATTAAATAAATTGTAATGTCTCACAAAATACCAACCAAACATATCAGTTTAATTATAAAATTTCAAGTTCAAACATAAGTGGAAACAAACAAACTAAAGGAAACAAAAACGGAGATTGGCGAGATGAGTTAGTCATCTATGTCTCCATCTCCCAAGTCGCTATCACTGCCGTCTTCCTTTTCAGCGTTTTCAGCTTCAACAGCCGGGTCTTGTTCCGGCTCTTCTTCCTCCGGGTCTTCCTCTGGATCCTCCTCTTCGTCCTCTACCGGCGCTGGAGGGGCCGGTGCTGGTGCCGGTACTGGGATAGGTGGTGCTTGGTTTTGCTCCAGTTCGTGAATCCTCCAACTGGAATCAAGAACTCTGTCTTCTAGCCAATCAGCCCTCAGCTGCTCAGCATGAAGTTCCTTAGCTAAAATGCTTCGAACTCTCTTATTCTCATCTTGCTCTTCCTCGAGCTCTTCGGTTTTACCAGCCAGCTGACGTATCAGCCATCCCTATGCTTCGATAGTCTCTTGCATTCTCTCCAGCTATTCCTGATGTTTCCTTAACACATCTCTAAGTAGATAGTCCCCCACTCCTGAAGAGTTAACCGGTTTGAACGGTATAGCGGTGGTCGGACGGGAGGGCGACTCCACTCCTAGAGTGAGTCTTTTCCTAGCAGCTGAGCGTGTCTCCACGCCACGAGGTGGTGAGGGTTCGACCATGGGTGCCTTCCCCGGCGCCCTTGATTGTCGAGATCTGTCAGATGATGATTACATAGCCTGTTGGGTTGGTGTAGTTAGTTACGAGCTGCGTATATCAGAATATACATATATCTCACATAGAACAATTGTAGTATAACACATAACAAGATATCACAGTTCGGTGCCAACTCAGTCTAGTGTCGTGTAACAGCTATATTTAGGTCTACTTTTAATGCAAACCTGGTCCTCTATAGCTAGAGGCTCTGATACCAATCTGTCACACCTCAATTTCCACTAGCGGAGTATTACCGCGAGGTATGTGATCAAACCAGAATCTCAGACACTAGCAATATCGAACGACTCTATATGATTTATTTAAACGTTTTCCAAAAACATTTGTTGTAAACATTCATAGTCATTTTCAAAATATCAAGGTTTCAAAGTTTAGCGGAAGCATTAAAGTAAAGTAACGGGCGCCAACATAAACGCCAAAACCAAAATCCCAAAAATTATTCGTAAATAAAGACTAGATAAAAATGTCTTGATCAAATGCAAGTGAGTGCACCTAGCGCTCCTAGCGTCCTGAGAAACATGCAAAGAAACAAGTGTCAACATTAAACAAGAGTGAGTTCACAGGTTTTTTTATAAGTTCACAAGTTCGGTTTAAAAGATTGTTTTTCTCCGTTATCCCTAACCCGGGATAACGACATAGTTCCATTTTCCTAACCTGGAATAATAATGTTGGTTCGTAAATAAGTTCAGTGTTAACATGTAGGTAGCGAGCCTAAAGTTACGTCACATAAGAGTTCGCGATCGAAGCTGACTGTTGTTGCCTCTGTGTTGCCAGGTCTATCACTGACCATGGTGAAAGTTAGGCCAAATTAATCACCCGTTGACCATTCCCGGTCGGCTAGCGCGACTAGCGCGGGTGGGGCTTGTCGGGACCAGTAGTACTACTATAATTTCCCCGCTATCTAACCCAATACTAACGATCCGAGAGTTGGTTGAGGACTTTTGTGATAAAGCTACTTAGTGACCAAAATATACATTAACATTAACTTAGTTAGCGAATAGTTAACGGCGTTAATTTCGCATAACGTAAAAGATAGAGTTGTAGAGCGTATACATGTTTCTCCCCCTTGCTGTTCAAAACCGGATAAAATAGGGGCCGTGAACTCACCTTAAATTGCTCGGTTAGAAAGCGCAAAAGAAGCAAATGATGGAACCGCTAATCGCGTCCTAACATGTCAACCGATTTAAAGTTAGTGTGTGTGAACACACTGACACAAAACCCTACGCATAACTAGCACACAGTACGGCACACGTAATAACCAATTCAAAACCATAATCATGCACGCAAAGTATCACCATACAAAATAATGATCAAACCAACTTGTCATAAACACAGATTAACTAATACAACACTTAGGTACACACAAACGCAAGTTATCATGTTTCAGCTTGTACACTCATAACTGGGCTGTTTTCGAGGATTTTTATAAAATGGTTCCAACGTTCCAAAAATTCCAATGTTTTTACAGAAGGTGTCAATTAGATGTAGAATTTTTTACAAAATTTTCAAATCCTAGATCTTTACCAATTATTTATAAAGATTTATATACTAGGCTGCAGTCAGATTCGTCGCTTTCTGACTGCAGTCCACGAGAAAACTTATTTGAAAATCATCATTCATCCAATTAACAAAATTCCAGTGGGAGACTTTTGGAAATTCCCTTCTCCAGTTACTGTACAAATTTCGTGACCTAACCCCATACAGACTATGAGATCCGTCTCGATAAACAATCTGCAAATTCTGCAGAATTTACGCAGCTTCAGCTGCTGCACTAGATGACCATTTAAAAATAGAAAACGACCTCAGAAAATATGAATTCGGTGCCATTTGAAGCGTTTTTCAAAAATACACGTTTTAGGCTTCAGAAAATCCACTTTTCGATAAATAATGATCAGGTTACAGCTAACTGAAGTTGGCTGTAAATGTCAATCAGCTTACTGTTTTCGACTTTATCGCATTAGAACATGTTTAAACGGTCATGACGGTTAGTTGTATTGATTAACAGCAGGTTAACTTGTCAAATATCATCATATATATCAATATTATGCAAACCCTAAATATATATCATGATCTTTATCGATAAAACGCAGCCTACGATTTTAGTATTTAACATATCATCACAACCGCAAAGATTCGCATATTCATCCGAACTAATCATACACCGCAACACTTTTTCATAGTAATAATCATAGAAGCACATAATCATGATCAAGATTACACAAAACCTAGTTTGAATCGCAATACAATTAAACCCTAACCTTGAAACGATGATGATTAGCGAACCGGGACAAGCTTGGAATCAATCCGAGAGTGTAGACTTGCGTGACCGTAGGGGGGGGGGGCTGGCGTCGACTTCAACTTAGAGCATTAGGGTTTTTTTTTTTTTTTGAAGGCTACCCACAACATGCATGTATACATAAAGGGGGGGGGGTCGCGATAGGGGCGGGCGGGGGGCGGTTTGTGTTAGTCCTTGGGCCGCAAGGAGGTGTGGGTCGCAAGGGGGTGTGGGTGGCGGGTTGGGTTTGCTTGGTCGCGAAGTCGAAACGTTTCACAGGCTTGGTTCGGTTTATAAATAGAAGTTACTAAAATATTATTCGCGAAACGGAGTTTATAAAATATTAGATGACGTATTTGGAATGAGGCGCAATAGATTCACAAACGTCTAATAACACATAGCACGTAATTCAGATACAACCCGTCTAATAACACATAGCACGTAATTCACCCAATAGATTCACACAGTTAGCGTAGTTATTGCGAGCGTGTAATTTAATTCTCCGAACTAAATCAGCATAGAAGTGAATAACCATAAAGTAACGCGTTTAAGATACCTGAAAAGCCGGGATGTCACAGTAATAGCGCCCAATATGTCTTTCTTGATGGCTTGTTGGAAAATGTTCATCATTTTCTTCTCATTTATGAACTTCTCTCTTTCAAAATCCGAGAGTTGAGCCAATGTCTTTTCGAGACCATTTTCTCCAACAGGAGATTGATACTTTTCTTCGATGGCAAACCAGCAGGTAAAATGATTCGCCTGAACCGAATTCATAAAATGTTCACTCCAACTGTCAAAGTCTTCAAGGTTCATTAACTTTGGCAGCCGCGTCATCGTACACTTCTCATTCTCGAGGTTCATGTTTTGAGCTACGGTAGTTGTGACCACTGATGTAGCAAATGCATTATAAAACTCTTCTAGCATTTTTCTGCAAAGATTTTAGAAACACACTTTCGGAAAACTGATTAGAATGACAAAAATTTCTTCGTGCGAATAACAGAATAGTTCTTGCGACCAAGATTAGTTCGTACGACACAGAGATTCGTGCGAACGAGATGATTCGTACGAAGAAGATACTTGTGCGAACAAGATGTTCGTACGACTGAAGACGTTTGCTCGTATGAGTGAGTTGCTCGTACGAATGAATACCCCGTATGAATTACAATTTTTAACCTTTTTAACTTGTTGATTTTAAGAACTTATGTTTACTCGTTCGTAAGAATGACTTAAAATGTACGGACAGTCGTTTGTGCGAGTTGTCTCTCTACCCGTACGAAACAACTTAGGTCACCAAACGGGTGAATTTTGACATGATTAAGTTCGATTTTAGATCAGAAATTGTCAAGGATTGATTAGAATTGATTTTATCGTGATATCCTAAAATTCTAGTCAATTTTGTCCATGATTTTATCCAATACCGAGATCTGTATGGGAAAGTGTAGAAGTAGAAAGCTCCAATGGTGAATCTGAATCTGAAACTGTTGGTAGTATGCAAAAACTTGATGTTTGTCAGCAGATCATGCCTCAAGCCTCTGATACCATTGTGAGGTGGAAGCGACTCCTCCGATGAGCACCAGACCAATCTGACTCAACTAACAGAGGCGGAATTCATTGTTAGTGAGCTTGACAAACAAACAAGTGAGATCTACTGCTTAAATGCATTTGATTGTATTGATAAACATGAACAAGTATAGAGCAAGTAAACAGTTCAATAGGGCTTCACCACACCAAAAGAGTTCTTAGTTCTGACACAACACTCCTCTATTTATAGGTCGACATGACTCGCACAGGAGAGTGTGTAACAGAGAATGACTCGTGCGAGTGGTTGCCTCGTATGAGTGACAGAGTGTCACTTGTACGAGTCATAAAGCTCACTCGTACGAGCCAACATCTAAACAAATAAAATATACATTAACATTTACAAACTGACGTTCTAAGCCCTATATACAAAATCAACATATCCTAGACGTAGGCGATAAACATTATGCACCAACAGTGATATCCTTTTCTTGAGTCGCTGGATTGACCTTTGTAATTCTTTGAGGAATGTGAGGCTTCTAGCGACTGAATCCATGTGCAGCTTCGTAATTATCAACTTCCACAGCCGCTGATCATTATATTTCATCTTTGTTTGCACTAGTTCTTTAATATCCCAGAACAGTAAAGTCTTTAAGTCACTCAGGTATCTAAAGTACTGTATTTCATATTCCCTTTTGATTGCATATCTGTCCAACTCTTCAATCCAGCCCCAACTGATAATGTCCCTAGAGAAACATCGGGATCACGTGTAAAGAATGCTAGGGGACGTTTGAACTTTCGTTCTTTGGGCACCTCTTTGAACCATAACTTTCTCATCTCTGCAATCTCCTCTTTAGATGAACGTTTGGGCATACTACCTTGTCTTACAGCCTCTTCCACTTTTCGCTTCAACAAATCATCATTAGCGGCTGAAAACATCTCATCGAAGGTTGGGAAGTCATCCATACCATCACCGGCATATTTTGCAGTATCATCACTATCAGAATCATCCTCCACGACAACCCTATCATAATCATTAGCTTAAAAAATATGTTGGAAGTGATAATCTTCAGGCTAAGTAGCGCTGATGTTGTTAAGCTCATTTTCTTTTGTATAGTTGTGGATGTATTCTCCATCCTCATCATCATGTTCCAAGTAAAAGATCCTTGGCTTTGGCATAACAGGAACAGTCGACGAAGAAGTCACTATGAGGATTCTGGCTTACTTAGTATCCTACGCTGCATCATGAGGCTCCCCCTAAACCTGTTCAGTATCAAGTTGGTTTGCAGAGTCATCCAAGTACACAGAAACATCGATATTATCATTAACACCGGAATTTGTTACAAGTACACCCGATCCACCCTGACTACTATCATCGTCTTTACTACCTCTATCTGGTTTCTTTCCAACGCTTCACCTGCTTCGTCTTTATCTTCATCAGCATCCTCCAAGTTTTCATCATAAGAATCAATCATCTCATTGATTTCCTTGAACACCTTCATTTTCTCTAATAACTTCCTATGTTTCTCAGGAAGACTCGTCATATCAACCTCCACATCTCATGGTTGCCCTATCAAAACAAAGTTGATTGGCGGCACATATACAACCATAGTAGTAGATTCTAGTTGGCACATATTTTTCTATCAAGGGATCCTATCCAATCTTTTGCTTACCTTTTCCCAGAGCATTTGATAAAGCTTTGGTAAGTCTTTCGCGCTCAGCTACCTTTTCTCTAGCCTCCTCCTTTTCAATCTCATCGACCTCTTCTACAAAGTTAATACCAAGTTTCTTGATGAGAATCTTCTGAAATATATCCATCTGTCTTTGGTTTCTCAGGCGTTCTTTATCGTATTCCATAATAAGCTTTCGAAGCCTTTATTATCAGACAGAAAACTTGCTAACACAGCTTCCGGATTCTTTCTATCATTTTCGGAATACTTGATACGATCCTCCAGCTCAACAATCTTCACATTGTTTAAGATAATTTAGTTCTCAAACTTTGTCGTCTTTGAATCGTTGAACATGTCAGTAGTGAAATCTTCTCCCCCTGGAATCTCCCCAAAGTCAAAGTCGTACTGATGTTCCAACCTCGAACTACTTGAAAACTATGGATGAGGTTGAGTTGGATGTGGTTGTGGAGTAGGTTGTGGTGATGGAGGTGGTTGTGTAGTAGGTTGTGGTGGTGATGATGGAAGTGGTTGAAGAGTGGACTCAATACTAGGTGTAACAACTGATACTTCAGCAGCCTTTCTCTTCAATCTGAACTTCAAACGTGCTGCTGGTGAATCTATTTTCTTGGTTGCCGGTCTCTTTGAACGCTTGGTTGTTGGCTTCTTAGCAGGCTTAATAACAGAAATATCACCTTCAGAATCTGACGGTACGTATGACGCATCATCATCTCCTGTCTCTTTTCTGTTTCTCTCTTCAGCTCATCGTCGTTCATCTTCCGGACAACTTAAGTTCCTTCTCTTTCTGACTTTCCCTTTAGCCTGCAATCCTATCCTCAGAATCTGTACTTGACGAGGACGGCCCTTCATCTACAAAATTTTCTCCTTCAGTTCCTCCAAACGCTTGTTGCTCAAAGTTTGTAGCAGTAGTTTCAACATTCTCTTAAGTCTAAACTGGTTCTTCAACCTGTATCTCTTCAACTTCTGGTTCATCAATCAGTCCTGTACTACCTGTAGCACGCTTTCTTTGGCGAGGAGCAGAGGATGAGGATCTTACAGCTTGCTTTCTCTTAGTACCCTTGCTCCTTTTTGTGTCTTCCTCTGTAAACCAGGCGCTTCGCTTTGACACAAAACCATCTAAAGCTTCAAGCTCGTTATTCTCATCACCACTATAATCTTTTCTCCACTTCCCCTCTGGAGGCGCCACATAGCCTTTATTAATGATTGCTCCAAACAACGCTTAGCATTCGGAAAAACCTTTAAATGTAAATTCATCTTCTTCAGCATAGATACATCCATATGTTTAAGCTTCAAAATATTTCTTTCTTTGTCTTCAAATTACTGTGAAGATGATCCAGCAACATCTGAACAAATATCGAGTACTATAGGAATTTCTCTCCATCTGTGTTCAATACCATCTGCATGAAGATTAACTTGGAGAAGTTATATGGCAGTTGAGGATCAGTGCTGCTATCATGCACATCTGGTAGTCGACCATATCATCAAACCCTCCTTTCCGGTGAATAAGTGTGTGAATGACGCAGTGTGCAATGTATCTGAATGGTGCACTCAGATTTCCCTTCTTAAACGGCGCTAGGTTAACATAACCAGCATATCCCATCCTGTAAAACAACCCTTAACTATATACTATGGGTATCCAGTCGGGTCTTTCGCACTGTCTTTCGAATCAAATCTTCAGTAATCCTAACCTGGATATCTTCATTGTTAATCCATACCGCAGAAAGGATAGCATTTTCTTCTTCATTATAGTCAGCTACATCCTAGAGATATTCAACATGTGATATGTAGGCCGGATGTTTATCTGTTAAGGCCTTTTTAATCGGTAGTCGTCCCAAAAATTCAAGAACTTCTCGGTATGCGGTAATCTCCGGAATATTCTCGTCGAGTAAATAGCAAATGTTGTGGAACAAAGAAAATGACAACTTCTTTACCTGCGCACACGAAAAAATTTCCAACACATAGAAAATTTTTCAAACTTTTTAAAAAATTTGTCACTCGTACGAGTCATCATTCGTACGAGTTAGATTGACACTTAGTCAACAATTCAAGTTTGAACAGACTCGCTCGTACGAGTCAATGAATTAATTAACTTAAAAGACTTACTCGTACGAATGATGAGTCGCACAAAAAAACACCTTTTCAATTCGAACTTAAAACGTGTAAATTTTAACAAATTGAATGATGATTTAGGGGTAAAAGAGCTGACATGTATGATTATCTGTTCAATTTTACATTTTACCAGTTCAAATAGCCTAAATCTTTGTTTTAAGTCCTTAAGGTCTGATTTTGGCATTATAACGGAGAAATCTTGGATTAGTACCTTTCCCATCGTAAGAGGTGTGCTAATCAACCTCCCTGAAGAGTTAAAGATACGTGATTTGGTGTAGAAATGAGATGAAAGAACTTGGATCACACAAGGATTCTCTTCAGTCGCACAGAGTCACTTATTAGACTCGTACGAGTGAGTGTCCTTTTTATATATACCATGTCACTTGTACGAGTCATCATTCGTATGAATAATTTTGTGTATCACTCGTATGAGTCACATTGTCACTCGTACGAGCCAGTTCTTTACACTTGGTTTCTTTTCGAAATTTTTTTGTGAATTTATCTGTTTTAATGACCCACTCAGTTGACCGAGTCCAAGTTAATGACCTTGGTTGACCACTATTTGACCAAAATAGATGTTTTTCATGAATTTTAAGTTTCAATTTAATGAACTTTTTAGGTTTCAGGACTCCCTCTTTCCAGATTAGCTCCCAGCCCGTAATCTTTCAGCTTTCCTTCAGCAAGTGTCGCTTTTGACTTGGACAAACGGTATTTCCATCATTGGTAGACCAAAAACTAAGATAGAAATCAAAGCTTTTTGTACTTTCCAATATTTTTGCTAAGAATACACTGAAAATCTTTTTGGGTTTTTCTAAAAAGAGAAATGAGATAAGTAAAAACATTTTACAGACATATTTTTGTAAGTTTGTGTTAGAGGATCATATCAGCTTTTTAAACAAATTCACATCCGTATCTGGTAAAACTTAAGTTCCTAAGATTTACTTAGATTGCCAATATACTGATCCACTAAAACCTCTACACATTTTTCAATTATTTCAAGATATGTTAGGTATTTTTAAGGAACATGAAGTAACTGTGTTTCCCATCTCAGAATATACTCCCGCATCAAGATTCCCATAATTTCATCTCACAGGTGAATATATCTAACTGATATCTGTAAATAGGGTGAATGTGAGGCCTTGAGAGATCAGGTTAGTACCTCCATACAGAGAAAGAGATGAAGGCTCGACTTTAGGTGGTGTTCTGTTTAGGAATCTTTTTGTACTACAGATGTCATATCTTTTTATGACATATACTAATTTTTTATGCATCTTTTTGGGGGTGAATAATGCGCAAACTATTATACAAGTTCTAGGCCATTGCCGACGCAAAATCAAGTGAACTCGGATAATACCCTAGATATCAACTAAATATAAAATCTAGTATCACAGAATCTGGCATTCTTTCAAACTTGTGAAGCCTAATGGTACATCATTAGTAAGACCTGTTTAAAACGTTCCATTTCCTTAGCATATTGTGATAGTCCACTGATGTAATATCATTACTTCTTTTACACAGAACTCTTTTTGTCCTTTTTTAATGCTTTTGTATTTTTCACAACTTTTTTCTCCCCTAAAATCAAAAACATGTTTTAGATTTTTTGTTTTTGTTTTTAAGAAAGCAAGAAAAGTATTTACATAAAAACATGTGTCATACCGATGAGAATCAAGTTAAGTCCTCATCATCCTCGAATTCAACATCACTTTCATCCCCTGATGTTAGATTTCTTAAACCATTTAATTTCAAAAGAGTTTTAAATCTTGCTCTAGCAAATGCTTTGGTGTAAAATCTGCTTTTAGGTCATCAGTGTGGATTCTCTCAATTCGAACCAACTTTTTCTCGTAACAATCACGGATAAAGTGGTGTCGAATTTCAATGTGTTTAGTGCGAGAGTGTTGAACCGGGTTTTTAGTGATATCAATAGCCGACTTGTTATCTACATATATGGGTGTATCAAGAAATTGCAGTCCGAAGTCTCTCATCTACTGTTGTATCCATAGTATCTGGGAACAACAGCTGGATGCTGAAATGTATTCAGCTTCACAAGTAGAGAGAGCGACCGCGGTTTGTTTCTTGCACTGTCGCGTTACCAAACGGGTTCCAATGAACTGGCAACCAGCCATTGTAGATTTGGCATTGAGCTTGCAGCATCCAAAATCAGAATCTGAATAACCCGCGAGATTGAAGTCAAGGATCCGGTGCTTGGGCATCCTTTCAAGTAGCGCATGATCCTTTTGGCAGAAAACAAGTGTGAATCTCTTAGATTTGACTAAAAACGGGCACAAAGGCATGTAGGATACATGATGTCGGGTCTTGAAGCTGTGAGATACATCAAGGATCCGATCATGGAACGATATAATGTCTCATCGACTTTGACTCCATGAGTGTCTGGATAAATGCGGTGGTTGGTGGCTAATGGAGTTGATGCTGGCTTACTTCTTGTCATGTCAAATTTCTCTAAAACATCATGAACATACTTCGTTTGGTGAATGAAAATACTATCAGGCAGTTGTTCAACCTGAAGTCCTAAGAAAAACTTCATCTCCCCCATAGCACTCTAACTTCCTTTTCAAAGTCCTTACACAGCTTCTCATTTGTCGATCCAAAAACGATATCGTCCACATTATTTGTACAATGATCAGATGTCCGTCTACTTCCTTGATGAAGTGGGTACTGTCTGCTGTTCCTCTGGAGAAGCCGTTTCCCAAAAGATGTTTGGAAAGTGTCTTGTACCAGGCTCTCGGGACCTGGTGTAGTCCGTATAATGTCTTGTTTTGAATATAGACCTTATCCTTGTATATCGAATCGACAAACCCCAATGGTTGGCCGACGTACACCTCCTCTTTTACCTTTCCGTAAAGGAATGCAAACTTCACATCCAACTCGTACACCTTGAAACCTTTCAAGATGTGCGACTGGAGCATAGACCTCATTGTAGTCTATCCCTCCTTGCTGATGGAAGCCTTGTACTACGAGCTGAGCATAGTTGTGAACCATGATACCTCTATCGTCTCTTTTGCACTTGAAAACCCATCGAGTATTAATCTTCTTGTGATTTTCAGGTAGATCAGCAAGCTTCCAAACACCAAGTTTCTAGAATTGCAACAGTTGTTCTTGCATTGCATCAACCCAGCTTTCTTCCTTAATAGCGTATTTTGAGGATCTTAGTTCCACCTGAGAAACAAAACAACTGTGAGAAAATTTGGTTTGAAGCGGAGCAACTTTTGTATAAAAGCAACTAAGATCCTTATAGATCTGATTTCGTGTTTTCACTCCAGCTTGTAAGTCGCCAATAATGTTTTCCAATGGATGGTAAGAGAGAGTTTTTGTAATCACTTTACTTGGAACATCTACTTTACTTTGCAGATTTATGACAACTTCATCAGCAACCTGTACTGAGGACGTAGCTTCATTTCTTTTACTGGATTTTGCATCTTGATTGTTCAAAAAGCTTTGAATTTGTCCTGATCTCCCATCAGAATTGGTTCCTCCATCGTCAAAAGTAGGTTCTCGATCAGAGTCAGCATCAACTGGCTAATGGGAAGATGGTATCGTAGCATTCAAGTGTGGTTCGCTCGGACCTGCTTCAGAAGAGTTTGTGATAGGTGTGATGGGGAAATCACCAACGATCTTGAAACTTGTTCCTGATTGGAGATTTGATGTTGCTGATATAGCGTGAAAGGTTCTTCCTTAGAAGGGACTTCTAGTAGGTCGAATGAGTTCCACAACCGTCGTAATTGCACAGCCAAGGATCACTAGGTTTCTACGTAGGTGTTTTATATTTCTGGCAATCAACACGTTGGGCTACATTAACCTGGTTTAGGCTCGCAAGAAGACTCTCTTTTGCCGACTAGCATATCCCACAAAAAAATGTTCCAAGGATCTGGCCCCAAATTTACCGTCCGGGTCTAGAACAGTACATGGCGATCTAAATGGTTCCAAATATGCTAGATTTGGCTTACGTTGGTTCAGTAGTTCAAAACATGTCTTGTTGTGAGACTTAACTATCAAAACACAGTTAAGGGTGTAACACGCAGAAGCGACGGCTTCGCTCCAGAAACTAATAGGAAGTTTTGAATCAACGAGCATTGTTGTTGCCATCTCAATTAGTGTATGATTCTTACGTTCAGCTACTCCATTTTGTTGAGGAGTATAGGGTACGCTGAATTCGTGAAGAATACCCTTATCGTTGCAGAATTCGAGCATTTTCCTGTTATTAAACTCAGTACCATTTTTGCTTCAGATTCTCTTGATTGGTAAGTGATATAGGCCCTCCAGCTTTCTAAAGAAAATCATAAGATTTTCAAATGTTTCTTCCTTACTCTCTTGAAAGAAAACCCACGAGAATCTTGAGTAGTAATTTGTGACGACTAGGAAGTATAGATCTCCAGAGATACTTTTCACGTTTACTGGTCCAAAGAGATCCATATGAAGCCTTTCTAGTGGAAGCTTGATGGAGTTAAGCAGTTTTCTCGGGCGTAATTTCTTGTGCTGCTTCCCCTTTTTGTAGCTAAGACGAACATCTGTCAAGTGAAAATTCTTGAGATTAACACCCTCCACTAAGTCGTTATGCACCAAATAATTCATCTTTCTTAGGTGAATGTGCCCCATCTTACGATGCCATAGAATTGACTCTTTCCGGTAGCTTTTAATACAAAGCATTGAATCTTCTTTAAAGTAGTGGATGCGACACTCATGTCTAAGACATAGAGATCATTTTCTCATGTAGCGCACATGAGGATCCACTCCTCGGGAATTTTGAATCCTAGTTTAAGAATTAGGAATTCCTTGTCGTTGAAGTGGGTAGTGAATTTCTTGTCACCAGTTTGCGAGATGCTTAGTAAGTTGTTCTCAAGGTCAGCGATATAGTTCATTTTTCAAATGACACCACTCCGTTAGTGAGAATACCTTCACCCACGATCCAGCCTCCTTGTGTACGTACAAACCTAACATATCCTCCTCGGATAGCTTTCACATCGTACAATAACACAAGCATCCCTGTCAGGTGTCGAGAAGCTCCACTGTCCATAATCCACTTTGAAATAATTGACTTTGGCAGCCCATGCACACATGTGAATAAGAAATTACTTAAACAGAGAAACCCAAGCCATTTTGGTCTTGGGTGGGTTTGGGATATCAGACTTTGGCTCGGCATTTTTCTTAACCTCTTTATTCACCTCCACCCATTGCTCAACCATTGATCCCTTTTCAGTTTTAGGTCTACTTGGAACAGCGGTGGTGTTCACAGCAACGGAAGATGATTTGTTCTTAGCAACCCAGGTTTATGCACTTGAAAAAGCTTTCTTTGAGTAGAACTTAGGATTCTTTTGTTCTTTGATGATTCGCCAACTTTAAAATTTGAAAAATTTGCAATGATTGGTTTCACATTTAAGTTGGACTCAGCATTTCATTTCAAAATTTTTTTTGGCACAAACTCTACATCTTCTATGCATTTTCTAACTTCATGAGCATTTTGCTTTGTTTGGTTTATATTGACGTGCAGTGTGCCCAACTTTGTTACATTTGGAACATGTCCTATTGTCGTGTCCAACAGAGGCTTTCGAAACTTCCTCACGGAGTTTTCTTTTTGATCAAATTCTTTGTTTGATTGTTTACCAATGATTTCCTTTTCATTTACAGTGTTAGTTCAGTAAACAAAGTCAATTTTCTTTGTAATATTTTGCTTTTGGAATTTGTTGTTTTTCTTCTTTGCATACCCTATCCCAGCTCTTTTGTACTCAAGATAGTTTCCACCACTCGGATGTATGTTTTTGTGAATCCTTTTTGGTTTTGAGTAAAAATCGGCATCTTGCTTATCAAGATCAGTGGTAGTTGACTTCAACCAGCTTGAAGAACTTGTCAACACGGTCTAAGTTTACATTCTGGATTGGAAATTCCTCATCAGAGTATAGTTTATCTGATCCTTTCAATTTGTAAAGACGACTAAATTAGGATCATTATCTAAACCATTCTCAGATGCTGAAATGAAGTTCTGGTGAAAACTTTTCTCACTTCCAAAATGTGAACTTGACTCAGACTTCTCATTGCTTGACTCCGCACTTTCATAAACTATGCAAGCAGACTCATTTTCGATAACATTTTTGACTACTTTGGTTACCACATCAGATTCACAATATTTTTATGTTTTGGTATAAGTTACATTGATGTTTTTCAGGCAGCTCGTTACGCATTTTAGTAAACAAATTTAAGTTTAGCGCCTTTTCCACCCCATCTGGCTTTTTCTTTGCATAGCATTCCGCATGGGTGGTGGAACACGATCGTAACCTTTCCTTGGTTATTAACAACTTTCTTACCTTGTTTACCCTTAATTTTCGGAAGAATGTGATCAATGACAGATGAAATGGTAGAGTAACAGAATAACAATTTGTTAACCCGTTCAGTTTCAATTTTCATTTTTTCGAGTTCACCTTTCAGCTCAGCAATCGTATTTATATGCATGTTTATGGCCATTTCTATGTCCATAACGGTTGCTTTGAGCATATAAAGTGTATTGTCATCTTCTCTGATGGCTTTCTCATATTTTCGAATTGTTTCCTTAATTTGTCATATGTTTCTTTTGTTGTAACAATAATATATGACAAATGATCTGCATGTATTTTGAGTTCTTATATTTCTCGTCTTTTTCAACACACTCCTTGCATGACAATTTGCATTTTATGTATGGAGTTTCAAATTCGACATTATGAGTATGTTCATCCTTTTTCACAGTTTCACTTACCGAATTATTTACCAATTCAACACTATCTACCTGGGCTTGCTCAATAACTACCTCGTTCAAATTTGCCATTAAAGCTTTGTCAGCAATATCAATCAGAGTTTCGATGGTCATCTCCTTGGTTACATCAATCAATTTGACACTTCTGACTTTGGTTCTTCCTCACATGTTGGTTGATGGCTTGAATTGAAATATCCTGCAAAAGTTTTAAGAATATCAGTAGGCAAGAGATGTCTAAACGCACTGTTTAGAAGTTTTTCTTCCTCATATGAAGTTACATAAAATTCTTCGGGTGCCTCATCAAAGGATGCATCTGCATGTGCTTCAGTATGTTCAGGTTCTACAATAATTTCAGCTACCAATTCCAGAATTTCACTCTTTGTGATGTACTTGTTCCAATTAAAACCTTCGTCTTCTTGAGTGACAGTGAGTGCTTTATCTTTTGAGTTTGATGGACCATCTTCAATCTACACCATTCTAGTTTGAGGTTGAGGTCGATGATATATGGCCTTTTTGTAGTAATCAGCAAAAGGGTTTTATTGCCCTTGACCTCTCGATTTAGGACATTCTCTTTTGAAATGCCCCTTCTCACGACATTTGAAGCACGTAATATTGGACTTATCAAAGAAAAATTTGCCATCAAGCCCTCCCAAATTGTCTCTTCTAGTAACTTCCATAAAGCGTTGAGCTCTTCGGACAATGGAAGCCATACACCACTTATATCAATCAATTCCATTTCAACCGGATCAATTTGATCGTAATCTTCTTTTGTCATCTCTGGATTCCCAATTCTTCCGGCTACCAAACTTTCATACGATTCCAGTATTGAGGCAAGTAGGGCCATGTGTTGCGTTGCAGTATTTCCATCAAAGTCTTGCCATTCTGGAGGTTTACTGCGATATTGCATTGTAGGTTTCGTTGATTGGGATTAGATTGATTATGCTGGCTGTTCTGTGGAGTGCTTGAGTTTTGGGATAATTGTGGTCCTTAAGGCGTATTTGGATTGAAGGATGCAAAAGATTTAAATCCACTGGTTTGGCTTGAATGTGGGCTTGGTGTGTTGTCGGCACTAAAGGCAGTTTGAATCTTAGGACTTTGTATGTTTGGGATAGGACTACCCTTGTAGCATAGATTCATATCCTGTTGTATCTGCGTGCCTTTGCTTTTTGCCATCTTTTGTATTTCCAGCTCATGCCCTTCTAATCTCTCGATGAATCTAGGAAATGAGAAATTACCATACTGGTGTCGTTCTTTAGAATATTTAAATAAGTGGACCATTCTCCTTCAGGTATAGAATCTGCAAGTTTATCGACCAATTCTTCATTTGTTTTTAAAATTCCCATACGCTTCATCTGTACCACTAGATGACAGTACCTTTCAATCAACTTTTTACTGTCTCTCCCTTGATAAGAGTAAAAATATCGAATTCATTACTCAGTAGTGCTCTTTTTCCCTTTCGCAGTTGCTAACTTCCTTGGAATTTTAAACCTAAGGCATTCCATAAAGACTAAGCATCGTCATTGTGTTGTAATAGTGCCAAGATATCTTCTTTTATGGCTTGCTGCAAAATATTCATCATCTTCTCTTCATTAATGAATTTTTCTCTTTTGAGCTCTGAGAGTTGTGCTAGCGTTTTCTCAAGACCAGTTTCTCCAACAGGAGCCTGATATTTAGACTCAATCGCAAACCAGCAAGTAAAGTGGTTAGCTTGAACCCAGTTCATGAACCTTTCGCTCCAGCTATCGTAATCTTCCAGATTCATAAGCTTTGGAGGCTTAGTCATTGTTCCCATTTCATTCTCAATATTCATATTTTGTGCTGCGGGAGTAGTAACAGCTAAAGCAGTAAACGCGTTAACAAATTCTTCTTCCATTATATATTTGCAATTTTTCACAAAAAAAGAACTTTCGATAACACTGATCAGATGTAATTTGACAAGAACACGATAGTTAAGAAAACTTTTTAGAATGTCCCTCGTGCGAGTGAACTAAGACTCATGCGAGTGAACTAAGACTCGTGCGAGTCGGGTACCTCGTGCGAGCAAGGCCTTGCGTGAGGAGATAAAAACAGTTTCTTAGAAATTTACTCGTGCGAGTGACTCTTCGTGCGAATCACTCGTACGAGTGATTCTATTAGAAATTTAAATTTTTAGAAAAAATGCGAGTGACATGGTCGTACGAGTGGCTATTCGTATGAGTAGTTATTCGTACGAGTTGTCCTTCTACTCCTACGAGTAGCTCAGGTCATCAAACGGATGTTTTCTGCAATTTTTGTCATGATTTTGTTTGATATTAGATCTGTAAGTTTAAGGGTTTGTTAATGGTTATTTTAATGTGTTATACTAAAATCCTAGTCAAATTCGTCCATGAGAAGTATGTATGAAGAAAGAGTAGACATAGAAATCTTCAATGATACAATGTTGATTTTCAAATGCTGAAACGTGTTGTTTATCCTCAAGTTACGCCTCAAGGCTCTGGTACCACTTGTGTAAGGGGATCAGCTCTCCTCCGTGAGCATCGGACCGACTTGACTCAACTAACAAAGGTGGAATACATTGTTAGAGAGTTTGACAAACGAACAATAGAGTATACTGCTTAAATGCCGTTACTTCTTCTATTAATAAACGTGGAAAGTTACAGATGCGTAAACAGATGGACAGGGCTTCGCCTCAGTCACACATCAACAGCTGATAGACATAACACCCAAGCTCCACTATATACAGGCCAACATGGCTCGCACAAGGAGTGGGAGTGCTGACTCGTACGAGCCACATATGCTCACTCGTACGAGCCATCTAGAAAACTATCAAACTTAACTTTTGACAAATATAAGCCCTATTTACACGACCGACATATCCTAGACGTAGGCAATAGACATTGTGCGCCAACAAGTGCCTTCTTGATCGGAAGACGACCCATAAATTCATGAATTTCTTCAAAAGGCTTTATTTCTAGTATCGGCTTATCCAGTACACAACAAATGTTGTGTCTCAGTTCAAACGTTGCCGCTTTCTTCTGCAAAACACAAAGAAATCAACAATTAGTTGAAAGTTCAAAAATACCAAAATTTGTGCGAAGTTAATTATATGTGAAGATAATATTTTTAACTTCGTACAAAGATAAAATAAATCAGGTTTTACCTATAACACTCTTACTTCATACGAAGATAAATTTCAACAACATAGCTCAGTTACCTTCGTGCGAGGGTTGGATTTTACCTTCGTACAAAGGTAATCAACTTAGTTCAAAACGGCTTGAATCAAGATCATGATTTTTGAAGTTTATGATGAAATTGAATGTTGTAATGTGAACTAATAATGTCGATTAACATATTTGTGTATTCAATTTTAAAGTTTATATGTACAAATGGTCAAGATTTATGATTTAATACATTAACAGCCGATTCGTTAATTTTTACGGTCTAATCTCATTCAAACTACCTTAACCAATGTTAGTAGTGTATAAATCAACCACTACAATGTCAATTTGGGCATCATTTCTTCGTTTACGTTGCAAAATCTCTCAAGCTCTCAGTTCGTGCGAAGAAGGATGTGAAACAGTAATGATTATCTTCGTGCGAAATGAGCTTTATATAGGATTGAGTTTCATCTTTGTACAAGGGTAGATATCTATCTTCATGCAAAGAGAACACATCTAGCTTCGTGCAAAGATGTTACTGAGTGCCCGGGATCTGGCGGTTCTAGACGGAAGTTTGGGTACAAATAGAACTACTTCGGTAAAATTTTATTAAGAAAGGAGTAGAAGCAGCAGAAGTCTAATGTTTCATTCATACCGAAAGGGTATACATCTTGTCAAGATGGCGAAATCCTGGAGAAATTTTGCCAGTGTTTCCCCTATTGGAACTCCAAAACTTACAAAACATGAACACACAACACAAACATATAGAGTTGCTCTCCTCGTGCGAAGTGAGTAATTGACTTCATACGCAGTGACTTCACTTCGTATGAAGTGAGCTTCTCTTTGTACGAAGTGAGCTTCTCTTCATACAAAGTGACCACTTCGTATGAAGTGAACTTTACACGCCTCTCACGTTCGCACTTAGGTCGTGTGTTCATAACTAATCTATACCATATTCAACACATGCTCTATCTAGCTTATTCGTACAATGGCGAACATAAAATGCACCAACAGTTACTTCGTGCGAAGATAACCCTAGCTTTTCAAATCTTTCAATTTCCCCAAAACATTGACCAGTTTTAACGTCCCACTCAGTTGACCAAGTCCAAGTTAATGACCCTGGTTAACTGATTTATCTACCAAGTCCAAGTTAATGGTCTTGGTTTAACACTTTGTGAACAAACTAATGTTTTCTATCAATTTTAAGTTTTAAATTAATGAAAATTTGATCATTTCAAAACATTTTCTCATTTCAGATAAGCTCCCAACCGGTTTTTCTCTAGATTTCATGTAGCAACCAGTAGAAACTAAGATAAAAAATAAAGTCTTTATATTTTTCCAAAGTTATCCTAAAACACACTGAAAATATTTTTGAGTTTTTTTTTAAATGAAATAACTATATACAAACATATTTACAGAGATTTTTATGAGTTTGTGTTGGAGGATCATATCAGTTTTTTAGAGTTATCACTAGTACCATTGATCTTGATTAAACTTTAAGTGTTTCCCCTATTGGAACTCCAAAACTTACAAAACATGAACACACAACACAAACATATAGAGTTGCTCTCCTCGTGCGAAGTGAGTAATTGACTTCATACGCAGTGACTTCACTTCGTATGAAGTGAGCTTCTCTTTGTACGAAGTGAGCTTCTCTTCATACAAAGTGACCACTTCGTATGAAGTGAACTTTACACGCCTCTCACGTTCGCACTTAGGTCGTGTGTTCATAACTAATCTATACCATATTCAACACATGCTCTATCTAGCTTATTCGTACAATGGCGAACTAAAATGCACCAACAGTTACTTCGTGCGAAGATAACCCTAGCTTTTCAAATCTTTCAATTTCCCCAAAACATTGACCAGTTTTAACGTCCCACTCAGTTGACCAAGTCCAAGTTAATGACCCTGGTTAACTGATTTATCTACCAAGTCCAAGTTAATGGTCTTGGTTTAACACTTTGTGAACAAACTAATGTTTTCTATCAATTTTAAGTTTTAAATTAATGAAAATTTGATCATTTCAAAACATTTTCTCATTTCAGATAAGCTCCCAACCGGTTTTTCTCTAG
Source organism: Scalesia atractyloides (assembly GCA_947069175.1). Classification (NCBI taxonomy): domain Eukaryota; kingdom Viridiplantae; phylum Streptophyta; class Magnoliopsida; order Asterales; family Asteraceae; genus Scalesia; species Scalesia atractyloides. The sequence continues at coordinate 46,037,737 of CAMTDV010000022.1, forward strand.
ATTTCATGTAGCAACCAGTAGAAACTAAGATAAAAAATAAAGTCTTTATATTTTTCCAAAGTTATCCTAAAACACACTGAAAATATTTTTGAGTTTTTTTTTAAATGAAATAACTATATACAAACATATTTACAGACATTTTTATGAGTTTGTGTTGGAGGATCATATCAGTTTTTTAGAGTTATCACTAGTACCATTGATCTTGATTAAACTTTAAGTTCTAAACAGATTCACCTAGATTGTTAGTTTACTGGTCCACTTAAACCTCTACAATTTATCAATTATTTCAAGATACGATAATTAGATGTCTTAGAACTTAACTTAATAGTGTTCTCACCTTAGAATATACTCCCGTATCAAGATTCCCTAAATTTCATCTTACAGGTGAATGTATCTAACTAATATCTATATCTGGGTTGTGCGAGACCTTGAGAGCTCAGGTTAGTACCACCGTAAAGACAGAGACATGAAGGCTCAACTTAAAATTGATGTTCCATATTTTGGAATCTTTTGACTACAATTGTTAGATCTTTCGATACTTTCAATTTGATGCAGTTTTAGGATTTAAAAGCAAAAGTATTCTACAAGTTCTAGGCCATTGCTTACGCAAAACCAGAAGAACTTGTATAATATCCCGGATATCAATTATCTATAAAGACCTAGTATGTCAGAATCCAGCAATCTTTCAAACGAAATTTCGGTGTACTAAGACCATATATCCGAGAGATGTTAATGCACTATTTAATATGTTTTTCTTTATGTTTATATCTTGAAAACAGTTTCTAAATGTGCGAAGTCTACTGACACATCATTAGTGAGACCCGTTTAAACACTTTTTGACACTACAATTCTTTAGCATACTATAATAGTCCACTGATGTACTATCATTTCCTCTTTTTTGCATAAAACTCTTTTTGTCTTTTTCATGTTTTGTACATTTTCAAATTTTTATATGTTTTTGTAGTTTTTACAACATATTTCTCCCCCTAAAATCAAAAGCATATTTTGTATTTTTGTTTTTAAAGGAAGAAATTTGAAAACAAAAATTTGACAAACCAATGAGGATTACGTCAATCGTCATCCATATCGGCTTCAACTTCTATGTCCCCCCTGATGTGAGATCGTTCATCCCGTTTAATTTCAAAAGATATTTAAATTTTGCTCTGTCTAACGGTTTGGTATAAAAGTCTGCTTTCTGTTCATCAGTGTGGATCTTTTCAATACGAATCAACTTTTCTCGTAGCAGTCACGGATAAAGTGATGTCGTATTTCAATATGTTTAATTTTAGAATGTTGAACCTGGTTATTTTTTAGTGGCAGCCACGTTATCTACATATATAGGTGTATCAAGAAACTACAATCCAGAGTCTCTCATCTGTTGTTGTATCCACAATATTTCGGAACAACAATTGGAAGCTGAAACGTATTCAGCTTCGAAAGTAGGAATAGGGGGCTATTGTTTGCTTCTTGCATTGCCATGTTACTAAACGTGTGCTAAAGAACTGGCAACCATCAGTTATAGATTTAGCATTTAATTTGCAACACCCGAAGTCAGAGTTGGAGTATCCAGCGAAATTGAAGTCGTCGGTACGGGGATACCACAAGCCGGTGCTTGGGCAAATGTTTAGGTATCAAAGAATCCTTTTGTAAATAAACAAATGCGACACTCTTGGACTTAATTGATACCGTGCACAGAGGCATGTCGGATACATGATATCTGGCCTTGATGTTGTTAGGTACATTAAAGATCTGATCATCAAATGATATAGAGTTTCATCTATCTTCACTCCAGCTGTATCTAGTCTGATGTCGTGATTTAGAGCTAATAGGGTGGACACTAGTGATGATTCGGACATCTTAAATTTCTCCAAAACGTCATTCAGATACTTCGTCTGATAGATAAAGATTCCATCAGGCAATTAGTCAAACTAAAGTCCCAGAAAGACCTTCATCTCCCCCATAGAACTCATCTTGAATTTCTTCTTCATTACTCTTTCGAAATTTTTACATAACACATCGTTGGTCGAACTGAATATGATGTTATCCACAGAAATTTGTACAATTAAGTTATGTCATGCTGCTTCTCGTGTGAAGAGGGTACTCTATACTATTCCTCTTGTAAAAACATGGTGCAGAAGATGTTGAGAAAGCGTCTTATACCAGCCTCTTGGGGCCTGATGTAAACTATATAATGCCTTATCTAGGATAAACGTTGTCTTTGTGTATCGGATCGATGAACCCTGGTGGTTGGCCGACGTACACCTCCACTTTCACGTTTCCGTATAGGAACATGGACTTGACAACAAATTGATACACTTTGAATCCCTTCCAAAACGCAAATGCGAGGAAGATGCGGATTGCTTCCAATCTTGCCACAGAAGCATAGACTTCAGTGTAGTTTATTCCCTCTTGCTAGTGAAATCCTTGAACAATGCGTTGAGCTTTGTTGCGCACGATTACCCCTCTGTCATCTCTTTTGCACTTGAAGACCTATTTTGTATTTATCTTCTTGTTGTCATCTGGCAAATCAACAAGTTTCCACACACCTAGTTTTTCAAACTGTAATAGTGAAAAGTTATTAATGCAAAAAGTGGTAAGCCCCTCTTGTGAAGGCGACGTTACCCTCGGCCATATTGGTCTGAGTTAGTAGGGATACAGTCCCCAGGCCTCTCTATTTATAGCTAAAAACATAAGATGACCATGACCCAGTACCCACATGGCACGGCCCCGTGGGCTTCATTTTCTCTCCCATCATTAACAGTAGATGTCAGGTCTTATACTAACACGCCCCGTGGTGACAAAGCACGACCCCTTGATCAGTGTATTTGCGTACTATCTCAGAATTTGTGAATCTTAGAATTGACCACGGCCCGTGTTGAGCTGGCACGGTCCCGTGTTGCTTGTCTTTTACTGTATGTCCTTTTCTCCAGAGAATATTGATTGGGCGCGGCCCCGTGCCTGAGCTTCTGTCTTTGTTATTTTGTTGTTTTGGATGTGGATGGGGGTTTGGCAGGTCGTGTCAATTCTTCTTCTTTGTATTTGTGTTGGTTTCTACTGTTAATTTGTTCCTTTTATTCAGCTAACCTCTTTTGATCCTGTAATTTAAAAGTAAAAAAAGAAACATGCTTTTTTCCAACATTAGTACCGAAAAAGGGTTGATTTTATTCCTTGGTTGACGTAATTTATATATTGCATTTTGTGCACATCAAATACCCCCACACTTGAATCTTTGCTTGTCCTTAAGCAAAACTCTATAATGTGGCTTACACACCCAAATGGAATTGGTAGAAGAGAAGTTTTGGGTTTATCTTTGGAGTGTCGGGAATCCAAGCTCTAAATTTATCTTGTTTTTATTTTATTTACAATCTTATTCGTCATGATTTATTTAGAACATATTTTAAGAAAAATTATTTGTTTTAGGCATAACATGCCTTTATAAAATTCTATTTAGTTGTATACAAATTTACATACCTCACAAGTGGTCACTCAACACTCGGCCGAATATGTTAAATGAAATCGCTCGGACCCGATGTGGTGCTTACGCCTACCATAAGCTTGTCAAACAATCAAACCTCCTCCTTTGTGACGTTTAATCTTTGTAATTATCAAGAGGGCTTTAAAAGGGTAGCTTTTGGCTAGGGATAGGTATTTTTGAGTAAAATGGTGCAAAGCGTACAAGTGTCGGTTTTCTTGAACAATATTTGTGGCATAGAAAAAAAAACTTTAACCAATGTTTTTTTGTTAGCTAAAGTTGAAACCTAAGCCATACTTTGTTATTTATAACAGAACTTATTACTAAAATAAACGGTGTAAATAAATAGAAGTTTTGTGGATGCAGGTGGTTGTTTTTGCAAAAGTTTATATTTTTGCGTGTTTTAGAAACGCATGGGTTAAGGCTCAAAGGGGTTTAACTAGGGCGATATAAAAAGGAAAATAAAGGTTTAGAAAAAAATGGGTTATAGTCCTAATGCCTCTATCATTTACTTACTTGGATTAGTGTAATTAAGGATTGATGTATTGATTTAGCAAGTTCAAGATTTGTAAGAACCAAACGGGCTATTTATACAAGAAACGAAAAATTTAGCAATTCGTATAGATATGTATTTATATGCTCGAAAAAGGCTCAAAACTCACTTTTGTGGGAAAAGGTTATAATGTAAAAGTGTATAGATAATCAATTTTACAAAGATTTGTTATGACCGTTTTTATAATTTTCTTAATTGGTTCTTTTTATCACGACGCTATCAGCTATAAATTTGTAAAAACACAATTTTTAGAACTTGTTTTTCTCAAACTAAACCAAGATAAGTAAAAAATTAAAAATTTTGAAAACTATTTGGGGTGATTAGTAGTTTTCCAAGGCGAGTTTTGTGTAATGCTTAATTTTAGGACAAACGATTCATGGTTTTAACATCCCCCCCCCCCACAGTTAAATTACACATTTGTTCTCAATGTGTCCCAAATATGATTTAATTTGATTAAATGTGCAAAAAATGGGGTTAAACAACAAATTTTAAGATTACTGGGAACTAGGCACGGGGGCGTGCCAGGTGGATACAACCCCGTGGCCAAAGTGTCAGTAACAAGAATTTGAAAGGCTTACAGAAGGTTGGGCATGGGGGCGTGGGCTATGGGCACGGCCCCGTGGTAATTGTCTATAACATGTGGGTTTTGTCGCATGGCGTCTGATTTCTAGGCTTGGAGATCACTATGAATAGTTTGTCCAAGCTTCCCAGGTACCTTTAAGCTATAATTCTACCAAAATACAACAATCTAACACAAAATAAGAAGTTCCTAGATTACAAAAGTTTACTTTTCCACCGATCATCGCACGAAAATAAAAATGCAAGAAAGGAAATTGTCTAAAGAATGAATTGGTCACCGGGACACAGCCCGAAAAGTACCAAATTGTTCAAAGTTCAAAGAGAGATAACCTGAAGGGTAGATCCGTCGCCTACCAGCACCATCACCTAATCCGAATCCATGTCCTCGTCTTCCTCCTCCTCCTCATCTGGGTACGCCATATGCTCCCGGATGAATGTAATGTTGTTTGCATGGTAACCATGTTGCGCTCCATGCTCCCAATCCGGCTGCTTGAGCTTTGTCCAAAGTTATAGGCGTTCCTAGACACTTGGAGTGTTTACAACCATAACATTGTATAAATTTTGGAGGTTAGGAAAATCTCCTCCTCCTTGAGAGGAGGAGCCTGGGGTGTATCCGAGTATCGAGGACAGTCGGGTTATCTTCGATTACAAGGAACTCATCCATCTCATTTGGGTTCCACACCCGGCCACGTGCATCCTTAAAGCACATGAGACCATTGTTGCAATCGATGATAAAACCTAAGTTACGACATAATGCTAGATCGGCCCTTTCCACACCCACTCCCACGTGGAACCCACTCGGAGTGTGCCAAATGAAATTCTTGAATAGCTTGGCGATCCATCCTCTGAAGAATATCGGTGTGCGGGTGTTCGAAGTGGCATTTGAGGCCATGTTCCTCAACAACATGTGGGCAACATCGATAGGTTGGCGATTCAGGATGCAATATAGGCAAGTTAGCTCCCGAAGATTCACCACCTCACCACTATCCTTCCTTTGGCACATAGAGCCACTAAGAACCCGATGAATATATCGGATTAGAGGGTCTCTTATCTTTGTGATCTTTGTGCTGCTCGGATCATAGTGGTCATCCCAATCTTTGCCCATGCAGCTTGTCTCCGGTTATCTAGGAGTTCACGGACGCTTTTCGTGAAATTTGGCTCTAATTGTCTTCTTCAGTGTATAACCCAATATTCATGCCAAACTATGCTACAAAAATGCTATACCATTTCCCATTGCACCTAAACTGAACTGCATTTGACTCAAATAGATATTGTTCATTTTTGTCGAAGATAACTCCATGTTGTATTCGTGAACAGATCTGAGTTAGGTATCTAGAAAGGTACGGAGTGGACCAATGATCAGAGCATCGTATCTCACCCTTTGCCCCACAGTTTCAAGTGTACCATGTACACTTGTCTTGGTGATTTTTCATGCGTTGCTTGTAGCACTTCAAAGTGGTTTTTGTACTCAAGCTCAGAACTTTTGAACCACAGGAACTTATGAGGTGCCATTCCTGCAAGAAAGAACCAGTAAGACAATCGGCGTGTCAAAAAATTATGCGAAAAATGAAATCAATGGGTCTGGACACGGCCCCGTGTGTGCAGACTAGGGTGCCCATGGCCCCATACCTGATGGGCACGGCCCCGTGGTTAACCTTCTGTTAACCCAATTTTAAGGTTTTCGAGCCAATTTCGAAAAATTCAAAATTTTTGTTTCATCATGTGCGGTTTACCACAAAATCAAACCCCAAGTGCCAGTTTAAAACACAAACTACTTGTTTACCCCTTCGATTTTAAGTTTTTTCGGTTATGAACGAGGGTTAGTGAAAAACTCTTTGAACAGTTTGATTTTTCTGAATGGTTGGTTATTAACTTCTCAAAACACTTCTATTTACTACTAGTAATAAGATCTAAGAAAAAATTAGGATTGGCACGGGTCTAGTTCAATAACCCTAGATTTTTCCCGAATTTTTGATGTTAAACAACAAGCAAAGTGTTAATCTAACTAATCGTGATGTTAGAATCATACCTTGTTGATGGATTTGGGTCGGAAATCATCAAAAATCGGCAGAAGTAGGGCAAGGATACAGTCCCGCAAGGTCGGAATATTGAAAGATAATTAAATAAGTTATTGATGCGAAAAGTGGTAGGCCCATCTTGTGAAGGCGACGTTACCCTTGGCCATATTGGTCTGAGTCAGCAAGGATACAGTCCCGCAAGGCCGGGTAAAGTTTTAATAGTAGTTTATTTATAAGGGGTTCAAGCGTTCTTACTTCCCCCGATTTGATGCTATCTGTCTTAAGGGAAATCCTAATAAGCTTGAACCAAGTCCTCGTAGGATCTATACACTGAACGACAGAAGAACTTTACCCAAACACCCTTCTAACCCCCTTCCAGGTAGTTAACTCCACTTTATATAGACTGTAAAGACATAAATGAGTGAATCAACGAAACATGAAGAAATGTTTAAATAAAGTTCACTTTCAGTATATAAAACTAGTTACTAAAGTCATTAATACATATCCAAATAAAAAGTTGCCAACGATTGGAAATCAAAAGTAATACATAAAGATTTGTCTTTATCAAGTGATGTAAGAGATTTAGCCAAGCATGGCCTTTTTTTGACAAGAACTCTTACGATTAATCTTGGATCCCGAGACTACAGCACACTCTAAAAGATGAAAGATTGATGATAGTGATTGGTGTTGGTGTTGTAGTGGTGCTGGACTGATGGCAAGTGTGAGAGAAGTGGTTTGCCAATGGATGCCTTTCTCAAGAACCAAGCACCTCTATTTATAGCTGAATACAGAAGGCGACCACGGCCCCGTGGCTGCATTTTCGGTCCCTTCGTTAACTGAAGATGTACGGTCTCGTACTAACATGTCCCATGGAGATAGAGCACAGCCCCATGGTTAGTGTACTTGCTGTACTATCTCAGATTCTTCAAATCTTAGAGTTGACCACGGCCTGTGTTGAGCTGGCACGGCCCTGTGTTGCTTGTCTTTTGATGTATGTCCTTTTCTCCAGAAAATCTTGACTGGGGACGGCCTCATGCCTGGTGGGCATGGCCGCGTGCCTGAGGTTCTGTCTTTGTTGTGGATGGGGGTTTGGGAGGTCATGTCAATCCTTTTTCTTTACATTTGTGTTGGTTTCTACTGTTAATTTATTCCTTTTATTTGTTTAAGCTCTTTTGATCCTGTAATTTAAAATTAAACAAACAAACATGCTTTTCCAACATTAGTACCGAAAAAGGGTTAATTTTATGCCTTGTTTGACGTAATTTATATATTTCATTTTGCGCACATCAATGGTGCACTGAATTCATGCAAAATTCCCCTTCGCATTGCAAAACTCTAACATCCGATTGTTCTTGAATTATGTACCATTATCACTTCTAATGCAACGAATTGGTAAGTGGTACAGATTCTCTAATTTCTGGAACAAGATCATCAGAGTCTCAAAAGTTTCATTTTTGTTTTCCAAGAACATCACCCACGAAAATCTTGATTAGTCATCAGTAACAATGAGACAGTATAGATCTCCTGAGATACTTCGAACATTGACTGGTCCAAAGTGATCCATGTGTAGTCTTTCTAGCGGGAGCTTAATTTAGTTCAGGAGCTTCCTCGGATGCGATTTTTTGTGCTGTTTCCCTTCTTGCAACTTATACAATCGTCATACAAGTGAAAACTCTTTAAATTGACCCCCTCTACTAGGTTGTTGTGTACTAAGAAATTCATCTTCCGGAGATGAATGTTTCCCATCTTCCTATGCCATATGATTGATTCTTTTCTATTGCCTTGGACACAAAACATTGCCTAGATTTCGACATTGTTGTCGCAATGCTCATGTCTAAGACATACAAGTCAATTTTTCGAAGAGCGCGCATCAAGATCCATTCCTCCGGTATATGGAATCCTGGCTTAATAATGAGACATTCTCGATCAGTGAAGTTGTTCTCTAACTCCGCTATGTAGTTAACTTTGTCAAACTAAACCACACCATTAGTTAGAATCCCTTCACCTACAATTCTCCTACCTTGGTTCCTTGCAAACCCGACGTAGCCCCTTGGATAGATTTAACATCATATAAGAGAGCCAACATCCTCGTCATGTGCTGTGACGCTCCGTTATCCATGATCCACTTGGAAATCATGGATCTTGGGAGCCCCTACACATACACTTAAACAATTATTTGAATAGCGAGACCCAAGCCTTAGCGATCTTGGGTGGGTCTGGTTTTCAACTTTTGATTCACAAACACTTCCATTTTTGGAACAAACTGTTCAACTTTTTGTTCAGTCTTTCATTAACCATAGTTGGAACAGATGTTTTGATCTCTTTAGAGGATACCTTTGGTTTCATCACCCAAGTTTGATTTTTTCAAATTGCGTTTTTGATGTAATATTTTGACTCTTTTTGTTTCATTATGATCGATGATTCACCAGCGTTTTCAATTGAAACATTAAAATTTGCTGGTTTCACATTGTTTCTAGATCCGTTGTTTCGTTTAGGAATCTGAGTATGAACAAATATTGGTGATTTTTGTGTTACATCCTCTGAAGATTTCTTAACACTATATAGGTTTAGAAGTATTTTGTGGACACCGTCTAACGATATGTCCAACTTGGTTGCTTTTAAAGCATGTCCTACAATCATTTACAACAGAGGATCTCCTAGCCTTTCCACAGTGTTGTTTTTTAGAAAAAAAATCTTCATTTGGTTGTTTTCTTCACAAACTCTCTTTTTCACTCTCTGAACTTGTGCCAAAACCAAAATTTATATTTTTTGAAAACTTGATTTCCAAACCAGTTTTCATTTTTCTCAACATACCCCAAACCTTTTCTCTCATGGAAGTTATCTCTTTGTTTGTTATAAGAGACTTTAGGTTTGGAGTAAAAAGATCTGTCACATATTAAGTTTGAAAATCTTTGTTCTTTGGTCATGTTACCAAGCTCAAAGATTTCAACTTCAACCAACTTGAACACTTTGTCAACTTTGTCCAGGTTCACATTTAGAATCGTGTATTCGTTATCAGAATACAACTTGTCAGATCCATTCATTTTGTACATGACAATATATGGATCATCATCCAAACCATGTTCTGATTTTGAAATATAATTCTTGTGAAGACTTTCTTCATTTTCAAAACGTGATTTAGTGCTAATGGGTTAGACACTAGTAATGATTCGGGTATCTTGAATTTCTCCAAAACGTCATTCAGATACTTCGTCTGATGTATAAAGATTCCATCAGGCAATTGATCGATCTCAAGTCCTAGAAAGAACTTCATCTCCCCCAAAGAACTCATCTCGAATTTCTTCTTCATGACTCTTTCGAAATTTTAGCATAACACATCGTTTGTCGAACCGAATATGATGTTATCCACAAAATTTTGTACAATTAAGATGTGTCCTGCTGCTTCTCGTGTGAAGAGGGTACTATCTACTGTTCCTCTTGTAAAACCATTAAGATTTGAGAAAGCGTGTCATACCAGGCTCTCGGGGCCTCATCTAAACCATATAACGCCTTGTCCAGAAGATAAACCCTGTCTTTGTGTATCAGATCGATGAACCCTGTTGGTTGGCTGATGTAAACCTCCTCTTTCACCCTTCCGTATAGGAATGTGGACTTGACATCTAATTGATACACTTTGAATCCCTTCCCAGACCAAATGCAAGGAAGATACGGATTGCTTCCAATCTTGCCACATGAGCATAGATTTTAGTGTAGTCTATTCCCTCTTGCTGATGAAATCCTTGAACAACGAGTCGAGATTTCTTGTGCACGATTACCCCTCTGTCATCTCTTTTGCACTTGAAGACCTATTTTGTATTTATCTTCTTGTGATCATCTAGTAAATCAACAAGTTTCCACACACCCAGTTTTTTAAACTGCAATAGCTCTTCCTGTATTGTGTTTACCCAACTTTCTTCTGTGAGAGATTCCATATACGTTTTTGGTTCTATCTGCGAAATAAAACATCTATATGAGACCGTGTTTTGTGAAGGCGCTACATTAGTATAAAAATAACTAGGATCCCGATTGATCTGATTTCGTGTTTTAACACCTGTCTGCAACTCTCCAATGATGTATTCTGGTGGGTGGTATGACAGTGTCCTTAGCGTAACTTCGTTAGAAACGCTTACTTCATCTTCCAGATTTGTAATATTCTGATCAGCGTTCTGATTAACTACAGATGCTTCATTCTGAGCATTTGTTCCCTCAGCTTGATTGTTGAGTAAACTTTCAATCTGATCTTCACCATCATCGGAAGTATATCTGTCATTGTCATCTGTCGGTTCAGTATCAGATTTAGAATCATCGGATTGATCAAATGTGGGAGCAGTTCATTCATCTCTTGATCAGTTGTGGGATCACTTGTTCCAGCAGTTTGTGATTCTGGATGTTGAGAACTAGGGCCTGCTTTAGCATCATGAGTACCAACAGGTGTTTGAGTAATCACAATCGGTCTAGTAACTTGTTCATGTGATAAAGCTTGTTGCTAATAAAGAATCAAAAGTTCATCTTCTGTCGATTCAGCTGGCAGCTCGAAGGAATCCTAGGACTTTCGTAATAGAACAGCTAAGAATCTCTAGGTTTTTGTGTTGGATACGGGTAACGTTGTCAATCTACATTCTGAGCTTCAATAACCCGGTTTATACTAGGAAGATAAATTCTCCTTAGTGAACTAGCATATCCCACGAAGAAACCTTCCATTGATTTAGCTCTGAATTTGCCATTTGCATCAATTACCGTGCATGGTGACCCGAACGATTCTAAATACATCAGGTTTGGCTTTCACTGGTTGAGTAGCTCGAAACACGTTTTCTTGTGTGGCATGACTATCAATACTCTGTTCAATGTATAGCATGTAGAAGCCACGACTTCGCTCCAAAAACTAACTTGCATTTTTGAATCAGCGAGCATGGTTCTTGTTGTCTCTATAAGGGTTGTGTTTTTGCGTTCAACTACAACATTTTTCTGTGTGGTGTATGGTGCACTAAATTCATGCGAAATTCCCCTTCACATTGCAAAACTCTAACACTTGATTATTCTTCAATTCTGTACCATTATCACTTCTAAAGCGACGAATTGGTAAGTGGTACGGATTCTAATTTTTGGAACAAGATCATTAGACTCTCAAAAGTTTCATTTTTGTTTTCCAATACCAGCACCCACGAAAATCTTGATTAGTCATCAGTAACAATGAGACAGTATAGATCTCCTGAGATACTTCGAACATTGATTGGTCCAAAGTGATCCATGTGTAGTCTTTCTAGCGGGAGCTTAATTGAGTTCAGGAGCTTCCTCGGATGCGATTTTTTGTGCTGTTTGCCCTTCTTGCAACTTATACAGTCGTCATTCAAGTGAAAACTCTTTAAATTGACCCCCTCTACTAGGTTGTTGTGTACTAAGAAATTTATCTTCCGGAGATACATGTGTCCCATCTTCCTATGCCACATGATTGATTCTTTCTCTATTACTTTGGACACAAAAGATTGCGCGAATTTCGTCGTTGTTGTCGCAATGGTCATGTCTAAGACATACAAGACAATTTCTCGGGGAGTGCGCATAAAGATCCACTCCTCCGGTATATGGAATTTAGCTTCAGAATGAGACATTCTCGATCAGTGAAGTGCGTTGTGAATTTTTTATCACAGATCTAAGAGATACTCTGTAAGCTGTTTTCTAACTCCGCTATGTAGTGACTTTCTCGAACGAAACCACACCCTTAGTTAGAATCCCTTCAACTACAATTCTCCCACCTTGGTTCCCTACAAACCGGACGTATCCCCCTCAGAACATCCTCGTCATGTGCCGTGACGCTCTATTATCCATGATCCACTTGGAAATGACGGATCTTGGGAGCGCCTACACATACACTTAAACAATTATTTGAATAGCGAGACCTAAGCCTTAATGATCTTGGGTGGGTTTGGGTTTTCAACTTTTGATTCACAAACACTTTCATTTTTGGAACAATCTATTAATTTTTTGTTCGATCTTTTCATTAACCATAGTTGGAACAAATGTTTCGATCTCTTCAAAGGATACCTTTGGTTTCATCATCTAAGTTTGATTTTTTCAAATAGCCTTTTTTATGTAATATTTTGAATCTTTTTGTTTCATTATGATTGATGATTCACTAGCCTTTTCAGTTGAAACATTAAAATTTGCAGGTTTCACATTGTTATTAGATTCGTTGTTTCGTTTAAGAATCTGAGTAGAACAAACATTGGGGATTTCTGTTTTACATCCTCTGAATATTTCTTAACACTATAAATACGTTTAGAAATATTTTGTGGACACCGTCTAGCGATATGTTCAAATTAGTTGCATTTAAAGCATGTCCTACTGTTATTTACAACAGAGGATCGCCTAGCCTGTTAACAGTGTTGTTTTTTAGCAAACAAAAATCTTAATTTTGTCGTTTGCTTGACAAACTCTCTTTTTCACTCTCTGAACTTGTGCCAAAACCAAATTTATATTTTTTTATAACTTTGATTTTCCAAACCTGTTGTCATTTTTCTTAACATACCCAAAACCTTTTCTCTCATGGAAGTTTTCTCTTTGTTCGTTATAAGAGCCTTTTGGTTTGGAATAAAAAGATCTATCGAATTTTAAGTTTGAAAATCTTTGTTTTTGGTCATGTTACCAAGCTCAGACATTTCCACTTCAACCAACTTGAACACTTTGTCAACTTTGTCAAGGTTCACACTTTGATTCGGGAATTCGTTATCAGGATACAGCTTGTTAGATCCGTTCATTTTGTACATGGGAATATTTGGATCATCATCGAAACCATGTTCTGATTTTGAAATATATTCTTGGGAAAACTTTCTTCATTTTCAGAATGTGAGCTTGAACTTGTTCTTTCAAAATTTGTTTAAGCACTCTCAAACTCGGTTTTTCACTATCATTTTGTAAAACCTTTTCAACGACATTTTAACAACCTCTGACTCACAATCTTTTTCAGACTTGGCATAGGTTATATCGATGTTTTCAGGCAGCTCATCTTTCTTTTCAGTTCTTAGTTTCAAATTAAGCGCCTTTCACCCCATCAAGATTCTTCCAGAATAACTATTCCACATCGGGGGTTGAACTCGATGATAACCCAGACCTTTGTTCTAAAACCATTCTCGTTCTCTCCTGTTTCATTTTTTCTGTTGGTTTAGGAAGAATGTGATCAATCACATAAGTTGTTGTTGAAAAACTGATCAGCAACTTATTAACCCGTTATGATTCAATCCTAACAGTTTATAGCTCGCTTTTTAATTTATGGATCGTGTCAATGTGAATATTTATTGCCATTTGTTTATCCATGATCGTCGATTTAAGCATTGAAAGTGTAGCATCGTCTTCCCTATCTCAGTGTTGGTTAATAGTTCTACTCATTTTAGCATAAGCTTCTTTAGTGTCTTTTAGATCACTTGATAGGTTATCAGTGTATTTTTTAAGTTCTTTAAACTTCTCGTCTTTCTTAGAACACTCTTTGCATGGCTCTAAGCTCTTAATGCATTGTTTTTCAGTTTCCTTTTTCTCACTCTTAATCTCCTCTTGGACTGACTTAATCACAACCTCCTGGACTTTCTTAGAAACTACCCCTTTCAATTGTGCCATCATTTCTTTGTCTGTAATCTCTTTGAGGTTTTCAGTTTTCATTTCTTTGTTTACATCAATAACTTCTTCCACATGCTCTTTCTTTTCTTCATCAATTTGTGTGCTTTTCATAACAACTCGAATCTCCAAAGAAACCTACAAAAGATTTATAAACGTCAGGCGGTATGACTGATTTAAATACACTGTGAAAAATATCTTCTTGAGCACTCTGATCATATTAATATACATCAGCAGTTTCGTCTAGAGTTTCATCAAAGGTGACTTCAGCACAATCTTCGCTTGTAATTTCTTCGATCACTTCTTCGATACTGGTTCAGGTTCCTCAATGATTTTCGCTAGAAGTGCCAGACTTTCGGTCTTCGGAATGTAGTTATTCTAGTTGAAGCCTTCGTCTTCTTGAGTGACCACAAGAGCTTTATCTTTTGATTTCGCCGAACCATCCTCAATAGTAATAAGTTTTGTAGTATTCTGAGTTTGTTGAGAAGTTCGGTGATAAATTGCTTTCTTATAATAGTCGCCACCGAATGGATTCTAGTTTCCATGTACTTCTCGATTAGGATGCTCTCGTTTAAAATGACCATTCTCTTGGAACTTGAAACATGTGACCTTTGACTTATCAACACCAAGTTTTGTATCTTGACTACCTAGACTGTTTCCCTCGGTTATTTCCATAAATCTTTGAGCTCGACGAACAATGCTAGCCACATACCATCAATGAGCTCTAACTCCTTTGGATAAATCTGATCATAATCCTCCTTTGTTATATTCGGATTACCAATCTTTCTAGCAACTAAGCTTTCGTACGATTCCAAGACTAAGGCGAGTAAAGTCATGTGCTGTTTAGCTGTTGTCTCGGTAAAGTCTTGAGCATTTTCAAGGTTCACTTCTATGATGCACTGCATGATTCGTTGTTGAAGTTGTTTTAATCGTTCTAGTTGTTTTGACTGTTGTAACTGTTCGAACTCTGGGAAGATTGAGGTGTCTGTGTTGGGGTCTTTGGATCAAAACTTGGAAATGAGAAAAACCCACTACCACTGTTTGAATGATTCGAAGAAGCACTCAATGAGTTATCTGCACTGAACGCAGTCTGAATTTTCAGACTCTGATTGTTAGCAATTGTGCTTCCTTTGAAGTATAAGTTCAAATCTTGTTGAGCATGAGCATTTCTTGTTTTAGCCATTTTCCGGAGTTCAAGCTCATGTCCCTCAAGTTTTTCGATAAAATTTGCTAGACTTAAACTACTATCGTAATCTACACCATTCTATAAGATCATGAGATAAGCCGACCATTCCCCCTCTGGTAATGCGTTGCCTAATTTATAAACTAATTCTTCATTCTCCTTCCGAATTCCCAACCTCTTCATTTCTACCACTAGATGACAATATCGTTCAATGAGCTGCTTTATAGATTTGCCTATTAATGTAGTGAAAATATTATAATCCTTTCTAAGCAAGGCTTGTTTACTCTTGATGATTTACGTACTACCTTGAAATATCACTTTTAATGCGTTCCATATCGACTGCGCATTGCCCTGATGTTGTAACAATGTGTAAATATCCTCTTAATTACTCGTTGCAGGATATTTCTCATCTGCTTTTCCCATGTAATTTTTTCCTTTTCTTGTTGACTGAATTGCATGATACTTTTCTCAAGACCGTTCTCTCCTGTGGGAGCAGTTATCCTTCCTTAATTGCATACCAATACTCTAGGTAATTTGCCTGTACCCTGTTCTTGAAACGTTCATGCCTGCCGCTATACTCTTCTAGATTCATCAGCTTAGGTGGTTTCATCATCGTTCCCATTTCATTATCGAGACTCATATTTTGAATGACTGACTATGTGGTTGTAGTGGCGAAGTCGTTGTAGAATTCGTTATCCATTTCTGAAATTTTGAACAAAGAATGCTTGGTGGAAGGTGGCTTGTACGAACTAGACACAAAAAGACAATTAAGAATAAAGTTCATACCAAGGTAACCAAAACAAAGATTCTCATACGAAGGTAATTTTTTATTTTTTGAATTTTATCTTCGTACGAAGGTAGCACTTCGTACAAACAGAGTAACTTCGTGCGAGGATGATGTTTTGAAATTTCACGTTTTTCGTTGATTTTATCATTATTCTGATTGATTTTAGATCCAATTCTTTCAAGGGTTGGTTAGAAACAGATTTTAAATATTCCTTGAAAAATTCAGCCCATTTCAACGGTTAATTTCATGAAAATGATAAAAAGAGTGAAAATGAGTAGAAGAGAAGTATAGATTGTTGAATCTTGTTCTTTGTCTTCAGATTAGGCCCCCAGCCTCTGACACCCCTTGATAGTCTAGGCACCGGCGGGTCTGGACGTTAGTTTGGGTAGAAAAGAACTAATTCAGTAGAATGTTATTAAAAACGGAGTAGAAGTAGAAGTCACCCTCGTGCGAACTAGAGCATTTAACTACGTACGAACGTACTTACCTTCATACAAAGGTGCTTGTTTACGTTCGTACGAAGGTGTTTGTTTACCTCAGTACGAAGTAACTACCTTCATATGGAGTAACTACTTCATACGAAGTAACCTTTACACACCTCTCTCGGCCGCTCTTAAGTCATGTGTTCGTATCTAAACTATGCAATATTCAACACACGCTCTATCTAGTCTATCTGCACAGTTACGGACACACAGAATATGCATCATCAGTTTAAAGTTTTGATAGTAGTTTATTTATAAGGGATTCAAGCTGTTCTTACTTCCCCCGAGTTTGATGTTATCTGCCTCAAGGGAAGTCCTAAAAGCTTGAACCAAGTACTCGCAGGATCTATACACTGAACGAGGCAAGAACTTTACTCGTACCACCCTTCTAACCCCCTTCCAGGCAATTAACGTGCTTTATATAGACTGTAATGATACGAATGATCGAATCAACAAAACATGAAGAGATGATAGAATAAAGTTCACTTTCAATATAAAAAACTAGTTGCTAAAGTCATTAATACATAGACAATTAAAAAGTTAACCAGAGCTTGGAAATCAAAGTAATACATAAATAACTTGTCTTCACCAAGTGATGTAAGAGATTAGCCAAACATGGCCTTTGTTTAACAAAAACTCTTACGATCAATCTTGGATCCCGAGACTACTACACACACTCCAAAGATGGATGATGGATGAATATGGTGGATAATGGTGGTATTGTGGTGGTGGAGTGGTGGCATGTGTGAGAGAAATGGTTTGCCAAAGGATGAGTTGGAATGATACTAAACACCCCCATTTATAGCTGAAAACAGTGGCTTCACACTACCCCGTGCCCTGTGGGCACGACCCCGTGTCTTCCTTCTTATTTGTCTTCATTTAATGAGCTTGTCAGATTAGATGCCACATGGCCTCGTATGTCAACGGTATGGTCCTATGGCCATTGTACGCAAATCTGGAAGTTGACCACGGCCTGTGTCCATTGGACACGGCCCCGTGTCTCTTGTTTGCTCCTATTTGTCTTTTCTTCTCTAGAATCTTGAAGGGGCATGGCCCCATACCGACCAGGCGGCCCCGTGCTGGACTTCTGATTCGTTGTTTTTGACTTTGGAGTGAAGCTCAAAGGGTTGGTATAGTGTATCATATTTCCTTCTTCTATACTTATGTTGGTTTATGTCATTTATTTTCTCCTTTTGTACATTTAAGCTTTTTAATCCTGAAAATAAAAAGCATACAAAGAAACACCTTTTTTCCAACACTAGGATTGAAAAGGGTTGATTTTATACCGTTTTTTATACAATTTATATGTTGCATTTGACGCATATCATGCCTTACGATCCGCAAGGTCCTCAGGCGCATAAATATTTTAACACACTTGCGGACCGCAAGCAAGGGACCGCTAGTGTCCAGAAAATTTGCCCTTTTACACTTTCATCCCACCAACTCTTATATATACCCTTTTATAATCTTTTTCATACCTCTCCTTCAACATATATGAAATATATGGAGACTTTTCTAGACATGTGCCACGCTAGGATTTGATATAAATATTCGGGTTGTTAAAAAATCTTGCTTAGCAAAGATAAAAAATTTGCAAAGATTTCCATTGATACCCCATTCCAAACCCTAAGGTTGCTCTGATACCCTCTAAAGTGGACAAATATCGACAACCCTTGTCGAATTTATGTTTTAGTGCCAATGATCTTGCACAAGGAGGAAATCATTTGAATTTGATTCGTAGTAGCCAAATTGGAAGCGCCTCTATTGATTCAAAGTCCTTGCGATACTTGTTTCTATGGAGGTGGATGGGACGCCCCCCCCCCCTCAAGCTCAAGTGATGTGCCCAATCATTATTTTGATAATGCAGTGTTGTTAATCAACCAAGGTAATCAATCTAAATCTCTACCCTCTACCCCATCAAAATCCCTACACTATTAACACCCCAATGCCTGAAATCCCTACCCCTATTAAAATCTTAATTATGAGAATGTGGTGAATTAAGGTAATGATGATATGTGGGTCATAGAAAATGATAGTCTTTCGCCCAAAACAAATAACACAAGTATTGCTAACGGATTTGAACATATTCCCCAAATGTTACCCTCCTTGCTGATTGATAACAAAACTCAGCTGACCAAAATGCCCTCTCTTAAAGATAATTATGAGGTTGTGGCCACTTGGGTAAACAGGCTGGTAATACATCTAGGTTTATGGCTAGGAACTTTAGAGGATATGGGAATGTATGGCACAATAAGCTTAGGTTAGGGCTTTTTGCATAAAATTAGTGGTGGTGGTTGTGAAGGAAAAGGAGGAGGTTGGTTGAAGAGAGAGAGAAAGAAAGGGGGAGAGACAGAGAGAAAGAGGGAGATAGAGAGATAACTGAGAGAAAGATAGGGTTTTATGAGTAAACAAACGAGTAAAATTATCAATCTACCCTCTGTGATCAGACTTAACTTAAAATGTTAATCTGCCTAGGACTATAGAACACAGAGTGAAATGAGTTTTACAAATAAAGGATTTTGACTATAATTATTTAAGTTAAAGGACATCCATTATAATCTGATACAAACATAAAGGACGGAAAGTGTAATTTACCCTTTCTTAAATTATTGACATATTTCTAAACCGGTTTATTAGTAATTAGATTATCTTATATAATAAGATTTTCTTATAAATGTTAACTAATGTTATGGGAGAATGTTATGGGAGACTCAACCCAAATTTTAGTATTTTGTAGGGGTGTTCACGGTTCGGTTTAAAATTATGAAACCATTCAAACGAATGGTTTAGTTTTATGATCGGTTTCTTTAGTTAACTTTTGGTTGATTTTAAAATTTTAAAAATGTAACAATAGTTCGATTTACTATTTCAAAAATTCTAAATCATATAAATTGGATCGGAACGTAAGATTTTTTTACGTTCTAAAATATTTTATATTACACATATTTGGTTAGAATGAATTGCAAGTTTTGTTCTTTATCCATACGGCACATTTTAGGTGATGTCATTTATCTTTAAAATTGATAAATTTGAACTTATTGTTTCAAAATCTTGCTCGTTATGTTCTTTGGCCCTAACCCAGTTAATTGTTTCTATTAAATAATGTAAAAATAGAATTTTAGTCTTTTTATTCATTTACTAAAAATAATTTTATTAAAAAAACTAAATGTAATACAATATTATACACATATCTCTCTCTCTCTCTCAACCCCTATCTTTCTTACAAGCCCTCCACCGCCACTCTCTCTAAGCCTACGGTTTCCAAACATAAGCTCCGGTCATCCATTCATTCCAGATGTAACAGACCAAAAACATAATCGGAAAATATTCGGCCATCCATTTCTCGGCAAAACTACTTTCGCACGCTCCGATACCGGTACAATTTCGTCCTGTCAGCAGCGGTGAAAACCGCCGCAACAGAGGTATATTATCGAGAATTGTGACTAGTGATTGTGGTTCTTACTTAGAAAGGGTGTGGAGTAACTAGAAAATAGGTCCTCGTCATTTGACTTTCCTTTTCTTGTCTAATGTCGGTCTTGTTACCTTAGTTAATGAATCCGTTTGTGATAACGATCTTAGCCATCGTGCATGAACTCTAGCAGATGACTTAACCACAGGGTCATGAAACCCACGTCTTCAAAACCTTAACCTTTGAGGAGTCGATGATCGGTGTCACCAAAGAAGCCGAGCGCATTTGAGGAGAGGAACGGTGGGGCCATCGAGGAAGTTGAGACGAGATGTGATGGTTGATGAAGCAGGCTTTGAGCAGTTATTTAAGAATTGATATTACACGTTATGGTTCTAGTGAAAATTTAGCAAATTGCTTGTTGCTTTTGAAATAGGTCCGGTGACATGTTAGACTTTTGAAATTTGTTGTGTGTTATAAGAATTCTTCGAGTAACTGTGAACAAACTCCCCTTCTTCAACGTCATGCTCAAGATATAACACAAACGCTTTGGCACAACAGGAACAGAAGATATAACATTTTCTTTGAAAATTCCCACCTGCAGAGCATCAACTTACTCATCAGCTTTGTTTGTCCTTTCTTCTTTAGAAATTTGGTCTGCGGAATTATCAAAGTACTCAGAAAGATCTACTAATTCATTAACATTAGAATCAATTACACGAATTCCAGACCCTCCAACATTATCATCATTATCATCATCATATCATCATCCGAACTACTAGAATCCTTAACATCAACATCAGCATCCTCTTCTTCTGCTTCCTTTTAGCCTCTTCAGCAGTCTCTTTACTTTCTTTTGCCATCTTTTTCTTTAGCAACCAATCCTGATGTCTTTGAGTAATATCAAGCAATGCTATATCCACATCTGTTGGCTTTCCTATCAAGATAAACTTTTTCGGTTCTTCATAAACCACAATATCCCGACATGTTACTGGCTCAGATTCAGCTTCTGGCACAGTTTTGTCAATCACAGATTCCTCCACTATCTTTCCCTTTCCTTTCCCTTGTGCGTCAGATTGTTGTTTAGATAAACATTCTATTTCTGCAAGTCTCTCTCTCGCTTCTGCTCGTTCTATCTCATCTATTGCTGCAGAAATATTTATACCCAACTTCTTTTCCAAAATCTTTTCAAACACATCCATTCTCCTATTGTTTCTCAAACGTGCTTCTTCGTATTCTGCCATTCGTAAACGCAATCTTTTGTTTTCAGAAACAATACTTGCTAACATCGCTTCTAACTGCTGTTTGTCAACAATCAATCCTCCGATCCTTTCTAGCATTTCAAGCTTTTCAGCAGTTAACACATTTATCTGCTCCTATAACTCAACTATACGTACCACATTCATCGTAACTTGTTTTTGCAAGTCGTCAACCCTTGGATCATCAAATCGAAATTCATCTCCTCCTGGTAAATCATCTAAACCAATCTCATCAAAAAATAATTTTGATTCAAATGGCTGATGTGTTGGATGAGATTGTTGCGCATGAGATGGTTGTGATTTTTTTGAGCAGACCGTTGTTGCGGTGGTTGCTGAACTGGCTCTGATTGTTGCGATTGTGCTGAACTGGCTTGGTTGAGGTTGCTTCTGTGCTGGCTATTGTTGATCTGGTTCTGGCTCAGGAACTAATTGTTGTTGAGGAGGTATCTCTGGTTGAGATTGTTGCTGAGCATGTTCTGGCTGCACATGTTGTGGTGGAAACTGAATGTTCTATGATGGTTCCTCCACATTTTCTTCAATAATAGTTCAGCATCAGTTTCTATTAGAATAACATTCAGAGATACTCTAGCTGCAGGACGCTTCATTTTTCTTTGTTTTTTCTTGATGGGAGTTTGAAAAGCAGATTCAGTATCAGACTCAGATGGAACATAAGTTGTATCATCCTCGCCTGTTGCTTTTCGTTTGCGTTCCTCTGCTTTGCGTTTCAATTCAGCTTGTCGCTTCTTCTCTAATTTTCAGCTCTTTTCTTTTCACCAGCTCTTCTATCTTCTGAATCGGTACTCGATGATAGTACTTCTTCAGCTACTTTCTCAGCTCCAAAAGCTTGACGTTCAATCTCTTCAGCCATCTCTTCAACCGTTTCCTCAACTTCTGGTTCATCTCTTAGCCCTGAACTTCCAGCTGCAGACGTAGTTTTTCTCTTTTTTTCTTTATGCACTGATGAATATGTAGCTTTAGATTTCCCACCTTTTTCTCCAACCTTCACAAACCATGGACTCCGTATTGCAACAAACAAAAATAATTCTTTAACCTCTTCTTCATCGTCGCTACTTTCATCTTTTCTCCATTTTCCTGGTGCTGGTGATATGTAATCTTTATCGAGAATCGCACCAAACATTGATTTTGCCATTGGAGCATTCTTTAAATGCACATTCATCTTTGGTAATGTCGAAACATCCATATGTTCAAGCCTGAGGACATCGTTCGTAGATGTCTTCAGATCAGGATGCAAAAAGTCTAACAACATCTGAATGAATTTGGATACTGCAAAAACTTTTCTTTCTGAATATTTTGAACCCCTCTGAGTGAATATGACCTTTGAAAAGTTGTATGGCAGGTTCAAAACTAATGTTGTAATCATACACATTTGATAATCCACTAAATCATCGAAATCACCTTTCCTATGACTTAAACCATGAGCTATAACATGTGCAAGATATCTGAAAGGTGTGCTCAGGTTTCCTTTCTTGAATGGTGCGGCGTTAACAAACCCTGTATACCCCATTTGATAAAAGCATCCTTTTACCATGTATTCAGAAAAACCTGTCGGATCGTCTTTGTTATCTTTAAAATCCAAAACCTTCCGAATTAGATCCTCGGTAATCTTTACTGGAATATCAACATCATCAATCTTTACAGCTGAAATTATGGCGTTATCATCAATAGTGTACTCAGCAGCATTCCAAAAATATTCTACATGAGAAAGATATGCTGTATGTCTATCCGTTAAAGCTTTGGTTACTCGAATCTGTGTGAGAAAATCCAAAATATCTCGGTATGCTGCAATCTCTGGAGTTGAGGCATCTGTGACACAACATATATTTTGGAATGGAGAAAACGCAGATTTCTTGGCCTGTACATAAAAATAACAACCAACCGTTAGAAAATTTTAAACATTCAAAATTTCCTTCAAATATTCGTACAAACATCTGTTTCGTACGAAACACACACTTAATCAAAAATTAAAGTTTGAAATGAATGTTATTCATACGAATCACTATCTTCGTACGAAATACTTTGCACATTAAACATTATGTTTTCAAACTATATTATATACGAAACAACCCAATTCACTTTGAACAAAACTTTTCAAGCTTCCCCGTATGAATTAATTGTTTAGTACGAAACAACCTTCAACTGTTATAACAAAATTTTCATGCGAGACAATTCCTTCGTACAAAAACTCATCGTCGTCCCAAAATGTCCAAGTATAATCCGAACTCAAAACTTGTTGAATTTAGCAAATTGATAGTCGATTTTCAGGTTATTAGAGCCGATTTTAACATTTTTGTGATCAATTTTAAGTTTTACCGGTCCAATTTCCCTAGATCTAAGTTTTAGTACGATTCGTACAAATTTTGGCATTATAACAGCATGATTTTGTCAAAAATACCTTTCCCATTGATAGAGGTGTGCCAATCAACCTCAACAATGTAAATCACAAGCACAAATATCCAAGAAATGAAGATTTTAGAATCAATTCGCACAAAAATTCCCTAAATCGCTCAATAGTGCAGAGAAAGTGGTAACCTCATTTCTGTGCGAAACACAGAGTATTTATACTAGACTTGTTTCGTACGAATCAATTTATTCGTACAAAATGTTTGCTGTTTCGTACAAAAATGAAGATCTCCGTATGAAAAATTGTTTCGTGCGAATCAAAACTAAAAATATTTAAACATTTCATTTTTATTTTTTTGTATTTTTCATTTTTTAATTAATTTTATCTGTTTTACAAATCCACTTGACTAACCAAGTCCAAGTTAATGACCCTGTTATCCAATTTGCCTTCCAAGTTCAAGTTAATGACCTTGGTTGACCATGTTTGAACAACAGATTTATTTTAACATGTAAAGTTTCAAATTAATGAACTTTCTTGTCATTCAGGTAAACTTTTTGCTAAAAATGAGCTCCTAACCCATGGATTCAAATTTTCCTCAGCAAGATGTTGTTATGAATCCAACTGTCAGTGTTTTTATCATTGGTAAAACAAAAGACTATCAAGCTAAGAAAAATGAAAATCTTTTTGAGTTTTGAGATATTTTTAAAAAATAATAACATTATTTTGTGAATTTTGTGTTTTTAGAGGATCATTTCAAGCATATATATAAGTCATCAGTACAGTTGATCTAGAAACACCCAACACCCTTTACCAAGATTGCCAATATATTTGTCCATTTAAACCTCTTCTCATTTCTCAATTGTTTCAAGATATGTTAATGTATTATTAGAAACATGAAATAACTGTGTTTCCCATCTCAGAATATACTCCCGTATCAAGATTCCCAGAATATCATTTTACAGGTGAATATGTCGAATTGACATTTGTATATAGGGTGAATGCGAGACCTTGAGAGCTTAGGTTAGTACTACCGTACAGACAGAGAGATGAAGGCTCGTCTTTAGGTGGTGTTCCATCAAGGAATCTTTTGTACTGCAAATGTCATAATTGCTTAAGACATCACCATATTTACATGCAGCTTTTGGGGAAATAATGCGAAAATATTATATGAGTTCTAGGCCATTGCTTCCGCAAAATCAGAAGAACTCGAATAATACCTTAGATATCAACCAAATATAAAGACCTAGTATCACAGAATCTGGCATTCTATCAAACGAAATTTTGGAGTACTAAGTCGATATATCTTGAATACAATTTACTAAACGAGTGAATTCTATTGGCATATTCATAGTAAGACTTGCTTAATTACTTTTAAAACAATACAATTCTTTAGCATACTGTGACTATCATTTTTGATTTACTATGATCACTCTTTTCACACAAAACTATTTTTGTCTTTTTTTAATGTTTTTGTATTTTCCTCAAACATTCTCCCCCTAAAATCAAAAACATATTTTTGGATTTTTTTAAGAAGTTATAAAAAGAATGTACAGAAAACGTTTAACTGATGACAAATTCACATTAAGTCGTCATCATCCTCAAACTCAACCTCAAACACATCCCCTGAGATCATATTTTTTAAACCATTTAGTTTTAACAAATTATTAAACTTTGTTTTATCAAAAGCTTTGGTATAAAAATCTGCTTTTTGGTCATAAGTGTGGATTTTCTCAATTCGCACCAACTTTTTCTCATAGCAATCACGGATAAAGTCGTGACGAATCTCAATATGTTTAGTGCGTGAGTGTTGGCATGAGTTTTTAGTGATATCGATCGTGGCCTGATTATCTACATATATAGGCGTATCAAGAAATTGCAAACCGAAATCTCTCATCTGTTGCTGTATCCTCTCCTCTGAGCACAACAACTGGATGCCGAAACGTATTCAGCCTCACAAGTAGAGAGCGCGACTGCGGTTTGTTTCTTGCATTGCCACGTTACCAAATGTGTTCCGAAGAACTGGTAGCCGGCCATTGTAGACTTAGTATTCAGTTTGCAGCATCCGAAATCGGAATCTGAGTATCCTGCAAGATTAAAATCATCATGTCTAGGGTACCACAAGCCGGTGCTTGGAAAACCCTTCAAATATCTCATTATGCGTTTAACAGCAAGCAGGTGTGACTCTTTTGGATTAGACTGATAACGGGAGCACAGACACGTTGGATTCATGTTATCTGGTCGAGAAGCTGTAAGATACATCAAGGATCTGATCATGGAGCGATATGAAGTTTCATCAACTCTTTCTCCAATAAGATCTGGATAAATGCCGTGATTTGGAGCTAACATGGTAGATGCTGGTTAGCTCCTGTCATATTGAATTTCTCCAATATGTCATGAACATATTTCTTATGATGAATAAAATATACCATCAGGCAACTGATCAACCTGAAGTCCTAGAAAGAACTTCATTTTCCCTATTGCGCTCATTTCAAATTTGTGCTTCATGACTTCTTCAAAGTATTTACACAGCTTATCATTTGTCGATCCAAAGATAATATCATCCACATATATCTGTACGATGATTAGATGCCTATCTACTTCCTTTGTGAATAGAGTAGAATCTACTGTTCCCCTGATAAAGCCATTATCCAGAAGATGACTCGATAATGTTTCATACCAAGCTCTCGGGGCTTGATGAAGACCATATAAGGCTTTATTCAGAAGGTAGACTTTATCTTTGTGCACTGGATCAACGAACCCCGATGGTTGGCTAACGTACACCTCCTCTTTCACTTTTCCGTATAGGAAAGCAGATTTAACATCTAATTGGTACACCTTGAACCCTTTCCACGATGCAAAGGCCAAGAATATGCGAATCACTTCAAGATGAGCAACTGGGAGTAGACTTCAGTATAATCTATCCCTTCTTGCTAATGAAAACCTTGAACCACAAGTCGAGCTTTTTTGCGTAACACAACTCCTCGATCGTCTCTTTTGCACTTGAATACCCATCTTGTGTTAATCTTTTTGTGATGATCTGGCAGGTCAACAAGTGTCCAGACTCCAAGTTTCTTGAATTGGAGTAACTCCTCTTGCATTGCATCCACCCAACTTTCTTCTTTTAACGCGTCTTTCCAGCTTCCTGGTTCAACCTGAGAAACGAAACAACTATGAGAAAATCAAACTTGAAGTGGAGCAATACGAGTATAAAAATAGCTTAGATCTTTATTGATTTGATTGCGAGTCTGCACTCCAGTTTGTAAGCTGCCTATGATATTTTCTGACGGATGATTTGAAAGTGTTCTTGGTATCACTTCGGTTGGAACATCTACTTGTGGTTGCAAATTTGTTAGAATTTCATCAACAACCGGTACAGAAGAAGAAACTTTATTCCTAGCATTAGACTTATCAGCCTATTTTTCAGAAAGCCTTCAATCTGTTCAGATCCTTCATTAGAACTGGATCCTCCATCGTTGAAAGTTGGTACCCGATCAGAATCAGCATCTGCATTTGGCTGGGCAAATGATTCAGCAATATTGACATTTGGAGCAAGAACCAGATGTTGAACAGAAGAGCTTTGACCGACATCAGACGTGTTGACTGGAAATGTTGTAGAAATCACCAATGGTCTAGGAACTTGTTCTTGATTAGATAACTGATGTTGTTGAAATAACATAACAAGTTCTTCTTCTGTTGGCACATCTGGTAGATGAAACGAATCCCACAATCCATCATAGTTAAACAGCCACAGATCCCAGGTTTCTGCGTAGGCGTTGTATATCTTTGAAAATCTACGTGTTACGCTAGAACTACCTGGTTCAGACTCGGCAAGAAAACATGTTTTTGAGGAGTAGCGTAACCAACAAAGAAACCCTCCAAAGATTTGGCTCCAAAAGGTTCCAAAAATGCTAAGTTAGGCTTTCATTGATTCAGTAACTCAAACATGTCTTTTTGTGAGGCTTAACTGTCAACACACAATTTAGGGTATAGCATGCTGATGCTACTGCTTCACTCCAAAAACTGATCGGTAATTTCGAATCAGCTAACATTGTTCTAGCAATTTCTATCAGCGTGCGATTCTTTCGTTCAGCTACTCCATTTTATTGTGGAGTATAGGGGGCGCTGAATTCATGAAGAATCCCCTTTTCATTGCAGAACTCTTGCATCTTCTTGTTCTTAAACTCCGTTCCATTATCACTGCCAATTCTTTTAATGGGCAAATGATATAAATTTTCGAGTTTTCTGAAGAGGATCATAAGAGTTTCAAACATTTCATCCTTACTCTCCAGAAAGAACACCCATGAAAATCGAGAATAATCATCTGTAACAACAAGATAATATAGATCTCCAGAAATACTTTTGAGATTGACTGGTCCAAAGAGATCCATATGTAGTCTTTCTAGTGGAAGCTTTATCGAATTCAACTGCTTTCTCGGGTGTGATTTCTTATGTTGCTTCCCCTTTTGCAGCTAAGACAATCATCTGATAGATGAAAACTTTTCAAATTGACACCCTCCACTAAGTCGTTATTCACAAGAAAATTCATCTTTCGAAGATGAATGTGCCCCATTTTTCTATGCCATAAAATTGACTCTTTCTCGGTAGCTTTGGAAACAAAGCATTGAACTTTCTTTGAGTAGTAGAAGCGATGCTCATGTCAGGAACATATAAATCATTTTCTCTCGGAGCTCGCATCAAAATCCATTCTTCTGGAATCCTGAAACCGGGTTTTAAGATTAGACATACTTTATAATTGAAATGTGTCGTGAACTTCTTGTCACAAATTTGCAAGATACTAAGCAGATTGTTCTCAAGTTCAACGATATAGTTCACTTTATCAAACGATATAACTCCGTTCAAGAGAATCCCTTCTCCGACAATTCTACCTCCTTGCATTCCAGCAAATCCTACATATCCTCCACGATAGGTTTAACATCATTGAGCAACGCAAGCATTCCTGTCATGTGGCGAGACGCTCCACTATCCATGATCCATTTTGACAATATCGAACGTTGGAGCCCCTACACACATGATTAACAAAACTTACTTAAACAAAGAAACCCAAGCCTGTTTGGTCTTGGGTGGGTTTGGAATATCTTGGACCCACTTTGTTCTTTTCAATCTTTTTAAGCTCAATTTGTTTGGAACGGAAGGTTTGTGTTCAACCTTGGATGATTTGGTTTTGACGTTTTAGCAACCCGTTTCTGTGTTTGTGATTTAGCCCTTTTAACATAAAATTTTGAATCTATTTGTTGAATTTTGTGTGATGTTTCACCAATTTCAAATTTAGATTGAAGTTGAATGGTTGGTTTTTTTCATTTTGATGAGATTCAATATTTCTTTTACGGATTTGTTTCGGCATGAACATGGGTGCCTTTTATTTTTCATCCTTGGTGAACTTTTTCAGAGAAGAAACTGGTTTTGAACTTTCTTGTGAACAATATCGTGCGACATGTCCAACTTTCTTGCATTTAAAGCATGTCCTGCTGTCCTTATGAACAAAGGTATCCAAAACCTGTTTCCGTTTTTGTTTCTCTTTTTCTTTAAGAAAATCATCATTTGATTGAGTTCCAATGACCTCCTTTTCTTTCTCGGTTGTTGTCCCAAAAGCAAAATTTATTTTCTTTGTAAAGTTCAATTTTTGAGACCTGTTGGTTCTATGTTGCTTCTGGAAACCCAACCCTACTCGTTTGTTTTCTGGATAATCTCCATTTTTTTTATATGTAGGGTCGGTTGTCAGTTTTTTATTTATAATCGAAAGATGCATCATGTTTATCTAAATCATCATGACTTACCTCCATAAGCTTGAACATTTTATCTACACAATCCTTTTTCACATTATTGATTGGAAAGTCCTCATCCGAAAATAGTTTATCAGAGCCTTTCATTTTATAAACTATGACATTGGGATCATCATTTAAACTAATTTCTGATATATCATCAGACCTTGAACTCTCAGATTGTTCAGGCTCAGACACTTCAGATTCATTTTTACACTTTTTCAACCACATTATTTACCACTTCAGAGTCACATTCACCATCATTTTTAGAGTAAGTTACATTGATATTCGCAGGCAGCTGTTCGGTTTTCAATTTAAGATTTAGCGCCTTTTCCACCCAAGATGGATTTTTGCATGCATAACTGTTCCACATGGGTGGAGGAACTCGATCATAACTACCACTTTCTGTTTCACCATTTTTAGATTCCTCTGTATTTTTTATTTTTGGTAAAATGTGATCTATGACGTATGAGCTTGTGGAATAACTAATTAACAATTTGTTAACTCGTTCAGTTTCAATTCTCTTTTTCTCAAGCTCACTTTTGAGTTCAGCAATAGTGTTTAGATGAATATTAATTGCCATTTGTTTATCCATCACTGTTGCTTTAAGCATCATAAGTGTTGCGTCATTTTCTCTGAGTGCTTTGTTATATTGTTTAACAGACGCACTCAATTTGTCATAAGCTTCCTTTGTGGATTTGTAATCGCTTGACAAATTGTCTGTTAAATTTGCAATTCAGCAAATCTTTTGTCCTTTACAAGACACTCTCCACATGGTTCTTCACACTTTGAACAAGATTTTTCATTCTCAGATGACTTGTTTACCTCATTGCCATGGCCATGCACGCTTTAATGATATCTTCTTTCAACAATTCATTTTTCTCATCAGCTTTGACATCTTCAACCGGTTTCTTTTGCTCTTCATCTGTTGAATGTTGACTAGGTGCGAAATATCCTGCAAAAGTTTTTAAAACTTCGTTAGGCAAAAGATGTTTGAATGGACGATTCAAAAGCTCCTCCTCCTCTGATGAAGTATGATAGTAATAATCGTCATCATTAGGTCCTTCATCAAAGGATGCCTCCGATTCGTCTTCCGGTTCCTCAATAATTTCAGCCACCAATGCCAAACTTTCTCCTTTCAAAATGAACTTGTTCCAATTAAACCCTTCGTCTTCTTGTGTAACAACCAATGCTTTATCTTTAGTTTCAGGTTGTTTATCTTCAATGGGCACTATTCTTGTTCTTGGTTGAGGTCGGTGGTAGAACGCTCTTTTGTAATAATCATCGGCGAAAGGATTATGATTTCCTTGAACCTCTCGGTTTGGAGATTCTCTTTTAAAGTGACCTTTCTCCCGACACTTGAGACAAGTAACTTTGGATTTATCAAATCCAAGTTTCCCATCCAAACCTCCCAAATTTTCTTTACCAGTGATTTCCATAAATCTCTGTGCACGTCGGACGATTGAAGCCATGCACCATTTTATATCTATCAACTCCATTTCAACTGGATCAATTTGATCCTAATCCTCACGTGTCATTTCAGAATTTTTGATCTTTCCAGCAACAAGGCTGTCATATGACTCAAGAACTGAAGCAAGTAGAGACATATGTAGTTTTGCTGTCTTTTCGTCAAAATTTTGTGCGTTCTGAAAATCAACGGCAATATTGCTTGCAGAACTCTTTGATTTGAATTGGATGATGAAGTAGTCTGATTGTTGTGAGGTAGATTTGATTCGAAAGGAGATTGTTGGCTTGAAGGTGTACTTGGATCAACTGTTGGGAATGATTGGAAACCACTTGTCTGAATTGGTGGTGTGCTTGGTGAACTATATGCACTGAAAGCAGTTTGAATCTTTGGCGCTTGGGATGGAGTAGCTAAACTATTTTTGAAATAAAGATTAACATCTTGTTGCACTTGAACAACCTTGTTTTTTTGCCATCTTTTGAATCTCTAATTTATGACATTCCAACCTTTCGATAAAGCGAGGCAGCAAGAAATTGCTGTATTCCACTCCATTCTTTAAGATGGTTAAGTAAGTCGACCATTGACCTTGTGGTAGAGAATCAACTAGCTTATCAACAAGCTCTTCATTTGTCTTTACAATTCCCATTCTCTTCATATGAACCACTAGATGACAATATCGCTCAATCAGCTGCTTTACCGTTTCTCCTTTAATCAGTGTGAATACATCGAACTCTTTTCTTAATAACGTCCTTTTGCTTTTGCGGAGTTGAGCACTACCTTGAAATTTGAGTCGAAGAGCATTCCATAAAGATTGCGCATCATCATCATGTTGCAGTAAAGCCAAGATGTCTTCTTTAATCGATTGCTGAAGAATATTCATCATTTTCTTTTTGTTGATAAATCTTTCCTGTTCAACATCAGAGAATTGAGCAAGGGTCTTTTCAAGCCCATTTTCACCGACTGGTGCGATATATTTTGCCTCGATTCCAAGTAGCAAGTAAAATGGTTAGTTTGAACCCAGTTCATAAACCTTTCACTCCAACTATCAAAGTCTTCTAGATTCATAAGCTTTGGGGGTTTTGTCATTGTTCCCATTTCATTCTCTAGATTGATGTTTTGGGGTGCTGCAGTGGTAACGACTGATGTGACAAACGCATTGTAAAATTCCTCAGACATTTTTCATGTTGAAAATTAAGACACTTCTCGAAAACAAACTGATCAGATCAATAATTTTTTTTTTGTGCGGACAACTTGTTTCGTACGAAACAAGCACTATTTCATACGAATGAGATTTATTTCACAAAAACTAATATTTCATACGAATTAAACCATTTTGTACGATAAAGATATTTATACGAGTGAATTTTGGTACGACTGAAAATCTAAGAGTTTTGGTACGAATTTATTTGGAAATCTGAAAAATTGTAAGATTCTGTGAAATTTTTGCACTTGTTCGTATAAACTTGATCGTACAAAAATTTTAGCACTTGTTCGTACGAAATAATTCCATCTTCAAACTGACAAATTTTATTGATTTCACCATGATTTAGTTCAATTTTAAGTCCGAATTATGATATGGATTGATTAGATTGAAGATTAACTTGAATTACTAAAATCCTAGTCTCTTTTCTCCATGAATTCGATCGAAATTTGTCCAAAATATAGCATAGGTCAGAAAAATTATGAAGATGAAGATATATCCAAGTTTGAACACTTAGTAACTTGTAACTACTTGTTGTCTATCTGTAGATCAGGTCTCATGGCTCTGATACCACTTGTGAACGGGGATCGAGCTCCCGAAATGAGCAATCGACCTGATCTCGCTCAACTAGTAGAGGCGGAATTCATTGCTAGAGAGGTAGACAAGAGAAACAAGATAGTACTTACCATTTAACTGCTTCCGATGTATTAATGACGTTCAAATACAGACGCAAGTAAACAAACTGGCAGAGCTTCGCCGTACCAGTTGATAAATCACTAACTAGCTCTAACATAACACTTCCCTATTTATAGGTCGACATGACTCGTATCGAAGTGCGTGCTAAACAGACAACTATATTTCGTACGAGTATGTGTTTTGTATGAGTAAGTCACTCGTACGAAACATGAAATCTTTCGTACAAAACATAGAGTTAAAACATATAAAACTTACTTTTTCTCATTTAAACATTAATGTGTAAACTTTATAAACATTACAGATATATCCTAGACGTAGGCAATAGACATTATGCACCAACACAAAGATGAGATGGAGCTAATGGATATCAAGTGGGCGTTTGCTAGTGCGGTGAGAAGAGCAAAGGATTACATCAGCAGAACAGGAAGAACCAGTTTGGAGAGCAAGAAGGATACAAAATATGGTTTTGATAAAAATGTCGTTACTTGCTTCAACTACGGAGAAAGAGGGCACTTCAAACGTGAGTGCACGAGGCCCAGCAAACAAGGAAATCACAACCCCTTCAGAAACCAACCACAACATCCAATACAGCCCAAATTAGCAATGAAAGAAGAATAATGGTTGTTGGTAACCCAAACAACACCAATCAATTTGGACCTTCAAATAGCAAAGCTTTAGTTGTTCAAGCCGATGAAGGATGCGATTGGTAAGTTCAATTGGGAAATGAGAGTAACGAAGGAACAGCATGTTATGCCATGATGATCAACCGAATCATACACTTTCGCAGCATTGATAGCTCAGATGATGATGATACTTCAGGGTCTACTGGTAGTTCTGATGAAGAATGCTCAAGTTCGGGTGGTTATTGATCTGATTCAGAGTTCAGAGAAGGAAGTGATGCTGAGGTCAGAAAGTTGCTAAGTGAAGCCGAGAAGATTAAGAGTGAAAATGTGGGTTTGATGAAGAAAGCTGAAGCTGCATTAACAGATACATAAAGATTCTTTACAGATAGTGCAGCCTTTCGTCATCATAATGCCTTCATGGCGAATGTTGTCGGTTCAACAAGTCAGGTAAATTCCGACTCTCCTAAAATTTGCAATGACTGTGCTGAATTAAGAACAAAATTTGAAACGATCAACAATCATAATCAAAAGTTAGTTGTTGAACTATCTAAATGCAAAGAGGCGAACTTGGCTTTAACTCGAAACGAAAAAGAAATCAAATATGTAATAGAACCCCTAAAGAAAAGCGTTTCTGAATTAACAAAAACAGTTTTGAATAAACAGATAGGATTAATAACTACATTAATCTACTTGAGGAAACAAAGAAAGAGTTAGCCATCGCCAAATGTGAACATGATGCGATCAAGCTTAAATTGGACAGTTATTCTAACTCCCGATATGTGCTTGATCATATCATTGATGTTCAATAACTAAAAGGAGATGTTAAATGCATTGGGTATAAGTCGTGTCCACCCCCGATGAAACACAACTATACCAAATTGCTTGATGAATAGGAGATGTCTCGCTTTGAACCCTCCGTACCCCTTAATCCTGAAGAATTTGCAGCAGGACTAGGGTTCAAACTAGACAATTCCTCACACTAACCAAGCAAACAAGAAAACTCATCATCTGATGTTGATCAAAATCCATCTGAAATAGAGGAAGATGATACATCAGATGATGAATCAATCAGAAGTTATCAGGATCAATCTCTTGATAAAAGGAAAGGAGTAGAACTCTCTGCTGCTCACAGTACTAAACCTGTTGAAAATCAAGAGAATGATCCTAAGAAATCTTTCAAGACAAAAGTGTTTACAGTTGAAACAGATAATGTGTTGTATACTCTGACTGAGATAAAAAAATCTACTCTAACAAAGATTTTCCAATTAAATACGTAAATCCAATCTCTATAGATCAAGTGTTTGAAAATTCAACAACCAAATTTTTAGAGAAGGAAAAGCCAACCAAATCACAACCATTATCATTTTTAAGAGAAAAACAAAAGAAGCGAGTTGAAAAGCCTAAAGTTCCACAATCAAAGGTTGAAGCAAAAGGCTCTCGCTACAAGAAGAAGCTTAAAATGTTAAATTTATGAGTTCTAAGGGTACTAATAAAGTCGAGACCTTTGAAGGCAAGTCTAATATAGATTTTGTAAACAAAGTCAAGACTTTGAAAAGAAACAGTCAAAATAATTACACTCAACACACAAATAGGTGTAATGAAAATGAGCCCAGTACCTCAAGACCTACAAGTTCAACATCAAGCCGTGAAACACGATCTCCTAATTTTTTGAAAGGAGAACATGTTTTAGATGTGGGGAATTTGGCCACATTATCAAAAATTGTACAAATCTAGCCAAACCAAGATTTCTTGAAAGAATCCCTCCTGAACCAACTTGCCAACGTAGATCTGTTTCTCCAAAATAAGACAAAAGAATTGTTAAAGAACAAGAAGAAAAACATAGATGTAAACAAGAAGCAATTGAAAAAGCTTTAAAACTGGATTCTTCAAAAAGGAATCCAAGATCTTCAAATTTGATAAAACCATAAATTGTTAAAACTGTAAATAATAGTAATTCTGTAAATTTCAAAAATCTTGGAAACCAAAGACCGGTAGTGGTTCAAGAGGAGGAACACAATTTCCAAATCATCAAGAAATAGAGATCACATTTCTTGATGATAAAGGGCGACCCAAGACATCTAAGGCTTGGGTCCCCATCTCAAACTGATCTGGTTTTTGAAATGTGCAGGGTGTTCCAGGAGGAACTGTGAATAGTCATTGGATTGTTGACTGTGGAGCATCGAGGCACATGACGAGCGACTTACGGCTCCTGTATGATGTGAAAAGCATTCAGAGTGGTTATGTTGCCTTTGCTGGTGATAAAGGTGGATACATCACAGGAGAGGGAATGGTATCCAATGGTGTTGTGAGTTTTGATAAGAACAATTATGTGCGACAAATTGATCACAATCTTCTTAGCGTTTCTCAAATCTGCGACAAGAAGTTCACAATACATTTTGATGATACCGGATGTTATGTGCTGAAACCCAGATTCAAGATCCCCAAAGAATGGATTCTCTAATCGGCTCCAAAAATTAACTACTTGTATATTCTTGATATGAGCCAAGCTATTACAACGTCTACGCACGTCACATGTTTTGACTTAAAAACCACTGAAAAGGAATTAATCTCTTGGCACAGACGAATGAGACACATTCACCTGAGGAAAATGAACTATTTGGTGAGAATAATCTTGTGAATGGTCTACCAGTCAAGAATTTTCATCTTCAAGACATCTGTGTATCATGCTAGAAAGGAAAGCAAGCAAGAAAATCTCATCCTGTGAAAAAGATTAACACAGTGAATATGCCTCTTGAACGTCTTCATATGGACCTCTTTGGACCTATGAAACACAAGACTACCTTTGGTGATTCTTACTGTTTAGTAGTTACTGATGACTACTCCAGATTTTCATGGGTGAATATGTTGGCACACAAGAGTGAAGTTCCTGAAATCCATAAGAAACTCCTGACGCTGTTAAAAAATTTGTAAAATCTGAAGGTAAGGAGAATCAGAAGCGACAATGGCACCGAATTCAAGAATCAAGTTATGGATGAGTACTGTTCTTCAAAGGGCGTTTTGCATAAGTACAGTTCTCGCTACACTCCACAACAGAATGGTGTCGCTGAGAGGAAGAATAGAACTCTGATTGAAACAGCAAGAACCATAATATTAGAATCAAAACTTTCAGTTCAATTTAGGGGAGAAGCTGTGGCTACTTCGTGTTACACTATGAATAGAGTTCTTAAGGTGAAGAGGCACGGGAAAACATGTTTCGAGTTACACAAAAGGAAACCGGATGTTTCTTTCTTAGAACCGTTTGGAGCTCCATGCACTATGATTAATCCACATGGTAAATTTGGTCCGAAGGCTATCGAAGGTTTCTTCCTCGGATATGCTACTCCTAATTTCAGAGGGTATTATTTGTCAACAAATAAGATTGAAGAATGGGGTGAAGTCAAGGTTCAAAGATACACAGAATCAGTAAGAGCTCCGGGTGCTCCTTGGATGTTTGACTACGATGGACTGTTCGACTCCTTTAATCTGCCAACTTTTGATGATGCATCTGCTGCGGATCAAATGTTACTGGAAAGTGATACAACAGTTGACTCGTCATTAGTTCGACCAATTATTGTTAACCCTCAAGTGTCAACTTGGGTTAACAATCTTGTTCAAAATGAGGAATTCGAGGATGCTGCATATTATAATGTTTCATCAAAAGATGATGAGTTTCATGAATGAAGCAACCTCTAGTGCGTTCCCTGGAGTTTTAGATGTCACGTCAAATATACAACCTCAAGGGACAACTGAAGGTCATGCATCTACATCCTCATCAAATCTAGCACTCGATTTGACTGTTGATCTGAATATCAACAATTTGGGTATAAACTCTCAAGTTCCCGATGTTCCAGAAACTCGAATCCATAATACCCATCCTCAGCAAATATTATTGGAGATGTCCAAATTGGTGTGAAGACGCATAATCAGCTTCGAAACAACCAGAATGCTGGCCTGTATTCAGAAATAAGAGAATCGGGGGGACAGAACGATTGGTCTTTTGCCTGCTATGTTTGCCATGTTGAACCAAAATCTTGGAAGGAGGCAATGAAGGAAGACTCTTGGGTTGAAGCCATGCAGGAAGAACTTCAATAGTTTCTAAAGTTGGGTGCGTGGAAGTTAGTTGACAGAAGATAACTACAAGAAGATTCGTACATGATGAGTGTACAAATGCAAGAAGGAACTGAGGTGTTGTTGCCAGAAACAAAGCACGATTGGTTGTCCAGGGCTTTAATCAGGTAGAAGGCATTGATTACAATGAAGTTTATGCACCGGTTACACAATTTGAGGCCATAAAGAATTTTCTTGGCTTATGCGTCCTACAAGAAGTTCACCATTTATCAAATGGATGTGAAGAGTGCATTTCTTCATGGTGTGGTTGAGGAAGAGGTATATGTTGAGCAACCACCAGGTTTTGAAGATTCAATCCATCCTGACAAGGTTTGGCTTCTCAACAAGGCGTTATATGATCTTCATCAAGCTCCAAGGGCTTGGTATAAAATGTGGTCTACCTATCTTCTGAAGAATGGTTTTCGACAAGGATTGATCGACTGTACTATCTTCATCAAGGAAAGGAATGAGGATTTGCTGCTAGTGCAAGTATAAGTTGATGATATTATTTTTGGGTCTACCAACGAATGAATGCGCAAAGAATTCGAGCAGGTTATGCAGGAGAAGTTTGAGATGAGCGCCATGGGAGAAATGACTTTCTTTTTAGGTTTGCAGGTTCAGCAATCAAAGGAAGGAATCCTCATTCATCAAACCAAGTACATCGGGGATATTCTCAAGCAATTTCAAATGGAAGACTCAAAGCCTTTGGGAACTCTATTAGCTCAGAATCATGGGATTACTCTTGACGGAATGGGTGAACATGTGGAACCATCTCTCTACTGTGCTATGATCTGATCTCTCATGTATCTTACTACTTCAAGACCCAATATAATGTACCCAACATGTCTCCTTGCTCGCTACCAGTCCAGTCCGAAGGTTTCTCGTTTGATGGCTGTGAACGGATCTTTTTTTATTTGAAGGGTCGCCCAGACACTAGTCTATGGTATCCTAAGGATGATAACTTTGATTTGACAGTATTCAGTGATTCTGATCATCATGGCTGCATGATCGATGCAAAGACAACATCGGAAGGAAGTCAGTTTTTGGGAAATCGCCTAGTCACGTGGCAGTGCAAGAAGCAGACTTGTGTAGCTATGTCAACCTGTGAAGCTGAGTATATTTTGGCTTCCAGTTGCGGCTCTCAGGTTCTATGGATTCAGCAACAGATGCGCGACTATGGTTTTGAATTTCTAACTACTCCTATTTTTGTTGATAATGATGCAACTTTACAGATCACTCTTAATCCTGTACAACACTCAAAGACAAAACACATTGAGATTAAGTATAATTTCATACGAGATTGTTATGAAAAGGAACTTATCAATGTTGTTAAAATCCACACCGATCACCAACGTGCCGACCTGTTTACCAAAGCTTTTGACAAATCTCATTTTGACTATCTACTTTTGGTCAATGGCATCAAGGTAAAACCCGAGTAATTCATTTTGGCAAATCTTTTCTCGTAAATAGTTTCTTAAAAATCTAAAAATTACAAAAAGATTTTCTATTTTCTCTTAGTTTTATATTTTAGGGGGAGAATATTTCAAGAAAATACAAAAACATGAGAAAATGCAAAAATACATAAATTTGTCTTTTAGTTAGTTTAACTTTTTATTACTTTATTTATTTAAGGGGGAGAAAAATTCAGAAAATACAAAAACAATAGAAAAACCAAAAATCAAAAATGAGTTTCTTGGATAGATAAGCCGAAGATTATGAAATACACCGGTGATCAGTCATAAACAGTCAAGAACAAAGAACGAAAATTGATAAGTAGCTTTACTAATGATGTATCGGTACGCTCAGAATCAGATTAAAATGTGTAGGTTGATATAAACTTAACGGACTGCAAGCCAGTTGGGAACCATTCATTGGCATATGGTCTTGGTACTGAAATTTTGTTTGATAGTGTGCCGAGGTTCTGAGATATGCGGTCTTTATGCTGACATATCATCTAGGTATCATGGTTGAATCTTTTGCCGAAACATAACGGTGACGCAAGTCTAGAACTTCCATGATACCATACATACATGTAAATATTGCATACGACCAATCAATAAGTGATAAAAATATCACATTCACCCAAAAATAAGTGATAAAATATCACAGCTTTATGCGGGAGATAAGTTCATCTCTTTGTCGGTATGATAGTACTAACCTGTTCACGGACTTACTCTTGTGCCCTGCATGCATTTGAAAATCAAGTTCCTCATCAATAAATGATTTAATAACATAGGGCTTGTTTTCAATCAAAATAAGTGAGTATCTCACATCATATACGTCAAAACAGATGATAAGCAATATACTCATCGGTAAGATTTTCTCTCGTTCATATCTTGATACGGGGATGTGTCGTGAAGTGGTTGAACACCAGCTAGTAAGTATAGATCATATATTAATCATATCTCCAAATTTGATTACATCTGATAAGTTGAGCTTACGTTGACAACAGTACCGATAATCATAGTAGAATACTTATTTATTTAATTTAATGTTTTAACAAAACCTGTTTTTGACAAGATTAAAAGCTGGTATGATTCTCTTACCTTGAAACTCTGGAAAAGATTATCTGGTAAATATATAGTTTATAGTTTAATAATTGTTTTAGTTTTGGTTTCCTTTGTG
Organism: Scalesia atractyloides; assembly: GCA_947069175.1. Classification (NCBI taxonomy): domain Eukaryota; kingdom Viridiplantae; phylum Streptophyta; class Magnoliopsida; order Asterales; family Asteraceae; genus Scalesia; species Scalesia atractyloides. The sequence continues at coordinate 46,077,937 of CAMTDV010000022.1, forward strand.
GTTAAATTAAGTTCCTTTTTGAATTAGCCAAAATTGAAGCTCAAAGGTTTTCTATCAAGATTTGCCCTAAAAACCATTCGCTTAGATATCACAACTTCATAAAAATACTTCCTTACAACCGTAAACTCATCTCAAAGAAACAAAATCTGTTTAAAAGCACTTTTCCTAACATAACTTTGTGATTTGTGTGGATATGTGCGAAGCTCTAAACAAGTCAACGGAAAACCTAAGGTCCTCGAAGAACTGAAATCCAGTTTTTGAAAAACTTTGATTCGTACGAATCAGAGATATTTCGTACGAGTGTGTGTATCTCGTACGAATGGACCAATGATGGTTTGTACGAAGGGCAATGCTTCGTACGATCTAAGGGTATTTCATGTGAGTATGATGTGGTATAAAAGGAAATGAAGTTCTATGGTGGAAATTCACTTTCACTTTGCTCACATCATCCTTACACCTCCCTTCAAGTTGTTTTTTATTTCTTTAAGGTATTCTTAAAAATGTTTGGCATACTTTGAAGATGAACAACTTTAAACATGATTTGACCATGTGACCATGACTGATAAGAACAACAAACTTGAAACGAAGAATCTTTAACGAAAAAAAGTAACTTACTTTGAAGATTGTTTGTACGAGCTAAATTCATACGAATGAATCAGTTTCTTGTTTTTAAATCAAAATTCGTGAAATAAGTTGTTCTTCGTACTAGTAAGTTGTTATTCGTATGAGTCAATATTTCTTTGTTCAGGGAATAAATACATACATAAAGTTTGAAATAAAACTTTTTGTGTACATTCCCTGATGAATTTGTGTTCTTATCCTATTTGACTTATGTGTACAGAATGGAACAAAAAGAACATAAAAGAAAACTAGCAACAAAAGGACTAATAAGTCAGAATTGGAAATTATGTCTGAGCCGAGACATAACATGGTGGCTTACTTGGATCCGGAAGACAAATTCGCTGAGTACAATGGTATAATGAAGTTTTTGCGCGACTCAAGGATACATCATGCTATCACGCACAAGACTACAGTGTACAAGACGTTGATCAAGGAATTTTGGAATTCAGCTAAAGTCATTGAAGTTAATGGGAAGGAAGTCATCCATGGAAAAGTAAACAACTTGGACGTAGACGTGACTGCCGAAATCATTAACTCAGTGTTGGAGCTTGGTGATGATCCTGAAGCTCCATTCTCAGTGGTGTTGAAGTGTCAACGTGGATGTTTGATGCGTATGAAGTGTGTCGGAGATTTTTTGGTAGGACAAATCAACAAAGCATGGTTACCACTCCGATACAAGTTCTTTCTACATGTTCTAATTAGTGTTTGAGCAATAGACGAAGTGGTTATGACATGGCAAATAACGACTTGGTTGGAATGATGATAGCTTTGACATTGAACAAACCGTTTAGTGTTTCAAAGAATATTTTCTCAAACATGAAGGAGAACCTGAGTAGAACTAGTTATGGTGGAAACAAGTTTTGGATGTATCCCTGGTTTCTTCAGATGATCTTAAATACGCAACATGAATCTTCCGAAGAATGACAATGATGTTTTAAAAGTAGAAGTTATGATGGAACATTCATTGAAAATCTTTAAAGGTGTTGCAAAAAAACGTTAGAAGGAAAGCACACCTCCTCGAAGATTTATCTGTTTTCTAGAAAACAACGATTATGTTGCACCAGAAAACGATAAGTGGCGCCATGATGACAGTGATTCTGATAATGAAGAACCTATCTTGGAGAAAATGATCAAAGATAGATTTGGTCATAAAAAGGGAATGGTGATGATGGTGATATTGATGGTAATTGTGGTGCTAATGATGTAGGTACTTCAGTTGGTGACAAGAGTAGAAAGAAACAGAGGAGTTCGTCTACGAATACTTCCTGTGCTCAACCTGAAATCATACAACCTACAACCTCACATCAGGAAAATATACAGGAACCAGTTACAGAAACTCAGTCTACCTTTACAATGAAGGAAACTGAACCTGTAACGACAGAACCTGCTACAGCTCTTGAACCACAACCATCAAGTACCACAGCAGTTGAAAGAATTTCAGCTGAAGATACTCCAGTTCAGTCGCAACCTACTACTTCTTCAGTTCAACAGTCCCAACCCACAACTCATCTACAAAAGTCCAAATGAGGAAGTCGTTTATTCTGTGAAATGGATCAAGATGAGAAGGTGGAATTTCTGTTCACTCAGTTGCAAGCTGCGACAATGCAAATAAACAAGCATTCAGAATTTATGTCTTCAAATCAAAACACAGCTGTCAAGCAACAATTGGAGATAAATTCTTTGAAAGCGACTGTTAGAAAACAGGATTCTGTAATTGCACAGTTAAGGAAAGAAAATGAGCAACTGAAGGGTGCAGATGCAGAAAGGGCAACTCAGCTAAAACAGATGAGAGCAGCTGATAACTCTCGGGGTATTGAGTTGAACCGAATGAAAGAACGTAGTGCAGATGTTCAAGGATCTATAGAAACATTGTCAACTAAGCATAACGACTTGAATGAATGGTATCATTCTCGTAATGCTAAACTGGTGGAAGGCTTCAATGGTATTAAAGACGTCTTTGAAATGAGTAGAAAGCATGTGAACATTCTGTGGAATAAGAGATGCAAGCACAGGAGATCAAGCGTAAATATGATCAGGATTCTGAAGACCCTGGTATTACTACAACTTTGGCCTCGTCCTCGCAGCCAAAAGTTTCTATTCCACCACCAGTGGTAGATTGTAATGTGCAGCAGATCATGACCGATCCAGTTACCTCAAGTGACACTCAAGAGGAAACAGGAAAGGTTTGATGAGTCTGGAAAGCAATGAAGACCTGGATCCTCAATCAACGATGAAATGATTATCTTCACGGGGAGTTTGTTGATACAACAGGCAGTTCAAGAAATGAAGATTAAAGATCAAGCAACAGCCAAGGGGGAGTTTGTTGATACACTTTTGTGTCTGTAGCTTGTTCTGAGTTACGTCTGTAATTGTACGGTCCTTATGTACTATGTCTGTATAAATTGGTCGTGTCGGCCAGATCAAGATATCCTCCTATCTTGATCTAGTACGACGATTAGAATGTCTGTGTACAACAGTTGCATGTGTGCATACTGTTGAGTCTCAGGTACGTCATGTTTGTGGCACGATCTCCAAAGAAAACAATTGGTGTGAGTGGGAATGCTTCGTACGAGCAAGAAGTTGCTCGTACGAGTTACACCATGCGTACGATCAAGCTTACCCAATCAAGCTTTCAGTTTGATTAGTACAAGAAAGATTATTGATTCGTGCGAGCCAGTTCATTCGTACGAGTCTATTTGGAGAATGTCTTTCGTGTCTTTTGGTGTTTCGTATGACCAACAACATACTTCGTACTGTTGCTGGTGTTGGCACTATATAAGTAGACATGCCCTTCTCAGTAATGAGTGCATGTGTGAGGGAGTTCATACGAGTGACCAGTGGATACTAAGCTGAGACTTTGAGAGCACAGATTGAATGCATAAAGTCTGTATGAACATTGTTTTTATATGTTTGTACTAGTTCTCATCAGTTAATCAAGATATTGAAGCTTTGGTTATCTTGTGTGTCTTCTACTTTGCTTTGGTTTGCATGCATACTTGGATTCCGCATTAGTATGTGTGTTGCGTGACCAAAGGAAGCAGGTTTATCTTGATCCTCCAGGTGGACCTACAAGTCTGAACCAGGTTATTCTTGCACAACATGTGGATTGTCAAAGATATACTACGCCAATGCAGAAACCTAGGGATCCATGGTTGTTTAACTACGATGGTTTGTGGAATTCTTTCGACCTACCAGATGTGCCATCAGAAGAAGAACTTGTTATGCTCTTTCAACAGCATCAAATATATAATCAAGAACAAGTTACCAGACGTTAGGGATTTCCCCGTCACTTCCTGTGTCTAACACATCTAATGTCAGGAATGAAGCTTCATCATCTGTACAGGTTTTGGATGAAGTCATCACAAATTTGCAAACACAAGTAGATGTACGAAGTGAAGTGATGCCACGGACGCTTTCATATCATCCTTCGGAGAATATTATAGGCAGCTTACAAACGGGAGTGTAAACTCGCAATCAGATCAACAAGGATCTAAGTTGTTTCTATACTCGTATTGCTCCACTTCAAACCAGACTTTCTAATAGTTGTTTTGTTTCTCAGGTAGAACCGGGAAACTGGAAAGACACGTTAAAAGAAGAGAGTTGGGTGGACGCAATGAAAGAAGAATTGCTTCAATTCCAGAAACTGGGAGTCTGGAAGCTTGTTGACCTACCAGATCATCACAAAAAGATAAATACTAGATGGGTCTTCAAGTGCAAGCGTGATGATAGAGGGATTGTAGTGTGCAACAAAGCTCGACTTGTGGTACAAGGTTTCCATCTGCAGGAAGGGATAGATTATACTGAAGTCTATGCCCCGGTCTCCCGTCTTGAAGCAATCCACACATTCTTGGCCTTTGATTGTTGGAAAGGTTTCAAGGTGTACCAATTATATGTCAAATCTGCTTTCTTGTACAGATAAGTAAAAGAGGAGGTGTATGTCGGCCAACCACCGGGGTTCATTGATCCAATGCACAAAGACAAAGTCTACCTTCTGAACAAAGCCTTATATGGTCTACATCAAGCCCTGAGAGCTTGGTATGAAACGATGTCATGATATCTTACAACCAACGGCTTTGTCAGAGGAACTGTAGATTCTACCCTCTTTACAAAGGAAATGGATGGGCATTTGATTATTGTACAGATATATGTGGATGATATCATCTTCGGATCAACAAATGACAAGCTGTGTAAAGACTTAGAAGAAGTCATGAAGCGCAAATTTGAAATGAGCGCGATGGTGGAGATGAAGTTCTTTTTAGGACTTTAGGTCGATCAGTTGCCTCATGGTATCTTCATCCATCAGACGAAGTATGTTCATGACATATTGGAGAAATTCGATATGGCAGGAGCTAAACTAGCATCAACCCCATTAGCTCCTAATCTCGGCATTTGTCCAGATCTTAATGGAGTCAAAGTTGACGAGACATTATATCGCTCCATGATCGGATCCTTGATGTATCTCACTGCTTCTCGACCAGATATCATGTATCCAACATGCCTGTGCGTCCGTTATCAGTCTAATCCAAGAGATTCGCACTTGCTTGCCATCAAACGTATCATGAGATATTTGAAGGATTTCCAAGCACCGGCTTGTGGTACCCTAGACACGATGACTTCAATCTTGTAGGTTACTCAGATTCTGATTTTGGCTGCTGCAAACTTAACACCAAATCTACGATGGCTGATTACCAGTTCTTCAGAACCCGTTTGGTAACATGGCAATGCAAGAAACAGACCGCGGTCGTTCTCTCTACCTGTGAAGCTGAATTCGTTTCAGCATCGAGCTGTTGTTCTCAGATTCTCTGGATTCAACAGCAGATGAGAGACTTCAGACTACAATTTCTTGATACGCCTATATATGTAGATAACCAGACTACGATTGATATCACTAAAAACTCATGTCAACACTCTCGAACCAAACATATTGAGATTCGACGCCACTGTATCCGTGATTGATACGAGAAAAAATTGGTTACAATTGAAAAAATCCACACTGATGACCAAAAAGTAGATTTTTATACCAAAGCCTTTGATCGTACAAGATTTAAAAATCTTTTAAATTTAAATGGTTTACGAAACCTGACATCAAGGGATACACATGAGGTTGAGTTTGACGATAATGACGACTTGATGTGATTCTCATTGGTTTGACGAATTTTATGTACATTTTTCTTAAAAACACTAAAAACCTAAAAATATGTTTTTGATTTTAGGGGGAGAAATTTTGGAAAAATACAAAAACATTATAAAAGTCAAAAAGAGTTTTTGTGAAAATGGGAAATCATATTATGTCAATAAGACAGTCACAGTATGCTAAAGATATGGATGATTAAAGAAGTAATTAAATAGGTCTTACTGAGGATGTGCCAATAGCCCTCACTCGTTTAGTAAATTGTTATCAAGATATAAACCTAAATGAAAAACTGAATAACTTGTGGGTTAACATCTCTTGGATATATGGACTTAGTACTACGAAATTTCCTTTGAGAGAATGCCAGATTCTGCGATACCAAGTCTTTATATTTAATCGATATCTGGGGTATTATCCGAGTTCTTCTAATTTTGAGTCAGCAATGGCCTAGAACTTGTATAATACTTTACGCATTATTCGCCTACAAAAGCTGCATAAAAATGATGATTATGTCATAAACTTTGTGACATCTGCAGTTCAAAAGATTCCTTTAAGGAGCACCACCTAAAGACGAGCCTTCATCTCTTTGTCTGTACGGTAGTACTAACCTGAGCTCTCAAGGCCTCGCAATTCACCCTTTTACAGATGTCAATTGGATATATTCACCTGTGAAATGAAATTCTGGGACAGTTTCTTCATGTTCTTAATATTACCTAACATATCTTGAAACAGTTGAGAAACGAGAAGAGGTTTAAGTGGATAAGAATATTGGCAATCTAGGTAAATCGGGTTAAAAGGCTTAATGAGTATACCAAGATCAACGGCACTGGTGATTTGTTTAAGCACTTGATATGATTCTCTTAAACACAAAACTCACAAAAATATGTATCTTTACTTGTTATTTCGTGTCGAAAAATCCTAAAACCCAAAAAGATTTTCAGCTTCCTTAGCTTTTTAGTTTTTTTTTAGTCTACCGATGATGTAAACACGGATAGTTGAAGTCATGGCGACATCTTGTTGAAGGAAAACTGAAGACCATGGGTTAGGAGCTAATCTATAAACGAAAAATTTACCTGAACGTCAATCAAAGTTCATTAATTTGAAACTTTACAATTTAAATAAATCTGTTTTGGACAAAAATGGTCAATCAAGGTCATTAGCTTGGACTTGGTAGGCAAATCAGATAACCAGGGTCATTAACTTGGACTTGGTTAACTGAATGGGTTTTAAACAGATAAAATTATCATAAAAAATCAAAAAGTTTACTAAGTTTCAGAACTGATTCGTACGAGTCTCACTAACTCGTACGAACAACATTTGCTGTTCATTTGCACGAACCGTTGGTTTGTACGAATGACACTGAATTAGTATAAAAGGCCATCTTCTTCACACGAACCAACTTTATGTTATTGTGCGTCTGAGAGAGCTTTTTGTGCGAATCAGTTCTAAACTTTGATTTTCTTGACGTGTACCGAATATCATTACATTGGGGAGGTTGATACGCACACCTCTTTCGATGGGAAAGGTACTATTGCTTGTTCTTAGCCGTTATAATGCTGGATTTGGACCAAACGGACTTAAAACATAGATTTAGGGAGATTGGACCGGTAAAACTTAAAATTGATCTTAAAAACATTAATATCGGCCCCAATAGCTTATAAATCGACTATCAATTTGTTAAAAAAACATGTTTTAAGTTCGGTTTAAACTTGGTGTTGTTTGGTACAGTTTAGGATTCGTACGAAGGACTATTCGTACAAACTGTGTTTTGAAATTTGTTAAGTATTATTGATTCGTACGAAGTAGTGTTCGTACGAATTAAGTTTGGTAAAATTTTCTGGAAAAATGACTAAGTCTTCAGTCACCCATACGAAGTAGTGATTCGCACGAATGATATCTTGATCCAAACTTGAAAAAATTTTCTAAGTATTGACTCGTACGGATATATGGTTCGTACGAATGATCTTATATGCTGAAAGTTTTGAAAATTTTTCTAACGGCTTGAATTCTCTTTGTGTACAGGTTAAGAAAACTCCTTCTCTCTGTTCCACAATATATGTTGTTTGCTGGACGAATCTATTCTGGAGATTGCTGCTTATCATGATGTGTTAGATTTTCTAAGTAGAATCCCGATTACCAAAGCGCTTACTGATCGTCATACAGTATACAGATCTCATGTCGAATATTTTTGGAACGCAACAGAGTTTAATGTAAAAGAGAATGCAATAGTTTCAGCTGTGAAGATAGATGATGAGGATATACAAGTGAAGATTAAGGAAGATTTGATCAGGAAGGTTTTGGATTTTAAGGATAATGAAGATGATCCTACAAGATTTTCTGAGTATATGGTGAAGGGTTGTATTTACCAAATGGGTTATGCTGGTTTTGTGAACGCCGCACCTTTCAAGAAAGGAAACCTTAGTTCTCCATTTCATTATTTAGCTCACGTTGTTGTTCATGCGTTGAGTCATCGCAAAGGAGGGTTTGATGAATTGGTCGATTACCAAATGTGTATGATTACTACATTGGTTCTTAATCTGCCATATAACTTTTCAAAGGTTATATTTACACAAATGGTGCAGAATATACAGAGGCAAAAGTTCCTGCAGTACCACAGTTGTTCAGATGTTGTTACATCACCTGCACCCGAACTTAAAGAAGAAAAAGGATGATGGTTAAAGCTTGAACATATGGATGTCTCGACTCTCAAGAAGATGAATTTACATTTGAAGACATTCCCAAATGCTAAGTCGGTTTTTGGTGCTATTGTTGATAAAGATTACATTGCTTCGGCTCCAGGAAAATGGAGGAAAGAAGAGAGTGGGGATGAGAGTGATGAGTTGAATGCGCTAGACGTTTTATTGCTAAGCGTAGTTCTTGGTTTTGAAAGACAGAGAAAAGCGACAGCTACATCTTCTACTTCTGCACCTCAAAAGAAAAAGCAAGCACCAGAAAGTTCTGGTTAAGAAATGAACCAAATATTGAAGAAAATATTGAAGATATTGCTGCAGACATTGAAAGACAAGTGTTTGGTGGAGAAAAAGTGGCTGAAGACGCATCCTCTTCTAGCACTAATTAAGAAGATAGAAGAGCAGGAGAAAGAAAGAGAGCCAAAAAGATAGAAGCAAAGCATCTGGCGGAGAAAAAGAGGAAAGCTGAAGAGAAAAAGTGCAAAGCGGCAGGTGAGGATGATACTACGTATATACCTTCAGGTTCAGACGATGATACCCTTGTGTGCACACCAGCAAAGAAAAAGACACGACGTTTCAAGTGGTAAGTAGCTAGAAGCTCTGAGTCTCCTACTGTGAAATCTAAAGAGACACTACAAGAGCCGACGGTCGAAGAAGAGGTTGTTGTTGAACAGACTCCGCTATCACCAGTTCATCAGTCTACTTCTCAGATACCACAATCCCACCACGTCAATCTACTCCGTCGCAACAGCAAGCATCTCAGCCGCTACCACAACCAACACCACGACAGGCTACACTACAGCCGCCACTGCATACTTCGCAACCCTAGTTTCAATTTGATTTCAAATTTGATTTTGGAGACATTCCAGGGGGTGAAGACTTTACTACAGACATGTCCAATGACTCGCGTGTGACGAACTACAGAAACAAGTCTTGTTAAACACGGTCAAAATTGCGGAGTTACAGGAGCAGCTTAATGTGTTTAATGAAGATATACAACAATTAGAACCCATGCTTGCCAGCATAGTGTCAGAGAATGAGCGTTACGACTTCGAATGGCTGAATACTAGGATGAAAGGCTCAGATGTGATAGAAGAATGAATATGTTTGAGAAAATTTTGGCGAAAAAGCTGGGAAGTTAACATAGTTGCGGAGATTGATGAGATTGAACGTGCAGAGGCAAGAGAACGTGTTGCTGAAAGAGAACGTCTTGCTAAAGAACTATCAGACGCGCAAGGAAAAGGTAAAGAGAAAGTGGTAGAGGATCCCGTGAATGTCGAAATTGTGGCAGAACTGAATTTGTGCCAGTTATCACAGATATCGTGTTGTATCAAGTGTCGAATAAGTTTGTACTAATCAGAAAGCCTAAGGATGGGGAGATTGATATGTCAGATCTTTCTGTATGACACCGCGAATGGCTACTGAAGAAAAAGTTAGAAAAGGAGATTGAGAAAGCGGTTGAAGAATTTGATGAAGATGCTAAGAAAGAATATGAAGATTTAGATGTTATCTTATCTAGTGATTCTGATTCGGATAATGGTGATGATGATGATAATGTAGGTGGTGCAGGTATTCGTGTACCAAGACTGGTGTAAATGAAGAGATTGATTATTCTTTGTATCTTGACGACTCCGTGAACCAAACGACTGAGGAAGGTGCTAAGGACAGAACTGAAGGTCCTTCTGATGCTCAGCAGGCAGGAATCTTCTCGGTAATGGATACATCTACCGTTCTTGTCGTGCCGAAACCATAGATCTTTTATCTTGAGTATGATGTTGAGGATGGAGAATTTATCAACAGCTATTCTAAGGAAGAGATTGTCGAAATGTTAGGCGTGGATGAAGAAAAGTTTGAGTTTGATATCGAAGATGAACTGAACGAGATTAGCGCTTTCGAGCCGAACGATTATGTATTTGAACATGATGAAGAGGCTAACGATTATGATCGAGTTTTCGTGGAGGATGATTCTGATGATGATGTTTCTAATCCTGCTGATCAGAGTACAGATGACTCCCCAACTTTTACAAACTATTTGCAGTAGAGAATGCAGATATTCTGAAGCGTAAAGTTGAAGAAGCTGCTAAGTAGGGAACAATTCCTCAACAGTTGAATAGAGCTGAAATTGCTGAACTGAGGAAGAAGTGGGTTAAGAGTTCACCAGCCGAGCGGAAGTTCAAACGTCCTCTAGCGTTCTTTACACGTGACGCTGATATTTCTCTAGGGGACATAATAAGCTGGGGTTGGATTGAAGAGCTTAACGTTTACGCGATCAAAAGAGAGTTTGGTATTCGGTACTTCCGATATTTGAGCTACATCAAGTCCTTGCCTTACTGGGATATAAAAGAGTTGATGTAAAAGAAGATGATCAATATCAAGATGAAATTTCACGACCAGAGGCTTTGGAAGTTGATTAAGCTTGAAGCTTTACATGGATTTACTCACTAGAAACCTCACTTTCCGAGACGCATTACGAAGATAGATCCAGTGACTAAGGAGAAGAATGTTACGCTCATCGTAAAGAGGCCGAAAGTAATGCAGAATATGCCTATGATACAGATGGAGCAGGATTTCCACAAAGTCTTCAAGTGGTGGCACTATGATTCTAATACATGAGAGGCTGTAATTTGTGTGCACCCTGATGATGACTCGTGGAAGATAACGGAGGAGCTATCCGAAGCCGTCATAGCACAGAAACGCATATATGGTCTATTGCGTGGAATTAGAGTACTAGACCCGATGTGGCTAGTCAATTGTACAAAGAAGGATATAGATTGCTTGTTCTACAACAAGATCAGTTACAAAGAGAAAGATAAAGAACAAGCACTCAAGTTTCAAAAGATTATTAATGTTTGTGTTGCCAATGACATACATTCTGGATCGGCATGGAACACTTCGTGCAGGAAGCTGGAGGAGACCGAACAAAAGAAGAAGGAAAAGAAGGAAGCTAGGATTGCTGAGCGAACTCGCATAGCATCGCTGAGAAGTTTTTGGTTTGGCAATACAGTGAACCGACCTCCTCCAACAGATCAAACTCCAATAGCTTTTGAGGAGCATTGCAAGCCACCGAAGAGGTTTTTTGGTCGTTAAATGTCAAATCATATGAAGATTTTCGAAGACTATCCAGACTGCGGAAACATCCAAGGGGGAGTTTGTTGGTGCACTATGTCTATTGCCTACGTCTAGAATATGTCGTATTGTATCTGGGGCTTAAACATCATTTGTATAAATGTTATTGTTTGTTTTATATGTTTTGTAGATGACTCGTATGAGTGAGTCAGTTGACTCGTACAAGTGACATTCTGTCACTCGTACGAGGCAATCACTCGCACCAGTCACAGTCTCTGTTTCACACACTCTAGTGCGAGTCACGTCGACCTGTAAATAGAGGAGTGTTGTGTCAGAGCTAGCTGGTGTTAGTTCAGTTGGTACGGCGAAACCCTACTGATTTGTTTACTTGCGTCTGTACTTTGCACGTCAATCAATACATTCAAAGCAGTTAAACAGTAAGATCTCACTTGTTCTTTGTCATCCTCTCTAGCAATGAATTACGCCTCTGCTAGCTGAGTTAGACCAGACCGATTGTGTCACACCCCCTGACCCGCAGTGGATATGGTAGTCGGGTCATTATTGGGTTTTCATCAAAGCTCATGACATTTACTATAATAAAGTTTCATAATTATTAATTCAAATTAAAAAGGTGAAATTCCAACAAACACATAACCATACAAGCACAAAATGTTCTAAACACGACATTCATGTAACTCTTTATTTTTCTTCTAAGGCCAATTCCTATATGTTCCTTGCTTCAACCTGTCCACCTGTATCATGTGTAAAAATAGAGATTTGGGTTAACAAAAGTTGGCGAGTGAATCCCGTTTAATCATTTGAAGAAATATTTATGTTGATTAATTTAATAAAAATGTGCAAAAACCAAATATGAGCAAGCGTATATGTAAACTATACACCAACCACATAAAAATCTAGCAATGTACACATAAGCATGATAAATGATGAGTTATGAAATCAAGGCTCAATCAAATGGAGGCGATCTAATTAGGTAACGCGATGCTCTACTCGTAACCAACGAGGAACTGATGGGCCTAATGTGAATGCTTGACTGAAATGAGAAAATATAACCACATATAACATCAAATCAAATATTACATAACACGTTAGTTCATATAATGGTAGTAGTACAAGTGTTTGAATAAACGATATAAATAAATGACACATGATACACCCCAAAACATGAATAAAAAAGGGAAGTTTGTAGGAATTCACTCACAGTGGGTGTGTTTCTTGAGTTGATAATGAACGCGCACGATTAAAGATTCCAACTTACGAGAAAACTAACCTAAATATTCACGTAATAATTCAGTAAATATATATTTTTTATTTGCAATTTAGTATTCTTATTTAATGACTTTTATTAGGCTTTTTAGACTATTTTTATAGTATTTATTAGAAATTTTAAGCTTAAAAAGTCTTATTTTTATATATTTTTATGATTTGAGAGTAATAAAGAAAAGAGTTATTAAAAAATATACCCCTTTTAGGGGTCGGACCAGTCGATTTAAGGATTTTACGCAGCGTGCGGGATTCGAACTCGTGACCTCTCTTATACTGTACGCAGTTCTACCAACTGAGCTACGTGTCTAACCCGAAATAATCTGGATTTTAAATATATATATATATATACATACTAGGTTAAATCATAATTTTATTTATTTAAAAAGGTTTGTTATATTAACAGATCGCTGCACACAAAGAGACTCGAACCCGCGCCCACATATTTCGTTGCACACCGCCCTTCCAACTGGGTTGTGTGACTAACCCAGAATATTCTGAATTTATATAAATCTTATACACTTACTGGATGTAAATTTATATAAGTATTAAAAAGGTTGGTTTAATGAAGGAAAATCGGATCCGTATCTGTGACTCGAAACCCGGGTCTATGTGATTAAAATGCACACAGTCCACCGCTGGACTGTGTGTCTAACCCGGTATCATTTCTGATTTATAATTGACTTCATCTTCTTCCTTTTAAAACACATTAACCCGGATGTTTAAATCAAAAAACTTTTTATTTAAATTCACCACTGATAATAGAAAGATTAAAGGAGAAGATTCAAGTGATCATACCATACAGATGTCATCTTAAATTCTCCGGTGATGTTCCGGCGTTGAACAAAACTCCGGCGAAGTGTATTTCGAACACAACGGATCTTCCGAGAATTTTGAGAGGTTTTGAGAGTGTGAGCAAGTTTCAGAATAGATTAGCATCTCTATTTATAGATGCATGTCTGATTTGAGTTGATTTACATTTTCTATCAGTTTTGGTCAAGAAATTTATGATCGACTGATTCGTAACTGAGCTTGACCCAATGATTACGTTTAATCACAATTTAGAAACGTTTTTGGTTTAATTTCGCAAAAAAGACGAAGATTGATGATGAGATTTGGTGGTTACAGTCGTTACAATCGAATGTTTGAAATGGGTTTCGAGAAGTTTTTTCAATATAAAATTTATTTAATTTGAGTTTAGTTCAGATATGTGTGTGCAATGTAGTGGTGTGTGGTGCGTGTTGATTCAATGAAGACCCGGGTTCGAAACCCGTGTTCACCCTTTATATTTATTTTTATTATTTTTAGTTTTATTTATTAATATTGTTATTAGTTTTTATTTATTATATTTATTATTTTAACCCTTTTGATTTATTTATTAATTAATGAAATTAATATACCGAACTGAACGATTATCATAAATACATAACGAAATTTCGTATCATATATTTGAATTATTAAACGGAGCGGGTTTTAGAACCCGTTTTACAAGGAATGTTACAGGTTGCTCATCGGAGGAGCCGATCCCCCGTTCACAACATTATATCTGGTCTACTAGCTGTTAGATACAACAATGATCCTATCATACCCCTGTATGCTTTAAAGTTAATACTTTTTCCTTCTAGATCTAAATCAAGTTTGTTTCTAGTAGCCATTGGAGTTTTTGAGTTAGAGCAATTTTCAAGTGAATATTTTTTCAAAATTGTTTTGACATACTAAACCCAAAAATATGCCATTATTTCTTTGTTTAACTTGTAAACCCAAGAAAAATGTTAATTCACCCATCATTCATCTCAAAATGGCTGGTCATTAACTTTTCAAACTTTTTGCAAAATTTTTTATTGGTTGATCCAAAAATAATATCTTTAACATAAATTTAACCCAACAAAGTGTGACCTTTTTTTTGAGAAATAAAATTGTGTTAATTGTACCTTTTGTGAAGCCAGAATTGGTTAAGAAGTTTGAAAGAGTTTCATACCATACTCTAGGAGCTTGCTTCAATCCATACAAGGCTTTGTTTAATTTGTGAACATGTTTTGGAAATTTAGGATCAACAAAGCCTTCAGGTTGATGCACATATACTTCTTCCTCAATTATACCATTTAGAAATGTTGATTTCACATCCATCTGATAAACTTTGAAATCTTTTGATGCAGCATAAGCAAGGAATATTCTTACCGCTTCTAACCTAACCACTGGTGCAAAAGTTTCATCATAATCTATGCCTTCTTGTTGACAATAACCTTTCACCACAAGCCTTGCTTTATTCCTTGTTATGATACGTTGTTCATCAGATTTGTTTCTAAATATCCATTTTGAACCAATGACAGAAATTTAGTTGGTCAAGGTACCAGATTCCATACTTGAATTTTTTCAAATTGGTCAACCTCATCTTGCATTGCTTGGACCCAATCTGAGTCATTGAGTGCTTCTTTAATAGGTTTCGGTTCTGTCATGCCTAGAAAACCCGTATAGAGACACTCATGAGTTGTGGCAGATTTTGTCTTGACACCTTCTTCAGGATTCCCAATTATATCTGATTGAGAGTATGCTTTGATCTATCTACAGTTGTTGTGTTTGCTTGATGATTCTGATGGCTCTAAAGCTTACCCCTGATTAGTTGCTTCTGTTACATTGAGAGGATCAAAAATCTGACGTTCAGTCTGATTTTCTAATGAAATTCTAGAATTCTGATCATCTTGTGAATTTTCTAGTGAATGCACTAGATTTTCTTCGGGTTAGTATGTGACTGATTTTTGGATGATTCTTTATTCAAGAAGTTCTTCAGTTAGTTGTTTAAGAAAATGGTTAGGATTTTCTTGTTGGTTTGAAAAGTTTATTCCTTTCGGAATTTCACCAGAAACTTATATTTCTGTTGAGTCATCAAATGACACATATAAACTTTCGCTTAGTGTCCTTGTATTTAAAATGAAGACTCTGTAAGCTTTTGAAAACAATGAGTATCCAAGAAAAATACATTTTTCAGCTTTCGTGTCAAATTTTTCAAAACTTTCAAAATCATTAAACACAAAACATCTACAACCAAAAGTATGTAAGAATTCTATATTTGGTCTTCTTCCAATTATGATGTTGTAGGGTGTTTTCAGATGTCTTTTGTTTATGATGGATCTGTTCTGTGTAAAACAATCATTGGTAACTGCTTCTGCCAAAAAGGAAGTGGGCAGTTTGGCATATGCAAGCATAGTTCTTATAGCCTCAACATAGTTATTTCTACAACTCCATTTTGTTGTAGAACTCTTGGGGAAGAAAAATCATGAGATATTCCTTTGCTTGTAAAGAAGGTCTCAAGTTTTGAATTTTTAAATTTTGTTCCATTGTTAGATCTAATCCTTCTAACAGGTATTTTTAAAAGATTTTCAATTTTTCTAACAAAATTAATGATCAGATCTGGTGTTTCACCTTTTTTCTCAAAAATTCAATCCAAGTATATCTGGAGTAGTCATCCACAATGACCAAGATGTATTTCTGACCAAAAAAACTTGTAGTGCTCACTGGTCCACAAAGATCCTTGTACAAAAGTTCCAAATTTTGTGTTATGGAAGATTCATAAATTGTTTATGTGAGCCTCCTTTTGATTTTCCAAGTTCATAGGCATCACATATTTTATCCTTTTTGGAGGATATAAAAGGTAGACCTTTTACCAAACCCTTTCTTGCTAATTGGTTTGGATTTTTAAATTTAAGTGGGCTAACCTCTTGTGCTATAACCAGCTATTACCTCTACTATATTTTGTAAATAAGCATAATTGAGGATGCTCAATTTCTTCTTTAAAGTCAAAGTAATAAATGGATTTTCTTGTTCTTTTTCCACTTAAATATATTTTGTTATCATCTAAACCAATTAATAAGCATTTTTTTTGGTAAGAGAGTTACCTAAAAACCTTTGTCACAAAATTGACCACAACTTAGTAGGTTGTATTTCAAACCATCTACATAAGCTACTTTCTCGATGGTCAAAGATCCATACTTAATGCAATCATAACCCAATGTTCTCCCCTTTACTACATTTCCAAAATTTACTAATTTATCCAGCTTAGAAACAAAATTGCTGAGCAATCTCCTGTCCCCAGTCATGTGCTTAGAGCTTCCTGAATCGTAGTACCAGATCTGCTCCACATGATGGTCCTGAAATGGTAAAGTTAGAGAATTTTTGATACCCAAACTTGCTTAGGTACTTTTTCTGATGAGAGTCTACTTGAAATATCTTCTTCAGATGAGGAGTTTTCACCAGAATTTATGTTAAATGCTGAGCCATTAACAGATTGGTTTTTGTTTGGAGATGTTGTTGAATTAGCCTTAGTATTTCAACACACAGATAGTCTTCTTCGTCAGAATTTTTTAACTTAATTGACTGTGATGGAGGGTTAGCAGATTTTTGGAATCTTGGATGAATTCGTTTTGAATTTTCTAAAAATGTTTAGTTTATTTCATGCTTCTTTCCTTTTGTGTTATGCTTAGATGGCAAAAAAAAGGTTGTCAGAACTCATTGATTTACAAGATTCAGCATCGATTCTGATGATAATTTATAAGAATTTTGATCAGTTGCTTTGACAAAGGTGGTGGGACTTCTGATACTAGTCTTTACATATCCTAGTCCTTCACTATTGATACAGTTTGTGTCTGTTGCTTGTTCTTAATTACAGTTGTAATTGTACGGTCTTTGCTCAAGTGTCTGTATAGGTTTGGTCGTGTCGAATAGATCGAGATATCCTTCTATCTTGATCTAGTATGACATCTTAGCTTATCTGTGTTAATCAGTCGCATGTGTGCATACTGATAAGTCTTGGAAACGTCAAGTCTACACAAGTTCTCCAAGAATGAGAATTCTGTGCGAGTCAAGCATTTCGTACGAAACACAAGGTTTGTACGAAACAAAGAGTATTTCATACGAAACATGTATTTCGTACGAAACACTGACTCGTACCAATTCTGGAGTTCTGTCTCGTGTGAAATATTGTGTTCAGTATGTCTAGATTAGTGTTTAGTACGAAATCTAGACTGACACTATATAAGCAGACATGCACCTCTCAGTCAAGGTTACCCAGACCGAAAAAACGAGCTAGCAAACTGATCTTTTGGTGAGATCTCTAAGTTAGCATATCTGGTGTAAACGAAGACACAAGAACACAACAAGTTTGTTTGAGTCATACGAGCATTGTGTGTATATGTTTGTACTTGTTCTCAATTATTAATCAAGATAGTGAATCTTTGGTTACCCCGTGTTCTTTACTTATCTTTGGTTGCATGCACAATTGGATTCCGCACTTGTGTGTGTGTCATATGAACAAGGAACTGGTTTAACACCATCCGCAGGTGGACCTACAAGTAGTATCAGAGCTTTGTCTCTTTCCTTGTTCAAAACCGGGATTAGTTGTGTCTGAGCTAGTTTGAAGATTTCTAAAGTTTTCTTGAGCCTCCAGCAGAAAACTTAAGTTTTGGGTAGATAACTAACTTAAAACTTGGTTAAAATCTGTTGCATACAGAAAATTTTATGGTAAAATTTTTCTGAAGAACATCCTTGAAGAAGAAATCTGCAAAAATTTGAATCTGATTAGTTTGGTTGGTTTGACATTTTCTGACATGGATCTGGACTTGGACTGTTGACTGATTAAAAATTTTGTGTTTTACCTAAAAGTGGATAAGAAACAAGTATTTTCGAAAAAGCAGGTTTACACAAGAAAGGAAATTTCTCACCAAATCATATCTGAAAAGATTCCTCTGAAAACGCTGAACAAAACGTTTTTGTACGACTGATAAGTTTCGTGTGAATCATCTGTCCCGCACGAAACACGTGATTCGCACAAAACATGCCTGTTTCGTGCGAAACAGTTGTCTCGCACAAAACTGTTGTTGTTTGATTTTCGTGTTTTTCAAAGCTTTGTGATTTTTAAAAATTTGTCATATTTTCAGATCTGTGAATTTTTAAACGGTAATTATAATTTTGAAATTTTAAAACCTTTAAATTTTCATAAAAAAAAAATATAATAAGTTCTAACCCATGGGATTGGAGTTGTTCAAGCTCAAATCAGGAGTCTTCGCAAAGCTCCGCAACATCATGGGTAAAGTTAGAACATCCAATGATCTCTGCAAATCAATGGGCGTGTGTTACGAATCAAAATCAAAGCATCCAAACTCTATTAATGAGCAAAGTGAAACAGGGAGTGATAACCGACCACCGAAGTTAAATCACATGAACGATTATCTTGCATGGAAAAGTCATTTTCATATGTATGTTCTCGGTCCAAACACGGAATTGTGGACGTGTTTCACTACCCCCTACAATGAAGCACTTGAAGAAGCTGGATCAAATCAACCACATTAGCCAATCTAGCCCAAAGTGACAAGAAAGCTTACGATCTAGAGAAAAAGGCATTTGCTATCCTCACACAAGCTCTGCATAAAGACATTTATCATCAGTTTGTGTATTGTACTACAACAAAAATTTGTGGGACACTTTGGAAGCAAGAGGTGAAGGTAACGCTGCTACCTAGAAAATTCGGCATGATCTGCTCAAGAAAGAGTTTGAAGGTTTCATGTTCATGGAGAACGATACCTTGAATGATATGGCCACTCGGTTTTATCATCTTCTCAGCGAGATGTACTCATATAAAGTGTTAGCAGCACCACAAGAAATTGTGATGCGATTTGCTGATGCTTTACCACCAAAATGGGGTCAATTTATTGATCTTTTAAAACATACAGGTGTTTTGGACTCAATTAATATTTATGAATTTGTGCAGAAACTGGAGAACAAGAATGAAGAAGAACTCCGGAAGGCACAACGAGTCTCTGCTCCACAAAACCCTGAGATGTATTTTGGAGGAATTAATGCAGGTACAAGCTCAAGTCAGCAACCAAAGCTGCAGACCGCGTTTGTGTCAAACTAACCGTTTCCTACCCCAGCCTATCCAATCAAGTCAATCTACAGTTCGAGTAATCAAGCCTATGGACAAGCTTTTGATCCGAAAGCCTTCCTTCCATAGCCAAGGGACTTAGCGCAGAAAGATCCACAACAAACTCCTCAACAAGCTTTCTGTGGAAGCAACAGTCAATCTGCAAATCCCAACACTGTCAAACTTGACACGTCAAATCTCTCCAAAATCAACGTAGAAGTTGCACAGGAACATGAAGAACTTCTAAATACCATGGTCAGTGCGTATTGTGGTTTAGTTGCAGGTCAAATAGGGAACATCAATTTGACAAACGAAGACTATGAACAAATTGACCGAGATGAAATGGAGCTGATGGACATCAAGTGGGCATTTGCAAGCGCTATGAGAAGGGCGAAGGATTATATGAGAAGAACGGGTAGAACCAGTTTGGAAAGCAAGAAGGATACAAAATACGGCTTTAACAAAACCGTTGTTACTTGCTTCAACTGTGGAGAAAGAGGTCACTTTAAGCGGGAATGCACAAGACCCAGCAAGGAAGGAAATCACAACCCCGTACGTAATCAGTCTCAACCATCCAACATTGCACAGTACGACAATGAAAGAAGAATAGTAGTTGTTGGCAATTCTAACAACAATCAATCAGGACCTTCAAACACGCACAGAGCTATGGTAGTTCAATCTGATGAAGGATGCAATTGGTCAGTACAGTTGGGAACTGAGAACAACGGAAGAACGACATGCTATGCGAAGATCGTGGATCAAATCAAGCATGATCACAGCATCAACACTCCAAATAACGATGATACATCTGGGGACGCTAGTAGTTCTGATGAAGAATGTTCAAGTTCAGATGGTTATGGATCTGATTTTGATGTGAAGAAAGGAAGTGACGCTGAGGTTGAAGAATTGCTGAGTGAAGCTGAGATGTTGAAGAGTGAAAAGGTAGGTATGACGAGGAATGCAGAAGCTGCGGAAAAAGAGACAGAGGCACTCTCTACAGATGGTGCAGCTTTTCCTCATCACACTTCCTTTATGGCAAATGTTGAAGGTTCTCCAAAACTGATAAATTCTGAACCTCCTACTGTTTGCAATGACTGTGTTGAATTGAAAAAAAAATATGAAACCGTCAACAGTCATAATCAGAATTTAGTTGTTGAACTATGAAAATGCAAAGAGGCGAACTTAGCGCTAACTAGAAATGAAAAAGAATTCAAATCTGTAATAGAAACCCTTAAGAAAAGTGTTTCTGAATTGACAAAAACAGTTTTGAATGAACAGACAGAAATTAATAATTACATTAATCTCCTAGAAGAAACGAAGAAAGAGTTAGCCATCGCCAAATGCGAATATGATTCGATCAAACGCAAATTGGAGAGTTATTCCAACTCCCAATATGTGATTGATCATACTATTGAAGTTCAAAAACTAAAGGGAGATGCTCAATGCATAGGGTATAAGTCGTGTCCACCCCCAATGAAACACAACTATACCAAAATGCCTGATGAAGAGGAGATGCCTCGTTTTGAACCCTCTGTACCTTTGAATCCAGAGGAATTCGTAGCAGGGTTAGGGTTCAAACTAGGCAATTCATCTCAAGAACCAAGCAAGCCAGAAAGTGCATCATCTGATGAAGAAGAGGATGATACATCAGATGATGAATCAAGAAATGATGATCAGGATCAGCCTCTTGATGAAAGGAAAAGAGTAGAATTGTCTGCTACTCCTAGTACTCAATCTGTTGAGAATCAAGAGACTGTTCCTAAGAAATCTGTGAAGACAAGTGTGTCTACACAAGAAGTAGATAATGTGTTGTATACTTTGGTTGGAGATAAGAAAATCTATTCAAACAAAGATTTTCCAATTAAAAACGTAAATCCAATCTCTATAGATCAGGTGTTTGAAAAGTCAAAAACTAAACCTTTAGAGAAGAAAAAGCCCACCAAAACACAACCATTATCCACTTCGAAAGAAAAAGAATGGAAGCGAGTTGAAAAGACCACAACTTCTCAACTGAAGGTGAAGCAAAAGGCTCTCGTTACCAGAAAAAGGCTAAAACTGTTAAATTTGTGAGTTCTAAAGGTACCGATAAAGTCGAAACCTTTCCAAGGAAAATATAATGTTGATTTTGTAAAGAAAGTTAAGATTTTGAAAAGAAATAGTAAAAACAATTACACCCAACACACTGATGGATGTAATGAAAATGAACCCAGTATCTCAGGATCCACAAATTCAACATCAATCCGAGAAACACGATCTCCTAGTTTTGTTGAAAGGAGAACATTTTCAAATGTGGAGGATTTGGCCACATCATAAAGGAATGTCAAAATCCAGCCAAATCATGATGTATAGAGAAAACCCATCATGAACCAACTTGCAAACGTAAATCTGTTTCTCCGACATAAGATAAACGAATTATTAAAGATCAAAAAGAGAAACAAAACGTAAACAAGTAAAAGCAGTTGAGAAAGCTTTAAAATCGGATTCTTCGAAAAAGGATCAAAGATCTTCAAAGTCAATAAAACCAGACACTGTTAAAACTGTAAATAATAGTAAATCTTGTAATAAACAAGGATCTTGGAAATAGAAGACCGGTAATGGTTCAAAAGGAGTCTCTCAATTTGTTAATCATCAAGAAATTGAGATTACATTTCTCGATGATAAGGGACGACCCAAGACCACCAAGGCTTGGGTCCCCATCTCAAACTAATCTTGTTTGCGCAATGTGCAGGGTGTTCCAGGAGGAACTGTAAACAGTCATTGGATTGTTGACAGTGGAGCATCAAGGCACATGACGGGCGACTTGCAGCTCCTATATGATGTGAAAAGCATAAAGGGTGGTTATGTTGCTTTTGCTTTTGACAAAGGCCGATACATCACTGGAAAAGGAATTGTCTCCAATGGTGTTGTGAGCTTCGACAAGATCAATTATGTCGGCAAATTGATCACAATTTTTTAGCATTTCTCAAATCTGCGATAAGAAGTTCACGGTACATTTTGATGATGTCGGATGTTATGTGCTGAAGCCTAGATTCAAGATCCCCAAGGAATGGATTCTCCTGTCGGCTCCAAGAATTAATGATTTGTATATTCTTGATATGAGCCAAGCTATTACAACATCTGCAAAAGTCACATGTTTTGTCTCCAAAGCCACCGAGAAGGAATGAATCTCCTGGCATAGACGTATGGGACATTCACCAGAGGAAAATGAACTATTTAGTGAGGAACAATCTAGTGAATGGTGTACCAGTGAAGAACTTTCATCTTCAAGATGTTTGTGTATCATGCCAGAAAGGGACGCAAGCAAGAAAGTCCCATCCCGTGAAGAAGATCAACACTGTGAATATGCCACTGGAACGTCGTCATATGGACCTCTTTGAACCTATGAAACACAAGACAACCTTTGGTGATTTTATTGTCTGGTAGATACTGATGACTATTCTAGATTCTCATGGGTAAACATGTTGGCACACAAGAGTGAAGTTCCTACTATCCTCAAGAATCTCCTGACTTTGCTAGAAAATTTTTACAATCTGAAGGTAAGGAGAATCAGAAGCGACAATGGCACGGAATTCAAGAATCAAGTTATGGACGAGTACTGTTCTTCAAAGGGTATTCTACATGAGTACAGTTCTTGATATACTCCACAACAAAATGGTGTTGCTGAGAGGAAAAATAGAACTCTTGTTGAAACTGCAAGAACCATGTTAGTAGAATTAGAACTTCCCGTTCAATTCTGGGGAGAAGCTGTTGCTACTGCGTGTTATACGATGAATAGAGTTCTGACGGTGAAGAGACATGGGAAGACATGCTTTGAGTTGTTACATAAAAGGAAACCGGATATTTTTTCTTAGAACCTTTTGGAGCTCCATGCACTATGATCGACCTACATGGAAAGTTTGGTCCCAAGGCTAACGAAGGTTTCTTTCTTCGATATGCTACTCCTAATTTCCGAGTGTGGAATTTGTCTTCGAAGAAGATTGAAGAATGGGGTGAAGTCAAGGTTCAGAGATATACAGAAGCTGTTAGAGCTCCGGGTGCTCCTTGGATGTTTGACTACGATGGGTTATTTGACTCCTTTAATCTGCCAATTTTTTATGATGCAACAGATGCTGCTCAGATGTTATTGGAAAGTGATACAGCAATAGATTCATCACTAGTTCGACCAATTATTGTTAACCCTCAAGTCAACTTTGGTTAACAATCTTGTTCAAAATAAGGAATTCAAAGACGTTGCGGATTATAATGTTTCATTAGAAGACAATGAGTTTCATGATGCAAATGAAGCTGCCTCTGGTGCGGTTCCTGGAATTTCAGATGGTATGTCAAATATTCAACCTCAAGGAACGACTGAAGGTCAGGCATCTACAACGTCATCAAATCCAGCTCTCGATTTAACTGTTGATCTGAATATCAACAATTTGGATATCAATTCTTGAGTTCCTGATGTGCCAGATACTCGTATTCATAATATCCATCCTCAGCAGAATATTATTGGAGATGTCCAGAGTGGTGTGTAGACTCGTAATCAGCTTCGAAATGACCAGAATGCTGGATTGTATTCTGAAATTAGGGAATCTGGTGGTCTGAATGATTGGTCTTTTGCCTGCTATGTGTGCCAAGTAGAACCAAAATCTTGGAAGGAGGCAATGAAAGAAGACTCGTGGTTGAAGCCATGCAGGAAGAACTTCAACAGTTTCAGAAGTTAGGCGTCTGGAAATTGGTTGACAGGCCTGACGGGTACAAGAAGATTGGTACACGATGGGTGTACAAATGCAAGAAGGATGACCGAGGTGTTGTTGTGAGAAACAAAGCGCGATTGGTTGTTTAAGGTTTTAATCAGGTTGAAGGCATCGATTATAATGAAGTTTATGCACCGGTTGCACGACTTGAGGCCATAAGAATCTTTTTGGCTTATGCGTCCTTCAAGAAGTTCACCGTTTATTAGATGGATGTGAAGAGTGCATTTCTTCATGGTGTGGTAGAAGAGGAAGTATATGTTGAGCAACCGCCAGGTTTTGAAGATCCACTCCATCCTGACAATGTTTGGCTTCTCAAAAATGCGTTATATGGTCTTCATCAAGCTCCGAGGGCTTGGTATGAAACGTTGTCTACCTATCTGTTGAAGAATGGTTTTCGACGAGGCCTGATCGACTGTACTCTCTTCATCAAGGAATAGGACAAGGACTTGCTGCTAGTATAGGTTTATGTTGATGATATTATATTTGGGTCTACTAACACTCGAATGTGCAAAGAATTCGAACAGGTTATGCAGGAGAAGTTCGAGATGAGCGCAATGGGAGAAATGACTTTCTTTTTAGGTTTGCAGGTTCAGCAATCAAAAGAAGGAATTTTTATCCATCAAACCAAGTACGTCGGAGATATTCTCAAGCGATTTCAGATGGATGACTCAAAGCCTTTAGGAACTCCATTAGCTCAAAATCATGGGATTACTCCAGACGGAATGGGTGAACATGTAGAACCATCTCTCTATCGTGCAATGATCGGATCTCTCATGTATCTTACTGCCTCAAGACCCGATATAATGTACCCAACATGCCTTCTAGCATGCTATCAGTCTAGTCCGAAGGTTTCTCATTTGATGGCTGTGAAAAGGATCTTTCATTATCTAAAGGGTCGTCCTAACACTGGTCTATGGTACCCTAAGGATGATAACTTTGATCTGACAGCATTCAGTGATTCTGATCATGGCGGCTGCAAAATGGATTCAAAATCACCAACAGCAGGATGTCAGTTCTTGGGAAATCGCCTAGTCACGTGGCAATACAAAAAGCAGACTTGTGTAGCTACATCAACATGTGAGGCTGAGTATATTTCAGCTTCTAGTTGCTGCTCTCAAGTTCTATGGATTCAACAGCAAATGCGCGACTACGGTTTTGAATTTCTTACTACTCCTATTTTTGTTGATAATGAAGCTGTTTTGCAAATCACTCGGAATCCTGTACAGCATTCAAAAACAAAACACATTGAGATTAAGTATCATTTCATACGAGATTGTTATGAAAAGAGACTTATCGATGTTGTTAAAATCCACACTGATCACCAACGTGCCGACCTTTTTACCAAAGCCTTTGATAAATCATGTTTTGATTATCTACTTTTGGTCAATGGCATCAAGGTAAAGCCCGAGTAACTCAACCATGGCTAACTGTTTTTTGTATATACCATTCTAAAAATCTAAAACTACAAAAAGATTTTCAGTTTTATATTTTAAGGGGAGTAAATTCCAAGAAAATACAAAAATATGTCTTTTATTTACCTTCTTTGTTTAAGGGGAGAAAAAATCAGAAAAACACAAAAACATTAGAAAAATAAAAAATGAGTTTCTTGGATAAGATGAAGATGATGAAATTCACCGGTAAATCTATCAAAAATGGTTAAAAGCATAGAAAGAAGATTGATAAGTAGCTTTTACTTAGGATGTATCGGTAGGCTCACAATCAGACTAAAATGTGCAGGTTGATATAAACTTAACAGACAGAACACTAGGTGGGAAACATTCATTGGCATATGGTCTTGGTACCGAAATTTCGTTTGATAGAGTGCCGAGGTTCTGAGATATACGATCTTTATGCTGGCTTATCATCTGGGTATCATGGTTGAATCTTTTGCCGAAAAATAACAGTGGCGCAACTCTAAAACTTCCATGATATCATACATACGTATACATACTGCATACGACCTCCGAAATAAGTGATAATATATCACAGCATTATGCGGGAGCTAAGTTCGTCTTCTTGTCGGTACGATGCTAATAACCTGTTCACGGACTTACTCCTGTGCCCTGCATGCATATGAAAATCAAGTTCCTCATCAATAAGTGATTAAATCACAAAGGACTTGTTTTCAATCAAAAATAAGTGAGTATCTCACATCTTTCATATACGTCAAAACAGATGATAAAGCAGCATACTCACCGGTAAGATTTTCTCTCGTGCATATCTTGATACGGGAATGTGTCGTGATGTGGTTGAACACCGGCTAGTAAGTATAATTCCATATATTAATCATATCTCCTAATCATGATTACATCTGATAAGTCTGAGCTTACGTGGACAACAATACCAATAATCATAGTTAAATACTTATCTGTTTAATTTTGAAAACCTAATACCGTTTTTGACAAAGATTAAAATGCTAGTATGATTCCTTTACCTTGAAACTCGAAAAAGATTGTAGTTTATCTAGTTTGTTTTTCAATCTAGTTTACTTAGTTGCTTATGTCATTACTTTTTTAAAGTTAGCCAAAGTTGATACTCGAGAGTTTCTACCAAGATACGCAAGAAAACCATCTGTTTGATATCGCAACTTCATAAAGTACTTATCTTGCAACAAGTAATCCATCAAAGAAATCCAAAATCTGAAATTCGTTTGAGTGTGCGTATCTCAGACGAATGAACCTAGTCATTTGATTTGACTTGGTCACTTGTTTTTCTCAAATCTGCTGCTGGAATTCATACGAGTGTGTGTATCTCATTCACGGAATACAATCATACGAAGAATTTATGATAAGTTTTTCGTGTGTATCCCCTGAGAAATTTGTGTTCTAATTATATTTGTCTATTGAGTACAGATTGATACGAAAGAACATGAACAAAGACCAGCAACGAAGAAATCTGACAAGTCAGAAGAGGAAACAAGAAAGATTTGAAGTTTCTTAAAAGTTCGAAGACCTGATGCTCTAATCATTAGATAGCAGATCTATCAATTGATAGCAAATCTTCAGGGGAGTTTGTTAATACTCCAAACCATTCTATGTGAAGACCAAAGTCTGAAGACCAAAGACCGAAGACCGAAGACCAAGCAACATCCAAAGGGGAGTTTGTTGATACAGTTTTGTGTTTGTTGCTTGTTCTTAAATACAATTGTAATTGTACGGTCATTGCTCAAGTGTCTGTATAGGTTTGGTCGTGTCGAATAGATCGAGATCTCCTTCTATCTTGATCTAGTATGACATCTTAGCTTATCTGTGTTAATCAGTTGCATGTGTGCATAATGATAAGTCTTGGAAACGTCAAGTCTACACAAGTTCTCCAAGAATGAGAATTCTGTGTGAGTCAAGCATTTCGTACGAAACACAAGGTTTCGTACGAAACAAAGAGTATTTCGTACGAAACATGTATTTCGTATGAAACACTAACTCGTACCAATTCTGGAGTTCTGTCTCGTGTGAAATATTGTATTCAGTATGTCTAGATTAGTGTTTAGTATGAAATCTAGACTGACACTATATAAGCAGACATGCACCTCTCAGTCAAGGTTACTGACCAGACTGAAAGAACGAGCTAGCAAACTAATCTTTTGGTGAGATCTCTAAGTTAGAATCTCTGGTGTAGACGAAGACACAAGAACACAACAAGTTTATTTGAGTCATATGAGCATTGTGTGTATATGTTTGTACTTGTTCTCAATTATTAATCAAGATAGTGAATCTTTGGTTACCCCATGTTCTTTACTTTGCTTTGGTTGCATGCACACTTGGATTCCGCACTTGTGTGTGTGTCATATGAACAAGGAACTGGTTTAACACCATCCGCAGGTGGACCTACATTCACCTTTGTTCTTTGGTATTGTTTCAGTAAAATTTATAAAATCTTTTGCTTGCTGAAAACCTTTTATATTGATTTCTTTGTCATGAATTCTTTTATGCAAATATTTTCTCTCATTTTCATAGAATTCAGCTTTAGCTTCTTTGTTTAAATTTTATTCAATGAGTAATTGGTTTTCAAGTATTACTTTATTCAAAACTCTTTGCAAGTCACCAGATTTTGTGTTCATCAGAGTTTTTGTTTTCTTGTAGGTTCACAAAATCTGTCATAAGCTTGTTTAACTGTTGTTCAAGATCAAAGTTGGTTGTGCTTACCTTGTGTTCTGAGATTTCCGATTCGTCATAAGAAAGTTTTGCCATGAGACAGAAATTGGCCATCTCTTCTTCTTCTTCTTCTTCATTAGAAGAGTCATCAGTTAGCCAAGTATCAGTCCCTGCAATTAGGCTGACTTGTTGCTGCTTTTTGGCTTCCTCAAGCTTTTTCTTATAGTAAGCAACATCTTTCAGCCTCTTATTTTTGCATTCTGATGCATAATGCCCTTTTTGCTTAGATTTAAAGCATACAACTTCTGCTTTTGATTTGCCTTTTGATTTACGTTCCATCCTCCCTTTATCACTTTTCTAGTACTTGGAACTTCCACTTTTTCACCTCTTCTCAAATGTCTTGGTGAGAAGAGCGATTGCCTCAGCAAAAGCGGAGAAATCTAATTAGGGATCAGAACTTTATGTATTTTTACATTGTGAGGTTTGTGGATCAGTAGTGTTTGCTCTTTGTGAATATGAGATAACAGCAATGGGTCCTCCTTTTTGGTTTGAGTTTTCGTATATCTCCTCTTCCCTTGGATCAAGAATACTATAGAGATCATGTAGACTCATATTTCCCAGCTCTAGGGTGGAGGCCAAAGTCATTGTTAGACTTCTCCATTCCTTTGGTAGAGTGTCCAGAAATTTTACATTTCTCTCATCCTCAGATTTTTCAATACCAAATCTTTTTAAATCATTTAAAATTTTTGCAAATCTGTTATATGTTTCGGAAAGACTCTCATTTTGAAGACTATTAAATCTTTCATAGGATGAGACACAGTTTGTATGTTTGTTTCTTTTCATTCTTTCTCCTCCTTCACAAAGATTTTCTAACTGATCACATATCTCTTTAGTAGAAGCACTGCATCTACTTGAAAGAATATGTCATTTGGAAGTGCCATAATTAAAAGTGATTTGGCCATTTCATCAACATCCACCTTCAACTTATCCTCATTGCTACAGAAATTTTCCTTTTTGGAGCCTAGGAGGTAGGTATTTCTAGTGTAAGTTCAGTTGCTGGAACAACTGGTATTTCAACCATGGGTATATGTGGGCTACTCATAATGGATTGAAACAGTGCTTGATCATGTCCATTTAGGAAGTTGATCATCCTAATTTTCCATTGGGGGTACTCCTCTCTGACCAAGGTCGGAGGCTTTAACATAGACCCAATATTGAAAGCATTGTTCCATGTTTGAAAGTTTGCCATATTTAGATAAAAGGAAGTTAAAAAAAATAAGCAATTGATCCTTTGAAACTAGTTTATTCAATCTGCTCTGATACCAATTGTTGATCCTAGATAACAATGCTCTTTTAACTTAATATGACAAATAATTTCTAGTATGAAAATAATGTGTGGAAATAGAAATCGAACTTTCAAAAAACACAACTTACAGAATTTTCAAGTTTATATCACTTTGAAACAAAATGGTTTACAAGGTTATTGTGAGTTTATTGACTATTACAAACGAATGCTTTATTAATTTTGTAGTGAAGGGGCAGTTGAGTTTTGTTGTTTATATTGAATGCTAGGATTAACTCATTTCCCTTCAGTGGTTACTTCTCTATTTATAGAGAGTCTTCGGCATGAATAAACATTTGTTTATTCATGCACTTGCCCTGCATAAAGTAGCTTTCTGGCATATTCATTGAATCTATCAAGGTCAACTTGCTACTTTTCAAAATATGGCAGAGCCTTATCTCTAGACAAGTTGCCTTACCAGAATTCTGATAATCAACCCATCAAAAAATCTATTAAACAGATAATCAGAAATTCCGATGATCAGAGTTTACTAGATTCTAACGATATTCATCAGAAATATCATTAGGTCCATTAGATGGATCCTTTCTAATTGTCTTCATTTGCTTGTGATCTGTTTCTTGTAAATGTTGAAGATGAAATTTCTTTTCTCCTTTTGTCCAGAGTGTTTTGTTTTCTTTCTGTTTAACCTTCATAACTTTATCTTCAATATATGATCAGATTGATCACATTTTTTTCAATGCTTACAAAAAGTATCCTAACAAGTCCTTTTTTCTGACAGTGAAGCCCTGGTTGGAGCTACTTGACCCGATTACATTAACCGATCCTATTTAAACCCCCCAAAACAAAAGCTTTACCTTTTTAACCTTCATGAAACCCTATTGCTCTTCATTCTTTCTTTGGTGTGATTCAACAAATCTCTGTGTTTTCTTCTTCACCACGATTCTCATCTAATCCAGTTATGATTAATCTTCCTTATATTCTAGATTTAGGGTTTTATCACTATATCATCTTAATCAGTAGTTATTTTTAATCGTTCCTAAAGATCATCTGGTGACAGTGCTTTGATAGAGGAAGATGTTGATGGTGGTGGTGGCCCGAAGAGGAACTATGACAGTGAGATGGGTTGATTTAGGGTTTTGTCAAACAGTGGTCTTGTGATGGTTATGGTGCAAGGCAAGGACTACAGCGTGGCGGCTAGCGCTCCACCACTACATAAATCTGACACTTCTCTCTCGTTTTTCTCTCATCTAAAGATCTGCCCTTTAATCCCGACAAAGGGAAGAAAGCGTTGGTGAACATTAAAAGGTAGTATATGGATTCTTCATCATTCATACTTTCCATCATTAATGATGATGACGTAGGTAGATCAAGGTTTAATAAAATAACTTAAGCACAATACGGCTTAAAGGGTTAAAAGGAAAAAGGGTTCAAAATCCACAAGTTGTCATGAACAACAAAAAGAATGAGAACAGTGCCTTGTCATATCAGCACTTTACGTATACATTCTCCTACACAGCCGCAACAAAGCATGTGCAAGAGTACATCCTTTTACCCGCATATCCAAACCCTTCAACCTACCAAAAAGGGTAAGCCTACCAATAAAACCAAAGATCACCAGTCAAAGGTTTCTTATTATAGGGAATCCCTTCCCTATAAAGCATGGCCCCATGTCATTCAGGATGGACATCAGATGAGGAAGATTACTCTCAATCTCTGATCTTACTCTCACTCTCTAGAACTCGCTCCAGGCTTGTTCTATTCTTCACTCAACACTAAATCATCACATTTGATAATAACATTCTGGGTTAAGTACTTCTTAATCCATAATCTAAAAGTGAATAACCAACAACGGTGATCTCTCTCCACGTGTTGCAAATGTGGGGCGACCCCACGACCTGCGTTAGGCAAATCGGAACCCTTGAACTCTTTTGCCTGACAAGTCCAGTCACTGTCCTTGGTCTTATATTTGTTGTAGCAATAAGTTGGCGCCCACCGTGGGGCTACGCCGCTTACCTTTCTTAAAAGACCAGTAGGGTAGCTCCATTGCCATCAAGTTCGCCATGTCTGAAAGTGAGTCTCCTGGTGAAGTTAATCAAGCATCAGGAACTTCAACACATCATGCCGACCAAACGTCACCGGCTACAATCACACCATTTTCTACTCCGGGAGGCACTCCGACGGGAATTATATTCCCGGAATTCTCCTCTTTTCAGACACCAACCCCTTCTCGCTCAGGGGTCCCTCTCCCCAAGTCGATACCACATGTACACCCGAACGCATCGACTTGACACCCGAAGGAGTAGCTCGAAACTTCTTACAACTAAAATCCATTCTCAACCATCATGTGAGTCAAGAAAGGGAAAAGGGGGTAAGGATAAGACTAGACTATGACGAGTCTGAATCTTCAATGTCACCTGGTCCTCCACCTCTTCCTTTTACTAGCTCACGTACGGCCACCTTGCGCTTCGAAGCTGGTCCAAGTGGGACAAGCCAAACACTTAACCCAAGCCCTTATGCTTTCGGAAGGCCGAGTCCAACTGCTTTCCCCTTATTCACTTCCCAACCTGCTGTAATCAGCGCACCTCTTGGGCATGAAACCACTCTCGAGCAGGTACTACGGTCTCCAGCTTCAAGTGTTCCTCCTCCAGTTGCCACTACATGGGAACAAGCCATGGTGGTCTTACCTTTGGCTCGAAGTGCCGCCATGAGCGCTCCCACAGGAACAAGTTGCATGTTTACAACTGGAAGCCTTGAGAGCTTCAACCTCATCTCTCAGTTGATGACACAGATGATGGCGTAGTTCCCTTGGCAACACTTTATCGATCAAGTGCTGTCCACTCGTCAAGGAACCTCACACAACAACCTAACTTCGAGAACAAAGAAGATCTCGCTAAACCCTACAAGCCTATCAATCTATCCTGTTTTTCCCAACAAATCGTCGACTATGATTCTCAAACTCAGATAAAAATGCCATCCCATATAAGAACATATGATGGAACGGAAGATCCAGAGGACCACCTCCAAATCTTCACTAGGGCAGCCATGGTCGAAAAATGGTCCAACGTTGAATGCTGCCTCATGTTCATGCAAACCCTTGTAGGGTCCGCCAGGATATGGTTCAATGACCTAACTAACAAAAGCATTCGAACCTTTGATGATCTAAGCAAAACTTTTTTAGCCAACTTTTCGCAGCAGTGGAGGTACGTCAAGGATGCTACAGTTATTTTCCAAATAAAGCAACAAGATGATGAAAGTCTCAAAGAATTCACTAAAAGATACAAGAAAGAAGGGTTGACCTATGTAGGTGCTGACGAGAAAATGAGGGTGGCAGGATTCATGAATGCCATCACCTCCAAATATCTCTCAAGATATTTCAACAAATGCCTACCCAAAACCATTGGAAGAGGCCCTAGAAAGGGCTGAAGCTCACATTCACGGAGAGGAAGCTCTTGACATTAAAGAACAAAGGAAGAGAGCTCCTAGTTGGCGAAGCAACAGTCCCAACAGGAAAAGTGGAAACTTTGATCCTTATGATAAACGCTTCAAGGGTTCAGACACCAGAAGGCCTGAAGGTCGAAACCCTCCAAGCCGAGAAAAGAGCATAAACTTCACAGCCCTGACCAAAACCCCACAAGAAATCTTGGCCACTGAAAAAGTAAAACACAGCTTCTGACCTCCTCGGCCTATGTCCAAAAGCAAGAGGAACGAAAACTCCACCCAATATTGCGAGTTTCATGAAGAAAAAGGCCACAATACAAACGATTGCTTCCAACTCAAGAAGAGAATTGAGGATGCTGTCAAATCCGGAGAATTAACTGACTTGGTGAAAGGGGTTAAGAACAAGATGGCTGAAGGAAAAAGCAAAGAAGTAAACATGGTAGATGTTGATGGAAAAGCTGCCCACAAACGACCACGCTTGGAGGCTTGGGAACGACAATGTGTCTGCTTCCCACCACCTGAAGGGGACTTATTGTTAAAACCCATAGTGGTGGAAGCTATGTTGGGGACTCTCAAGATGCAAAAAGCTTACATCAACACTAGGGCCGCAACATAAATTATGTTTGGTAAATGCTTCAATCGTCTCAACAATGATGAACGTTCAAGGCTTCAACCATCTGAATCGTCTATTAAAGGTTTTGCGATATATCCATCAAGCCTTTGGGCCAACTAACCATCGATGTGTGTTTTAGTGAAGGAAAGATGGAAAGAACCAAACCACTCACCTTTGTGGTGATCAACATTCCCTCCAACTATGATGTTATCATAGGAAGGTCGGGGCAAAGTGCATTTAGAATGGTAGTTTCAGTTGGCCAAGGCACCATAAAATTCCCCACCGAACAGGAATAGCAACCCTTCAACCAACACAAGAAGCTTTCTTGGTTGAAGGAGAAAATTCAAAAGAGAACAAGGACAATGAAAAATTATGGATTATTAACCCAAATATCCTGAACAAAGGATAAGGGTAAATACCAACCTTACCAAAGAAACCCTCTCTCACCTCAAAAGGCTACTCTTTGTATAGTGTCCCGAAGACATGACCGGAATTCCCCGAAATATCGGCGAACATGAGCTCAAAATTCCATCTGATGTAAAACCCGTGGTACAGCCAAAGAGGAGCCTAGCCCTAGATAGAAGCCTTGCAGCTTGCTAGGAGGTTGAAGGGCTTGTTCAAGCCGGAATCCTCCGAGAAGTCAAGTACCATTCTTGGATAGCCAACCCGGTAATGGTCCGCAAACCAGATGGGTCCTGGAGAATGTGCACTGACTTCAAAGACCTAAATAAAGCATGCCCAAAAGATTGCTATCCCTTACCAGATATCGACCTAAAGGTTGATTCACTCACGGGCTTTCCCTTCAAATGCTTCATCGATGCATACAAAGGTTATCATCAAATACAAATGAAGCAAGAAGATGAAGAGAAAACGATGTTCCACACCAACAAAGGTATCTTTTGCTACCAGAAAATGCCTTTCGGTATGAAAAATGCGGGAGCAACTTATCAACGTCTGGTAGATAAATCATTTGTCGAACAAATTGGAAGAAACATGGAAGCCTACGTTGATGATTTGGTAATCGAACGTAAAAGTGAGGATCAAATTCTTGGCGACATACAAGAAACATTCCGAAACCTAAGAAAGATCAACATGAAGCTCAATCCTGTAAAATGCTCATTCGGGTTAGAAGAAGGCAAGTTCTTGGGCCACATAGTGGGAAAACAAAGCATAGAGGCTAACCCTAACAAGGTTAAAGCCATCCTTGACACAAAGTCCCCACAAACCAATAAAGAGGTAGAAAGCCTGAACGGAAACTTGCAGCCCTGAAGCGTTTCACATCCAAGCTAGCAGAAAAATCCCTGCCTTTCTTCAAAACCCTTCAAGGGTGCACAAACAAGAAAGACTTCCGGTGGACGGAAGAGGCAGAAGAAGCTTTCAACCAAATTAAGAAACACCTGGCTTCGCTCCCTAACATTACCGCTCTGGAAACAGGAGAGCTGATCACCGTCTGTCTTTCCGTTGCTGAGGAAGCTATCAGCGCGGTCCTGGCTATTGAACGAAACAAAGCTCAAGTACCCATTTACTTCTTCAACAAAACTTTAAAAATGGCAAAGACCAAGTATCCCCCGTTGGAAAAACTTGCTCTAGCCTAGTAAAAACAGCCAGAAGGCTTCGAAGGTACTTTCAAGCACATCTAATACAAGTGGTCACCAACCAACCCATAAAAAATATCCATGAAAAACCCGAAACTTCTAGACGATTAGCCAAATGGGTCGTGTGGCGAACATAACATCAGATATACCCCAAGGAAGGCCGTCAAGGCCCAAATCTTGGCGGATTTCATTGTGGAAGTTCCAAAAGAAACGTCAACGAAAGTTAACACAGCTATAGCTACGCCATCTGACCTAGATGCCTGGAAGCTTTTTACCGATGGAGCTTCCAGCCTTGAAGGGTCAGGGCCAGCCTAGTGTTAATCAACCCTGAAAACTTAGAGTTCACATATACTCTTAGACTTGAATTTCAGACAACCAATAATGAGGCCGAATACGAGGCACTCATTGCCGGGCTCAAGCTCGCCAAAAGGATAGATGTCAAAAAGCTTCAAGTTTTCACAGACTCTTTACTTGTTTCAAACCAACTAAATGATAGCTACATAGCTAAGGAACCTAACATGAAGAAGTACACAGAGAAATCAAAGGAACTCATGAATACATTCCAATCATGTACCATCAAACAGGTTCCAAGATCGCAAAACAAGAAGGCCGATGCACTAAGCAAGCTTGCATCTCTCACATTTGCTCATCTCACCAAAAAAGTATTAATCGAGGTATTAAAGATGCCATCCATCCAAGAACTCGAAGTGCAAGATGTAATTATAGAAGAAGGACCAAATTGGATGACCCCTTTGATCAAATTCCAAAAGAATGGTGAAGTACCAAATGATCAGATAGAGGTTGAAAGGGTTCGTATAAGTCAAGACAGTATGTGCTGCAAGGAGAAGTCCTCTACAAAAAAGGCTACCTTGCACCACTACTCCGATGTGTTGGCCCAGAACAAAGCAAGTATCTGATAAAGGAAATTCACGAGGGAATAAGTGGAGCCCACTATGGCCCAAGATCGGTAGTTGCAAAATTAATGAACCTTGGATACTTTTGGCCCTCCATGCATCGAGACACCACCAAACAACTGAAAAATGTGAAGCTTGTCAGTTGCACGCCCCTGTACCAAAAAGCCCCAAGCATGACCTTGTCCCTATCTCCTCAGCCTGGCCATTTCACAAATGGGGTATGGACATTGTTGGTCATTTCCACCAGCCAAAAGAGGAATCAAATTCTTGTTGGTAGCCATTGACTACTTTAGCAAATGGCCAGAAGTAAAACCCTTAGCCAAAATTTCAGTGAGACAGGTCATCGATTTGTTTGGGAAAACATAATCTGACGATTTGGGCTCCCAGAGGTACTAGTAACCGACAACGGAAAGCAGTTTGCCGAGAAGCCTTTTACCTCTTGGTGTAAAGAGTTCAGAATAACCCAAGTATTCAGCTCGGTTGCTTATCCACAATCCAACGGCCAAGTATAAAGAACAAATCGAAGCATTGTTGAAGGTATCAAACCCGGTTGGGGAGGTATGACAACAACTGGCTCAAAGAATGGCCTAATGTCCTATGGGCAATCCAAACAACTGAGAAAACAAGTCATAAGAAAACACCCTACAGTTTAGTGTTCAGATCAGAAGCAGTGATCCCAGCGGAGATTGGAGTTCCAACACAACGAATGCTCAACATAGACCTCGAAGCAAACGGAACAGATACCGTGTTGAACTTGGAACTCCTTTAAGAAATTCGTGATCAAGCCGCTATGCAAGAAGCCAAGTATAAACAATAGATGGAATCTTATTACAATACACGGGTGAAGCATGAACGATTCAAGCCTGGAGACCTTATGCTCCGTATTAATGAAGCCAGTAAAAAACAAAGTCAAGGAAAACTTGGCCCAAAATGGGAGGGGCCATACACCATCCTTGAAGCTCACAAGGGTGGGTCGTACAAATTGGCAGACACCCAAGGCAAAAGGCTTCCCCGTCACTGGAATGGCAAAAACCTTAAAAGGTTCCATGTTTAGCTAAAAATGTCTAAGTATCACAAGAATGTTCTAATTCACCTATGTAACAAACGTTCCAGTGAATGAATGAATGATGAAGTTTTTATCAAATTTGTCTTTCTATCCTATAATCAGTTTGAGAACCTAGCAAAAAATTCCATGGCAAAGGACATGAAGGGGATGAGCTCCTAGGCCACATCGCTCAATAGGTTCAAGAGTTAATGGACCTATATAAGGGGTGAGTTCCTAAATCAATACAACTCCATGAGACTTAGCCAATTTTTCAAAAAAAAAAACATGTCTCATAGACGGGTTTGAGCAGCCTACATCAAATGTTCCTTAAGCTTTAACGACTT
Organism: Scalesia atractyloides; assembly: GCA_947069175.1. NCBI lineage: Eukaryota > Viridiplantae > Streptophyta > Magnoliopsida > Asterales > Asteraceae > Scalesia > Scalesia atractyloides. The sequence continues at coordinate 46,115,721 of CAMTDV010000022.1, forward strand.
ACAAACCAAAAACACCAAGGGAGTGTTACAAATAGGATAGAAAATGTGTCCTCTTGCTAACAATACTCTTAAGGCTAAGTGACTGCAGCACTAAACCCTTCAAGGTATAAGTAGCAAAGGATGCACAACTAACAAACAAAGACAACATAACAAACCATAAAACAACACAAGGAAATAATAGAGCAACATAACATAAAAAAGCAACCATCGCAAAGGCCTTAAGGGCCAGTCAACCTACAAATTGTTTAAACAGCCTTAAAGGATCCAACCACCATAAGGGACCTAAACGGTTCCCTTTAAAAGAAGCATGTTTAACAAGTACATAACATATTGTTTGGATGCTAAGAAAGCTACAAATCACTCAAACGTCAGTAGAAGGCTTTGACATGCCAGCATTGTCAACTTTAGCCTTCTTCACCTTCTTCTACTTCTTATCATTTTGGTCACCCTCGGTCGACGTCTCAGAACCTTGAAGGCTTGCCTCCTTCGAGCCTTCACCGCCTTCAACTAAGGTCTCTTCGCTACCTCGAGGGCACAAGCACTTCTTAGAAAGAGATTTAAGCACTTTTTCACAAACAACTTTGTTTAAACCACGAGGTTTCAACCCTTGTAGGACGAAAAGAGGCTTACCAAAGCATTCAGAAACTTCACCCACGTAAGGGTAGGATGAATGCTCCATCTCCAAGACGGCATCTTGAAAAACCTTGAAAGCTTCCGGCTGATAGAAGGAGGATTTATCTACAGGATTTATCTAATGGCTCTCCAGAACCACAGGCTTGCTGTAGATACCACCTAGAGCCCTATTAAATTCGGAGGAATGAAGAAGATAAGTAACTACCTACTGGAACCATGCTCAATGAGCCACTTGTTGTCACTGGTCACTTGAACCAGCGAAGACTCGAGCCGCTTCTTCTCCTCTAAAGAAGCCTCCTCCCGAGCACGCAAAGCCTCCATTTCCTTCTTTTCAAACTGTTCACCTCCACCTCATGCCTTTGGGTAAGTTCACCAACTTTTGACACCCATGCCCTCTCTTTCTCAGCAAAAGCCGCACTCTCCTTTTTCAGCACATTCATAGAAGCCTTCATCTTATCCCATTTCTTTGAGAAAGCTTCAAATTCTTGCATCCTTTTACGAAACCGGCCCACACCTTCAGGAATTAATGTCGAAAGATTGCAGGCAGCTAACATCATCTTAGAGATCATTCGGTCATCCTCCATTGACAAACAGGTGTCTCGGACCCCAGGAGGAGCAAAGTGTGATAACACATCCTCACAAACACAGGACAAGGCAAAACTATCATCAACCTTAACATTCCAGCTCGGCACATGAACCTCCTCAGACCCGGCATCACTGGACCATTCAGCAACCTTCCGAGAACCTTTCAACCCCACAACCATCTTCCCTGTAGCTTTCCGATCCTTGCCAACAACCAACGGCAACTCGTTCTTCCCACCCTCAACCACAGGTTCCAAATCCTCTGAAACCTCTATGTCATCGCTCAACTCCATTAGTTCAGAGCCAGATGGTTGTTTAGCACCCTTTATCAGGCAACGACTTGAGCGGCGGGTGGAAACTTTCGCAGCAGCAACCTTGGAAAATCCTTTCACATTGGGAACATTCACATAAGCTGAACCCTCAAACCGGTTCTCAGCTACTCTAACAACAACATCATCACCCTCTGTGGACTCAACGTCCGTAAAGACAACATCGGATGTGTCATCATTCTTGATAAAATCCAATGCAGACATAACTACAAGGCAAAAGAAAGAAAGACATGAGTAACAATACAGGAAAATAGCAAACAGATGCACAAAATAAAATGCATACCCTGACCATCCCTTATAAGAACAGGGTCTCGATCCACTTTATCCCACAACTTGCTAATACCCAGAAGCACCAACAAGTGTTTAGGAAAAGGGACGGAGCTGTGAAGGACATACACGAATAGACTTCAAAAAACAACTATTCAACTCAGACTCTGCCGGTTCCAACTCATTAAGAATTGCATCCGGATGTCTCCAAAACATTCTGAAGGGAACAATCGATTCAGAACCCAAAAAAACCAATCTTTCCAAGAACCAAGCATAGTCACCATAGATGAAACCAAACAAGTATCAATATGGGATGTCTCAAATGTAAACCAATCACCATTTTTAGCCAAGCGGAAAAAACGGCGAAAGGATAGCAACGACGGATCAAACCCTGACGCTCGACACAGGACTTCAAAGTGTAGAACCCTAGCAAGCCCTTGGGGATGTAATTGCCCAAAGGAGACACGATAATACTCTAAGACATTTAACACAACAGTAGAAAACAGATGACGAAGGTTGGAAAACTCAAAATGGTGACAATACAAAGCAATAGAACCGTCAGAGCACTGATCTATGGGTTTATCCAAACACGAAGCAACCGGATTAAACCGCATGTCAATGCCCCATTGTAGGAAAAATGCCTCAACTTCCTCTTGTGTTAGGCGGGGAAAACTAACGGCTAAATCCTTTCGAGCACCCATGAGCGATGAACAAGAAAAATCAAGAACAATGCAAGAAGAAGACTAACCTGAGAGAAAAGATATTGCAATAAGTATTTGGTGATTGCAAGTAATAAGAGAGTAAGCTTAGGGTAGGTAATTTTAGGTGTAGATGGATTTACCTTGTGGTCCGATACTTATTTTATAGCCGAAAGTAAGTAAGCTTAGGAGATGGGTTGATGGGCCTTGGGCCCGGCCCAGACAACAAGAGATATCCGTTCTGTCCCTATGCGTCGACCATTAAATGTTCCCTGCAGGAGAATTAATGTTCTCTATCAGGAGGTGTGCTTTGTCGGATGCTGAATGGTGCCACGTGTAAAGGCAACTGTCTCTAGTGTTAGACCTGCTATCAGCCGAAAGTGGAGAATGTGTGACAGTCACTGGCGTAAGTATGGTTGGTGCACAGTCTGGCGTCTGCATTACTGTTCATGTGACGCTGTCTCTAGTGTTAGGGGAATTGGAATCAGAATTCTATCTCTTAAGATGTTTGGTTCACAGAATTTGATGGAATTGAAGTCTCAATTTCAATTTTCATGAGTTTGCTTGACAATGGAATTGGAATTGAATTAGGCATGAATTACTTCAAAATCCTTTAACTAAAAATTAATAGATGTATACCCTACGTTTGACGGGTAAATTTAAACAAATCAATATGTTACACAATTTTATAAATAAGAATAAATGTACCAAACACGTCTCAACACCGTTCCTGTTGTGACAACTTAGGGAGCGTTTGGTTCGTAGAAATTCAATGGAGTTTAAGGGAATTGGAATCTGAATTCCACTAATAAGATGTTTGGTTCATAGAATTTGACGGAATTTAAATCTCAATTCCAATCTTCATGTATTTGGCTGATAATGAAATTGGAATTGGAATTAGACATGAATCCTTTCAAATTCCTTTAACTAAAACCTAATAGACATATACCCTACGTTTGACGGGTAAATTTTAACAAATCAATATGTTACACAATTTTATAAATAAGAATAAATTACCAAACACATCTCATCACCGTTCCTGGTGTGACAACTTAGGGGGGGCGTTTGGTTCGTAGAAATTCAATGGAGTTTAAGGGAATTGGAATCTGAATTCCAACAATAAGATGTTTGGTTCATAGAATTTGATGGAATTGAAATCTCAATCCAATCTTCATGTATTTGGTTGACAATGGAATTTGAATTAGGCATGAATTGCTTCAAATTCCTTTAACTAAAGGAATTCCAAATTTTTCCTATATGTGAAGAAAATAAAGTAAATTCATTGGAATCTTCGACCGTTTCTACCCAAACGGTTTCGACCCGCACCGTTTCAATATGTACCATTTCGACCCATGCTGGTTTCAATCAGAACTGTTTCGATCTGTACCATTTTGAATCGAACTGTTTCAACCCATAACGTTTCGACGTGAACCGTTTTGACGAGAACAGTTTCGACCCGAAACGTGTTGAATAGAACCGTTACAACGCGAACCATTTCAACATGTATCGCTTCAACGCGAACCGTTTTGACGAGAACATTTTCGACCCAAAACGTTTCGAATCGAACCATTAAGACGTGGATCATTTCGAACCGTCCCGTTTTGAATCGAACCGTTTCGACGCGAACCGTAACGTTTTGATTCGAACCGTTTCAAATCGTACCATTTCCACGCAAACCTTTTCAAATTGAACTGTTTCGAATCGAATAGTTTCAACCCGTACCATTTCGACGCAAACGGTTTCGACCCGAATCGAGGGTTGTGGGTGCCGGGGTGATGGATTCCAATTCATTTGACAACCAAACACAACAAAAATGGAATTGAGATTCCAATTTCAACAATTTCCAATTCCAATTAGAATGTTTAAATCACAAATCCAATTCCTTCAAATTCAATTCCAATTCCAAAACATTCATCGAGCCAAACGCCACTTATCTATATTGTATAATTAAAAAAACGATTTGGGGACCTTGTTATCATATTAGACCATATCTTATAGATAATTATTATTTTAGTTTAATCTTTTCTAATTATATATAACTCTCCTACTAGATCTTACTTAGTTTAATATGTTATGGATAATTATTATTTAGTAAATGTATTCAAATTTATATAGATAACTCTCCTACTATATATTACTTTGTTTAATCTCTACTTTAACTATAGATAATTATTATTTAATTTAAATTTAATGTATATTTCTCATTTATAATATTATTTATTTGATTTTGTATATCATATAACAAACACCTACTTTTTATTTCTAATATACAAATTTACTCTTATTCTTTAAGATTATGTAATTATCTCTAATAAACTTTAAATTTTTACCATAGTATGTATAATGCTAGACATAATATCGAAAAAACATTTTGGATGGCATCAATGATTTAAGACATACATGTATAATATGCACTTTTTAATCAAATAATACCAAAAAGACTACAAATATAAAATCATTGATTTTACTAAGAATAACAAAGTCTTAATTTTTTAAAAATAATTCAAAAAATATATAGCTAAAAACATATGACATTAGTATATAATTAACCCATTTATCATCATACAAACTCCCAACTATTCAATCATTTTTTTTCTATCTTATATTACTAAATAAATAAAAATTAATATTAAATCTTATCCTACTTTAAATGTCGAATAGTATACTTCTATTTTTGTAATAAAATATTATCCTTAAATTTAAATTGTTAATTTAAGAGATTTTTAAATAACCAAATTATTTATCACCAAAATCATACTTTGTATTAATATATTATTTATTTTTATTTTCATTATTAAAAAATTATTATTATTACATAATTTTAAACAAATTGTATATCGGGTTTTCTTTTAAATATATTTTATCACTCAAATGGCTGCTTATTTTAGTATCACCTTTGTAATGTTAGACGTACTTTTATAATTGGTTTAAACCCATCATTTATCGCACATTGCATCAAAATTTAGAAAGAACACTATTTTTAAATATAACAATTCTATACTCGATTCAAATAGACTTTAATTCTCGATTTTACGGTATAATTTATAAACATGATGAAATATGCTAAAAAGTGGGGATCGTTCTCCACCTTTTTGTATCATAACTCCCTTGAATACAAATTTGAGATAATTGTTTTATGAATGAAATAAACAAATAAGCATAAAGGTGCATAAAACAAACTAAAATAATTGCATCTCATAATTTGAATGTATCATAAAAACGAGATTCAACCCAGTGTAATACATGTGTTTTAATCTAATAATAAATAAAAAAATAAAATATTATAACAAGTAAATAGTAAATCAAAGTACATTTTTAAAAGATAAATCTTGACGGTTGTATGTGTTAAAATGTCATATTATATTTTATTAAACATGTGTGCAATACACAAGAATTTTTAAAAATATATATTTTTAATATTTATTATATAAAATTATATTTATTCAACTGTTTAATAAATGGTTTTTAACCATATTCTTCATAAAAGAAGAAACAATAAAAAAAATGGGGTTATGGGAGGAATCTTATGGAAAATTGAAACAAAGTGGAAAAGAGAAGAAATTTGTTTGTATCACCGGAGAAGGAGAGGGTTGTAGGTCGTAACAGTAACCCAGAAAGAATCCGTCAACGACCGACATACGGTATAGCATCCCAAAATTAATTTTTTCATTGACCTCACCATCATATAATAATATTCATTAGATTAATTATTCTGTAATTAATTAATTGTATCAGCATAAAACTTATTATCATTTTCTGTTATTGCATATGAGAAAACCAGGTCTTTATTTTACACTCAACATATTTTTTTATTATTGTACAGAACATTCTATAAAAGGGTAAACGATGACATGATAATTTTTTTTATAAAATAACACTGTATTATATGATTTTTTACGTTATCAATTAATGTTTACTTGTATGAGAATGACATGATAAGAATACTAATTCTTCAAATTTCAACAAAATAATATTAGTTTTCTTTAATTAGATAAATAATTATTATACTAATTATGACTGGATACTTTTTCTGTAATTTAAAACAATGCATGAGCATTACTCGGTTATTTGAAGATAAGATATATTTTTATTATAGTATATATATAAAATTTTCTAAAAAGGGTAGACGATGACGATATTACATTTTTGTTATAAAACAATGATGTACTAATTCTTATTTTTTACATCATCAGGTAATGATACATATAGAGAATAAAAAATAAATAAATGGCATTTTCTCTATTTTAACTCAAGTAATAATAATTATTTCGAATTACATAAATGCATGATTATTATACTAGTTATGACTATATCTTTTTCTTTAATATATAACCTTGCACGACAATTATTTTGAAGAAAACAATGTACGAGCTGGTAAATACGTTTTGATAAATAATTTATAATTAAATGATTTAATCAATATGTATTCAACAATTTTTCTTACTATGTAACCAATATTTTTGTTTTTGAGGAAGTTTTGTTGAGAATGTATAATCTACATACTAAACTTTGACCATATCATTTGGTTTCCTATATATTATGTACGTATATATTCTAGAAGGTTTATAAGAAACTAATATTGCGAATGTCGTATTGCAACCTTATGAATACTATATATAATTTATCTAGATAAATTTGTAGGGTGAGGCTGATCAAATAACACTAAATTACTAAAAGTATAAAAACCATATATATATATATATATATATTATATATAATATATATACTATAATATATATATATATAATAGTTCCTAAATTACGTATATATCCTAGAAGGTTTATAAGAAACTAATATTGCGAGTGTCGTATTTTCCCCTTTTGAAACATGCAACCTTATGAATACTATATATAATTTATCTAGATAAATTTGTAGGGTGAGGCTGATCAAATAACACTAAATTACTAAAAGTATAAAAAAAAATATATATATATATATATTTTATATATATATATAGGGGAGGGTTATCTTGGGAACGCTAAATATTGCGAGAACCATGAGAACGAGTGAGAAAACCAATCAAAACATTTTTTAATAAATCATCATTTTAATTAAAATACAACATCAAAAAAAATTACAACATAAAATAATTTATTTATCCTCTCAAAATCACTCTTATTTGATTTTTTACAAATGTGTAAATATAGCAAAATTACACATGTGTAAATGGCAAACTTACACATGTGTAAATTTTTTTACTTCGGGAATTCACGTAAATTTAAATGTGTAAATTAAACTTCTTGAATTGTATTTGAATAATAATGATAAGTGTAAAAAGAATTTATGAATTTCACTTGTTTTTGACCAAGTTCTAGTTGTTTTTCATTCGTTCTCACGGTTCTCGCGATATTTAGCGTTCTCATTTAAACCCTCCCCTATATATATATATATAATATATATATATTATATATATATATATTAGGATTCATGCGAGAAGCACCTTTATTGCGAAAACTGCGAGAAGCAATGTGAACACAAAGAAAAATATCTAAAAAAATAAAAAAACACAATTTTTTTTAATATTTTTTTTGAAAAAATCGCTATTTTCCGTCAATAAAAAACCAAAAAAAATTTCGAGTAACAATTATCGATACACATATGCATATGTATCATCCTTGGACAAATTCTGTAATACATTGCTAGTTGTAGACAATTGCACTTTTGTTGACACTACCATCCGTAATACACTACATTTTACATTACCAATATTAAAAATGCACATTTGCATCATTATTTATAACCATGATATAACGTATTTTGTTTCAAAAAGTGTGTGATTTTAAATGATGAATTAGGCCCATATACATGTTTTTTGGTTAGTTATATCTAGTGGTTGATGGTTTAGTTATATTTGTTACTTTTGATGTAATATGTTGTTTGAATGGTATAAAGGGTGTTGATATACATATAATAAATTGAAATATTTGTAATGGTATTGTATTATGAATGGTATGAGGTAATGATATTGTATTATGAATGGTAGGAGGTAATGATAGTGTATTATGGATGGTATAATAGATGAAAGGGAAAGTGTATTCAAAGTAATGTATCAAAACACATTATATCATGTTCATAGATATAGATGCACATGTGCATTTCTAATATTGCTAATATAAAAGTAATGTATTATGGATGGTAGTGTAAATGAAAGTGTAATTGTCTAATATTGGTAGTGTATTATGGAATTTGTTAAAGAAATGATACATATGCACATGTGCATGGATAATTGATTCTCGATTTTTTTTTGGTTTTTCTTATTAACGAAAAATAGCAATTTTTTTCAAAAAAAATATTAAAAAAAAATTTGTGTGTTTTTTTATTTTTTAGGTATTTTTGGTTGTGTTTACATTGGTTCTTGCAATAAATGGTGGTTCCTAACAGATCCTCATATATACATATATATATATATATATATAATATATATGGGTGGGGTTCTAGAGTGAACACTAGTGTATTTGCGAACTGAGTGAACAAATCCTGACCATTGATCTGCATCATCAAATAATAAAATACACTAGTGTATTTTCATCATCAAATCATTGCCATTGATTTACATTTGTGTAACACTTGTGTAGTAATAACTAAGGGCTAGGATTAGTTTACTAGTGTTCACAATCAAGGGGGTTGTTCACTAATGAACCTAACCATATATATATATTGGAGGGGTATGGTCCCAAAAACCCTACGTTTGCGCAAGGAACCATACTCTCACCAACATAATACAAGGATAACCTTGCGCGCAATGTGCAGTGGTGTGCCTTCCTTGGAACCAATAGGTCATACAATGAACCTTGCGCACTCAGCGTAACGGTAAATTAGACCAACACCAATAGGTCATATAATGAACATTGCGCACTCAGCGCAACGATAAATTAGACCAACACCAATAGGTCATACAATGAACCTTACGCACTCAGCGTAACGTTAGATTAGACCAACACCGATAGGTCATATAATGAACCTTGCACACTCAGCGCAACGGTAAATTAGACCAACACAATATAAGTCACACAACGAACCTTGTGTACTTCGCACAACGACAAAGTTAGACTTAAACGCACAGGCTACTTGACCCTGTGCGGATTAAACAACCCTCTAGCCGCAAGTCCTAAAACCTTACAAGGCCAAGACAACCTCTCTGCGCTGGCCGAAAAGCACTGACAGCCTCGTTGAAGGGATAAGCGCTAAGAGGCGTTGACTATATACAAGGGTACGGAGTGGCAAAGCTGTGACCAATGGTTGCTCGGAAGGTTGCGTCTGACAGCGTCACATGAACAGTAATGCAGACGCCAGACTGTGCACCAACCATACTTACGCCAGTGACTGTCACACATTCTCCACTTTCGGCTGATAGCAGGTCTAACACTAGAGACAGTTGCCTTTACACGTGGCACCATTCAGCATCCGACAAAGCACACCTCCTGATAGAGAACATTAATTCTCCTGCAGGGAACATTTAATGGTCGATGCATAGGGACAGAACGGATATCTCTTGTTGTCTGGGCCGGGCCCAAGGCCCATCAACCCATCTCCTAAGCCTACTTACTTTCGGCTATAAAATAAGTATCGGACCACAAGGTAAATCCATCTACACCTAAAATTACCTACCCTAAGCTTACTCTCTTATTACTTGCAATCACCAAATACTTATTCTCACGCCGGAGCGTTGCTAGTTTTGTAGATCAGTCTGAGTGAAATCACCCTGAAGAGCAAGCGAAGAGGCAACCTTTTATGCAGAAATCTCTCGGCTGTAACTATATATCCCCGTATATCCCTAGGTTTAGTAGGTGTTTCTTCATTGGCGCCATCCGCTATTTACTCTTCCTCACATCCGTTTCTTCGTTTCATTTTCTTTACAAACCTCACATCCAAATGGCTAATTTTCCATCCAACACTCCGCAAGGTTCTCGAGCTGAAGGCAAGAACCCAGTTCATGCCTCTCCGCTTGACGGACTAGTGGAAGAAGTTTTTCCGGGAATGCCCGAGTTCATCACGACTCTGGTCGTGTAAACGTTTCGGTTACCCCTGGAGCTCAAATGGAGACTCCTTTGTACCAATCACATCGGTCTTACCCCCGGGTGAGACCCCGATATCTTGGTACATCAAGTCTCAGATGGCTCTGAACGCCGTTTACGCGCAACTCTTCGCACAAACAAACACTTGTGCTGCCCCAGTGCAACCAACTGGTCAGGTGCATGCTTCGCCTGCAACAAGAATACTAAGATACGACTCCCCGATTGGGGCGAGCGTACCGTCTGAACTTCGTACCCGAGAGATGGAGTATTCACAATCGCTGTCTAAACCTGAGTCTCATTCTCATAGGCGAGCATCCATCCACTCGTGGTTAGGAGGATAAGACTTATGGCGAGGGTGATAGCGCCGGTGTGTTTCACCGGCTGACTAAGGATCATGCTGCTTACAGATCTGGACACGGGGCTGGTTACAACACGGAGGCGGAGTACAACTATAATTTGATCTAAAAGCCGGCTGAAGCAGCCCGAACACTCAAAATTCATCAAGGAGATCGCGCTTGCACCACTGGAGCATGCAAAACTTCACTCCAACTTTGGGAAATACAATGGGTTGACAGACCCAGATGACCACCTGCGCCTCTTCACCGGTGCAGGATTGATCGGGGGTTGGACGCTACCTATGTGGTATCACTTGTTTGTCCAAACTCTCACAGGAGCTACGTGCCTATGGTTTGACAACTTGCCCATAGGCAAGCTCGCGTCATGGAATGATTTGAAAGACAAGTTCCTGACGCACTTCCGCCAACAGTGGCGTTACGTCAAAGTGTCTTCTGACGTAATGAACATCTGGCGGCGTGATGACGAAAGTCTTGAAGACTTCATCACCCGCTACAATAAAGAGGTGCTGGAGATAGGGGATGTGCACGGAGACCTGATTTGTGCACAGTTCAAGTATGCTATACGCTGCGACGACATGATCAAGGTCTTGTTAGGAACTACATGTCTCCCAAAAAGCTGGAAGAAGCTTATGGCGGCAGCAAAGGTCTATGCGTAAATGGAGCGCAACTCAATATCAATAGACCTCCCTTACCTCACCACCGTCCCGAAGACATGAGCAAAAGTTTTAGGAAGAAAAATAAGAGTTGGAGGGAGCACAGCCAAAACCCTCCCTACTCACCGGTCGACGCACGCGCGACTATTAATAAACTCGCTACCCAGCGAGCAATAAAGCAAGATAATCACGATCGTCAGTGGACCCCACTGACGAAAACACCGGCGGAGATACTCAACACCGAAGACTATCAGTTCAAACAACCAACACCGATGCACAATAAGAAAGGTCTGGACCCCAACATTTTCTGTGATTATGACAAGGATACGGGAATACAACTTATAACTGCATCTCCTTGCGCATGGATATCGAGAAAGTGCTCAAAAGTGGGAAGCTCACCCACTTACTTCAAAATGTGCGCAAGGAGGTGCGCCAAATCACTCGAGGCGGCGAGGGCCCGAGCAATAAAAAGATGATGTCTATTCATATGATCTAGGGTGGTCTGTCACGCAAGCGCAACCACCAGAAAAGTTGCACGTCTCACTGGCATGAGCAGCAGCTCATCTTCCCCGTAGTTCCCGGGGGTCCACAAGAAGACCCACCGGTCGTGATAACTGGCATCTTCGGCCATTATTGTACCGATTACATGTTCATAGACCCTGGGAGCTCTATGGACATCATCTATGAATAGTGCTTCCAGCAGCTCGACCCAGAAGACAAGGTGCGTTTTGAGTCGGTGGACTTCCCACTCACTTGTTTATGCAACGAGGTCGTCTTCCCTATGGGCCAAATTTCTTTTCCGGTGACTCTTTCCGACGGGTGACACTCTCGCAAGGTCTCTTTCAATTTCATCGGTCATGTCCGCAACCTTGCGCCATGACGTATTACTGGGCCGGCGCGCTCAACGAGAGTTCAGCATGATCACTTCCACTCCTGATGCCGCCTGCGGGTTTTCCACAGAAACCGGGATGGCCATTATGTACGCAAGGAAGGAAATCATGTCTGTTGAAGAGGAACCACCAACGAAGCAACCAAAGTCATCATTCAAAAATGAACCAGAAAAATGAATATTAAACAACAAGTACTCGGAGCAAACAGTGTTGTTAAGGCCCGCCATGACTCCCACAATCAAGGCGCGGTTAAAACAACTGTTGTTCCGCAATGTAGATATTTTTGCATGGTCACCGGCGGATATGACTAGAGTACCGAGGGAAATCGCTGAGCACGCATTGCACACATTCCCTTCAATTCAGCCCATAGTTCAGAAGAAGCGCAACTTCGGTCCTAAAAAGAACCGCGCACTGAACGAGCAAGTGTCAGATCTTCTCCAAGCAGGAATTTGATGAGTACGCTATCAGACATGTGTAGCCAACAAGTCATGGTCCAAAAGTCCAATGGCAGTTGGCGCATGTGTGTCGATTTCAAGGTTCTTAACAAGGCATGTCCCAAGGACTTCTACGCCTTACCTGAAATCGACAAAAAGGTGGACTCCCTCGCTTCATTTAGGTGGAAATGTTTCCTTGATTGCTGCAAAGGCTACCACCAAATCCAAATGAAGAAAGAGGATGAAGACAATAATGCTTTCCGAACTGACAAGGGATTTTTCGTTACACAAATATGCCCTTCGGATTGCACAACGCAGGAGCCACCTATCAACGTTTAATGGACCATGTCTTCAGGGACGACATTGGCGAAACCGTAGAGGTGTACGTTGATGACCTCGTCATTATGAGCTCGGATGAGGAGAATATGCTGGAAAACGTTTAAAAGACGTTTGCATCCTTACGCAAGGCAAACCTGAAGCTGAACCCTAGCAAGTGCTCGTTTGGAATGGAAGAAGGCAAATTTCAGGGATTCATCGTCATGCATGACGGTTTCAAAGTTAATCCCGATAAAGTGGAAGCGATTCAGCGTATGCCTTCTCCCTCAACTATCAAAGAAATGCAACAGTTGGCGGGAGATTGGCTGCTCTGAACAGGTTCCTGGCATACCACGCAATGAAGTCCTTCCCATTCATCAGCACTTTGCAGAACTGTGTAAAGCAAAACAAGTTTCAGCGGACTCCGTATGGGGGAGAAAGCCTTCACTCAAATGAAGGAGTGCTTAATTCAACTGCAAACGCTCATGGCACCGCAAAAGAACGAGCCACTGATACTTTACCTTTCCGCATCAGATATCACTCTTGGAGCAGTTCTACTAGTAGAGCGCATAGGAGTTCAGACTCCGATCTACTATGTCAGCAAGAATGCTAACTAACCCACCGACACGATATCCTATGATGGAAAAGCTTGCTCTAGCTTTGGTCCACGCATCCTGCCGGTTGTGTCGTTATTTTTCCGGCCATGTGATAACAGTTCTCTCGAATTATCACTTAGGCCAAATTTTGTCGAAATCGGACATATCTGACCGTCTAGCAAAATGGGCGATTGAGCTTGGTGGACACAACATCGTGTATAAACCATGCCCAACAATAAAAGGGACATATATTAGCCGATTTCGTTAGGAAGTACCACAGAATAAAGCGCAAGAGTGCGAAGCTGTACAGAACCCAACGCCGGTTACAAATGACCGCGCATGGATACTTCACACAGATGGTGCATCCAATGATGATGGCGCAAGGGCAGGTCTTCACCTAATAAGCCCCAGCAATCAGGAGTTCACCTACACCTCAGGTTAGATTTCAAAAGTACCAATAATGAAGCTTAGTACGAAGCGTTCCTGACAGGCCTTCGGTTAGCAATCAAAATGGGCGCACAAAATTTGGAAGCAAATGTCGACTCCCTTTTAGTCACAGGACAGGTCAATGGCCTATATGACGTAAAAGTCGAAACGATGGCTTTGTATATTGAGCAGGCGCAAGCCTTAATAACCAAAATCCAACACTTCAATATAACCCATGCCAACCGAAGCGAGAATGAACATGCTGACGCACTCAGCAAATTAGCCGCTACAAGCTTCAAGCACCTCATGCGTGAAGTGCGCATTGAGGTACTCAAGAACCCTTATGTTCCTTTGCGTCAAGTCAACATCACGAAGTGGGGAATCCTTCCTGGATGTCTCCCATAATCATGTTCTTGCAACACGGGATCCTCCCCGAAAACAAAGCGGAAGGGTTATGCGGAATTCACGCCAGTCCGGGCATGGTCATAGTAAAGATCATGAACGCTAGTTACTATTGGCCTGGCATGCACCTAGATGCGGTCGAAACAATGCGGAAGTGCGCGTCATGCCAGCGCCATGCTCCAAAGACATTGCACCCCAAGAATCCCTTGATCCCTATGACAACGGCATGGCCTTTCCAGCAATGGGCAATCGATATGGTGGGACCTTTCCCAGACGTCCCAGGCGCGGTGAAGTTCATAATCGGTGCAATCGATTACTTTACTAAGTGGGTAGAAGCCAAACCCCTTGCATCCATCACAGCAACTGTAGTTTGAAAATTCATTTGGGAGCACATCATATGCCATTTTGGGTTACCCCTGCGAATAGTCAGTGACAATGGCCCCAATTTCGCAGCTGAAGAACTTCAGCAATGGATGAAGGAAATGCTTATCGAGCATGTCTTCACTTCGGTTGCGCATCCCCAAGGGAATGGCCAAGTGGAGAGCATAAACAAGAGCATCGTCGAAGGGATCAAGACGAGATTGGGTACAGCGTGAAGAGGCTGGGTAGATGAGTTACCAAGCATCCTTTGGGCTCATCGAACCATGCCAAAGACCAGCACAGGTGAAACTCCTTTCAGCCTTGTGTATGGGACGGAGGCAGTGATTCCTGCAGAGATAGGCCTCCCATCACGACGCATGCTAGCTGCGCAAAGCCAAAACAACGAAGACGAGCGCAGACTTGACTTGGACTTACTAGAAGAAAGGCGTGAAAACGCCGCTATCAATGAAGCAAAATACAAGTCCAAGCTCGAGGAAATACTACAACGCGCGAGTCCACATATGTACCTTCTTACCGGGTGACTTTGTTCTACGCGATAATGAAGCGTCTAACACTGAACGTCCTGGAAAACTCGCACCTAAGTGGGAAGGTCCTTACATTATCCATGAAGTCCTAGGAAAGGGCGCTTACACCCTTAAACGCTTAGACAGTACAAATATTCCTACGACATGGAATTAGCAGTAGCGAAGACGGTGCTACATGTAAATTAGCAAGCTCATTATCTTATTGTCTACCTTATACATGGCTCTTACGCATCATTGAATAATAAAGACAAGGGTTACATGAATTATTTTATCTTAATGTTTCGTTACAAATGCGCGAAGCCACTTTGGGTCTACGCAAAAACACCTCGGTACACAATGACTCTTAAACCAAAATTCACTACCTACTTCATGCGCATGGGAACGGATGTTCATACACGAGTTCATTACCAGTTTTATTCGCTATACCTACACAAAGTTGGTCCTTTTTCACGCAAATATTGTAACAAAGAAGAAACATGTCATTCAACATAAAAATATTTACAAACTTGCGCTGTGCGTAGTACATTCAGAGATCCTACACTAGTCTTCATCAACAGCGGCCTCGGCTTCTTCCGGAAATATGTCTTCTAAGCGATCCACGAAGTCGTCGTGGGTGAGCGCCTCGCTCACCAATTCCATAGCCAGGATGTTAAGACGGTTGTACTCCTGCTAAGCTCGGGAGAAAGCAGCTCCAGTATCAACACCATGAGTGGCAGTCCGGCTACTGTCCCAGGGAACGTCCATTGCATGAGTGACATGTTGCACACACTCAGCATAACCCTGCGCGTACGCGTCCGTAGTGACCACCAGCTTGGCCACTGCGTCATCCAGCTCCGCAGAGTTTAGAATGGAGTTTGCGATCTTCAATTTCAAGAACAAGGTTAGAGTCAACACAAAATGACCAAAAAACAGATGGAGTACTTACATTGACAACTCCATGCTATTGCATCCACAGCATGTTGTTGGTTAGCGACTCCACCAATGACTCGGAGATGGGGCGGGCGTCTTCAGAATTCTCTAGTTTTTTCTCGCCCGCGTCCACCTTGGCCTCCGCCAATCACAGCCGCTCCTTATCCTCTAGGTGCCTGCGTTGTATTACAACCTTTTCCACAAAGGCAACCTGAATATTTTTCTGCATGCCCTGGAGATCTTTCTATGCGCCCTGGAAATCCTTCTTCGCACTCTCCAAAGTGGCTAAAGCAACAACCGAGTCATATACATAAGGTTAGTACGACATTATTGTAGCTCATATAAATGAAGGAAAAATAGTGAGGCAAGTTTTTACCTCTCTCTGCTCACGGCGCTCGCGGTTTGCCTTGGCCTCCGCGGTCGCAGCAACTACTGCCTCCTTCTCCTTCTTCTCGCGCCCTATCTCTATGCGTAACTGAGCCAATTCATCCCTTAACATTTTTTTCTCGTTATTGTCCCTTTCACAAGCCTCACTCCACAACTTGTGCTCCTTCGCAAGTGTGGCATCGGAGCTTTCGGCCCACCTCTTCCACCCCAGCGCGGCCCATTCTTCAACCCGCTGGCGGTCGGTGTATGTAGTTTCCTTAGCGTCCATCTCAGCTTTTCGCGCAGCCATTTGGGCTCGCTCTTTATCCAGGTCCGCTTGGGCAGTTTCGAATTCGTTCTGTTTTTTCAGCAGGCCCCGCCATTCACGAATAATCTTGTGTGTAACCGAGGCAGAGCTTGCAACTACCTGGATGTACGTGCGGTATGTGGTTTCTTGTTCATGTTCACCACGCGCACGCCGGCCAATGAGAGAAATCATCTCCCTTCTTTAATTTCCACACAGGGGGTGTGGATCTCTTCAGCATGCGCCGCAGAGTATGACCTGTAATAATAATCACTCGGGGTTTCATCCGGGCGAATTGGAGATCCTTCGGCAGAAGGGTTTCTCCAGAACCCCCGGCCTCACCCTCGGGTGCTGGCTCCTCTACATGCACCCCCTGTGGAGCATCAGTTTGTGCACCCTCACCGGCAGCCGTTACCATCAGCTCTGTCTCCTCAACAACACCCACATCACCGATAACCCGAGTTTTCACCACCACCACGGTTTCCACATTTATCTCCACCCGAAGTTCTTCCACCACTTCCACGTGTTCTTCCACCACCACTTGAGGATTTTCAACCACCACCTCAGGATCTTCCACCACCACCTCATGTTCCGCCGCCCCAGCCTCCCCACCATGTGCGCTGGACGCTTGTGTGCCTTCACCCACTAGAGGGGGCATTAGAGTATCCTTGGGCGCGGCCGATGTGCTGGATTCCGCAAAAACCAACTCATCCCCCCCTGCGGGATGACAAACAGTCAGCTAAGCATTATACATAAACGTGGTGCGATTAACACAAGTTATAAAGTTACCTAGGGAAATCTTGGTGCTGAGTGTCTCTAGACTCCCCCTCTTCCCGATCACCTTCCGCGCAACCTTTTTGGAGGGCTGCACGGAGATGTTCTTTTTCGGATGCCTCTTCCGCTTGAGGGGCTCCTCCGGGCTGGACTCGACCTCCACCGAGTCAGCAGGTTTGCTTGTCGTGATAACCACCGGCTTCGACACGGGCTTCATCACACCTAAAGGATCAAGACCCTCGCATGAGTCAGATACTACTACATAAGCTTTCCAATGGTCTGACACATTGTGCTTAACTTTGGGAGGGTCCACCCCGGGTTGAGTAAACTCCTACTCACCCGCCACGCCCGGTCCCGCATGTCTCTTCTTCTTATGATCTGGGCCAATACCCAAGTTTTTTAAAGCACCTGCACATTGGCGTAACAACAAATGAGTAATCTGCAAAGATGCCAACACTCAACAATATGAAGGCTTACCAGTCGGAGGCATAGGGGCTAGCAGATCCGCATTCCTGGGGAGTGCAAAATTCCCTAGGATTTGCATATACCAGGTGGGCTCCTCTGGGCCTAGGGTGATTTTCTCAATCCTCCCTTCCTTCCTCTTGAAGGCGGCCAAGAACAGCGGCGCCCTGCAAAAGAGAAATGCATGTCAGCCTACGCACAAGGCGAAATCAAGAAATACAACAACAAAGCAAAGATACTTATTCCTATCCTCCTCCATGTAGACTGGTTTCTCCCGGCTGTCGGCTTCCACACCAGGCTCATCCCTGCCTGTTGGGCTTATTGACTAGTATAAATATATGTCTTAGGTCAAGGTTTAGAGGTTAGAGAGTTGTAATTGAAAACTTGTATCAGACACTTTTCTAGTGTATGCAAGTTGTTTTGAATTCAAGAGATTGTTCTTCTTCCTAATCATTATTTCCACTACTGATTAGGTTTGTGATACCTGTTAGATCCGATTTCTGGACTTACAATTGAAATCCCCTAAAGTTGAGGCTTCTAACACAGAGCCTCCTACGACAAATGAAGGGTCTGCTCCTCCCGATGTCTTGGGTTCATCTCTATTTCCTGAGCCTACACCACCAGACTATTCTGTTGATTCATCAGTCAATCCTTCTACTGGTGCAACTAATGAGGGGGAGTCGTCGGGAGTTGCTTCATCGGGGGTTACCAACTTGCAATCGGATCTTCTTGTTCCTACTACGCCAATACTGCAGCGTCTACGGCGTGATCATCCAATTGAGAATATTATTGGTCCTGTTATTGCTTCTGTTCGAACCCGCAGTCAATCAGGCGATATCAATACTTGTCTTTACTCATGCTTTATCTCAAAAATTGAACCTAAAAGTATTGATGTCGCTTTGCAGGAACCAGGCTGGGTTGATGTTATGCATGAAGAACTCAATCAATTTGAGAAGCTTGGTGTTTGGCAATTGGTGAAGCTTCCTCAAGGAAAACGTGCTCTTGGAACTCGTTGTGTTTTTAGCAACAAACAGGATGACACTGGAGTCATTGTTCTAAATAAAGATCGACTGGTGGTTCAGGGTTTTCGTCAGATTGAAGGATTAGACTACGATGAGGTCTACGCACCGGTCGCTCGTTTGGAGGCTATTCGCATTTTCTTGGCATATGCATCTTACATGGATTTAACTGTCTATCAAATGGATGTCAAGACTGCATTTCTCTACGGCACTGTGAAAGAGGAAATATATGTGGCACAACCACCAGGTTTTACTGATCCTTACAAGCTAAACTATGCATACAAATTGGACAAAGCTTTGTATGGGTTGCATCAAGCGCCTCACGCATGGTACGCAACTCTGTCAGAGCATTTTGTTGCTCATGGATACTTTGCTAAATGAAGACGCTGAAGGAACTCCTATTAATCCAACCATGTACAGGTCAATGATTGGTTCACTCATGTATCGCACTGCAAGTCGGCCAGATATCATGTTTGTCGTCTGCCAGTGTGCTCGTGATCAGGCTACTCCTAAACTCTCTCATTTACATGTTGTTAAAAGAATTTTTAGGTACCTAAAAGGGGCACCATCATTGGGCCTCTGGTATCCTAAGAATTCTAAATTTGAACTATATGCTTTCTCTGACAGTAATCTTGGAGGTACAGATAGGGATATGCGCTCAACTTCAGCTGGATGTCAATTTTTGGGAGACTGCTTAATCACGTGGCAATGCAAGAAGCAACAGACGGTCTCGCTTTCTACTGCGGAAGCAGAGTATGTCGCAGCATCTACTTGCTGCTCCCAGGTTTTATGGATGCAACACCAGCTTGCAGATTACGATTGGACTTATCTAAACACTACAAGTTATTGTGATAATGATGGCGCTATCCAAATTGTAGAAAACCATGTTTTCCACTCCAAAACCAAGCACATAAATATCAAATTTCATTTTATCCGTGATTGCTATGAAAATGGTCTCGTTAAACTTGAGCCAATCCACACCGATGCAAACGTGGCGGATTTGTTCACGAAACCCGTTAGCAACGCGCGTTTTCAAGTGCTTGTGGATCTTCTCAGAATGATTCGGTTTTCTAACTAAGCATCCTATGTCCTTTTCATTTCATTTATGTCTTTCATTTATTTTTATTTGCTTCTTAAATTTGTTCATATTTATGCACAAATTTAGGGGAAGTTGGTGTATAATTGTGACAACAGCTTAATAGTTTAATAGTTTAGTCTTTGGATATTTTATATTGGGCTTAGCATTTGTGTTTAGCTTGTTTAGAGTTGTAATGGGCTTGGAGAATGGCCTAGCCCATTCTAAAGCCTAGTATGCAGACATGTAGTATATATACATGTTGTGCATTAGGGTTTTGGTTGTTGATTGAACAGAAAAGAGAGGAGTGTGAGAAATCTACAGAGAGTGGCTGAGAGATTTCTAGAGAGTCTTGAATTGGTTGTAAACACATTGTGTTGGATAATCAATAGAAGACTGTTTGAAAGTGATTGTTTGTGTTAGTGTTCTTGTTTCTGTGAAATCTGATCTAGGGGATTCCGCACTCTAGTTTAGAAAGACGATTCTGTCAAGATCCATAAGGACTAGGGGACCTACAATTGGTATCAGAGCATTCGGCTCTTGATTATTGCTCGGTTCAGAATTGTGACAACAGAAAAATTGGGTTTTTGGACGTTTTGGAGGCTGTTTTTGGAGTTTGTGACAGCTGAATTAGGGTTTCGGCGGCTGTTTTTAGGGTTTCTTCAGTGATTTCTGATAAACAACAGGAATTCTGATTGAAAGCTTGCATTTCGGATCAGAAAAGGTTGAATTTTGGATCAGCAAAGTGCATTTCGGATTCAAGCAGTTTATTTCGGATTGTATTCGGATTCTAGCAGTCCATCTCGGATCAGAACAGTCCATTTCAGATTGAATTTCGGATCAGAAGCAATTTCGGATTCCATTTCGGATTTCATTTCGGATCAAAAGCTATTTTGGATTCCATCTCGGATTAGAACTATTCCGGATTCCATCTCGGACAGAACTATTCCAGATTTCCATTTCGGATCAGAACAGTGCATTCCGGATTTCATTTCGGATCACTATTCCGGATCACTATTTCAGATTAGCAGTTCGGATTACTGTTCTGGATTTTCATTTCGGATTGTAAATACGAGTTACTGCTCCGGATTTGACACTGTTCCGAGTTAGGATTAAGAAAGTGGAAAGTTAACCAGATGACATAACTGGAGTTAAACATTTTCAGACATAGAAGTTGATCCATAAACATTCTTGACAAACCGGTTGCACGGTTAGGCTCGTGTGATTTTTAGGACAAAAAAAGGAACGAAAAATCCTAAAATCACTATCAGACATTATATATCATTGGATTCGTATCGTCGAGACGAGTCTAACGGTACAATTTGGTAATCACACTTTTCGGACAAATTTCTGAACGTTTTTAACGGTTTGGTTATGATAAGCTTCGGGTTGGATTTAGATTTTGACACAGGTATACCAAAATCCATTTAAACTGTTAGTTGCGTGTTAAACATGGGCAAATTGAACAATCTAAGTGAGGGTGTTAAAAACTGGCCAAGGCTGATAAATGCTGAATAATATGTAGAGTGGAAAGAGAAGTTTGAGGCATTTGTTCAATGTGAAGATTCTAAGATGTGGAATTGTATGATCGATGGGTACATTGCTCCCACACGTCGAGTTAACGGGAGAATTATGGTACTCTCATATGAAAAGATGGAAGATTCTGAAAAACGTATATATGATGCTGAGAAGAAGGCTTTAGCAGCGATAAAGATGTCCTTGCCATTGATATGAAAAACATTTGTAATAGGTATGGATCGTCTAGAGAGCTGTGGGAAGTTTTAGAAAAACGTTATCAAAGTACTTCAAGACAAAGTACATGTGTGAGTGAGACTGCAGCTGTGAAGATTGGTGAAGAAGCTGCTAAGAAAGAAGAGAAGAAGGAAGCTGAGAAGGAGAGAATGGAAGTCAAGGATGCAAAAGCTACAGTGTGCATGGATGATACGGATGAGCTTACAGCAAAGGTACAGGTAAAATTTCAATCTGTAAGTCATACTTGTCATAATTGCACTGAACTACAGGGTACAGTTGACAAACTATCGGAGCAAAACAAAATTCTGTTAGCTGAATTAGAAAATCTGAAAGAGTCAAACGTTCTTTTGAGTAAAAGTGAGTCAAATTGTTTAAAATCACTTAAATCAAATGAACAAGAAGTCATCAGTTTGACCAGCAAAGTCAATTAACTAAAATCACTTAATAGTTCAGGCTCTTTGAAAGAATCTGTTAGGTCAAATAGTACACCTCATAAAGTGGATGAGGATACTAAAGACAAAACAGTCAAATCATTTAAAAAGGGAACTAACAGAAAGAAAACTTTTAAGAAGAGATCTGTTTTAAATGTCACAACAAAGAGCATGTGGCTACTTGTTGTCCTTTTAAAAAGGGGAAGCAAGTGGAGACTGAGCTTGAGGTTAAGGATGGAAATCAGGTTGGGTCAAATAAGAATGTTTAACCAAGTTCTCAAACAAATCAACCAAGATTTCAACCTAAATCTTTAACATCAAGAAGATTTGATAGTCCAAGAAAATTTTCTCCTAAATCAAGTCATGTTAATGGACAATCAATTTGTTTTACAAGGAAAAATTTTGAATATCAAAATCGATACCAGACTGCTGGTAATCGAAATGTTCAAAGAAGAAACGAATATAGGGGTTTTAGTAACTCAAATGTTCAAAATAATCCAAAACTTTTTCAATGATCAGATTATGATAATGGGAGAAGAAGGTTTCTAGATAATAATTTTCAAAGGTCGAAAAATCGAGAGTTTATTGGAACTCTAACGATCAAAGATCTCGTGGAAATTATAAATCTTGTCCAGCAACTTGGAAGACATCCAAGACACCAGTAGGGTGTGATGGATATTGGATGGATGTTCCAGTGGTTGATGAATCTGGACGACCCAAGACCTTTAAGGCTTGGGTCCCCCAGTCTAACTAAGTTGTTGAGTGTGTGCAGGATGACCAAGAAGGACTATTGATATGTTCAACAGTGGTTATTCCTGTAAATCATCTGAGATGAATAGTATGTTACACATGGTAACGAATTATTTACTTACGTGTTAGATACTGGTTTACTAAAAGTGAAAAACCTACTTGTCAGGTTAAAGTGGGAGTCTGTTTGTATTTAAATTTATATTTTTGAAGACCTTAATCCATAAAAACAAAAATTTAGGGGAGAAATTTCCCTAAGCCAAAAAGAGTTTTAGTTAGTGCGTGAGTTTAGGGGGAGTAAGTTGAAAATTTTAAATTTTTCCATATAAATAGTTTGTAAATAATTTACTGCTTTTCAAAAATCAAAAACAAAAAAATAGAAAAATAAAAAATGAGTTTTCAGTGTGTGGAAAAGAAGAAATGATAGTACATCAGCGAGTTAGACTGTCGCATTGAAATTAAAAATTAAAATGCTTAAGTCTGATAGTAGCTTCATCATATGATGTACCAGTAGGCAAAAAGCATGAAATAATCAAGTTACCTTTGTGATACAAATATAATAAACTGTGTATGAGTGGGGAACATATCAGTGGCGTATGGTTTTATAACCTTAAATCTTGCGTTGATAGATTGCCAAAATCTGAGGTTTAGGTCTTTATATCGTTATTTCATCCGGGGTATCAAGGTTGTCCTTCTACTGCATCCAGATATATGCTGACATAGGCACAACCATGATATCTTAAAAGAGCTAAAATGCCAAATCCCAAAAATTGAAGAAGCTCTCCTAGAGAGTCATTCAAATGTGCAAATTGCATTATTCGTACCACAATTTGGTATTTGTCCTAACCCTCGTTGAATATTGGTCTCTTTGCTGTAAGGAAGTACTGACCTGATCACCAATTATCTAACGTTGTAAATTAAAAAGGATGAATTTCGGTATACTCACCTACTACAATGAATTTTTGTGCATCCCTTGATCGCGGGGGTATGTCCTGAAGTGGGACACACTAGTATATCAATATAAATTATCTAAATAGATCACGAGGTAATGGTACTTGAAATGTTCATGTATTTTGTTTAAGTGGATACACAATACTGGTAATCGTCTTGAACTTCTTTTCATGAATGTTGCATATAGAATTATAAAATAGTGTGAAAACAGTTTGATAATGGTGATATGATCTTCCTAACGTTTGATTCTCACAAAAATAGAGTGTTTATTTTCTTGTTAGTTATTTGTTTTCAGAAAATACAAAAATACAAAAATATTTGTTTTTAAAGTCTCCCAGTTTGATCTGATAAGTTGTTTGTTTTTTGCATGATAAGATAAAATATTGGTTTATCTTTTATGTGAAAAAGAACTAATGGTTTGTAGAGTTACTTGCTTGTGTTTCTAAACAGATTGATGAGATTATCAAAATGAAGTACAGAATTCAAGTAAAGTAATTTTAAGAATGGAGTGCAGAATGTATGCAGATGCATGGTAGGATCCTTCGACTGCATTGCAAAGGGAGATATAGAGGAATTTGGTGATATGAGCTTAACCAGAGAATGCTAGCTTGCTAATCTGCAATGAATGAAACTTTTGGTGATTGGATGCATCAGCTTAAGGGGAGTCTGTTGATATAAGAATCTGGGTGTAGCTGAAGCTATCCAAAGACAAAAAGATCACAAGATGTTTGAAGACAAAATTACACTATGAAGCTATTATCAAGGGGGAGTCTGTTGGTGTATAATTGTGACAACAGCTTAATAGTTTTTAGTCTTTGGATATTTTGTATTGGGCTTAGCATTTGTGTCTAGCTTGTTTAGAGTTGTAATTGGCTTGGAGAATGGCCTAGCCCAGTCTAAAGCCTAGTATGCAGACATGTAGTATATATACATGTTGTGCATTAGGGTTTTGGTTGTTTGTTGAACAGAACAGAAAGGAGTGTGAGAATTCTACAAGAGTGGCTGAGAGATTTCTAGAGAGTATTGAATTGGTTGTAAACATATTGTGTTAGATAATCAATAGAAGACTGTTTGAAAGTGATTGTTTGTGTTCGTGTTCTTGTTTATGTGAAATCTGATCTAGGGGATTCCCACTCTAGATTAGATAGGCGATTCTCTCAAGATCCATAAGGACTATGGGACCTACAGGGGGAGAATTCAAAAACAATGTTGTTTTAAAACAGCTTTTGCAATGATTAGGAAATGAAATACTTTTTTCGTGATAAAATGTCTGACTAACACATGTAAGGTGTTGAAGCGGAAAAGGCCTGGATCGAAGGTGATATGTTGATAGGTCTAAATCTCAATCGGATAGTGTAAGCCAAATGATATAAACATAACGAACTATGTACTCAGTGGGTCACATATTATAGGCGTATGATTTCATGGTCTTAAATCCTGTGTTGACAGATAGCCAACGTCTGAGGTTTCGGGTCTTTATGCTGTTGAGTCATCCGGGGATATATTGGCTGCCCTCCTGTTGCATCCAGATTATATCAGACCTAGGCATAGTCAGGATATCTTTCTAACAGAGCCAAAATAGAAGGGCCAAAACCCTGAAAGAAGGGAAATTTCTTCATGAGAATATTCCATAAGTTCCTACATATCATATAAGGTATTTGCCTAACCCTCGTCAGATACTATTGGTCACTCTGTTGCACGAAAGTAACTGACCTGTTAACCAATAGCATGACGTTGTAAAAGATAAAGGATGACCTCAGTATACTGACCTGCTACGATGAATTGTTGTGCTTACCTTGATCGCGGGGGTATGTCATGGTATGGGACACACGTGTATCATAGTATAATACTACCTTAAGTGTATCATGAAGCTTGAACTGGAGGGTTGAGTTTTAGATTTAGATGGACAAGTATATTGGCAATCGCTTAAACTAGACTGACCTAGCTCATACGAAAAAGTGTTCCTTAGTCGACCTTTGAACCGATTTGATCCCTTAGCAAGGCTGTGTTTATGTTTGTGCTAAAATGTCTTATTTTTGTAGTTGGTAAAAGGTGGTTGGATGTTTGGTTAGTCAAACTGTTGATTTTTGGTTAGATGGTTTCTGTCAAAGGATATTGGACTAGTCTGCTGAGTTTCAAAGTTGGGCCAATCCAATAGAATTTCTGAAAGTCTTAAAAAGTTGAAAATTTAGAGTTCACCTGTTACTGTTTTCGGATTGGACTTTCCACCACATTCTGGATAAGCCCATTTAGCACTGGTCCGGATTGGGCCTGACAAAAGCCCAATCCAGATCCTTTGGAATTCGGATTTCGGACTGTGTTGGGCCCAAAGATGTGAGGTCCAAGCCCATTCCGAAAAGTACTTAAGTGAGTCAGAGATGTCATTTCGGATTATTCATAAATTTCCGAAATCTCTGACTTTTCCTGATTTTCTCTCTGATTTCCCACTGTTCATTTTGGATTTGAATCTCGAATTTTATCCGGATTAGGTAAACTATGCTTAAAATTATGAAATCCGAATGATAATCTTCATGTTTCATGCATTTCGGATAGCATTTCGGATTGGCCTTCAAAGTAACATGCATTTCGGATCTCATTCCGGATTGGATATTCAACCGAGTTGATGAACTCGGATTTCATCTCGGATAATCTTCATCCGGATTGATGATTTTCCGAGATACTGTTGATTTGTTTGCTAATCCGGATTAATGACTCATCCAAAATACTATTGACCTCTTTGCTAATCCGGATTGATGTAAAGGTTCATCCGGATTACTGTTGACCTGTTAGTGAATCCGGATTCTAGGGTTTGAACCTTTTAAAAATGATTGAACCTTTCAATAATTGAACCTTTGAAATCTGTTTGAACCATCCAATTAGTGTTGACCTTTTATCCTGATAAACTCCGTTAACTTCTGTTAGTTGTGTTAAAATTGATTTAACCTGGTTATTATCTTGACAGAATTGGTAGAAAAGGCCTTCGATGCGGTTATGTTGGTAGAGGAGCAGTTCCACAATCAGGAAAGATATCTATCGGATCCACCAGCTGAATATTATCAGGAGTTCCAATCGATGATAGCGGGTCTGAGCGCGTGCAAGATTGCTTATGCACTACGTGCTAATCCAGTTATATACAGAGATCTAGTGCACTCATTTTGGAAGAGAGCTCGATTCCACCAGAGAGGAGCTGATGGGAGACCGTATATTAGTTCTTAGATACTGGGGAAGGAGATCTTAGTTAATGAAGCTTGCATTAGAGAGGTTTTACAGATTGCTGATGCTGCAAGTGACCCGACTATATATGCGAAGGAGAAAGTATTGCCGATACTTGCGGAAATGAGTTATGAAGGGTTATATCCGCCATTACTCAAGAAGATGTTTCCTGTCTACTGGAGATTACAAGTACATATGTTTATGCAGTGCATTTTAGAGAACAAGGGAGGCCTAGATCAACTGAATCAAACCCAGACTTCTGTAATCGTGGCTCTCATTATGGACTGGAAGTATAAATTCTCTGATTATATCTTCGAAAACATGAAGAAGATTTTAAAGCAGTCCAAGAAGAGGATGTTTTTGTTATATCCACATTTTGTACAGCTGATTTTAGATGCTCGATATCCTGACTTGGCCAAAGATGCTTCGGATGCGAATTTGCTAAATATGAAGCCTGTGGGACCAACTATCTTTGGCACAATGAAGAAGAATCGCTCAACATCGAAGACTGTCTTTGTTGGTCGCTTTGCGTTGAAGAAATTTGGAAAGTTTGCTGAGGTAATCGGACAGGTCCTACACCGGTCAATGCGATTGTTGCTGAAGAGCATGACGTGCCTGTCAAAGAGAAAGAGGTTGAGATCGAAGATCTAGTTACAGATGAGAATACTGACACGGAACAAGCCTTCTTAGATGATCTTACTGAGTTCAATGCCAATCTAACTCCAGTCTTGCCAGAACTGTCTTCGGAGAACTTAGAAGCCCTAATTGCTCATTTGAAAGAAATCCAAGAACAACAGGGTGATCCTCCTCTGGTAATTCCCTCTGTTGATGCTTCGGTAGGTGTGGTTGAAGATGATGAAGAGGATAAAGAGGACGAAGTTCCATTGATCAAGAGAAGGCGAACAGAGCCTAGTGTTCAACCAAGTCAATCCAAAGCTCGTGTTGTTAGTGTTGCTGAAGAGTCTACTCTGGTGACTTCTACTACTGTTTTATCTTCAGTCGCTGGATCTATTACAGACACTCCAATGGTTGATACTCCTATTTGATCTGAACCAACAACTGCTCACGTTCTACGCATTCCACAGTTGTTTCGATTCCGACAGACTTGGTATTACAAATGATGGATTTTGGCGAAAGTTCGATGGGTGTTGAAGGGTCTGGCGCAGGTGGAAGTGGTATAGGTAGTGCTGAGGATGATGCTACGGAATACTTGTGGAGATCGGATAAGCATACGTTTGAGTTTGGTGGATTGGATAGTGATGATGAAGATACAGAAGTTGATGTTGTGGATTTGAAGAAGCGAGTGGTTGTGTTAAAGCAGGAGGTTATACTGAAGGATGCTCAGATCGCATCATTGCAAACACGATTAGATGTGAGAGACCAAACAATAGATCAACTGCAAGGAGATGTCACTATGCTGATGACTATGGTGTTTGATTTGAAAGCTAAATTGGAGAACAAGTTTGGGAGGGAATTCTCTGATCCTACTGATGATCCGATTAACATAGAGTATAGACATAGAGCAGCTTAGCAACAAGCGGTAGAGGAAAGTGAAGCAGAAAGGTTAGCGGTGGAACAGTTGGCTTCTGAACGACAAGCTGGGTTAGATGACTATCTGCGTGATCCAAGAAAGAAATATACTGCAAGTCAGAAGCGTCCAGCGACCCAAAAGAAGAAGCAGATGGTGTTGATGAAGAACGTTGATGTCAATCCTCTTGATGAGGCAATTGAAAGATCCGTCAAATCAGTCTGAATGATATGTCATGGAGCTTGGCTCAAGCTACTACAGCATGGTCGAGAATAAATCGAAGGTGTTGAGCTGGATGTATGATCATGTCAAGAAAATGTGGATCATTGTTGGACAGGATGGGACTTGGGAGTATTATTCTAAGGAGTCTCAGTTTGAAACATGGACGAAAATAGCTCTGACTGATTTATTACGAGATCCGTATTCTGATGATGATACAACTGAACGTGGCCCAGGATGGAGATTTTTCAAGAAATTGGAACAAGAGGTGAAAAACAGGTTCAAGACAATGAAGACAGCCGAACCATACCTGTGAGCTGCTAAAGGAGCACGTGATGCGAGAACAGGGAGACCGTTCAAGTCGGTGATGTGGCCCCCAACGGATAAGGAATTGGTTATAACGGTCGCTCCAACCTTTCCACGAGGAATTTGGAAGAACTTGAATTTCTGGCTGTATGATCCGAAGGTTGGTAGTGTAGCTATTGTGACGAAGGAGAAGGCGTTTAGGGTAAATGATGTGGTTGATTTGGTAAGCTTTCACGATGAAGATCTGTAGGCTTCTCATCAGATCCGAACAACAGAGTTATATGAAGTATGTGCAAAAGATTGGACAGCTGATGTGGCCGCTATTATTGCTGGAAGGCTAGGAGTGGACGCGCAACCTAAAGACTAGAAGGCCTACGTTGTAAACCAAGGGGGAGATTGTTGGCCTTATATTACTAAAGGTTTACACATTAGAGCTACATTTGTGCTTTAAGGGGTTTTAGGCTTCCTAGTGCCTTGTGAGCCTAGGGTTGTATATGTTGGGCTTATTGACTAGTATAAATATATGTCTTAGGTCAAGGTTTAGAGGTTAGAGAGTTGTAATTGAAAACTTTATCAGACACTTTTCTAGTGTATGCAAGTTGTTTTGAATTCAAGAGATTGTTCTTCTTCCTAATCATTATTTCCGCTACTGATTAGGTTTGTGATACCTGTTAGATCCGATTTCGGGACTTACACGGCCGCCACCAATATCCTCTCCGGCAATTGGATTGCCGGGATCTCTTTCAAATCCTTTTACCAGGGATCTACCACTAGTATAGGAAGGGTCTCCGCCGGAATCTCCTCCGCCCCCCGGAAGTGCATCTGGAGGGAATGACACCAGCCTTCACATAAAAGAATTTTGCCTTCCAATCGTGGAAGGACTTGGGAGGAGAGAGAAAAACTTTTCGTGCCTGCACACGGTGCGGGAAAGAATAAAACTCCACTGAACAATGGAGTTGGTAAAAAATGCGGAAACGGTCGACGGTTGGGACAGATCTCGTTGACCGGCACAAAAACTCAAAATGTTTAATTCTCACCATCCCCATCAGATTCAACTAGGAGATGTGGAAGCCGTCAAAATGCAGAATTTCAAGAAAACATTTTGTAACCGGTAACCGGAAGTTACCATCGGAAAAAAATCCTGAAAAAGGGTGATGTAGCCGGCCGGAGCATCGGCGACTGTCTCACCATCTGCTGGAAACCAGGTATCCCAGCTCTTGGCGAACTGGTAGCCGGAAACCATGCAGTCAAAAGTGAAACGACTCCTCTTGACTGCCGGAAAAGAGGTCGAAGCCTCTGTAGAAGAATCAGTCTCTAGACCTCTGGCCGCCATTAAAATCAAAGAAAAGAAAGAAGTTTTGAAGACAAAAAGTTTTGAAGAACAAGAAAACTGAACACAAGAAGAAATGCAGAGAATTCCAAGAGACAAACTTGAAGGAATGAAGAAAACCCTAAACGGTTACACCTATTTATACTAATCGCATTAATGCATTTTGGGAACCATGACGCAGGCGAGGAAATAACAACCAACCAGAGCAAGACGTGTGGCAGGCAAGTTGCCACTGATAGCTACCATGCGCGCATGGCCGCCACTCTCTCTAACAGTTTATAAATGAATGTGAGGTGATACTATTGATAGCATGCAACAGCTGTCAAATGTCCTCTCCAGGACACTCTTTTTCTCACCAACCCACCTACAACGTCAGCGTGGTAGAGATTCGAATTTCAAAATCATCATTACGAAGAATTTCCTTCACGCAAATGTTTCCTCCAACCCTTCTTGAATTTTTGCCGTTGAAATAAACGCGCATACAAGAATTCTTTTAGTCCAGCACTCCCCCTACTTGCCAACATGCGCATAAGAGCAGCACTGGACTGGGGGGACATGGAGGGGTATGGTCCCAAAAACCTTGCGCCTGCGTAAGGAACCATACCCTCAACAACATAAATTAAGGATAACCTTGCGCCCAATGTGCAATGGTGCGCCTTCTTTGGAACCCATAGGTCATATAATGAAACTTGCACACTCAGCGCAATGGTAAATTGGACCAACGCCAATAGGTCATACAATGAACCTTGCGCACTCAGCGCAACGGTAAATTGGACCAACACCAATAGGTCATACAATGAACCTTACGCACTCAGCGCAACGACCAACACGGATAGGTCATACAATGAACCTTGCGCACTCAGCGCAACGGTAAATTAGACCAACACAATATAAGTCACACAACAAACCTTGTGTACTTGGCACAACGGCAAAGTTAGACTTAAACGCGCAGGCTACTTGACCCTGCACGGATCAAACAACCCTCTAGCCGCAAGTCCTAATACCTTGCAAGGGCAAGACAAACATGAGAGTACCTCATAGTCTTGTGGACAAAAGGATTTATCCCTGCCACTCTGCGCTGGCCAAAAAGCACTTACAACATCGTAGAAGGGATATGCACTAAGAGGCGTTGACTATATACAAGGGTACGGAGTGGCTGAGCTATGACCAATGGTTGCTTGGCAGGTTGCGTCTGACAGCGTCGCATGAACAGTAATGCAGACGTCTAACTGTGCACCAACCATACTTACGCCAGTGACTGTCACACATTCTCCACTTTCAGCTGATGGCAGGTCTAACACCAGAGACAGCTGCCTTTACAAGTGATACCATTCAGCATCCGACAAAGCACACCTCCTGACAGAGGAAAATTAATTCTCCTGCAGGGAACAATTAATGTTCGATGCAAAGGGACAGAACGGATATCTCTGGTCATCTGGGTCGCGCCCAAGGCTCATCAGCCCATCTCCTAAGCCCACTTACTTTCGGCTATAAGATAAGTATCGGACCACAAGGTAAATCCATCTACACCTACAATTACCTATCTTCAGCTTACTCGCTTGTTACTTGCAATCACCAAATACTTATTCTCACGCCGGAGTGTGGTCATGGAGAAAACCCTCCCTTTTCCCCGTGACGAGACAAACGGCGTTGCATTTTTGCAGATCAGTCTGAGTGAGATCCGCTGAAGAGCGAGCGAAGAGGCAACCTTTTATGCCAAAATCTCTTGGTTGTAACTAATATATCCCCGGATATCCCTAGGTTTAGCCGGTGTTTCTTCATTGGCGCCATCCGCTATTTACTCTTCCTCACATCCGTTTCTTCATTTCGTTTTTTCACAAACCTCACGTCCAAATGGCTGATTTTCCATCCAACAATCCACGAGGTTCTCGAGCTGAAGGCAAGAACCCAGTTCATTCCTCTCAGCTTGACGGGCTAGTGGAAGAAGCTTCTTCCGGAAATGCCGGAGTTCATCACGACTCTGGTCGTGTAAACGTTCTAGTTACCCCTGGAGCTCAAATGGAGACTCCTTTTGTACCAATCACATCGGTCTTACCCCCGGGTAAGACCCCGATGTCTTTGTACATCAAGTCTTAGATGGCTCTGAATGCCGTTTACGCGCAACTCTGCGCACAAACAAACACTTGTGCTGCCCCAGTGCAGCCAACTTCTCAGGTGCATGCTTCGCCAGCACCAAGAATACTAAGCTACGACTCGACGGCGGGGCGAGCGTACCATCTGAACTCCTTACCGAGAGACGAAGTACTCTCAATCGCTACCTAACCCTGAGTCTCATACTCATAGGCGAGCATCCATCCACTCGCGGTTTGGCTCGCATCCCCTCGGGGAGCGATACACCCAACGTGCGGAGGATAAGACTTATGGCGATGGTGATAGCGCAAGTGTATTTCACTGGCTGCCTCATGATGCTTACAGATCTGTGCCACGGGCTGGTTACAACCCGGAGGCGGAGTACAACTATAATTTAATTACAAGCCGGCTGAAGCAGCCGAACACTCAAAATTCATCAAGGAGATCGCGTTCGTACCACTGGAGCACGCAAAACTTCCCTCCAACGTTGGGAAGTACGATGGGCTGACAGACCCAGATTACATGTTCATAGACCCTGGGAGCTCTATGGACATCATCTATGAACAATGCTTCCAGCAGCTCGACCCAGAAGACAAGGCGCGTCTGGAGCCGGTGGACTTCCCACTCACTTGTTTCTGCAACGAGGTCGTCTTCCCTCTGGGCCAAATCACTTTGTCACCTGTGACTCTTTCCAACGGGTGACACTCTCTCACGATCTCGGTCAATTTCATGGTCATGCCCGCAACCTCGCGCCATGACGTATTACTGGGCCGGCGCGCTCAACAAGAGTTCAGCATGATCACTTCCACTCCTCATGCCGCCTGCGGGTTTCCCACAGAAACCGGGGTGGCCATTATGTACGCAAGGAAGGAAATCATGTCCGTTGAAGAGGAACCACCGATGAAGCAACCAAAGTCATCATCCAACAATGAACCAGAAAAATGAGTACTAAACAACAAGTACCCGGAGCAAACAGTGCTGTTAAGGCCCGCCATGACTCCCACAATCAAGGCGCGGTTAAAACAACTATTGTTCCGCAATGTAGATATTTTTGCATGGTGACCGGCGGATATGACTGGAGTACCGAGGATGCATTACACACATTCCCTTCAGTTCAACCCATAGTTCAGAAGAAGCGTAGCTTCGGTCCTGAAAAGACCAGCGCACTGAACGAGCAAGTGTCAGAGCTTCTCCAAGCAGGAATCATCCGAGAAGTACGCTATCAGACATGGGTAGCCAACCAGTCATGGTCCAAAAGTCCAACGGCAGTTGGCGCATGTGTGTCAATTTCAAGGATCTTAACAAGGCATGTCCCAAGGACTGCTATACCTTACCTGGAATCGACAAAAAGGTGGACTCCCTCGCTTCCTTTTGGTAGTAATGTTTCCTTGATTGCTACAAAGGCTACCACCAAATCCAAATGAAGAAAGAGGATGAAGACTAGACCGCTTTTCAAACTGACAAGGGAATTTTTTGTTACACAAAGATGCCCTTCGAATTGCGCAATACAGGAGCCACCTATCAACGTTTAATGGACCATGTCTTCGGGGACGACATTGGCGAAACCTAACCCTATATATATAGGGTGGGAGTTGGCTACAAAGTCTTTTTTTCCTACAAAATGTAAAAAGTTATAAAACACCATAAAATAAACTCAAAACCCACATATAACATAGTAGAGGTTATTAAAACACAACATTCGTGGTTTTTGTTTTGTTGTTTGGATAATAAAACTTTGACTATCGAATGATTAAAATTAGTGTATTTTATGTTGATTATCATGTTATGTTTTATATTCATAGTTATACGATTGTGTGTTTAAAGTTTTTATGGACTGTCGGGGTTCTAATATAGTGTTTTAGCAATATTCACTCTTTTATTTGTGCGTTTTGGGTGTGTTTTATGGTTGAAATTGCGGTGTTTTATGACTTTGTACACTTTTTAGGAGAAATTGACTTTGTAGCCGAACCCCACCCTATATATATATATATATATATATATAGGATCATACGAAAACTACATATAAATGAGAAAACTAAAAAACTAACTAAAAAAACCTAAAAACATACCATTTTTTTACAATTTTTTTGTATAAAAAATCACTACTTTTTATGTATAAAAAAACTTTTTTTTAAAAAAAAAAAAACTTGTGCTGCACATGTGTTATATATGTACTACACATGTGCATTATATGTATGTGTTGTACATGTGCATTATATGTGTAGATTTAGCTTTTGAGTTTAGTTAAGCTTCTAGTGTTAGGTTTTTTGGTGGTTTAGTATTAGGATTAGGATTAGGATTAGGTTTTCGGATGTAGGGGGAGGGGGTTTATGTTTTTGGGAGTATGGGGTGGGGGGGTTAGGTGTTTTGAGGGGTGCGGGTGGGGGTTTAGGTTTTTCAGGGGGTTTATGTTTACGGTCTGGTTTTAGGTTTTTTCTGGGAGTTGGAGTGGGGGGTTTAGGTTTCTTGGGGGTTTGGGGGTTAGGCTTTTGGTGGGAGGGTGGATTTAGGTTTTTGGAGGTGGTGGAGTTTAGGTTTAAAGGGGGTGGTGGAGTTTAGGTTTTTAGGGGTGTCGTTGGGGTGGATTAGGTGGTTTAGGATTTTTCATATTAATGCACATGTGCAACACAACTTTTTTTTGAAAAAAAAAGTTTTTTATATATATTATATATAGCGATTTTTATTAAAAAGATTTAATTTTTTGATATGGTTTTAGGCTTGTTTTTTAGTTAGTAGTTGTGGTTTTCTCATTTAAAATAGTTTCCTCATGATTCATCCCCCTCTCTCTCTCTCTCTTCTATATATATATATCTACCTATATAAAAACTCATAAAAATAATCGATTAGAAGTATAAAAAAATTGGATTGAAGAAATGTGTGTTTCAGAATATTTCTAAAATTTCTCAAATAAAGTGCTATTATCTTAGGATTCTTACCCTAATAGGAAACACCTTTAGATGCGAGAACCCTAGGAACCATTATCCACCCTAGATCTCTTATGTATGAGTGATTGAGATTGAATTTTTAAGTTTGATTTTTCTTGTAGTGATTTTATTAATTAAAAAAGAATATAGTATAAGAAGGGTATTTTGGAAAATTTGACTTGTGTACTATTTATGTCAACTTGTTAGGCTAACAATTAAAACTCATAGACTACATCATTATTCATGTTAACATTATTTACGTTTATCTATTAAAAAATTAATTATAACATATGATTTGTATACAAAAAAAGTTACACTACATGTATAAAAAGAACCTTCTTCAATCTCTGATCTTGATCTTCATTTTTTGTTTATTATCCTCGTCATTTGAACGTAAAAGCCCTGGCACCTACAAAAATAAAAGAAAAAAATAGAGTGTTTACATTCGAAAAACATTTAGAGTAGCTTGGGTCGGCGATCAGAGACGTAAAAAAACATTTTTTTCATTTTATACCGTGCGCGAATTTTTTTGACATTCGACACGTGCACGAAACTGTTTTACATTCGACAACGTACGAGAAACCATTTTTCAAACGTATGTAAAAACTAAACATTTACTGGTGTTGTTTTTACTTATGTTTGAAATATATTTACGCGTGACGTTTAGAGGAGCTTTGGCTGTTGATCATGGGCGTAAGAAAACATTTTTTCATTCGAGACCGTGAGCAACAAAAATATTTTACATTCGACAACTTACGTAAAAACATTTTCAAACGTACGTAAAAACTATTTTACGACTTCCATTTTTACATACATTTGAAAATTAGATTTCGGCGTGACGTTTAGAGGAGTTGGGTCGGTGATTAGTGACGTAAAAAGCATTTTTTGCGTACGTTGCTAAAACATTTATTTATTTTTTTAAATAGTGGTGTTCTCATACTCAGTTCGTGTAAATGTTTACTCAGGTTGTCAAACTTTTTTTACGCACGTTTTCAAAACTTTTTTACGGACGTTGTCGAATGTTTTCTTTTAAAGTTGTAGTGCAAAGTCATCAAACATTAACGAAATGAAATAGATTTTGTCAATAAACATATAAGACAAATATAACTTAAATTTTATAAAGAATATTATGTTAAATTAGGGAAAATAGAGCAAAAACAAATGGATATGATTTTCGATAATTTTACATTTTCTAATAAACATATAAGAAAATATATCTTGCATTTCATAAATTACATTATGTCATAATTAAGGAAAATATAACAAAAAGAAATAGATATTATTTTCAATACTTTTGTATTTTCTAAATTACGTAATAGTTTTCGTGTTTGAATTTAAAACATAAGATATTTTTCCTAATTTTAAATATAATAAGTATAAAAGAGACGAAAGTAGAGAGATATTGTTATCTTAGACATATAAGTAATTATGTGATATGTTTAGAGATAAGAGACATGTGTTATGTCATTGAGAAAAAAAGACCTAAATACCCTTTTAAATTAAATTAATTATAAATGATATGTTAAAATTCTATTAGAGTTTTTCCTTGACATTAATCACATATACATATACATAGGATGTATCAGGAAAAAAATAGTTTAAATAAGAAAACCAAAAGACTTACTAAAAGACCTAAAAACATACCAATTTTTTTTGAATATATATTTTCTAAAAGTTGCTATAAATAATATATAAAAAAAATTTCAAAAAGTTGTACTACAATGTGCAATAATACGAAAAAGCATAAATCACCTAACCCACAGAAAAAACCTAAATCCACCCTCCTAGCAAAAGCTTAAACCTCCCCCACCCCCCTCTCCACCCAAAAAAAACCCTAAACCCCCATTCCCCCTTAAAAAAACCTAAAACTAAACCCTAAACATAAACCTCAAAAAATCTAAACCCCCACCCACACACCCTCAAAAACCTAAACCCCCACCCCCCCCCCCCCCCTAAAAAAAACCTAAACCCTCCTCTCCTCCGACATTCAAAAACCTAATCATAATCCTAAACCTACAAAAAAACGTAACCCTAAAAAATAAACTAAACTCAAAAAGCTAATAATAAGCTTATAATACACATGTGCAATATATACATATAATACACATATGCAGTACATATATAATGCATATCTGCATTACAAATATTATTTTATTTTTTTGTAAAAAAGGTTTTTTATAATTAAAAATAGTTAATTTTTATTAAAAAAATTATAAAAAAAAATTGACAGTTTTTTAGACTTTTTTAGTTTTCTCATTTATATATAATTTCCTGATGATACTATATATATATATATATTGTTTACTTATGTTTATTGAGTGTTTTATAGTTCTTTGAACACACACACATATATATATATATATCACCGTAGAAGATTACTATATTGCATATATCATTTTAAATTTTTTAGTATTCACTCACACATGTGTAAATAAGACATAGCTATTATATCCTACACATTTTTACAAATATATATGTTTTTTTAATTTTGAAAAGAGTAAACATTTCTGTTCACCAATCTTCTTATATTTAAAAAGCTAAAAAAATAAATAATCTATTTTATTAGCGTCTTATTGTAGTCTTTACACATTCCTTTCATGTTTGTGTGTATATATTATATAAATAAATAAATATACTGTAAGTTTCACTGTTTCATACGAGAGGAAGCACGGTTCGAAATTAACCATTTGTCTTCAAAATATTAAATAGCATTAATTAATACAGAATGGTGAAGAAGTCCTCTCTGAATTTCCTCTTTGAAAACTTAGACCTAGCTAGCCTACCCCTCTTCATGCTTAAAAATACTTGATCTATAGATTAAGTCCATTCTCTAGTCTTACAAACCCTGTCCACACTTGATACATATGGTCCCATTCATATATTGTATATTTAATTAATTATATTTATATATGTATGTACATGCAATTAGAATAGAATATTTTATTTGTTTAATTAATGTAGCATAGATATAGACAATTCCATCCTTAGACTTTTAAGGGTCATAGTCATCATACCCATTTCTTTGGTAAATTAGCTTTCAGATTCAAAGCTAAATATATCATGTCAAGACTTGCTGATTTGAAAAAGAAAACTGTATTCTGATAATGATTCTTTAAAGATTGATGAATTAAAGAACACCAAGCTTGTTATCAGTTACTTTCTGATCTTAAAACCTTAAAAAGATTCAAGAAAGATGATCAAAGATGGCGATTGTGATGGTTCAGATATGAATAATCAGTTGTGTTGCAGGAAAGTTGAAGATGATGATGGAAATAATACGAAATCGGGTGAGAGCTCGTGGACTAACAGCATGTCAGATCGACGTGAGGATGGGAAAACGGATACATCTACTCGAGTTAGACAATATGTTAGATCTAAGATGCCTAGACTGAGATGGACTCCAGAACTTCATCACGCGTTTGTTCGCGCTGTGAAACGACTCGGTGGTCAGGAAAGTAAGAATATCAGTTAAATCTTTCTTAAAATTCAAGTTAATTTTTGTTTTATTTAATCTTGTAAATGATCTTTCTTAACTGATATACCATGTATCTGTATAGGAGCAACCCCTAAACTGGTTTTACAACTTATGAACATAAAGGGTCTCAACATTGCTCATGTAAAAAGCCATCTACAGGTAATAATATAATAATTAAATAATTTTATTGTATTTCATGATTGTTGACTTATTAATTCCTTACAAATATAGATGCACAGAAGCAAAAGGACAGATGATCAGGGACAAGGTATGTTTGAAATTCTATCTTACCATTAACCGTTGCTCCGTTTTTTTATTTTATTTTTTCAGATTAGGGTTTTCAAGATTCTTGATCTTTCTTGTTTACAAGGGTTATAAAGTTAAAATCTTTTACTTTTTTTTCAGTAATAAATGAGGGAGACCACTATCCTATAACTAACGATCACCATATGCACACTTTATGGCAGCTTCCTTTCAATCCAAGATCATTTAGACCAAATCCAAGGTAGCCATTTCATCAATATAAAATAAAGGAGTATCACAGACGAATCAATCCATCGGTGAAGATTATTGATGTTGTCTTTACACGGAAATTGTGAGATCAAAAAAATAGAGTGACGTGACGTTCTAACGGCGATACTCCTATATTTAGTAGTGCATTTTCTTTTTTAAATTACTTGTTTAATTAAGACTTATTGTTCTTGAACTAACGCGATTATCACATCATTAATTGGTGTAGTAGTTATGCGGCACTCTTGAGATTGAGACCCAACATAAACAGTAGATTGACAACAAATCATGAATTGGTCAATGACATTGGAGCTTACTGTACTAGCAAGATTTTGAACTCATCTATGCAGGAGCAAAATTACAAGATTGCCCATTATGACCAGTTTCAAGATGAAGCAAGATTGAGGCAACAATGGGTGATCAAACAAGCCTTTATCAATGCTAGATCAACGCTTGTTGATCATCAACTCATGAACACTCAAAGATGTGATAACTCAACTGAAACAAAGAAGAGAAAAGCAGTAGACAATGATCTTGATTTGAATCTATCATTAAGTGTGAAGGTAAGTTCACAAGAAGATGAAACTGAAGAAGTAGATAGCTCTCTGTCACTTTCTTTATTCCCAAAAAAGAAAGAACGTTTTAACTTGTTAGAAGATGGTGAACGTGCTAAGAATCCAAGATGGGCGAGTACTCTAGATCTGACTATATGAATTTGAGAATTCTAGTGAGATGTTGTTGGTACTCGCTTATATTTAGTTATATTTAGGGTTTTCTTAAGGTTGGTTTTAAATATTATTATTACTACTATTTACAAGCATATATAGTATATTAGTTCGTATCGAGTTTCATGAACTCTTCTTTTCTAGATGTTTGTTTGAATCTATCGTTGCTTTTGTTTGTGCTTCGTCCTTTAATCTTTACCTCACTGTTGAAGACTTGAAGTTCCTAGTTCTAGTGTCCATC
Source organism: Scalesia atractyloides (assembly GCA_947069175.1). Classification (NCBI taxonomy): domain Eukaryota; kingdom Viridiplantae; phylum Streptophyta; class Magnoliopsida; order Asterales; family Asteraceae; genus Scalesia; species Scalesia atractyloides. The sequence goes on from CAMTDV010000022.1 coordinate 46,156,574, forward strand.
CTTGGATCTGATTTGATAATTAACTTACTAGGTTATGGACCCTAACTATTACACATGTTAAATAAAAGAAATATCTGAGTAAAAGATGATAAATACCACTAAAATGCAAAAATCACCCATAATCAGAAAAATGCAATTTGTTTTTTTGATATTGAAGAAAAATAAAATAAATTAAAACAATTTAAGATGCTCATATATATATTACAGATAATTATTGTTATTCATTAATAATACATAAGTTAAAACTTACAATTTACACAAATTAATTATGAATAATTTGAAATGAAAAGCTACACATGATAAATCTTTAGTACGCCTAAATTTTAAATATTAGCTAGAGCACATATTTAATTAATGAGTTTCACTATAATATCATGTTTTGTTTTTTGTGTAAGAAATAGTAAAAAAAAAGTTAACACAAGATTTTTATGTTCTAAGGTTTAACCGGTTTTATGTCATTGGTTTTTTCTTTAGTTGTTATACCGAGTGCCGATATCATAACGAATAAAACTGATAACAATCGAAACTAAATTCCTATCACATTGTGTGAGGATTCCACTATTTATAAATTTAAATTATATATCTGTTATTGATAATAACAAATAAATACCAAACTCACCCCATTAATTTATCTCATTGATCAAATGTAAACTTAAATAGATAAGTAAATATCTTCTACAATAATGAAATAACTTATATATATGATTGATCTTAATATGTTTAATAATATTTTATTTATAATAATAATTAATAATAAAATATATATATTAAAGAAAAAATACAATATGACATTTAGTGGATTCATTTATTAGTATAGATGCTTAGTTTAAATTAATTATAAATTGTTAAGAATTAATTGTTGACATCTTATTTTAATAAAATCAACGTTCGAAAATGCTGACGGATATAGTGAGTTAAATTAGGGGGGAAATCAAATCAAACTATATGTCTTTGTTAATCTTGAGTTTTGGTTAAAATAATCACATGAGAGAACACCAACTTATCCGCCTATTAGTAATATTTATTTTCGTCGTTGTAAGTAAATTTTCTAATGGTATCCATCTCAATAATTTTTAGCCTTCATAAAAATGACTTGAATAAATTTAGTGTGGTATAACTGAAAGATGTTTAGTATAGTTTGTGTTTGACTGTTTGGCGGGTTGAACCGACTTAAACAAACCTAAAAACAATGTTAGACACATAACCTTTATTACAACATAATTTTCCAATACCGATATGATCTTATTTTAACACGAAATTTTGTACCTCTTTTTCGTATCTTATGCTTTAAAATAACAATCTTGGAATAAAAAAAATACAAATGTATATAAAAGTATTAAGTTTATAGAACACATGATACATATTTATCTTTTATATTTTTCAAATGCAATAACAAAATGTCGTTTAGCTTAACAAAAACACATTCGCATATTTAACGAAAAATATGTTTTAGATTTAACACATTTGCATATTTAACCTAAAATGAATCCAAACGCATTTAGGTAAACTTAAATCCATTTATTTAATGTTAGATTCCTAGTGTGTCACATTCACACGCACACTGTTATGTTTTAGTGATATTTAAACATTTCTGGCTACAAGCTATGTATTACAAAAATTAAAACTACATTTTTATCAATATATATATATATATAGAGGTAGAGGTCATGTAAGAAAATATATAAAAGTGTGAAAAGGATTTTGGAGGTGACACGTATCCCTTTTTATTTTGATAGTTTAAGGGTATAAGCGTAATTTAATTAATAAAATCTAATTATGGAACAAATATGCAACCGATTTTTGGCAGTTATTGTGTGGATTTTTTAATTTGAAGACATACATCTTATAAAGAAATAACATCCTAACTCATAAAAACACCACAGCCTGTATATTGAATGCATACATCTTATAAATAACAGAAATATAACAGAAACAACACCCTAACTCATAAAAACACCACAACATGTATATTGAAGGCACACATCTTATAAAGAGCATTCTAACATTGAATATAATATAAATAATACCCTAATAAATTAATTTCAAAACACAATACTTTAATCATAATCAAAACATGAATAACACCAAAATATAACACCAGTCAACACTTTAATCAGAATCAAAACAGAAATAACACCCTAAATATATAAAAACAGAAATAATACCCTAACTCTTTGAAAGCAACAAAAACCTACTTAAGACACCAGAAACAACAGCAATGCAAGGGCCTTTGTTCTCACATTAAATATAACAGGAATAACACCTAACTTATAAAAACACCACAACATGTATATTGAATGCATACATCTTACGAAGAACATAAATATAACAGAAATAACACCCTACAATTAAGACACCATTGTATGAACATAGAAAAAACACCATGGACTAAAACATCCAAGCAAGACGTATTTTTTTCTCTACATAAGTATATCAATATGGTACTCATATTAAAGATAAAAAAACTCGTTATTATGGTGTAATTTAAAAAAAAGAGTTACGTATAAAAAATTATTAACGTTTAAAAAAGAAGGGGGAAACTTGCATGTGCATTAATGTTAGTTTCTTAATTTAAAAATGTTAAATTTACCATTATACCCTTAATCTAAAAAATTAATTAGATTAATAGTCAAGATTATTTAAAAGATTGTTATTAATATCTCAACCATTAGATTAAATATCTAATGGTTTATATTTTTTCTTATTTTTTTTACACTTTTATATTTTCTTACAATAACCTCACCCTCTATATATATATATATATATAGAGAGAGAGAGAGGGGGGTGGGGGGAAGAGCAAACATTCTTGCCAAGCATGAACATGGATACATAATATATTATCACTAGGGATGGCAAAAAAGCCCAAGTCCAACGGATATACCCGAAACCCGAAACATACGGGCCGGGTATACCCGACGCCCGATGGGTATGGGCCGGGTATGGGCTTAAAAAGGAAAAAAAATTCGGGTACGAGTATGGGTATGTGATTTAGGGACACCCGCCCGATACCCGGCCTAGTTACCCGAATATTACCCGAAATAATCATATTATAAATTTTCATATATATAAATTTACTAGATGCACTTATTACTAATTTACTATAGAACTAGGGTCTAGTTATGTCATCTCTTCAAAATTGTATTTCCAAGAAAAAAAAGACATAGATGATTAGCATCTAGATTTTCCCATCAAATTTGCCAAATGCATCATCCAAATATCCACTTTATTGAAATTGAATCATCTTATTATATTCTACTCATAAATGGAACTAGCACCCTTTATTACGTGGATCTTTATGCCACTAGCTGGTCCTAATACAATTAATTAATTAAGTAATCGTTTTGATTTAGTTTGGTATATGTAGTATGAATATGATATGGAAATATTTAATCATGTTTTCATTTGTTATAGCTATTAAAATTGTAAATTATATAAACATCATAGTAAAAATTGCACATTTGTCCCGACGGAGTATTTTTAAGAAATTAACAGGTATACCTGATACCCGCGGTATGCCCGATACCCGATGGTTAATTACCCGACAAATACCCGACGAGTAACAGACCGGGTACGGACCAAAGAATTACAATCGGGTATAGGCTTGGAATTACCAATACCCGGCCTAAAACCGGCCCATTGACATTCCTAATTATCACACTCCCCTGAGATTAAGGTGAACACATATTGTCTTTACTAGTTCAGTTTTTGTTGTTTACGGACTTTGCATATATTTTTAATCTTGGTACATACAAGTACATACTTCAATGTCTATTTATTTTCAATATGTAATCCATTTATAATTCGTTTATGTATTAAACAATGCATACTTTTATTTCAAAATCGAGAAAATTATTAAAATAATATAGAATACACTAGAGTTTTTGTCCACGAGGTTCGCTACAAATACCATATCCCACCTATAATTAACACCCTCCTTTAATGTTCAAAGTATTAATATTTTTAATCCAATTAACTAAAACCAGTGTTGTAAAAATCGCAACTAGTTAGCGATTAATCATTAGTCGGTCAGTAACTGAGTAACTTTCTGTTAATCAGTCTATTAATCATTAGTTGGCTCTAGCCGAGCCTAGTCGGCCGGTAAAAAATCGATGATTCTGGCCAGATTCTTGCAAAAAAACCTGTATATTGCGGCTAAAACCTATAAATTCCAGACAGTTTCCAACCAAACCATATGAATACCAACAATTATTCTTGTATATTTAAAAGAATGAGTTGAGTAAAAGTTAAAATCTAGCTACCTATAAAAATGTGTATATGTATACATAAAACTGAAAATTATATATAAAAAACCCAAATCCAACTAATCCCGAGTAATCACTATTCCCTACCTCACCGGCTGACTAACGACTAACGAGTTTTCCAACCTTAGCTAAAACTCTACAAAAATTTTTCTTTTATTTTTTGTTAAACGATCAAAATACACTTGGTAATTTAAAAATAATTAAATATGGTAGGCTTCATTTGACCGAAATATTTAACAAGAAAAATATAAATATTTTTTAATTATCAAAGGGTATTTTAGTCATTTGATAAAAATTAACAGAAATATATAACAGAGTTAGCATATCAGATTAAAGTGTTAATACTTGAAACCTTAGGGACGAAAAGCGTATTTTGAGGTTCGAGATGAAATGCCTAACTCTAAAAAAGTTAATATTTGAGTAATTGATCTCTTAAAATGCGTAGGTTTAATAGTTTTCCATTTTAGTGTATTGTGAAGATTTGGACTTAACTTGTTCTGATAGATTTTCTCTAGGCTCTTTATTTTGGTTTGTTTACAATGACTTTGTGTAACATGATCACTCAATTTTAGATTTTTAAATAGAAGTATATTTATTATTTCCAAGCTAAATCTTTTGTATAATTTATGGATCATCGTGTTACATATCTTTTGTTAATGCATATAAATTTTAAAGATCTCTTCATGATTGTTTCTTTTTTATGCAGTTTTGTATGGTTTTTGTTTAAAATTAAGTGAAATAAAGTGTGGTTGCTAGAAAGAAACCAGTGAACTAGGTTATCATATCCGATTAAAAAGTGTCTTATTTAATTTGTTTGTCAAATAGACCTGTATAATTGGGTTAAGTTAACCGAGTATAGTAGCTTGAATTATTGGAAACGGAAAATATAGACAATTATATTCTAGAAAAGTCACGGTTCTTCTTTATTTTTATCATTTTCTTTCTCTGATCGTCCAATTGTAGCTATCACGACCACATTAGTCATGCCCCTCTTTCCCTCCATAATCGAATGTCACTTTCTCTTTTACTTGAGAATTAATTTGGCAATTAAAGCCTTAACCAAGGAAAACAGTGAAACAAAATTATAATATTTCTTATAAATAATGAATAAGACAAAATTTAACCACCAAACTAACACTTATGCAATTACTAAAAATGAATATATTTGAAGAGGATATGTGACATATATGCTAAAGAAGGGTACAGGCCGTACTCTCAAATTTGACCAATATGCTCGTCAAGTTATTTCAGCAACCTTTTGTAATTGAAGTAGGTACGACCCGTACTTATTTAAGAGGGCACAGGTTCTACTTCCAACGATAAAACCCTAATTTCGCCTACATAATGCCCGTGAAGGGCTTGAAACCCGAAGGCATGCAATTTAGAGGCAGAGGAGGCCATTTAGAAGCATAAGATCCAGAGGTCTAGACACCATTCAGTTCACGTTTAATCTCCCTTATTGATTAGCTTTGCTTCCGTTTTTAGTTTTTATTTCATCCATGACTTCATCTTGATCAGGTTTTGGTTTAGTTTACATTACTCCGCTACCTAAACTTCTGTAGTCATTTTGGCTAAGATGATTCTTGTTATAATTTAAACATTGGTTTTTACGTATGATTGTGTGATTTTAGTAGAGTTATTTATTTTGATTTTATGATGTGTATGCTTACTTATTATTGGTTTTAGATTTGATTTGTGTGGTCTTATTAATTTTTTTTTAAAGTTAGGCATGTTAGATTCAACACGTATTATCTTTAGGTTATAAAAGTGCACTTATTATATGAAGCTTAAAACCTTAACTTGTGATGGACAAATCAGTTACATAACTAGTAAAACTTGTGAGCCCTAAGGTAATGATCCAAATAAAAAAGAACTAGAAACTAGTTAGAGTTTTCTATATAGCTGATCTTGATTTGTTTGTTGTTCATAATGTTCATTGATCAATCTCGAACCAAACCTATCAATCATAATTCATAAATGATGATAATAAAACTTGCTTCACGAGATTAGGTTTTGTGTTGTGTCGATAATATTGATTCTCTGATTCTATAGGATTAACCTAGCGGGCTCTAATCAGCTTTATCACTTCACATGTTGTTTTAACTAATCAATAAAACAGTTTTCAAAACTAATTAAAACCAATAGTCATTACAGTCAAGATAAGTCAAGGTCTAAATGGTTGATTCCTTAATCGGATTTCTCTAAATCCATAATTCGTGCTCACTCTTATTTCTTGTTTGCGATAAGTAATCCCTTAAAAAAACAATTTTACATTGGTTAGATATTGACAAGCGATTAAGTATTAGGAGCTACCATGTCTATGGATTCGATACGTGGTTCTTGACGATATTATATTGTGTATACGATAGGTACACTTGCCTATTATGCGTTTAGTTTGTTTTTTGTATTTTCCGTTTTGGTAACTGTATTGAAAACGAAGTTATATTCATAACATAGCATATTTTATATATCATAAGTTATAATGAGTGTCAGTATTGATGAGGAACTGTGCTGATGCTATCCCTACAATAGTGATACCTCGTCGGTTCCAACCGAACATTGGTATTGGGATTAATACTATCGGAATTGTTACTAATATTTGTTTTTATGGTTTTCAAGCAATATAGATCACACGTCAATATACTTTTGAGCATATCACGACTTTATGTTTTTTGAGTTTCATCTTTCGGTTTTAATACTAAGTCACTATGGCATACAAATAATGTAATGAGCTGAATCGATACCGTCTGAATTTCCTTTCAACGTACGGAGATATTCAACTAGTGTATATACATACAACACACAAACAATGAATAGTGCCTTTATCATTCAATATTTCAACATGTCCTATAATTTATATAATCTTAGTTCTAAATAAAAACATAAAACAAAAAGGCAACCAACCAACTTGGTTTGGCATCTCACGTCCAGTATATATAGATATCGAGTTCAATACCTTCTTATACTTTTTTCCTTCTTTTTTTGTTAGGTTTCTTTAAAAGCACATGATTAATCACTATTAATTACTGATACGCTTTAACTTCATTTGTTTTTGTATGGTTTTAAAAATAATATATTCTATTTGTATTTGGATATCCACCAAACGTGATTATGATTTACTAAAAATACAAAGATGATGAGATGAGCCGAGAGAAATATATAAGAACAACAAACTGTTTGTTTTTATTTTAAAAGTAAATATTGAATAAGTGGTTGGGTTCGATTTTTTTCTCAAAAATTTGGTATAAACTTTTTAAAAACGAAGTTATATTCAAATTATAGAATTTTTGGCGTTGTAAGTTGTATCGAGTGCATATATTATATTGGTACCATGACAAACCGCAGTGATACTGAACAAACAACATCAATGTCGTTACCGATATTCGGTTTTATTGTTCTCATTCTAGTGAACATGATTTAACTTTTTTAGTTTTTTAAAAACTAACTTTTTTCTAATATCTTTCGCTCGTTAACTTTTTAATAATAACTCAATACACAACCATGTTTAATTTTTTTATAACATCCTCACATAAATTTGTTAAAAACGTTTTTATTCCTTTGTCTACCAGCTTTCTTGAAAAGTACATGATTAATCAAAATTAATGCCCACTGATGTGCTTTAATTTCATCTGTTTCTGGATACTTTTATGAGTAAATTGAATAAAACATCCTTTATGTTTCCTCAAACTTGCAGGTTCCAGCCTTAATGTTTAAAAGTTGCTAAAAACATCCTTTAAGTTTATTTTTGTTGCGGGTTCAATCCTTTACAGCTAACCACGTTATTTCTTCAGTTAAGTTCCCTCACATGCATAACATGTGAGGGTATATTCGTCATTTTGGTTGATCTTCCACCCACGTCAATTATAAGAAAAAAGAATATTTAAGTTTTAACCTATTTTAAAAAAATTCTAACCGCAGGGACTAATGTGCAATAAAACCAAACTTACCAAACACCTCTTTTCCGGTCTTCTTCTCCGGCGACTTCGCCGGACTCCGGCGAACCCGGAATTAAGATAGGAATCTTGTTAAGCTAGCCCACTAAGCTGTAAAGATTAACACAGATTTTGATCAAGTCAATCAAACTCTTCAGGATTATCATCAGTTGGAAGAATCGGCGCCTTATTCGCATCAGACGGAAACGACAAACGACTCTTCAACCCTAGATACCTCTCACGGAACTCCGATGCCGTCAAATCAGAGAACTTCGTAACACCGTGTTCAGTAGTCGGATCCAGCAACTGGTGACGCTTAAGACGCCGCAAGTTAGACTTAAACACTATCAAACGGTAATCGTGCTCCTCTTTAGTCGCGTACGTTTATCAAACTTTGTTTAAACTAGGTTAAAACTTAAATATTCTTTTTTTTTATAATTGAAGTGGGTGGAAGATCAACCAAAATGACGAATATACCCTCACATGTTATGCATGTGCGGGAACTTAACTGAAGAAAATAACGTGGTTAGCTGTAAAGGATTGAACCCGCAACAAAAATAAACTTAAAGGCTGTTTTTAGCAACTTTTAAACATTAAGGCTGGAACCTGCAAGTTTGAGAAAACAAGAAGGATGTTTTGTGCAATTTACTCTACTTTTATTGAATATTCTATCTGTAACTGAATATCCACCGAATATGATTCTGGTTTACTATAAATAAAAAGATGATGAGTTGAACCTAGAGAAATATACACAAACAATAATTTGATTGTTATTTTAAGTTTTAATTTCACCCTAATGATATATATATATAATTTCATTTGCTTAATTAAAAAAAAAAGTGGTTCATGTGTTCAATGTTTTTCTTCACAGTCTAGCATAAATTTTGTTGAAAATTATCACATCCTTGTTAAGGCGAATATACGGGATGCGACAATCCACAAGCTATCATGACAATGTTTCAAATAAGCAAGTTGTTCAAGCAATTAAATCGTCAATGCAAGCCTTTAATAAGTCCAAAGTCCATTTGCTATCTCATTAGTTATCACATGAAAAATATGCTAAAAAAGGTCAACTATAAAGTTGGTGAGCACAAGGGTTTATTTTTACAGTAAATCGATGAAACAATTTAGCAGTTCAAGTACGAAGTCGATGTAACATGTGTATCACAATTAAACATATAATGATTAATATGTCACACCCTCAAAATCCAAATGCGGAGTTTTACTATGAAGGGTGCGACTGAGCAGGATACAACCACTAATCATTTTGAACCAATTATTGAAGTTGTAAAATCATTACAATCAACACGATTAGTGATCAATGCTTAAAAGTTCAAAACACAATTTATGTTGAATCGGAAAATAAAGTAAAACTCATCAAACCTAAAAAACCACAAGTTTAATAAATATACAAAACGTAAGGCTTTACGAACCACACACTCCAGCCGATTGCAACGCTCGTCCAAAGCTTTACCCATTGACCTTCAAAATATGCAATTGTGTGTCAACATAAAGTTAGCGAGTTCACAGTTTTCAGTGTTGTTACAAAAATAAGCTCGTTTAGATCTTTAAGTTTTATAAGAGATGTCATGGATAGTTAACCCATCGTTAAGCTACTAAACTATGTGCTACCAAAACTTGACTGTTGTAGTTGTTTGTGCCCCGTGTCAATGTCTATCATTTTTGACCAGTTCCAAGGTAAAGTTCACACCCGCCCTTCCCCGCACGGTGTGATGTTTATCAAACCTAATAGCGCTATCAACTAATACCCCGTTCACCGAACCCGACGACTAATCGGTGTAATGTGTGTGGACTATCAGATAGAGTTTGTTTAGTCCGCTAAAGACATGAAACATAAATTATAGTATTTGTTTAGTAGTATTCCAATCCAGGAATACTAGGCGGTCCCAATCCAGGGATAATTATGTTTCAGTGGTTCCAAATCCAGGAATGCGCATGTAGCCCCAAACTAGGGGTATCGTATGTATTTCCCAAACTAGGGGAATAAGTGTGTTGTCCCAAACCCGAGACGTATGCTTTTAGTAAAGAGTTGTGAACTCACCTTAGTTTTGCCTGGTAAGACTTAAATGCTTTATAAGTTGATGTGGTCAACGACAACCTAGAATGATTACCATTTAATTCATTAGGTTTGTTAATGTGTGTTTATACAAGACACGTAATCGCTACACGTATCTAACACGTAACATGCATCACATTAACATTTAAGTGTTCATTCGAGTGAATTTGTGTACATGATCATAGCATAACACACGGCATGTTAAACGATATTTATGTAAGTGCTAAACAAGTATTAACATCCTAATGTAGCACAAGCGACACTTAGCAACACATAATTCAATTCACTGCAGTTTCAGCTTAAACTCCAAAACTTAGCTATTTTCGAGGATTTTATTAAAACACTAAACGAACTTCAAAATTATGATAAATTTATGTGATATGAAAAATGGTCCACTTGTCCTTGTGTAAAATTTTTAAAGCTTAATTGTTTACAGAAATTCCATGAAAAATCAACTAGTACACATAGCTCTGATTCGTCACTTTCTGGTGACAATTTACGGTAAAATTTATTTAAATATCTCTGTCAGTTCGATTGACAAAACTCCAGTTGGAGAATTTCGAGACCTCCTAGCACTACCTACTGTAGAAACTTCATATATTAATCCCAAATACGGATAAAGTTATTCGTAATAGACTGCAAATTCTGAAAAAAAAATCAACCTGAACCTTTGTTACGGAAAAATTCATTTAAAATATCAAAACTAATCGAAAATTATGATTCAAGTGGGGTTTGAGTGCTATTTCCTGGAATTACATTTTAGACATAAGAAACACATGTTTTTGTCAAGTTTTGTCCATGTTACAGCCGATACAAGTCAGCTGTAAATTCTAATCAGGTTCTGTTTGGATTCAGCATTCAATTAAAACATGCTTATAAAACTATAAACCCTATTTTCAGCAATCAAAACCCCAACAACATCACCTATACGAACTTAGCATCAATTTTCATTATAAAAAAATACTTAATTAAAACCCTAGGATGCATACATGATCATGGAGCTACTAACTAACAAGTAACATCATTTACGCATTAAAGTACATGATTCTAGCAAACCCTAACACATGTGACATCAAGTTTTCATACATCAAGAATCCAAAAAAAATCAAGAACTTCAAGTTTCATACTTATAACTGTAATATAACATCAAGAAGATGATTACCAGAAGCAAGGAGAGAGCCTAGAGCGAAGAAGGAGATCAAACAAGATTAGGGTTTCTTGTTTCTTGAAATTACCTAGAGGGAGGGAGAGAGTGGGTGCGTACGTGATTGAGGGGGGGGGGGGGGGCTAGGGTTAGGATTTTATTATTTTTTAAAACCAACTTTCAAATAATGCATAAATGGTCCCTCAAGTTTCCAAGTTACAAACTTGTGTAGAAAGTTACATCAAGTAACTTTGTGTGAGTGACCAAACAAGTCCCTCATGTTTTTAGGTTTTCAATTATTTTGTAGAAGTTAACAAGTTAACTTTTCGTAATGATGAGATAAATCCTCGTGTTTTGTTAATTTCAAACGTTGCCATGAAACTACGTCGTGTGTTATATTTATTCGATAATTCAAAAGGAATATGATATGTGTAAAACTTACGATAATTACTTGAAATTGCAGGATGTCACATTATCCCCATGTTGAAAGAATTTTCGTCCCAAAATTGAGTTAGCATGAGTTGTAGGAGTTGCGTCGATTGTGGAGTGGGAAATAAAAAATCCGAGTTGTCACATCATCCCCCCGCTAAAGGAGTTTCATCCCGAAATTCACTTAGCATTAACCGTGCTTTGTGTTTCCGTTCAAAGAGATGGGGCTATTCGTTTTTCATTTGGTCCTCTCTTTCCCACATTTACTTCGGTCCATGCTTAGAGTTCCTGTAGGTCCACTTGGAGGATCAAGATAACCTACTTCCTTGTTTATCTAACATACATACGAGTGCAGAATCCACGTAAGCATGCAAACCAAAGCAAAGTAACAAACACAAGATAACCTAATATTCACTATCTTGATTAAATGAGAAGATCTAGTACAAACACATACAAACAATGTTCATATAGACTCATGTTGATACAGTTTGTGTCTTTCGCTTGTTCTTAATTACAGTTGTAATTGTACGGTTTTTGCTCAAATAGGGACGACCCAAGACCACTAAGGCTTGGGTCCCCATCTCAAACTAATCTTGTTTGTGCAATGTGCAGGGTGTTCCAGGAGGAACTGTAAACAATCATTGGATTGTTGACAGTGGAGCATCAAGGCACATGACGGGCGACTTGCGGCTCCTATATGATGTGAAAAGCATAAGGGGTGGTTATGTTGCTTTTGCTGGTGACAAAGGTGGATACATCACTAGAGAAGGCATGGTCTCCAATGGTGTTGTGAGCTTCGACAAGATCAATTATGTGCGGCAAATTGATCACAATCTTCTTAGCATTTCTCAAATCTGCGACAAGAAGTTCACGGTACATTTTGATGATGCCGGATGTTATGTGCTGAAGCCTGGATTCAAGATCCCCAAGGAATGGATTCTTCTGTCAGCTCCAAGAATTAATGATTTGTATATTCTTGATATGAGCCAAGCTATTACAACATCTGCACAAGTCACATGTTTTGTCTCTAAAGCCACCGAGAAGGAATCAATCTCTTGGCATAGACGTATGGGACACATTCACCTGAGAAAAATGAACTATTTGGTAAAGAACAATCTAGTGAATGGTGTACCAGTGAAGAACTTTCATCTTCAAGACGTTTGTGTATCATGCCAGAAAGGGAAGCAAGCAAGAAAGTCCCATCCCGTGAAGAAGATCAACACTGTGAATATGCCGCTGGAACGTTTCCATATGGACCTCTTTGGACCTATGAAACACAAGACAACCGTTGGTGATTCTTACTGTCTGGTAGTTACTGATGACTATTCCAGATTCTCATTGGTAAGCATGTTGGCACACAAGAGTGAAGTTCCTACTATCCTCAAGAATCTTCTGACTCTGCTAGAAAATTTGTATAATCTAAAAGTAAGGAGAATCAGAAGCGACAATGGCACCAAATTCAAGAATCAAGTTATGGACGAGCATTGTTCCTCAAAGGGTATTCTGCATGAGTACATTTCTCGATACACTCCACAACAAAATGGCGTCGCTGAGAAGAAAAATCAAACTCTTATTGAAACTGCAAGAACCATGTTAGTAGAATCAGAACTTCCCATTCAATTTTGGGGAGAAGCTGTTGCTACTGTGTGCTACACGATGAATAGAGTTCTAATAGTGAAGAGACATGGGAAGATATGCTTTGAGTTGTTACATAAAAGGAAACCGGATGTTTCTTTCTTAGAACCTTTTGGAGCTCCATGCACTATGATCGACCCACATGGAAAGTTTGGTCCCAAGGTTATCGAAGGTTTCTTTCTTGGATAAGCTACTCCAAATTTCCGGGTGTGGAATTTGTCTTCGAAGAAGATTGAAGAATGGGGTGAAGTCAAGGTTCAGAGATATACAGAAGCTGTTAGAGCTCCGGGTGCTCCTTGGATGTTTGACTACGATGGGTTATTTGACTCCTTTAATCTGCCAATTTTTGATGATGCAACAGCTGCTGCTCAGATGTTATTGGAAAGTGATACTGCAGTAGACTCGTCATTAGTTCGACCAATTATTGTTAACCCTCAAGTGTTGACTTCGGTTAACAATCTGGTTCAAAATGAGGAATTCGAAGACGTTGCGGATTATAATGTTTCATCAGAAGATGATGAGTTTCATAATGCAAATGAAGCTGCCTCTGGTGCGGTTCTTGGATTTTCAAATGATATGTCAGATATTCAACCTCAAGGAACGACTGAAGGTCAGGCATCTATAACGTCATCAAATCCAGCTATCGATTTAACTGTTGATCTGAATATCAACAATTTGGGTATCAATTCTCGAGTTCCCGATGTGCCAGAAACTCGTATTCATAATATCCATCCTCAGCAGAATATTATTGGAGATGTCCAGAGTGGTGTGCAGACTCGTAATCAGCTTCGAAACAACTAGAATGCTGGATTGTATTCAGAAATCAGGGAATCTGATGGTCTGAATGATTGGTCTTTTGCCTGCTATGTGTGCCAAGTAGAACCAAAATCTTGGAAGGAGGCAATGAAAGAAGACTCGTGGGTTGAAGCCATGCAGGAAGAACTTCAGCAGTTTCACAAGTTAGGCATCTAGAAATTGGTTGACAGGCCTGACGGCTACAAGAAGATTGGTACACGATGGGTGTACAAATGCAAGAAGGATGACCGAGGTGTTGTTGTGAGAAACAAAGTACGATTGGTTGTTCAAGGTTTTAATCAGGTCGAAGGGATCGATTACAATGAAGTTTATGCACCGGTTGCACGACTTGAGGCCATAAGAATCTTTTTGGCTTATGCGTCCTTCAAGAAGTTCACCGTTTATCAGATGGATGTGAAGAGTGCATTTCTTCATGGTGTGGTAGAAGAGGAAGTATATGTTGAGCAACCGCTAGGTTTTGAAGATCCTCTCCATCCTGACAAGGTTTGGCTTCTTAACAAGGCGTTATATGTCTTCATCAAGCTTCGAGGGCTTGGTATGGAACGTTATCTACCTATCTGTTGAAGAATGGTTTTCGACGAGGCCTGATCGTCTGTACTCTCTTTATCAAGGAACAGGACGAGGACCAGCTGCTAGTACAGGTTTATGTTGATGATATTATATTTGAGCCTACTAACACTCGAATGTGCAAAGAATTCGAACAGGTTATGCAGGAGAAGTTCGAGATGAGCGCTATGGGAGAAATGACTTTCTTTTTAGGTTTGCAGGTTCAGCAATCAAAGGAAGGGAATTGTATCCATCAAACCAAGTATGTCGGAGATATTCTCAAGCGATTTCAGATGGATGACTCAAAACCCTTGGGAACTCCATTAGCTCAAAATCATGGGATTACTCCAGACGGAATGGGTGAACATGTAGAACCATCTCTCTATCGTGCTATGATCGGATCTCTCATGTACCTTACTGCTTCAAGACCCGACATAATGTACCCAACATGTCTTCTGGCGCGCTATCAGTCTAGTCCGAAGGTTTCTCACTTGATGGCTGTGAAAAGGATTTTTTGTTATTTGAAGGGTCGCCCTGACATTGTTCTATGGTACCCTAAGGATGATAATTTTGATATGACAGCATTCAGTGATTCTGATCATGGCGGCTGCAAAATCGATACAATGTCAACTACAGCAGGATGTCAGTTCTTGGGAAATCGCCTGGTCATGTGGCAATGCAAAAAGCAAACTTGTGTAGCTACAGCAACATGTGAGGCTGAATATATTTCAGCTTCTAGTTGCTGCTCTCAAGTTCTATGGATTCAACAGCAAATGCGCGACTACGGTTTTGAATTTCTTACTACTCCTATTTTTGTTGATAATGAAGCTGCTTTACAGATCACTCGGAATCCTATACAGCATTAAAAAACAAAACACATTGAGATTAAGTATCATTTCATACGAGATTGTTTTGAAAAGAGACTTATCGATGTTGTTAAATCCACACTGATTACCAACCTGCCGACCTTTTTACCAAAGCCTTTGATAAATCACGTTTTGATTATCTACTTTTGGTCAATGGCATCAAGGTGAAGCCCGAGTAACTCAACCATGGCTAACTATTTTTGTATATCCTTTTCTAAAAATCTAAAACTACAAAAAGATTTTCATTTTTATATTTTAGGGGGAGTAAGTTTCAAAAAAAAAAAAAACAAAAATATGTCTTTTCTTTACCTTCTTTGTTTAAGGGGGGAGAAAAATTCAGAAAAATACAAAAACAATAGAAAAATAAAAAATGAGTTTCTTGGATAAACTGAAGATGATGAAATTCACCGGTAAATCTGTCAGAAATAGGTTAAAAGCATAGAAAGAAGATTGATAAGTAGCTTTGCTAGTTATGTATCGGTAGGCTCACAATCAGACTAAAATGTGCAGATTGATATAAACCTAACAGACAGAATGCCAGGTGGGGACCATTCATTGGCATATGGTCTTGGTACCGAAATTTTGTTTGATAGAGTGCCGAGGTTCTGAGATATACGGTCTTTATGCTTGCTTATCATCTGGGTATCATGGTTGAATCTTTTGCCGAAAAATTACGGTGGCGCAAGTCTAGAACTTCCATGATACCATACATACGTGTAGATACTGTATACGACCATCAAATAAGTGATAAAAATATCACATCCCCAAAATAAGTGATAGAATATCACAGCTTTATGCGAGAGCTAAGTTCGTCTCTTTGTCGGTACGATGGTACTAACCTGTTCACAGACTTACTCTTGTGCCCTGCATGCATATGAAAATCAAGTTCCTCATCACTAAGTGATTAAATCACAAAGGGCTTGTTTTCAATCAAAATAAGTGAGTATCTCACATCATTCATATACGTCAAAACAGATGATAAAGCAGTATACTCACCGGTAAGATTTTCTCTCGTGCATATCTTGATACGGGAATGTGTCATGATGTGGTTGAACACCAGCTAGTAAGTATAATTCATACCTTAATCATATCTTCTAATCATGATTACATCTGATAAGTCTGAGCTTATGTGGACAACAATATCGATAATCATAGTTGAATACTTATCTATTTAATTTGAAGTTTAAACAAAATATCATTTTTACAAAGATTAAAATGCTGGTATGATTTCTTTACCTTGAAACTCGAAAAAGATTGTTCAATAGATATATAGTTTATCTGTATATTTTGATTTTAAGTCTAGTTTACTTATTTGCTTATGTAATTACTTTTTGAAAGTTAGCCAAAGTTGATACTCGAAAGTTTTCTACCAAGATACGCCAAAGAACCTTTTGTTTGATATCGCAACTTCATAAAGTAATATCTTGCAACAAGTAACTCATCAAAAGAAATCCAAAATTTGAAAGTTGTTTGAGTGTATGTATCTCATACGAATGAACCTAGTCATTTGATTTGACTTGGTCACTTGTTTTTATCAAATCTGCTGCTAGAATTATACGAGTGTGTGTATCTTGTATAGGGAATACAATCATACGAAGAATTTATGATAAGTCTTTCGTGTGTATTCCCTGAGAAAGTTGTGTTCTAATTATATTTAATTTATGAGTACAGATTGATACAAAAAGAACATGAACAAAGACCAGCAACGAAGAAGTCTGACAAGTCAGAAGAGGAAACAAGAAAGATTTGAAGTTTCTTAGAAGTTCGAAGACCAGATGTTCTAATCATTGGATAGCAGATCTATCAATGGATACGCAGATTTGCAGGGGGAGTTTATTGATACTCCAAACCATTCAATGTGAAGACCAACATATGAAGACCAAAGACCGAAGACCAAGCAAAATCTAAGGGGGAGTTTGTTGATACAGTTTATGTGTCTGTCGCTTGTTCTTAATTACAGTTGTAATTGTACGGTCTTTGCTCAAGTGTCTGTATAGGTTTGGTCGTGTCGAATAGATCAAGATATCGTTCTATCTTGATCTAGTACGACATCTTAGCTTGCCTGTGTTAATCAGTTGCATGTGTGCATCCTGATAAGTCTTTTAAACGTCATGTCTACACACGTTCTCCAAGAATAAGGATTCTGTGCGAGTCAGAGGATTCGTACGTATCACATGTTTCGTACGAATCAATGAGTATTTCGTATGAATTGAGTATTTCGTACGAAACAGTTGACTCGTACCAAATATTCTGGAGTTGTGTCTTGTGTGAATAGTGTGTTCAGTATGTCTAGATTCGTCAGACATGCACCTCTCAGATAGAGAGTTAGTTTGTTGGTCCAGTGAGCCTCTCAGCTTTTCTGGTGAAGACGAAGACACAAGAACACAACAAGTTTGTTTGAGTCATACGAGCATTGTGTGTATATGTTTGTACTTGTTCTCAATCATTAATCAAGATAGTGAATCTTTGGTTACCCCGTGTTCTTTACTTTGCTTTGGTTGCATGCACACTTGGATTCCGCACTTGTGTGTGTGTTGTTTGAACAAGGAATAGGTTTAACACCATCAGCAGGTGGGCCTACAACTCAGGATATTATGTCTGTGCTCTCTCTCTTGTGCCTTAGTGTCTCTCTCTAGTGTCTCATAGAACTGAGAAGTGCATGTCTGTTTATATAGTACCAACACCCAACACCCAGCAACAGTACTAAGAATGTTGCTGGTCATACGAACCACTACAAGCCACGAAGAACATTCAACAATGGTTGCTCGTATGAACAACCTATGGCTCGTACGAATAAGCAAAATTCTTGTTGAAAGGGCCACTCGTACGATCATGTAACTGACTCGTACGAACAAGATAATGGCTCGTACGTGCAAGAAACTTTCTCGTACGAAGCACCTTTCACTCGCATGAAGAAGTATTCATCGGAGAACTTCTTAACAGACATGCGCCGTACATAAGACTTAACAGTATGCACACATGCAACTGTTTTACAACACAGACAAACTAAATGTCGTACTAAATCAAGATAGGATGATATCTTGATTTTGTCGACACGACCGACTATACAGACACAATAAACAAAGATCGTACAATTACTGACGTAACTAAGAACAAGCGACAGACACAAAAGTGCATCAACAAACTCCCCCTTGGCTGTTGCTTGGTCTTCGGTCTTCATTTCTAATGGACTGCTGCACCCACATTTACTGAACACTTTCAACCAACGTTGACTGAGGATCAAAGTCTTCAACATTCTCCAGAAACATCAAATCTTTCCTGTTTCCTCTTGAGTACCACCGGAGACAAATGGATCGGTCACGATCTGTTGTGCACTAGACTATACCACTGGAGTTACGGCATAAACTTTTGGTTTTGCGGTTGAAGCTGAAGCATTATGATTACTAGGTTCTTCACTATCGTGATCACGTTTAAGCTGGATTTCCTGTGCTTTGCTTTTTTCATTCCATAGAATTGTTACAAATGGCAAATAACTGGTAATTCCGTACAATTTAATCACTAATTTTTGCTTTATAATCTCATGCATATTATCGTAATTTAATTTCACAACTGAGTCGTATGTCATTAGGGAAAGTAAATCTGGTCGTAATATATACTGGTTTCCGTTACGACACAAAACAAACCAAAACAATGCCCTAAAAGTGTGGGTAGAAAGTGATGGGCACACTAATTGCGGTGACACTAACTGTGTCTGTAATCCGCTCAAATGAATCAGAACAAGGAATAACAACATGTTAATGCCATACTTGAGTCCATATATAAATGAAACCACTTATTTGAGATCAACCATTACAATAATACATAACTTTCTGGTACAACGCCTAAATTGCAAAATTGTCCGTTTCGACCAAAAAGGCGACAAATGTCGGTTTGTCCGCAGACTAATTCGGAGGATTCTGGATGTAAGAATAAGAATAAAATATTGTTAATTATCCTAAAATAATGTGAGGATAGCAAGAATGCACAAAAGACATCATTTCCGGTCATTCAATATACAGTGCACAATTCGACCGGAAGGCGACCGTTTGCCGAATCGACGAATATTTTAGTAGCCGATAGCCTCATCCGGGCATCTAGCAAACTAGTTAAGACTCATTTGGAACTCGGAATCCATTAAACTAACTCGAGGTCACAGAAACACAACTTTCGGAAAAGTTTGACAGCGGAACATAAAAGTGCCGATATCGATCGAATGATCGAAGGAAAGACATTTCGGCCATCCTAGCTTATTGTATATTCGTCTAGTGAACTAGTTATACACATTTTAGGTTGGAAATGCACTTAGTAGACACCATAACAATTGTGGTGATAAAAAACAAAAGCTTCCGTACTAAATAAATAAGTTCGTTTATTAGCGATTATTGCAACGATGAGCGATCTAACGACATATCCGCCATCCAAAACTTATATTGGAAGACTAAGTGGATTAATTAGCATGTAATAACACACTAAACCCTAATCTTATGCTAAGGATGCTAGATCAAAACCCCTAATCACCATACTTAATATAATGACTAAAATATCTATATTTTTAACATGTGTAAAAAAATAAAAGTTATATTTACCCCCCACCCATTTTGACGGTTCAAGTGGGTCCCATGCCCACTTGATTTTGTTGAAAAATGAAAGATTAGGAAGCATGGTCTTGGATTTGTGATAGATTTGAAAGTAAGTCATGTTATATTCATAATTCATAACAATTGTCCATCATTTTTCTTCACAAAAAAAGTTGCAACCTCCTTCCTTTCTTCTTCATTATACACGGCCACCACCACCACATTTAAACCACCACTTAGCCACCTTAATAGACCATATTTTATCCACTTTAAAGCCTAATCAAGATCACTCAAGAAGCTAGCAAGGATGGAGGATCATTAGGGCTTCTTTAGAGCTTCATATTTCTTCAAAAATCATCAAGAACTTGTGCACCCTTTTTAAACCAAACTCATCCATAATCTAGCTTATTTTTATGCTTAGATTATTAATGTACAAGTTGATCATCTTGAAAATGAAGAAAGGATAAACCAAAAACCCTAACTCATACCATAATAATAACACTAAATATTGTTTATTTTGTGTTTGTTATATGTTTATGTGGTAGTTAGTTAGCATGTTGAAGTTATTTATGTTAAATTATGTTATAAAAGTTGGATGATCTTGTATAACTAAGTATAAAAATGTAGATTTAAACAAGATCATTAACTACATCATCCTTGAAGAATACTACAACTTAATGAATATTTTTCTACACATGAATGATTTTTATAGGAAGTAAACATTTGTATTTAAGTTGTAATCATAAAAATGTGTAGTAATCAAGTGGTTAAAGGTATGAACTTGATTAAATGTCATGATAAAGTAGTGATTTGAAAAGTGTTAATAAATATTGAAAACCCTCTTGATCTAATAGAATTTTTAACACTAGAAAGTCATGGATGACGATGTCTTGATGTTGTAAAATAAATATTAAATGGATTGTTGATGTTGATTATGGGCTTAAACATGTTTTAAATACGTTTTTGAAACGTGCAAAACACCGTAGTTTAGGGGAAAGTATGGCGAAATTTTCTAAAAATCTAATCGCGATTAAGACATGATTAATGGGGTGATTAGTGGGACTAAAAGTGATTAGTAACTTAAATCGTCATTAAGTAGGCTCTAATGACAAAGGTTAAACCCTAAATACCCAAGTGTTCAACAAAGTTATATATATATATATTTATAAGTAAAAATAAATACTTTTTACAAATATCTATATTTTTACTTGGGAAATAATACGAGTATATACATTCGTTATAAATGAATTTGTATGAATACGTATGTGTATGTATTTAGAAGCTTAGGGTATTCACAATAAAATACCCAATCATATACAAAAAAATACAAACACTTGAATATAATACTAAGTATTGATGGCATAACAAATATGTTGGTGCATATTTTGTGACAACAGCTTAATAGTTTAATAGTTTTGTCTTTGGATATTTTGTATTGGGTTTAGCATTTGTGTTTAGTTTGTGTAGAGTTGTAATAGACTTGGAGAATGGCCTAACCCAATAGAAAGCCTAGTATGTGAACATGTAGTATAAACACATGTTATGCATTAGGGTTTTAGGTTAGACAGTCAGTCAGAAGAGAGTTGGTTGGAAGAAATCTAAAGAGAGCGGCTGAGAGATTTCTAGAGAGTCTTGAATTGATTGTAAACATTCATGTTTGATAATCAATAGAAGACGGTTTAAAGGAATTCATGTTTGTGTTCTTGTTCGTGTTCGTGTTTTCTGTGAAATCTGATCTGGGGGATTCCGCACTCTAGGTTGGATAGACGATTCTGTCAAGATCCATAAGGACTAGGGGACCTACAATTGGTATCAGAGCATTCGGCTCTTGATTATTGCTCGGTTCAGAATCGTAACAGCAGAAAAAGTCAGATTTTTGGACGTTTTGGAGGCTGGTTGAAGGTTGTGACGGCTGAATTAGGGTTTCTGACACTATTTCGGATAAACAACAGGCATTTCGGATAGAAGTCTTGCATTTCAGATTGGAAGACTTGAATTTCGGATTGAAAAGTTGCATTTCGGATCATCAGACTTGCAATTCCGATCAGAAAAGGCCATTTTGGATTCCATTTCGAATCACAGACTTGCAATTTGGATCAGAAAAGGCTATTCGGACTGAAATTCGGATCAGAAGCTATTTTGGATTGAATTTCGGATCAGAAGTGCATTCCGGATTCCATCTCGGCTAAGGACTATTCCGGATTCCATCTCAGATCAGAGTAGTCTATTCCGGATTTCCATTTCGGATCAGAACAGTGCATTCCGGATTTCATCTTGGATCACTATTCCGGATCACCATTTCGGATTAGCATTTCGGATTACTGTTCCGGATTGTCATTTCGGATTGTAAATCCAAGTTACTGTTCTGGATTTGGTGCTATTCCGCGTTATATACAAAAAGGTGGAAAGTTAACCAGCTGACGTAACCGGAGTTAAACGTTTTGGAAAATAGAAGTTGATCCTTAAACTATCTTAACAAACCGACTGTACGGTTAGACTCGTGTGATTTTTAGGGCAAAAAAAAAACAAAAAAGGCACGGAAAATCCTAAAATCACTATCGGATAATATATATCATTGGATTCATATTGTTGAGACGAGTTTAACGGTACAATTTGGTAATCACTCATTTCGGATAAATTTTTGAACGTTTTTAACGGTACGGTTACGGTAAAACACGAAGAAGGACCAAAAGAGAGGTTAGACTTGGATTTTGATAGAGATATACCAAAATCCATTTAAACTGTTAGCTGCATGTTAAAGATGGGTAAATTGAACAATATAAGTGAGGGTGTTAAAAACTGGCCAAAGCTGATATAATGCTGAACAATATGTAGAATGGAAGAAGCAGGTTGAGGCATTTGTTCAACGTGAAGATACTAAGATGTGGAGCTGTATGATTGACGGGTATATTGCTCCCACACGTCGAGTGAATGGAAGAATAATGGTACTTTCATATATAAGATGGAAGACTCTGAGAAACAGATGTATAATGCTGAGAAGAAGGTTTTCGCAGCGATAAAGATGTCCTTGCCAGTTGATATGAAAAACATTTGTCATAGGTGTGGATCGTCTAGAGAGTTGTGGGAAGCTTTAGAAAAACGTTATCAGGGTACTTCAAGACAAAGTACGCGTGTGGCTGAGACTGTAGCTGTGAAGATTGATGAAGGATATGCTAAGAAAGAAGAGATGAAAGAATCTGAGAAGGAAAAAATGAACGTCAAGGATGCAAAAGCTACAGTGTGCATGGATGACACAGATGAGCTTACAGCAGAGGTACATGTAAAATTTCAATCTGTAAGTCATACTTGTCATAATTGCATTGAAGTACAGGGTAAAGTTGACAATTATCGGAGCAAAACAAAATTCTGTTAGTTGAATCAGAAAAACTAAAAGAGTCAAATGTTCTTTTGAGTAAAAGGGAGTTAAATTTTTTAAATACACTCGATTCAAATGAACAAGAAATCATCAGTTTGACCAGCAAAGTAAATGAACTATTACAGATCATTGATTTGGCTCGTGAAACTGTGAGGGATAAGAGTAACGAGCTTTCTGAAAAGTGCACAGAATTGGCTACATGCCAAAATTGTTGAACTTCATGGAAAGTTAGACAAATTTGGAGAATCCTCGTTAGTCAGGACTCATCAGAAAAGTTTGAAAAGGAGTAGTGATAAAACAAGAGTAGAGTTTAGTAAAGCCCATCTTCCGAGGATAAGGATTACTCCTTTTTACCAAATGAAGAAGAGCTAACAGATTTTGTGCCTGCTACACCAGCTGTAGTGGATCCGATAACTGTTGACATACCTGATAGTCCAGGTTCTTTGAAAGAATCCGTTAGGTCCAACAGTACACCTCATAAAGTGGATGAGGATACTGAAGACGAAACTGTCAAAACATTTAAAAACGGATCTAACAGAAAGAAAATTTTTAAGAAGAGATCCTGTTTTAAATGTACGGTTAGACTCGTGTGATTTTTAGGGCAAAAAAAAAAAAAAAAAGGCACGGAAAATCCTAAAATCACTATCGGATAATATATATCATTGGATTCATATTGTTGAGACGAGTTTAACGGTACAATTTGGTAATCACTCATTTCGGATAAATTTTTGAACGTTTTTAACGGTACGGTTACGGTAAAACACGAAGAAGGACCAAAAGAGAGGTTAGACTTGGATTTTGATACAGATATACCAAAATCCATTTAAACTGTTAGCTGCATGTTAAAGATGGGTAAATTGAACAATATAAGTGAGAGTGTTAAAAACTGGCCAAAGCTGATAAATGCTGAACAATATGTAGAATGGAAGAAGCAGGTTGAGGCATTTGTTCAACGTGAAGATACTAAGATGTGGAGCTGTATGATTGACGGGTATATTGCTCCCACACGTCGAGTGAATGGAAGAATAATGGTACTTTCATATATAAGATGGAAGACTCTGAGAAACAGATGTATAATGCTGAGAAGAAGGTTTTCGCAGCGATAAAGATGTCCTTGCCAGTTGATATGAAAAACATTTGTCATATGTGTGGATCGTCTAGAGAGTTGTGGGAAGCTTTAGAAAAACGTTATCAGGGTACTTCAAGACAAAGTACGCGTGTAGCTGAGACTGTAGCTGTGAAGATTGATGAAGGATATGCTAAGAAAGAAGAGATGAAAGAATCTGAGAAGGAAAAAATGAACGTCAAGGATGCAAAAGCTACAGTGTGCATGGATGACACAGATGAGCTTACAGCAGAGGTACATGTAAAATTTCAATCTGTAAGTCATACTTGTCATAATTGCATTGAAGTACAGGGTAAAGTTGACAATTATCGGAGCAAAACAAAATTCTGTTAGTTGAATCAGAAAAACTAAAAGAGTCAAATGTTCTTTTGAGTAAAAGGGAGTTAAATTTTTTAAATACACTCGATTCAAATGAACAAGAAATCATCAGTTTGACCAGCAAAGTAAATGAACTATTACAGATCATTGATTTGGCTCGTGAAACTGTGAGGGATAAGAGTAACGAGCTTTCTGAAAAGTGCACAGAATTGGCTACATGCCAAAATTGTTGAACTTCATGGAAAGTTAGACAAATTTGGAGAATCCTCATTAGTCAGGACTCATCAGAAAAGTTTGAAAAGGAGTAGTGATAAAACAAGAGTAGAGTTTAGTAAAGCCCATCTTCCGAGGATAAGGATTACTCCTTTTTACCAAATGAAGAAGAGCTAACAGATTTTGTGCCTGCTACACCAGCTGTAGTGGATCCGATAACTGTTGACATACCTGATAGTCCAGGTTCTTTGAAAGAATCCGTTAGGTCCAACAGTACACCTCATAAAGTGGATGAGGATACTGAAGACGAAACTGTCAAAACATTTAAAAACGGATCTAACAGAAAGAAAATTTTTAAGAAGAGATCCTGTTTTAAATGTACGGTTAGACTCGTGTGATTTTTAGGGCAAAAAAAAAAAAAAACAAAAAAGGCACGGAAAATCCTAAAATCACTATCGGATAATATATATCATTGGATTCATATTGTTGAGACGAGTTTAACGGTACAATTTGGTAATCACTCATTTCGGATAAATTTTTGAACGTTTTTAACGGTACGGTTACGGTAAAACACGAAGAAGGACCAAAAGAGAGGTTAGACTTGGATTTTGATACAGATATACCAAAATCCATTTAAACTGTTAGCTGCATGTTAAAGATGGGTAAATTGAACAATATAAGTGAGAGTGTTAAAAACTGGCCAAAGCTGATAAATGCTGAACAATATGTAGAATGGAAGAAGCAGGTTGAGGATTTGTTCAACGTGAAGATACTAAGATGTGGAGCTGTATGATTGACGGGTATATTGCTCCCACACGTCGAGTGAATGGAAGAATAATGGTACTTTCATATATAAGATGGAAGACTCTGAGAAACAGATG
Organism: Scalesia atractyloides; assembly: GCA_947069175.1. NCBI lineage: Eukaryota > Viridiplantae > Streptophyta > Magnoliopsida > Asterales > Asteraceae > Scalesia > Scalesia atractyloides. The sequence continues at coordinate 46,182,772 of CAMTDV010000022.1, forward strand.
TATAATGCTGAGAAGAAGGTTTTCGCAGCGATAAAGATGTCCTTGCCAGTTGATATGAAAAACATTTGTCATATGTGTGGATCGTCTAGAGAGTTGTGGGAAGCTTTAGAAAAACGTTATCAGGGTACTTCAAGACAAAGTACGCGTGTAGCTGAGACTGTAGCTGTGAAGATTGATGAAGGATATGCTAAGAAAGAAGAGATGAAAGAATCTGAGAAGGAAAAAATGAACGTCAAGGATGCAAAAGCTACAGTGTGCATGGATGACACAGATGAGCTTACAGCAGAGGTACATGTAAAATTTCAATCTGTAAGTCATACTTGTCATAATTGCATTGAAGTACAGGGTAAAGTTGACAATTATCGGAGCAAAACAAAATTCTGTTAGTTGAATCAGAAAAACTAAAAGAGTCAAATGTTCTTTTGAGTAAAAGGGAGTTAAATTTTTTAAATACACTCGATTCAAATGAACAAGAAATCATCAGTTTGACCAGCAAAGTAAATGAACTATTACAGATCATTGATTTGGCTCGTGAAACTGTAGGGATAAGAGTAACGAGCTTTCTGAAAAGTGCACAGAATTGGCTACATGCCAAAATTGTTGAACTTCATGGAAAGTTAGACAAATTTGGAGAATCCTCATTAGTCAGGACTCATCAGAAAAGTTTGAAAAGGAGTAGTGATAAAACAAGAGTAGAGTTTAGTAAAGCCCATCTTCCGAGGATAAGGATTACTCCTTTTTACCAAATGAAGAAGAGCTAACAGATTTTGTGCCTGCTACACCAGCTGTAGTGGATCCGATAACTGTTGACATACCTGATAGTCCAGGTTCTTTGAAAGAATCCGTTAGGTCCAACAGTACACCTCATAAAGTGGATGAGGATACTGAAGACGAAACTGTCAAAACATTTAAAAACAGGATCTAACAGAAAGAAAATTTTTAAGAAGAGATCCTGTTTAAATGTACGGTTTAGACTCGTGTGATTTTAGGGCAAAAAAAAAAAAACAAAAAAGGCACGGAAAATCCTAAAATCACTATCGGATAATAATATATCATTGGATTCATATTGTTGAGACGAGTTTAACGGTACAATTTGGTAATCACTCATTTCGGATAAATTTTTGAACGTTTTTAACGGTACGGTTACGGTAAAACACGAAGAAGGACCAAAAGAGAGGTTAGACTTGGATTTTGATACAGATATACCAAAATCCATTTAAACTGTTAGCTGCATGTTAAAGATGGGTAAATTGAACAATATAAGTGAGAGTGTTAAAAACTGGCCAAAGCTGATAAATGCTGAACAATATGTAGAATGGAAGAAGCAGGTTGAGGCATTTGTTCAACGTGAAGATACTAAGATGTGGGGCTGTATGATTGACGGGTATATTGCTCCCAACACGTCGAGTGAATGGAAGAATAATGGTACTTTCATATATAAGATGGAAGACTCTGAGAAACAGATGTATAATGCTGAGAAGAAGGTTTTCGCAGCGATAAAGATGTCCTTGCCAGTTGATATGAAAAACATTTGTCATATGTGTGGATCGTCTAGAGAGTTGTGGGAAGCTTTAGAAAAACGTTATCAGGGTACTTCAAGACAAAGTACGCGTGTAGCTGAGACTGTAGCTGTGAAGATTGATGAAGGATATGCTAAGAAAGAAGAGATGAAAGAATCTGAGAAGGAAAAAATGAACGTCAAGGATGCAAAAGCTACAGTGTGCATGGATGACACAGATGAGCTTACAGCAGAGGTACATGTAAAATTTCAATCTGTAAGTCATACTTGTCATAATTGCATTGAAGTACAGGGTAAAGTTGACAATTATCGGAGCAAAACAAAATTCTGTTAGTTGAATCAGAAAAACTAAAAGAGTCAAATGTTCTTTTGAGTAAAAGGGAGTTAAATTTTTTAAATACACTCGATTCAAATGAACAAGAAATCATCAGTTTGACCAGCAAAGTAAATGAACTATTACAGATCATTGATTTGGCTCGTGAAACTGTGAGGGATAAGAGTAACGAGCTTTCTGAAAAGTGCACAGAATTGGCTACATGCCAAAATTGTTGAACTTCATGGAAAGTTAGACAAATTTGGAGAATCCTCATTAGTCAGGACTCATCAGAAAAGTTTGAAAAGGAGTAGTGATAAAACAAAGTAGAGTTTAGTAAAGCCCATCTTCCGAGGATAAGGATTACTCCTTTTTACCAAATGAAGAAGAGCTAACAGATTTTGTGCCTGCTACACCAGCTGTAGTGGATCCGATAACTGTTGACATACCTGATAGTCCAGGTTCTTTGAAAGAATCCGTTAGGTCCAACAGTACACCTCATAAAGTGGATGAGGATACTGAAGACGAAACTGTCAAAACATTTAAAAACGGATCTAACAGAAAGAAAATTTTTAAGAAGAGATCCTGTTTTAAATGTACGGTTAGACTCGTGTGATTTTTAGGGCAAAAAAAAAAAAAACAAAAAAGGCACGGAAAATCCTAAAATCACTATCGGATAATATATATCATTGGATTCATATTGTTGAGACGAGTTTAACGGTACAATTTGGTAATCACTCATTTCGGATAAATTTTTGAACGTTTTTAACGGTACGGTTACGGTAAAACACGAAGAAGGACCAAAAGAGAGGTTAGACTTGGATTTTGATACAGATATACCAAAATCCATTTAAACTGTTAGCTGCATGTTAAAGATGGGTAAATTGAACAATATAAGTGAGAGTGTTAAAAACTGGCCAAAGCTGATAAATGCTGAACAATATGTAGAATGGAAGAAGCAGGTTGAGGCATTTGTTCAACGTGAAGATACTAAGATGTGGAGCTGTATGATTGACGGGTATATTGCTCCCACACGTCGAGTGAATGGAAGAATAATGGTACTTTCATATATAAGATGGAAGACTCTGAGAAACAGATGTATAATGCTGAGAAGAAGGTTTTCGCAGCGATAAAGATGTCCTTGCCAGTTGATATGAAAAACATTTGTCATATGTGTGGATCGTCTAGAGAGTTGTGGGAAGCTTTAGAAAAACGTTATCAGGGTACTTCAAGACAAAGTACGCGTGTAGCTGAGACTGTAGCTGTGAAGATTGATGAAGGATATGCTAAGAAAGAAGAGATGAAAGAATCTGAGAAGGAAAAAATGAACGTCAAGGATGCAAAAGCTACAGTGTGCATGGATGACACAGATGAGCTTACAGCAGAGGTACATGTAAAATTTCAATCTGTAAGTCATACTTGTCATAATTGCATTGAAGTACAGGGTAAAGTTGACAATTATCGGAGCAAAACAAAATTCTGTTAGTTGAATCAGAAAAACTAAAAGAGTCAAATGTTCTTTTGAGTAAAAGGGAGTTAAATTTTTTAAATACACTCGATTCAAATGAACAAGAAATCATCAGTTTGACCAGCAAAGTAAATGAACTATTACAGATCATTGATTTGGCTCGTGAAACTGTGAGGGATAAGAGTAACGAGCTTTCTGAAAAGTGCACAGAATTGGCTACATGCCAAAATTGTTGAACTTCATGGAAAGTTAGACAAATTTGGAGAATCCTCATTAGTCAGGACTCATCAGAAAAGTTTGAAAAGGAGTAGTGATAAAACAATAGTAGAGTTTAGTAAAGCCCATCTTCCGAGGATAAGGATTACTCCTTTTTACCAAATGAAGAAGAGCTAACAGATTTTGTGCCTGCTACACCAGCTGTAGTGGATCCGATAACTGTTGACATACCTGATAGTCCAGGTTCTTTGAAAGAATCCGTTAGGTCCAACAGTACACCTCATAAAGTGGATGAGGATACTGAAGACGAAACTGTCAAAACATTTAAAAACGGATCTAACAGAAAGAAAATTTTTAAGAAGAGATCCTGTTTTAAATGTACGGTTAGACTCGTGTGATTTTTAGGGCAAAAAAAAAAAAACAAAAAAGGCACGGAAAATCCTAAAATCACTATCGGATAATATATATCATTGGATTCATATTGTTGAGACGAGTTTAACGGTACAATTTGGTAATCACTCATTTCGGATAAATTTTTGAACGTTTTTAACGGTACGGTTACGGTAAAACACGAAGAAGGACCAAAAGAGAGGTTAGACTTGGATTTTGATACAGATATACCAAAATCCATTTAAACTGTTAGCTGCATGTTAAAGATGGGTAAATTGAACAATATAAGTGAGAGTGTTAAAAACTGGCCAAAGCTGATAAATGCTGAACAATATGTAGAATGGAAGAAGCAGGTTGAGGCATTTGTTCAACGTGAAGATACTAAGATGTGGAGCTGTATGATTGACGGGTATATTGCCTCCCACACGTCGAGTGAATGGAAGAATAATGGTACTTTCATATATAAGATGGAAGACTCTGAGAAACAGATGTATAATGCTGAGAAGAAGGTTTTCGCAGCGATAAAGATGTCCTTGCCAGTTGATATGAAAAACATTTGTCATATGTGTGGATCGTCTAGAGAGTTGTGGGAAGCTTTAGAAAAACGTTATCAGGGTACTTCAAGACAAAGTACGCGTGTAGCTGAGACTGTAGCTGTGAAGATTGATGAAGGATATGCTAAGAAAGAAGAGATGAAAGAATCTGAGAAGGAAAAAATGAACGTCAAGGATGCAAAAGCTACAGTGTGCATGGATGACACAGATGAGCTTACAGCAGAGGTAACATGTAAAATTTCAATCTGTAAGTCATACTTGTCATAATTGCATTGAAGTACAGGGTAAAGTTGACAATTATCGGAGCAAAAACAAAATTCTGTTAGTTGAATCAGAAAAACTAAAAGAGTCAAATGTTCTTTTGAGTAAAAGGGAGTTAAATTTTTAAATACACTCGATTCAAATGAACAAGAAATCATCAGTTTGACCAGCAAAGTAAATGAACTATTACAGATCATTGATTTGGCTCGTGAAACTGTGAGGGATAAGAGTAACGAGCTTTCTGAAAAGTGCACAGAATTGGCTACATGCCAAAATTGTTGAACTTCATGGAAAGTTAGACAAATTTGGAGAATCCTCATTAGTCAGACTCATCAGAAAAGTTTGAAAAGGAGTAGTGATAAAACAATAGTAGAGTTTAGTAAAGCCCATCTTCCGAGGATAAGGATTACTCCTTTTTACCAAATGAAGAAGAGCTAACAGATTTTGTGCCTGCTACACCAGCTGTAGTGGATCCGATAACTGTTGACATACCTGATAGTCCAGGTTCTTTGAAAGAATCCGTTAGGTCCAACAGTACACCTCATAAAGTGGATGAGGATACTGAAGACGAAACTGTCAAAACATTTAAAAACGGATCTAACAGAAAGAAAATTTTTAAGAAGAGATCCTGTTTTAAATGTACGGTTAGACTCGTGTGATTTTTAGGGCAAAAAAAAAACAAAAAAGGCACGGAAAATCCTAAAATCACTATCGGATAATATATATCATTGGATTCATATTGTTGAGACGAGTTAAACGGTACAATTTGGTAATCACTCATTTCGGATAAATTTTTGAACGTTTTTAACGGTACGGTTACGGTAAAACACGAAGAAGGACCAAAAGAGAGGTTAGACTTGGATTTTGATACAGATATACAAAATCCATTTAAACTGTTAGCTGCATGTTAAAGATGGGTAAATTGAACAATATAAGTGAGGGTGTTAAAAACTGGCCAAAGCTGATAAATGCTGAACAATATGTAGAATGGAAGAAGCAGGTTGAGGCATTTGTTCTACGTGAAGATACTAAGATGTGGAGCTGTATGATTGACGGGTATATTGCTCCCACACGTCGAGTGAATGGAAGAATAATGGTACTTTCATATATAAGATGGAAGACTCTGAGAAACAGATGTATAATGCTGAGAAGAAGGTTTTCGCAGCGATAAAGATGTCCTTGCCAGTTGATATGAAAAACATTTGTCATAGGTGTGGATCGTCTAGAGAGTTGTGGGAAGCTTTAGAAAAACGTTATCAGGGTACTTCAAGACAAAGTACGCGTGTGGCTGAGACTGTAGCTGTGAAGATTGATGAAGGATATGCTAAGAAAGAAGAGATGAAAGAATCTGAGAAGGAAAAATGAACGTCAAGGATGCAAAAGCTACAGTGTGCATGGATGACACAGATGAGCTTACAGCAGAGGTACATGTAAAATTTCAATCTGTAAGTCATACTTGTCATAATTGCATTGAAGTACAGGGTAAAGTTGACAATTATCGGAGCAAAACAAAATTCTGTTAGTTGAATCAGAAAAACTAAAAGAGTCAAATGTTCTTTTGAGTAAAAGGGAGTTAAATTTTTTAAATACACTCGATTCAAATGAACAAGAATCATCAGTTTGACCAGCAAAGTAAATGAACTATTACAGATCATTGATTTGGCTCGTGAAACTGTGAGGGATAAGAGTAACGAGCTTTCTGAAAAGTGCACAGAATTGGCTACATGCCAAAATTGTTGAACTTCATGGAAAGTTAGACAAATTTGGAGAATCCTCGTTAGTCAGGACTCATCAGAAAAGTTTGAAAAGGAGTAGTGATAAAACAAGAGTAGAGTTTAGTAAAGCCCATCTTCCGAGGATAAGGATTACTCCTTTTTACCAAATGAAGAAGAGCTAACAGATTTTGTGCCTGCTACACCAGCTGTAGTGGATCCGATAACTGTTGACATACCTGATAGTCCAGGTTCTTTGAAAGAATCCGTTAGGTCCAACAGTACACCTCATAAAGTGGATGAGGATACTGAAGACAAACTGGAAAATTTTAAAAACGATCTAAGAAAGAATTTTTCAAAGAGATCATAGTTTAAATGTCACAAAAAGCATTAGGCTAGTTGTTTGTCTTTAAAAAGGGTTAGAAAGTAAGGCTAAAGTGAGTAAGGATGGAATCAGGTTGTTCAAGTAGAAATGTTAAAATCAAGTTTTCAGACAAATCAACTAGATTTCAACTAAACCTTCAAACATCAAGAAGATTTGTTGGTTCTAGAAACTCTTCTCCTAAATCATATCACAATAAGGGCAATCAAATCCTTTTCAAAGTAAAAATTTTGATATGGAAATCGAAACAAACTTCTGGTAATCGAAACTTTCAAGAAGACATAATTTAATAGGTTTTAGTAACTCGAATGTTTAACACAATCCAAAAAGTTTTCAAAGATTAGATTATGATAATAGGAGAGAAGGTTTCGAGATACAAATTTCAAGGTCGAAAATCCAAGAGTGTTATTGGAATTCTCGTGATCAAAGGTCTCGTGGAAATTATAAATCTTGTGCAACAACTTGGAAGACATCCAAGACACTGGTAGGGTGTGATGGATATTGGATTGATGTTCCAGTGGTTGTTAAATCTAGACGACCCAAGACCTTTAAGGCTTGGGTACCCCAGTCTAACTAAGTTGTTGAGTGTATGCAGGATGACCAAGAAGGACTGTTGATGTGTTCAACAGTGGTTATTCCTGTCAATCATCTGAGGTGAATAGTAAGTTACACATGGTAACGGATTATTTACTTCTGTGATCGAAAATGTTTACTAAAAGTGAAAAACCTACTTGTCAGGTTAAAGTGGGAGTCTGTTTGTTTTTAAATTTCTGTTTTTTAAAATCTTTACTCCATAAAAACAAAATTTAGGGGGAGAAATTTCCCTAAGCCAAAAAGAGTTTAGTTAGTGTGTGAGTTTAGGGGGAGCAAAAAAAGAGTTTAGTTAGTGTGTGAGTTTACGGGGAGTATGTTGAAAAGTTTAAAATTTTCCATTAAAATAGTTTGTAATAATTTATTGCTTTTCTAAAATCAAAAACATAAAAAAATAGAAAATCAAAAATGAGTTTTTCACTGTGTGAAAAAGAAGAAATGATAGTACATCAGCTAGTTAGACTGTCACACTGAAATTAAAAGAAAATTGCTTAAGTGTGATAGCAGCTTCATCATATGATGTACCAGTAGGCAAACAACATGAAATAATCAACTTACCTTTGTGATTCAAATAAACTAAACTGTGTATGAGTGGGGAACATATCAGCGGCGTATGGTTGTATAACCTTAAATCTTGCGTTGATAGATTGCCAAAATCTGAGGTTTTAGGTCTTTATATCGTTATTTCATCCGGGGTATCAAGGTTGTCCTTCTGCTGCATCCAGATATATTGTGATCTAGGCACAACCTAGATATCTTAAAAGAGCTAAAATGCCAAATCCCAAATATTGAAGAAGCTCTCTAGAGAGTCATTCAAAAGTGCAAATTGCATTAATCGTACCAAAATTTGGTATTTGTCCTAGCCCTCGTTGATATAGGTCTCTTTGCTGTACGGAAGTACTGACCTGATCACCAATTATCTAACGTTGTAAACAAGGATGAATTTTGGTATACTCACCTCCTACGATGAATTTTTGTGCATACCTTGATCGCGGGGGTATGTCCTGAAGTGAGACACACTAGTATCTCAGTATAAATTATCTTAACATGATCACGAAGTAATGGTACTTGAAATGTTCATGTATTTTTTTAAGTGGATAAACAATACTGGTAATCATCTTGGACTGCTATTCATGCATATTGCATATAAAATAATCAGATAGTGTGAAAACAGTTTGATGTTGCTGCTATGATCTTCTTACCGGTGATACTCACAAAAATGGAGTGGTTATTTTCTTGTTAGTTATTTGTTTTCAGAAAATATAAAATACAAAAAGATTTGTTTTTAAAGTCTCCCAGTTTGATATGATAAGCTGTTTATTTTTGCATGATAGATAAAATACTGGTTTATCTTTAATGTAGAAAAGGACTAATGGTTTTTCGAGTTACTTGCTTGTGTTTCTAAACAGATTGATGCAGTTATCAAAATGAAGTGCAGAACTCAAGTAAAGTACATTTTAAGAATGGAGTGCAGAATATGTGAAGGTGCATGGTAGGATCCTTCTACTACATTGCAAAGGGAGATATAGAGGAATTTGGTGATATGAGCTTAACCAGAGAATGCTAGCTCACTAATCTACAAGAATGAAGATTTGGTGATTGGATGCATCAGCTTAGGGGGAGTCTGTTATTGTCAGAATCTACGTGTAGCTGAAGCTATCCAAATATCAAAAGATCACAAGATGTTTGAAGTCAAAATTAAATTATGAAGCTATTGTCAAGGGGGAGTCTGTTGGTGCATATTTTGTGACAACAGCTTAATAGTTTAGTCTTTGGATATTTTGTATTGGGCTTAGCATTTGTGTTTAGTTTGTGTAGAGTTGTAATGGGCTTGGAGAATGGCCTAGCCCAATAGAAAGCCTAGCATGTGAACATGTAGTATAAATACATGTTATGCATTAGGGTTTTAGGTTAGACAGTCAGTCAGACAGAAAGTTGGTTGGAAGAAATCTACAGAGAGTGGCTGAGAGATTTCTAGAGAGTCTTGAATTGATTGTAAACATTCATGTTGGATAATCAATAGAAAACGGTGTAAAGGAATTCGTGTTCATGTTCTTGTTCGTGTTTGTGTTTTCTGTGAAATCTGATCTAGGGGATTCCGCACTCTAGGTTGGATAGACGATTCTGTCAAGATCCATAAGGACTAGGGGACCTACAAAATATATTCTTGCTATGCGTCGAAACAATAATCGGACAAACGAAACAATGCGAACGATAGGCGAACATTCAAGATTACACCGAAGCGTCGACGACCAACGGGTGAATTGCCGACACGAAAGGTCATTACGACGACGGGCGATTCTCAACGAAAACAAGCACTTAATAATTAACGTCGATGACAAGTCCAAATATATATATTTAGACGTTTAGCATATATGTATGTTATCAAAATCAAAATTAAAATCAAAATCCGGAAAGTTAAAAATATAAAAAGCTAAAAATATTATAAGTATAATACTTAAAAGAAAATGGGCCTTTATAAATAAATTTGGGCTAGGCCCAAATTGAAAAAGTCATATGCTAGGCCCAATCCCATAATATTTATGGACGAGCCCACAACGAATAAAAGCCCAAAAGCATATAGAAACATGGGCTAGGCCCAAAGATATAAACTACATGTGCTAGGCCGAAAGACATAAATTACATGGGCTAGGCCCAAAGACATAAATTACATGGGCTAGGACCAATGACATAAAATCATTGGCTAGGCCGAAGGACATAATTACATTGGCTAGGCCCAATGACATAAAAACATTGCTAGGCCCAAAGGCATAGAATACGTGGGCTAGGCCCAATGACAAGAAAACATGGGCTAGGCCCAAAGACATAGATAACATGGGCTAGGTCCAATGACAAGAAAACATGGGCTAGGCTCAATGACATGGATAACATGGGCAAGGCCCAATGACACGCGTACAAGGCACGAGGACATGTGAAGGGCAAGGCCTAGTACACACACGATCTGGAAACAATAATGTATATATATGTTTTTAAGAAATATATATAACAATATTTATCGAACAAACAAACTACCAACTCTATGATAACATTACAAGTTGTTCTATCATAACAAAGAAATACATAACAAGAATTCAAGATGAACAACGAGTACAAGGTCCATTGAGGCCTAGGTGTCTAATAAACTCAATACACATGTAGGTAACACACGTGTACGGACACCGACCATTACTAGTACGACTTACAGAAAGCAAAACTGTGAGTTCATGTCCCTCCTTTCATTTATTTCAAGTTTTGTTTTAAACTCTCGAGGGGAGATACATGTCATAACAAACAGTATGTTAGCTATGGGTTAGTTGATAACATGATCATTTGTGCATAAGTAGGATGATGACAATAGTAACCATTAATCACTTAGTGACCAGTGCAAAAATTGACTATGTTTGAGACCCGCCCCACTCCTGGTTGGTATACCTTTCGGAGTGCTTTTGTGATCCCAATAATGTCAAAGTTGTCTTAGTTTGGTTACTTACTTATGACAAATATATGTCAGGGTGCTCGTGACACACTGATATAACTCATTGATGCTAATAACATACTCGGATTTCAATAAAAGGATTTCAAAGATGCAATTTTGATAAGAAAACATTTAACTACATGAACTCCCCAACTTTATGTTGACTTTTTAAAATTTCATGTGTTTCACGACGCAAGACTTGAGCTGGTGATAGGATTTTGGTATGGGAAATTGTCAAGACAATGATGTACCACCTTTTGGCGGGTTTGCCTTTTATATCCCAACTTCGTATGGGTATATAGGGGTCAAAGCCTCAATATGAATTTGTGATGAAAACAATGTGTTATTTTGGAACAATGTGTTTTAAACTATGTTTGTAATGGCAATCTGAAATAGATAACAATGTGATTTCACTTTTGATGGTTGTAAATGTGAAATAAAACTTATTAATGGCATGACATCTTGTTATTTTATACTGTTTACTAAATTGGATGCAATGATTACCTAATAGTCACACACTTGCGCTTCCGCTATGACCAAGGTGTGACAGGTTGGTATCAGAGTTCTGATTGTAATGAATTGGGGATAAACTTTTTATTAAAAGTTTGGTCTACAATCACCAGGGGCTCACACATGAAAAGAAAGTTTAAAACATGATAGAAATGTTTTGGAACTATAAAAAGATAACAAAAAGGTTTTCATTATGTCACGATAACACAAGGATCTATCACACGAGCTCAACTATAAGTAATTAGCAGAGTCAATACATGATTAGTCAATAATGGACATACACAAAATAGTAAGATTTCATGGAAATCAGAAGAGAACATGACGTGCATGAGAATTGGTGATTAATATAAAATATATCATAATTTGCTAACATGAATATATATGCATTGTACAGATTATTTGCTAGGACTATGTCTTCCTCATCGAGTTACGAAAAGGACCCCAAGGAATATGTATCTGATGATGGATACGACCCGATGCTGAGGCCCTACCCCTTGGGGATGGAGCCGACCATGGAGGCTTTGATGACCTTCAGCCGCTTCCCTGATTAATCCTATGGAGGAGGATGCACCACCGGCAGACGGCGTGGTAGCCATTCCGCAGCCACCGCATGATGTTATCGTTTATGGCCATCCAGAGGGCGAGCATGCGATTGTACATTTGGTTGTGCCTCTTGCTATAGTTCCTCCAGTTATTGATCTGGACGATGATGATGACATACAAGTGTTCCATGTTGAGCATATAGAGGATGACCTTGGTGACGGCGAGGTCTTTGATGACATAGCTATACTCAAGATCCCACCCCCTGATATACCAGTTCTTGACATCTCGTCATCCTTAGATGCTGCTTACAGTGAGCATATGGCAGACGATGCCTCTTCTGCCACCCCAGATTCACCTGTATCGATGTATTCACCCCCTGCAGCCTCACCGGATTGCGTTAGCTCATTTCCAGTCAGTACCCCGACCCATGCACCCGTTTCATACACTGGACCCACTCACTACTCTGGACCCGCCCGATACTATTCACTGAGCGGTACTCCACTTGCCCCAGAGCAGCCACCACCATTTATCTCTAGGAGGTCCACTTACCACCCTGTTTTCAACCCATCTGTAGCTGGACCTTCCCACATGGCAGGACCCTCTTTGTCTGGTGGATCACCCCCCATGTATGCCCCACGTCCTACACCACCTCTAACAGGTATGTTTACCCCGACACCTCCACCGGGCTGAGCCCTACTGACCCATACCACCCCTCACACTTCCCTCTGATTCCTGTGGAGGAGAGAGTGACTTCACATGACCTACAGCTCTCTTTGATCTTCCTAAGGATCTGGGAGTTAGAGACTCAGTGTACTACCCACGCCACTGCCAGAGCCACACCCCCACCACGGTCATCACCAATACCACCCCCACCATCATACCCACCACCATCACCACCACCGCTATCCCTATCACCACCACCGACCCCACCTTTTTACTGCCCATTTCACCACTCGTCATGCCCATCTGAGGCACTGGTGCAGGAGTTAGCGCAGTTTCAGACTGATGCTACTAGGCGCATTCCAGCCTCGAGGAGGAAATGGCCTACCATCATAGTTTGTTCCCCCGATCACCATTTCCACCACCCCTCCACCTCAGTAGCATGTTTGTGATTATCTTTTGGGGATTAGATGTCCTTTTGATGATTTGGCTCATGAAGACATAGGCTTGAAGATCCCGACTTTTGGAAGACAACTTGATGACATGAAGAAGCAATGTAGAAGAAAATTTTACTTTTGTAATGTAAAAACTTGTATTGACTAGGGTTGTGTATCCCTAAGTCCTTTTTGGATCTTCACGAACAAATGGTAACAAGTTGTCATTGTATAAAAGTGTATTTTCTTTCTTTTACATTGTATTTCTTTTATGTTATGGTTGATTATGTCATGATGTGGTGATATTATGGTTGATGCATTGTGTCGTGGTTATACTATGATTTATATCTTATGATGTGGCGACTATGTATGCGATGAGCTATGTGTCTGATGACGATGGGTGTGCGTATGGCGTCTACATATATTCTTTTATTTACTTATCATGTACCGATACGCTGTTACATATATGTTTGAATATATATATATATATAGTAATAATAACAAGAAATTATTATTAATATTCGACGAATTGTGAGCGACAATTGTTTCAGAAGATGATACTGCCCTGCAAAAGAAGTTCAAACAATAACACCCTACCGAAAACACAAGAGGAGCTAAATGAACGCATATCCCAAGCCATTGCGCAGTACGAGGCTAACCGCTCTAAGCATAGCGTTGGTACCGGAGGTTCAACAGGAGGAAATCCTCCAACTGGTTGCACTTATAAGCAGTTTCTAGATTGCAAACCTCTGAACTTCGATGGTACCGGAGGCATTGTAGCCTTCGTACGTTGGACTGAAAAGACATATTTAGTCATTCGAATGAGTAAGTGCCCGGCTGAACAAAGAGTCACCTATGTTACTGGACTCTTTGTGGATGGAGCTCTATCTTGGTGGAACCTTCAGGTCCAAACCAAGGGCTATGATGCGGCATACGCCCTGACCTGGGAGGAATTTAAAGAGATGATGAGAAAGAAGTATTGCTCAAGATCGGAAATTCAAAAGTTGGAGACAAAATTCTGGAATCTAAAAATGATTGGTTCAGACATTGCTGGGTACACACAGCGATTCCATGACTTATCCCGAGTGGTGCCATACTTAGTGGAGCCTGAATTTAAGTGAATTTAGAGGTACATCTAGGGACCCGCCCCCGAGATTCTAAGCCTGGTTACCTCTTGAAAACCCACTGAGATTGGTGAAGCGATTGATCTAGCTGTCAGCCTGACTGAGGAGGCTGTACGTTAGGGGAGGTTGCCTAAGTGTAGCGGGTACAAGAAAGAATCTAATGAGGAGACTATTGATTCCAACAAACGAAAATTTTTCCCATTTCAAGAAAGGCTCTCGAGGTAATAATAAAAGTAACAAGAAACAAGCCCGAGAGAGGTCAGAGAAACCAAGGCATATGTTACCACTACCACAAACACTGCCATTAAGAAATCCTATACTGGGGATGCACCGAAATGCCCTTAATGTCCTTTCCACCACTATGGGGAATGTCGTGGCCCTAAGTGTGGAAATGTGGTAGATTTGGACTTCGCAACGTTGTGTGCCGGGGAACCAACACTAGAGAACAAGGTTATTTTGGATGCGGAGAAAAAGGGCATTTCAAGAAAGATTGCCCTAAGAGAACTAAGCACGAGGAAGAGCCTTTTTAATGGATGCTCGCCAGGATCCGAACGTGGTCACCGGTACGTTCCCTATTAATGATCACTTTGCATCTATTCATTTTGATAATAGGGCATATTTGGGTTTTATTTCTAAAGAGTTTAGAGATATACTTACGGTAGCGTCGAGTAAATTAGAGATTCCATACTCGATTGAGCTAGCTAACGGAAATAATAAAGAAATGTACGTTAGAACTGGTGAAGAATAATAAGAAATGTACGTAGAGGTGAAGAATAATAAAGAAATGTACGTTAGAACTGGGTGAACAAAAGTTTGATATAAACCTATTACCAGTTCAACTGGGTAGTTTTGATGTTGTTATTGCGATGGATTGGCTATCCAATAATCGGGCTGAAGTTATATGTCATGAGAAAATCATTCGCATCCCCTTATCCACGAAGAACACTTGATAATTCACGGTGAGAAGCATGACACACCACTACGAATCAAAAACTGCACGATGGCTCAGAAATATTTAAGGAAATGATGCATCGCTTTCCTTGCCCATGTGGTGGATAAGAAGGCCGAGGAGCAGATGATCGAGGACATACTAGTAGTGAGGGAATATCCCGAGGTCTTCCGGAAGACTTGCCAGGACTACCTCCACATAGACAAGTCGAATTCCGTATTGATTTGGTGCCAGGAGCTGCACCTGTGGCAAAAGCTCCATACTGACTAGCGCCCTCGAGATACAGGAATTATCTATGCAGTTGCAAGAGTTGCTTGACAAAGGTTTCATAAGACCGAGTTACTCGCCTTGGGGAGCTCCGGTGCTATTTGTGAAAAAGAAGGATGGAACCTTTCGCATGTGCATCGACTACCGGGAAATAAACAAGTTAACTATCAAGAACCAGTACCTATTACCAAGAATCGATGATCTATTCGATCAGTTACAAGGGTCGAGTTTTTACTCAAAAATTGATTTAAGATCCGGGTATCATCAATTGAGAATCCAAGAGGAAAGTATTCCTAAGACAGCGTTTCGGACTCGCTACGGTTATTACGAGTTCCTTGTTATGCCCTTTGGCCTAACGCATTCCCCTGCAATATTCATGGATTTGATGAACCGGGTATGTAAGTCATATCTTGACAAGTTCGTGATCGTTTTTATAGATGACATACTGATATACTCACGAACCGAGAAAGAGCACGGACAACACCTGAGAAGTATTTTGGAGTTTCTAAAGAAAGAGCAATTATATGCCAAGTTCTTGAAATGCGATTTTTGGATTCGCGAGGTACAATTTCTTGGTCACATGGTGAACGAGAACGGAATACATGTTGACCCTTCAAAGATCGAGTTCTATAAAGAACTGGACCACGCCAAGAACCCCCACGGAAATACGAAAATTCCTATGATTAGCGGGATATTACAGGAGATTTATTGAGAACTTCTCCAAGGTTGCTCAGCCGCTAACCTCGCTTACCCAGAAGGATAGAAAGTTTGATTGGAGATAAAAGCAAGAATCGGCGTTCCAAGTGTTGAAAGAGAAACTATGTAAAGCACCGATACTATCACTCCCGGACGGTATCGATGACTTTGTGGTGTACTGTGATGTATCGCATCAAGGCTTGGGTTGCGTGTTAATACAACGTGAAAAGTCATCGCGTACGCGTCACGTCAGTTGAAAGTTCATGAAAAGAATTATACCACACATGACCTAGAATTAGGCGCAGTGGTATTTGCCTTTAAAATTTGGCGTGATTATTTATATGGCACTAAGTGTACCATATTCACAGACCATAAAAGTCTTCAACATATATTCAACCAAAAAGAACTTTATAATCTCATGCATATTATTGTAATTTAATTTCACAACTGAGTCGTACGTCATTAGGGCAGGTAAATCTGATCATAACATATACTGGTTTCCGTTATGACGCGAAACAAACCAAAACAATGCCCTAAAAGTGTGGGTAGAAAGTGATGGGCGCACTAATTGCGGTGACACAAACTGTGTCGGTAAATCCGCTAAAACGAATCAGAACAAGGAATAACGGCATGTTAATGCCATACCTGAGTCCATATATAAATGAAAACACTTATTTGAGATCAACCATTACGATAATACATAACTTTCCGATACAACGCCTAAATTGCAAAATTGTCCGTTTCGACCAAAAAGGCGACAAATGTCGGTTTGTCCGCAAGACTAATTCGGAGGATTCCGGATGTAAGAATAAGAATAAAACAATGTTAATCATCCTAAAACAATGTGAGAATAGCAAGAATGCACAAAAGACAACGTTTTCGGTCATTCGACAAACAGTGCACAACTCGAGCGGAAGGCGACCGTTTGCCGAATCGACGAACAGTAGCCGATAGCCTCATACAGGCATCTAGCGAACTAGTTAAGCCTCATTTGAAACTCGGAATCCATTCAACTAACATGAGGTCACGGAAACACAACTTTCGGAAAAGTTCGACGGCGGAACATAAAAGTGCCGATATCGATCGAACGAAAAACATTTCGGCCATCCTAGCTCATCGTATATTCGTCTAGCGAACCAGTTATACACATTTTTAGGTCGGAAATGCACTTAGTAGACACCATAACAATTGTGGTGATCGAAAACAAAAGCTTCCGTACTAAATAAATAAGTTCGTTTATTAGTGATTATTGCGACGATGAGCGATCTAACGACATATCCTCCATCCGAAAGTTATATTGAAAGACTAAGTGGATTAGTTAGCTTGTAATAACACACTAAACTCTAATCTTATACTAAGATGCTAGATCAAAACCCCTAATCGCCATACTTAATATAATGACCAAAATATCTATATTTTTAACATGTGTAAAAAAAATAAAAGTTACATTTTACCCCCCACCCATTTTGACGGTTCAAGTGGGCCCCTTGCCCACTTGATTTTGTTAAAAAATGAAAGATTAGGAAGCAGGTCTTGCATTTGTGATAGATTTGAATGTAAGGCATGTTATATTCATAATTCACAACAATTGCCATCATTTTTCTTCACAAGAAAAAGTTGCAACCTCCTTCCTTTCTTCTTCATTATACACGGCCACCACCACCGCATTTAAACCACCACTTAGCCACCTTAATACACCATATTTTATCCACTTTAAATCCTAATCAAGATCACTCAAGAAGCTAGCAAGGTTGGAGGATCATTAAGGCTTCTTTAGAGCTTCATATTCTTCAAAAATCATCAAGAACTTGTGCACCCTTTGTAAGCCAAACTCATCCATAATCTAGCTTATTTTATGCTTAGATTATTAAGGTACAAGTTGATCATCTTAAAAATAAAGAAAAGATAAACCAAAAACCCTAACTCATACCATAATAATAACACTAAATATTGTTTATTTTGTGTTTTTATATGTTTATATGGTAGTTAGCATGTTGAAGTTATTTACGTTAAAGTATGATATAAAAGTTGGATGATCTTGTATGACTAAGTATAAAAATGAAGATTTAAACATGATAAGATTTAAATCTAAACAAGATCATCAACTACATCATCCTTGAAGAATACTACAACTTAATGAATATTTTTCTACACATGAATGATTTTTATAGGAAGTAAACATTTGTATTTAAGTTGTAATCATCTTAAAAATTTGTAGTAATCAAGTGGTTAAAGGTATGAACTTGATTAAATGTCATGATAAAGTAGTGATTTGAAAAGTGTTAATAAATATTGAAAACCCTCTTGATCTAATAGAATTTTTAACACTAGAAAGTCATGGATGATGATGTCTTGATGTTGTAAAATAAATATTAAATGGATTGTTGATGTTGATTATGGGCTTAAACAAGTTTTAAATATTTTTGAAACGTGGAAAATGCCATAGTTTAAGGGAAAGTATGGCAAAATTTTCTAAAAATCTAATCACGATTAAGACATGATTAATGGGGTGATTAGTGGGACTAAACACGATTAGTAACTTAATTCATCATTAAGTAGATCTAATGACAAGGGTTACACCCTAAATACCTAAGTGTTCAACAACGTTATATATATATATATATAATAAATAGTTTTTACAAATATATATATATTTTTACTTGGGAAATAATACAAGTATATACATTCATTACCAATGAACTTGTATGAATACGTATGTGTATGTATTTAGAAGCTTAGGGTATTCAAAATAAAATACTCCATCATATACAAAGACTTGAATATAATACTAAGTGTTGATGGCATTACAAATATATTCTTGCGATGGTTCGTAACAATAATCGGACAAACGAAACAATGCGAACGATAGGCGAATATTGAAGATTACACCGTCGCGTCGACGACCAATGGGTGAATCGCCGACACGAAAGGCCATTACGACGACGGGCGATTCTCGACGAAAACAAGCACTTAATAATTAACGTCGACGACAAGTCCATATATATATATTTTGACGTTTAGCATATATGTATGTTATCAAAATCAAAATAAAAATAAAAATCAAAATCCGTAAAGTTAAAAATATAAAAAGCTAAATATATTATAAGTATAATACTTATAAGAAAATGGCCTTTATAAATAAATTTGGGCTAGGCCCTAATTGTAAAAGTCATATGCTAGGCCCAATCCCATAATATTTATGGACGAGGCCCACACCGAATAAAAGCCCAAAAGCATATAGAAACATGGGCTAGGCCCAAAGATATAAATTACATGGGCTAGGCCCAAAGATATAAATTACATGGGCTAGGCCCAAAGACATAAATTACATGGGCTAGGCCCAATGACATAAAAACATGGGCTAGGCCCAATGACATAAAAACATGGGCTAGGCCCAAAGGCATAGAATACATGGGCTAGGCACAATGACAACAAAACATGGGCTAGGTCCAAAGACATAGATAACATGGGCTAGGCCCAATGACAAGAAAATATGGGCTAGGCCCAATAACATGGGCAAGGCCCAATGACACGCGTGCAAGGCACGTGGACATGTGAAGGGCAAGGCCATGTTTACACATAATCTGGAAATAATAATGTTATATATATATTTTTAAGAAATATATATAACAATATTAATCGAACCAACACTATGATAACATTACAAGTTGTTCTATCATAACATAGAAATACATAACAAGAATTCAAGATGAACAACGAGTACAAGGTCAATTGAGGTCTAGGTGACTAATAAACTCAATACACATGTAGGTTACACACGTGTACGGACACCGACCGATACTAGGTTGACTTACGGAAAGCAAAACTGTGAGTTCATGTCCCTCCTTTCAATTATTCAAGTTTTGTTTTAAACTATTGAGGGGAGATACATGTCATAACAAACAATATGTTAGCTATGGGTTAGTTGATAACACGATCATTTGTGCGTAAGTAGGATGATGACAATAGTAACCATTAATCACTTAGTGACCAAGGTGCAAAAGGAATAGATCTATTGAGTGTGAGACCCGCTCCACTCCTGGTTGGTATACCCTTTGGAGTGCTTTTGTGATCCCAATGATGTCAAAGTTGTCTCGGTTTGGTTACTTACTTATGACACATATATGTTAGGGTGCTCGCGACACACTGATAGATCCTTAGTAACTCATTGATGCTAATAACATACTCGGATTTCAATATAGGATTTCAAAGATGACATTTTGATATGAGAACATTTAACTACATGAACTCGCCAACTTTATGTTGACTTTTTAAAATTTCATATGTTTCATGACGCAAGACATGAGATGATGATAGGATTCGGGTATGGGAAATTGTGAAGACAACGATGTACCACCTTTTGGAGGGTTTGCCTTTTATATCCCAACTTCGTATGGGTATATAGGGGTCAAAGCCTCAATATGAATTTGTGATGAAAACAATGTCTTATTTTGAACAATATGTTTTAAATTATATTTGTAATGGCAATCTGAAACAGATAACAATGTGGTTTCACTTTTGATGGATGTAAATGTGAAATGAAACTTATTAATGGCATGACATCTTGTTATTTTATACTGTTTACTAAATTGGATGCAATGATTACCTAACAGTCACACACTTGTGCTTCCGCTATGACGAGGGTGTGACAAGAATGTTCACCCGCTTTCTGCTCATTTCAAATACGTCTTTAATACCATTAAAGCCTTCTACTAGTGTAGAATTACGAGAATGATACCATTCTCTAATGTCGTCATGTTTAGAAGTTAATGTTTCGGCAGATCGTTGCACGACCGCACAACGTTCTTTCAGCCTATTTAATACAATCCCACGAGCGTTATCAGCCACTCGCATTTGTTGTAGCTGAGTTACCCTTTCAGTATCCGCAGCCCTCAACTGTTCATTCTCCTTTCTTAACCGCGCAATCTCAATAGATTGCTTTCCAACAGTTTCCTTCAAAGAATTTATCTCCAACTGTTGCTTAATAACTGTATTACGATTTGAAGACATAAAGCCTGTTAATTTGAGTTGCCACAGCTTGTAGCTGAGATAACAGAAAATCCACTTTCTCATCCTGTTCCATTTTAGAGAATAACGAGCTGCTTCGTTTTGTACTTTGTTAATGAATTACGGACGGGGATTGTTGAACTGAAGAAGTAGTGGGTTGTTGTTGAACTGGAGTAGTCTCAACTGAAGTTGTTTTAGCTGCTGTGGTAGCTGCAGTTTGTGGTTCAGAGGTTGTAGTGGGTTCTGATATTAGAGTTTCAGCCTCCTCCGATATGAAGGTAGACTGAGCTTCTACAATTGGTTCCAGTATGGCTTCTTGTTGTGTAGTCGTTAGATTGTGTGATTTCAGGTTGAGCTGATTAGGTTTCCATAGATGTTTTGCTCTGTTTCTTTTGATGAACCACAAGTTTCTTTTTGCGAGCTCGTTCAGTATCAGCCTCGAATGGAACGTAGTCAGCATCTGGATCTGTTGGAATCTTTCGAATTTTCCTAACCCCACGCTCATTAACATAGCGTTCATATCCAGGTTCAAGCGGATTGTCATCAGAATCCGATTCTTCATCCGGTTGTTTACCCTTATCACCACCTGTAGTACCTACACCACTTGCACCACCATCACCATTATCAATACTGTCATCATTATCTCCTTTCTCTTTTGACGATCAAACTTATTTTCGACCATCTTCTTCAAAGTTGGTTCTTCATTATCCGACTGATTATCATCATGGCGCCACTTATCATTTTCTGGTGCAACATATTCATCATTTGCCAGAAAACCAAACAACTTACGAGGAGGTATGCTTTCCTTGTAACATTTTACTGCTACTCCTCTAAATATCTTCAACGAATGTTCCATCATAACCTCAACTTTTAGAACATCATTGTCTTCTTTGGAAGATTTGGATGTTGTATTCAAGATCGTCTGGAGAAAACGAGGATCCATCCAAAACTTGTTTCCACCAAAACCGGTTCTTCTTAGGTTTTCCTTCATGTTTGCAAAAATATACTTTGAAACACTGAACGGTTTGTTCAATGTCAAAGCTATCATCATTCCAACTAAGTCGTTATTAGCCATGTCATAACCACTTCGTCTGTTGCTTAAACACTGAACTAAAACATGTAGAAAGGACTTGTATTGGAGTGGCAACCATGCTTTGTTTAGTTGTCCTATGAGAAAATCTCCAACACATCTCATTCGAAGCAAACATCCACGTTAACGCTTCAACGGAACTGAGTATGGAGCTTTAGGATCATCGCCAAGCTGCAATGCTGAGTTAATTACTTCAACGGAAATATCTACGTCTAAGCAATTCCATGGATAAGTTCCTGTCCATTCACTTCAATAACTTTAGCGAAATTTCCAAAATTCCTTTATCAATGTTTTGTATACTATAGTTTTATGCGTGATAGCATAATATATCCTTGTGTTGCGCAAAAACTTCATTATACCGTTGTACTCTAGTAAATTTATCTTCCGGATCTAAGTAGGCAACCATGTTGTGTCTTGGTTCTGACATAATTTCCATTTCTGACTTGTCAGTTCTCTTCGTAGCGGGTTTTCTTTTCTGTTCCTTTTGTGCCATCCTGTACACCAAAGATAACTAGAACAAGATAAAACATAAATACACTAGGGAACATACACAAAAAGTTTTTGTTGTGAACTTTCTGTAAGTATGTATCCCCTAGACGAAGAACTACCAACTCATACGAATAACAATTTATTCGTACGAAAAACAACTGACTTGTACGAACAGCAACAGACTTGATCAAACAAGTGATTCACTCGTACGAGTAACTGGCTCGTACGAACGACAGGTTACTCGTGCGAGTAATAATTCACTCATACGAAGCAAAGTCAACTTGTTCGCACAAAGAACTTCAAGTGAAGATTATGCATGAAGAACCCGTTTTTCGTCAACAGGTTCTTCGCTTAAAGTTTGTTGTTCGTGTCGGGCAATGTCATACAGTCAGATAATGTTCAAACCGCTCATCTTCAAGGTAAACCAACATTGAAAAACATACCTTAAAGATATCAGAAACAACTTAAAAGGGGTGAAAAGATGAAGTGAGAAAGGTGAAAGTAAAGTTGTACTGAAGAAACTACATCACTCTTTAGACCACATGCTTATACTCGCACGAAAAACACTAGTTCACACGAAATGCTGCAAGTCGTACGAAGGACTTTCTTGAACAACAAACCAAGGGCTCATTCGTACGAAGCATACACACAAGTACGTGTGATCTTGATTCGTATGAAGAGCTGTCATTCGCACGAGGAACCTCTAATTCGTACAAGTCCAGGTTCTTCCAGACTGGAACATCAGTTCTTCGTGGACCTTAGGTTTCTCGTTGAGCTGTTTAGATCTTTGCACATATCCACACAAATCACAAGTTAGAAAATGTGCATATTAAACAAATTTTGTTCTTTGTAATGGGTTTACCCTGTTGTAAGAAAGTACTTTATGAAGTTATGATATCAAAGCAAATGATTTTTAGGGCGTATA
Organism: Scalesia atractyloides; assembly: GCA_947069175.1. Taxonomy (NCBI): domain Eukaryota; kingdom Viridiplantae; phylum Streptophyta; class Magnoliopsida; order Asterales; family Asteraceae; genus Scalesia; species Scalesia atractyloides. Next base: position 46,206,347 of record CAMTDV010000022.1, read on the forward strand.
TTGGTGGAAAACATTTGAGATTCAACTTTGGCTAAATAAAAAATAATTAACTTAATTTAAAACAGAGTAAACTAAAATAACTACTACTAGGTAAGAACAAACTGTACAAGAACTAGCAATCTTTTTCTGAGTTTCAAGTTAAGAGAATCATACCATCTTTTTAATCTTTTCGAAAACGAGTATTAGATTAAAACATTAAATTAAATAAATAAGTATTCTACTACGACTATCGGTATTGTTGTTCACATAAGCTCAGCTTATCAGATGTAATCATGATTAGTAGATATGATTAATGTATGAACTATATTTACTAGCAGGTGTTCAACCACTTCACGACACAATCCCGTATCAAGACATGCACGAGAGAAAATCTTACCAGTGAGTATACTACTTATCATCTTTTTAACGTATATGATGTGAGATACTCACTTACTTTGATTGAAAACAAGCCATATGTGATTAAATCACTTACTGATAAGGAACTTGATTTTCAGATGCATGCAGGGCACATGAGTAAGTCCGTGAACAGGTTAGTACCATCGTACCGACAAAGAGACAAACTTAGCTCCTGCATAAAGCTGTGATATATTATCACTTATTATTGGGTGAATGTGATATTTTTTTGTCACTTATTGATGGTCTTATGCAGTATTTACACGTATGTATGGTATCATGGAAGTTCTAGACTTGCGTCCTCGTTACTTTTCGGTAAAAGATTCAACCATGATACCCAGATGATAAGCAAGCATAAAAACCGCAATCTCAGAACCTCGGCATACTATCAAACGAAATTTCGGTACCAAGACCATATGCCAATGAATGGTTCTCACATGGCATTCAGTCCGTTATGTTTATATCAATCTGCACATTTTAATCTGATTTTGAGCCTACAGATACATCGTTAGTAAAGCTACTTATCAATTTTCGTTTTATGTTTTTGACCGTTTATGACAGATTACCGGTGGATCATCATCTTCACTTATCTTTCCAAGAAACTCATTTTTTATTTTTGGGTTTTCTATTGTTTTTGTATTTTTCTAAAATTTTCTCCCCCTTAAATGCAGAAATTAAATTAATAAACACATAACTAAATAAAAGACATTTTTGTATTTGCATTTTCTTATATTTTTGTATTTTCTTGAAATTTTTCCCCCTAAAATATAAAAAGAAAAGAAAATGAAAAAAACTTTTTGTATTTTTAGTTTTGAAGAAAATATTTACGAAAACGATTAGCCAAGGATGATTTACTCAGGTTTCACCTTGATGCCATTGACCAAAAGAAGATAATCAAAACGTGATTTATCAAAAGCTTTTGTAAACAGGTCAGCACGTTGTGATCGGTGTGGATTTTAACAACTTTGATAAGTTTCTTTTCATAACAATCTCATATGAAATGATACTTAATATCAATGTGTTTGGTTCTTGAATGCTGTACAGGATTACGAGTGATCTGTAAAGCAGCTTTGTTCTCAACATAAATAAGAGTAGTTAGAAATTCAAAACCGTAGTCGCGCATATGCTGTTGGATCCATAAAACCTGAGAGCAGCAACTAGAAGCCAAAATATATCAGCCTCACAGTTGAAGTAGCTACACAAGTCTGCTTTTTGCACTGCCACGTGACTAGGTGATTTCCCAAGAACTGACATCCTACTGATGTTGACTTTGCATCGATCTTGCAGCCGCCATGATCAGAATCATTGAATGCTGTCAAATCAAACTTATCATCCTAAGGGTACCAGAGACTAGTGTCCGGGCAACCATTCAAATAACGAAAGATTCTTTTCACAGCCATCAAATGCGAAACTTTTCGACTTGACTGGTAGCGAGCTAGAATACATGTTTGGTACGTTATATCGGGTCTTTAAGCATTAAGATACATAAGAGATCCGATCATAGCACGATAAAGAGACGGTTCCACATGTTCACCCATTCCATCAGGAGTAATCCGATCATAGCACGAGCTAATAGAGTTCCCAAAGGCTTCGAGTTTGAGAATATCTCCAACATACTTGGTTTGATGAATGAAGATCCCTTCCTTGGATTGGTGAACATGCAAGCCTAAAAAGAAAGTCATTTCACCATGACGCTCAAGTCGAACTTTTCTTGCATCACCTGCTCGAATTCTTTGCACATTTTCTTGTTTGTAGACCCAAAAATAATATCATCAACATACGATTGTACCAGCAATAAATCCTTATTCTTTTCTTTGATGAAGAGAGTACAGTCGATCAATCCACGTAGAAAACCATTCTTGAGAAGATAGGAAGACAACGTTTCATACCTAGCCCGTGGAGCTTGATGAAGACCATATAATGCCTTGTTGAGAAGCCAAACCTTGTTAGGATGGATTGGATCTTCAAAACCAGGCGGCTGCTCAACATATACTTCTTCTTCAACCACACTATGAAGAAATGCACTCTTCACATCCATTTGATAAACTGTAAACTTCTTGTAGGATGCATAAGCCAAGAAAATCCTTATGGCCTAAAGACGTGCTACTGGTGCATAAACCTCATTATAATCAATGCCTTCTACCTGATTAAAGCCCTGGACAACCAATATTGCTTTGTTTCTCACAACAACACCTCGTCATCCTTCTTACACTTGTAAACCCATCTAGTACTAGTCTTCTTGTAGTTTTCGGTCCTGTCACCCAATTTCCACACGCCCAACTTCTGAAACTGCTGAAGTTCCTCTTGCATAGCTTCAACCCATGAGTATTCTTTCATTGTCTCCTTCCAAGATTTCGATTCTACTTGGCAAATATAGCAGGCAAAGGACCAATCATTCTGTTCCCCAGATTCTCTAATTTCTGACTACAAGCCAACATTCTCGTTGTTTCTTAGCTGATTACGTGTTTGCACTCCACTATGGACATCTCCTATAATATTCTACTGAGGATGGGTATTATGGATTCGAATTTCAGGAATATCAGGAACTTGAGAATTTATACCCAAATTGTTGATATTCAGATCAACATCTAATTAGATAGCTGGAATCGACGAAGATGTTGAAGCATGACCTTCAGTAGTCCCTTGATTTTGCACATTTGACGTGAGATCAGAACTTCCAGGAACCGGAGCAAAAGTAGCTTCATTTGCATCATGGAACTCATCATCTTCTAATGAAACATTATAATCAACAACATCTTCAAATTCCTAATTCTGAACAAGATTGTTAACCGAAGTAGACACTTGAGGGTTAACAATAATTGGTCGTACTAATGACAAGTCAATTGTAGTATCACTTTCCAGTAGCATTTGAGCAGCTGCAGATGCATCATCAAAAGTTGGCAGATTGAAGGAGTCAAATAGTCCATCGTAGTCAAACATACAAGGAGCACCCGGAGCTCTTACTGATTCAGGGTATCTTTGAACCTTAACTTCACCCCATTCCTCAATCTTTTTTGTTGATAAATTCCACACTCTAAAATTTGGAGTAGCATATCCAAGAAAGAAACCTTCGATAGCCTTTGGACCGAATTTACCATGTGGATCAATCATAGTGCATGGAGCTCCAAAAGGTACTAAGAAAGAGACATCCGGTTTCCTTTTATGTAACAATTCGAAACATGTTTTCCCATGCCGTTTCATCGTCAGAACTCTATTCATTGTTTAGCAAGCAGTAGCCACAACCTCCCCCAAAACTGAACTAGAAGTTCTGACTCTACTAACATAGTTCTTGCAGTTTCGATAAGAGTTATATTTTTCCTCTCAGTGACACCATTTTGTTGTGGAGTGTATCGAGAACTGTATTCCTGTAAAATGCCCTTAGAAGAACAGAACTCATCCATAACATGATTCTTGAATTTGGTGCCATTGTCGCTTCTGATTCTCCTTATCTTCAAATTGTACAAATTTTCAAGTAGCCTGAGGAGATTCTTGAGGATTTCAGTAACTTCACTCTTGTATGCGAAAACATTCACCCATGAAAATCTTGAATATTCATCAGTAATAACTAAACAATATGCATCGCCAAAGGCAGTCTTGTGTTTCATAGGTCTAAAAAGGTCCATATGAAGACGTTCCAGAGGCATATTCACAGTGTTTATTTTCTTCACAGGATGAGACTTTCGAGCTTGCTTTCCCTTTTGGCGCGAAACACAGACGTCCTGTAGATGAAAATTCTTCACTAGTACACCATTCACAAGATTACTTTTCACCAAATAGTTCATTTTCTTCAAGTGAATGTGTCCCATTCGTCTATGCCAAGAGATTGATTCCTTTTCAGTGGCTTTTTAGATAAAACATGTAACTTGTGCAGATGTAGTAATCGCTTGGCTCATGTCAAGAATATACAAATCATTAATTCTTGGAGCCGACAGGAGAACCCATTCTTTGGGAATCTTGAATCCAGGCTTCAGCACATAACAACCGGCATCATCAAAATGAACCATGAACTTCTTGTCACAGATTTGAGAAACACTCAGAAGATTGCGATCAATTTGACGAACATAATTGATCTTGTCAAAACTAACAGCACCATTGTAAACCATTCCTTCTCCAGTGATGTAACCGCCCTTATCTCTAGAAAAAGCAACATAACCTCCCCTAATGCTTTTCACATCATAAAGGAGCCTTAAGTCGCCTATCATGTGCCGTGATGCTCCACTATCAACAATCCAATGACTATTCACAGTTCCTCCTGGAACACCCTACACATTGCATAACCCGATTAGTTTGAGATGGGGACCCAATCCTTAGTGGTCTTGGGTCGATCGTTTTCATCAAGAGATGTGATTTCTATTTCTTGATGATTTGGAAACTTTGTGCCTCCCCTGAAACATTACCGGTTTTAGGTTTCCAAGATTGCTGATATTTACCAGATTGACTATTATTTACAGATTTAGACATTTCTAGTTTTATCAAACTTGATGAACTTGGTTTCTTTTCTAAAACATCCGGTTTTAATGCCTTCTCAATTATTTTAACTTGTTTACATCTCTTTTTTTCTTCTTGTTCCTTAACAACACGTTTGTGTTGTTTAGGTGACACAGACCGACGTTGGCATTTCTTTTCAGGAGGGGCTTTTTCAACAAACTTGGGTTTTGATGGGTTTGTATAGTTTTTTAATTATGTGGCCAAACTCCCCACACTTAAAGCATGTTCTCTGTTTAACAAATTTAGGAGATGCCGTTGATAACTTGATGTTGAACTTGTAGGCCTAGAGGTACTTGGTCCGTCTTCACACCCATTTGTGTGTTGAGTGTAATTGTTTTGACTATTGCGTTTTAAAATCTTGAATTGATTTACAAAATTAATATTTGACATATTTTCAAAATTCTCGATTCTATCAGTACCAGTTGAGCCCACAAAGTCAACTTCTCCCTTTTTCTTCTGCGAGCACCTTAGCTTCAACCTTTGATTGTGACACCTTAGGTTTTTCAGCTCGCTTTTCTTGTTGTCTACTTTTAGAAGCGATTAATGGTTGTGGTTTGGTTGGTTTATTCTTTCCAAAAAAAAAAAAAAAAATTGGTTGTTGAATTTTAAAAAACTTGATTAATTGAAGTTGGATTTACTTTTTTTATTGGAAAGTTCTTGTTTGATTAAATTTTCTCATCACAATTAATGTGTACAACACATTATCGTTTTCAAATGTAGACGCAGTTGTCTTGATAGATTCAATTTTTTCATTCCCTTGATTTGCAACAGATTGAACACCGGGAGTAGTAGAAATTTCTACCTCTTTCTTTTCATCAAGAGATTGATCTTGATCGATCTTGTCTGACTCATCACTTGATGAATCATCTTCCTCTAATATAGATGGATTTTGATCAACAACTGATGATGAGTTCTCTGTTTTTCTTGATTTATCTGAGGACTTGTCCAGCTTAAATCCTAATTCTGCTGCAAACTCTTCAGGATTAAGAGGTACAGATGGTTCAAAGCGTGGCATTTCCTCTTCATCAGGCAATTTGGTATAATTGTGTTTGAATGAGGGTGGACACGATTTATACCCAATGCATTTTACATCTCCCTTAAGTTTTTGAATGTCAATGATGTGATCAAGCACATATCGAGAGTTAGAATAACTCTCCAATTTTAGCTTGATTGCATCATGCTCGCATTTGGCAATGGCTAACTCTTTTTTTTTGTTTCTTCAAGGATATTAATGTAGTTATTAATACCTGTTTCTTTGTTTAAAACTATTTTTGTTAATTCAGACACGCTTTTCTTAAGAGTTTCAATTACAAATTTGAATTCTTTTTCATTTCGAGTAAAGCTATTTTCCTCTTTGCATTTTGACAGTTCAACTACTAGGCTTTTGTTGGTGCATTATGTCTATTGCCTACGTCTAGGATATGTCGATATTGTATATAAGGCTTAAATGTCGAATGTATAAATGTTATTATTTGTTTTATATGTTTTGTAAAGACTCGTACCAGTGAGTCAGATAGCTCGTACGAGTGACACTCTTCACTCATACAAGGCACCCATTCACACGAGTCAGTCTCTATTTCACACACTCCAGTGCGAGTTATGTCGACCTATAAATAGAGGAGTGTTGTGTCAGAGCTAAGAATGTTAGTTCAGTTGGTACGGCGAAGCCCTGCTGATTTGTTTACTTGCGTCTGTACTTGCACGTCATTCAATACAATTAGAGCAGTTAAACAGTAAGATCTTTCTTGTTCGTTTATCATCCTCTCTAGCAATGAATTCTACCTCTGCTAGCTGAGTTAGATCAGACCGGTTGCTCATCGAAGGAGCCGATCCCCCATTCACAAGTGGTATCAGAGCCTTGAGGCCTGAACTGTGACAAACGTCAAGTTTCTGCAGGCTACCAACTGTTTCAGATCAGATTCACTGTTGCAGCTTTCTAATTCTACATTTCTCCCAAACTGATCTCGGATTTGGACGAAATTATGGACAAATTGGACTAGGATTCTTGGATATCACATTAAATTTTATTCTAATCAATCCTTAACAATTTCAGATCTAATATCAAGCTTAATCATGTTAAAATCGGTAAAATTCACCTGTTTGGAGACTTAGTTGTTTCGTATGATTAGAGAGACCACTCGCACGGACAACTGACAAAACGATTTAGGCCATTCTACGAGCAAGTAATCAGAATTTCTTAAAATCTTACAAGTTTCAAAATTTACAAGTGTGAGTCGCACGAGTTACACATTCATCCGAATATCTCATTCGTACGAGTGAAATTTTCATCCGTACAAGTTATTTCCTTGTTCGCATGACTAACTTGTTTAAATCACCTTGTCCACACAAATTTCTGGCGTACTAATGGATCTTGGTCGCATGAACTGTTATTGTTATTCGCACGAAGGAATTTTTCCGTACTAATCAGTTTGTTCGAAAAGTGTGTTTTTAAATCTTTATAGAAAAATGGCCGACTAATTTTATAACACATTCGCAACATCAGCAGTCACGACTACTGCAACCCAAAACATGAACCTCGAAAACGAGATGGGTACTATGACGAAACCGCCAAAGTTAATGATCCTCGAAGACTTTGATAGTTGGAGTGAACGTCTCATGAACTGGGTTCAGGCAAATCATTTTACCTATTGGGGTTTGCTATCGAAGAAAAGTACCAATCACCTATTGGAGAGAACAGTCTCAAGAAGACATTGGCTCAACTTTTAGAGTATGAAAGAGAAAAGTTTATCAATGAGAAGAAAATGATGAATATTCTCCAACAATCCATCAAAGAGGACATACTCGCGTTATTACAACATGATGATGACGCACAATCATTGTGGAATGCTCTTCGACTGAAGTTCCAGGGAAGTGCCCAATTGAGTAAAGGGAAGAGATCGTTGCTGAGTAAAGAATTTACATCTTTACTTTGATCAAAGGAGAGACGGTTAAGCAGCTGATTGAAAGATATTGTCAAGAATAGTTCTGCCGCTCAAATATAATCTCCAAAGATCCAGACTGCCTTTAACGCTTACAGTACACCGAGCCCACCGTCCAATCAGAATAGTGGTTTTCAATCATTTTCAACGGTCAATCCAAACGCGTCTTGAAGCCCACAGTCATCATATGGATCGAGCAATTCCCAACTCAACTAGACCAGTCAATTAAATCCTACTCAGAGGGTACTACAGTGCAATATCACTATCGATTTCCATAATGCACAAAACTTTGATGAGAAAACCGCTAAGCAGCATATGTCACTGCTAGCATCGGTTCTCGAATCTTATGATAGTCTTGTAGCAGGAAGGATTGGAAACTCTAAAATGACTAGAGAGGACTATGATCAGAATAATCCAGTAGAGATGGAGTTGATCGACATAAAGTGGTGTATGGCATCTATTGTTCGACGCGCACAACGCTTCATGGAATTACGTGGAAGGAGAACTTGGGAGGTTTGGATGGAAAACTTGGATTTGATAAATCTAAAGTTACTTGTTTTAAGTGTCAGGAAAATGGTCATTTTAAACGTGAATGCCCAAATAGAGAAGCTCAAGGGAACCAGAACCCATTTGCTGATGACTACTACAAGGAGGATATTTACCACCGTCCCCAACCAAGAACTCGCATGGTGCAGATCGAAGATAAATAGCTAGAGACCAAAAACAAAGTGCTAATGGTTACTCAAGAAGACGAAGGCTTTAACTAGAACAAATATATTTCCAGGAATGAGAGTTTAGCTTTAGTTGCTGAGATAATCAAAGAACCTGAAGAAGAATCTGAGGCAACTTTTGATGAGGCCCAGTAGATGATTATTACTATCAAACGTCATCAGAAGAGGAGGAACTTTTTAACAGTATGTTTAAACACCTCCTGCCTAACGATTGTTGAAAACTTTTGCAGGTTACTTTGGATCAAGTCATCGATCGTCTTGCGAAGAACAGAAAACGCCGGATGTTGAACATAAATTTGATGAAAAGATGGAGAAGGTGGTTGATAAAACTGTCAAAGCATGCATGGCAAACATTAACGAGGTAAATGAGTCCAAATGTGTGTCTGTAGTTGACAAACCATGTTTAAAATGTGCCGAGCGATGCAATGAATGTGTCGTAAAAGACACACGATATACTGAGCTCAAAAGTTTAACATACAATTTTTCGAGTGATTTTAAATCAACTAAAGAAGATATGAAAAATTGAGCAGAACTGTTAAACAATATGAAAAAGCACTCAGAGAAAATGATTGAACTCTTTCTATGCTCAAAGCAACAGTAATGGACAAGCAAATAGCCATTAATATTCACTTAAATACTATCCTGAGCTAAAGAGTGAGATTGAGAAGGTAAGAATTGAAACTGAACGGGTTAACAAATTTTTTATCAGTTATCCAACAAGCTCTTACATCATTGATCACATTTTACCGAAATTGAAAATAAAGAAGAATCAGAAAAAGTTGAAAACAAGAATGCAAGTTACGATAGTGTTCCACCCTTTATGTGGAATAGTTATGCGTGTAAAAAACCATCAGGGGTGGAAAAGACGCTTAATCTAAAAATGAAAACTAAACAATCAAATGAGTTGCCTACAAACATTGACGTAACTTACACAACATCTGAATCTGAATGTGACTCTAAAGTAGTTAAAATAGTGGTTGAACATGTGTTAAAAAGTGAATCTGATAAGTCTGAATCTGATGTTGAAACATCGGAAGATAGTTTAAACAATGATCCATAGTTTATAAAATGCATGGATCTGATAAACTATTTTCTGATGAGGACTTTCCCATCCAGAACGTGAACCTGGATCGTGTTGATAAATTGTTCAAGCTTTGGAGGTAAGTTATGCTGATTTAGAAAACATGATATATCATTCTATTCTAAATCAAAATGTGATAACCCACCCTACTATCATAAAGTAGAGATTATCCTGAAAATAAGAGGCAGGGTTGGGTTTCCAAAAGCGACGAATCCCAAAAACTTAACTTCACTAAGAAAATCAACTTTGTTTTTATGACAACAACATAGAAGGAAAAAGAAATAATCGGAACACAATCGAATGATGATTTCGAGAAAAAGAAAGAGAATAGGAAACAAGTTTTGGAATCCTCTACTCGAAAGACAGTAGGACGTGTTACAAATGTAAAATGTTGGGCACATTACAAGATATTGCTCATACGAATCTCCAAACCTGTTTCTTATCCAAAAAAGTTCACCAAGGATGAGAAACAGAAGGCACCTATGGTTACGCCAAAGCAAATTTTGAAAAGAACCAATGAATCCTACAAAAATGGTAAACAAATTCTTCAACGTCATTCAAAATTTGAAATTGGTGAAACATCAACTAAATATCATCAAATGGATTCTAAATTTTATGCTATAAATGTAAATCTGAAAACGCAAACATGGGTGGCAAAAGTAAAACTGTCCAAGGTAGAACCAAAACCTTCTATTCCAAACAAAACCAGCCTAAAAAGAATGTTAAAAAAAGTAGGTCCGAAATTTGACATTCCGAATCCACCCAAGACCAAACAGGCTTGGGTTTCTTTGTTTAAATAGTTTCTTCTGCATGTGTGCAGGGACTCCCACGATCGATAAGTCTAAATGGATAATGGATAATGGAGCTTCCAGGAACATGACATGGATGCTTGCATTGTTACACGACGTTAAAGCTATCCGCGAAGGGTACGTTGGTTTTGCCGGAACGCAAGGAGGAAGGATTGTCGGTGAAGGAATTCTCACGAATGGAGTTGTATCATTTGATAAAGTGAACTACATTGCTGAACTTGAGAATAATTTACTCAGCATTTCGCAGGTTTGTGACAAGAAATTACAATGCACTTCAATGATAAAGAATGCTTGATCTTTAAACCGGGTTTCAAAATTCTGGAGGAATGGATTCTGATGCGTGCACCGAGAGAAAATGATCTTTATGTTCTTTATATGAGTGTCGCATCAACAACATCGAAGAAAGTTCAATTCTTTGTTTCCAAAGCTACCAAGAAAGAGTCGATACTATGGCATAGAAAGATGGGGCACATTCATCTGCGAAAGATGGATTATCTTGTGCATAACGACCTAGTGGAGGGCGTTAATTTGAATAATTTTCAATTTTCCAATGATTGTCTAACCTGTAAAAAGGGGAAGCAGCATAAGAAATCACACCCACGAAAGCTGTTGAATTCAGTCAAGCTACCACTAGAGAGGTTACATATGGATCTTTTCGGGTCAGTAAACGTCAAAAGAATTTCTGGTGATCTATATTGCCTTGTCGTTACAGATGATTATTCAAGATTTTCATGGGTTTTCTTTCTGGAGAGCAAAGATGAAACATTGAAACTCTAATGATTCTCTTCAGAAAACTCAAAAACTTGTATCATTTGTCAATCAAGAGAATCCGAGTGACAATGGTACATAGTTCAAGAACAAGTGGATGCTCAAATTCTGCAATGAAAAGGGGATTCTTCATGAATTTAGTGCTCCTTATACTCCACAACAAAACAGAGTTGCTGAACGAAAGAATCGCACACTGATTGAGACTGCCAGAACTATGCTAGCTGATTCGAAATTGCCAATAAGTTTCTTGAGTTAAGTAGTCGCGTAAGCGTGTTACACCTTGAATCATGTGTTAGCAGTTAAGCCTCACAACAAGACGTGTTTCAAGTTACAGAATCAGCGAAAGCCCAACCTAGCATTTTTGGAACCTTTTGGATCACCGTGTACTGTATTGGACCCAGCTGGTAAATTTGGTGCCAAATCCTTGGAAGGTTTCTTCGTGGGTTATGCTATTCCATAAAAACGTGTCTTCTTGCCGAGTCTGAACCAGGTAATTCTTGCGCAACATGTTGACTGTCAAAGATATACTACGCCAACGCAAAAACCTTGGGATCCGTGGCTGTTTAACAAAACTAGGAGATCGTGTTTCTCGGCTTGACTTTGAACTTGTGGGTTTTGAGGTACTAGGTTCATTTTCATACATCCATCAGTGTGTTGGGTGTAATTGTTTTGACTATTTCTTTTCAAGATCCTAACTTTCTTTACAAAATCAACATTAGATTTTCCTTGAAAAGTTTATATTTTAACGGTACCTTTAGAACTCACAAATTTAAAAGTTTTAGCCATTTTCTTGTAACGAGAGCCTTTTGCTTCAACCTTCGGTTGAGAAACTGTAGACTTTTCAACTCGCTTCCATTGTTTTTCTTTTGAAGCTGATAATGGTCGTTATTTGGTTGGCCTTTCTTCTCTAAAATTTTGGTTTTTGACTTTTCAAATACCTGATCTATAGAGATTGAATTTACGTTTTTAATTGGAAAATCTTGCTTGAATAGATTTTCTCATCTCCAACCAATGTGTACAACACATTTTGCTTCATATGTCGACACTTGTGTCTTGACAGATTTCTCAGGAACGGTCTCTTGATTCTCAACAGATTGAGTACTAGGAGTAGTAGAAAGTTCTACTCTTTTCCTTTCATCAAGAGGATGATCCTGATCATCATTTCTTGATTCATCATCTGATGTATCATCCTCCTCTTCAACAGATGGAGTTTGAACAACATCAGACGTTGAATTTTCTGGCTTGCATGGTTCTTGAGAGGATTTGTCTAGCTTGAACCCTAACCCCGCTGCGAAATCCTCAGGATTCAAAGGTACAGAGGGTTCAAAACGAGGCATCTCCTCTTCATCAGGCATTTTGGTATAATTGTGTTTCAGGGGTGGACACGACTTATAACCTATGCATTGAACATCTCCCTTTAGTTTTTGAACATCAATGATATGATCAAGCACATATTGGGAGTTAGAAAACTTTCTAATTTGCGTTTGATGAATCATATTCGCATTTGGTGATGGCTAACTCTTTCTTTGTTTCTTCTAGGAGATTAATGTAGTTATTAATTCCTGTCTGTTTATTCAAAACTGTTTTTCAATTCAGAAACAACTTTCTTAAGGGTTTCTATTATAGATTTGTATTTTTTTTCATTTCTAGTTAGCGCCAAATTCGCCTCTTTGCATTTTGATAATTCAACAACTAAATTCTGATTATGACTGTTGACGGTTTCATATTTTATTTTCAACTCAACATAGTCATTGCAAATAGTAGGAGGGTCAGAATTTACCTGTTTTGAAGAACCTTCAACATTTGCCATAAAGGCAGTGTGATGAGGAAAAGCTGCACCATCTGTAGGGAGTGCCTCTGTCTCTTTTACCGCAACTTCTGCATTCCTCGTCATATCCACCTTTTCACTCTTTAAAAACTCAGCTTCACTTAGCAACTTTTCAACCTCAGCATCACTTCCTTTCTTCTCACTAGAATCAGATCCATAACCATCTGAACTTGAACATTCTTCATCGAACTACCAGCATCCCCAGATGTATCATCATTATTTGGAGTGTTGATGCTGTGATCATGCCTGATTTGATCCATGATCTTTGCATAGCATGCAGTTCTTCCGTTGTTCTCAGTTCCCAACTGTACTGACCAATCGCATCCTTCATCAGACTGAACTACCAAAGCTCTGTGTGTGTTTGAAGGTCCTGTTTGATTGGTGTTGTTAGAGTTGCCAACAGCTACCATTCTTCTTTCATTGTTGTACTGTGCTACATTGGATGGTTGAGACTGATTTCGAAAGGGGTTGTGATTTCCTTCCTTGCTAGGTCTTGTGTATTCCCATTTGAAGTGACCTCTTTCTCCACAGTTGAAGCAAGTAACAGCAGTTTTGTCAAAGCCGTATTTTGTATCCTTCTTGCTTTCCAAACTGGTTCTACCCGTTCTTCTCATATAATCCTTTGCTCTTCTCATAGCGCTTGCAAATGCCCACTTGATGTCCATCAGCTCCATTTCATCTCGGTCAATTTGTTCATAGTCCTCTTTGTCAAATTGATGTTCCCTATTTGACCTGCAACTAAACCACAATACGCACTGACCATGGTATTTAAAAGTTTTGCATGTTCATGTGCAAGTTCTACGTTGATTTTGGAGAGATATGGCGTGTCAAGTTTGACAGTGTTGGAGTTTGCAGATTGACTGTTGCTTCCAAAGAAAGCTTGTTGAGGAGCTTGTTGTGGAGATTTATGTGCTAAATCCCTTGGCTGTGGAAGGAAGGCTTCCGGATCGAAGCTTTGTCCATAGGCTAGATTACTCAAACCTGTAGGCTGGCTTGATTGAACATGTTGTGGTAGGAAGGGGTTCACGTTTGACATAAACGCGGTTTGCAACTTCGATTGCTGGTTTGAGCTTGTACCTACATTTATACCTCCAAAATACATCTCAGGGTTTTGTGGAACGGTGACTCGTTATGCCTTTTGGAGCTCTTCTTCATTCTTGTTCTCCAGTTTCTATACAAATTCATAAATACTTATTGAGTCCAAAACACCTGTATGTTTTAAAAGATCAATAAATTGACCCCATTTCGGAGGTAAAGCATCAGCAAATCGCGTCACAATTTCTTGTGGTGCTGCTAACACTTTATACGAGTACATTTTGCTGAGAAGATGATAAAACCGAGTGGTCATATCATTCAAGGTTTCATTCTCCATGAACATGAAACCTTCAAACTCTTTCTTGAGGAGATCATGCCGAATCTTCCTGGTAGCAGCGTTACCTCCCCTCTTGCTTCCAAAGTGTCCCACAATTTTTTTGTTGTAGTACAATACACAAACTGATGATAAATGTCTTTATGCAGAGCTTGTGTGAGGATAGCAAACGCCTTTTCCTCTAGATCGTAAGCTTTCTTGTCACTTTCGACTAGATTGGCCAATGAGGTTGGATTTGATCTAGCTTCTTCAAGTGATTCCTTGTAGGGGGTAGTGAAACACGTCACAATTCCGTGTTTTGATTGAGAACATACGTATGAAAATGACTTTTCCATGAAGGATAATCGTTCATGTGATTTAACTTCGGCGGTCGGTTATTACTCCCTGTTTCACTTTCGCTCATTAACCGAGTTTGGATGCTTTGATTCTGATTTGCAACACATGCCCACTGATTTGCAGAGATCATAGTTGTATGTTGAGGCATCAAAGACTTTACCCATGATGTTGCGAAGCTTTTCGAAGACTCCTGATTTGAGTTTGAACAACTCCAATCCCACGGGTTAGAACTCATTATATTTTCTTGATTTATGAAAAATTTAAAGGTTTAAGGTTTGAAAATAACAATTACCTTTTAAAAGTTCACAATTTTGAAAATATTTGAAAAGCACACAGCTTTTTAAATCTGAAAGACGAAAAACAAACAATAACGAAGATTATTCGTAGGAACTAATGTTTCATATGGATAAGTTCGTGCGGATGAGTTCTTTCGTGCGAACCAACTTCGTACGGAGGAAGACTTTCTACGAACCAACTTCATACGGATGAGGTCTTTCGTACGAACCAAATTTGTACGGATGAGTTCTTTCGTACGAAACAACTTTGTATGGATGAGTTCCTTCGTACGAAAATTTCATACAATGAGTTCCTTGTACGAAATTCATACGAATGAGTTCCTTTGTACGAAAATTTCGTACGGATGAGTTTTCTTGTGAATTTCTTCTACAAATGTGTTCAACTTGAACAAAAGAAAATTTTAATGAAAACTTTCTGGATATAACAATTTTAACCAAGTTTTAAGTTAGTTATCTATTTAAAACTTAAGTGATCTGCTGGAGTTCAAGAACACTTCAAACTAGCTCAGACACAACTAACCCCGGTTTTGAACAAGGAAAGAGCCAAAGCTCTGATACCACTTGTAGGTCCACCTGCGGATGGTGTTAAACCTGTTCCTTGTTCATATAACAACACACAAGTGTGGAATCCAAGTGTGCTTGCAACCAAAGCAAAGTAAAGAATGCGGGGTAACCAAATATTCACTATCTTGATTAATGATTGAGAACAAGTACAAACATATACACACAATGCTCGTATGACTCAAACAAACTTGATGTGTTCTTGTGTCTTCGTCTTCACCATAAATGCTGACTGAGAGATCCCACCAAAAGATCAGTTCGTCAGCAGAAAGACTCAAAGGCTAAACCTCACTGAGAGGTGCATGTCTGCTTATATAGTGTCCATGCTGGTCATCCGTACGAAATTGGTTCGTACGGAGCAACTGGTTTCGTACGAAGCAACTGGTTTCGTACGAAGAACCAATTTCGTACGAAGCAACGACATACACAAGACTCAATGGTATGCACACATGAAACTGATTAACAGAGACAAGCTAAGATGTCGTACTAACCAAGATAGAAGGATATCTTGATCTGTTCGACATGACCAAACTTATACAGACACTTGAGCAAAGACCGTACAATTACAACTATAACTAAGAACAAGCGACAAACACAAAAGTGTATCAACAAATCTGGCTAACCCCACACTCATCAACATAGAGTTCATACCCAGGTTCAAGCGGATTGTCATCAGAATCCAATTCTTCATCCGGTTGTTTACCCTTATCACCACCTGTAGTACCTACACCACTTGCACCACCATCACCATTATCAATACTGTCATCCTTATCTCCTTTTCCCTTTTGACGATCAAACTTATTTTCGATCATCTTCATCAAAGTTGGTTCTTCATTATCCGACTGACTATCATCATGGTGCCACTTATCGTTTTCTGGTGCAACATATTCATCATTTTCCAGAAGACCAAACAACTTACGAGGAGGTATGCTTTCCTTGTAACATTTTACTGCTACCCTCTAAATATCTTCAACGAATGTTCCATCATAACCTCAACTTTTAGAACATCGTTGTCGTTCTTTAGAAGATTCAGATGTTGTATATTCAAGATCATCTAGAGAAAACGAGGATACATCTAAAACTTGTTTCCACCAAATCCGGTTCTTCTCAGGTTTTCCTTCATGTTTGCAAAAATATACTTTGAACACTGAACAATTTGTTCAATGTCAAAGCTATCATCATTCCAACTAAGTCGTTATTAGCCATGTCATAACCAACTTTGAAACACTATCTTGATCAATGTCAAAGTTAATTACTTCAACGGAAATATCTACGTCTAAGCCATTCACTTTTCCGTGGATAAGTTCTGGTCCATTCACTTCAACGACTTTAGGTGAATCCCAAAATTCCTTGATCAATGTTTTGTATACTGTAGTTTTATGCGTGATAGCATAATGTATCCTTGAGTTGCGCAAAAACTTCATTATACCGTTGTACTCAGTAAATTTATCTTCCGGATCTAAGTAGGCAACCATGTTGTGTCTTGTCAATTCTCTTCATAGCGGGCTTTCTTTTCTGTTCCTTTTGTGCCTCATGTACACCAAAGATAACTAGAATAAAAAAACATAAATACACTAGGGAACATACACATAAAGTTTTTATTCTGAACTTTCTGTAAGTATGTATCCCTTAGACGAAGAACTACCGACTCATACGAATAACAATTTATTCGTACGAAACACAACTGACTTGTACGAACAGCAACTGACTTGATCAAACAAGTGATTCACTCGTACGAGTAACTGGCTCGTATGAACGACAGGTTATTCGTGCGAGTAATAATTCACTCGTATGAAGCAAAGTCAACTTGTTCGCACAAAGAACTTCAAGTGAAGATTATGCATGAAGAACTCGTTTTTCGTTAACAGGTTCAGCGCTTAAAGTTTGTTGTTCGTTTCGGGCAATGTCATACAGTCAGGTAATGTGCAAACCGCTCATCTTCAAGGTAAACCAAGATTGTCAAAATACCTTAAAGATATCAGAAACAACTTAAAAAGGGTGAAAAGATGAAGTGAGAAAGGTGAAAGTAAAGTTGTATTGAAGAAACTACTTCACTCTTTATACCACATGCTTATACTCGCACGAAAAACTGCCAGTCGTACGAAGAACAGTCTTGAACAACAAACCAAGGGCTCATTCGTACGAAGCATACACACTCGTATGAGTGATCTTGCTTTATTCGTACGAGGAGCTGTCATTCACACGAGGAACCTCTGATTTGTACAAATCTAGGTTTTTCCAAACTGGAACATCAGTTCTTCATGGACCTTAAGTTTCTCGTTGACCTGTTTAGATCTTTACACATATCCACCAAAATCACAAGTTAGAAAATGTGCATATTAAACAGACTTTGTTCTTTGTAACGGGTTTACCCCGTTGTAAGAAAGTACTTTATGAAGTTATGATATCAAAGCAAATGATTGTTAGGGCGTATCTTGGTGGAAAACATTTGAGCTTCAACTTTGCTAAATAAAAAATAATTTAACTTAATTTAAAAGAGAGTAAACTAAAATAACTACTACCAGGTAAGAACAAAATATACAAGAACTAGCAATCTTTTTCTGAGTTTAAAGTAAGAGAATCATACCAGCCTTTTAATCTTGTCAAAAACGAGTATTTGATTAAAACATTAAATTAAATGAATAAGTATTCTACTACGATTATCGGTATTGTTGTCCACATAAGCTCAGCTTATCAGATGTAATCATGATTAGAAGATATGATTAATGCATGAATTATACTTACTAGTAGGTGTTTAACCACTTCACGACACATTCCCATATTAAGACATGCACGAGAGAAAATCTTACCCGTGAGTATACTACTTATCATCTATTTTGATGTATATGATGTGAGTACTCACTTATTTTGATTGAAAACAAGCCCTATGTGATTAAATCACTTATTGATGAGGAACCTGGTTTTCAGATGCATGTAGGGCACATGAGTAAGTCCGTGAACAGGTTAATACCATATTACCAACAAAGAGACGAACTTAGCTCCCACATAAAGCTGTGATATATTATCACTTATTATTGGGTGAATGTGATACTTTTTGTCACTTATTGATGGTCGTATGCATTGTACGTATGGTATCATAGAAGTTCTAGATTGCTGTTGATACAGTTTTGTGTCTGTCGCTTGTTCTTAATTACAGTAGTAATTGTACGGTCTTTGCTCAAGTGTCTGTATAGGTTTGGTCGTGTCGAATAGATCGAGATATCCTTCTATCTTGATCTAGTATGACATCTTAGCTTGTCAGTGTTAATCAGTTGCATATGTGCATACTGATAAGTCTTGTAAACGTCAAGTCTACACACGTTCTCCAAGAAGAAGAATTCTGTGCGAGTCATAGTTTTCGTACGAATCAGGTGATTTGTACGAAACAATCTTAAGTAACAAGTGTGTTAAACAGTGACCTGTACCAAATCCTGGAGTTGTGTCTCGTGTGTAATAGTGTGTTCCGTATGTCTGGCAACTTGTTTTCGTACGAGTGACCAGCTTGGACACTATATAAGCAGACATGCACCTCTCAATGAGGGCTAGATGTTGAACCTTGCTGCTGACGAACTGATCTTTTGGTGAGATCTCTAAGTTAGCATTTCTTGTGAAGACGAAGACACAAGAACACAACAAGTTTGTTTGAGTCATACGAGCATTGAGTGTATATGTTTGTACTTGTTCTCAATCATTAATCAAGATAGTGAATCTTTGGTTACCCCGTGTTCTTTTACTTTGCTTTGGTTGCATGCACACTTGGATTCCGCACTTGTGTGTATGTCATTTGAATAAGGACTGGTTTAACACCATCCGAAGGTGGACCTGCAAGTAGTATCAGAGCTTTGGCTCTTTCCTTGTTCAAAACCGGGCTTAGTTGTGTCTGAGCTAGTTTGAAGATTTCTGAAGTGTTCTTGAGCCTCCAGCAGAAAATTTAAGTTTTGGATAGATAACTAACTTAAAACTTGATTAAAATCTGCTGCATGCAGAAAATTTTATGGTAAAATTTTTCTGAAGAACACCCTTGAAGAAGAAATCGCAAAAATTTGAATCTGATTAGTTTGGTAGGGTTGACATTTTCTGACTTGGATCTGGACTTGGACTGTGGACTGTTAAAATCTGTGTTTTAACTAAAAGTGAGTAGGACAACAGGTATTTTCGAAAAAGCAGGTCTACACAAGAAAGGAAATTTCTCACCAAACCATTTCTGAAAAGATTCCTCTGAAAAACGCTGAACAAAACATTTTGTGCGACTGAGTTATTTTGTGCGAATCATCTGACCCGCACGAAACACCTGGCTCGCACGAAACATCAGTGTTTCGCACGAAACAAGTGTCTCGCATGAAGCAGAAACTGTTTGTTTTTTGTGTTTTTCAAAGCTTTGTGATTTTAAGAATTTTTCATATTTTTTTATCTGTGAATTTTTTAAAAGGTAATTATAACTATGAAACTTTAAAACCTTTAAATTTTCATTAAACAAGAAAATATAATGAGTTCTAACCCGTGGGATTGGAGTTGTTCAAGCTCAAATCAGGAGTCTTCGCAAAGCTCCGCAACATCATGGGTAAAATATTTGATGCCACAACATACATCAATGATCTCTGCAAATCAACTGGCGTGTGTTGCGAATCAAAATCAAAGCATCTAAACTCTGTTAATGAGCGAAAGTGAAACAGGGAGTAACAACCGTCCGCCCAAGCTAAATCATATGAACGATTATCCTTCCTGGAAAATCGTTTTCATACATACGTTCTTGGACAGCACATAGAATTGGGGACGTGTTTCACTACCCCTATAATGAAGCACTTGAAGAAGCTGGATCAAATCCAACCACATTGGCCAATCTAGTCGGAAGTGACAAGAAAGCTTATGATCTAGAGAAAAAGGCATTTGCTATCCTCACACAAGCTCTGCATAAAGACATTTATCATCGTGTATTGTACTACAACGAAAAATTTGTGGGACACTTTGGAAGCAAGAGGAAAAGGTAACGCTGCTACCAGGAAGATTCGGCATGATCTGCTCAAGAAAGAGTTTGAAGGTTTCATGTTCATGGAGAACGAAACCTTGTGATATGACCAATCGGTTTTATCAACTTTTCAGCAAAATGTACTCGTATAAAGTGTTAGTAGCACCACAAGAAATTGTGATGCGATTTGCTGATGCTTTATCCACCGAAATGGGGTCAATTTATTGATCTTTTAAAACATACAGGTGTTTTGGACTCAATTAGTATTTATGAATTTGTGAGAAACTGGAGAACAAGAATGAAGAAGAACTCCGGAAGGCAAAACGAGTCTCTGCTCCACAAAACCCTGAAATGTATTTTGGATGTATGAATGCAGGTACAAGCTCAAGTCAGCAACCGAAGCTGCAAACCGTGTTTGTGTCAAACATGAACCCTTTCCTACCCCAGCCAGTCCAATCAAGTCAATCTACAGGTTCGAGTAATCAAGCCTATGGACAGACTTTTGATCCGAAAGCCTTCCTCCACAGCCAAGGGATTTAGCGCATAAGGCTCCACAACAAGCTCCTCAACAAGCTTTCTATGGAAACAACAGTCAATCGGCAAATCCCAACACTGTCAAACTTGACAAGTCAAATCTCTCCCAAATCAACGTAGAACTTCTAAATACCATGGTTAGTGCGTATTGTGGTTTAGTTGCAGGTCAAATAGGGAACATCAAATTGACAAACGAAGACTATGAACAAATTGACCGAGAGGAAATGGAGCTGATGGACATCAAGTGGGCATTTGCAAGCGCTATGAGAAGAGCGAAGGATTATATGAGAAGAATGGGTAGAACCAGTTTGGAAAGCAAGAAAGATACAAAATACGGCTGTGACAAAACCGCCGTTACATGCTTTAACTGTGGAGAAGAGGTCACTTTAAGCGGGAATGCACAAGACCCAGCAAGGAAGGAAATCACAACCCCTTTTGAAATCAGTCTCAACCATCCAACACAGCACAGTACAACAATGAAAGAAGAATAGTAGCTGTTGGCAACTCTAACAATACCAATTAATCAGGACCTTCAAACACGCATAGAGCTTTGGTAGTTCAATCTGATGAAGCATGCGATTGGTCAGTACAGTTGGGAACTGAGAACAACGGAAGAATTGCATGCTATGCGAAGATCGTGGATCCAATCAAGCATGATCATAGCATCAATACTCCAAATAACGATGATACATCTGGGGATGCTGGTAGTTCTGATGAAGAATGTTCAAGTTCAGATGGTTATGGATCTGATTCCGATGTGAAGAAAGGAAGTGATGCTGAGGTTGAAGAGTTGCTGAGTGAAGCTGAGGTGTTGAAGAGTGAAAAGGTAAGTATGACAAGGAATGCAAAAGCTGCGGAAAAAGAGATAGAGAAACTCTCTACAGATGGTGCAGCTTTTCCTCATCACACTGCCTTTATGGAAAATGTTGAAGGTTCTTCAAAATAGGTAAATTCTGACCATCCTACTATTTGCAATGAATGTGTTGAGTTGAAAATAAAATATGAAACCGTCAACAGTCATAATCAGAATTTAGTTGTTGAACTATCAAAATGCAAAGAGGCGAATTTGGCGCTAACTAGAAATGAAAAAGAATTCAAATCTGTAATAGAAACCCTTACGAAAAGTGTTTCTGAATTGACAAAACAGTTTTGAATAAAAAGACAAGAATTAGTAATTACATTAATCTCCTAGAAGAAACAAAGAAAGAGTTAGCCATCGCCAAATGCGAATATGATTCGATCAAACGCAAATTGGAAAGTTATTCTAACTCCCAATATGTGGTTGATCATATTATTGAAGTTCAAAAACTAAAGGGAGATGCTCAATGCATAGGGTATAAGTCGTGTCCACCCCCAATGAAACACAACTATACCAAAATGCCTGATGAAGAGGAGATGCCTCGTTTTGAACCCTCTGTACCTTTGAATCCTGAGGAATTCGCAGCAGGTTAGGGTTCAAACTAGGCAATTCCTCTCAAGAACCAAGCAAGCCAGAAAGTTCATCATCTGATGAAGAAGAGAATGATACATTAGATGATGAATCAAGAAATGATGATCAGGATCAGCCTCTTGATGAAAGGAAAAGAGTAGAATCTTCTGCTACTCATAGTACTCAATCTGTTGAGAATCAAGAAACTATTCCTAAGAAATCTGTGAAGACAAGTGTGTCTACACAAGAAGTAGATAATGTGTTGTATACTTTGGTTGGAGATAAGAAAATCTATTCAAACAAAGATTTTCTAATTAAAAACGTAAATCCAATCTCTATAGAGCAGGTTTTTGAAAAGTCAACAACCAAACCTGTAGAAAAGAAAAGGCCGACCAAGTCACAACCATTATCCGCTTCAAAAGAAAAACAATGGAAGCGAGTTGAAAAGTCTACAGTTTCTCAACCGAAGGTTGAATCAAAAGGCACTCGCCACCAGAAAAAGCAAAACTGTTAAATTTGTGAGATCTAAAGGTACCGATAAATTCGAAACTTTTCAAGGAAAATCTAATGTTGATTTTCTAAAGAAAGTTAAGATTTTGAAAAGAAATAGTCAAAACAATTATACCCAACACACTGATGGA
This sequence comes from Scalesia atractyloides, assembly GCA_947069175.1. NCBI lineage: Eukaryota > Viridiplantae > Streptophyta > Magnoliopsida > Asterales > Asteraceae > Scalesia > Scalesia atractyloides. The sequence goes on from CAMTDV010000022.1 coordinate 46,229,516, forward strand.
TGTAATGAAAATGAACCCAGTCCCTCAGGATCCACAAGTTCAACATCAAGCCGAGAAACACGATCTCCTAGTTTTGTTGAAAGGAGAACTTGTTTCAAATGTGGAGAATTTGGCCACATTATAAAGGATTGTCAAAATCCAGCCAAATCAAGATGTATAGAGAAAACCCCTCATGAACCAACTTGCAAACGTAAATCTGTTTCTCCGACACAAGATAAACGAGTTGTTAAGGATCAAAAAGAGAAACAAAAACGTAAACAAGTAAAAGCAATTGAGAAAGCTTTAAAATAGGATTCTTCAAATAAGGATCAAAGATCTTCAAAGTCAATAAATAAGACACTGTTAAAACTGTAAATAATAGTAAATCTGGTAATAAACAAGGATCTTGGAAACAGAAGACCGGTAAATGTTCAAAAGGAGTTTCTCAGTTTGTTAATCATTAAGAAATTAAGATTACATTTCTCGATGATAAGGGACGACCCAAGACCACTAAGGCTTGGGTCCCCATCTCAAACTAATCTTGTTTGTACAATGTGCAGGGTGTTCCAGGAGGAACTGTAAACAGTCAATGGATTTTTGATAGTGGAGCATCAAGGCACATGACAGGCGACTTACAGCTCCTGTATGATGTGAAAAGCATTAGGGGTGGTTATGTTGCTTTTGCTGGTGACAAAGGTGGATACATCACTAGAGAAGGAATGGTCTCCAATTTTGTTGTGAGTTTTGACAAGATCAATTATGTGCGGCAAATTGATCACAATCTTCTTAGCGTTTCTCAAATCTGCGATAAGAAGTTCACGGTACTTTTTGATGATGCCGGATTTTATGTGCTGAAGCCTGGATTCAAGATCCCCAAGGAATGGATTCTCTTTAGGCTCCAAGAATTAATGATTTGTATATTCTTGACATGAGCCAAGCTATTACAACATCTGCACAAGTCACATCTTTTGTCTCTAAAGCCACCGAGAAGGAATCAATCTCCTGGCATAGACGTATGGGACACATTCACCTAAGGAAAATGAACTATTTAGGTGAAGAACAATCTAGTGAATGGTGTACTAGTGAAGAACTTTCATCTTCAAGACGTTTGTACTTCATGCCAGAAAGGGAAGCAAGCGAGAAAATCCCATCCCGTGAAGAAGATCAACACTCTGAATATGCCACTGGAACGTCTTCATATGGACCTCTTTGGAACTATGAAACACAAGACAACCTTTAGTGATTCTTATTGTCTGGTAATTACTGATGACTATTCCAGATTCTCATGGGTAAACATGCTGGCACACAAGAGTGAAGTTCCTACTATCCCCAAGAATCTCCTGACTCTGCTAGAAAATTTGTACAATCTGAAGGTAAGGAGAATCAGAAGCGACAATGGCACGGAATTTAAGAATCAAGTTATGGATGAGTACTGTTCCTCAAAGGGTATTCTGCATGAGTACAGTTCTTGATACACTCCACAACAAAATGGCATCGCTGAGAGGAAAAATCGAACTCTTATTGAAACTGCAAGAACCATGTTAGTAGAATCAGAACATCCTGTTCAATTTTGGGGATAAGCTGTTGCTACTACGTGTTACACGATGATAGAGTTCTGACGGTGAAGAGACATGGGAAGACATGCTTTGAGGTGTTACATAAAAGGAAACCAGATGTTTCTTTTTTAGAACCTTTTGGAGCTCCATGCACTATGATCGACCCACATTGAAAGTTTGGTCCCAAGGCTATCGAAGGTTTCTTTCTTGGATATGCTACTCCGAATTTCCGGGTGTGGAATTTGTCTTCGAAGAAGATTGAAGAATGGGGTGAAGTCAAGGTTTAGAGATATACAGAAGCAGTTAGAGCTCTGGGTGCTCCTTGGATGTTTGACTATGATGGGCTGTTTGACTCCTTTAATCTACCAACTTTTGATGATGCAACAGCTGCTGCTCAGATGTTATTGGAAAGTGGTACTGCAGTAGACTCGTCATTAGTTCGACCAATTATTGTTAACCCTCAAGTGTCGACTTCAGTTAACAATCTTGTTCAAAATGAGGAATTCGAAGACGTTGCGGATTATAATGTTTCATAGAAAATGATGAGTTTCATGATGCAAATGAAGCTGCCTCTGGTGCGGTTCCTGGATTCTCAAATGATACGTCAAATATTCAACCTCAAGGAACGACTGAAGGTTAGGCATCTACAACGTCATCGAATCCAGCTCTCGATGTAACTGTTGATCTGAATATCAACAATTTGGGTATCAACTTCGAGTTCCTGATGTGCCAGAAACTCGAATTCATAATATCCATCCTCAGCTGAATATTATTGAAGATGTCGAGAGTGGTGTGCAGACTCGTAATCAGCTTCGAAACAATCAGAATGCTGGATTGTATTCCGAAATCAGGGAATCTGGTGGTCTGAATGATTGGTCTATTGCCTGCTATGTGTTCCAAGTAGAACCAAAATCTTGGAAAGAGGCAATGAAAGAAGACTCGTGGGTTGAAGCCATGCAGGAAGAACTTCAGCAGTTTCATAAGTTAGGCATCTGGAAATTGGTTGACAGGCCTGACGGCTACAAGAAGATTGGTACACGATAGGTGTACAAGTGCAAGAATGGATGACCGAGGTGTTGTTGTGAGAAACAAAGCGCGATTGGTTGTTAAGGTTTTAATCAGGTCGAAGGGATCGATTACAATGAAGTTTATGCACCGGTTGCACGACTTGAGGCCATAAGAATCTTTTTGGCTTATGCCTCCTTCAAGAAGTTCACCGTTTATCAGATGGATGTGAAGAGCGCATTTCTTAATGGTGTGGTAGAAGAGGAAGTATATGTTGAGCAACCGCCAGGTTTTGAAGTTCCTCTCCATCCTGACAAGGTTTGGCTTCTCAACAAGGCGTTATATGGTCTTCAAAGCTCCGAGTGCTTGGTATGAAACGTTGTCTACCTATCTGTTAAAGAATGGTTTTCGACGAGGCCTGATCGACTCTACTCTTATCATCAAGGAACGGGACGAGGACTTGCTGCTTGTACAGGTTTATGTTGATGATACTATATTTGGGTCTACTAACACTCGAATGTGCAAAGAATTCAAACAGGTTATGCAGGAGAAGTTCGAGATGAGCGCAATGGGAGAAATGACTTTCTTTTTAGGTTTGCAGGTTCAAACAATCAAAGGAAGGGATTTTTATCCATCCAACCAAGTACGTCGAAGATGTTCTTGTAAATTTCAAGAAAATACAAAAATATGTCTTTTATTTACCTTCTTTGTTTAAGGGGGAGAAAAATTCAGAAAAATACAAGAACATCAAGCTCCGAGGCTTGGTATGAAACGTTGTCTACCTATCTGTTAAAGAATGGTTTTCGACGAGGCCTGATCGACTGTACTCTCATCATCAAGGAACGGGTCGAGGACTTGCTGCTCGTACAGATTTATGTTGATGATACTATATTTGGGTCTACTAACACTCGAATGTGCAAAGAATTCAAACAGGTTATGCAGGAGAAGTTCGAGATGGCGCAATGGGAGAAGTGACTTTCTTTTTAGGTTTGCAGGTTCAGCAATCAAAGGAAGGGATTTTTATCCATCAAACCAAGTACATCGAAGATATTCTTAGTAAATTTCAAGAAAATACAAAAATATGTCTTTTACTTACCTACTTTGTTTAAGGGGGAGAAAAATTCAGAAAAATAACAAAACATTAAAAAAAATAAAAAATGAGTTTCTTGGATAAGTTGAAGATGATGAAATTCACCGGTAAATCTGTCAGAAATGGTTAAAAGCATAGAAAGAAGATTGATAAATAGCTTTACATATGATGTATCGGTAGGCTCACAATCAGACTAAAATGTGAAGGTTGATATAAACTTAACAGATAGAACGCCAGGTGGGAACCATTCATTGGCATATGGTCTTGGTACTGAAATTTCGTTTGATAGAGTGCCAAGGTTCTGAGATATACGGTCTTTATGCTGGCTTATCATCTGGGTATCATGGTTGAATCTTTTGCGAAAAATAACGGTGGCGCAAGTCTAGAACTTCCATGATATCATACATACGTGTACATACTGCATACGACCATCAAATAAGTGATAAACATATCACATCCCCAAAATAAGTGATAAAATATCACAACTTTATGCGGGAGCTAAGTTCGTCTCTTTGTCGGTACGATGGTACTAACATGTTCACGGACTTACTCTAGTGCCCTGCATACATATGAAAATCAAGTTCCTCATCAATAAGTGATTAAATCACAAAGGGCTTGTTTTCAAAAAAAGAAGTGAGTATCTCACATCATTCATATACGTCAAAACAGATGATAAAGCAGTATACTCACCGGTAAGATTTTCTCATGTGGTTGAACACCGGCTAGTAAGTATAAATCCATACCTTAATCATATCTTCTAATCATGATTACATCTGATAAGTTTGAGCTTACGTGGACAACAATACCGATAATCATGGTTAAATGCTTATCTGTTTATTTTGAAAACCAAATATCATTTTTGACAAAGATTAAAATGCTGGTATGATTCCTTTACCTTGAAACTCGAAAAAGATTGTTAAATAGATATATAGGTTATTTGTATATTTAGTTTTAAGTCTAGTTTACTTAGTTGCTTATGTAATTAATTTTTGAAAGTTAGCCAAAGTTGATACTCGAGAGTTTCTACCAAGATACGCCAGAAAACCATTTGTTTGATATCGCAACTTCATAAAGTAATATCTTACAACAAGTAATCCATCAAAGAAATCCAAAATCTGAAATTCATTTGTGTGTGTGTATCTCATACGAATGAACCTAGTCATTTGATTTGATTTAGTCACTTGTTTTTTCTCAAATCTGCTGCTGGAATTCATACGAGTGTGTGTATCTCATTCGGGGAATACAATCATACGAAGAATTTATGATAATTTTTTGTGTGTGTTCCCTGAGAAAGTTGAGTTCTAATTATATATTTGTCTATTGAGTACAGACTAATTCAAAAGAATAAAAACAAAGACCAGCAACAAAGAAATCTGACAAGTCAGAAGAGGAAACAAAAAGATTTGAAGTTTCTTAGAAGTTCGAAGACCTGATGCTCTAATCATTGGATAGCAGATCTATCAATGAATAGCATATCTTCAGGGGAAGTTTGTTGATAATCCAAACCATATCTATGTGAAGACCAAAGACCGATGGGCCGAAGACCAAGCAACATCCAAGGGGAGTTTGTTGATACAGTTTTGTGTCTGTCACTTGTTCTTAATTACAGTTGTAATTGTACGGTCTTTGCTCAAGTGTCTCTATAGGTTTGGTCATGTCGAATAGATCGAGATATCCTTCTATCTTGATCTAGTATGACATCTTAGCTTGTCTATGTTAATCAGTTGCATATGTGCATACTGATAAGTCTTGTAAACGTCAAGTCTACACACGTTCTCCAAGAAGAAGAATTCTGTGCGAGTCAGAGTTTTCGTACGAATCAGGTGATTCGTACGAAATACTTGAGTAATAAGTGTGTTACTTGTTTCGTAGGAAATAAGTTCGTACGAAACAGCGACTCGTACTAAATCCTGGAGTTGTGTCTCGTGTGTAATAGTGTGTTCCGTATTTCTGGCAACTTGTCTTCGTACGAGTGACCAGCTTGGACACTATATAAGCAGACATGCACCTCTCAGTGAGGGCTAGCTGTTGAACCTTGCTGCTGACGAACTGATCTTTTGGTGAGATCTCTAAGTTCGCATTTCTGGTGAAGACGAAGACACAAGAACACAACAAGTTTGTTTGAGTCATACGAGCATTGTGTGTATATGTTTGTACTTGTTCTCAATCATTAATCAAGATAGTGAATCTTTGGTTACCCCGTGTTCTTTACATTGCTTTGGTTGCATGCACACTTGGATTTCGCACTTGTGTGCATGTCATTTGAACAAGGAACTAATTTAACACCATCCGTAGGTGGACCTACACTTGCGTCCCCGTTACTTTTTGGTAAAAGATTTAACCATGATACCCAGATGATATGCAAGCATAAAGACCGCATATCTCAGAACCTCGACATACTATCAAACGAAATTTCGGTAGCAAGACCATATGCCAATGAATGGTTCTCACCTGGCTTTCAGTCCATTATGTTTATATCAATCTGCACATTTTAATCTGATTGTGAGCCTACCGATACATCATTAGTAAAGCTACTTATCAATTTTCCTTTTATGTTTTTGACCGTTTATGATAGATTACCGGTGTATCATCATGTTCACTTATCTTTCCAAGAAACTCATTTTTGATTTTTAGGTTTTCTATTGTTTTTGTATTTTTCTAAAATTTTTGTATTTTTGCATTTTCTTATGTTTTTGTAATTTCTTTAAATTTTCTCCCCCCTAAAATATAAAAAGAAAAGAAAATGAAAAGAATTTTTTGTATTTTTAGTTTTGAAGAAAATATTTACGAAAACGATTAGCTAAGGATGATTTACTCAGGTTTCACCTTGATGCCATTGACCAAAAGAAGATAATCAAAATGTGATATATCAAAAGATTTTGTAAACAGGTCGGCACGTTGGTTATAAGTGTGGATTTTAACAACATTGATAAGCTTCTTTTCATAACAATCTCGTATGAAATGATACTTAATCTCAATGTGTTTGGTTCTTGAGTGCTGTACAGGATTACGAGTGATCTGTAAAGCAGCTTTGTTATCAACATAAATAGGAGTAGTTAGAAATTCAAAACCATAGTCGCGCATTTGCTGTAGGATCCATAAAACCTGAGAGCAACAACTAGAAGCCGAAATATATTCAGCCTCACACGTTGAAGTAGCTACACAAGTCTCCTTTTTGCACTGCCATGTGACTAGGCGATTTTCGAAGAACTGACATCCTACTGATGTTGACTTTGCATCGATCTTGCAGCCGCCATGATCAGAATCATTGAATGCTGTCAAATCAAACTTATCATTCTTAGGGTACCAGAGACCAGTGCCCGGCGACCCTTCTAACGAAAGATTCTTTTCACAGCCATCAAATGAGAAACTTTTGGACTTGACTAGTAGCGAGCTAGAAGACATGTTGGGTACATTATATCGGATCTTGAAGCAGTAAGATACATAAGAGATAGGATCATAGCACGATAAAGAGACGGTTCCACATGTTCGCTAATTCCATCAGGAGTAATCCCATGATTTTGAGCTAATGGAGTTCCCAAAGGCTTCGAGTCTTCCATTTGAAATCGTTTGAGAATATCTCCAACATACTTGGTTTGATGAATGATGATCCCTTCCATGTACTGATGAACCTGCAAACCTAAAAAGAAAGTCATTTCTCCTATGGCGCTCAACTCGAACTTCTCTTGCATCACCTGCTTGAATTCTTTGCATATTTTCTCGTTTGTAGACCCAAAAATAATATCATGAACATATACTTGTACCAACAATAAATCCTCATTCTTTTCTTTGATGAAGAGAGTACAGTCGATCAATCCACGTCGAAAACCATTTTTGAGAAGATAGGAAGACAACGTTTCATACCTAGCCCATGGAGCTTGATAAAGACAATATAATGCCTTGTTGAGAAGCCAAACCTTGTCAGGATGGAATAGATCTTCAAAACTACCGGTTTCTCAACATATACTTCTTCTTCAACCATACCATGAAGAAATGCACTATTCACATCCATTGGATAAACTATAAACTTCTTGTAGGACGCATAAGCCAAGGAAATTCTTATGGCCTCAAGACGTGCTACTGGTGCATAAACCTCATTATAATCAATGCCTTCTACCTGATTAAAGCCCTGGACAACCAATCTTGCTTTGTTTCTCACAACAACACCTCGGTCATCCTTCTTACACTTGTAAACCCATCTAGTACCAATATTCTTGTAGTTGTCGGGCCTGTCAACCAATTTCCACATGCTCAACTTCTGAAACTGCTGAAGTTCCCCTCCTTCCAAGATTTCGGTTATACTTGGAAAACATAGTAGGCAAACGACCAATCATTTTGTTCCCCATATTCTCTAAAAACTAATACAAACCAGTATTCTGGTTGTTTCTTAGCTGATTACGTGTCTGCACTCCATTCTGGACATCTCCTATAATATTCTGCTGAGGATGGGTATTATGGATTCGAGTTTCAGGATCATCTGGAACTTGAGAATTTATACCCAAATTGTTGATATTCAAATCAACAGCTAATTCGATGGCTGGAATCGACGAAGATGTTGAAGCATGACCTTTAGTAGTCCCTTGATTTTGCACATTTGACGTGACATTAGAAATTCAAAGAACGGAGCAGAAGTAGCTACATTTGCATCATGGAACTCATCATCTTCTAACGAAACACTATAATCAGTAGTATCTACAAATTCCTCATTCTGAACAAGATTGTTAACCGAAGTGGACACTTGAGGGTTAACAATAACCAGTCGTACTAATGACGAGTCAATTGCAGTATCACTTTCCAGTAGCATTTGAGCAGCTACAGATGCATCATAAAGTTGGCAGATTGAAGGAGTCAAATAGTCCATCGTGTCAAACAATCAAGGAGCACCTAGAGCCCTCACTGATTCAGTGTATCTTTGAACCTTAACTTCACCACATTCCTCAATCTTTTTCATTGATAAATTCCACACTCTGAAATTTGGAGTAGCATATCCAAGAAAGAAACCTTCGATAGCCTTTGGACCGAATTTACCATGTGGATCAATCATAGTGGAAGAGCTCCAAAAGGTTCTAAGAAAGACACATCCGGTTTCCTTTTATGTAACAATTCGAAACATGTTTTCCCATGCCGTTTCACCGTAAGAACTTTATTCATTGTATTTCTAGCAGTAGCCACAACCTCCCCCCAAAACTGAATAGGAAGTTCTTACTCTACTAACATAGTTCTTGCAGTTTTGATAAGAGTTCTATTTTTCCTCTCAGCAACACCATTTTGTTGTGGAGTGAATCGATAACTGTATTCATGTAAAACGCCCTTAGAAGAACAGAACTCATCCATAACATGATTCTTGAATTCGGTGCCATTGTCGCTTCTGATTCTCCTTATCTTCAAATTGTACAAATTTTCAAGTAGCGTGAGGAAATTCTTGAGGGTTTCAGGAACTTCACTCTTGTGTGCCAAAACATTGACCCATGAAAATCTTGAATAGTCATCAGTAATAACTAAACAATATGCATCGCCAAAGGTAGTCTTGTGTTTCGTAGGTCCAAAAAGGTCCATATGAAGACGTTCCAGAGGCATATTCACAGTGTTTATTTTCTTCACAGGATGAGACTTTCGAGCTTGCTTTCCCTTTTGGCACAAAACACAGATGTCTTGTAGATGAAAATTCTTCACTGGTACACCATTCACAAGATTATTTTTCATCAAATAGTTCATTTTCCTCAAGTGAATATGTCCCATTCATCTATGCCAAGAGATTGATTCCTTTTTAGTGGCTTTTGATATAAAACATGTAACTTGTGCAGATGTAGTAATCGCTTGGCTCATGTCAACAATATACAAATCATTAATTCTTTGAGCTGACAGGAGAATCCATTCTTTGGGAATCTTGAAACCAGGCTTCATCAGATAACAACCGGCATCATCAAAATGAACGGTGAACTTCTTGTGCGGATTTGAGAAACACTCAGAAGATTGTGATCAATTTGACGAACATAATTGATCTTGTCAAAACTAACAACACCATTGGAAACCATTCCTTCTCCAGTGATGTAACCGCCCTTATCTCCAGCAAAAGCAACATAACCTCCCCTAATGCTTTTCACATCATAAAGGAGCCTTAAGTCGCCTATCATGTGCCGTGATGCTCCACTATCAACAATCCAATGACTATTCACAGTTCTTCCTGGAACACCCTGCACATTGCATAACCCGATTAGTTTGAGATGGGGACCCAATCCTTGGTGGTCTTGGGTCGACCCTTTTCATCAAGAGATGTGATTTCTATTTCTTGATGATTTGGAAACTTTGTGCCTCCCCCTGAAATATTACCGGTTTTAGGTTTCCAAGATTGTTGATGTTTCCCAGATTAACTATTATTTATAGATTTAGACATTTTTGGTTTTATCAACTTGATGAACTTGGTTTCTTTTCTAAAACATCTAGTTTTAATGCCTTCTCAATTATTTTAACTTGTTTTCGTCTCTGTTTTTCTTCTTGTTCCTTAACAATACGTTTGTCTTGTTTAGGTGACACAGACCAACGTTGGAAATTCTTTTCACGAGGGGCTTTTTCAACAAACTTGGGTTTGCTGGGTTTGTATAGTTTTTAGTTATGTGGCCAAACTCCCCACACTTAAAGCATGTTCTCTTTTCAACAAATTTAGGAGATGTTGTTTGATGACTTGATGTTGAACTTGTAGGCCTAGAGGTACTTGGTCCATCTTCACACCCATTTGTGTGTTGAGTGTAATTGTTTTGACTATTGCGTTTTAAAATCTTGAATTGATTTACAAAATCAATATTTGACATATTTCAAAAGTCTTGATTTTATCAGTACCAGTTGAGCCCACAAAGTTAACATTCTTCTGCTTTTTCTTGCTGCGAGCGCCTTTAGCTTCAACCTTTGATTGTGACACCTTAGGTTTTTCAGCTCACTTTTCTTGTTGTCTATTTTAGAAGCGATTAATGGTTGTGGTTTGATTGGTTTATTCTTTCCCAAAAATTTGGTTGTTGAATTTCCCAAAACTTGATTAATTGAAGTTGGATTTACATTTTTGATTGGAAAGTTCTTGTTTGAGTAACTTTTCTCATCACCAATCAATGTATACAACACATTATCGTTTTCAAATGTAGATGCGGTTTTCTTGATAGATTCGATTGGATCATTCCTTTGATTTGCAACAAATTGCACATCGGGAGTAGTAGAAATTTCTACCCCTTTCTTTTCATCAAGAAATTGATCTTGATCGATCTTGTCTGACTCATGATTTGATGAATCATCTTCCTTTGATATAGATGGATTTTGATCAACAACTGATGATGAGTTCTCTGTTTTTCTTGATTCATCTGAGGAATTGTCCAGCTTAAATCCTAATCCTGCTGCAAACTCTTCAAGATTAAGAGGTAAGATGGTTCAAAGCGTGGCATTTCTTCTTCATCAGGTGATTTGGTATAATTGTGTTTCAATGGGGGTGGACACAATTTATACCCAATGCATTTGACATCTCCCTTAAGTTTTGGAATGTCAATGATGTGATCAAGCACATATCGAGAGTTAGAATAACTCTCCAAATTTAGCTTGATTGCATCATGCTCGCATTTGGCAATGGCTAACTCTTTTTTTGTTTCTTCAAGGATATTAATGTAGTTATTAATACATGTTTATTTGTTCAAAACTATTTTGTTAATTTAGACACGCTTTTCTCAAGAGTTTCAACTACAGATTTGAATTCTTTTTCATTTCGAGTTAAAGCTAGATTTGCCTCTTTGCATTTTGATAGTTCAACTCCTAGGCTTTGATTACTGTTAATTGTTTCAAATTTTTTTAAGTCAGCACAGTCATTGCATATTCTAGGAGAGTCGGATTTTACCTGACTTGTTGAACCTGCAAAGATTAGCCATGAAAGCGGTAGGATGAGAAAAGGATGCATTGTTGGCAAAGAGTTTCTCTATTTCCTTTGATGCAACTTCTGCTTTCCTTATCAAACCATACTTTTCAACTTCTCTACTTCTTTCAGCAACTCATTAACCTCAGAATCAATCCTTTCCATGACATCTGAATCAGTTCCATAACCACCTACACTCGAGCTTTCCTCGTCAGAACTCCCATTATACCTAGAACTATCATTATTACCAGAAGAGTCAATACTGTGAGCATGTTTGATCTGATTGATTATCTTGGCATAACACGCAGTTCCTCCTTGATTCTCGTTTCCCAACTAAACTGACAAATCACATCCTTCATCTGCTTGAACAACTAATGCTCTGTTTGTGTTGTTTGAAGGCCCAGACTAGTTAGAGTTGTTTGGGTTGTTAACAACTACTATACTTCGTTCATTGTTAACTTGAGTTGTGTTGGATGGCCGAGATTGATTTGGAAAGGGTTGTGATTTCCTTGCTTGCTATGTCGAGTACATTCACGCTTGAAGTGACCTTTTTCACCACAGTTAAAGCAAGTAACATCATCTTTATCAAATCCATACTTTGTGTCTTTCTTGCTTTCCAAACTTGTTCTTCCAGTTCTACTCATGTAGTCTTTTGCTCTTCTGACCGCACTAGAAAATGCCCATTTAGTATCCATCAACTCCATCTCATCCCTGTCTATTTGTTGATAGTCCTCATTAGTCAAATTGGTGTTTCCAATTTGACCAGCGACTAATCCACAGTATGCACTAACCATGGTCTTCAGAAGTTCCATGTGTTCCCAAACAACTTCTACACTGACCTTGGAAAGATGTGACGTATCAAGTCTGACAGTATTAGGATTTGCAGGTTGAAAGTTGTTACCATAGAAAGCTTGTTGAGAAGCCTTTTGTGGAACTAGAGGTGTAACAACTTGTGGTTGTGGTAGAAAGGCTTTAGGATCAAATACTTGATATAGGTTTGACTACTTGAATGAGAAGATTGATCTTTTGAACTGGTTGTGGTAGAAAGGGATTAATGTTTGACACAAATGCTGTTTGAAGTTTTGGTTGCTGAGGTGTACTAACGCCTGTGTTAATACCTCCAAATACATTTCAGGATTTGGTGGAACAGGAACTCTTTTTGCTTTTCGAATTTCTTCTTCATTTTTGTTCTCCAGCTTCTGAACAAATTCATAAATACTGATCACATCCAAACCACCTGTTTGCTTTAGCAAGTCAATGGATTGACTCCATTTTGGTGGTAGGCATCAGCAAAACGCATTATAATCTCTTGTGGAGATGCAATCACTTTGTGTGAATACATTTCACTAAGCAGATGATAGAAACGGGTTATCGTATCGCTTAGTGTTTCATTTTCCATGAACAGATTACCTTCAAACTCTTTCTTCAGCAGATCATGTCGTCTGTTTCTTGTTGCAGCATTCCTTCTCCTCTTGCTTCCAAAGTATCCCACAAATTCTTGGTGGTAAGTACACGAATCGATGATAAATGTCCTTATAAAGTGCTTGTGTAAGAATAGTGAAGGCCTTCTTTTCTAAATCATAAGCCTTTTTTATCATTTTCATCTAAGTTGGCTAAAGAGGTTGGATTTGATCTGCTTCTTCGAGAGATTCTTTGTATGGTGTAGTAAAACATGTCCATAATTATGTATTCTAACCAAGAACATATGTATGGAAATGACTTTTCCATGAAGGATAATCGTTCACATGGTTCAACTTCGGTGAACAGTTATTACTTCCTGTCTCACTCTCGCTAATAAGAAGAGTCTGAATGCTTTGTTTTTTATTTGCCACGCTTGCCCATTGATTAGCGGTAATCATGGCCGTCTGCTGAGGCATCAATGATTTAACCCATGAGGTTCCGGAGCTAGATTGTGGTGAGTCTTGGTTTGTTCTTGAACTACACCCCCAATCCCAAGGATTTGTACCCATTTGTTTGTTTGTTTATAAAAAATTGCTTTTAAAAATTTTAAAAATCCAAGGGTTAATCTTGAAATAAAAATTTTCTTGTAACAATTCACAATTTGAAAGACCTCAAGATATCAGTTCTCATGAAAACCTATCACAAATAACCAGAAGGGCACAAAAAACTATGTACTTCATACGGACCAGGTTGTTCGTACAAACTATTGTTCTTTGTGCGAGTCACTAATACTTCGTGCGAACAAGGTTCTTCGTGCGAGTCAGTTGATACTTCGCACGACAATCTTGTTCTTCTTGCGGATGGGTATTCGCACGGAGGTCTCTCAATGATGTTTTGGTTTTTCATAGAGAGGAATCTTTTTGAAGGGTTGGTTGGTGAAGAATTTCCTAACAGAAACTTGTTTCTTAGTTTGTTAGAAATTTGTCAGCTGTCTACACAGTTTCGGTTAAAAAGAAAAACATTTCAATATCAGCTTTTCAGTCAAAATAGTCAAGTCTCAAGATCTGGTCAACCCTAAAGGAATATTCTTTGAATTTTCCGGCAAGTGCTTAATCGGAAAATATGTCCAACTGAACTTTGATAGAAAATTTTAAGAAAACCCGTATCCTAACATGTCTCCATGTATTCTAACAAGGTTTTTATGAAAATTTTCTGGATACAACAAGTTTTACCTAAGTTTTAAGATAATTATCTTTTAAAAACTTAAGTTTCTTGCTAGAAGTTCAAGAACACTTCCAGGAACCCTCACAACTTGCTCAAACACAACACTAAGCTTCGCTTTTAAACAAGGAAGAGATCTAAAGCTCTGATACCACTTATAGGTCCACTTGGAGGATCAAGATAACCTACTTCCTTGTTTATCTAACATACATACGAGTGCGGAATCCATATAAGCATGCAAACCAAAGCATAGTAACAAACACAAGATAACCAAATATTCACTATCTTGATTAAATGAAGAGAGCTAGTACAAACACATACAAACAGTGTTCATACAGTCTTAGGATATTCTTTCTGTGCTCTCTCTCTCTTTATGCCTCGGTGTCTCTCTCTAGTGTCACACAGAACTGAGAAGTGCATGTCTGTTTATATAGTACCAACACCCAGCACCCACCAGCAGTATTAAGAATGTTGCTGGTCGTACGAACCATTGCAAGCCACGAAGAACATTTAGCAATGGTTACTCATATGAACAACCTATGGCTCGTACGAATAGAAACTGCTTCGTATGAATAAGCAAAATGCTTGTTGAAAGGGCCACTCATACAATCATGTAACTGACTCGTACGATCAAGATAATGGCTCGTACGTGCAAGCAACTTGCTCGTACGAAGCACCTTTCACTCGTACGAAGAAGTATTATTCGGAGAACTTCCTAACAGACATGCCATACACAAGACCTAACAGTATGCACACATGCATCTGTTTTACAACACAGACAAACTAAACATCGTACTAAATCATGATAGGAGGATATCTTGATTTGGTCGACTCGAGCAACTATATAGACACAATAAACAAAGACCGTACAATTACTGACGTAACTAAGAACAAGCGTCAGACACAAAAGTGCATCAACAGTTCCAAAAAATTTTGACGAGTGGAATTTTACTATGGCTCCGAGTTTTGACTTCTCGGTCCATGATTTCAACTTGTTGCTCGATGAAACGGTGGTGGTCATCAATTTTTTAGTACCTAGAATGGAACCACCTGTGTTTCGTTGTATAAGGACTTCTTTAGGTTAGATACTTGAAAGACATTGTGCATGCCACTAAGTTCTTAAGGTAAATTCATTCTTTAAGCCACTATGCCAATTCTTTCTGTAGTTTCAACGGTCCGACATAACATGGATTTAATTTGCCTGGTTTCCCAAAACGGACAACACCCTTCCAAGGTGAGACTTTTAACAAAACCCTGTCGACAACTTGGAATTCTAATGGTTTCCTCCGTTTATCAGCGTAGCTTTTCTGATGGTTGCGAGCTGCCACCATTTGGTTTCTTTAGAACAATCTTCTCTGAAGTTTCAAGCACGAGTTTAGGCCCAGTTATTTGACTATCTCCCACTTCAGCCCAACAAAGAGGTGATAGACATTTACATGCGTACAATGCTTCGAACGGTGAAACCTGAATACTAGTGTAGTAACTATTGTTATAAAAGAATCCCACCAGTGGTAGGGGTCTTCCCAAACCGTTACCAAAGTCGATAACACATGCTCGCAGCATGTCTTCGCGAGTCTGGATGGTGTGTTCAGTCTGACCAGCGATTTGTGGATGATAGGTCCTACTCATTTCTAAAAGTGAGTCGAACGGTTTATGCATAGCGTGCCACAGATAAACGCGAAACGTGGGTCATGATTATAGATTATGGATATATAGGATCTTTCTTTCTAAGCTCTTCTACTTTTCTGTAGGTATCTACAACCTTGGACTCAGACGATCTATCAACTGACCTTGCACTACCATAATTTTCAACAACCAGCTCTTGCTTCATTCTTTTGAGCTTTAAAGCTCTAATCTGATCCATCTGCCTGTTTTTTCTTCCAATCAGGTGGTGTTGGCTTGTGTAGAGGATCTTTGAGCATTGCTTGTATTAGTCAATTTCTTCTTTAAGATCATTTGTCGACCAATCTTTGAATTGTGCTCTTGTAGCTTTGTAAGGTTTGTATTGCATAATGTGGTTAAGGTAATCCTGTTTCAGTTCTTCATCAAGCTCAGAATTTGCATGCCTTTCTGACATAGACTTACTCATCTCTTTGGCAAAGTCTTCAATCTTTCTTACTTTGCTCAGTTATAAGACAAAATGCCTAGAGTAGTCTTGGCATCTCTCCCTTTGCTCTTCTCTTTGTCAATATTCTCAGCCTGTCTAACCTTCAACTTTAGATATTCAACTAAATTTCTTGGCTTTCTGTAACCAAAGAGACATGGAAAGTCAAGTTTGGTGTTTAACTCTATATTATTTTTATTGTGTTGGTGTTTAACTCTATATTATTTTTATTATTATTATTATTATTATTATTATTTTTAGTAGTAGTAGTAGTAGTAGTTAGTAGTAGTAGTAGTAGTAGTAGTTATAAAGTAGTTGAAAAAAACTAATAATTATAACATACATCAATATGTCATCTACACACCTCCACTCCCTTTTGAAATTCATGGCAGCCCACTTCCCCACACCCTTCCAATTGCAATCGGCCCACTTACTTAGCATATTTTATTTCCTTGTTTTCGGCCCAGTAATCACAAACCACCCAAGACTTTGAAAACCCTATTTACCTATTATTTTGCATGTGGCACCATAACACTTTCAAGTCCCAAACCTTAACCTCCTAAAACCCATCTGGTGACACAGTATCCTTGTTCCTTCTCCACAACCGACGCAAGAAAAGGGGACAGGAATCCCTCCTTAGCTTGCTATTAGGTATCATTATGTTAGGATTTGTGGAGTCGTTTGCGCGCACACACACACACACACATATATATATATATGAGATTGTTATGGCTGAGTTCTTGATGCGAATAATTTTAATGGTGCATGTGTTGCTTGAATACTAGGATTTGCTAAATTAATAAAGTTATTGTCCAATAATAGAACATATGTGATCGATTGTGTATGGCATGTTGGTGATATGTGGTCTTTGTTATGATTATTTATAACATGTTTTAATTGCGAAATATATATTATGTATGGTTGATGATTTGACGGATGTTTGATGATAGTGGAAGGATCTTGTAGAGCTCACGATTATAACGAGTCTTATGTGTAAGTTAAAGGGGTTTGGTTATTTATATTCGAAGCGGGCATACATGTTCTTGTTAATAGTTTAGTGTGTTATGAATAAGTCTTGCGATAAATCTGATTAACAACGGGTATGGTCTAAAATAAATAGTATGTTAGATTGCGTGATCGTTAGACACTAGAATTCGCGTTAGAACGTTAGAAAATGAAAACATGAATTTGTCCAACCATTACAGTCGACTTCAGTTGGCTATAACCGGGTCGTAACATAATGGAAACTATATTTTCTTAAGTCCAAAACGTGTTATTTCGAATAGGCTTCTAATGGCACTAGAATCGCAATTTTTGGATGTCGGTTGCTATTTTAAAAGAATTATTTCGTTTTAGTGGTCAAAGCTGCAGTTTTTGCATAATTTACGTGTTATGTCTTAAGTCATATGTCGGTGAATACTTGGAGTTAAGTCGCGAAATTTATACTGTAGATGGTCTTAGGTGTCGGTTCTCCAAGTGGAATCGGGTCAATTGGGTAATCAAGGATTTTAAAGGAATTTTCCCGTCAGCTGTAGTCAGAAGGTGATGAATCTGATCAATGTTTGGCGCAAAATTTTTCATGGAAAATCCGTAGAGAGTTTGGTCTCCAAATTTTTAGACAATAGTCGATGCTTCGAGTGACATGTGCTGTAATGTTTCAGGAATTTTCATATACATAACCATTCTGGATAACAGTCTGAAAACTGTTCGAAAATGAAATATATTGCAGAATTTTTATTCAAGAGTATTTTAAATCTTTCGTGACACTTATGTTGTCAAAGCGATGTCGTGATAGATGCTTGCATTACGTGCTAGATACGTGTAGGATTCATGTTTCCACGTGAGCACACATACTAACTTTTAAACGATAATCATGTTAGGCCGTGATTGACCGGTTCCACCTCGCATATTACTTTCCATTCCTTAATCCGAGCATCCAAAGGTGAGTCCACGGCCCCTATATTTTAAGGTTTTTAAATACATAGAGGGAGAAAACATGTACGCTTTATGGTAAACTTACACTTTAACGTTATTGTAGAAACGTCACAAAATTTGAAAAAATAGTTTATATTATACTATTACGGTCACTAAGTAGCATCTTATCACGAAAAGTCCTCACAAACTCTCGAACCGTTAGTATCGCTATAATAGCAGGGGAATTTTGAGTAGTACTACTGGGCCCGACAAGCCCCACCCGAGCTAGTCGCGCTAGCTGACCGGTGATGGACAACGGGTGTAGAATTGGCCTAACACACGCCATGGTCAGTGATAGACCTTGCACATAGAGGCAAAAACAGTCAGGTTAGCTACCTACAATATAGCATGAAACTATTTATCAACTGAACAACAACATATTATTCTGGGTTAGGAATAATGGAAACTTTGTAAACGATAATTTATTAAACATCAATCAAACTTGTTAACTCACTCTTCTTTATGTTGACCCTTGCTTCTTGCATGTTTTCTCAGAACACTAGCTTCAGGAAATAGGTGCACGCCATGGAAAACTATTTTATCGAGTCGTGCATTTTAATCAATCTTTTGGTTATGGCGTTTGTTTTGACGCTCCTATTATCTTTACGCTTCCGCATTTACTTTCTGCACTTTGATTACTTTGTTGGTTTTTATTTTAAAACGTATCTTTTATCATATAGAGGTTATTCTATATGACTAGTGTCTATGATCCTGGTTTGTCACGCGCCTCGCGGTAAAACCCCGTAAGTTTAAATTAAGGGTGTGACCGATTGGTATCAGAGTCACTAGTTATAGAGAATTAGGTTTGCATTGGTCGTAGACCTAAACTATAGCAACAGACACGACACTAGTATCACCGACTCGAAGACAACTACTTGACATTATTTATAGTGTACTACTTTATTTTATAGGCATCTCATCATACTAACTTAACAGGCATGTCGTCATCGTCCTCCTCATCTAACTATTACGCACTGGCACGAGTGAAGACTCCCGTAGTGCCACCTTCACCACTACGTCATGTGGAGACGCTAGCAACAAAAAGGAAACATCTAGCACAAGAGGGGGAAAAATCATCCAAACTAACTACCCTCAACTACACTATTGAATTGGCAAAACGTATCGTGGAATTGGAAATGTGGTTCTCGAGTTGAGGAAAGATTTGGAAAGACACCGTAAGAGGGACATGAATCTCCGGATTAGTCAGGACATTGATCACGAAATCAAGGGACTATAAACAAACATGCAGGCAGCCTTTACGAGAATTTATGACTTAGAGCATCCGACACCTCCACCCGCACCACTAGCACCTCCAGCTGAGCCTGAGCTGGAGGAGGATCCGGAAGAGGATCTTGTGGAAGAACATGAAGAAGAACTTGTGGAAGAATCTGATGAGGAACCAAAAGAAGAGCCGGAGGAGGCACTGGCTAATGAAGATTCTGACGCAGGAGACAGCGGAGTCGACGACTGACCCGCTTTCTACTTGCTTATTTATTTATCTCTTTTGCTTTGCGTGGACGATTAATCATATATTTTAAATTTTAAATATTTGCTGAAATAATTTGTAGGACTCTTATAATTTATTTTAATCAGATGTTTTTATTATAAAATGTTTCATGTGCTGAGATGTTACCTTACCCTAAATCGCATGTTTTGAAACTTGTACAAAGACTGTATGATCCTTGCCTCATATGATTGTGTGTATGTTAAAATAGAATGTCTCGCGGTGGTGGTCTTGGAAATATCACCATGACTCATGCGGAGTTGGACACACATATTCAGGAGCATGTTAATGGAGCTATCGCAGCGAATAACCAGCACCTCCAAAACAACCAGAACATTAATCCCAGAGGTAGCACTTACCCTACTCTTTAAGAAAAATCTAAAGTAATGGTACCTTTGTTTTTATTAATACGTTTATTTTTTCTAACGACTCTTTTGAATTCTATTCTCAGGCGCAGGGATAAGGCTTTTATAAACTTCAAACCAAGCAAAAACACAGGGATGGAAGGACGCATCAGATTGTTTGGGGGATCAAGAAATTTGAATCGGTATTTGCAATGTGTAATTGTTTACCCGGGAATAGGGTGAAGTTTGCAACCGATACACTAGAAGATGGGGCACTGACCGGGTGGAATAACCAGTGGCAAACAAGGGGTCTAGCTGCGGCCAATGCGATAGCATGGAAAGATTTCAAGGATTTGGTAGGGAAGAGTACTGTCCAGGAGACCGATTAATCAACTGGAACAAGATCTGTGAAAGCACTAGATGTGGGGTTTGGAAGTTGAAGAGTACACCTCAAAGCACTACGCCCTAGTGTTTTTATGTCCAGAGATGGCTAGAAATGTATACAAACATATAGAACTCTATCTGGGAGGATTGGTCCCTGAGATTCAGGGAATGGTGATGTCTAGCAACCCAACAATGGTTCAGCAGGCAGTGCGGTTGGCGTACAAACTGACAGATAAGGCCGTTGAACAGTGAAACTGCCAAAGAGGGGCGAATCTAATGCTGCCCCTGACAACAAAAGAAAATGGGGGATGGCTCTTTCAAACAGCAAATTTCTAGTCAGTCGCAGCAGGGTCCTCAGAAAAGGTTCAACAACAACAACCGAGGCTACAACAACTAGTCGTCCAACAATAGCAATAACTCTCAAAGCCGATGCAGTTATTCGAAAAACAAACCAAGGTGCAACAAGTGCAATCTCCACCACTATGAATAGTGTGGTGGTAACCTTTGTCAAAGGTGCGGTAAAGATGGTCATGCTACAAAGGATTGTCGGGGCTAAATCCAACCGAGACAAAATCAGAACCAACAACGCGGGGTTACTAGAACAAGCTACCAATGTGGTAGCGATGCGCATTTCAAAAAAGATTGCCCTCAGCTTAACAAGGGGAACAACAGTGCCGGATGCCAAAACCACAGTGGCAATAACAACAGTGGCGGAGCTAAAGGACGTGCTTTCACCTTGGGAAAGGCGAAGAAAAAGATGACTCTAACGTTGTAACCGGTATGTTTATGTAAATGATCGTTTTGCAAATGTGATATTTGATTCCAGTACCGATAGAAGTTTCTTATCAGTCATTTAGGAAACTGTTAGATGTTGCCCCTGTGTCGCTAGAAACCAAGTACACAATAAAGTTAGCCGATGGTAAAACCGTAGAAGTAACCCATATTCTCAAAGGGTGCCAGCACTCTCTTACTTGTCACATGTTCGACATAAATCTTATGCCAACTACGCTGGGTAGTTTTGACGTGGTAGTCGGAATGGACTAGTTGTCCGAAAACCGAACTGAAATAGCTTGTCGCGAAAGGTTATTCGCATCCCTCTTTCTAGCGGAGAAACTCTATCCGTTCAGGGAGATCGAAGCAGTTTCGTCATGGATATCATCTCTTTTATGCAAGCTCAGAAATACCTTCACAAGAAGAATTCAGTAGTCATTCTTTCTCTTATCACCGAACATTCGACAGACGAGAGGAAAGTCGAGGACATTCCAATCGTACACGACTTCCTTATGTCTTTCCTAAAGACCTACTCGGTCTTCCACCCCACAGACAAAACTAATGTGGTCACCACGCCTTTATTTGAAAGGAACACCTGAAACCCAGACGAGTTTGATCGCTACAACTTACCAGTCATTCTGATTTACCTGAGCAGATTCGTAATGCGTAGATTGAAGTTGTGCAGGAGTAAAACGTAGAAGCTGAGTCTTTACGCAAGATGGAGCGTGATTGGGAAATGAAATCTGATACAAGATACTTCATGAATCGTATATGAGTTCTCCTCTACGGGAATTTGAGGGAACTCATAATGGATGAAGCTGACAAATCTAGTTACCTTATCCATCCGTGTTCGGATAAGATGTATCTGTCACACCCTAGTCGTAGCGGAAGTGCAAACGTGTGACTATGAGGTAATCATTGCATCCAATCAAGAAAACAAGCATAAACCAACAACAATGCCATACTGATATATAAATATTTCATCCCAACATTTACAAGTTACCAAAAGTAATTTCATAGTTTTCACTAGTTTCACATTGTTGTTAGAGACATAGTTTGAAATATATTACTTTAAAATCAAATATTGTTTTCAAGGTAAATGCATAATGAGTTTTTGACCCCTATATACCCATACGAGATTGGGATATAAGAGGAAAATCTTCCAAAAGATGGTATTCGTTGTCTTGTCATTTCCCATATCCCGAAATGTATCACCAGTTCATGCCTTGCGTCCTGAAATACATGTAATTTAAAAAGTCAACAAAAGTTGGCGAGTTCATGTAGTTAATGTTTTCGTATAAAATGTCATCCTGGTAATCCAGTAACGAAATCTGAGTATGTTATTAGCATTCATGGAGTTTAACGATCTATCAGTGTGCCACGAGCACCCTGACATATGTGCCATAAGTAAGCAACCAAACCGAGACAACTTTGACCTCATTGGGATCACAAAGCACTCCTATAGGTTTACCAATCAGGAGTGGAGCGCGCCTCAAACTCAATAGATCTATATCTTTGCACCTTGGTCACTAAGTGATTAATGGTTACTTTCGTCATCATCCTACTAACGCACATTTTATCGTGTTATCATCTAAACTCATAGCTAACATACTGTTTGTTATGGCCTGTATTTCCCCTCGATAGTTTTATAACAAAACGTTGAAAAAATTGAAAGGAGGGACACGAACTCACAGTTTTGCGTTCCGTAAGTCATACTTATCGAATTCGGGTGTCTGTACACGTGTGCAATCTACATGTGTATTAACTTTATTAGACACCTAGGTCTCGTTGGACCTCGTACCAGTTTTTCATCTTGAAATCTTGTTGTGTATGTATTTATCACATTAGAACAACGTTAATGTTATTATAGTATTGTTGCACCTTTGAGTCTGGCTGCAACTTTCTTAGTTTATCACTCTCCCCCTTTTTGGCATCATCCTCTACTTCTTCATGAAGGACTGTTGTACGGCAGAGCCAGTGGTCTTTACCAAATGTTCTTTAATGGACTTGATGTCAGCTTGAGTATCTTTGTATCAAGCCTCAACCATGTTTTTGATAAGCTTCATGTGAGTTTCATGGTGAATGTTAGCCAAATTCCTTTAACTTATAATCATTGGTTGCATAGATTTCCGTAGCTCATTGGTAATTTGTTGTGTTCATGGTTGGCTTTGAGAATTTTGTAACATCTGCTTCATCATATCTTTCATTTCAGTCATTGAAGACTCCATTGATGTCATTCTCCGCGTCAATTCTTTGTATCTCAATTCATCACCTATTTAATATAATCATCTAAATTCCAACAAGAGGTAGTTGTATTTGGATCATCAATAGGAAGAATCTCCATGTTATCAGACCCAAATACCCCTTTGTCTTGGTACTAGGACTTCCAACTAAAGTAGAGGTTTCAATTATAGCCTCAACAGTTGTTGCCTTTAAGGAAGTCTGATGGATGTAACCATTGTCCAACTGAAACACTGTTGTGTCATCTATTGTACCAAGAGTTACTTGTAACTCATGGGGTGTAACCTCCTAGTTGTTTTGGGTTAGCAAAGAGATTTTACTCAGACTCAGTCACATGTGGAAGTGAACTCTCATGAACAGGTGATTGAGATGAACTGATTTGTGTCTAAGTTATCTCAATTGCACGAAACAGAGGTATGATAGTAGGTGGAATTGAGGGTGATGGTTGTGCAGTAGAAAGAGAATTTTCTCTGGGAGAGAATATTAGAAACAAAGATTCAATTGAATCATCTGCTTCATATTGTGGGATCCCTATGCTTACAACCTGTTCCTTTTGTGAGGAAACAGAAGGAGTTTGGCTTTGAGGTGGAGATCTTTTCAACTATTGTGATAAAGTAACAATAGTGGTTTCAAGTGGCTTTTGTGATACCACAAGGTTATCCTCTGTGATCTCATCTTCCAGATGTGCCTTTTAAGAATAGTGGTTTTGGTGGGCTTTTTGGATTTTTCTGGTGTGGCTTTCACAACACACCAGTAGTGGTGTCATGATCACCAGGAGCAGTAGGCTCAGCAACAGAGGTTTGAGCTTATGATGTGGACTCATCCAAACTTTCTGATCCCCCTTTGCTTTTATTTTAGAAACATTTGACTCCATATTTTTTATTCTGGTAAAAGTTATAGTTGTAAGACTCTTCATCTCAAAAGCAATGCCTTGTTTAAAATCTTTTTCTGGAAGTTGTTTTTGTAGATAATAGCTCAAAAGTCAATGATACAAAAGAAAAGCTTTATTTTTTGATATTTTATTATAGTTTGCCACCAAGTCCATAAACAACAACTACGATAGATTGAAATCCGATTTTGTCAGCATATCCCACAAATTAGCCCAAACAGTGGATGGAACAGTGGAAACGATAACATACGTTAGATTTAGAAGTGGATAGATATTTAAGCCAAACAAAGGTTTAGAAACAGTGGTTTGAAACAGACTTTTAGGATTATTGATATTTTCAATTTTAGCTATTTTTAAGGATGGATTTTTGATTTTCTGAAAACATTTTAATGCTTTTTATTCATGGAAAACAAAAATTTTGCTATTAATCCATGTTAAGCATGACAATTCTAGAGATCAAGCTTTCAAAAGTAGATGTACCTAAATCCTTTGTTAGAACATCTGCTAGTTGATCCTTAGTTGGAACATGATGTAGAGAAATCAAACCTTTTCCATAGCAATCCCTCACAAAGTGATGTCTGATGTCAATGTGCTTGGTTGTTAATGTGACACTAGATTTTTAATGATGTTTTCAACTGCTTGACTATCCAACATGAGAGGAGTCTTTAGATCAGTTGCACCAAAATCCAACAATTGATTATGAAGCTAGGAGTTGAGCAATGCAACTTGTAGCAGCAATAAACTCAGCCTTAGCTGTGGATGTTGAAACTGCAGCTTGCTTTTTTGCTTTGCCAAGAAACTAGGCAATTGCCTAGAAATTAATAACCTCCTAAAGTTGACCTCTTTGTAGCATGGCATCTAACAAAATCACTATCTGAGTAACCTAAATGCTCAATATTCCCATTAGCAGGATACCAGATACCAAGTGTGGGAGCACCTTATGTATCTAAATATTCTTTTCACAACAATAAGATTTGTCTTCCTAGGTGTTGACTAGGATCTGGTATAGACACATGTAGCAAACATGATATTTGGTCTAGATATATTTAGGTACAATAAAGACCCAATCATGCTTCTATAAAGAGTTTAATCAACCAAGTCAGCTTTGTCATCAATGGTGACCAGCTTAGATGTAGCCATGGGTGTACTACATGGTTTACAATCATTCATATCAAATTTGGTAACTAGTTCTTTGACATACTTACTTTGATGAATGAAAGTACCATTTTGCAATTGCTTAACTTGAAGACCAAGAAAGCATTGGAGTTCACTCATAGCACTCATTTCAAACTCTGCTATTATGAGTTCTTTAAACTCTTCACACATACCATTGCATGTGGATCCAAAAATGATGTCATCCACATAAATTTGGACAAGCATTAATCCTTTCCTCTCCATTTTAAAAACAAAGTTTTTTTCAATTTTATCTCTTGTAAAGCCTATGGATAAGAGAAAGGTGGAAAGAGTTTCGTAATAGGTTCTAGGTGCTTGTTTCAAGCCATATAAAGCTTAGTTTAGCTTGTAAACATGATATGGATAAAAAGTATCTTAAAAACCAGGGGGTTGGCATACATATACCTCTTCCTTGTTCTTTCCATATAAGAATGCACATTTGATATACATTTGATACACCTTGATGTTGTGGTTGGTAACAAAGGCTAAAAACAGTCTGATGGCCTACAGTCTTGCAACAAGAGCAAAAGTTTCATCATAATCAATGCCTTCTTCTTTCCTATAGCCTTGAACCACAAGCCTAGCTTTATTTTTGACAACAATGCCCCTTTCATCTATTTTGTTCTTGAAGACCCATTTTGTGCCTATGGGACATACATCCTGGGCAATGGTACAAGTTCCCATACTTGTTGTCTTTTGAACTGTAGGAGCTCTTCTTGCATGAACTCTACCCAACTGTTGTCTTTTAGTGCCTATTGGTACTTGACAGGTTGTGTGAGTGAAAGAAAACCAGCAAAAAGACAAATGTTTGGGGCTTCACTTCTTGTGAGAATCCCTTCATTCATGTTGCCAATAATTTGGTTAGATGGATGGTTTTTAAGGTAGATTTGATCTCCCTTGTATGGAATGATGGCATTTTGAGGTGAAGGCTGCAAATGGGAATCAGCTGAACTAACATCTATTGGAAATTTTGAAAAGCCAACATCTGTTTGGATGGAGGTGGATGTATAGGGAATGGAGGTAAAGATAGGTTGACTTTTGTTCATAGAAAATGGACTTTTAGCAACAGGAGTTTGATTAGATGAGCTGGCAGAGGTTTGGGGTTGATTCAGTAGTGGTAGAGTTGTCACGGTACTTAGTACATCTGTTTCTCTAGTGGATGAAATGACTTTGTATTATGGAATCACAATGTCATATCCATAATATTGATGTAAAGAAGTGGTGTGCCTACATTGTTAGTCTTGGTAGACACATCTTCTAATGTAAATTTATCTAAATCAAACAGTTCAACAGGATTTGCTACGATTTTTAAGAAGAAAGTTTTTGAACTTTACATTCAAGGTCTCTTTCACACACCTAGTCCTTGAATTAAAGACTCTGCAGGCTTTAGCAGTGGTTGAGTATCCTAGAAAATAACCACAATCTACTTAAGTGCAAATTAGAAATTATATCTTTTAAGTTTAAAATGAAACATGGGCAGCTAAAGATTTTGAAATATGAGATCAGAGGTTTAATTTTGTATGGAATTTCATAGGCAGTCTTTTGATGACTGGGGTTAATCAAAACTCTATTCTGTACATAGCAAGAAGTGTTGACAGCCTCTACCCAAAAGACATGGGTAAACCTGAGTCTGCAAGCATTGTTCTAGCAGATTCAATCAAAGTTCTATTTTTCCTTTCAACCACAACATTTTGTTCTGGTGTCCTTGGGATGTTGTTAATTCCTAACAATCCCTTTTGACACACAAAAATCATCCAACTCCTTATTTCTAAACTATGTCCCATTGTCACTCCTAAAGACTTTTACTAGCAGTTCAATTTGTTTTTCAACTTGTTTTACAAAATTTTGCAAAATACTGCAGTCTCATCTTTGGAGTGCATGAACTAGGCTGCAAATTTATTTAAAAACTCCTTATTTTTAAACTCTGATTCGTCACTTTCTGATGACAGTTTACGGGAAAATTTATTTATAAATCTCTGTCGGTCCGATGGATGAAATTCCAGTTGGAGAATTTTGAGATCTCCTAGCACTACCTTCTGGAGAAATTTCATATATTAATTTCAAACACGGAGAAAGTTATGATATTCGTAATAGGCTGCTAATTCTATCCGAAAAAGCAGTCGGGACCTTTGTTATGTAGAAAAATTCATATAAAATATCCCTTCATTCATCGAAACAATATGATTCTAGTGGGATTTGAATGTTATTTCCTGGAATTACATTTTAGGCTTAAGAAACACATGTTTTTGTCAAGTTTTGTCCACGTTATAGCCAATACAAGTCGGCTGTAAATTCTGATCAGGTTCTCTTTGAATTCAGCTTTCAATTAAAACATGTTTATGACACTATAAACCCTATTTTTAACAATCAAAACAACATCAAGAATCCAAACAACATCAACAACTTCAAGATTCATACTTATAACTGTAATATAACATCAAGAAGATGATTATTGAAAGAAAGGAGAGAGCGTAGAGATGAAGAAGGAGATTAAACAAGATTAGGGTTTCTTGTTTCTTGAAATCACCTAGAGGAAGGTAGAGAGTGGGTGCGTACGTGATTGCTGGGGGGGCTAGGGTTGGGATTCTATTATCATGTTTTTTTAAACCAACTTTCAAATAATGCATAAATGGTCAATTTCCAAGTTACAAACTTGTGTAGAAAGTTACAATAAGTAACTTTGTGTGAGTGACCAAACAAGTCCCTCATGTTTTTAGGTTTTCATTTATTATGTAGAAGTTAACAAGTTAACTTTTCGTAATGACGAGATAAACCCCCGTGTTTCGTTAATTTCAAACGTTACCACAAAACTATGTCTTGTGTTATAATTATTCGATAAATCAAAAGGAATATGAAATGTGTAAAACTTATGGTGAATACTTGAAATTGTGGGATGTCACATAAACAAGTTGTAACAAGCTATTGACGTTACGTTTTGCCCTAGTTAACTTGTTTAACAAAAAAATAGTAGGGCTCAAAGTTTAAGTTCTCAATTTTTCAGTTCACGTGTTAGTTTAGAGACATCGACTCAAGTGTCGCTTATGTAGCGTACGTGTACTTTATCTAGTAGTACCACAATCAAGAGTGGGGATGTCAACCCAAATAGTACTACTCAACCATATCCACTGGCTTCCTCTAGAAGTTAAATGGTTTGAAAGTTTAAGCCTACAGATCAAAGTTCAATTAGCCCAATCATGTCTAATGCAATTTATATACACATAGCAAGAAGATAAAGTGTTACACCCTGACCTGCAGTAGATTACGTGACCGGGGTATGATTGATTGTTCACAATTATGATAACATATTTAAAAGTCGAAATATTATTTATAGTCAAATTCGAACCATGTTACAAATAATTAATTCAAATAATCCTTTAAAAACAAACATAATATAACAATATCCATTTTATTCTCCAAGGTCCCAACTCTACGTGTCATCATCAACCTCTTCTAACTTGTTCACTTATATCATGTGTAAAAGTAGTTGTTTGGGTCAACATAAGTTGGTGAGTAAATCTTATTTTAAATAAAAGTGTTTTTGGTTTAATTGGTTAAAAGTGTTAACATGCAAATCCAATGGTAAGTAAAAGATAAAGTACACCTTACAATAATTAAATAACCCAACAACCAACATGATGATTTGAAAACTAAGGTAAATGTAATAATTGCGATAAATGTAACGACAATTAAAATATGAGACTCAAGCGACCGACGAGCGAATCTAAATGTGGTGGCGATACTAGGCTACAACCCATAGCCATGGGAACCTAGTCAGCCTGATGCATCCATGTGAATAATGATTAGCGATAATGATTAATAACAATGGTTAGTAATACAAAAAATGAACAAATAATAACAACCACGTAATTACATAATTGAACTCTGCATAAAATTGAACAATAAAACTAGAAGTAATGAAAAATGTGTTAAAGTCACATAATACACCCTAAAACATTTAATTGTAAAAAAGGGGGGAATTAGGAAAGATCTACTCATGGGTTGCGTTTTGTGATTCCTTGAAATAAGGGCATGAAGAAAGAGAGAGTTCCAAACAACGAAAAATACCCTAAAATATAAGATACAAAACATTGAATATAAAATATTAAACCACAACCAATTATATTGATTAATTTTTCAAGTATTTTTAGTTAGTATTCGCAAGGTACGTCTTGTGTCACCATAGTTTCTTAGATCCCAAGAGATCCAGGTGAGATCGAAATACATCACCTCATAGAAGGTTAGAAGCTTTCCCGACATTATACCATTATGAATATTTTTAAATAATTAAAATGTAGCTTATCAAACGTATTCGGTTTATCGAATGGATTGTAAGTCTGTAGAATTTTAAAAGTCATGGGTAAACCAGAGTTTGCAAGCATTGTTCTAGCAGATTCAATTAAAGTTCTATTTTTCCTTTCAACCACAACATTTTGTTCTGGTGTCCTTGGGATGTTGTATTGCCTAACGATCCCTTTTGACACACAAAAATCATCCAACTCCTTATTTTTAAACTCTGTCCCATTGTCACTCCTAAAGACTTTTACTGGCAGGTCAAATTGCTTTTCAACTTGTTTTACAAAATTTTTCAAAATACTTGCAGTCTACTCTTTGGAGTGCATGATGTAGGCTGCAAATTTATTTAAAAACTCCTTATCTTTAAACTCTGATCGTCACTTTCTGATGACAGTTTACGTAAAATTTATTTATAAATCTCTGTCGGTCCGATGGATGAAATTCCAAATTGGAGAATTTGAGATCTCCTAGCACTACCTTCTGTAGAAATTTCATATATTAATTTCAAACACGGATAAAGTTATGATACTCGTAATAGGCTACAAATTCTGTCAAAAAAGCAGCCGGGACCTTTGTTACGGAAAAATTCATTTAAAATATCAGAACTCATCAAAACATTATGATACTAGTGGGATTTGAATGTTATTTCCTGGAATTACATTTTAGGCTTAAGAAACACATGTTTTTGTCAAGTTTTGTCCACGTTGTAGCCAATACAAGTCGGCTGTAAATTCTGATCAGGTTCTCTTTGAATTCAACTTTCAATTAAAACATGTTTATGACACTATAAACCCTATTTTTAGCAATCAAAACAACATCAAGAATCCAAACAACATCAAGAACTTCAAGATTCATACTTATAACTGTAATATAACATCAAAAAATGATTATTGAAAGAAAGGAGAGAGCGTAGAGACGAAGAAGGAGATTAAACAAGATTAGGGTTTCTTGTTTCTTGAAATCACCTAGAGGGAGGGAGAGAGTGGGTGCGTAGGTGATTGGGGGGGGTGCTAGGGTTGGGATTCTATTATCATGTTTTTTTAAACAAACTTTCAAATAATGCATAAATGGTCCCTCAAATTTCCAAGTTACAAACTTGTGTAGAAAGTTACAATAAGTAACTTTGTGTGAGTGACCAAACAAGTCCCTCATGTTTTTAGGTTTTCATTTATTATGTAGAAGTTAACAAGTTAACTTTCCGTAATGATGAGATAAACCCCCGTGTTTCGTTAATTTCAAATGTTGCCATGAAACTATGTCTTGTGTTATAATTATTCGATAATTCAAAAGGAATATGAAATGTGTAAAACTTACGGTAATTACTTGAAATTGTGGGATGTCACATAATACAAGTTGTAACAAGCTATTGACGTTAAGTTTTGCCCTAGTTAACTTTTTTAACAAAGAGTAGTATGGCTCAAAGTTTAAGTTATCAATTTTTCAGTTCACGTGTTAGTTTAGAGACATCCACTCAAGTGTCGTTTATGTAGCGTACGTGTACTTTATCTAGTAGTACCACGATCAAGAGTGGTGGTGTCAACCCAAATAGTACTACTCAATCATATCCACTGGCTTCCTCCAGAAGTTAAATGGTTAAAAGTTTAAGCACACAGATCAAAGTTTAAATTATCCCAATTATGTCTAATGCAATTTATATACACATAGCAAGAAGATAAAGTGTTACACCCTGACCCGCAGCAGATTACGTGACCGAGGTATGATTGATTGTTCACAGTTATGATAACATATTTAAAAGTCGAAATATTATTTATAGTCAAATTCAAACCATGATACAAATAATTAATTCAAATAATCCTTTAAAAACAAACATAACATAACAATATCCATTTTATTCTCCAAGGTCCCAACTCTACATGTCATCATCAACCTATTCCAACTTGTTCGCTTATATCATGTGTAAAAGTAGTTGTTTGGGTCAACATAAGTTGGTGAGTAAATCTTCTTTTAAATAAAAGTGTTTTTGGTTTAATTGTTTAAAAGTGTTAACATGCAAATCCAATGGTAATTAAAAGATAAAGTACACCTTACAATAATTAAATAACCCAACAACCAACATGAGTTTGAAAACTAAGGTAAATGTAATAATTGCGATAAATGTAACGACAATATAAATCTGAGACTCAAGCGACCGACAAGCGAATCTAAATGTGGTGGCGACACTAGGCTACAACCCATAGCCATGGGAACCTAGTCAGCCTGATGCATCTATGTGAATAATGATGAGCGATAATAATTAATAACAATGGTTAGTAATACAAAAAATGAACAAATAATAACAACCACGTAATTACATAATGGAACTCTGCATAAAATTAACAATGAAACTAGAAGTAATGAAAAATGTGTTAAAGTCACATAATACACCCTAAAACATCTAATTGTAAAAAAAGGGAATTAGAAAAGATCTATTCATGGGTTGCATTTTGTGATTCCTTGAAATAAGCGCACGAAGAAAGAGAGAGTTCCAAACGGCGAAAAAATTACCCTTAAATATAAGATACAAAAGATTGAATATAAAATATTAAACCACAACCAATTATATTGATTAATTTTTCAAGTATTTTTAATTATTATTCGTAAGGTACGTCTTGTGTCACCATAGTTTCTTAGATCCCAAGAGATCCGGGTGAGATCGAAATACATCACGTCATAGAAGGTTAGGAGCTTTCCCGACATTATACCTTTTGAGTATTTTTAAATAATTAAAATGTATCTTATCAAACTTATTCGATTTATTGAATGGATTGTAAGTTTGTAGAATTTTAAAAAACTTAGGTTGTTTAACTTATTTTCTTTATTTATATATATACCTATTTATATAATATAAATAGATATAAAATTTATAATAGTTTTAGTTTTATCAAAACAACAACTATTAATTAAGTAAAACAAATTTTTAAAAATTTGCACAAAAAAAATATAGCTAATTAAAAACAGTGATTGCATATAAGAATTAATAAAACTGAAAAACATGGAGCTAGGTTTCAAACCCATGATCTTCATGTTAACCGACACTCTATAAACCACTAGACCACTCTTGCTTTTGGTGATAAATAACTGCAGTGTTTTCTTTTAAATATAGAATATCAGTTGAACTCTGATATTGTTTAAATGAATAAAAGAAACGAATCAAAAAACAAGGGGGACTCAGTAATGAACCCCAGACCACCCCATTGAACGAATAAACGCGTCACGGGGGATTGGCTCCTCTGATGAGCAACTGGTTGATCTAACTCAGCTAGCAGAGGCGGAATTCATTGTAGAGAGGATGACAAACGAACAAGTGAGATCTTACTATTAACTGCTCTGAATGTATTGATTGATGTGCAAAGTACAAGGCAAGTAAACAAATCAGTAGGGCTTCGCAGTACCAACTGAACTAACACATCTTGCTCTGACACAACACTCCTCTATTTATAGGTCGACATGACTCGCATTGGAGTGTGTGAAACAGAGACTGTGACTCGTGCGAGTGGTTGCCTCGTACGAGTGACAGAGTGTCACTAGTACGAGTCATCTGACTCACTCGTAAGAGTCATCTACCAAATACATAAAAAAAACAATAACATTTATACAAATGACGTTTAATCGCTATATACAATATCGACATATCCTAGACGTAGGCAATAGACATAATGCACCAACAAACTCCCCCTTCGATGTTGCCGCAGTCTGGATAGTCTTCAAAAAAAATCTTCATATGATTTGACATTTAACGACCCAAAACCTCTTCGGTAGCTTGCGACGCTCCTCAAAATCAATTGGCATTTGATATGTTGGAGGAGGTCGGTTCACTGTATTGCCAAACCGAAAACTTCTTAGCAATGCTATGCGAGTTCGCTCAGCAATGTTAGCTTCCTTCATTTCCTTCTTCTTTAGCTCGTTTTCCTCCAGCTTCCCCAAGAAGTGTTCCATGTCGATCCAGAATGTATATCGTTGGCGAAGCAGACATTAACAATCTTCTGGAACTGGAGTGCTTGCTCTTTATCTTTCTCTTTGTAGCTGATCTTGCTTTAGAACAAGCAATCTATATCTTTCTGTGTACTATTTACTAGCCACATCGGGTCTAGTACTCGAATGCCACGCCACAGCCCATATATGTGTTTGTGAGCTATGACGGCTTCGGTTAGCTCCTCCGTTATCTTCCACGAGTCATTATCAGGGTGCACGCAAATTACAACCTCTCCTGTATTAGAATCATAGTGCCACCACTTGAAGACTTTGTGGAAATCCTGCTCCATCTGTATCATAGGCATATTTTTCATTACTTTCGGCCTCTTTATGATGAGCGTAACATCCTTCTCCTTAGTCACTGGATTTATCTTCGTAATATGTCTCGGAAAGTGAGGTTTCAAGTGTCTAAATCCATGCGCAGCTTTAAGCTTAATCCATTTCCATAGCCTCTAGTCGTGAAATTTCATCTTCAGATTTATCGTCTTTGTTTGCACCAGTTCTTTAATGTCCCAATAAGGCAAGGATTTGATATCGCTCAAATATCTAAAGTACTAAATCCCAAACTCTCTTTTGATCGCCTAAACGTTCAGTTCTTTGATCCACCCCAGCTTATAATGTCCCCCACAGAAATATTTGCATCGCGTGTAAAGAATGCTAGACGACATTTGAATTTTCGTTCTGCTGGTGTACTCTTGAACCACTTCTTCCTCATTTCGGAAATTTCAGCTCTACTCAACTGTTGATGAATTGTTCCCTGTTTGGCAGCTTCTTCAACTTTTCATTTTAGCACATCAGCATTCTCTGCTGCAAACAGTTCAGTAAACGTTGGGGAGTCATATGTACTCTGATTAGCAAGATTAGAAACATCGTCATCAGAATCATCCTCCACGACAACTCGATCATAATCATAGCTTCTTCAACGTGTTCAAATACATAATTGTTTGGCTCGAACACGCTAATCTTGTTCAGCTCATCTTCGAAATCAAACTCAAACTTTTCTTCATCCACGCCTAACATTTCGGCAATCTCTTCCTTAGAATAGTTGTGGATAAATTCTCCCTCCTCAACATCATGTTCAAGATAAAAGATCTTTGGTTTCGGCACGACAGGAATGGTAGATGTATTAATTACCGAGAAGATTCCTGCAACACGTTCTCTAGCTTCTGCGCGTTCAATCCCATCAATCTCCTGCAGCTATGTTAACTCCCAGCTTCTTCATTAGAATTTTCTCAAACATATTAATTCTTCTATCACTTCGGAGACGTTCCTCCTCATATTCAGCCATACGGAATCGTAAACTTTCATTCTCTAACACAATGATGGCGAGCATGGCTTCTAACTGTTGTTTATCTTCATTAAGCACATTAAGCTGGTCCTTTAACTCCACAATTTTGACAGTAATAAGCATTACCTATTTTTGTAGCTCTTCAACGTGCGGGTTGTTAAACATGTCTGTAGTAAAGTCTTCACCCCCTTGAATGTCTCCAAAATCAAAGTTGAAATCAAATTGAGACTTGGTTGTGAAGTATGCGGTGGCGGCTGCGGTGTAGCCTGTCGTGGTGTTGGTTGTGGTGGCGGTTGTGGAGTAGCCTGTCGAGGTAGTGATTGTGGTGTAGATTGCCTAGGTGGATATGGTGGAATTTGCGGAGTTGGTTCAACAACAACCTCTTCTTCAATCGACTACTCTTGCACTGTCTCTTTCGATTTAACAGTTAGAGACTCAGAACTTCTAGCTGCTTGGCGCTTGAAACTCGTGTCTTT
Organism: Scalesia atractyloides; assembly: GCA_947069175.1. Classification (NCBI taxonomy): domain Eukaryota; kingdom Viridiplantae; phylum Streptophyta; class Magnoliopsida; order Asterales; family Asteraceae; genus Scalesia; species Scalesia atractyloides. The sequence continues at coordinate 46,265,066 of CAMTDV010000022.1, forward strand.
TTCTTTGTGGTGTGCGTATAGGAGTATCATCGTCTGAACCCGAAGGTATATACGTAGTATCATCCTCACCTGCCGCTTTGCGCTTTTTCTCTTCAGCTTTCCTCTTTTCTCTTCCAGACGCTTTGCTTCTATCTTTTTGGCTCTCTTTCTTTCACATGCTCTTCTACCTTCTGAATTAGTGTTAGAAGACGATGCATCGTCAGCCACTTTTTCTCCACCAAACGCTTCTCTTTCAATGTCTGCAGCAATATCTTCAATATTTTCTTCAATTTCTGGTTCATCTCTTAACCCAGAACTTTCAGCTGCTTGCTTTTTCTTTTGAGGTGCAGAAGTAGAAGATGTAGCTTTCGTTTTCTCTTTTAACTCTTTTCTCCATCTTTCACAAACCATGAACTACGCTTAGCAATAAAACCATCTAGTGCATTCAACTCATCACTCTCATCCCCACTCTCTTCTTTCCAACATTTTCCCAGAGCCGGAGCAATGTAATCTTTATCAACAGTAGCACCAAAAACTGGCTTGGCATTTAGGAATGTCTTTAAATGCAAATTCATCTTCTTCAAGGTAGAAACATCCATGTGCTCAAGCTTTAACACGTCATCCTTTTCCTTCTTCAAATTCGGGTGCAGGTGATCTAGTAGCATCTGTATAAACCGTGGATACTGCATGAACCTTTCCCTCTATATATTCTGCACCATCTGTGTAAATATAACCTTTGAAAAGTTATATGGTAGATTCAGAACCAATGCAGTAATCATACACATTTGGTAATCGACCAAATCATCAAACCCTCCTTTGCGATGACTCAACGCATGAACAACAATGTGATCTATATAACAAAATGGCGCACTGAAGTTTCCTTTCTTGAAAGGCGCGACGTTTACAAATCCAGCATAACCCATTCGGTAAAAACAACCCTTCACCATATACTTGGAAATCCTGTAGGATTGTCTTCATTATCTTTGAAATTCAAAACCGTCCGGATCAAATCTTCGGTGATCTTCACTTGTATATCCTCATCGTCTATCTTCATAGCCGAAACTATTGCATTCTCTTCAGCATTAAACTCTGCCGCATTCCAAAAATATTCGACATGAGATCTATATGTTGTATGACGATCAGTAAGCGCTTTGGTAATCGGGATTCTGCTCAAAAATCTAACACATCATGATAAAAAGCAATCTCCATAATAGATTCATCCAACAAACAACAGAGATTGTGGAACGGAGAGAAGGACGTTTTCTTGACCTGTACACAAAGAGAATTCAAACCGTTAGAAAAATTTTCAAAACTTTCAACATATAAGATCATTCGTACGAACCAACATCTGTAGCAGTCAATAGATAAAAAAATTTACAAGTTTGGATCAAGACATCATTCGTACGAATCACTACTTCGTACGGGTAACTGAAGACTTAGACATTTTTCCAAAAAAATTTACCAATCTTGCTTCGTACGAACAATGCTTTGTACGAACAAAGCGTCGTACGAATCAACAATACTTTACAAATTCTAAAACTCAGCTTGTACGAGTGGTCCTTCGTACGAATCTTAAACCGTACCAAATAACACCAAGTTTAAACCGAACTCAAAACATGTTGTTTTTGACAAATTGCTAGTCGATTTATAGGCTATTGGGGCTGATATAACATTTTTAAGATCAATTTTAAGTTTTACCGGTCCAGTCTCCCTAAATCTATGTTTTATGTTCGTTTGGTCCAAATTCGACATTATAACGGCTAAAAACAGGCAATAGTACCTTTCCATCGAAAGAGGTGTGCGTATCAACCTCCCCAATGTAATTATACACGGTATATGTCAAGAAAAACGAAGTTTAAACTAGTTCACACAAAAGTCTCTCTCAGACGCAGAGTAACATAAAGTTGGCCCGTGCGAAGAAGATGACCTTTTATACTAGTTCAGTGTCATTCGTACGAACCAATGGTTCGTGCGAATGAACACCAAATGTTGTTCGTACGAGTTAGTGAGACTCGTACGAATCAGTTATGAAACTTAGTAAACTTTTTGATCTTTTGATTTTTTTTACGAAATTTTATCTGGTTAATACCCACTCAATTAACCAACGTCTAAGTTAATGACCATGGTTACCTGATTTGCCTACCAAGTCCAAGTTAATGACCTTGGATGACCATGTTTGACCAAAACAAATTTAATTTAACTTGTAAATTTTCAAATTAATGAACTTTGTTGACGTTCAGATAATTTTTTTTCGTTTATAGATTAGCTCCCAACCCATGGTCTTCAGATTTCCTTCAGCAAGATGTCACCATGACTTCAACTATCAGTGTTTACAACATCGATAGACAAAAACAAAACTAAAAAGCTAAGGAAACTGAAAATCTTTTTGGGTTTTTAGGATTTTTAGACAAGAAATAACTAGTAAAGATACATATTTTTGTGAGATTTGTGTTTTTAAGAGAATCATATCAAGTGTTTAACAAATCACCAGTACCGTTGATCTTGGTATACTCATTAAGCTTTTAACCAGATTTACCTAGATTGCCAATATTCTTATTCACTTAAACTTCTTCTCGTTTCTCGATTGTTTCAAGATATGATAGGTAATATTAAGAACATGAAATAAATGTGTGTCCCAACTCAGAATATATTCCCGCATCGAGATTCCCAGAATTTCATTTCACAGATGAATATATCTAACTGATATTTGTAAAGGGGTGAATTGCGAGACCTTGAGAGCTCAGGTTAGTACTACCGTACAGACAAAGAGATGAAGGCTCGTCTTTAGGTGGTGTTCCTTAAAGGAATCTTTTGAACTGCAGATGTCACAAAGTTTATGACATAATCATTTTTATGCAGCTTTTGTAGGCGAATAATGCGTAAAGTATTATACAAGTTCTAGGCCATTACAGACGCAAAATCAGAAGAACTCGGATAATACCCAAGATTTCGATTAAATATAAAGACCTAGTATCGCAGAATCTGGCATTCTCTCAAACGAAATTTCGGAGTACTAAGTCCATATATCCGATAGATGTTAACCCACAAGCTATTCAATTTTTCTTTTATGTTTTTATCTTGAAAACAATTTACTGAATGAGTGAAGCCTATTGGCACATCCTCAGTAAGACATGTTTAATTACTTGTTTAATCATTCCATATCGTTAGCATATTGTGACTGTCATATTGATATAATATGATCTCCCTTTTTCACCAAAGCTCTTTTTGACTTTTATAACGTTTTTGTATTTTCCTAAAACTTCTCCCCTTAAATCAAAAACAAAAAATTCGTCAAACCAATGAGAATCACGTCAAGTTGTCGTCATCCTCAAATTCAAACTCATGTATATCCCCTGAAGTCAGCTTTCGTAAACCATTTAATTTTAAAAGATTTTTAAATCTTGAACGATCAAAGTCTTTGGTATAAAAATCTGCTTTTTGGTCATCAGTGTGGATTTTTTCAATTCTAACCAACTTTTTCTCGTAGCAATCACGGATAAAGTGGTGTTGAATCTCAATATGTTTAGTTCGAGAGTGTTGACATGAGTTTTTAGTGATATCGATCGCAACATTCTTATCTACATATATAGGCGTACCAAGAAATTGCAGTCCGAAGTCTCTCATCTGTTGTTGAATCCAGAGTATCTGGGAACAACAATGGATGCTGAAACGTATTCAGCCTCACAGGTAGAGAGCGACCGCGGTCTGTTTCTTGCATTGCCACGTTACCAAACGAGTTCGAAGAACTGTCAACCAGCCGTTGTAGATTTGGTGTTAAGTTTGCAACAACCTAAATTAGAATCTGAGTAACCCGCAAGATTGAAGTGGTCGTGTCTAGGTACCACAAGCCGGTGCTTGGAAATCCCTTCAAATATCTCATGATACGTTTGACGGAGAGCAAGTGCGAATCTCTTGGGTTGGACTGATAACGGGCGTATAGGCGTGTTGGATACATGATATCTGGTCGAGAAGCAGTGAGATACATCAAGGATCCGATCATGGAGCGATATAATATCTCGTCAACTTTGACTCCATTAAGATCTTGACAAATGTCATGATTAGGAGCTAATGGGGTTGATGCTGGTTTAGCTCCTGCCATATCGAATTTATCCAATATGTCATGAACATACTTCGTCTAGTGGATAAAGATACCATCAGGCAGATGATCAACCTGAAGTCCTAAAAAGAACTTCATCTCCCCCATCGCACTAATCTCAAATTTGCGCTTCGTGATTTCTTCGAAGTCTTTACACAGCTTGTCATTTGTCGATCTGAAGATGATATCATCCACATATATCTGTACAATAATCAAATGCCCATCCACTTCCTTTGTAAAAAGGGTAGAATCTATAGTTCCTGTGATAAAGCCATTGTCTGTAAGATGTCATGACAGCGTTGCATACCAAGCTCTCGGGCTGGTGTAGACCATATAAGGCTTTGTTCAGAAGGTAGACTTTGTCTATGTGCATTGGATCAACGAACCCCGGTGGTTGGCCGACATACACCTCCCCTTTGACTTTCCCGTATAGAAAGCAGATTTGACATCCAATTGGTACACCTTGAAACTTTTCCAAGAAGCAAAGGCCAAGAATATGTGGATTGCTTCAAGGCGAGCGACTAGGGCATAGACTTCTGTGTAATCTATCCCTTCTTGCTGATGAAAACCATGTACCACAAGTCGAGCTTTGTTTCAGATTACGATACCTCTATCATCACGCTTGCACTTGAAGACCCATCTAGTGTTTATCTTTTTGTGATGATCTGGTAGGTCAACAAGCTTCTAGACTCCTAGTTTCTGGAATTGAAGCAATACCTCTTGCATTGCGTCCACCCAGCTCTCTTCTTTTAACCTGTCTTTCTAGTTCCCCGGTTCAACCTGAGAAACAAAACAACTATTAGAAAGTCTGGTTTGAAGTGGAGCAATACGAGTATAAAAACAGCTTAGATCCTTGTTGATCTGATTGCGAGTTTGCGCTCCTGTTTGTAAGCTGCCTATAATATTCTCTGCAGGATGATATGAAATCATCCTCGGTATCACTTTATTAGGAACATCTACTTGTGTTTGAAAATTTGTGATGACTTCATCCATAATCGGTACAGACGATGAAGCTTCATTCCTAACGTGTGATTGATCAGCATGAGAATTCAGGAAGCTTTCAATCTGCTCAGATCCTTCATTGGAACTGAATCCTCCATCGTCAAAGTTGGTTCCCGACTAGAGTCAGCATTTGGCTGTTGATGGGCAGATGATTCGGCAGTGTTGACATTTGGTACAGGAACAGAGTCTTGAAGAGTAGTGCTCGGACCTACATCAGACATGTTAGACACAGGAAGTGACAGTGAAATCACTAATAGTCTGGTAACTTGTTCTAGATTCGATATTTGATGTTGTTGAAAAAGCATAACAAGTTCTTCTTCTGATGGCACATCTGGCAGGTCGAAAGAATTCTACAAACCATCAAAGTCAAACAGCCATGGATCCCCAGGTTTCTACGTTGGCGTAGTATATCTTTGACAATCAACATGTTGCGCAAGAATAACCTGGTTCAGACTCGACAAGAAGACACGTTTTTGAGGAGTAGCATAACCTACAAAGAATCCTTCCAAGGATTTGGCACCAAATTTACCATCCGGGTCCAATACAGTACACGGTGATCCAAATGGCTCCAGAAATGCAAGGTTGGGCTTTAGCTGATTTAGTAAATCGAAACACGTCTTGTTGTGAGGCTTAACTTTTAACACACGATTCAAGGTGTAACACGCTGATGCGACTGCTTCACTTCAGAAACTGATAGGCAATTTCGAATCGACGAGCATAGTTCTGGCAGTCTCAATTAGTGTGCGATTCTTTCGTTCAGCTACTCCATTTTGTTGAGGAGTATAAGGAGCACTGAATTCATGAAGAATCCCCTTCTCATTGTAGAATTCGAGCATTCTTTTGTTCTTGAACTCTGTAGCGTTGTCACTACAGATTCTCTTGATTGGCAAGTGATATAGGTTTTCGAGTTTTCTGAAGAGAATCATTAGAGTTTTAAATGTTCATCTTAGCTCTCTAGAAAGAAAACCCATGAGAATCTTGAATAATCATCTGTAACGACAAGGCAATATAGATCACCAGATATGCTTTTGACGTTTACTGGTCCGCAAAGATCCATATGTGGCCTCTCGAGTGGTAGCTTGATAGAATTCAACAACTTTCGTGGGTGTGATTTCTTGTGTTGTTTGCCCTTTTATAGCTCAGACAATCATTGAATAAATGAAAACTTTTCATATTAACACCGTCCACTAGGTTGTTATGAACAAGACAATTCATTCTTCGCAAATGAATATGCCCATCTTTCTTTGCCATAGTATAAAGTCTTTCTCGGTAGCTTTGGAAACAAAGCATTGAACTTTCTTTGCTATTGTTGAAGCGACACTCATATCAAGAACATGCAAATCATTTTATCTTGGAGCTCGCATGAGAATCCATTCCTCCGGAATCTTGAATCCCGGTTTTAAGATCAAGCATTCTTTATCATTAAAGTGTGTTGTGAATTTCTTGTCACAAACCTGCGAAATGCTGAGTAGATTATTCTCAAGTTCCGCAATGTAGTTCACTTTATCAAACGATACAACTCCATTCGTGAGAATTCCTTCACCGACAATTCTTCCTCCTTGCGTTCCGGCAAAACCTACGTACCCTTGTGGATAGCTTTAACGTCGTGTAAAAACGCAAGAATCCCTATCATGTGCCTGGAAGCTCCACTATCCATTATCCATTTAGACATGATCGATCGTGGGAGTCCCTGCACACATGCGGAAGAAACTATTTAAACAAAGAAACCGAAGCCTCCTTGGTCTTTGGTGGGTTCAGAATGTCAAATTTCGGACCTACTTTGTTTTTATCATTCTTTTTAGGCTTGGTTTTGTGTGGAACATAAGGTTTCGGTTCAACTTTGGACGGTTTCACTTTTGCCACCCATGTTTGCGTTTTCAGATTTGCCTTTTAAGCATAAAATTTAGAATCCATTTGATGATATTTAGTTGATGTTTCACCAATTTTAAATTTAGAATGACGATGAATAATTGGTTTATCTTTTTTGTAGAATTCATGTGTTCTTTTCAAAATTTTGTTTGGCGCAATCATAGGTGCCCTCTGTTTCTCGTTCTTGGTGAATTTTTTTAGAATGAGAAACAGGTTTTGGAGATTCTTGTGAGCAATATCTTGCAATGTGCCCAACAGTTTGACATTTGTAACACGTCCTACTGTCCTTTCAAATAGAAGATCCCAAAACTTGTTTCCTATTCTCTTTCTCTTTCTTGAATCATCATTCGATTGTGTTCTGATGATTTCTTTCTCCTTTTCTGTTGTTGTCCCAAAACCAAAATTGATTTTCTTGTAAAGTTTAGTTTTTGGAACTTATTGTTCATTTTTCGCTTTTGGAAACCCAAACCCGCCCTCCTATTCTTTGGATAATCTTTATTTCTTTGATGGTAGGGCCTGGTGACACATTTCAATTTAGAATATAATGATACATCATGATTATCTAAATCAGCATGACTTACCTCCACATGCTTGAACAGTTTATCAACACGATCCAGATTCACTTTTGGATGGGAATGTCCTCATCAGAAAAGAGTTTATCAGATCCATGCATTTTATAAACTATGAGTTTGGATCATTGTTTAAACTATGTTCTGATGTTTCAACATCATATTCAGACTTGTCTGATTCACTTTTTAACACATTTTTTACCACTGTTTTAACCACTTCAGAGTCACACTGAGATTCAGATGTTGTGTAAGTTACGTCGATGTTTATAGGCAGCTCATTTGAATGTTCAGTTTTCAGTTTTAGATTGAGCGCCTTTTCCACCGCTGATGGCTTTTTACACGCATAACTATTCCGCATAGGGGGTGGAACACGATCGTAACTCGCACTCTTGTTTTCAACCTTTTGTGATTCTTCTTTATTTTCAATTTTTGGTAAAATGTGATCAATGACATAAGAGCTTGTTGAATAACTGATTAACAACTTGTTAACTCGTTCAGTTTCAGTTCTTACCTTCTCAAGCTCACTCTTTAGCTCATCGATAGTATTTAAGTGAATATTAATGGTCATTTACTTGTCCATTACTATCACTTTGAGCATAGAAAGAGTTCCATCATTTTCTCTGAGGGCTTTTTCATATTGTTTAACAGTTCTGTTCAATTTTTCGTACACTTCTTTAGTTGATTTTATATCACTCGACAAATTGTCTGTTAAACTTTTGAACTCAGTATATCGTGTGTCTTTTACAACACATTCATTGCATGGTTCAAGCACATTTTAAACACAGTTTTTCTACTAAAGACTCACATTTAGACTCATTTACCTCATTAATGTTTGCCATGCATGCTTTAACAGTTCCATCAACCAACTTCTCCATCTTCTCACCAACTTTCTGTTCAACATCAAGCGTCTTCTGTTACACGCAAGATGATCGATGACTTGATCCGAAGTAACCTACAAAATTTTTCAACATATCGTTAGGCAGGAGGTGTTTAAACGTACTGTTTAAAAGTTCCTCCTCTTCTTATGATGTATGGTAGTTATAATGATCTTCTAGTGCCTCATCAAAAGCTGCCTCCGATTCCTCTTTAGGTTCTTTGATTATCTCAGCAACCAAAGCCAAACTCTTATTCTTGGAAATGTATTTGTTCCATTAAAGCTCTCATTTTCTTGAAAATGATTATAAAAGGGTTTATATATGAGTTGAGAGGCTGAAAATGTAAAAGACAAAATTTTGTTGACGCTGGTGGTCCCTTATGGATTGCAACATCAAACGTCTTACATTCCGAAAGAATGTTTAAATATTTGCGTGTCTAAGATCCTTGCGGGCTGTAAGTCACAACCCCTTGCGGTCAGCAAGGGGTGTGCTGACAGTAGAAACATGGCTGGTAGCAACAACCTCCTTCTTATGCCACCTCTACTCAATTCTTGCCACTCTAATCCTCTTTTGAACACTTGTTATGACACTAATCTTGATCAAAACACACCTAAGAACACTTGGCATGCTCTCATGATCCTTGGATTAGTATAAATAGGACCTTAAGTTGCACATATCATCACTCCTCTTGACTCTCACTCTTAATCTGCTTGTGGAGCTTGCTTCAGCAATTAGGAGTCTCCTTTCTGAAGTTCTAAGGATTCTTCAAGTCCTAGTAAGTGTTCTCCTTTGGTCAATTTCAGGTTAATAGTTGTATTCTATCAGAATGTTAAAAATTTGACTTTTTGTTTGACTTTCAGTTTAGACCATTTTTGGTCAACCTAAAATACAACTAAATCCAACCACGTGATCATCATAATATATGGTATAATTCCTAGCAATTATATCTTCTGATCATCATGTTAGATGGGTCGGGTTAAGTGACGAGTCAAACATATATTTCTAAAAAGTAAAAAACGCCATTTTAGCGAATAATCAAAAAATGAAGTCCTAAGCCTATGAAACTTGTATTCTGACTTCAAGACAGATTATATAACGTCATAAAATACATTTTAGCATGTCGGACTCTTCAAAAACCTGTTTCCACATGCGAACCCGTATTTAGGCATACGAAATAGCATAAACTATATAAATTAGTCGTAGTGGGTCAAATAAATTCGAAACCTTTCCAAATTAGAATGTTTGGTTAAATAACTCATATCACATACGACCCCTCACGCGTACGGGTATAAACCACATTCTATCAGGTCAGCGCTTAATCTAGTGTTCACAAGCCGAACCGAGCCGAGCTAAGGCAAAACTTGGGCTCGGCTTGATTATAAACCCAGTTGGCTCGACTCGGCTCAGATTTGAAACCGAGCTGGAATTCGATGCTCGAGCTCGGCTTTGTTTTAAACCGAGCTTGCTCGGCTCGACTTGGTTTGGCTCGATTTTGAAAAGAGGTGGCTCTCAAAATTCAGTAATCTAAAATATAATTTAGTGATTGAAAAGAACATATCCAAAATAAGCTCAACCTAATAAATTACAAGCCAACATCAAGTTTAACAACACAAAATACATTCTTAATTTCAACGAAATACAATATGAGTTTATTAGTATAGTAATCAACCTTAAATGTGGTGTAGATATAAAATTACACTCTTAATCACATGTAAATAATAATCATTTTTTTGTGATATATTATAATGTATATAAAAATAAAATATATTAAAAGTAAAATAATCTGAGCTAAGCCGAGCCAAGTTGGTATGCGAGCCAAACCGAGCCAATCCGGCTTGTTACGAGCCAAGCCGAGCTAGACTCACTTTCTAACCAAGCCGAGCTGGCTTGCTCACTTTCAAACCGAGCCACATCGAGCGAGCTTTTGCCGAGCTAAATCCGAGCGAGCTTCGAGCGAGTTCCGAGTCGTGAGCTTTTTGAATAGCCCTAAGTGGAACCAAGCATTATTGTAAACTTAACCGGTCTAAGTCAAAAGACTTACAAATAACCCATAAACAGTCTAACGGATACTATTTTCTTCATTCCGAACTATAGAGCCTTCTAGTAACTCACAGGTTCAGCCAAAGAGCTTTCGTCTTTTGAAACACCCCATTTATTTAAAGCGGTCAAAACCAAATATTAAACAAGGAAGTTTATTACCAAATTGAACTTCTGAGCATTACTAAAACATTTGATCTAATTATACAAGATTAACTAGTTTACACTAGTTATATCCATCAACCACTTTACAAAAGTTACAAAAGCACAGTTTTAGAACATAATTAACAACTAGACTTAAACTACATAAACAACCAAAAGTTTTGACCCGTGACATAAGCTAGTTTGGAAGCGTGTTAAGGACAAAAGAAGGAAGTTTGTGTGTGCGTTTGTGCCAAGCATCATGGAACCACTTAAAGTGGAGTTTTACCAAAAATACAACAACAAGAGTTATTATAAAATACATGAATCACAACATACTAACTTCCAACAAACATGATAACCATCCAATATCTTATTCAAGTACTATGCTATTTCTACATTCCTTATTTCACTTGTTTGGCCTGTTCGTAATGGGATGACACATTATCTTTTTTTGACGTTATCACTATTAAATTCGGATGACCCAATGATGGGTCAATACGTCTTCATTCTACTCACATCATTCCATAACATTTGGCAAGTTCGCAATGGGTCAATTACATGACCATTCCTTAACATACATTCTAATTTGTTTGACCCTTTTGCAACGAGTCAATTATATGACCATTCTTTAATACAACATTCTAGTTTGTTTGACCTGTTAAAAACGGGTCGATTATATGACCATTTTTAATACAAAATTCTAGTTTGTATGACCTTTTTGCAACGGGTCAATTATAAAACCATTCTTTAAAATAACATTCTAGTTTGTTTGACCCGCTTGCAATGGGTCAATTATATGACCATTCTTTAAAATAACATTCTACCTTGTTTGACACGTACGCAATGGGTCAAATACCTGACCATTCAAGTTACTACACATATTACGGTTCCACAAATCAAAACAATAGGCATTGTTAAAAAAATGGAACCTTAATCGTAACATGTACGTACCTCGGTCTTACGAGCTTTGAGGTTTCCGGTTGCTTGGACCTTCCTCTTTTACGCCTACATTCAGCACATTCATTCTTTAGTTCTAATGACTCCATATCATTTCATACGATGGTTTCTTACATCCTAAACCTAAACATTACCAATAATTGTCATAATTTACACAATTATCACTTAATGAATTTCATCGAGCACTTGGTGTGCAATGATCTAAAAGTCTAGAATCTTCAATTAATCATGTTATTAAGTGTCATTTTCTACTTACATAATATCTCAATCATGCTAATTATCACAAGAACCTTCAATAATAATCATTCGAACTACATTCATGGCAATTAGTTAACATAAATTTTCATCTAAAACTTCATAATCTATGATCATAACTCAAAACCCACTTCAAGATTCATGAAGGATTTCTATCAAAACATAACCCACCAATTTCATTCAAATTAGCATTCATAACTGATTCTAATAATGTATTCTTTAGCATTTAACAATATATCACTATCATACGTAAGCAATTTGCCAATTTCATCCATACTCATCATATCAAAATCAACCTGAAAGTAAATTGAAAATTTCAACTTACCACTCGTTAAGCAAGCTTAGATTTCATGTATTAGGGCACATGCAAGAGATTAACTATCACTTCCCTTTCTGTTTTGCTGAATTTTGAGTTTTTAGTTCTTCAAGGTGTTTTTCCCCCCTCTCTCTAAAACACGTACAAAACACACTCACACTAACCTTAAATTCTACACTTTATTCATTTTTGAACCTCAACTTTCAAATTTTCCATAACTGGCCCTTCAAGTTTGACCCGTAGTTTAATTTCATTAAACATCTTCATCTTTCATAAAAATTAACATGTAAAGATTTAGCTAGTTTATTTTCTCTTAGAAAAACATATTAGTTATTAATTGTTGATGCAGAATGTCTATCGCCTACATCTTTGGGTCATGTATGTGTCATGTAATAGGGCTGAATGTTAGATTTTGTGTATGTATTTTCACTTCGTATGAAGTAAAGACTCACCTCACACAAAGTGGGAAGTCTATAAATACTAGTGCCAGGGTCTTGAGTTAGAAGCTGTTTTTGTTGACAGATAAGGCGAACCGCTGTCAAAATCGTTTCAGGTTGTACAAGTTTCACATTTAATGAAACAGAAACATTGAAAAGTACATCTTGATATATTCTCTCTATAATAAAATGAATTCCACGCATTTATGACTAGTTAATCAAATTAGGACCTGAGCTAATGGAGATGAGATCCTCACAAGTGGTATCAGAGCTTGGAGGCCTGATTTGAAGACAATTCATCAAGATTCTACTTCTCTTCTAATCATTTTTCACTCTTCTTATCATTTTTCAAAGATCTAATGGTCAAAATGGTCTGATTTTCTCAAGGAATACATAAAATCTACTTCTAACAAACTCTTGAAAGATTCAGACCTAAAATCAAAGAGAATCATGATAAAAACATCAAAAGACATGAAATTGTGAAACTCACATTCGCACAATCTTAAACTTCATTTCGCACGAAGATAATTTTACCTTCGCACGAAGTGAAAATCTGTCAAGTTTAGAAAAATCAAATCAACTTCGTACAGAGTAAAATTTAAGTCCGTACGAAGTAAACTCTTGAAAATTTTGGACTTTATCTTTGCACAAAGATAGATCTAAAAATTGGTATTTTTCACTTCGTATGAATTGAGATTTAAATAGTTTTTATGTTACCCTCCTACCAGGTCAACTTCGCACGAAGTTAACTACGCACCAAGTTGATTTTCAAAAAAATTTCGTGATGAAATGGAAAACTAATTTTTGATTTGCAATGACAACAGTCTCAACAACAACAACAGTCCAAAGTATAAATCTCGAGAATGAAATGGGTACTATGACAAAACCCCAAAGCTGATGTGTTTTGAAGATTTTCATGGATGGAACGAGAGATTCGTTAACTAGGTACAAGCAAACTATTTCAATTGCTGGTACGCCATTGAAGAGAAATATGTTACACCGATTGGTGACAATGGGCTTGAAATATCGCACCCTAGTCATAGTGGAAGCGCAAGTGTGTGACTATTAGGTAATCATTGCATCCATTCTAATAAACAATATAATTTAAGAACGATGTATGCCATTAATAAGTTTTCATTCCATATTTACAACCATCCAAAAGTGATATCATATTGTTATTAGTTTCAACTTGTCATCATAAAACATGATTCAAAATACAGTAGTTCCAAAATAAGACATTGTTTTCATTATAATTGCATAATGAGGTTTTGACTCTTATATACCCAGACGAAGTTGGGATATAAAAGGCAAACCCTCCAAAAGATGGTACATCGTTGTCTTGACAATTTCCCATACCCGAACCATATCACCAGCTCATGCCTTGCATCTTGAAATACATGTAATTTGAAAAAGTCAACATAAAGTTGGCGAGTTCATGTAGTAAATGTTTTCATATAAAAATGTCATTCTTGAAATCCAGTAATGAAATCCGAGTATGTTATTAGCATTTATGGAGTTTAAGGATCTATCAGTGTGTAGCTAACACCCTGACATATGTACCATAAGTAAGTAACCAACCCGAGACAACTCTTGACATCATTTGGGATCACAAAAGCACTCCTAACCGGTTAATACACCATGAGTGGAGCGTGCCTCAAGCTCTATAGATCTACACCTTTTGCACCTTGGTCACTAAGTGATTAATGGTTAGTTTTGTCATCATCCTACTTACACACATTTGAACGTCTTATCAACTAACCCCGTAGCTAACATACCGTTTTATGACATGTATTTCCCCTCGATAGTTTTTAAAACAAAACTTTGAAATAATTGAAAGGAGGGACATGAACTCACAATTTTGCTTTTCGTAAGTCGTACTAGTAATGGTCGGGGTTCGTACACGTGTGTAACCTACATGTGTATTAAGTTTATTAGACACCTAGGCCTCAATGGACCTTGTACTCGTTGTTCATCTTGAATTCTTGTTATGTATTTCCTTGTTATCATAGAACAACTTTTAGTGTTATTGTAGTGTTGGTAGTTCGCTTGTTCGATTAATATTGTTATATATTTTTCTCAAGTGTATATATATATATATGTTATCATTATTTGATCATGTGTATCTTGTCATTCGGCTTAGCCCATGTTTTCATGTCGTTTGGCCTAGCCCATGTTTTCTTGTCGTTGGGCCTAGCCCATGTTTTCTTGTCATTGGGCCTAGCCCATGTAATTTATGTCTTTGGGCCTAGCCCATATTATTTATATCTTTTTGGGCTTTGTCCATATATATTATGGGATTGGGCCTAGCCCATGCTTTTATAAATTGGGCCTATCCCAAATTTATTTACAAGAGCTCATTTTTAATAAGTTTACACTTATATCATTTTTAACTTTCAGGACTTTTGGTTTCGATAACATATTTATGTTAAACATCTATATATACTTTAGACTCGTTGCCGGCGTCGTTTATTATGTTTTTTTCTTGTCGACGATCGCCCGTCGTTGTAATGACTCTTCGTGTCGGCGATTCACCCGCTGGTCGTCGACGCGCCGATGTGTTCGCCCATTGTCCGTATTGCTTTGTTTGTCCGATTTTTTTCGACGCTTTGTAAGAATATATTTGTTTATGTCACAACACTTGGTATTATTTTCAAGTGCTTGTATTTTTGTTTATGGTTGGGTATTTTTATTGTGATTACCCTAAGCTTCTAAATACATAAACATACAATACACATATGTATTTATACAAAATCCTTGGTGAAAATGTATATACATCTTTTTATCTCCCAAGTAAATATTATATATATATATATATATATATTATATATAAAGTTACTTATTTTTACTTGTAAAAATATATATATGTACTTGTCAAACACTTGGGTATTTAGGTTTTAACCCTTGACATTAGAACTTTCTTAATGACGATTTAAGTTACTAATCGCGTTTAGTCCCGTTAATTACTCCATTAATCTTGTCTTAATCGCGATTAAATTTATTGAAAATTTCGCCATAGTTTCCCCTAAACTATGGCGTTAAACATCTATATATACTTTAGACTCGTCTTCGGCGTCGTTTATTATGTTTTTTTCTTGTCGACGATCGCCCGTCGTTGTAATGTCTCTTTGTGTCGGCGATTCACCCGCTGGTCGTCGACGCGCCAATGTGTTCGCCATTGTCCTTATTGCTTTGTTTGTCCGATTTTTGTTTCGACGTTTTCTAAGAATATATTTGTTTATGTCACAACACTTGGTATTATTTTCAAGTGTTGTATTTTTGTTTATGGTTGGGTATTTTTATTGTGAATACCCTAAGCTTCTAAATACATACACATACAATACACATATGTACTTATACAAAATCCTTGGTGAAACTGTATATACATATTTTTATTTCACAAGTAAATATATATATATATATATATATATATAAAAGTTACTTATTTTTACTTGTAAAAATATATATATGTACTTGTCAAACACTTGGGTATTTAGGTTTTAACCCTTGACATTAGAACTTTCTTAATGACGATTTAAGTTACTAATTGCGTTTAGTCCCGTTAATTACTCCATTAATCATGTCTTAATCGCTATTAGATTTTTAGAAAATTTCGCCATAGTTTCCCCTAAACTATTGCATTTTTCACATTTCAAAAACGTAGTTAAAACCTATTTAAGCTCAAAATAAGATCAACAATTCATCACAACCCTTTCTATTACTTATTTACAATGTTAAAGTATCATCATCCATGGCCATTTTAGTGTTAAAACTTCTATTAAATCATGACAAGATTTCCAATATTTATTAGCACTTTTTATATCACCACTTTGTCATATCATTTAAATCAAGTTCATTTCTTTCAATCTCTTGATTTCTATACTTTTTAAGATGGTTACAACTTAAATAATAATGCTCATTTCTTATAAAAATCATACATGTGTAGTAAAATTATTTTTAGATTGTAGTAATCTTCATGGATGCTGTAGTTGATGATCTTGTTTAGATTTAAACATTATCATGTTTAAATCTTCATTTTTATACTTGATCATACAAGATCATCCAACTTTTGTACCCTACTTTAACATAAGCAATATCAACATGCTAACTAAATACCATATAAACACATAATCAACACAAAATAAACAATATTTAGTGTTATTATTATGGTGTGCGTTAGGATTTTTGGTTTATCTTTTCTTCATTTTCAAGATGATCAACTTGTACATCACTAATCTAGACAAAAAATAATAAACTAGATTATCAAAGAATAAGTCTTATAATGGGTGCACAAGTTTATGATGATCTTAGAAGGAAAATGAAGCTCCAAAGAAGACCTAATGATCCTCCATCCTTGCTAGCTTCTTGAATGGCCTTAAAAGGGTTTTAAAGTGGACTTAAGGTGGTGGTTTGTGTGGCTAAGTGGTTGTGTTAAGGTGGTGGTGGAGCCATGGGTGTGAGGGGAAAGAAAAGAAATGGTTGCAAATTTTTGTGAAGAACATGATGAAGAAAGTAGTGTGGTTTAGATATATAATATCATCATCTTTTCAATTGTCATAACATATCCTCATACCATGCTTATAATCTACCATTTTCAACAATACTCAAGTGGGTGTGGGACCCACTTGAGCCATGAATCATGAGGTTTTTTTAACACATGTTGAAATATAAGATATTTTGGTCATTAGGTTAAGTATTTGTGATTAGGGATTTGATCTTGCATCCTTAGCATATGATTAGGGTTTAGTGTGCTATTACATGGTAATTAATCCACTTAGTCCTCCAATATAAGTTTTGGATGACGGAAATTTCGTTAGATAAGCTCATAGTCGCAATAATCGCTAATAAACGAACTTTTTTATTTAGTACCGGAGCTTTTGTTTTCGACCACCATAATCGTCATGGTGTCTACTTAGTGCATTTCCGAACTAAAAATATGCATAACTACCTTGCTAAACGGTTATACGATGAGTTAGGATGGCCAAGATGCCTTTTGTTCGATCGTTCGCTCGATATCGGCACTTCTATATTCCGCCGTCGAACTTTTCCAAAAGTTGTGTTTCCATGGCCTCATGTTAGTTGAACGGATTCTGACTTTCAATGAGGCTTAACTAGTTCAGTAGGTGCATGAATGAGGCTATCGGCCACTAAAATGTTCGTCGTTTCGATAAACGGTTGCCTTCCGGTCGAATTGTGCACTGTTTGCCGAATGACCGGAAACGATGTCTTTTATGCAGTCTTGCTATTCTCAAATTGTTTTAGAATGATTAACATTGTTTTATTAATATTCGTACATCCGGAATCCACCGAATTAGTGATGCGGACAAACTGACATTTGTCGCCTTTTTGGTCGAAGCGGGCAATTTTGCAATTTAGGCATTGTACCAGAAAGTTATATATTATTGCAATGGTTGATCTCAAAAAAGTGTTTTCATTTATATACGGACTCAGGTGTGGCATTAACATGCTGTTATTCCTTGTTCTGATTCGTTTTAGCGGCTTTCCCGACACAATTAGTGTCACTGCAATTAGTGCGCCCAACACTTTCTACCAACACTTTTAGGGCATTATTTTGGTTTGTTCCGCGTCGTAACGTAAACAAGTATATGTTATGATCAAATCTACTTGCCCTAATTCTTATTATACGACGTACGACTCAGTTACGAAATTAAACTACGATAATATGCATGAGATTATGGAATAAAATTAGTGATTAAATTGTATGAAATTACTTGTTATTTGCCATTTGTCACATGAAAAGACATTGACCCTCAGTTTACTACACAAGAGAAAGATAAGTTCACCAGGGAAAAGAAAATGATGAATATCTTGCAGCAATCCATCAAAGAAGATATATTTGCTCTTTTACAACATGATGGTGACACTCAATCTGTTTGGAATGCTTTGAAGGTGAAATTTCAAGGAAGCACCCAAATGATCAAAAGCAAGAATGCTTTGTTGAAGAAAGAGTTCGATATATTTAATCTTCTAAAGGGTGAAGCAATGAAGCAGTTAATCGAAAGATATTGTCACCTGGTTGTTGAAATGAAAATATTATGTGTTAGAAAAGAAAACAAAGAGTTAGTGGACAAATTGGTTGATGCATCACTGAAGTAGATTGTTCAACCTACTTGACAATCTTGAAAAACAACTTAGAATATAATACCATCAGTTTGTCAAGGTTCGTAGAGATACTAGAAGTTCACGAGCTTGGAATGCAAAAGATGGCTAAAACCAAAGGTTCACATATTCAACAAGAGGTGAATTTGTATTACAAAGAAAGTTCAACAGCCAATACTCAAAGTCCAAAAATACATACTACTTTCGGCGTAGATAATTCTTTGAGTACTTCTTCAAACCATTCAACTAGTGGTGGTTTACAGTCATTTCCCACTTTTGATCCTAACTTACCTCAAA
The DNA here is from genome assembly GCA_947069175.1 of Scalesia atractyloides. NCBI lineage: Eukaryota > Viridiplantae > Streptophyta > Magnoliopsida > Asterales > Asteraceae > Scalesia > Scalesia atractyloides. Next base: position 46,284,016 of record CAMTDV010000022.1, read on the forward strand.
CTCCTCAATCTTCACAAAATTCGAAAAATTGTCACAGCACCAGAGCAATCAAACTAACTCAAACCTACGAATCTTAAAGTGTAATATTGTTGTAAATTTTGAGAATGCTCAAGATTATACAGAGAATACCGCGAAACAACACATGGCTTTACTTGCACCTGTTTTAGAACATATGAATGTTTGGTAGCTGGAAAGATTGGTAACCCTAATATGACGAAAGAAGATTATGACCAAATCGATCTAGAAGAATTGGAGCTAATTGATATCAAAAGGTGCATGGACAACATTGTTCGTAAAGCTCAATGCTTCATGGAGACTACGGGTAGAAATAGTTTTGGTGGTCCAGATGGAAAGCTAGGATTTGACAAATCAAAAGTCACTTGCTTTAAATGTCGAGAGAAGGGACACATTTCAAGAGAGAATGTACGAACCCGCAAAGTAAACGGAACCCAGAATCCTTTTGTTGATGACTACTACAAAAAGCGATTTATCACAAACTTCGCAACCTCAAACATCAAGAATGATTCAAATTGAGGATGGTTCGTTGACGTACAAAGATAAAGCTCTTGTTGTTTCACAGGAGCACAAAGGATTCAACTGGAACAAGTACATTTCAAAGCCCAAAAGTATTGCACTTATGGAAGAGATAACAGAAGAACCTGAACCGGTTGAAGAAGATTATGCTGAGGCGACTTTCGATGAAACTCCAAACGAAGAATACTATTATGATGCTTCAGCTGAGGAAGACATTTTTTATAGTGCATTTAATATCGCCTGATGTGTATAAATCTTTTGCAAGTTTCTTTGAACCGAAGTATCAAGTGCATTGCAATGAGGAGTCTAAGCCATAGGTTGAAAAAATGATCAATGTAAACAAGGAGATGACCGCCTGGAATCTCGCTGAGATTGCCAACAAAGTTATGATGACAAATTTGAAAGAGGTAGTTTCTGAAAAGGTTCGGGAGATGGTAAATGAGTCGATCAAAGAAGAGAGTAAGGTTCAGATGATCGAAATCGAAAAACCTTGCAGGAATTGCTTGGAGCCATGCAAAGAATGTTATGAAAAAGTTAAAAAAATATAAAGAATTGAAGAAGTTTTCTAGATAAGTTGTCAAGTGATTATAAAGAAACAAAAGAAGGATATGATAAACTGAGCAGAACTATTAACCAGTTCCAACAAGGTAGTAAGGGAAGACAATGCTACACTTTCAATGCTAAAAGCAACGGTTATGGATAAACAAATGGCTATAAATATTCATCTTAACACGATTGTTAAACTAAAAAGTGAGCTAGAAACATTGAGAATAGAAACGAAAAGGGTTAATTAGTTGTTGATTAGTTATTCAACTTCTTCGTATGTGATTGATCATATTTTTCTAAAACAACCAGAAAAAATTGAAAAGGTAGAAAATGATATTGGTTTAAAAAAAAAAGTTTGAGTTATAATCAAGTTCACCCCCGATGTGGGAAAGTTACTCCAGGAAAAAGCCTAAAGGGGTGGAAAAGGCGCTCAATTTAAAATTGAAAACTGAAACAAAAGACGAGCTGCCTGAAAATCTCGATTTAACTTACACCAAATCTGAAAATGAGTGTGAGTCAGATGTGCTAAAAATGTGGTAGAAAATGTTTTGGGAAACGATAGTGATAGTACTAAATTTGAATGTGCTAATTCGAGTCTTGAGAAAACAAGTTCAAGTTCACATACTGAAAATGAAAAAAGCTTTCATAAGAATTATCTTCAAAAATCAGAAAATAGTTTGAATGATGATCCTAGGTTTTCGTGTACAAAGTGAATGGATCTGACAAGCTATATTCCGATGAAGTATTTTCGATTCAGAATGTGAATCTTAATAAGGTTGATAACATTTTCAGGTTAATTGAATTAAGTCTGTCTGAGCTTGAAAATCTAAATGCATCTTACTATTTCAAACTAAAACAATCTTTTTCGAACAATCAAAAAGGAAAAAATTATCCTGAGAATAAAAGAAAACGTTTGGGATATGTTATGAAGAATAACAACAGGTTATGAAAACCAAAATTTTCAAAGAATATAAACTTTTTTTCGAAACAAGCTCAGAGAGTGAGAAATAAAGTTTGGCAAAAGAACAATCAAATGATGAATTTTATGTTGAGAAAAAACGTCATGAATAGGTCATGAGATCCTCTGTTGGAAACAAAAGTAGAACATGCTTCAAATGCAACCAAGGTGGACATATTGCAAGAAATTGTTCACAAAAATGTCTCTAAACCTGTTTACAGTCTGAGGAAATCTTCAGAGGATGTGAAACTAAAATCTCCAATGTTTGTACCTATTCATATTTTGGAAAAAAACAATGAATCTAACAATAATGTGAAACAAGCAAATTCTAATGTTTCAACTAAAAAGGCTTGTGAGTCATCAATTCAAAAGGAACAAAAGGATTCAAAATTTAATCCCAAAACTGCTTTTTTCAAAGAATCAAACTTGGATGATTAAAACAAAAGCATCATCTGAGGAAGTTAAAACAACTGTTCCAACCATGACCACGACTGCTAAAAAGGTTGCGGTTGAACAGAATGTTGAATCAAAGAAAGAAAGTGTTTGTGAACCAATGTAGAAAAGCCCAAACCCACCCAAGATCATCAAGGCCTGGGTCTCGGATATTAGAGTTTTGCAATGAGAAGGGAATTTTGACGAAACGTTTGAAAATCTGATGCTCTGTTTAGGATATTGGAAAACTATATCACTTACCAATTCGACGCATAAGAAGTGACAACAGTATAGAGTTCAAAAACAATTGGATATTAGAGTTTTGCAATGAGAAGGGAATTTTGCATGAATTCAGTGCACCTTATACTCCACAGCAAAATGGCGTAGCTAAACGCAAAAACAGAACCCTGATAGAGATAGCAAGAACCATACTCGCCGATTCGAAATTGCAAGTAGTTTTTGTAGTGAAGCCATGGCATCTACATACTATACACTGAACATAGTATTGATAGTCAAGCCATAGAAGAAAACGTGTTTCGAGGGATATGCTAGTCCACTTCTACGAGTATATTTGTTGGTGTTGAATGTCTATAGCCAACGTCTTAGGGTCATGTCGAGTATGTAACAGGGCTTAAATGTTAGATTTGATTTGTTTTGTATGTATACTAGCCACTTCGTACGAAGTGCTCTTCGGACGAAGTGGCAAACTCCAACTCGTGCGGAGTTGCTGTAACACCCCGACCACGTAAAACAACAAACCGCGGCGGAAACGTCGGGGAGTCATGCCAAAGAACTATTGTTTCACAACTCATGGAATTTAAAATTATGTTTGATTAAGTTAAATGTTTACATTGTCTTCGGATAAACAGAAACAACACATAAATAAATTGTCTTTCATGTTTTAAGTCACTAAGGCCCGCGTCCATTCCTACGTGAAGCATGCATCATATTGTCAAGTATTGATTCCTGAAACATATGTGAAAAGAGAGTCAGCATAAAAATGCAGGCGAGTACATAAGTTTTGTGAGTATGTCAAATTCATGGCCTTGTATCCATATTGCAACACCTCTCCGATACAAGAGTCGTTAAGTGAAAACCTCGTATCAAAGTGTTTGATATTGCAATACAATTACCAACTAAAACAAGTTGGTTAGAGTTGTGAAAACCTTGTAGCCATGAATCTTGACAAAAACATTTCTTTTTGTAAAAACCTTGTAATAGATTGATTCAAAAGAAAACTTCGTATGGTTTATATCTTTAAGTGAAAATCATTGCGTGACATTGTTCAAAACAATTTGTCCGTGTAATAAACCATTTGTTCGTGTTATAAATCAATCATCCATGTCATAAATCAATTGTCCTTGTCATAAACAAAATCGTCCGTGTTTTTAATTGTGAAAACTTTTGATCGTTCTTTAATGAACACATTCAAACCTTTGTTGACTATACCACCAAAGGGTATCTTTAATAGACCACCAAAGGTCTCTTTAACTAGACTAACAAATCAACAATTGATTTGTTAATCAGAAACAGTTTCTGTCATTACCCAAACTTCCTCCAAATCCATGAACAGTCCGATAATGGGATTGTCAGTCCTATGGTACCATAACATACTACTGGTCGGCTTGGCCAAAGCAATGAATGTCATTCGTGTTATGGATAAGCATAAACAAGTTGTTCACATTATTGAAATCGTATTGTTTTATATATAAACCATAGACATTATTTTTGAAAACTTGAAAATGATTTAGCACATATGAGTCACCCTAAAACATTTCCAAAACATAAAAGGGGAACTATGTAATCACTTTGAAAACTATTTTGTGTTTATAAACCATGTATATTGTTTTGAAATCTTGAAAATAATTATAGGCACATATGAATCACCCCAAAACATTTGAAAACGTAAAAGAGGGGGCTATGTTTGAAAATCATTTTGTATTTATAAACTATGTATATTGTTTTGAAATCTTGAAAATAATTATAGGCACATATGAATCACCCCAAAACATTTGAAAACGTAAAAGAGGGGGCTATGTACTCACTTGGGATTGCGAAAGTGTTCTTGATCAACGAAATAAAAAGCTCAAACGTGTCCTAATGTGTCAGATAAATATGTTAGCGTGTCGGGACTACAAACGGTAGATCGGATAGAATGAAGTCTTATAAACCAAACGAGTGTTGGAACTCATGTGATATGGTTTAAGAAACTTAACATTCTGATTTGGAAAGGATCCTAAGTGCTTTTGACCCATTATGACTCGTTAAGGTAGTTTACGATACTTTAACGGGTCATTAGTGTAAACGCGTGATCGTCCTATGATAAGTATAAATGCCCAAACATGTTTGAAAATGTTATAACATCAGTTTTATGTCAAAATTTTGGTTACATGTGTTTAAAATGTATTTATGCGCAAAAGGGCATTTTGGTCATCATTTTTTTAAGAACATAGAAGTAACTTATCATAACACTCACCAAGCGATGTGACCATAAGGTATAACCTTAGTAGGTTATTCCCTATACAACTATGGTCACAAATATGTGTTTGGTCGGATCCTAAGATCAACCAAACGGGTCGGATTCGAAAGTAAAAGCGGTGGTCAAGACCGCTCGACTTACGACCCTAAATAAGCACTAAACTAGAAGTGACGAGTGACATGTCAAAATATGTCTAACTAAGTTTATAAAACAGATTTGGTATCAAAACTTGGTGTTTTGATACCCAAAAATAGTTTCGTCGTAAAATGCACATCATGTGCATTTTTTTACCGAAACTTTAACTCGTCATTTCGACTAGTAAAATTGGTAATCAAAAGGTGAAATTGCTAGGGACTATAACCTTCGTGATTACGATCACGTTACAAAGTTCAATTGAACTTTGACTTGACCAAATATGGTCAGAACCAAAAGTCAATCGGGAAGCCAAATTGTTCGACTTTTAGCTCAAAATAGCTAAAAAAATAAAGAACTAGGAAGAGTACTTACTTGTGTGGAAGAACACTTTCGAAACTCAAGATAGGAGGCTTCCAAAGGTTGGAAACAAGCTCCAAGAAGGATAGAAAGAAGAACTTCCCACTTTGCTTTGAATGTGTTTGAAGTGGTGTGAAAAAAATGGAAGAATCATTGGGTATTTATAGTATTTTAGGATTAAGGAGGTGATGACAAGTGTCCTCAAGTGTGGATTAGTTTTCTAACGTGTGTCAACACTATATTAAGTGTGGCAAAGTGAGTGCTAGGTGTCAAAAATTGGAGATAGGTGGCAAACTTGGTGAAGAAGCAAAAATATTTATTATTTTTTGATATTTTTGGCCCTTGGACTTGTATTTTCACTTGTATGCCATTTTTAACCCCTTTAACCTAATATATAGGATATATAAAGGTGTTAAGACATGTGTAACTTGTATTATGCCCGAAAATGTCGTGGATGTTGGTTCGTTCGTTTGTACGGTTACACGTTTTGCAAAATGCGTAAAACGCTTTAACGAACACGAAAATGATCAAAATTGTGCAACGATTGACATTTTTGCATTCTCATCAATAAAATACAAGATTTTATTGAATACAAAAATATTTGGAAATAAACACAAGGTTTTATTGAATACGAAATTGTTTGTAATTGTGCAATGATTGAAAAGGCACAAATGTCACAGTCTCCCCTACTTTTGGAAATGTCGTCCTGAAATTTAATTAGAGGAAACTTTGTGAAACAGATGTGGATAGTTCGCTTTCATCTGATCCTCTCGTTCCCAAGTAAATTTTGGGCCACGTTTGGATTCCCAGTGAACTTTAACTATCGGTATACGTCTACGCTTGAGTTTCTTGACTTCACGGTCCACTATCTCCACAGGTTTCTCGACAAAGTGCATAGTGTCTTCAACGTGAATTTTGTCGAGGGAAATGTGAAGGTTTGTATCGGCTAAACACTTTTTCAAATTGGGCACGTGGAATGTTGGGTGAATATTCCCAAGTTCAGGAGGTAGCTCAAGTCGGTAAGCCACCTTTCCGATTCTCTCAACGATCTTGAATGGTCCAATATATCGTGGTGCAAGTTTTCCTTTCTTTCCAAATCTAATCACACCTTTCCAAGGGGATAGCTTGACAAGGACGTGATCACCAACTTGGAATTCCAAGGGCTTGCGTCGTTTGACCGCATAACTCTTTTGATGGCTTCTAGCTGTAAGAAGGTTATCGCGAATTTTCTTGACTTTATCTGTTGTGTGGTGAATGAGTTCAGGCCCAGTGAGCTGAGTTTCACCGACCTCATTCCAGCAGACAGGTGAATGACATTTTCTACCGTATAGAGCTTTGAAAGGCGCCATTTGATGCTGGCGTGATAACAATTCTTGTAGGATAATTCGACCAATGGTAGATGTGAATCCCAACTTCCACCAAAGTCAATTACACATGCTCTAAGCATATCCTCCAGTGTTTAAATTGTCCTTTCAGATTGTCCATCCGTTTGAGGATGATAAGCAGTGCTCAGATTGAGTTTGGTTCCCATGGCAGATTGCATGGTCTTCCAAAAGTGAGATGAGAATCGAGCATCTCGATTGGATATGATGTTCAAAGGAACACCATGACGAGATACAATCTCATCAACATAGATCTTGGTGAGTTTGTCAGCAAATAGATCCTCACGAATTGCTAAAAAGTGTGCTTACTTTGTTAGACGATCGATGATTACCCAAATGCATCATGACCTCTAGGTGTGCGCGGTAGTTTAGTGACGAGATCCATCGCAATGTTCTCCCACTTCCATACCGGTATTTGTGGTTGCTCAAGTAAACCAGATGGACGTTGATGTTCTGCCTTAAATCTAAGACAAGTTAGGCATTTAGACACATATAAGGAAATGTCCTTCTTCATACCCGGCCACCAATACTGGGTACAGAGATCCTTATACATTTTGTCTGCACCAGGATGGATTGAATAACGAGACTTATGAGCTTCATCCATCAATAAGGTGCGGAGAATGTCTTGACTAGGAATCCACAAACGGTTCTTGTAGTAGAGTAATCCGTTATCTTTTGTTTCAAGTTGAAGTTCGAGATTTTGTGGCAGCTCATTTTTCAACAAGCTTTGGGTCACACATGTATGTTTTGCTTGAAGGATACGTGTCTAGATATCAGATTGAACTCGAACACAATGAAGTTTGACACGTTCACTAAGCGCATCAGCCACAACATTCGCCTTACCAGGATGGTAGCGAATCTCGTAGTCGTAGTCGTTCAGAAGTTTGACCTAGCATCGTTGTCTCATGTTAAGCTCCTTTTGATTGAATATGTGTTGGAGACTTTTGTGGTCAGTGAAAACCACACATTTCATACCGTAAAGGTAGTGTCTCCAAATTTTGAGAGAAAAAACTACAGCTCCTAACTCAAGATCATGAGTTGTGTAGTTCTTCTCATGGATTTTCAATTGTCTTGGCGCATAGGCTATGACTTTGTCTCTTTGCATGAGAACACAACCAAGGCCTATGTTTGATGCGTCACAATAGACAACGAAATCATCGTTGCCGTCGGGTAAAGTTCAAACAGGAGCATTACAGAGTTTTTGTTTCAGTGTTTGAGAGGCTTCCTCTTGTTAGGGTCCCTACTCGAAAGGTTTATTCTTCTGAGTCAAAGTGGGTGAGGGGAACCGCGATCTTTGAAAAGTTCGCGATGAATCGTCGATAGTTCTAGCAACACCAAGAAATGAACAAACTTCGGTAGGAGTAGTAGGTGTACTCCAATCACTAATCGCACTGATTTTGGCGGGATCTACATGTATACCTTATTCGTTAACAATGTGTCCCAAAAATTGAACTTCGTTTAGCCAAAATTCAGATTTGGAGAATTTGGCGTAAAGTTGTTCTTTCTTAGGAGTTCCATCGTTAGACGAAGATGTTGTTCGTGATCGGCACGAGACTTAGAATAAATGAGGATGTCATCGATGAAAACAATGATGAACTTGTCTAAATAAGGTTTATAAACCTATCCATTAAGTCCATGAAGACAGCAGGAGCATTTGTCAAACCAAAAGGCATGACAGTGAACTCGTAATGGCCGTATCGAGTGCGAAAAGCAGTCTTGGGAATATCTTCTTGGAGTACCCGAAGTTGATGATACCCAGAACGCAGATCAATCTTTGAAAATCGCACCTTGTAGCTGATCAAAGAGATCATCCATGCGAGGTAGGGGATATCAATTTTTTATTGTGAGTTTGTTGAGCTACGATAATTGATACACATACGGAAGGATCCATCCTTCTTTTTCACTAATAGGACAGGAGCGCCCCAAGGTGAAAAGCTCGGATGAATGAATCCCTTGTCTGAAAGTTCTTGGAGTTTCTTTGACAACTCTTGCATTTAAGAAGGTGCAAGACCGAAAGGAGAATTGGCAATTGGATTGGCACCAGGTACAAGGTGAATACGAAACTTAACTTGACGAATGGGGGTAAACCAGGTAGCTCTTCAGGAAACACCTCAGGATATTCCCGAACAACGGGGATGTCCCGAGCAGTTTTGCTCTTGCCTTTTTCCTCTACGATATGTGCCAAGAAGGCTACATAATTCTTTCGTAGGTATTTTTGGGCCTGGGTACAGGTCATGAGTTTTAGGCTACTAGAGGGTTTCTCTCCGAGAACTTCTAAGGTTCTGCCAGATGAAAGAGGTATACGAACAACCTTGTCGAAACAGATCACCTCCGCATGGTGTTTGTTAACCAATCCATTCCTATGAGGATGTCAAAACTCCCGAGTTGCATTGGTGTGAGGTCAATGGGAAAAAGGTGGTTATCCAAGTTCAATTGGCAACTACGAATAACATAGTCAGCACAAGGGGTTCACCACTAGCTATTTCCACCCTTAAGGGTTTTCCTAGTTTAGTTCTAGGCATCGAAAGCAAAGGTTCAAAGGCTAGTGATATAAAGCTTCTACCAACACCCGAATCGAAAGAATAGAAGTAGTAGAAGTAGGATGATTGTTAACAAGGAATGTACTGTTAGTGACTTCATTATCAGCACGAGCCTTGTTGGCATTGATGTTCAATGCGCGTCCACCGGCTGGATTTGCACTCGCATTCACCAATTTTGGCAGTTGTTTCTAAGGTGACCTATCTCGCCACAGTTATAGCAAGAACCAGGTGGGAACGGAGGTCGAGCAGAGTTGGCTTAGGGTAGAACATGGTTCTAAATAGCTTGTTTTGGGGCCGAATGACAAACATTAGCTAATCTAGAGAGATGTAAAAATAACAAGGAAATATAAGGATGGTGGTCATTTGTTTGTTACTTAAAAACAAACAAACAACACATGGTGACTAATCATAGTAAATGGGTCTTTATAATGTATCGCGAAGACATGCTTTAGCCTATAAGTGGACACTCACCCTAAGAGTTCCCAGGTAAGAGTGACTAGTCTGATAATGCGGATTTGTACGAACACTCTAGCCTTAGACAGAAAACTGAGGGTAAAGGCATCCACCCTTCCAGATTGCACGTGTTTACATTAATAAAACCCAAACATTTACGGGATTTTGAAAACTTAAAAGGCTTTAAGCCAAAACAAATCATCTAAGGATAGATGATTGATTTTCAAAACGAATTTGTAACTGTGTATTTGTTTTGGTAGTCACCTAAGGATAGGTGATGGTATTGTTTTAAGAATCTAAACGCAAGATAAATTGCGTTAGGGTCCTAGGAAGGTTATAGTCTAGGTCAAAGCATTACTAATAACCAAATTCCCTATAACCATAAGCTCTGATACAAATCTTTTTGTAACACCCCGACCGCGTAAAACAACAAACCACGACAGAAACGTCGGGGATTCATGCCATAGAACTATTGTTTCACGACTCATGGAATTTAAAATTATGTTTGATTAAGTTAAACGTTTACATTTTCTTGGGATAAACAGAAACAACACATAAATAAATTATCTTTCATGTTTTAAGTCACTAAGGCCTGTGTCCATTCCTACGTGAAGCATGCATCATATTATTAAGTATTGATTCCTGAAACATATGTGAAAAGAGAGTCAGCATAAAAATGTCGGCGAGTACATAGGTTTTGCGAGAGTGTCAAATTCATGGCCTTGTATACATATTGCAACACCTCGTCCGACTACAAGAGTCGTTAAGTGAAAACCTCGTATCAAAAGTGTTTGATATTGCAATACAATTAACAAACTAAAACAAGTTGGTTAGAGTTGTGAAAACCTTGTAGCCATGAATCTTGACAAAAGCATTTCTTTTGTAAAAACCTTGTAATCATTGCGTGACATTGTTCAAAACAATTTGTCCGTGTTATAAACAATTTGTCCATGTTATAAATCAATGTCCCATAATGTCCTTTATAACAAAATCGTCCATGTTTTTAATTGTGAAAACTTTTGATCGTTCTTTAATGAACACATTCAAACCTTTGTTGACTATAACACCAAAGGGTATCTTTAATAGACCACCAAAGGTTCTCTTTAACTAGACTAACAAATCAACAATTGATTTGTTAATCAGAAACAGTTTCTGTCATTACCCAAACTTCACCAAATCCAGTGAACAGTCCGATAATGGGATTGTCAGTCCTATGGTACCATAACATACTACTGGTCGGCTTGGCCAAAGCTAATGAATGTCATTCGTGTTATGGATAACGCATCAACAAGTTGTTCACAATTCTTTCGTAGCTCTTCAGGTAACACCTCAGGATATTCCCGAACAACGGGGATGTCCCGAGCAGTTTTGCTCTTGCCTTTTTCCTCTACGATGTGTGCCAAGAAGGCTACATAATTCTTTCGTAGGTATTTTTGGGCCTGGGTACAGGTCATGAGTTTTAGGCTACTCGAGGGTTTCTCTCCGAGAACTTCTAAGGTTCTGCCAGACGAAAGAGGTATACGAACAACCTTGTCGAAACAAATCACCTCAGCATGGTGTTTGGTTAACCAATCCATTCCTATGAGGATGTCAAAACTCCCGAGTTGCATTGGTGTGAGGTCAATGGGAAAAAGGTGGTTATCCAAGTTCAATTGGCAACTACGAATAACATAGTCAGCACAAGGGGTTCACCACTAGCTATTTCCACCCTTAAGGTTTTCCTAGTTTAGTTCTAGGCATCGAAAGCAAAGGTTCAAAGGCTAGTGATATAAAGCTTCTACCAACACCCGAATCGGAAAGAATAGAATAGTAGGTAATGATTGTTAACAAGGAATGTACTGTTAGTGACTTCATTATAGCACGAGCCTTGTTGGCATTGATGTTCAATGCGCGTCCACCGGCTGGATTTGCACTCGCATTCACCAATTTTGGCAGTTGTTTCTAAGGTGACCTATCTCGCCACAGTTATAGCAAGAACCAGGTGGGAACGGAGGTCGAGCAGAGTTGGCTTAGGGTCGAACATGGTTCTAAATAGCTTGTTTTGGGGCCGAATGACAAACATTAGCTAATCTAGAGAGATGTAAAAATAACAAGGAAATATAAGGATGTGGTCATTTGTTTGTTACTTAAAAACAAACAAACAACACACGGTGACTAATCATAGTAAATGGGTCTTTATAATGTATCGCGAAGACATGCTTTAGCCTATAAGTGGACACTCACCCTAAGAGTTCCCAGGTAAGAGTGACTAGTCTGATAATGCGGATTTGTACGAACACTCTAGCCTTAGACAAAAACTGAGGGTAAAGGCATCCACCCTTCCAGATTGCACGTGTTTACATTAATAAAACCCAAACATTTACGGGATTTTGAAAACTTAAAAGGCTTTAAGCCAAAACAAATCATCTAAGGATAGATGATTGATTTTCAAAACGAATTTGTAACTTGTGTATTTGTTTTGGTAGTCACCTAAGGATAGGTGATGGTATTGTTTTAAGAATCTAAACGCAAGATAACTTGCGTTAGGGTCCTAGGAAGGTTATAGTCTAGGTCAAAGCATTACTAATAACCAAATTCCCTATAACATAAGCTCTGATACAAATCTTTTTGTAACACCCCGACCGCGTAAAACAACAAACCACGACAGAAACGTCGAGGATTCATGCCACAGAACTATTGTTTCACGACTCATGGAATTTAAAATTTGTTTGATTAAGTTAAACGTTTACATTTTCTTGGGATAAACATAAACAACACATAAATAAATTATCTTTCATGTTTTAAGTCACTAAGGCCCGTGTCCATTCCTACGTGAAGCATGCATCATATTATTAAGTATTGATTCTTGAAACATATGTGAAAAGAGAGTCAGCATAAAAATGCCGGCGAGTACATAGGTTTTGCGAGCGTGTCAAATTCATGGCCTTGTATACATATTGCAACACCTCGTCCGACTACAAGAGTCGTTAAGTGAAAACCTCGTATCAAAAGTGTTTGATATTGCAATACAATTAACAAACTAAAACAAGTTGGTTAGAGTTGTGAAAACCTTGTAGCCATGAATCTTGACAAAAGCATTTCTTTTGTAAAAACCTTGTAATCATTGCGTGACATTGTTCAAAACAATTTGTCTGTTTATAAACAATTTGTCCATGTTATAAATCAATCGTCCGTGTCATAAATCAATTGTCCATGTCATAAACAAAATCGTCCGTGTTAATTGTGAAAACTTTTGATCGTTCTTTAATGAACACATTCAAACCTTTGTTGACTATAACACCAAAGGGTATCTTTAATAGACCACCAAAGGTTCTCTTTAACTAGACTAACAAATCAACAATTGATTTGTTAATCAGAAACAGTTTCTGTCATTACCCAAACTTCCACCAAATCCAGTGAACAGTCCGATAATGGGATTGTCAGTCCTATGGTACCATAACATACTACTGTGCGGCTTGGCCAAAGCTAATGAATGTCATTCGTGTTATGGATAACGCATCAACAAGTTGTTCACAATATTGAAATCGCATTGTTTTATATATAAACCATAGACATTGTTTTTGAAAACTTGAAAATGATTTAGCACATATGAGTCACCCTAAAACATTTCCAAAACATAAAAGAGGGGAACTATGTAATCACTTTGAAAACCATTTTGTGTTTATAAACCCTGTATATTGTTTTGAAATCTTGAAAATAATTATAGGCACACATGAATCACCCCAAAACATTTGAAAACGTAAAAGAGGGGGCTATGTTTGAAAATCATTTTGTATTTATAAACTATGTATATTGTTTTGAAATCTTGAAAATAATAATAGGCACATATGAATCACCCCAAAACATTTGAAAACGTAAAAGAGGAGGCTATGTACTCACTTTGAAAATCATTTTGTATTTATAAACCATGTATATTGTATGAAATCTTGAAAATAATTATAGGCACATATGAATCACCCCAAGACATTTGAAAAATTAAAACAGGGGGCTATGTACTCACTTGGGATTGCGAAAGTGTTCTTGATCAACGAAATAAACAAATCTCAAACGTGTCATAATGTGTCAGATAAATATGTTAGCGTGTCGGGACTACAAACGGGAGATCGGATAGAATGAAGTCTTATAAACCAAACGAGTGTTGGAACTCATGTGATATGGTTTAACAAACTTAACATTCTGATTTGGAAAGGATCCTAAGCGCTTTTGACCCATTATGACCTTGTTAAGGTAGTTTACGATACTTTAACGGGTCATTAGCGTAAACGCGTGATCGTCCTATGATAAGTCTTAAATGCCCAAACATGTTTGAAAATGTTATAACATCAGTTTATATGTCAAAATTTTGGTTACATGTGTTTAAAATGGATTTATGCGCAAAACAACATTTTGGTCATCATTTTTTTAAGAACATAGAAGTAACTTATCATAACACTAACCAAGCGATATGACCATAAGGTATAACCTCAATAGGTTATTCCCTATACAACAATGGTCACAAATATGTGTTTGGTCGGATCCTAAGATCAACCAAACTGGTCGGATTCGAAAGTTAAAGCGGTGGTCAAGACCGCTCGACTTACGACCCTAAATAAGCACTAAACTAGAAGTGACGAGTTAGACATGTCAAAATATGTCTAACTAAGTTTATAAAACAATTTGGTCCCGAAAATAGTTTCGTCGTAAAATGCACATCATGTGCATTTTTTTACCGAAACTTTAACTCGTCACTTCGACTAGTAAACGTGGTAATCAAAAGGTGAAATCGCTAGGGATTATCACCTTCATGATTACGATCACGTTGCAAAGTTCAATTGAACTTTGACTTGACCAGATATGGTTAGAACCAAAAGTCAATTAGGAAGCCAAACTGTTCGACTTTTAGCTCAAAATAGCTAAAAAAATTAAAGAACTAGGAAGAGTACTTACTTGTTTTGAAGAACACTTTCGTAACTCAAGATAGGAGGCTTACAAAGGTTGGAAACAAGCTCCAAGAAGGATAGAAAGAAGAACTTCACACTTTGCTTTGAAGTGTTTTGAAGTGGTGTGAAAAAAATAGAAGAATCATGGGGTATTTATAGTATTTTAGGATTATGGAGGTGATGACAAGTGTCCTCAAGTGCGGATTAGTGTCCTAACATGTGTCAACACTATATTAACTGTGGCAAAGTGAGTGCTAGGTGTCAAAAATTGGAAAGAGGTGGCAAACTTGGTGAAGAAGCAAAATATTTATTATTTTTTTGACATTTTTGGCCCTTGGACTTGTATTTTCACTTGTTTGCCATTTTTAACCCCTTTAACCTATTATTTAGGATATATAAAGGTGTTAAGACATGTGTAACTTGTATTATGCCCGAAAATGTCATGGATGTTGGTTTGTTCATTGGTACAGTTACACGTTTCGGAAAATGCGTAAAACGCTTTAACGAACATGAAAATGATCGAAATTGTGCAACGATTGACATTTTTGCATTCTCATCAATAAAATATAAGATTTTATTGAATACAAAAATATTTGGAAATAAAACACAAGGTTTCATTAAATACAAAATTGTTTGTAATTGTGCAATGATTGAAAAGGCACAAATGTCACAGTTGCCATGATCTATAAATAGCAGAGTTGGGGTCTTGAGTCAATAGTTGTTTTTTTGATACTAAGGCGAAGCCATGTCAGTTTGTTGTCTATGATTCTTCCACGTTTAAGTAGAAGTGTTTAAACAGTAGATCTGATCTTTTGTCAAACTTACTAACAATGTATTCTGCGCACGTTGGTTAGCTCGAGTCCGGTCCGTTGTTTTCTGGGGAAAGCCGATCCTCCCACAAGTGGTATCAGAGACAGGTTGCCTGATTCGAAGACATTTGATCATATCTCAGCAATTGAAGATCTCTATTTCTACTCTTTCTTAGAACTTTTAACAGATCTGGACATTTCATGGAGAATTTGGACTGGGATTTTAGTATAACACGTCAAAATCAGTTTAAACCAACCCTTGAAATTTTCAGACCTAAAATCAACTGAAATCATGTCAAAAATTGTGAAAAACAAGGAATACACGACGCTGTGATCACAACTCGTAAAAACTAATATTACACTTCGCACGAGTTTCCGAGACACCTCGTACGAGGCAATTTAACATACTTGCTCACTCATCTCGTACGACGTGAGTTTCATCTCGTACGAGGCATATAAAATCGTCTTAACATCATTAGTGAACACCTCGTACAAAGTGCCACATCGCACAAAGCACACTTCACAAAAACACAAGTTCTAATCAAATTGTTTTGACAATTTTTCATGTAAAACAAGGAAGAGGAATTCTTTAATGCCTTCGCCACATCTGCTGTTACAACTGCTGCAGCTCAGAACATGAACCTAGAGAACGAAATGGGAACTATGATGAAACCTCGAAGCTCATGAACTCAGAAGATTATGACAGTTGGAGTGAGAGATTCATAAACTGGGTACAAGCTAATCATTTCACATGTTGGTTTGCCATCGAGTCAAAGTACACAACACCTATAGGTGAGAGTGGTCTTGAGAATACACTAGCTCAGCTAACGGATATAGAGAAAGAAAAGTTTATCAACGAAAAAAAGATGATGAATATACTGCAACAGGCAATAAAAGAATATATCCTGGCACTTCTGCAACATGATGATGACGCTCAGTCTCTATGAAATGCTTTAAGACTTAAGTTTCAACTAATTCTCAACTTCAAAAAGGAAGAAAAGCTCTACTGAGCAAGGAATTCAATATTTTCAATCTGATGAAAGGTGAGACAATGAATCAGTTGATCGAAAGTACTGTCATTTGGTGGTTCAGATGAAACAAATGGGAATTTTTCAAACCAATGAAGAACTAGTTGATAAACTGGCCGATTCTTTACCAGAAAGAGAGTAGACGACTTATCTAACTATTCTGAAAACCGGCACAGAGTCTAGTAATTTCACGTTGCCAAGATTTATTGAAAGATTAGAAGGTCATGAGCTAGAAATGTAGAAGATGGCAAAGAACAAAGGCGCCCACATGCAACAAGATGTGAACCTATACTACAAAGGTAGTTCTATTGGTTACATACAAAGTCCCAAGGTTCAAACTGCTTTCAGTACCAACAATACTGCAAGTCTACCATCAAACAAATCTAGTGGGTTTTAGTCATTTCCTCATACAACCCTAATTCTCCTCAAGCTCCTCAATCTTCACAAAGCTCAAGTAATCTTCAAAACAGTCAAAACAATCAACCTAATTCAAACCAGTGAATTCTTCAATGCAACATCGTGTGAATCTTGAAAACGCACAGGATTTTAATGAACACAAAGCCAAACAACATGGCCTTTCTCGAATCCTACGAAACTCTGGTAGCTGGAAGGATTGGGAATCCTGAAATGACAAAAGAATATTATGATCAGATTGATCCAGTTGAGTTGGAATTGATTGATATTAAGTGGTGCATGGCGTCAAAGTCCACAGAGCTCAATGCTTTATGGAAATACAGGAAGAGACAGCCTGGGAGGTCTTGACGGTAAACTGGGTCTTGATAGTGCAGAGAAAAGGGACATTTCAAATAGAGTGTCCAAACAGAGAAATTAAAGGAAATCAGAATCCATTTGCTGGTGATTACTACAAAAGGGTCGTATATCATCGCCCCAATTTCAGACCAGGTTATTGCAGATTAAAGACGGGCAATCAAACTCAAAAGATAAGGCTCTGGTTGTCACCCAAGAAGATGAAGGGTTCAACTAGAACAAGTTTATCACAAAGAATGAAAGCCTCGCACTAGTAGAGGAGATAATTGAAGAACCAGAACAGACATAAGAAGAATTTTCTAAGGCATCCTTTGACCAAGCCTAAGAAGAATATTACAACACGTCGTCAGAGGAAGAAGAACTCTTAAATTGTACATTTAGATATCTATTGCCTACTGATATTCTTAAAACTTTTGAAGGTTACTTCGATTCAAGCTACCAAACACCATGTGAAAAAGAGACAAAGCCTGAAGTAGTAGAAGTGATGGACGTGACCAAGGTATTGAATTTGGAGAATATAGCTGACATAGCCGACAAAGCTTTAATGGCTGATGTGAAAGAGGTAGTTACTGAGGAAGTTCAGGAAGCTAAATTCAAATCAGCAAAAGTATTGGTAAATGAATCAGTAGAGGAAGTTATTAAGGCTCGAGGTGTCAAAAAAGAAACACCTTGCATGAAGTGCAAAGAGCCATGCAAGGAGTGTCGAATAAAAGATACAAAGAGTTAAAAATTCATACAGATCATGTGTAATGTGATTATAATACAACATAAGAAGCATATGACAAATTAAGTACAACGATTAAACAATTTGAACAAGTGATCAGGGAAAATGACAAGACACCTTCGATGCTTAAGGCAACTACAATGGACAAACAGATGGCGATCAATATTCATTTAAATACAATTGTTGAGCTAAAAAATGAAACTGAATGTGTTAACAAGTTGTTAATCAGTTAGTCTACTAGTTCATACATCATTGATCACATTCTTCCGAAAATTGGGAGCAAGAAAGATGATAAAATTGATGAACACAAAGGTGTAGGTTACGATCGTGTTCCACAGCCCTTGTGGAATAGTTAGACAAGAAAGAAACCATCTGAGATGGAAAAGGCACTCAATTTAAAATTGAAAACTGAAAAAAATGAGCTGTCTGAGAACATTGATGTACATACAACGAAACTTTAAATTGACTTTGAATCCGAAGTAGTAAAAACTGTGGTCAAAAAAGTTTTGGAAAATAAGTCTGACAAGTCTGAAATTTCTATTTTGAAAGTGCAGAGCTGAATCTCGAAAAATCTGAACCAGATATTGCATTATCAGAAAATGGTTTAAAAATTGATCCAACTGTAGTGGTGTACAAAATGAACGGATCTGATCAACTATATTCCGATGAGGATTTCCCAATTCATAATGTAAATCTTGATCGAGTTCATAAGTTGTTTAAGCTGGTTGAAGTTAGTCATTCTAATATTGAAAATAGGGACGTGTAATTTGATTCAAAATCAAAATGTGTTTACAAAAACCACTATCAGAAGGACAGGGACTATCCTGAAAACAGGAGAATAGGCGTGGGTTAATCAAAAGAAAAGAAAGAACAACAAGTTTTAAAAATTGAACTTTACAAAAAAAATTGATTTTGTCTATGGAACAAACACTGAAAGAGAAAAAGAGAGCATTGGGAAAAAATCCAATGATGAATTTAAAAAGGAAAAAGGGAGTAGAAAACAAGATTTGAATTCCTCTGTTAGAAATGACAGCAGGACGTGTTACAAATGTAACAAAGTCGGGCATATTGCACGACAATGTTATCAAAGGAATCCAAAACCTGTTTACAACAAGAGAAGATCTACAGAAGATGTGAAGCAAAAAAGCACCCGAGTTTGTACCAAAACAAATATTAAAAAGAAATAATGAATCTACAATGTTTTGACATCAACAATTCAACATAATTCGAAATTTGAATTTGGTGTAACTTCAACTAAGAAGAGTCAAAAGGATTCAAACTTCTATTCCAAAAAGACAGTTCAGAAAACACAAACTTGGTAGCAAAAATCAAACCATCTTCTGCATAAATGAAATGTGACAAATGGCAAATAACCGGTAATTCCGTACAATCAAATCACTATTTTTAATTCATAATCTCAAGCGTATTATCGTAATTTAATTGTGTAACTGAGTCGTACGTTATATCCTAAGTATTAGGACAAGTAAATAGGGTCATAACATATACTGACTTCCCGTTACGACGTGGAACAAACCAAACAATGCCCTAAAAGTGTTGGTAGAAAGTGTTAGGCGCACTATTTGCGGTTGCACAATTTGTGTCGGCAAAACCGCTAAAACGAAACAGAACAACGAATAACGGCATGCTAATGCCATAATTGAGTCCATATATAAATTAACATATTGATATGTGAACACCCATTACAAAATATATAACTTTCCGGTACAACGCCACACTTGCAAAATTGTCCGTTTCGATCAAAAAGGCGACAAATTTCAGTTTATCCGCAATACTAATTTGGTGGATTCCGGATTTCAGAATTATAACAAAACAATGTTGAACATCCTAAAACAATATGATAATGGAAAAAAGCATAACAGATATCGTTTCCGGTCATACTACAAACAGTGCAGAACTTGACCGGAAAACGACCGTTTGTCGAACCGACGAACATTTTAGTGGCTGATAGCCTCCTACATTCATCTAGCGAACTAAAGCATATTTCTAGATCAGAAGTGCCCTAAATAAATGCCATGACAATTGTGGTGGTCAAAAACCAAAGCTTCCGGTACTAAATAATAAGGTTCGTTTATTAGTGAATAATGTGTCGATGAGCGAACAAGTGACGTTTTCATCATCCGAAACTTCTAATAAATTATCAACTGGACAAATTATCATCGATTAACACCCTAAATCCTAATTATATGCTAAGGATACAAGATCAACCACCTAATCACAACACTTAAACTAAGTACATGAATATCTAATAAATAAGCATGTGTTAAAAAATTACACTTTACCCCCCCCCCATACATGTTGGTGGATTCAAGTGGGTCCCACACCCACTTGATTCATGTTGAAAATTGAGATTATAAGCATCGAAATGGATATGGTTAGTAATCTTGAAAGATGATGAGTATATATCAACATCACCTCACATTTTCCATCATTTTCACCACTTAAAAAAATGAAACCATCTCTTCCTCCTCCCTGCTTCCCACGGCTACAACAACCTCCATTTAACCACCATAAGAGCACCATTAACTATCTAATTTTCCTCACTTTGAAGTCATTTCAAGACCATCCAAGATGCTAGCAAAGGTGGAGTACCATTAGGGCTTTCTTGGAGCTCAATTTTCTTCCTAGATCTACACTAAACTTGTGCACCCATTGTAAGACGAATCTCTTCATATTCTAGCTTATTACCATGTCTAGTTTAAGGAAGTACAAGTTAATTATCTTGAAAATGAAGAAAATATAACCTAAAAACCCTAAATCACACCTTTATAATAACACTAAATATAGTTTATTTTGTGTTGATTATTTTTTTATATGTTAAGTAGTTAGCTGGATGGTGTTGTTTATGTTAAAGTAAGTGTATAAGTTAGATGATCTTGTATGGATAAATATGAAAATGATGATTTAAACATGGTAATGTTTAAATCTAAACAAGATCATCAACTTCATCATCCATAAAGATTACTACAATCGAAAAGTAATTTTATTCAATATGAGTAACTTTGATAAAGAATAAACACTATGATTTAAGATGTAACTATCTTAAAAAGTGTAGTATTCAAAGTAGTTTAAGATGAATGACTTGATCTAGTGATGTAACAAATATGATGGTTTAAAAATGCTAATAAATGTTGAAATCACATTATATTTTTAATAAGATTTTGACTACCAAAATGCTATGGATGATGATGTACATAAGTTGTAAACAAATAATATGGAAGCTTTAAATTATTTGTTGATCTTGATTATGAGTTTGGACAGGGTTTAAATACGTTTTAAAAATGTGGAAAACTTCATAGTTTAGGGGAAACTATGGCGAAATTTCCTAAAAATCTAACCACGATTAAGGCATGATTAACGGGGTGATTAGCGGAGCTAAACGCGATTAGTAACTTAAATCGTCATTAGGTAAGTTTGACAAGGGTTAAACCCTAAACACCCAAATGTTTAACAAGTGTGTGTGTGTGTGTGTATATATATATATATATTTACAAGAAAAAAATAAGTGATCCTTATAAACATATATATAATATATATGGAGGCTTGTGAAAATAAAAATATATATACATATTTTGTCACCAAGAATTATGTGTGAATACATGTGTGTGGTAGGTGTATGTATGTAGAAGCTTAGGGTATTCACCATAAAAATACCCAACTATGCACAAAATACTACAAACACTTGAAGATATTACCAAGTGTTGGTGGCACCAACGAATATATTTTCACAATGCGTCGAAACAATCATTGGACAAACGAAGCAATGGCGAACGATGGGCGGACGTACACAAATACACCGTCACGTCGTCGATCAACGAATAAATCGCCAACAGGAAGAGTCATTACGACAACGGGCGATTGTCAACGAGAAAAAGCATGTATTAAACGACAACGACCACAAGTCTAAAATATATATTTAGACACTTAACATATATATGTTATCGATATCAGAACCCGGAAAGTTAAAAACATAAAGAATTTACTAAGTAATTTTATAAAAGTATAAAATAAGTATACTTACTGATTAATACCTCGTAAAATTATAAGTATAAGACTTACAAAAAAATGGGCTCTTGAAAATGAATTTGGGCTAGGCCTAATTTATAAAAGACATGGGCAAGGCCCAATTTTCAAAAAATATATGGACAAGGCCCAAATGTATAAAATATATGGACAAAGCCCAAAAGCACATAAATTACATGGCTAGGCCCAATCACATAAAGACATGGACTAGGCCCAATAACGTAAATTACATGGGCTAGGCCCAATGACACGCGTGCAAGGCACGAGGACATGTGAAGGGCAAGGCCCATTTCACACACGATCTAAGAATAACAATATATTTATATAATATATATTATTTATATATATATATATATATATATATATATATTATATTTGAGAAACATATATATAAAAATATTAATCGACCAAACAAACTACTAACACTAAAAGTTGTTCTATTGTAATAAAGATATGCTAACAAGAATTCTAGATGAACAACTGGTACAAGGTCCAATGAGGCCTAGGTGTCTAATAAACTCAATACACATGTAGGTTACACACGTGTACGGACACCGAACTACGAATTGTACGACGTACGGAATGCAAAGCTGTGAGTTCATGTCCCTCCTTTCAATTATTTCATAGTTCTGTTTTAATACTATCGAGGGAAAATACATGTCACAACAAACAGTATGTTAGCTATGGGTTTAGTTGATAACACGATCATTTGTGCATAAGTAGGATGATGACAATAGTAACCATTAATCACATAGTGACCAAGGTGCAAAAGATGTAGATCTATTGAGTTTGAGACGAGCTCAACTCCTGGTTGGTATACCTTCAAGTGCTTTTGTGATCCCAATGATGTCAAAGTTGTATCAGTTTGGTTACTTACTTATGGCACATATATGTCAGGGTGCTCGCGACACACTAATAAATCCTTAAAACTCCATGATGCTAATAACTTACTCAGATTTCATTACTGGATTTCAAGAATGGCATTTTATACCAAAACATTAACTACATGAACTCGCCAACTTTTGTTAACTTTTAAAATTACATGTATTTTAGGACGCAAGGCATGAGCTGGTGATACAATTCGGGTTATGGAAAAATGTCAAGACAATGATGTGCCATCTTTTGGAGGGTTTGCCTTTTATATCCCAAACTCGTATGGGTATATAGGGGTCAATACCTCATTATGCATTTGTGATGAAAACAATTTCTTATTTTGAAGTAATGTACTTTAAATTATGTTTATGATGACAAGTTGAAAACGGTAAAACTATGAAATCACTTTTGGTTTATTGTAATTATGGAATGCAACTAATTATTAGCATGGCCTCATTGTAGAATTATAGTTGTTTACTAAATTGGATGTAATGATTACTAATAGTCACACACTTACGCTTCCGCTACGACCAGGTTGTGACAGGTTGGTATAAGAGCTCCGATTGTAATGAACCGGTGGAAAACTTTTATTAAAGTTTGGTCTACAATCACAAAGGGCTCACACATGAAAACAAGGTTTATAACATAACATAAATGTTTTCGGAATTATGACGAAATGACAAAAAGGTTTTCACTGTGTCACGATAACATAAGGATCTATCACACGAGCTCAACTATAAGTAACAAACAAGGATCAATACATGATTACTCTATAATGGATAGACATGAAACATTAAGATTACACGTGAAGTCAAAAGAAAAAAGTCTTGCATGAGAAGTGGTGACTAATATAAAATTATCATAAGTAATAATAATTACAAACATGTATATATATATATATATATATATATATATATATATATATATATATATATATATATATATTTATTATATATATATATAAATTCATTGTACGGATTATTGCCAGCACTATGTCTTCTTCGTCAAGCTACGAGGAGGATCCTATGGAGTACGTGTCCGATGATGGATACGGCCCTGATGTTGAAGCCCTACCCCATGAGGATGGAGCCGACCATGAGGTCCCTGACGACGAGGACCTTGACGACTTTCAGCCATTTGCTCTTATTGACCCTATGGAGGATGATGCCCCATAGGGAGATGACGTGTTAGCCATTCCGTAGCCTCCACACGACGTCATTGTTTATGGTCATTCAGAGGGCAAGCACGTGATAGTACACTTGGCTGAACCTCTTGCCATGGTTCCTCCAGTCATCGACCTAGATGATGATGATGACATCCCAGTGTTTCACGTCTACCATATGGAGGATGAGCTAGGAGACCGCGAGGTCGTCGATGACATAGCTATACTTGAGATGCCACCCCCTGTCATACCAATTGTCGACATCTCGTCATCCACAGCCGCCACCCAGAGTGAGCATGAGGCGGATGATGCCTCTTCCACCGCCGCAGATTCACCCATATCGATGCACTCAACCCTTGTAGCCTCACTTTCCTATGTTAGCTCATTTCCTGCTAGTACCCCTACTCATGGACCAGTTCCATATACTGGACCCGCTCCTTATTCTAGACCCGCATGACATTATTCACTAAACGGTACCCCACGTGCCCCTGAACAGCTACCCTTGTTTTTCTCTGAGTGGTCCACTTATCATCCTATATACGATCCATATGCAGCTGGACCTTCTTTCTCAGCTGGATCACCCCCCATGTATACCGCACGCCCAATACTACCTACTGCAGGTATGTCTACCCTGATACCCCCACCGGGCATAAGCCCTTCTGACCCCTACCACCCCTCACACTTCCCCTGATTCCTGTGGAGGAGAGAGTGACTTCGCATGACCTTCAGCTCTCCTTGATCTTTCGAAGGATCTGGGAGCTAGAGACCCAGCGTACTGCTCATGACGCTGCTAGGGCCACACCCCAATTACCATCGTCACCATTACAACCCCCCACCATCGTACCCACCACCATCACCACCACCACTACCCCTATCACCACCACCGACCCCACCCTTCTACTGTCCATTTCACCACTCGTCCTGCCCATCTGAGGCACGAGTGTAGGAGTTAGAGCAGTTTCAGACTGTTGCCACTAGGCGCATTTCTGGCCTATAGGAGGAGGTGGCGTATCATCACGGTTTGCTCCACCGATCACCATCCCCACCACCCCTCCAACACAGTAGTATGTTTTTGATTATCTTTTGGGGATCAGATGTACTTTTGATGGGTTAGATCATGAAGACTCAACTTTGAAGATCCTGACTTTTGGAAGATAACTTGAAGACATGAAGAAGCAATGTAGAAAGAAATCTTACTTTTGTAATGTAAAAACTTGTACAGACTAGGGTTATGTATCCCTAAGTCCTTTTGATCTTTATGAACAAAATGTAACAAGTTGTCATTGTATAAAAGTGTATTTTATTTATTTCATATTGTATCTCTTTTATGTTATGGTTGATAGTGTCATGATGTGGTGATATTACGATTGATATATTGTGTCGTGGTGTGAGTCCCAAATCAGATTCGGATCACAGTGGTTGATTGTTATCACCCAAACAACTACAAATTAGTTCCTTGAATGTGTAAACGTTAAAAAAAACCAAAAGATGAAGATGAAGATTCTTGTATGGATCAAACAACAAGTGTTGTATATGGAATCCCAAATGATATAATCACAGAATGCACCTGGATATTTCGGATTAAGCACAAGAACAACAAGCACAACACAAGAGCAATCACCAAAATCTGTCCAAGAACATTGGACTAGGGTTTTCATTGATAAGCATATATATACACATCTGACTACCCAACGTATTTATTATATACGCTGGGATATTAAATACGCCGCCCAGTTACCAGTTTCACAAAATACATTTAGCCCTTCTAGATTTTCTAACTATTACAAAACCAGCTCAAACTATTAAACTCAAGTATAAACGGTCTCAAAATGTCCTAACAATATCCCCCTAGACCGTTGCGTACTTGAGATTCTTTAGTCTTGTTCCTGAGCTTCAGGGCCTGCAGCTGAGTCTCGATCTTTTGCTTCTGATAGAGGCGCAACTTGATCTGTTGGTTGTTTAGTTGTTGCTTCAGTGGATTGGTTAATAACAGCTTCACTTGTGGTTGGTTGGGCCTCCATAGTGACTCAATATGTGGATGAAGTCGGAGGTGGTGGAATGATTTGAATATCAGAATCAGATGATGGATCTTTGCTTGGTGGAGAAGATGATTTAGGCTCAGCTGCTTTCTTCTTTCTGGATTCATCTTTTTCTTTCTGAGCGTCCATTCTGAGCATAATTTCCATCACTTCAATCTTTCGAGCCCGCACACACTCAACTGCCCTTTGAAATAACATCCCTTCCTCAAGGTACTCATTTCTTGCTCCAACGTTTATCTTGTGTCTGTAGAGAACATTCAGATCAGAAAGACAAAACATAAATACGTCCATAGGAACCAGGATACGTATGTCTTCATTTGAATTTGATCTGATAACTGCTTCACCCGTTTTGCCATCATAGAACCATTTCTTGAAGTTAGTGAGGGTCACAAGATGTTCAGGAGGAAGTTTCACCCTTGTTACAACTTTCGATGGATTGATTACCCAAGTTATCTTTCCTTTTCCACTGAACGGGTCTTTAGTGGTTTTTGACACACGTCTTCTTGGGCGTTGAGGTTTGAAGACAGAAAATCCACGCATGCATTCTCTATGAATTAATCTCTCCAGGTCTCCGCCAACGCTGCTGTTTGTTGGATTTATCAGATCATGCCTGCTTAGCTCTCGGATATCCCATGTGGGTAAACTTGGCATGTCGTTGGAATTTTGGAAGTATTGGATTACCCCACCCCTTCGCTTCACTACGAACCATCCAGTGAGATTGCAGTATTACCAGCTAATGATTCTATCCATGACCTCGGTCTTCACAATTATTATCACCTGATAAAAATCTGGCATCATTGCTCTTTCTTTCTTAAACCATTCTGGATGCTGGGTTCAAACTCTTCTCCACCATCAGTCTCATATAACACACCATCCTCTAAACCCGATTCAAGAAATTTTGCTGGCATCTCGGTTTTTGTCTACTTCTTCACTGTCTTCACTAAAGCTAACATCAACAGCTGATTCAAGTTGTTTCTTTTTCTTTTCTGTTCTGTCATCCTTCTTTTTCTATTCCTTTCTCTAAAATTTCAAAATTGAAGATGTCTTTGCTTGTGTACTTTGGTTTTCGATTTGCTGAGACATACAGCTCCTGCACTAGCTCATGCAATTTTTCTAGTCTCTCTTGTTGAAATCTGATAAATTCAGATTGCTTATAGACGTAGGAGTGCAATTCTTTGTTCTTCTTTCTTTGTTCTTTCATTTTTCTCTTAAGCACATCAGTGTCGTTTACTTGATTCTTCAGCAAACAAAACTCCTTTGCATGAAACAGACCGATTTCTTTGGATAGACGATTATACAGCTCTTGAAACGGTCGAGGTCTTGAGGGAACTTTCTGAGGAGGGGTTGAGCAGATATAGGTGGTTTGGGTGGAACATTTGTGGAGGATCCCTCGCCTGTTTTTCTTTTCTTAGGTGCAAAGGACTTGCTTGGGGAGGGTTCTAGGGGATCGGATAAAAGCCCTTTCACGAATCGTTCCAACTGCTCCTTTTTCTTAAGTAACCACCACAGGAGTTTTAGATTTTGTCATCTCTTTTCTCTTCATATCCTATCACGTTTCTCTGCCTCCGCAACCGCGTGAATGCCTACATCCTTTCAATTTCCTCTCTCGTTGATCCAGTGCGAATACTGTCGCCCATGCTTCGTTCTAGATTAGGTGGATCTTTCTTGCTTCTTTTCTATGAGGGTTCTTCTTCAACCACTTTCTTCCCTTTGTCTTTGTGCTTACGAACAAGTGGTATTTCCTCTACATTTTTAGCCTCCTCTTCAACATAAACAGGTTCGCCTCACTTTCTCTACCTTGCCTCGCCTTTTCCCGATACTTATTGTACGCAGCCAGAACATCGGGAAGTCTCTCTTCTCGATACATCCAGTTATGCAACATTACCCACTCCTTTGTTTTCAACTTGTGATTTGTCTTCCTTTGGAGAGCTGAAATTGATATAGATTTCCATCATGTGGTAGGTTCCGGTGCTGATCATCAATGAGTAACTGCACAAATCTTGGATACATGGCCCATGCACCTTTGTTTACATTGTCAATCATGCAATAGAAAATTAGGCTAGAGATGTTGAAGGGCTGATTTGTGCATAAATTTAGCAATACCACGGACCACTTAAATTTAAACCATCGTATCAACCTTTTCTGTGACAAATGCTCATACAAAATGTGTGAAGAATGAACCTCTAATCCTTTGTAAGGCCTGACTTTTTATCTCGTTCTTGTTGTGAAAATCTCCAACATATTTCATCCCGCGGAAATCTTCTAGCACTGCCTATTTGCTTTGATTTAACGGGTCACTGGCACTATCTCCAAGGCTGAGAACCTTTCGAATCTGCTCTTCAGTCACTTTTATCTCTTTGTTACGCATTGTCGCGGTGATGTGCTTGACCTGGTTCAGAGTTCTTACTCTTGGGGTTCGAAAGAACTCTACTATGTGAATAGAGTAATCTTTAGATTTTCCTGAACTGCATAACTTATTTTGCTTCGTGATAACCAGTCCATTACATCTTCAAAATCGGGCTTCAGGAGGAATTAGAGTGATGGGCTGTTTGCTTCCTTATGCCATCCTAGACTAATGGTTGAGCCATTCTGAAACGTGAAAACCAGTCAAGTTAAATAATAGTTACATGGCATAATAGTTAGATAGAAAAGATATATAAATACATATATATACATATTTATATATATATATACATACAATAAACAAAGATAAAAAAATTGAGATAAAAAAATATTGATACAAAAATATACACATATTAATATATACATAATATATATTTATATAATAAATAAAAATTAGAATAGAAAAATATAGAAATAAATTCACCACTTACTACGCTTAGACAACAATATCAATTACGCTGGATCGACAACATTTACATAAGAGCCAGTAATAATTTCGCTGGAAGTGGATTATTTACGCTGCAATTAGTCGCATATAGCATCCAACGAAGATGATTATCTACGCTGGTTGACCGGCGTACTTGTCAAATACGCCGTTGCTTGAACTCACGTTCAAGACTTAAATCCGCAGACATTTGATTTTATCTTAAATACGCCACCTTCAACATAATTACACTGCATTCATATTAAATACGCCAGATTCAAAATTTTCTTGATAAACCCATAAAACCGGATGAAACCAGATCGATCTATCTATGTACGATTTAACCGATCTCATATATGATGTTTAAAGACTCATAAATTAGCAATCACCATTTGAAAACTAAAATCATACCGATATTGATCTTCGAAAAAGGCTATTCGGATGATTTTATAGTGTTTGAGTTTGAGAAGAGGGTTTATGATTGAATGAAGAAGATGATGATGTTTGAAAAATAGACTTTACACAGAAACGAAAACTAATATATATACAAAATTATATTCCATCGTAATTAATAATTACGCAGGAATATTAAATATGATGCCTAGGAGATTTTCAAGGTTTCTTCAAGTCTAAGAAGTTTGAAAACAAATGCGCTCGAAAATCTCAAATTTTATAAAAAAATGTGCCCTTTTTGGTTAAAAGTA
Organism: Scalesia atractyloides; assembly: GCA_947069175.1. Lineage (NCBI taxonomy): Eukaryota > Viridiplantae > Streptophyta > Magnoliopsida > Asterales > Asteraceae > Scalesia > Scalesia atractyloides. Next base: position 46,313,726 of record CAMTDV010000022.1, read on the forward strand.
GTGCAAGAAATTCAACATATGATCAATAGAAACACAAAAATGCAACTTAAACTCTGAAAATCATTTTTATAGTAAAAAAGCTTCCTTTTTCACCTAACACTTATTGTTACTGATTCGGATCCTGTGGCTTTCCTACAGAAGATCATACTAGTAACACTTTATTAGTTTGAGATAAAATATTAAATATATTGAATAATCAAGGCACAAGAAAAATTGTCAGTATGTTTGTCCTTTTAAATCCATGCACCTTTCTTTCAACATGCTTTCAGAGAACATTTTATCATGTTGAGGTAATATTGACAAGAAATTTGATGTTCCCCTACTCATGCTGGACTGTCAGAATGTTGTGCTCGTGAGTCCCACATGAGGACATACCCCCGTGATCAAGGTATGCGCAAAGGTTCCTCATAGTAGGTGAGTATATTGACTTCATTGGTGATCAGGTCAGTACTTCCGTACAGCAAAGAAACCAAATTCTAACGAGGGCTATGACAAATACCTTAGATGGTACGAATTAAGCACATGAATGATTCTCGCATGAGATTTTCATTTGTGTGGGGTTTTGGTCGCATTGGCTCTTTTTGAAAAGATATCATACTTGTGTCCAGGTCAGCATATTTCTTGATGCAGCAGAAGAGCAACTATTATATCCCCGAATGATTAGTCAATATAAAGACCCAAAATCTCGGACTTTGGCAATCTATCAATGCAATATTTAAGACCGTTAAGCCATACGCCGCAACGTGTTACCCGCAAGTTGCACAACATTGTGGGTATCCAGAATTCTTGTGTGATCATTTGCTTTTGTCTCCTATTCTTAGTTTACTTGAAGGTATTGCTAAATCTACTGACACGTCGTTGCTTGGAGCCTCAATCTGGTTCTATTTTAAGATCAAACAAAGTGTCAACATTTTTTCTATCATTTCTTACGCATGTGTCAAACAAGGATTCTATCTTAACGATATTTTCTGGAAGACTTCCCCCCTTAAAATTTTATTTTCGAGATTCCAGAGCTTGAAAAGAAATTTTAAATTTGTAGAAAATCTTTTTGTTGGGCACATTTTATGAGATTATTAAATTTTTTTAATCATTTCCACTCAAGGAAGTTGACCATTTCCAACCAGGTTACCAACTAGTTGAAGTGAGTTTTGTCAAAGGCTTTCGTGAATATATAGCTTTTTGTTGCATTGTATCCCCGGCACCACTTGAATGTATCCTTTCTCATACGCATCTCTGATCGCATGAATGCGAATTTCGATGTGTTTTGTCCTGGAGTGGTGGATAGGGTTCTTCACAATTCCTAGACACGCCTCGTTGTCGATGAATATGGGAGTCTTCATAACGTTGATTCCGTAATCCAACAACTGATTTTGTATCCAAAGAACTTGTGAACAGCAACTGTAAGCTATCGTATATTCGGCTTGAGTAGTAGATGTGGAGACTGTTGTCTGCTTCTTGTTCTGCCACGTTATAAGACGATTTCATAAAAATTGACAGCCTCCTGAGACAGATTTTCTGTCAACTTTGCAACCTTCATGATCATTGTCCGACAAGCAATTAAATAAAAATTACTATCTTTAGGGTACCACAAACTAAGCTTGGGTGTTCCTTTCAGATAGCGGAAAATTGTTTTGACAGCAGCTTCATGAGATTCTTTTGGATCCGTCTAAAATCGTGCACAAAGACAGACAGCCCACATAATGTCAGGCCTACTTGCGGTCAGATACATCAACAAGCCTATCATCGATCGATAGAAAGATTTGTTCACAGGTTTTCCTTGAAGATCAGATGTAAGTTCCGTTTGAGCTACAAAGGGTGTGCTGGCAGATTTGCAGTCATTCATGTTGTACTTGAAGAGAATATCTCTGATGTATTTAGCCTGATGAATGATGATGCCATCTTCTCTCTGCTTTACTTCTAATCCCAAGAAAAACGTAAGTTCTCCCATCATGCTCATCTCGAATTTTGCCTTCATAACTTTCTCAAACTCCATGCAAAGAGCTTCATCAGTTGACCCAAAGATGATATCGTCTATATAGATCTGCACCATCATCACATTATCTCCGATCCTTTCTGTGAAAAGAGTCATATCTATTTTGCCTCTTGAATACCCACAATCCAGAAGATATGTTGACAAAGTCTCATACCATGCTCGAAGAGCTTGATGAAGACCATAGAGTGCTTTGTCAAGCTTATAGTATCTTGCAGGGAAGTGAGGATCTTCAAAACCTAGAGGTTGACAAACATAGAATTCTTCTTTCACTTTCCCATATAGAAATGCACACTTTACATCCATCTGAAAGACCTTAAAGTTTTTGAACGAAGCGTAGGCTAAGAAGATTCTGATAGCTTCTAAGCGTGCAACCGGTGCAAAAACTTCCTCATAGTTAATCCCCTCCTCCTGCCGAAAACCTTGAACAACCAATCTTGCCTTATTCTTGATAACTACACTACGATTGTCCATTTTGTTACGAAACACCCACTTGGTACCAATGGGATACTTTCCATCTGGCAAATCAACGACTTCCCAGACTTTAAGCTTCCGAAATTGAGTTAATTCTTCTTGCCTTGCTTGTACCCAGCTAGAGTCTTGAATGGCTTCTTCAATGTCTCTTGGGACAGACTATGAGAGAAAAGTTGCATACAGACCTGTGTTGATGGTATGTGTTTGACCACGAGTTCGAACTCCATCTTCCACAGAACCGATGACATTTTCAATTGGATGGTTTCGATTTGACTTGTATCCTGCGTTGGTGTGAGTTTCTACTTGTTGAGGCAGATTAGAGAACTATTCATCGACGTAGATAATTGGAGTTTCATCTTCTTTAGGTGGTTCATCCATGATCTGCTGTGAAGAAGAATCATCATGTGCAGATGCATTCTCAGCCGATGTGTCACCATCTATTTCGATAACAGGAAGGGTAGGAGTGGCAGAGACTTGAGTGAAACGAGTTGTAAAAGGAGTGAAACCAATGTCTGAAGGATCAAACAATGGCTCTAATGAGGTTGATTCTGTAGGTTGGGATTCAGTGAGAGGTTCAGCAATGTCGAAAGTGTTGAATACAATGTCTAAATCATAAAACCAGTTTGGAGCGCTTCCAATGTTGGTGGAGTTTCCTTCTTGAAAGTCGACGTAATATGATTCAATCACCATCTTGGTTCGTTTGTTGTAAACTCGATATGCCTTTTGAGAAGATGAGTAGCCCATGAAGTAGCACACATCACTGATTGCTTCAAACTTGATAAGATTATTTTCAGTGTTGAGGAGTGTACAGGAATATTCGAACAGTCTAAAGAAATCTATCAGAGGCTTCCTTTTAAAAAGGAGTTCATAAGCTATCTTTCCATGAGGTTTGATAATGAGAACTCGATTCAAAACATAGCATGTTGTGTTGACTACTTCATCCTAGAAGATTATGGGAAGCTTGGAGTCTACAAGCGTAGTTCGAGCAGCTTCAATGAGTGTTCTGTTCTTTCGTTCTGCTACCCATTTTGCTGAGGAGTTCTGGCAGCACTATATCGAAGGCGTATTCCTTTTTCTTCACAGAAGGAGAAAAACGCATGATTTTTTAATTCTTTCCCGTTGTCGCTTCTTACGGATCTCACTTTCAGCTTGATTATGTTTTCAATCATAGGGATGAAGCTTTTCAGAATGGAAGCTGTCTCACTTTTGGCTTCGAGGAAATATACCCATGAAAAACGTGAGAAATCATCTGTAATTACCAAACAATAAGATCTTTTAGCTAAACTTTTAACACTTATAGGGCCGAAAAGATCCGTATGTAGTAATTGTAGTGGGGCAGGTATCGTATTCACTGCTTTGGATTTATGAGGCTTTTTGTGTTGTTTTCCTTGGGCACATGCGATACATTTTTCTGAGAAGGAAAATCTTTCACAGGTAATCCTCTTACTAAATTTAATTTAGAAAGCTTATTTATATTTTTGAAGTTCACATGCCCCAAACGCCTATGCCAAAGCAGTGATTCCGATTCTGATGCTCTTGAAATAAGACATGTCATTTGCTCATTTGATTTAGCATTTTTCATATTTAGCACATAGGTGTTGTTTTGACGGGGAGCTCTAAGCATGATCATTTCTGCAGGGACGGAGTATTCGGCCTTGAGGAATAAGCATTCCATGTTGTTGAAGAGCACTGATATTCCTTTGTCACAGACTTGTGATACGCTCATGAGATTGTAACACAACCCTAGAACATAATTTACATTCTCTAGAGTAAGTGCTTCTGACACGACGTCACCCATTCCGACAATTTTTCCTCCCTTTTCATCTCCGGCAAAGGATAAGAAATCACCATCGATAACTCGAAAGTTTTTCAAAAGATCCTTTAAACCGGTCATATGCCTGGAGCATCCACTGTCAACATGCCAAATATATTCCATAAGCATCCGAAGCCATTTTTGAAGTTTATTCTGTTATACAACAACAACAAAAATATATACAAGTTAGTTAATTTTCGGAGCCCAGACTTGCTTTAAGTTAGTTCTATCATGATTTTGGCAAGAGTGTTTTCTTTTTTTTAAAAAAACAAGTTGAATTAACTATGCATTTAACTGATTTCTTCAGATTGTCAAATTGATCTGTGAAACTTTTAACCAATCTTGACTAGGTTTAGAAAATTTCTTGCTTTTGCAATGTTCGCAGTATGTCCTAAATGACCACAACGAAAGCATTGTTTGCAATTTGATCTTTTCTTCCTGGGTGCCGAGTGTGAAGATGATGTATGTGATAAGAATCTAGAGCTGCTTGAGGAATTTGATGACGTAACATGGCTTGAATCTTTGACTTTCCTCAATTTCTTGTAAGATGATTTTCATCCTCAATGTCGTCTTCACTGTCCTCACTATCTGATGACGAGATTGACTCTTGACTTTCACTTGACATTTCTCCATCACTTTCTGAAGTTGTTGTACTTGAATCATTTTTATTGCTTTCTTCAGTAGAGTCTTTATTAGTCTGTGATGTAACTGTACCTGATGGAACAAACTCGGGAATTTCCTCCGTAAGGAACTTTCCAAATCTGTTTTTCTTCAATTCTGGACAAATACAGGAGATTCAAGTTCAAGCATAACATATTCATCATTAAAAACAGAGTTTAAGTGATGACTCACAACCTCAGCATGCACTTGGTTGTGAGTCTTAAGTGTAGGCGCAAGGCCATTACAGTCATCCCGAATGTTAAATTTTGGCATAAAGCCGTTACAGTCATCCATCCTAGTCAAACTAGTATAGTTATCCTGAATAGAAGTACGGTTTGTCTTGTTACAATTCCAGGTGAACCAGTTAATTGTTGAATAACTGTCGCTTGTGTAACCGATTCCTATTTTTGAACCTCCACAATCATCATCCTCATCGCACACATTTTCTTGACCCTCACACAGATCTGCATTGCTTTCAGACATTTTAATATTGTTTGGGTTTTGTAGAAAAACATTTTGATCCAAAAGAACATTTTTATCGATTAAGTCATTTTTAGGATGAGAGATGGCATAGGGACATAATTTTTGTTGTGTGGAGGAAAAAATATTTTTCTTTCGTTTCCGAGCTTATCCTTATATCCGATTCCATCTTTTATGAATGTCGGTCGTTGGCAATTTACAAATCAACCAGTGCTTTTTGACTAATTTTCCATTTATCAATAATGATTTGCAATTTGTTATTTTCGTTTTGTGATTTTTCTAATTTTTCAGTCAAATCATTTATGATAAAATCTTTCTGAAAATAAATTCTTTTAAAGTCTTCATTTCAGCCACGGTTGAGGTTAACTTTCTTTGATATGCAGCTTCATTCTCTTTTAGTTCTTGATTAATTTTCAAAACCTTTTCTTTTTCTTTAATTATGTCACGGTTGACTGATTTGTAATGTGCCATGATGTTCAAACACGGTTTGGAGCACAGCTTTACTTTAAATTCATATGGTATGCTATTTACCAAATCCTTATCCTCAGATTCTGACTTCATGGTGGTTGTAGAAGTTCCAACCGTTTCATTCTTGTTGTTACTGATTGCTTCTTGACCTTTGTCATCTTTGGGAATGCTGGCTGTTTGCTTTTCCACACAATTTGATGCGGACGTGACAGAAACAGAGAGATGTTTGCCATGAGGGCTTTGTTGACTTCTCCTTTAGCCTCAGCTATTTCTTCTGACCAGTCGTAATCTTCCACCACTAAAGCTTTTTGGTTATTTTCAGCAACACTATCATTCCCTTCATATCCACCGGCCTTCTTGTCTGATTGAGTTCAGCATTTCTATTCTTCAGCAAAGGGCATTCCCTCTTGAAATGACCCAGTTTTTGCAATTGTAACATCTCAGCTTGCACTTATCAAATCCAGCTTTTCCCAGAGCTAGCCTTTTTCTGTTTTGTCTTGAAATTTCTTCAATCGAAGAACGATCATCGCCATCTGCCACTTCAAGTCCATCTCCTCCATATCATCAGGATCCACCTGATACATGTCTTCAGCGGTGAGAGAATCTCTTTTAAACTCACCTGACATGAGAGCCTCATAGTTGCTCAAGAAGGTGTTAAACATAGCGACATGTTTGGTGGATATCTTAAGTGCTTGAGCATCATTGGCCACGGTAGTCTTCTCATTGGATGATGAGGCTTTTGCGAGCTTGCGGAAGCGTCGGATAAATTCGGCAGCACTTTGAGGATTCAATCCACAGGAGGTTATGGGAGCAAGAAACACCATATTTTTGGGAGTAGATGTAGCAGCAGCTGATTGAGTAAGTTTTTGTGAATATCATGTTTGGTTCATCTCTCTCTTGATGATATCCATTTCAAAGGCTTTCAGAGTGTTGATTAGCTCCGAGAGTGTGAAAGGAGTTATGCTGGTCAAGAAAGTTCTTTTAATCATCATACACAAAGGCTCCATTCTTTAGGGAGTGAGTCTGGAAGCATCTTGATGGATGCATAGTTTGCAACAGGATTTCCCACTTTCTTCATTTTAGTCAGCACTCCAGAAATCGACTTATATATCTGATAAGCTTTCACCACGAACACTCCCAAACATGTCATACTCTTTCTGAACCATGTCTCTTTTGTTGTCCATGAGCTCCTCGTTTCCTTCATAGTGGTCAATAAGAGCCAACCACAATTCATGAGCGGAAGTGTACTCTTCGAACAAGTTGTTGTCGTCCTTGGACAGAGCCATTGTAAGAGAAGCATGAACCCTGCGATCACGTTGAATAAGAGTTCTGTCTTCTTCGGTGAACATTGATGGATCTTCGTTATTCGTACGAATATTGTCACGAATTATCATTGGAACGTGTGGACCCACCGTGACGGACATCCAATGAGTATAGTCAGTATACTCAAAGAAAGATTTGATTCTGTTCTTCCAACTGCTGAAATCCTTAGATCCTTTCAACTTGGGAGGCCTTGTAGCCGTTCCTGTTTCCAACTCGGCTTGGGCTATTGGGTTAAGTTGATTGAGAGACATCTTGGTTAATTAGAGATTAAATACGCTGGGAAGTATAGATCAGATGACAAATACGCTACAATAGAATTAAGTACGCAGGGATGCCTGGCGACTTTATCCTGCGAAATTAGCTAAATCCGTTGGAACATGAAAAACAAACATAAGTTTGGCTAAATACGCCGATCACTGTGATAAAATCGCTGAGGATTTTTATCACTGACTTCGAAGTCGCCTTCGATTAAATGCGCTGACACTATTTCACTGGAAATCAACAAATCCGCTGGTGTTTACCCGGCGTATTTGTTAATTACGCGATATTCAAGTTAAATCGGCTATATTGAAAAATATCTACGTTGTATTCATCAATAAATACGCCCAGTAGGGTTTAAGTACGAACAAAAACCCTCTAATCACCCAAAAAGGACTCAAAAACCATGTTTCTTTGTACCAGATTGACCCAAATGTTTACCAAAACATTGATTAACAACAACCCAATGATTAAACACATATGATCAAGCAATTTTAAGTCCAAAAATTTGAAAAACCTTGAAACTTGTAAACTTTTGAAAAACCTTCAAAACTTGAAGAATCTTAACAAAAACTCAAACAATCAAGAGCACAAAGGCTCTGATACCAAATTGTGAGTCCCAAATCAGATTCAGATCACAGTGGTTGATTGTTATCACCCAAACAACTATAGATTAGTTGCTTGAATGTGTAAAAGTTAAGAAAAACCAAAAGATGAAGATGAAGATTCTTGTATGGATAAAAGGACAACTATTGTATATGAAATCGCTAATGATATAATCACTGAATGCACCTGGATATTTCGGATTAAGCACAAGAACAACAAGCACAACACAAGAGCAATCACAAAAATCTGTCCAAGAACCTTGGACTAGGGTTTTAATTGATAAGCATATATATACACATCTGACTACCCAGCGTATTTATTATATACGCTGGGATATTAAATACGCCGCCCAGTTACCAGTTTCACAAAATGCATATTTGGCCCTTCTAGATTTTCTAACTATTACAAAAGTAGCTCAAACTATTAAACTCAAGTATCAACGGTCTTAAAACCTCTTAACATGTGGTGATACTGTGATTGATATCCTGTGATGTGGCGACTATCTATGCGATGAGTTATGTGTTTATAATGAGGATGGGTGTACGTATAGCATATACGTATATTTTTTTCTTACTTAGCATGTACCGGATGTGTTTATACATATATGTTTGACAAAAAAATATGTAATAATAATAAATAATTAGATATAATAATAGTAATAACAAATATGAATTTATTATTAAATAATTCGGCTAATTGTGAGCGACATTACATATTGGAAGATGATGCCGCCCACCGAAGGAGTTCCAACAATAATACACTACCGACAACACAAGCAGAGTTAGATGAACACATTTCTCAAGCAATTACGCAGTACGAAGCTAACCGCTCCGAACGTAGCGGTGGAGTCTGAGGTTCAACCGGAGGCAATCCTCCAACCAGTAATACACGATTATTCATAAAACCACACGATACCTCATTTGTTCTATTCATGCTTTTTGGTTACTCATACTTGATTGGCATATCCAATGATTTCAGGTTGCACTTACAAGCAGTTTCTAGACTGCAAACCTCTGAATTATGATGGTACCGGAGGTGCTGTAGCCTTCGTACGTTAGACTGAGAAGACTGACTTGGTCATTCGGATGAGCAAGTGCCCTGTTGAACAAAGAGTCACTTATGTTACTTGACTCTTCGAAGATAGAGCTTCTTCTTAGTGGAACCTCTAGGCCCAAACTAAGGGCGATGATGCTGCATACACCCTGACCTGGGAGGAACTAAAAGAAATGATGAGAAAGAAGTATTGCTCGAGATCAGAAAATGAGAAGTTGAGAACAGAGTTCTGGAATTTAAAGATGATTGGTTCAGATATTGCTGGGTACACGCAACGATTTCATGATTTGTCTCGAGTGGTGCCATATTTAGTGGAGCCCGAATTTAAGCGGATTGAGAGGTACATCTGGGACTTGCCCTCGAAATTCTGAGTCTGGTTACCTCTTCGAAACCCACTGAAATTGGAGAAGCAATTGATCTAGCTATCAGGCTTACTGAGGAGGCTAGTCAGGGAAGGTTGCCTAAGTGTGGTGTGAACAAGAAGGAAACTACTGAGGAGACTACGGACTGCAATAAAAGAAAATTCTCCCATTTCAAGAAAGGCTCTCGAGGTAATAATAACAGTAACAAGAGGCAAGCCACGAGAGAAGTCAAAGAAACAAAGGCATATGTTACCACTACCACAAATGCTGCTGTTAAGAAATCATATACTGGGGGAGCACCGAAATGCCCTAAATGACCTTTCCACCACTACGGGTAATGCCGAGACCCCAAGTGTGGAAAATGTGGTAGGTTTGGGCATCGCACCGATGCGTGCCGACGAACAACTACTAGAGGTCAAGGTTGTTTTGGATGCAAAGATAAAGGGCATTTCAAGAAAGATTGCCCTAAATAAAAACAAGCTCGGGGAAGAGCGTTCGTGATTGGAGCTAAGGATGCTCGCCAGGACCCGAATGTGGTCACCAATACGTTCCCTATCAACGATCACTTTGCATCTATTCTTTTTGATGCCGAGGCAGATTTTAGTTTTATTTCTAAAGAATTTAGATATATACTTGGGGTAGAGTCGAATAAATCAGATGTTCAATACTCGATTGAGCTAGCTAATGGGATATTGGTAGAGTCGGGGGAAATTATAAAGAAATGTACCTTAGAATTGGGTGAACGGAAGTTCGATATAGATTTATTACTAGTTCAACTGGGTAGTTTCGATGTCGTTATTGGTATGGATTGGTTATCCGATAATCGAGCCGAAGTCATATGTCATGAGAAAATCATTCGTATCCCCCTACCCGACGGAGAACATTTGATGATTCACGGTGAGAAGCATGATACGCCACTACGAATCATAAATTGCATGAAAGCACAAAAATGTTTGAGGAAAGGATGCATCACCTTTCTGGCCGATGTGGTGGATAAAAAGGCCGAGGAGCGCAAGGTGGAGGATATACCAGTAGTAAGGGAATATCCTGAGGTCTTTCACAAATACTTGTCGGGATTACCTCCACAACGACAAGTCGAGTTCTGTATTAATTTAGTGCTAGGAGCTGCACCTGTGGTGAAAGCCCCGTATCGACTAGCGCCCTCGGAGATGTAGGAATTATCTACTCAGTTGCAAGAGTTACTTGACAAAGGGTTCATAAGACCAGTTTCTCGCCTTGGGGAGCTCTGGTGCTGTTTGTGAAAAAGAAGGATAGAAGTTTCCGAATGTGCATCGACTACCGGGAACTAAACAAGTTAACCATCAAGAACCGGTACCCATTACCAAGGATCGACGACCTACTCGATCAGTTGCAAGCGTTGAGTTTTTACTCAAAGATTGATTTAAGATCCGTGTATCATCAGTTAAGAATTCAAGAGGAAAGTATTCCTAAGACAGCGTTAGGACTCGCTATGGTCAATACGAGTTCCTTGTTATGCCTTTTGGCCTAACGAATGCCCCTGCAGTGTTTATAGATTTGATAAACCGGGTATGTTAGCCATATCTCGACAAGTTCATGATCGTTTTTATAGATGACATATTGATATACTCGCGAACCAAGGAAGAACATAGACAACACTTGAGAACTATACTAGAGTTGCTAAAGAAGGAGCAATTATATGTTAACTTCTCAAAATGCGAATTTTGGATTCGCGAAGTACAATTTCTCGTTTACGTAGTGAACGAGAATGGAATACATGTTGACCCTTCAAAAATTGAGGCTATAAAGAATTGGACCACGCCAAGAACCCCCACGACAATACGACAATTCCAAGGTTTAGCGGGATATTACAGGAGATTTATTGAGAACTTCTCAAAAATTGCTCAGCCGCTAACCTCGCTGATGCAGAAGGATAGAAAGTTTGATTGGGGAGAAAAACAAGAATCGGGGTTTCAAATATTAAAAGAAAAATTATGTAAGGCGCCGATATTATCACTTCCAGAAGGTACCGATGATTTTGTGGTGTATTGTGATGCATTGCATCAAGGTTTCGGTTGTGTATTAAGGCAACGTGAAAAAGTCATCGAGTACGCGTCATGTCAGTTGAAAGTTCATGAAAGGAATTATACCACCCATGACCTAGAATTAGGCGCAGTGGTATTTGCCCTAAAGATCTAGCGTCATTATTTATATGGCACTAAGTGTACCATATTCACGGATCATAAAAGTCTTCAACATATATTCAACCAAAAGGAACTGAATATGTGCCAACGACATTGGGTGGAGTTGTTGAATGATTATGATTGTGAGATCAAGTATCACCCGGGCAAAGCAAATGTTGTAGCAGATGCTTTGAGCAGGAAAGAACGAGTCAAAACTTTACGGGTACAAGCTTTAGAAATGACGATCCAGACGAACTTTGTGGCTCGAGTGCACGATGCACAACAAGAAGCTTTGAAACCAGAAAACATTCCAGCGGAATCATTACAAAGAATGGAAAACAACTGGAACCGAACAAAGACAGAACTTTATATTTCATGGTAAGGATCTGGATTCCCTATTATGGCGATTTGCGAGATTTGGTGCTGGATGAAGCACACAAGTCCAAATACTCGATACACCCAGAATCGGATAAAATGTACCAGGATCTAAAAGAGTATTATTGGTGGCCTAATCTCAAGGGAGATATTGCGACCTATGTTGGGAAATGCCTAACTTGTGTGAAGGTCAAGGCCGAATACCAAACACCATCTGGTCTATTACAAAACCTGAGATCCTTGTTTGGAAGTGGGGAGCAAATATCAATGGATTTTATTACAAAATTACCCCGGACCTCTCGAGGTCATGACATGATCTGGGTTATCATTGATCGATTAACCAAATCAACTCACTTCTTACCCATCCGCAAGAAAGACAGTATAGAGAAGTTAGCTGAACTGTATCTTAAGGAAATCGTGACACGTCATGGTGTGCCAATCTCGATAATCTCTGATAGAGATGGTCGCTTTGTGTCGCGGATCTGGCAATCATTTCGAATTTCGCTTGCTTCTCGCTTAGATTTAAGCACAGCTTTTCATCCACAGACTGATGGTCAAAGCGAGCGAACCATCCAAACATTGGAAGACATGCTTCGGGCCTGTGTGATGGATTTAGGCGGAAAATGGGATACTCATTTACCGTTGGTAGAGTTTTCCTACAATAACAGTTATCACACCAGTATCAAGGGCGCGCCATTCGAAGCACTATATGGACGAAAGTGCCGATCACCGCTATGTTGGGCGGAAGTCGTGACAGACAACTCATTAGTCCCGAACTAGTACAAGAGACCACAGACAAAATATTCAAGATCCGTGAGCGTATCAAAGCAGCCCGAGATAGACAAAAGAGCTACGCAGATCGGAGACGCAAACCATTATCCTTAGAGGTTGGAAACAAAGTATTACTAAAGGTCTCACCTTGGAAAGCTGTAGCTAGATTCGGAAGCATGGAAAACTAAACCCGAGATACATTGGGCCTTTCAAAATTCTGGCAAAGATCGGTACAATGGCTTACAAATTAAAATTGCCAGTGGAACTCCATAACATACACGGCACATTTCATGTGTATAATGTGAAGAAAAGCCCAACTAATGACACAGTTATTATCCCAGCGGACGAGATTCATATTGATGACAAACTCCAGTTTACCGAGGAGCCCGTTGAAGTCGTGGACTGAAAAGTTCTAAAGAAGAAGCGGAACAAGCCAAACAATGCCCTAAAAGTGTTGGTAGAAAGTGTTGGGCGCACTATTTGCGGTTGCACTATTTGTGTCGGCAAAACTGCTAAAACAAAACAGAATCACGAATAACGACATGCTAATTCCATAATTGAGTCCATATATAAATGAAAACATTGATATGGGAACACCCATTACAAAATATATAACTTTCCGGTACAACGCCCAACTTGCAAAATTGTCCGTTTCGACCAAAAAGGCGACAAATTTCAGTTTGTCCGCAATACTAATTCGGTGATTTTCAGATTTCAGAATTATAACAAAACAATGTTGAACATCCTAAAATAACATTAGAATGGCAAAAATGCATAAAAAATATCATTTCCGGTCATACGACAAACAGTGCACAACTTGACCGAAAGCGACCGTTTATCGAACCGACAAACATTTTAGTGGCCGATAGCCTCCTACGTTCATCTAGCGAACTAGTTAAGCATATTTCTAGATTGAAAATGCACTAAATAAATGCCATAACAATTGTGGTGGTCAAAGACCAAAGCTTCCGGTACTAAATAATAAGGTTCGTTTAGTAGTGAATAATGTGTCGATGAGCGAACTAGTGACGTTTTCGTCATCCGAAACATATATTAAATTATCAAGTGGACAAATTATCATTGATTAACACCATAAACCCTAATTATATGCTAAGAATACAAGATCAATCCCTAATCACAACACTTGAACAAAGTACTTAAATATCTAATAAATAAGCATGTGTTTAAAACAAATTACACTTTACCCCCATACATGTTGGCGGGATTCAAGTGGGTCCCACACCCACTTGATTCACGTTGAAATTTGAGATTATAAGTATGGAGATGGATACGGTTAGTAATATTGAAAGATGATGAGTATATATCAACATCACCTCACATTTTCCATCATTTTCACCACTTAAAAAAATTGAAACCATATTTTCCTCCTCCCTCCTTCCCACGGCTACAACCACCTCCATTTAATCACCATAAGACCACCATTAACCACCTCATTTCACTCACTTTGAAGTCATTTCAAGACCATCCAAGATGCTAGCAAAGTTGGAGTACCATTAGGGCTTTCTTGGAGCTCAATTTTCTTCCTAGATCTTCACTAAACTTGTGCATAGTTTAAGGAAGTACAAGTTGATCATCTTGAAAATGAAGAAAATATAACTTAAAAACCCTAAATCACACCTTAATAATAAACACTATATATAGTTTATTTTTTGTTGATTATGTGTTTATACGTTAACTAGTTAGAATGATGGTGTTGTTTATGTTAAGTATGAAAATGATTAAGGCATGATCTTGTATGGATAAATATGAAAATGATGATTTAAACATGGTAATGTTTAAATCTAAACAAGATCATCAACTTCATCATCCATAAAGATTTCTACAATCTAAAAGTAATTTTATTATATATGAGTAATTTTATAAAGAAGAAACACTATGATTTAAGATGTAACCATCTTAAAAAGTGTAGTAATCAAAGGGGTTTAAAGTGAATGACTTGATCTAATGATGTAACAAATATGATGGTTTTAAAATGCTAATAAAGTGTAACAAATAAAGTGAATGACTTGATTATGAGTTTAAACAGGGTTTACATTTTAAATACATGGAAAACTCCATAGTTTAGGGGAAACTATGGCGAAATTTTCTAAAAAGCTAACCACGATTAAGGCATGATTAACGGGGTGATTAGCAGTCTAAACGTGATTAGTAACTTAAATCGTCATTAGGTAAGTTTGACAAGGGTTAACCCTAAACACCCAAATGTTTAAAAAGTATATATATATATATTACAAGAAAAAAATAAGTGATCCTTATAAATATATATATATATATATATATATATATGGAGGCTTGTGAAAATAAAAGTATATATATACATATTTTGTCACCAAGAACTATGTGTGAATACATGTGTATGGTAGGTGTATGTATTTAGAAGCTTAGGGTATTCACCATAAAAATACCCAACTATTCACAAAATACTACAAACACTTGAAGATATTACCAAGTGTTGGTGGCACCAACGAATATATTTTCACAATGCGTCGAAACAATAATCGGACAAACGAAGCAATGGCGAAAGATGGGCGGACATACACAAATACACCGTCGCATCGTCGACCAACGAATAAATCGCCAACAGGAAGAGTCATTAAGATAAGGGCGATTGTTGACGAGAAAAAGCATGTATTAAACGACGACGACGACAAGGACAAGTATAAAATTTATATTAAGACACTTAACATATATATGTTATCGATATCAAAACGGGAAAGTTAAAAACATAAAGAATTTACTAAGTAATTTTATAAAAGTATAAAATAAGTATACTTAATTTATACTCAGTAAAATTATAAGTATAAGACTTATAAAATAATGGGCTCTTAAAAATGAATTTGGGCTACGCCCAATTTATAAAAGACATGGGCAAGGCCCAATTTCATAAAATATATGGACAAGGCCCAAATGTATAAAATATATGGACAAAGCCCAAAAGCACATAAATTACATGGGCTGGGCCCAATGACATAAAGACATGGGCTAGGCCCAATGACATAAATTACATGGGCTAGGCCCAATGACATAAAAACATGGGCTAGGTCTAATGACATAAATTACACGGGCTAGGCCCAATGACATGAAAAGATGGGCTTACATGGGCTAGGCCTAAAGACATGAAAACATGGGCTAGGCCTATTGACATAAATTACATGGGGTAGGCCCAATGACATGAAACCATGGGCTAGGCCCAATGACGTGAAACATGGGCTAGGCCCAATGACATAAATGACATGGGCAAGGCCCAATGACACGCGTGCAAGGCACGAGGACATGTGAAGGGCAAGGCCCAGTTCACACACGATCTAGAATAACAATATATATATATAATTATTATTTTGAGAAACATATATATAAAAATATTAATCGAACAAACGAACTACCAACACAATGATAACACTAAAAGTTGTTCTACTGTAATAAAAAATGCATAACAAGAATTCAAGATGAACAACTGGTACAAGGTCCAATGAGGCCCAGGTGTCTAATAAACTCAATACACATGTAGGCTACACACGTGTACGGACACCGAACTACGAATTGTACGCCGTATGGATCGCAAACTGTGAGTTCATGTCCCTCCTTTCAAGTATTTCAAAGTTTTGTTTTAAAACTATCAAGGGAAATACATGTCATAACAAACAGTATGTTAGCTATGGGTTTAGTTGATAACACGATCATTTGTACGTGATTAGGATGATGACAATAGTAACCATTAATCACATAGTGACCAAGGTGCAAAAGATGTAGATCTATTGAGTTTGAGATGTGCTCCACTCCTGGTTAGTATGCCTTCGTAGTGCTTTTGTGATCCCAATGATGTCAAAGTTGTCTCGGTTTGGTTACTTACTTATGGTACATATATGTCAGGGTGCTCGACACACTGATAGATCCTTAAAACTCCATGATGCTAATAACATACTCAGATTTCATTACGGGATTTCAAGAATGACATTTTATATGAAAACATTAACTGCATGAACTCGCCAACTTTTGTTGACTATTAAAATTACATGTATTTCATGACGCAAGGCATGAGCTGGTGATACAATTCGGGTTATGGGAAAATGTCAAGACAACGATGTGCCATCTTTTGGAAGGTTTGCCTTTTATATCCCAACTTTGTATGGGTATATAGGGGTTAAAACCTCATTATGCATTTGTGATGAAAACAGTATCTTATTTTGAAGTAATGTACTTTAAATTATGTTTATGATGACAAGTTGAAAACGGGTAAAACTATGAAATCACTTTTGGTTGATTGTAATTATGGAAATGTAAGTTGTAGAATTATAGTTGTTTACTAAATTAGATGCAATGATTACCTAATAGTCACACACTTGTGCTTCCGCTACGACCAGGGTGTGACATGAAAACACCTATTCCAACTAAACATGAAATCAAACAGGATGTCAAAATCGAAGTCCTAAAGTTTGATACTCCAAATCCACCCAAGACCAAGCAGGCTTGGGTTTCACTCTTTAAGTAATTTCTTATTTGCATTGTAGGGGCTCCCGAGGTCAATTATATCAAAGTGGATAATGAACAGTGGAGCTTCTCGTCACATGACAGGAATGCTGGCCTTACTATATGATGTAAAATCTATTCTTGGAGGCTATGTGGGGTTTACTGGAAATCAAGGTGGGAGAACCGTTGGAAAAGGAAAGCTTTCAAATGAGGTGCCTCGTTCGACAAAGTAAACTATATTGCTGAATTAGAGAACAATCTTCTGAGCATCTCGCAAATTTGTGATAAAAAGTTTACCACGCACTTCAATGATAAGGAATGTTTAATTCTGATGCCGGGATACAAAATTCCTGAGGAGTGGATCCTCATGCGCGCTCCTCGAGAAAATGAGCTCTATGTCCTAGATATGAGTGTCTCATCCACCACCTCGAAATCAGCACAGTGTTTTGTAACCAAAGCAACTGAGAAAGAATCAATCCTTTGGCATAGAAAGATGGGGCATATTCACTTACAAAAAAATGAACTACCTGGTGCACAACAATCTGGTGGAGGGTGTCAATCTCAAAAATTTTCATCTAACGATGATTGTCTTAGCTGTAAAAAGGGAAGCAACACAAGAAATCTCACCCAAGGAAATTTCTGAATTCCATTAAGTTACCACTAGAAAGGCTTTATATGGATCTTTTCGAGCCAGTAAACGTCAAAAGTATTTCTGGAGATCTTTCTTGCCTAGTTGTGTCAGACGACTATTCAAGGTTCTCGTGGGTCATGTTTCAGGAGAGTAAAGGAAACATTTGAAAATCTTATGATTCTCTTTAGAAAGCTAGAAAATCTGTATCGTCCTCCAATAAGAAGGATAAGAAATGACAACGGTACGGAGTTAAAAAATAATTGAATGCTCGAATTCTATAACGACAAAGGGATTCTTCACGAATTCAGCGCCCCTTTTACTCCGCAACAAAATGGAGTAGCTGAACGGAAAAATCGATCTCTCATTGAACAGCACGCACAATGCTCACCGATTCAAAGCTACCTATCAGTTTTTTGGAGCGAAGCCGTTGCCTCTGCTTGCTACACATTAAATAGGGTTTTGACCATCAAGGCTCACAAGAAGACATGTTTTGAACTGCTTAATCAATGAAAGCCGAATTTAGAATTTTTGGAGCCATTTGGGTCTCCGTGTACGGTCATCGATCCGGACGGCAAATTTGGTGCTAAATCTTTGGAAGGTTTTTTCGTAGGTTACGCTAGTCCATTGAGAAGGGTTTATATGCAAAGCTTAAATCAAGTAACCCTTGCTCAACATGTCGATTGTCGAAAGTACACAATGCCTACTCAAAAGCCTGGTGAACCCTGGATGTTCAATTATGAGAGCTTATGGAATTCATTTGACCTACCAGAAGTTGCTAACGAAGAGGAACTTGTGTTGTTATATCAACAACATCAAGCAGCAAATCAAGAACAAGTTCTGAGACCAATAGTGGTTACTCAACCACCTGTTGGCACAAATGTTTCCGGTGAAAGTTCAAGCACGACTCAATCTGCACCTGTCGTCGATCTAGTAGTTCATTCCGCTAGCCCATTCTCATCTAAATAATGGTGAATCTAGTTCCGATGAAGGACCGAAGCAGATAACAAGTCTACTAAATCAATCTGCAAGTCCTAGAAATTAGAATCAAGCTTCAACAAGTTATACGGTTGGCGAATAGAATATCACAAATTTGGGAAGTGAAGTGGACGTTCCAAATGAAGTAATTCCAAGGAATCTGTCCTACCATCCATCCGATAATATTATCGGATAACTACAAGCTAGAGTGAAAACACGGAATCAAATTAATAAAGATCTTAGTTGTTTTATACAAAGATTGCACAAGTTCAAGAAATGTGCTTAAATCGTTGTTTTATTTTGCAGATTGAGCCAAAATCAAACAAAGACGCGCTTGCCGATGAAAGCTGGGTAAACCCAATGGAGGAGGAGCTGCAGCAATTTGAAAAGCTTGGAGTCTGGAATTTTGTTGAGTTATCGGCTAATTAGAAAGCTATAGCTACAAAATGGGTCTTCAAGTGCAAAAGAGATGATCGAGGGGTAGTGGTGCACAACAAAGCTCGTTTCATTGTCAAAGGTTTTCATCAGTAGGAAGGCATTGATTATACATAGGTTTATGCTTCGATCGCTCGACTGGAAGCCATTCACATTTTCCTAGCATTTGCGTCATGGAAAGGTTTCAAGGTGTACCAGCTAGATGTTAAGTTTGCTTTTCTTTATAGAACTGTGAAGGAGTTAGTGTATGTTGGACAACCACCAGGGTTCGTCGATCCAGTGCATAAGGACAGGGTATATCTTCTAGATAAATCTTGATACGGGTTACATCAGGTCTGAGAGCCTGGTACGAGACACTCTCTCAGTAGCTGTTAAGCAAAGGCTTTATCAGAGGCTCTGTTGACTGCACATTCTTCATGAAGGAAGTAAATGGACACTTGCTGATAGTACAAGTATATGTGGATGACATCATCTTTGACTCAACAAACGACGTGTTATGCCAAAATTTTGAAGCAGTCATGCAGAAAAAATTCGAAATGAGCTCAATGGGAGAGATGAAGTTCTTTCTAGGACCTTTCAAGTTGATCAGTTGCCTAATGGTATCTTCATCCATCAGACAAAGTACGTCCATGATATCTTGGAGAAATTCGAAATGTCTTGATCGTCACAATTATTTACACCATTGGCAATCAATCACGACATCTGCCCAGATGAACATGGAGTCAAGATAGATGAAACCTTGTATAGATCGATGATTGGATCACTGATGTATCTCATTGCTCTAGACCAAACATCATGTATCCAACCTGCCTATGCGCTCGTTATCAATCAAGTCTTGGAGTGTCACACCTGATGGTAGTCAAGCGGATTTTCAGATATCTGAAGAGTTGCCCAAGCAAGGGCTTGTGGTATCCGCAAAATGACAACTTCGACCTCGTTGGATATTCTGATTCAGATTTCGGTTGCTTCAAACTGAATGAAAAATCTATGACGGTCGGTTGCCAGTTCTTTGGAGCATGCTTAGTAACATGGCAATGCAAGAAGCAAACCACGGTCGCTCTCTCTACTTGCGAGGCTGAATACATTTCAGCTTCCAACTATTGTTCCTAAATTATGTGGATACAACAACAGATAAGAGACTTTAGATTGCAGTTTCTTGATACGCCCATATTTGTATATAATAAGGAAGCTATCGATATAACCAAAAATTCGGTTCAACATTCTAAAAAAACACATTGAAATTCGATATCACTTTATCTGTGATTGTCACGAGATGAAGTTGATTTGAATAGAAAAAATCCACAGTGATGAACAAAAGGCAGAATTTTCGTAATCCTCTTCGGTTTGACATGTTTTCTTGTTTTAAAATTTCTTTCTTTAACAACCAAAATCCAAAAATATGTTTTTGATTTTTCGGGGAGAAATCATTGTGAAAAATGCAAAAACATTTAAAAATTGGAAAAATGCAAAAATGTTAGACAAAAAAGAGAGTTTTCGTGTAAAAGAGAAAATGATAGTACATCAGTAATCTATCATAGTATGCTAAAGATATGTAATGTTAAAGGTGTTTAAACAGGTCTAACTAATGATTGACCAGTAGGCTTCACATATTCAGTAAATTGTCTTCAAGATATGTAATGTTAAAGGTGTTTAAACAGGTCTAACATAAAAGAAAAACTGATTAATCTGTGGCTTAACTTCTCTCGGATATATGGACTTAGTACTCCGAAATTTCGTTTGAAAGACTGCCAGATTCTGAGAAACTAGGTCTTCATAGATAATTGATATCTGGTGTATTATACGAGTTTTTCTGATTTTGCGTCAGCAATGGCCTAGAACATGTATAATACTTTTTTCATTCATTCCCCCACAATCTGCATAAAGAATTGAAAATATCAAACGTTATGATATTTTCAGTATAAAAGATTCCAAAATTTGGAACACCACCTTAAGTCGAGCCTTCATCTCTTTGACTGTACGGGAGTACTAACCTGAGCTCTCAAGGCCTCACATCACCCATATATAGAGATATTAATTGGCTATATTCACCAGTAAGATGATATCTAGGAATCTTGATACGGGAGTATATTTTGAGGTGGGAAACACAGTTGAGTCATGTTTCTAATTTTACCTAACTTATCTTGAAACAGTTGAGAAATGTGTAAAAGTTTAAGTGAATCTCGATACTGACAATCCAAGTAAATCTGTTTAGAACTTAACGTTTTATAAAGATCAACGGTACTGGTGATATGTCTGGTTACTGTTATGATCCTCTAAGATGTTCTTTCTAAAATTTGTCTCTAAATATGTTTTGTAACAAAGTTTTCTTTTCATCTCATTTCAAAAAAACTCAAGAAGATTTTAAGAAGTGTTTTAATATAAACTTTGAAAAATTCAAAAAAAATTATTTCTATCTTAGTTTGTCTACCAGTGTTGGAAACCGGATCTTCAAAATCCATAGTTGCTGAACGCTGAGAGAACTAGAAGTCAACGAGTTTGGAGCATATCTAAAATTAAGAAAATGTTTTGAAAAGTTCAAAAGTTCATTAATTTGAAACAATACACTGCCTAAAAAACATCAGTTTGTTCATAAAATGTTCAACCAAGGTCATTAACTGGACTTGGTAGTCAAATCAGTTAACCAGAGTCATTAACTTAGACTTTGTCAACTGAGTGGGTCGTTAAAAATTGAAAAATTGGAAGTATTAAGGTCACCTCGCACGAGTTAGAGGTCACCTCGTACGAGTTGGAGTTCATCTCATACGAGTTGGACAACTCGCTCAAATCAGAAGCCACCTCATACGAAGTGGACCAGATCCTATATATATGGACCAACTCGTACAAAATGATCATTCACTGCTTGTACGAGATAAGAGAACCTTTGTGCGATTTGAGATTTTTAGAGTGATTAACACTGATTTTCTACTAAATCAAATATTTGGGAGGTTGATTTACACACCTCTTAAAATGGTTAAGGTAAATAACATCAATTTAACCTTGAATTTAAGATTTTCGACTACAAGCTCCTAAAGAACGTAGATCTAGGATTATTGGACCTGCCAACCTTAAAATAGATCACTAAAATGTGTCTATTGGCGTTAATAGGACATAATGGGACCTTCAATTTCACGAAAATCACAATTTTGGTGTATGGTGTTCATGTCCATCGCTGTGGTGCGAGTTGCACCTCGTATGAAGTGCATAAACACACCTTGTACGAAGTGAACATGTTAAATGTAACGCTTCGGTTTTGTAACTTTCCGTTTTTAGTAAGTTTGCTTCATGTTTCTTTATTTGAAAAGTCCAAACCTTGTAATCGTATCTCATTTTTCGAACCATTGTAAATCCAAGGCTTTGATTGTAATCAAATTGATCAATTATTCGAAATTCACAACATTTATGCATGCGTATACTTATGAAAGTATGTTTATTCGATACTCGATTAATCAATTCAAAATAACTCGTAAACACCTATTGTACATTGTTGAATCTTAGAATTCAAGTTAAGCAAGATAATTAGTGATTCTAATACAAAATATTTAAACTTTCAGCATCATAAACCTTGTCAAACTATATTGTAACACTTCTACATAAACAAGTCTTCTTTTTCTTGGATTATATAAGACCCTTAACCTTGGTTTTAATCTTCCAAACAAGCCATACGCTTATTAAATATAATGTACAAACAATTAAACTTCTAGAAACTTAATTATAATTATTATATAACAAAAAAAGAAAAAGAATGCAGTTTGCGGTCAAGATTGTTTTCTTCCAAGTTCAACCACCCAAACCCCATTAAATACTAACCTAACTTAACCCTAATCTTCCTCTATAAAACCCCACCTTTCCCTAACTTTTTCTCACTTTTACAAGCCTCCAACACTTCACAAATCCTCTCAAAACTCCCAGAACTTTCTTCTGAGATAATTCAGTTCGCAAGTGAGTTTCAACTCACTTCCTTTCTTATTTAAACCTTGTTTCTTCTTCTAAGACACTTGGATAACCTCTAGGAAGGTTTTCATAAGTTTGCTTGGGCAAACTAAGGTGAAACCTCACCATTTAGAGGTCCAAAAGTGTCTTGAACTTTCTACCCACTTTTATCTATTCAAAACTTTAAAACTTCAAACTTTTTTCATGTTTTCTTCCTCAACAATGTTTTCTAAGCCTCTTGGCATGTTACCATAGGTTTTCCATGGAAAACCAAGGTGGAATATACCATTTTTATGGCCAAACTTTCTGTTTTGGAAGTTAAACTTCTAAACATTTCTTAAACTTGTTTTCTCTTAACAACTCTATGCTAATTTTGACTCTAATCAAGTTTATGGTTAGTGAGCAGCTAGACTTGTTTCATACAAAATCAAGAGGTATAACATGCCTCTAAACTTGTTGTTTTACTTAGGGTCTTAACCCACAAGTGTTGAAACCATCCAAGCTTACAAGCTTGTGTTTTGGTGAAGGTGTGATTACATGGAGGCCTTGGGTATCAAAGCTTCAAGCCACCCCTCACTTGATGATTACTATCCACTAAGCTATGTTTCACCTTCACTTGAATAATAAGGCTACGACACATCCCCAAACGTTGCCATGTTCAGGATGCACGCACCTAGCTTGCATATTCGGTCGAAACGTAGTTTAGTGAAGTACCATATTCATGACCATCCGGATTGTCGTTGTGGCAATTTGTGTATTGGTGAATCTTACGAAAGAAGTTAAGGACGGTTATCCTCCTACCTCCATGCATGATTCTATGACTTCTATGAAATCTATGATTTATATGATAAACTTGTAATAATATATGTATATGTAAATAATAAATATAACCGAACCTTTGACAATGACCGTACGGTTACTTGTCCTAACATTAGGTTGTTTTATCTAAGACTTAACCATCGTTACGATTCTATTGGGCATGACCCATAAAAGCACAAACACCCTACGAGGCTTATAGTGTCAAAAACGAGCATTAACGTCTAGATAAATACTTTCAACTATACATACTTTTGCATACTTTCAATTCCTAAATAAACAAACTCCATCGTCATTCCAATACTCACACACCTGTGTTTCCTTGTGTAGCATAACTCGGTGTTCGTCCCCCTAATCAACTCAAACACATTCACGTAATTAACTTTGCAAAACCGTGAGTACACTCGACACCCTTTTTACGCTTTACACTTTTGGGGTGCAATGTGTTAATCTATCATAAACACACTAAATCACACTTTTATTCTATGCAATCACACAAACAATCCATCATACATGCTATAGTTATGTGATACTCGATTTGTTTAGTTGGAACATTCTTATGTGATAATAATTGTCATTAACTTCGTACGAGCCTCCCCTTAACATGTATAGTGCTATAGGAGTAAAGCATCGTCCGTATTCTCATGGTCATGTTAATTTTCAAGCTATTATGCGGTGACACTTGAGGATTGACTTGTAGTTCACATGCCTTGTTTACATTAATCTCGTATACTAGCTTATCATGTGGATTTGTTTAACGTTTTTACTACATATGCCATGATTGAACTTTACTTTTTAACATTTTGTAGGTTGATGATGTTGATATGACGAAACTTAGTAGGATTGGCGTAGAAACACGCTTAGAATGATAAGTTATTTATTATGTTTCGTTGAACTTGTCTAATTTGATGTTATTTATATTTTAGTTGTTTTACTTGACGATTTGATGAATGAAATGAAATGAGTTGTTTAATTAAATATTATCACAATTAGTGTTATGATGTCTCGAGCAATCTCGTTCGTCTCACTCCGATGTTTCCGCCATCTGTTGGGGTGTGACATTACAATGTAAAACTATTTACACCTCGTACTAAGTGCATAAGCACACCTAGTACGAAGTGTTTGTGATATTAAACGTAGTTTAGTGAGGTACTTTATTCATGTCACACCCTCAATTTCCACTTGCGGAGTTTTACCGCGAGGCGTGTGAACAAACCAGAATCCGAGACACTAGTAACATCGAACGACTCTATATGATTTGTTTATACGTTTTCCAAAATCATTTGTTTAACCATTCATGGTTATTTTTAAATTGTCTTAGTTTGGTTTCAATGTTTAGCGGAAGCATCAGTTTTAAAGTTGAGCGGAAGCATTAAAGTAAAGTAAAGGAACGGGCGCCAACACAAACGCCAAAACTAAAGAAAAACCCAAACAATATTCGTAAATGAGACTCGATAAAAAGATGTCTTGATCAATGCAAGTGAGTGCACCTAGAGCTCCTAGCGTCCTGAGAAACATGTAAAGAAACAAGTGTCAACATTAAAGAAGAGTGAGTTCACAGGTTTTCATAAGTTCATTAGTTCGGTTATAAGTTTGTTTCCCCCGTTATCCCTAACCCGGAATAACGATATAGTTTCATATTCCGAACCCGGAATAATAATGATGTTGGTTCCATTATTCCTAACCCGGAATAATATTGTTGTTTGTTCCATTATTCCTAACCCGGAATAATATTGTTGTTTCGTAATTAAGTTCAATGTTAACATGTAGGTAGCGAGCCTAAAGTTATGTCACATAAGTGTTCGCGATCGAAGCTGACTGTTGTGCCTCCGTGTTGCCAGGCCTATCACTGACCATGGCGAAAGTTAGGCTAAATTATTCACCCGTTGACCATACCCGGTCGGCTAGCGCGACTAGCTCGGATGGGGCTTGTCGGGCCCAGTAGTACTACTTATAATTTCCCCGCTATCTAACCCAATACTAACGATCCGAGAGTTTGTCGAGGACTTCCGTGATATAGCTGCTTAGTGACCATAACGTACATTAACATTAACTTAGTTACCGAATAGTTTAACGACGTTGATTTCGTATAACGTAAAGAGATAGAGTTATAGAATGTATACATGTTTCTCCCCTGTTGTTTAAAACCGGATAAAATAGGGGCCGTGAACTCACCTTTAATTGCTCGGTTAGTGTAACACAGAAGTAGCAAATGATGGGACCGCTAATCGCGTCCTAACAAGTCAATCAATTTAAAGTTAGTGTGTGAACACATTGATACAAACCCTACACATAACTAACACACAATGCGGCACACACAATAGCAAATTTGAAAATACAATCATGCATGCAAAGTATTATCATACCAAAATAGTGATCAAACCAACTTATCATGAACACAAATCAACTCATACAACACTTTGGTACACACATTCGCAAGTTATCAAGTTTCAGCTTGTATTCTCATAACTAGGCTGTTTTTGAGGATTTTTATAAAATAGTTCCGACGTTCCAAAAATTCCCTTTTTACAGAAGGTGTCACCTAAACCTTAGAATTTTATGTAAATTTTTCAAGTCCTAACACTTTACCAATTATTCCTAAACAATTATATACTAGGCTGCAGTCAGATTCGTTGCTTTCTGACTGCAGTCCACGGGAGAATTTATTAAAAAATCATGGTTCATCCAATTAACAAAATTCCAGTGGGAGTTTCCCGGAAATTTCCATCTCCAGTTTCTGTACAAATTTCGTGACCCAACCATCTACAGATTTTGAGATCCGACTCGATAAACAACTAACAAATTTTCAGAATTTACACAGCTTCAGTTACTGCACTTAAACGACCACTTAAAAATATCAAACGACCTCAGAAAAATATGAATCCAGCGCCATTAGAAGCGTTTTTCAAAAATGTACGTTT
Source organism: Scalesia atractyloides (assembly GCA_947069175.1). NCBI lineage: Eukaryota > Viridiplantae > Streptophyta > Magnoliopsida > Asterales > Asteraceae > Scalesia > Scalesia atractyloides. Next base: position 46,340,717 of record CAMTDV010000022.1, read on the forward strand.
TAGGCTTCAGAAAATCCGCTTTTCGATAAATAATAATCAAGTTACAGCCAATTGAAGTTGGCTGTAAACACCATTCAGCATCCTGTTTTCGACTTTTATCGCAATAGAACACGCTTAAACAATCGAGACGTTAAATATAAATGATCAAGAACAGATTTATTAGTCGCATATCATCATGTATATCATACTCATGCAAACCCTAATCATACAATATGATTTTTATCACAAAACGCAGCCTATGCTTCTTGTATCCAACTAAACATCATAATCGCAAAACTTGCACAATTAATCGAACTAAACATCATACACTTTCATAACAATGATTCTACTATTACATACAAGCATGATCAATAGTTCATAAACCCTAATGTGATTTGCGAAACAATAGAAATTATAACCTTGATACGATGAAGATTAGCGAACCGGGAACGAGATTGGAATCACTTCGGGTTTTGGAGGAGGTTGCGATCGAGAGAAAGAGTGAGGAGGGGCTGCCGTCGGCTGTTCTTGGGGCTAGGGTTCCTTAATTTTTTTTTTTGTTAACACAACTCTCATGCATACATGTCTATATATAGCCCAAGAAAGAGAAAGGGGAAAAGGGTTGGGGCGATTTGCGGCCGCACAAGGGGGGGGGGCGGTCTGGGTCTCTAACTTGAGCCTCAAGTTTTGATTAGTTCCTTGAGCTGCAAGGAAGTGAGGTCGACACGTTTCGCGGCTTGGTTCGGTTCGGCTATCTATTTACTATATATTTTTTTTTGTAAACTAAAAATCACGAAATCAAAACATGACATAATAACTCACCAAACTTATAAACGTCTAATAACACATAGCACGTAATTCACTTGATAAGTTCACAAAGTTAGCGTAGTTATTTCGAGCGTGTAAATTAATTCTCCGAATCAATTTAGCGTAGGAATGAATAACCGTGAAGTAGTGCGTTTAAGATACCTGAAAAACCGGGATATCACATTATCCCCATGTTGAAAGAATTTTCGTCCCGAAAATTGAGTAAACGCGGTTTAGAATGCAACGCACAGGTTTAGAATGCAACGCACAAAGATTTAGTTCGTTTACAATGGTACAAGAAATTACAAGAAATTCCCAGGTTATCACATCATCCCCATGTTGAAAGAATTTTCGTCCCGAAAATTTAGTTGGTGGTAACGTTAGCTTGCTGCTCAGCTGCAAAGAGGTGTGGGTATTTGCTTTTCATTTGGTCCTCTCTTTCCCACGTGAACTCCGGTCCACGCTTAGAATCCCAACGAACCTTGACGATCGGTATCTTGCTATGCCTTCGAGTCTTGATCTCACGATCCATGATCTCGATAGGTTGTTCCACAAAATGCAGTTGTTCATCCACTTGAATCTCATCCAATGGAATGACTAGGGTTTCATCTGATAGACACTTTTTCAGATTTTACACGTGAAAAACGTTGTGAACTCCACTGAGTTCGGTAGGAAGGTCTAATTGATAAGCTACGGGTCCGATATGCTTCAAGATCACAAATGGCCTACGTACCGTGGGTTTAGTTTGCCTCGTTTCCAAATGGATTACACCCTTCTAGGGTGACACCTTCAGTAGGACGCGATCGCCTACTTGGAATTCGAGCGGTTTGCGTCGTTGATCAGCGTAGCTTTTCTGTCGATCTCGTGCCGCTGCCATGCGGTTTCTGATTTCTACAATCTTTTCAGTAGCCTCAAGTATCAACTCAGGACCTGTGAGTTGACTGTCGCCGACTTCTGCCCAACAGACCGGTGATCTACATTTGCGACCGTATAATGCTTCAAACGGTGCTGCCGATATACTCGTATGGTAACTGTTGTTATACGAGAATTCCACTAAAGGCATATGAATTTCCCAACTGTTCCCGAAATCTACCACACATGCCCTAAGCATGTCTTCCAAGGTCTGAATGGTCCTTTCGCTTTGACCATCCGTCTGAGGGTGATAAGTTGTGCTCATATCTAAGCGTGTACCCAACGCTTTCTGAAGTGACTGCCAAAAGTTGGACGTGAAACGAGCATCTCTGTCTGAGATGATGGACATTGGCACTCCGTGCCGAGAAACTACTTCCTTAATGTAGATGTGAGTCAACTTATCCATCTTATCTGTTTCTTTAATCGCTAGGAAGTGTGCGGACTTAGTTAAACGATCCACGATCACCCAGATGGTATCACAACCACCCAAAGTTCGCGGGAGTTTAGTGATGAAGTCCATCGAGATCTGATCCCATTTCCACATCGGAATCTCAGGTTGTTGAAGTAGCCCCGATGGCTTCTGATACTCTACCTTGAATTTAGCAGAAGTCAAACACTTGCTCACGTAGGTGGCTATATCCGCTTTCATGTTGGGCCACCAGTACGCGGCTTTAAGGTCTTGATACATCTTATCCGAACCAGGATGGACAGAGTATCGGGACTTGTGAGCTTCGTCCATGACTAGATTTCTGAGGTCTCCGTAGAGAGGTACCCATATACGATTCATGAAATACGGGCACCATTGGGTTTTACTTCCCAATCGCGTTCCATCTTTCCCACAAATTCGGCCTTGATGTTTTCTTCCTTAACTGCTTCTAACTGCGCGTCGCGTATCTGTTCGGGTAACCCCGAATGAATGGTGAACTGTAGTGCTCGTACCCGACGAGGTTTCAAGTGCTCCTTCCTACTGAGGGCATCAGCTACCACGTTAGCTTTACCCGGGTGATACCGAATGGCACATTCATAATCGTTCAGGAGTTCCACCCAGCGACGCTGTCGCATGTTCAACTCCTTCTGGTCAAAGATATGCTGGAGGCTCTTGTGATCTGTATAGATTGTGCACTTTGTTCCATATAGGTAGTGTCTCCAAATCTTAAGCGCAAACACTACTGCTCCCAATTCCAGGTCATGTGTTGTGTAGTTTTTCTCGTGAACCTACAATTGTCGGGACGCATATGCGATGACCTTTTCACGTTGCATGAGTACGCATCCCAATCCCTGAATGGAAGCGTCACAATATACCACAAAATCATCAGTCCCTTCCGGCAAGGACAGAATGGGTGCCCTGCAAAGTTTCTGCTTCAGCAGTTGAAATGCCGCTTCCTGCTTGTCACCCCAAGCATACTTGGTGCCTTTCTGGGTGAGGGTGGTAAGCGGTTGCGCGATCTTTGAAAATCCCTCGATGAAACGTCTGTAGTAACCAGCTAAACCCAAAAATTGGCGGATCTCTGTCGGTGTCCTGGGTGCTTCCTAGTTCTTGATAGCATCGATCTTGGCGGGATCGACGTGGATACCCTTTTCATTCACAATATGCCGAGGAACTGAACTTCCCGAATCCAGAAATCACACTTTGAAAGCTTGGCATATAGTTTCTCCTGTTGAAGTAATTCCAGCAGTAATCGTAGATGTTCAGCATGTTCTTCTTCACCTTTAGAGTAGATGAGTATGTCATCGATGAACACAATGACAAACTTGTCGAGATACGGTTTACACACGCGGTTCATGAGGTCCATGAACACCGCGGGTGTGTTGGTGAGACCGAAGGGTATGACCAAAAACTCATAATGGCCATACCGAGTACGAAATGCCATCTTAGCAATATCCTCCTCCCTGACGCGTAACTGGTGATAACCGGACCGTAGATCAATCTTGGAGTAGTAGCTTGACCCTTGAAGTTGGTCGAAGAGATCGCGATGCGAGGTAATGGGTATCGGTTCTTGACAGTAACCTTATTGAGTTCCCTGTACTCGATGCACATGCGGAAGGTCCCGTCCTTCTTCTTGACAAAAAGAACCGGAGCTCCCCATGGCGAAGTACTGGGTTGGATAAATCCTTTTTCTAACAATTTCTGAAGTTGGGTAGACAGCTCTTGCAGCTCGGCTGGAGCTAGGCGGTATGGGGCCTTGGCGATAGGAGTTGCATGGTTCGTCAATTCAATTTCAAATTCTACTTGTCGATGTGGTGGAAGACCAGATAACTCCTCTGGAAAAACATCGGAAAAGTCACGGACGACGGGGATATCTTCTATACGCTTCTCGTCCTTAGGCTGTTCGGTAACCAGTGCGAGCAAAGCGAAGGAGTTCTTCCTTCGAAGATACTTCTGTGCTTGCATGTAAGAGATGATGTTTGTGACGGCGCCTGCCTTCTCGCCTTGCACCGTCAAGATTTCACCGTTGGAGAGCGGAATACGGATAGCTTTCTCGAAACAGAGAACTTCAGCTCGGACGTCGGATAGCCAGTCCATTCCGGCTACCACGTCAAAACTACCCAGGGTAGTTGTCATCAGATCAATGGTAAAGGTGTGACCCACGAGTTTGAGTTGACAGCCGGATACTAAATGGGTCACATCTACAGATTTACCGTCGGCTAATTCTATGACGTAAGGGGTCTCTAGGGGTTTAGGCGTGAGATTTAGGTTCTTCCTAAAAGACTCAGATATAAAACTCCTATCCGCACCCGTATCAAAAAGTACAGTAGCAAAATGTTCGTTAAGGGGAAACTTTCCGGTGACCACGTTCGAGTCGTTTCTGGCCTCTCCGCGGCCTAGCGTAAATGCACGACCTTTGGCACCCCTGTGCCACCATTTCCATTGTTGTTGTTATTGTTGTTGTTGTTCCCACCATTGTTGTTGTTGTTGCGAAGCTGTGGGCAGTCTCGTTTGAAGTGGACAGTGCTACCACACTGATAGCACCCCGGTTAATACCCTACTGCTGACTCTGGTGCTGATTCTGATTTTGTCGGGACATGATTTCCCCTCGACAATCCTTTGCCGCGTGTCCCACTTTGCCACATCGTTGGCAGCGATTTCCGGCACAAGGGCCGTGATAATGAAGGTTACAACGATTACATTGCGACTTTCGACCCACATAGCCGCTTGTGTTCTGGGTGTTGTTGACGGGCTGAGTATTGTGACCCCGATTGCTGTTGAAATTATTGAACCGTTTCTGGTTCCCTTGTTGTGGCTGGGCTGACGAAGACTGTCGAGCAGACGAGTCTTCAAATTTTCTTTTATTATCAGGGACAACTTCAGTTGCTCCCCGAGATGGCAACTTCTTTTGTTCCACCGCCTTATCGGTGAGTTTGTGCGCCAGCCTGATCGCTTGATGCTCAGTCGCAGGTTGCTAGCCATTACCATGCCCTGGATCTCGGGGACCAGACCCCCAAGGTAAAACTCGAGTCGTTTCTCAACAGTGTTGGCCAGATCGGGACATAGAAATACCAGGTCATGATGTTTCGCTGTGTATGCTTCAATTTCAGATCCCACCATCTTGTGGTTCCATAATGCTTGCTCCAACTGCTGAACCCTGTCCCGCGGACAGTACTCCTCCTTGATTAGGGCCTTAAACTCGGCCCAGGCCATTGCGTTTGCAGCAATAAGTCCACGCGTTTGGACTTGTGCATTCCACCAAGTTAGTGCCCCATCCTCCAACGTTGAGGCAGCATACTTGACCTTGTTGGCCTCAAGGCAATTGCACATCTCGAACACTGATTCGGACTTTTCAATCCAACGGACCAGTCCTATGGGTCCTTCTGCACCCGTGAATTTGCTCGGTTTCGCATCGAGGAACATTTTGTAGGGGTTAAGACCCCCTCCTACTGGTGGGTTTTGAACACCAGCCAGAGCAGCATTCACGTGTTCTTGGATCATTGCGGCCAGTTCTTCGAGTGTCATGTTGAGGTTTCCGCGACGTCCAGTTGCCATTTTAGATCTTCGCAAGACAACATAAACACACACACGATAAGTATATATATCCAATATAGTTATCCTACTCCATACTTAAATAATCCCTCAAATTATGTCAACCCAAATAAATTAAACAATCAAAAGAAATATTCGATTAAATAAAATTTCAACGTCTCACAAAATGCCAACCAAACATATCAGTTTACTATAAAATTTCAAGTTCAAACATAAGTAGAGAAATAAATAGACTGAAGGAAGCAAATGGGATAAGCGAGACGAGTCAGTCTTCTACGTCTCCATCTCCCAAATAGTTATCGTTGCCGTCATCCTCCGCGGCATTTCCAGCTTCTACAGCCGGGTCTTCCTCCGGATCCTCCTCTAGATCCTCCTCTGGATCCTCCTCTTCTTCCTCTACCGGCACTGGAGGGGCCGGTGCTGGTGCGGGTACCGGTAAAGGTGCCTGATTCTGTTCTAGTTCTTGAATTCTCCAGCTGGACTCAAGAACTCTGTCTTCGAGCCAGTCAGCCCTCAGCTGCTCAGCACGAAGATCTTTAGCTAAAGTGTTACGAGCTATCTTATTCTCATATTGCTCTTCCTCGAGCTCTCCAGTCTTACCCGTTAATTGTCGTATCATCCATCCCTGTGCTAGGATAGTTTCCTGCATTCTCTCTAGTTGTTCCTGTTGTTTTCTTATCATATCTCTAAGTAGGTCATTCCCTACTTCTAACGAGTTAACCGGTTCGACCGGCATAGCGATGGTCGGTCGTGAGGACGACTCCTCTCCTAGAGCGAGTCTTTTTCTAGCAGCTGAGCGTGTCTCCACGCCATGAGGTGGTGAGGGTTCGACCATAGGTGCCTTCCCCGGCGCCCTTGGTTGTAAAGGTTTGTCGGATGATGATGATGACATTGCCTGTTGGGTTGTTTAGTTAGTTACGAGTTGCGTTTATCACAATATGCATTTATATTTTACATAACATAGTTGTAGTACAACACATAACAAGATATCACAGTTCAGTGACAAACTAAGTCTAGTGTCGTGTAATCAGCTATAGTTTAGGTCTACTTTTAATGCAAACCTGGTTCTCTATAGCTAGAGGCTCTGATACCAATCTGTCACTCCCTCAATTTCGACTTGCGGAGTTTTACCGCGAGGCGTGTGAAAAAACCAGAATCCGAGACACTAGTAACATCGAACGACTCTATATGATTTGTTTATACGTTTTCCAAAATCATTTGTTTAACCATTCATGGTTATTTTTAACTTGTCTTAGTTTGGTTTCAATGTTTAGCGGAAGCATCAGTTTTAAAGTTGAGCGGAAGCATTAAAGTAAAGTAAAGGAACGGGCGCCAACACAAACGCCAAAACTAAAGAAAAACCCAAACAATATTCGTAAATGAGACTCGATAAAAAGATGTCTTGATCAATGCAAGTGAGTGCACCTAGAGCTCCTAGCGTCCTGAGAAACATGCAAAGAAAAAAGTGTCAACATTAAAGAAGAGTGAGTTCACAGGTTTTCATAAGTTCATTAGTTTGGTTATAAGTTTGTTTCCCCCTTATCCCTAACCCGGAATAACGATATAGTTCCATTATTCCGAACCCAAAATAATAATGATGTTGGTTCCATTATTCCTAACCCGGAATAATATTGTTGTTTGTTCCATTATTCCTAACCCGGAATAATATTGTTGTTTCGTAATTAAGTTCAATGTTAACATGTAGGTAGCGAGCCTAAAGTTATGTCACATAAGTGTTCACGATCGAAGCTGACTGTTGTGCCTCCGTGTTGCCAGGCCTATCACTGACCATGGCGAAAGTTAGGCTAAATTATTCACCCGTTGACCATACCCGGTCGGCTAGCGCGACTAGCTCGGATGGGGCTTGTCGGGCCCAGTAGTACTACTTATAGTTTCCCTGCTATCAAACCCAATACTAACGATCCGAGAGTTTGTCGAGGACTTCCGTGATATAGCTGCTTAGTGACCATAACGTACATTAACATTAACTTAGTTACCGAATAGTTTAACGACGTTGATTTCGTATAACGTAAAGAGATAGAGTTATAGAATGTATACATGTTTCTCCCCTGTTGTTTAAATCCGGATAAAATAGGGGCCGTGAACTCACCTTTAATTGCTCGGTTAGTGTAACACAGAAGTAGCAAATGATGCGACCGCTAATCGCATCCTAACAAGTCAATCGATTTAAAGTTAGTGTGTGAACACATTGATACAAACCCTACACATAACTAACACACAATGCGGCACACACAATAGCAAATTTGAAAATACAATCATGCATGCAAAGTATTATCATACCAAAATAGTGATCAAACCAACTTATCATGAACACAAATCAACTCATACAACACTTTGGTACACACATTCGCAAGTTATCAAGTTTCAGCTTGTATGCTCATAACTAGGCTGTTTTAGAGGATTTTTATAAAATAGTTCCAACGTTCCAAAAATTCCCATTTTTTTACAGAAGGTGTCAACTAAACCGTAGAATGTTATGTAAATTTTTCAAGTCCTAACACTTTACCAATTATTTCTAAACATTTATATACTAGGCTGCAATCAGATTCGTCGCTTTCTGACTGCAGTCAACGGGAGAATTTATTTAAAAATCATCGTTCATCCAATTAAGAAAATTCCAGTGGGATTTTCCCGGAAATTTTCATCTCCAGTTGCTGTACAAATTTCGTGACCCAACCCTCTACATATTTTGAGATCCGACTCGATAAACAACTAACAAATTTTCAGAATTTACACAGCTTCAGTTACTGCACTTAAACGACCACTTAAAAATATCAAACGACCTCAGAAAAATATGAATCCAGCGCCATTAGAAGCGTTTTTCAAAAATGTACGTTTTAAGCTTCCGAAAATCCGCTTTTCGATAAATAATAACCAAGTTATAGCCAATTGAAGTTGGTTGTAAACACCATTCAGCATCCTGTTTTCGACTTTTATCGCAATAGAACACGCTTAAACAATCGAGACGTTAAATATAAATGATCAAGAACAGATTTATTAGTCACATATCATCATGTATATCATACTCATGCAAACCCTAATCATACAATATGATTTTTATCACAAAACACAGCCTATGCTTCTTGTATCCAACTAAATATCATAATCGCAAAACTTGCACAATTAATCGAACTAAACATCATACACTTTCATAACAATGATTCTACCATTACATACAAGCATGATCAATAGTTCATAAACCCTAATGTGATTTGCGAAACAATAGAAATTCTAACCTTGATACGATGAAGATTAGCGAATCGGGAACGAGATTGGAATCACTTCGGGTTTTGGAGGAGGTTGCGATCGAGAGAAAGAGTGGGGAGGAGCTGCCGTCGGCTGTTCTTGGGGCTAGGGTTCCTTAATTTTTTTTTTGTTAACACAACTCTCATGCATACATGTCAATATATAGCCCAAGAAAGAGAAAGAGGAAAAGGGTTGGGGCGATTTGCGGCCGCACAAGGGGGGGGCGGTTTGGGTCTCTAACTTGAGCCTCAAGTTTTGATTAGTTCCTTGAGCCGCAAGGAAGTGAGGTCGACACGTTTCGCGGCCTGGTTCGGTTCGGCTATCTATTTACTATATATTTTTTTTTGTAAACTAAAAATCACGAAGTCAAAACATGACATAATAACTCACCAAACTTATAAACGTCTAATAACACATAGCACGTAATTCACTTGATAAGTTCACAAAGTTAGCGTAGTTATTTCGAGCGTGTAAATTAATTCTCCGAATCAATTTAGCGTAGGAATGAATAACCGTGAAGTAGTGCGGTTAAGATACCTGAAAAACTGGGATGTCACAATTCATGACCATCCGGATATTCATTGTGGCAATTTGTGTATTGGTGATTCTTACGAAAGAAGTTAAGGATGGTTATCCTCCTACCTCCATGCATGATTCTATGACTTCTATGAAGTCTATGATTTATATGATAAACTTGTAATAATATATGTATATGTAAATAATAAATATAACCGAACCTTTGACAATGACCGTACGGTTACTTGTCCTAACATTAGGTTATTTTATCTAAGACTTAACCATCGTTACGATTCTATTGGGCATGACCCATAAAAGCACAAACACCCTACGGGGCTTATAGTGTCAAAAAAAAAGTTAACGTCTAGATAAATACTTTCGACTATACATACTTTTGCATAGTTTAAACTCCTAAATTAATGAACTCCGTCGTCATTCCAATACTCACACACATGTGTTTCCTTGTGTAGCATAACTCGGTGTTCGTCCCCCTAATCAACCCAAACACTTTCACGGACTTAAATTTTTAAAACTGTGAGTACACTCGACACCCTTTTTACGCTTTACACTTTTGGGGTGCAATGTGTTAATCTATCATAAACACGCTAAATCACACTTCTATTCTATGCAATCACACAAACAATCCATCATACATGCTATAGTTATGTGATACTCGATTTGTTTACTTGGAACATTCTTATGTGATACTAATTGTCATTACCTTCGTACAAGCCGCCCCTTAACGTGTATAGCGCTATAGGAGTAACGCACCGCCCGTATTATGGTGGTCATGTTAATTTTCAAGCTATTATGCTGTGATGCTTGAGGATTGACCTGTAGTTCACATGCCTTATTTACATTCATCTCGTATACTAGCTTATCATGTGGATTTGTTTAACGTTTTTACAACTTATGCTATGATTCAAACTTGTATACTCGCCAATACTTTGTTATTGAACTATACATTTTAACATGTTGTAAGTTGATGATGTTGATATGATGAAACATAGTAGGATTGGCATAGAAACACGCTTAGAATACTAAGTTATTTATTATCTTTCGTTGAACTTGTCTCATTTGATTTATTTTATATTTTAATTATGTTTTACTTGATGATTTGATGAATGAAATGAAATGAGTTGTTTAATTAAATATTGTCATAATTAGTGTTATGATGTCTCGAGCAATCTCGTTCGTCTCACTCCGATGTTTCCGCCATCGGTTGGGGTGTGACATTACAATGTAAAACTTTTTACACCTCGTACTAAGTTCATAAGCACACCTCGTACGAAGTGTTTGTGACATTAAACGTAGTTCAGTGAGGTACTTTATTCATGACCATCTAGATTTTCATTGTGGCAATTAGTGTATTGGTGAATCTTACAAAGAGGTTAAGGATGGTTATCCTCCTACCTCCATGCATGATTCTATGACTTCTATGAAGTCTATGATTTATATGATAAACTTGTAATAATATATGTATATGTAAATAATAAATATAACCGAACCTTTGACAATGACCGTACGGTTACTTGTCCTAACATTAGGTTATTTTATCTAAGACTTAACCATCGTTACGATTCTATTGGGCATGACCCATAAAAGCACAAACACCCTACGGGGCTTATAGTGTCAAAAAAGCGTTAACATCTAGATAAATACTTTCGACTACACATACTTTTGCATAGTTTAAACTCCTAAATTAACGAACTCCATCGTCATTCCAATACTCACACACATGTGTTTCCTTGTGTAGCATGACTCGGTGTTCGTCCCCCTAATCAACCCAAACACTTTCACGGACTTAACTTTGTAAAACCATGAGTACACTCGACACCCTTTTTACGCTTTACACTTTTGGGGTGCAATGTGTTAATCTATCATAAATACGCTAAATCACACTTTTATTCTATGCAATCACACAAACAATCCATCATACATGCTATAGTTATGTGATACTCGATTTGTTTACTTGGAACATTCTTATGTGATACTGATTGGCATTAACTTCGTACGAGCCTCCTCTTAACATGTATAGCGCTTTAGGAGTAACGCACCGCCCGTATTCTGGTGGTCATGTTAATGTTCAAGCTATTATGCGGTGACACTTGGGGATTGACCTGTAGTTCACATGCCTTATTTACATTAATCTCGTATACTAGCTTATCATGTGGATTTGTTTAACGTTTTTACTACTTATGCTATGATTCAAACTTGTGTACTCGCCAATACTTTGTTATTCAACTATACTTTTTAACAATGTTGTAGGTTGATGATGTTGATATGATGAAACTTAGTAGGATTGGCATAGAAACACGCTTAGAATGCTAAGTTATTTATTATGTTTCGTTGAACTTGTCTCATTTGATGTTATTTTATATTTGAAGTATGTTTTACTTGACGATTTGATGAATGAAATGAAATGGGTTGTTTAATTAAATATTGTCACAATTAGTGTTATGATGTCTCGAGCAATCTCGTTCGTCTCACTCCGATGTTTCCGCCATCGGTTGGGTGTGACATTACAATGTAAAACTTTTACACCTCGTCCTAAGTTCATAAGCACACCTCGTACGAAGTGTTTGTAACATTAAACGTAGTTCAGTGAGGTACTTTATTCATGACCATCCGGATTTTCATTGTGGAAATTTGTGTATTGGTGAATCTTACGAAAGAGGTTAAGGACGGTTATCCTCCTACCTCCATGCATGATTCTATGACTTCTATGAAGTCTATGATTTATATGATAAACTTGTAATAATATATGTATATGTAAATAATAAATATAACCGAACCTTTTACAATGACCGTACGGTTACTTGTCCTAACATTAGGTTATTTTATCTAAGACTTAACCATCGTTACGATTCTATTGGGCATGACCCATAAAAGCACAAACACCCTACGGGGCTTATAGTGTCAAAAAAAGCGTTAACGTCTAGATAAATACTTTCGACTACACATACTTTTGCATAGTTTAAACTCCTAAATTAACAAACTCCATCGTCATTCCAATACTCACACACATGTGTTTCCTTGTGTAGCATGACTCGGTGTTCGTCCCCCTAATCAACCCAAACACTTTCACGGACTTAACTTTGTAAAACCATGAGTACACTCGACACCCTTTTTACGCTTTACACTTTTGGGGTGCAATGTGTTAATCTATCATAAATACGCTAAATCACACTTTTATTCTATGCAATCACACAAACAATCCATCATACATGCTATAGTTATGTGATACTCGATTTGTTTACTTGGAACATTCTTATGTGATACTGATTGGCATTAACTTCGTACGAGCCTCCTCTTAACATGTATAGCGCTTTAGGAGTAACGCACCGCCCGTATTCTGGTGGTCATGTTAATGTTCAAGCTATTATGCGGTGACACTTGGGGATTGACCTGTAGTTCACATGCCTTATTTACATTAATCTCGTATACTAGCTTATCATGTGGATTTGTTTAACGTTTTTACCACTTATGCTATGATTCAAACTTGTGTACTCGCCAATACTTTGTTATTCAACTATACTTTTTTAACAATGTTGTAGGTTGATGATGTTGATATGATGAAACTTAATAGGATTGGCATAGAAACTCGCTTAGAATGCTAAGTTATTTATTATGTTTCATTGAACTTATCTCATTTGATGTTATTTTTTATTTTAATTATGTTTTACTTGACGATTTGATGAATGAAATGAAATGAGTTGTTTAATTAAATATTGTCACAATTAGTGTTATGATGTCTCGAGCAATCTCGTTCGTCTCACTCCGATGTTTCCGCCATCGGTTGGGGTGTGACATTACAATTTAAAACTTTTTACACCTGGTACTAAGTTCATAAGCACACCTCGTACGAAGTGTTTGTGACATTAAACGTAGTTTAGTGAGTACTTTTTTCATGACCATCCGGATTTTCATTGTGGCAATTTGTGTATTGGTGAATCTTACGAAAGAGGTTAAGGACGGTTATCCTCCTACCTCCATGCATGATTCTATGGCTTCTATGAAGTCTATGATTTATATGATAAACTTGTAATAATATATGTATATGTAAATAATAAATATAACCGAACCTTTGACAATGACCGTACGGTTACTTGTCCTAACATTAGGTTATTTTATCTAAGACTTAACCATCGTTACGATTCTATTGGGCATGACCATAAAACCACAAACACCCTATGGGGCTTATAGTGTCAAAAAAAGCGTTAACGTCTAGATAAATACTTTCGACTGTACATACTTTTGCATAGTTTAAATTCCTAAATTAACGAACTCCATCGGCATTCCAAAACTCACACACCTGTGTTTCCTTGTGTAGCATAACTTGGTGTTCGTCCCCCAAATCAACCCAAACACTTTCACGGAATTAACTTTGTAAAACCGTGAGTACACTCAACACCCTTTTTACGCTTTACACTTTTGGGGTGCAAAGTGTTAATCTATCATAAACACACTAAATCACACTTTTATTCTATGCAATCACACAAACAATCCTTCATACATGCTATAGTTATGTGATACTCGATTTGTTTACTTGGAACATTCTTATGTGATACTAATTATCATTAACTTCGTACGAGCCTCCCCTTAACATATATAGCGCTATAGGAGTAACGCACCGCCCGTATACTGGTGGTCATGTTAATTTTCAAGCTATTATGCGGTGATGCTTGAGGATTGACCTGTAGTTCACATGCCTTATTTACATTAATCTCGTATACTAGCTTATCATGTGGATTTGTTTAACGTTTTTACTAATTATGCAATGATTCAAACTTATGTACTCGCCAATACTTTGTTATTGAACTATACTTTTTAACATGTTGTAGGTTGATGATGTTGATATGATGAAACTTAGTAGGATTAGCATAGAAACACGCTTAGAATGCTAAGTTATTTATTATGTTTCGTTGAACTTGTCTCATTTGATGTTATTTTATATTTTAATTATGTTTTACTTGACGATTTGATGAATGAAATGAAATGAGTTGTTTAATTAAATATTGTCACAATTAGTGTTATAATGTCTCGAGCAATCTCGTTCGTCTCACTCCGATGTTTCCGCCATCGGTTGGGGTGTGACATTACAATGTAAAACTTTTTACACCTCGTACTAAGTACATAAGCACACCTCGTACGAAGTGTTTGTGACATTAAACGTAGTTTAGTAAGGTACTTTATTCATGACCATCCGGATTTTCATTGTGGCAATATGTGTATTGGTGAATCTTACGAAAGTGGTTAAGGACAGTTATCCTCCTACCTCCATGCATGATTCTACGACTTCTATGAATCTATGATTTATATGATAAACTTGTAAAATATATAAATAATAAATATAAACGACCTTTGACAATGACCGTAAACGTTACTTGTCCTAACATTAGTTATTTTATCTAAACTTACTCGTTACGATCTATGGCATGACCATAACACAACACTATGGCTTAAGTTCAAAAAAGCGTTAACGTAGATAAATACTTTCGACTGTACATACTTTTGCATAGTTTAAATTCCTAAATTAACGAACTCCATCGCATTCCAAAACTCACACACCTGGTTTCCTTGTGTAGCATAACTGGTGTTCGTCCCCAATCAACCCAAACACTTTCACGGAATTAACTTTGAAAACCGTGAGTACACTCACACCCTTTTTACGCTTTACACTTTTGGGGTGCAAAGTGTTAATCTATCATAAACACACTAAATCACACTTTTATTCTATGCAATCACACAAACAATCCTTCATACATGCTATAGTTATGTGATACTCGATTTGTTTACTTGGAACATTCTTATGTGATACTAATTATCATTAACTTCGTACGAGCCTCCCCTTAACATTATAGCGCTATAGGAGTAACGCACCGCCCGTATACTGGTGGTCATGTTAATTTTCAAGCTATTATGCGGTGATGCTTGAGGATTGACCTGTAGTTCACATGCCTTATTTACATTAATCTCGTATACTAGCTTATCATGTGGATTTGTTTAACGTTTTTACTAATTATGCAATGATTCAAACTTATGTACTCGCCAATACTTTGTTATTGAACTATACTTTTTAACATGTTGTAGGTTGATGATGTGATATGATGAAACTTAGTAGGATTAGCATAGAAACACGCTTAGAATGCTAAGTTATTTATTATGTTTCGTTGAACTTGTCTCATTTGATGTTATTTTATATTTTAATTATGTTTTACTTGACGATTTGATGAATGAATGAAATGAGTTGTTTAATTAAATATTGTCACAATTAGTGTTATAATGTCTCGAGCAATCTCGTTCGTCTCACTCTATGTTTCCGCCATCGGTTGGGGTGTGACATTACAATGTAAAACTTTTACACCTCGTACTAAGTACATAAGCACACCTCGTACGAAGTGTTTGTGACATTAAACGTAGTTTAGTAAGGTACTTTATTCATGACCATCCGGATTTTCATTGTGGCAATTGTGTATTGGTGAATCTTACGAAAGTGGTTAAGGACGTTATCCTCCTACCTCCATGCATGATTCTACGACTTCTATGAAGTCTATGATTTATATATAAACTTGTAATAATATATGTATATGTAATAATAAATATAACCGAACCTTTGACAATGACGTACGGTTACTTGTCCTAACATTAGGTTATTTTATCTAAGACTTAACCATCGTTACGATTCTATTGGCATGACCCATAAAAGCACAAACACCCTACGAGGCTTATAGTGTCAAAAAACGCGTTAACGACTAGATAAATACATTCGACTATACATACTTTTGCATAGTTTAAATTCCTAAATTAACGAACTCCATCGTCATTCCAATACTCACACACATGTGTTTCCTTGTGTAGCATCACTCGGTGTTCGTCCCCCTAATCAACCCAAACACTTTCACGGACTTAACTTTGTAAAACCGTGAGTACACTCGACACCCTTTTTACACTTTACACTTTTGGGGTGCAAATGTGTTATCTATCATAAACAACTAAATCACACTTTTATTCTATGCAATCACACAAACAATCCTCATACATGCTATAGTTATGTGATACTCGATTTGTTTACTTGAACATTCTTATGTGATACTAATTATCATTAACTTCGTACGGCCTCCCCTTAACATGTATAGCGCTATAGAAGTAACGCACCACCCGTATATCTGGTGGTCATGTTAATTTTCAAGCTATTATGCGGTGATGCTTGAGGATTGACCTGTAGTTCACATGCCTTATTTACATTTTAGCTTATCATGTGGATTTGTTTAACGTTTTTACTACTTATGCAATGATTCAAACTTGTGTACTCGCCAATACTTTGTTATTGAACTATACTTTTGAACATGCTTGTAGGTTGATGATGTTGATATGATGAAACTTAGTAGGATTGGCATAGAAACACGCTTAGAATGCTAAGTTATTTATTATGTGTTCATTGAACTTGTCTCATTTGATGTTATTTTATATTTTACTTATGTTGTACTTGACGATTTGATGAATGAATGGAATGAGTTGTTTAATTAAATATTGTCACAATTAGTGTTATCATGTCTCGAGTAATCTCGTTCGTCTCACTCCGATGTTTCCGCCATCGTTTGGGGTGTGAAATTCCAATGTAAAACTTTTACACCTCGTACTAAGTGCATAAGCACACCTCGTACGAAGTGTTTGTGACATTAAACGTAGTTTAGTGAAGTACTTTATTCATGACCATCCGGATTGTCGTTGTGGCAATTTGTGTATTGGTGAATCTTACGAAAGAGGTTAAGGACGGTTATCCTCCTACCAAAATCGTGATTCTATGACTTCTATGAAATCTATGATTTATATGATAAACTTGTAATAATATATGTAAACTATATATGTAAATAATAAATATAACTGAACCTTTGACAATGACCGTACGGTTACTTGTCCTAACATTAGGTTATTTTATCTAAGACTTAACGTTTAGATAAATAATTTCGACTATACATACTTTTGCATCGTTTAAATTCCTAAATTAACGAACTCCATCGTCATTCCAATACTCACACACCTGCGTTTCCTTGTATAGCATAACTCGGTGTTCGTCGCCCTAACCAACCCAAACACTTTCACGGAATTAACTTTGCAAAACCGTGAGTACACTCGACACCCTTTTTTTACGCTTTACACTTTTGGGGTGCAATGTGTTAATCTATCATAAACACACTAAATCACACTTTTATTCTATGCAATCACACAAACAATCCATCATACATGCTATAGTTATGTGATACTCGATTTGTTTACTTGGAACATTCTTATGTGATACTAATTATCATTAACTTCGTACGAGCCTCCCCTTAACATGTATAGTGCTATAGGAGTAACGCACCGCCCGTATACTGGTGGTCATGTTAATTTTCAAGCTATTATGCGGTGATGCTTGAGGGTTGACCTGTAGTTCACATGCCTTATTTACATTAATCTCGTATACTAGCTTATCATGTGGATTTGTTTAACGTTTTTACTACTTATGCAATGATTCAAACTTGTGTACTCGCCAATACTTTGTTATTGAACTATACTTTTTAACATGTTGTAGGTTGATTGATATGATGAAACTTAGTAGGATTGGCATAGAAACACGCTTAGAATGCTAAGTTATTTATTATGTTTCGTTGAACTTGTCTCATTTGATGTTATTTTATATTTTAATTATGTTTTACTTGACGATTTGATGAATGAAATGAAATTAGTTGTTTAATTAAATATTGTCACAATTAGTGTTATGATGTCTCGAGCAATCTCGTTCGTCTCACTCTTATGTTTCCGCCATCGGTTGGGGTGTGACATTACAATGTAAAACTTTTTACACCTCGTACTAAGTTCATAAGCACACCTCGTACGAAGTGTTTGTGACATTAAACGTAGTTTAGTAAGGTACTTTATTCATGACCATCCGGATTTTCATTGTGGCAATTTGTGTATTGGTGAATCTTACGAAAGAGGTTAAGGACGGTTATCCTCCTACCTCCATGCATGATTCTACGACTTCTATGAAGTCTATGATTTATAAGATAAACTTGTAATAATATATTTATATCTAAATAATAAATATAACCGAACATTTGACAATGACCGTACGGTTACTTGTCTTAACATTAGGTTATTTTATATAAGACTTAACCATCGTTACGATTCTATTGAGCATGACCCATAAAAGCACAAACACCCTACGGGGCTTATAGTGTCAAAAAACGCGTTAACGTCTTGATAAATACTTTCGACTATACATACTTTTGCATAGTTTAAGTTCCTAAATTAACGAACTCCATCGTTATTCCAATACTCATACACATGTGTTTCCTTGTGTAGCATAACTCGGTGTTCGTCCCCCTAATCAACCCAAACACTTTCACGGACTTAACTTTGTAAAACCGTAAGTACACTCGTCACCCTTTTTACACTTTACACTTTTGGGTGCAATGTGTTAATCTATCATAAACAAGCTAAATCACACTTTTATTCTATGCAATCACACAAACAATCCATCATACATGCTATAGTTATGTGATACTCGATTTGTTTACTTCTAACATTCTTATGTGATACTAATTATCATTAACTTCGTACGAGCCTCCCCTTAACGTGTATAGCGCTATAGGAGTAACGCACCGCCCGTATTCTGGTGGTCATGTTAATTTTCAAGCTATTATGCGGTGATGCTTGAGGATTGACCTGTAGTTCACATGCCTTATTTACATTAAACTCGTATACTAGCTTATCATGTGGATTTGTTTAACGTTTTTTCTACTTATGCTATGATTCAAACTTGTGTACTCGCCAATACTTTGTTATTAAACTATACTTTTTAACACGTTGTAGGTTGATGATGTTGATATGATGAAACTTAGTAGGATTGGCATAGAAACACGCTTAGAATGCTAAGTTATTTATTATGTGTCGTTGAACTTGTCTCATTTGATGTTATTTTATATTTTACTTATGTTGTACTTGACGATTTGATGAATGAAATGGAATGAGTTGTTTATTAAATATTGTTACAATTAGTGTTATGATGTTTCGAGCAATCTCGTTCGTCTCATTCTGATGTTTCCGTCATCGGTAGGGGTGTGACATTACAATGTAAAACTTTTTAACCTCGTGCTAAGTGCATAAGCACACCTCGTACAAAGTGTTTGTGACATTAAACGTAGTTTAGTGAAGTACTTTATTTATGACCATCCAGATTGTCGTTGTGGCAATTTGTGTATCGGTGAATCTTACGAAATAGGTTATGGACGGTTATCCTCCAACCTCCATGCATCATTCTATGACTTCTATGAAATCTATGATTTATATGATAAACTTGTAATAATATATGTAAACTATATATGTAAATAATAAATATAACCGAACCTTTGACAATGACCGCATGGTTACTTGTCCTAATATTAGGTTATTTTATCTAAGACTTAACGTCTAGATAAATAATTTTGACTATACATACTTTTGCATCGTTTAAATTCCTAAATTAACGAACTCCATCGTCATTCCAATACTCACACACCTGCGTTTCCTTGTATAGCATAACTCGGTGTTCGTCGCCCTAACCAACCCAAACACTTTCACGGAATTAACTTTGCAAAACCGTGAGTACACTCGACACCTTTTTACGCTTTACACTTTTGGGGTGCAATGTGTTAATCTATCATAAAACACACTAAATCACACTTTTATGCAATCACACAAACAATCCATCATACATGCTATAGTTATGTGATACTCGATTTGTTTACTTGGAACATTCTTATGTGATACTAATTGTCATTACCTTCGTACAAGCCCCCCTTAACGTGTATAGCGCTATAGGAGTAACGCACCGCCCGTATTATGGTGGTCATGTTAATTTTCAAGCTATTATGCTGTGATGCTTGAGGATTGACCTGTAGTTCACATGCCTTATTTACATTCATCTCGTATACTAGCTTATCATGTGGATTTGTTTAACGTTTTTACTACTTATGCTATGATTCAAACTTGTGTACTCACCAATACTTTGTTATTGAACTATACTTTTTAACATGTTGTAGGTTGATGATGTTGATATGATGAAACTTAGTAGGATTGGCACAGAAACACGCTTAGAATGCTAAGTTATTTATTATGTTTCGTTGAACTTGTCTCATTTGATGTTATTTTATATTTTACTTATGTTGTACTTGACGATTTAATGAATGAAATGAAATGAGTTGTTTATTAAATATTGTTACAATTAGTGTTATGATGTCTCGAGCAATCTCGTTCGTCTCATTCTGATGTTTCCGTCATCTGTAGGGGTGTGACATTACAATGTAAAACTTTTTACACCTCGTGCTAAGTGCATAAGCACACCTCGTACGAAGTGTTTGTGACATTAAACGTAGTTTAGTGAAGTACTTTATTTATGACCATCCAGATTGTCGTTGTGGCAATTTGTGTATCGGTGAATCTTACGAAATAGGTTATGGACGGTTATCCTCCAACCTCCATGCATCATTCTATGACTTCTATGAACTCTATGATTTATATGATAAACTTGTAATAATATATGTAAACTATATATGTAAATAATAAATATAACCGAACCTTTGACAATGACCGCATGGTTACTTGTCCTAACATTAGGTTATTTTATCTAAGACTTAACGTCTAGATAAATAATTTTGACTATACATACTTTTGCATCGTTTAAATTCCTAAATTAACGAACTCCATCGTCATTCCAATACTCACACACCTGCGTTTCCTTGTATAGCATAACTCGGTGTTCGTCGCCCTAACCAACCCAAACACTTTCACGGAATTAACTTTGCAAAACCGTGAGTACACTCGACACCATTTTTACGCTTTACACTTTTGGGGTGCAATGTGTTAATCTATCATAAACACACTAAATCACACTTTTATGCAATCACACAAACAATCCATCATACATGCTATAGTTAAGTGATACTCGATTTGTTTCCTTGGAACATTCTTATGTGATACTAATTGTCATTACCTTCGTACAAGCCTCCCCTTAACGTGTATAGCGCTATAGGAGTAACGCACCGCCCGTATTCTGGTGGTCATGTTAATTTTCAAGCTATTATGCGGTGATGCTTGAGGATTGACCTGTAGTTCACATGCCTTATTTACATTCATCTCGTATACTAGCTTATCATGTGGATTTGTTTAACGTTTTTACTACTTATGCTATGATTCAAACTTGTGTACTCACCAATACTTTGTTATTGAACTATACTTTTTAACATGTTGTAGGTTGATGATGTTGATATGATGAAACTTAGTAGGATTGGCACAGAAACATGCTTAGAATGCTAAGTTATTTATTATGTTTCGTTGAACTTGTCTCATTTGATGTTATTTTATATTTTACTTATGTTGTACTTGACGATTTAATGAATGAAATGAAATGAGTTGTTTATTAAATATTGTTACAATTAGTGTTATGATGTTTCGAGCAATCTCGTTCATCTCATTCTGATGTTTCCGCCATCGGTAGGGGTGTGACATTACAATGTAAAACTTTTTAACCTCGTGCTAAGTGCATAAGCACACCTCGTACGAAGTGTTTGTGACAATAAACGTAGTTTAGTGAAGTACTTTATTTATGACCATCCAGATTGTCGTTGTGGTAATTTGTGTATCGGTGAATCTTACGAAATAGGTTATGGACGGTTATCCTACAACCTCCATGCATCATTCTATGACTTCTATGAAATCTATGATTTATATGATAAACTTGTAATAATATATGTAAACTATATATGTAAATAATAAATATAACTGAACTTGACAATGACCGCATGGTTACTTATCCTAACATTAAGTTATTTTATCTGAGACTTAACGTCTAGATAAATAATTTCGACTATACATACTTTTGCATCGTTTAAATTCCTAAATTAACGAACTCCATCGTCATTCCAATACTCACACACCTGCGTTTCCTTGTATAGCATAACTCGGTGTTCGTCGCCCTAACCTACCCAAACACTTTCACGGAATTAACTTTGCAAAACCGTGAGTACACTCGACACCCTTTTTTACGCTTTACACTTTTGGGGTGCAATGTGTTAATCTATCATAAACACACTAAATCACACTTTTATGCAATCACACAAACAATCCATCATACATGCTATAGTTATGTGATACTCGATTTGTTTACTTGGAACATTCTTTTGTGATACTAATTATCATTAACTTCGTACGAGCCTCCCCTTAACATGTATATCGCTATAGGAGTAACGCACCGCCCATATTCTTGTGGTCTTATTAAGTTTCAATATATTATGCGGTGACACTTGAGGATTGACTTGTAGTTCACATGCCTTGTTTACATTAATCTCGTATACTAGCTTATCATGTGGATTTGTTTAAACGATTTTACTACTTATGCTATGATTCAAACTTGTGTACTCGCCAATAGTTTGTTATTGAACTATACTTTTTAACATATTGTAGGTTGATGATGTTGATATGATGAAACTTAGTAGGATTGGCATAGAAACACGCTTAGAATGCTATGTTATTTATTATGTTTCGTTGAACTTGTCTCATTTGATGTTATTTTATATTTTACTTATGTTGTACTTGACGATTTGATGAATGAAATGGAATGAGTTGTTTATTAAATATTGTCACAATTAGTGTTATCATGTCTCGAGCAATCTCGTTCGTCTCACTCCGATGTTTCCGCCATCGGTTGGGGTGTGAAATTCCAGTGTAAAACTTTTACACCTCGTACTAAGTGCATAAGCACACCTCGTACGAAGTGTTTGTGACATTAAACGTAGTTTAGTGAAGTACTTTATTCATGACCATCCGGATTGTCGTTGTGGCAATTTGTGTATTGATGAATCTTACGAAAGAGGTTAAGGACGGTTATCCTCCTACCAACATGCGTGATTCTATGACTTCTATGAAATATATGATTTATATGATAAACTTGTAATAATATATGTAAACTATATATGTAAATAATAAATATAACCGAACCTTTGACAATGACCGCATGGTTACTTGTCCTAACATTAGGTTATTTTATCTAAGACTTAACGTCTAGATAAATAATTTCGACTATACATACTTTTGCATCGTTTAAATTCCAAAATTAACGAACTCCATCGTCATTCCAATACTCACACACCTGCGTTTCCTTGTATAGCATAACTCGGTGTTCGTCGCCCTAACCAACCCAAACACTTTCACGGAATTAACTTTGCAAAACCGTGAGTAAACTCGACACCCTTTTTAAGCTTTACACTTTTGGGGTGCAATGTGTTAATCTATCATAAACACACTAAATCACACTTTTATGCAATCACACAAACAATCCATCATACATGCTATAGTTATGTGATACTCGATTTGTTTTCTTGGAACATTCTTATGTGATACTAATTGTCATTAACTTCGTACGAGCCTCCCCTTAACATGTATATCGCTATAGGAGTAACGCACCGCCCATATTCTTGTGGTCTTATTAAGTTTCAATATATTATGCGGTGACACTTGAGGATTGACTTGTAGTTCACATGCCTTGTTTCCATTAATCTCGTATACTAGCTCATCATGTGGATTTGTTTAAACGATTATACTACTTATGCTATGATTCAAACTTGTATACTCGCCAATACTTTGTTATTGAACTATACTTTTTAACATATTGTAGGTTGATGATGTTGATATGATGAAACTTAGTAGGATTGGCATAGAAACACGCTTAGAATGCTATGTTATTTATTATGTTTCGTTGAACTTGTCTCATTTGATGTTATTTTATATTTTACTTATGTTGTACTTGACGATTTGATGAATGAAATGAAATGAGTTGTTTAATTAAATATCGTCACAATTAGTGTTATCATGTCTCGAGCAATCTTGTTCGTCTCACTCCGATGTTCCGCCATCGGTTGGGGTGTGAAATTCCAATGTAAAACTTTTTACACCTCGTACTAAGTGCATAAGCACACCTCATACGAAGTGTTTGTGATATTAAACGTAGTTTAGTGAAGTACTTTATTCATAACCATCCAGATTGTCGTTGTGGCAATTTGTGTATTGGTGAATCTTACGAAAGAGGTTAAGGACGGTTATCCTCCTACCAACATGCGTGATTCTATGACTTCTATGAAATATATGATTTATATGATAAACTTGTAATAATATACGTAAACTATATATGTAAATAATAAATATAACCGAACGTTTGACGATGACCGTACGGTTACTTAACTAACATTAGGTTATTTTATCTAAGACTTAACCATCGTTACAATTCTATTGGGCATGACCCATAAAACCACAAACACCCTACGGGGCTTATAGTGTTAAAAACAAGTGTTAACGTCTAGATAAATACTTTCGACTATACATAATTTTGCATAGTTTAAATTCCTAAATTAACGAACTCCATCGTCATTCCAATACTCATACACCTATGTTTCCTTGTGTAGGATAACTCGGTGTTCGTCCCCTAATCAACCAAAACACTTTCACGGAATTAACTTTGCAAAACCGTGAGCACACTCGACACCCTTTTTACGCTTTACACTTTTGGGATGCAATGTTGTGAACGAGGATCGGGCTCCTTTGATGAGCAACTGATCTGATCTAATTCAACTAGCAGAGGCGGAATTCATTGCTAGAGGGTTGACAGAACAAACAAGATAGAACTTACTGTTTAACTACTCTGTTATATTCAAAGACGTGCAAAGTACAGACGCGAGTAAACAAACTAGCAGCGCTTCGTCGTGCTATCTGAACTGACTTACTAGCTCTGACACAACACTCCTCTATTTATAGGTCGATATGACTGGTACATGAGTGTGTGTTAAACAGAGATGTGATTCGTACGAACAGCTCCTCCATTCGAGTGACTGAGAGTCACCTGTACGAACCATACAATCTGTTCGTACGAGTCATACAAAATGTATAAAATAAACATTTGACATATATACAGTCGACATTAAAGCCTTATAAACAATATAGACACATCCTAGACGTAGGCAATAGACATAATGCATCAACAAACTCCCCCTTGGATGTTGCTGCAGTCTGGATAGTCTTCAAAAATCTTCAACTGATTTGACTCTAACACCCAAAGAATCTCTTCGGTGGCTTGCGACGCTCCTCAGATGCAATCGGCGTTTGGTTTGTTGGAGGAGGTCGTTTCGTTGTATTGCCAAACCGAAAGCTCCTAAGCGATCTATACGAGCACGCTCTGCAATCCGAGCTACATTCTTCTCTTTCTTTTTCTTCTTTATCTCCTCAATCTTCCTCCATGAAGTGTTCCATGTCAATCCAGAGTGAATATCATTGGCAAAGCAGACATTAACGATCTTTTGGAATTGGAGAGCTTGTTCCTTATCCTTCTCCTCAAAGCTTATCTTGCTATAGAATAAACATTCAATATCCTTCTTAGTACACTTGACTAGCCACATAGGGTCTAGTACTCGAATGCCCTGCCATAACCCATATATACGTTTGTGGGCTATAACGGCTTCGGTCAGCTCTTCACAATATTCCATGAATCTTCTTTAGGGTGCACGCAGATGACAGCCTCTCCTGTATTAGAATCGTAATGCCACCACTTGAAGATCGTATAAAAATCTTGCTCCATTGTATCATTCGCATGTTTTTCATCACTTTAGGCCTTTTGACGACGAGCGTTATATCCTTCTCTTTTGTTACTAGATTACGATACGTCGAGGAAAGTGAGGTTTCCAGTGAATAAAACCATGAAGAGCCTCTAGCTTAATCAATTTCCATAGCCGCTGGTCCTGAAACTTCATCTTTAGATTTATCATCTTTGTCTGAACCAATTCTTTTATATCCAGATTGGCAAGGACTTGATGTCGCGTAGATATCTGAAATATTGAATCCCAAACTCCCTCTTCACCGCATATACATTCAACTCCTCGATCCAACCCCAGCTAATAATATCCCCTAAAGATATGTAGCATCACGTGTGAAAAATGCTAGGGGACTTTTAAACTTATGCTCGGCTGGTAAATTTCGAAACCACTTCTTCCTCTCTTCAGCAATTTTAGCACTAAACATTTGTTGAGGAATTGTTCCTTCTTTTACAGCTTCAGCAACCTTTCTCTTCAACATATCAGAATTCTCAGCTGCAAATAACTCAGCGAAAGTTGGGAAATCATCTGTACTCTGATCAGCTAGATTTGCATCGTCATCAGAATCGTCTTCCACGACAACTCTATCATAATCGTTTGCATCTTCAACATTCCAAATACGTACTCATTTGGCTCGAACGCGTCAATCTCGTTCAGCTCATTCTCGAAATCAAATTCGAAGTTTTCTTCACTTACTCCCAACATCTCAGCTATCTCTTCTTTAGTATAACAATGAACAAATTCTCCCTCTTCCACATCATGCTCAAGATAAAATACCTTAGGTTTCTACACCACAGAAACGAAAGATAAGTCTATCTCTGGAAAGATTCATGTCTGCTGAGCATCAACAGATTCATCAACTCTATCATTCCCTCCTTCCTCTATAGCCTGATTATTATAGTCATCAAGGTACACAGAAAAATCAATTTCTTCATTAACGCTCGATTCAGTAACCCGTATACCTGTTCCTCCTACATTATCATCATCACTATCAGAACTACTAGAACCATCATCACCTATCTCTGCATCATCATTTTCAGCATCCTCTTTGAATTCCTCAACTGCTTCTTCTATCTCTTTTTCAAGCCTTTTCTTTAACAGCCACTCATGATACCTTTGAGAAAGATCTGACGAGTCAATATCAACATATGTCGGCTTCCTAATAAGAATAACTTATTCGGCTCCTGATAAACTACAATATCTGTGCATGTAATTGGCGTAGATTCAGCTTCTGGCTCAGTTTGTACGATGATAGGATCCTCAACAACTTTAGCTTTGCCTTTACCCTGTGCGTGTTCTTTTGCAAGACATTCTCTCTAGGTGACACTTTCGCAAGCCTCTGCATGTTTAATTTCGTCAATCTCAGCAGCTATATTCACACCAAGCTTTTTCACCAAAATCTTCTCAAATAAACTCATTCGTCTATCGTTACGAAGTCTCTCTTCCTCATACTCAGCCATAGCAATCTCAACCTTTTATTCTCTGATACAATACTCGCCAGCATAGCTTCAAGCTGCTATTTATCCTCAGACAAAACATTAACCTGCTCAAGCATCTCCTGTTTTTCTTCATTTAACACATTGATCTGTTCTTGCAGCTCAGCGATCCTAACTGTGTTCAACAAAACTTGTTTTTGCATTTCATCCCCCTGTGGATCATTGAAAGAAAAATCTTCACCCCGGGTATATCACCGAAATCAAAGTCAAAGTTAAAATGGGGTTGTGAAGTCTGAGTAGTACGTGGTGGTCATTGCGGTCTTGACTTATGTTGTGTTGCTGACTTCTGTGTGGTGTTGTGCTGTTGGTGTGTTGCGTCTGTTGCGGTGTTTGTTGTGGCGTTGATTGTGGAGCCATTTGTGGCGGTGAAGTCGGCATTTGCTGAGTAGGCTCAGCCACAACTTCCTCTTCAGTTGTATGTTCTTATGTAGTCTCTTTGGATTGGACAGTGGGAGACTCAGAACTTCTTGATGCAGGACGTTTAAGCCTTCTAGGTTTCTTCATAACAGGAGTTCGAAATGGAGTATCAGGATCAGAATCTGATGGGACATAAGTAGTATCGTCCTCTCATATTGCTTTACGCTTGCGTTCTTCAGCTTTTCTTTTCAACTCGGCTTGGCGCTTTTTCTCTAACTTCTGCGCTCGTTTCTTTTCACCAGCCCTTCTTTCATCAGAATTGTGCTCAAAGATGAGACATCTTCAGCTGCTTTATCTTCTCCATACGCTTGATGTTCAATATCAGCAGCGATATCCTCTACATTCTCTTCAGTTTCTTGTTCATCTCGCAAACCAGAACTTTTAGCCGTAGCTTTCTTTTTCAGTTGTGCTGGTGCAGAAGTAGTAGCAGCAGCTTTACGTTTAGCACCTTTTTCTCCATCTTTGATAAACCAAGGACTTCGCTTCACAACAAAACCAGATAAAGCCGTCAATTCCTCACTTTCGTCACCATTGTCATCCTTTCTCCACTTTCCAGGTGCCGGAGAGATATAATCTTTGTCTATAATTGCACCAAAAACAGGTTTGGCGTTAGGAAAAGCTTCCAGGTGCAAATTTATCTTCTTCAGCGTAGATACATCCATATGTTCCAACTTCAGAATATCCTCCTTCTTTTTCTTTAGTTCCAGATGTAAATAATCCAACATCATCTGTACGAATCTCGGATACTGCAAGAATTTCTTCTCTGAATGTTTTGTACACTGTGAAAAATAACTTTTGAAAAGTTATACGGTAATTCAGAACCAAAGCTATAATCATGCACATCTGATAGTCGACAAGAGCGTCGAATCCTCCTTTCCTATGACTATGAGCATGAGCAACGACATGTGCGAGATAACGAAACGGTGCGCTCAAATTCCCTTTCTTAAATGGTGTAGCATTAACGAATCCAGCATATCCCATTCTATAAAAGCATCCTTTGACCATATATTCTGAAAAGCCCATAGGATCATCTACATTGTCATTGAAATCTAGAATTATGCGAATCAACTCCCCAGTAATCTTTACTGAAATATCAACATCGTCAATCTTAACAGTAGAAACAATCGCATTGTCTTCGGTACTGTACTCAGCAGCGTTCCAAAAATATTCAACGTGTGATTTGTAAATGATGTGTCTATCTGTTAGAGCCTTCGTGATCCGAATACGGTTGAATAAATCTTATACATCACGGTATGTTGCAATCTCTGGAATGGTTTCGTCAGTCAAACAACAGATGTTGTGGAACAGCGAAAAAGACGATTTCTTGACCTGTACACAGAGATAACAACAAACCGTTAGAAATTTTCAAACATTTCAAACAACACAACAACATTCGTAAGAGCCACAACTTTGTACGAATAAACACTTAGCAATTTTCACAAGTTTGAAAACAACTGTCATTCATACGGATCACTACTTTGTACGGATGATTTAAGAGTTAGAAAAATTTTAAAGCTTTTCCAAACTTTCTTCTTACGAACACATCTTCGTACGAATCATCAGCACTTTAGGGTAATTTTGCGATTTAACTTTTAAGGCATGCTTTGTACAAATCAGCCAATTTATACGAATGAAAACAATAACATCTTGAAGAACCTTGCCTCGTACGAAAGACCTCTTCGTACAAAACATGAATCTTCCAAAACACCAAGTTCAATCCGAACCAAAAACATGTAGATTTTAACAAATTGATAGTCGATTTACGGGTTATTAGGGCTGATATTAACGTTTTTATGGTCAACTTTAAGTTTTACCAGTCCAAACTCCCTAAATCTATGTTTTATGTCTGATTGGTTCGATTTCGACATTATAACGACTTAGATTCAGCAAAAATACCTTGCCCATTGTGAGAAGTGTACCAATCAACCTCCCCAATGTGATAGGAATCAAAATGTGTCAAGAAATGAAGATTTCAGAACGTGTTCGCATACAATTCTCTGTAGTTCGCACAACAGTACACGCAGTAACATGAACTTATTTCGTGCGAAGAATGAGAACTTATATACTAGTCCGGAGTTGCTCGTACGAACCACTGGTTCGTGCGAAGCAAACCAAACTTTCTTTTTATGAATTAGTGTTATTCGTACGAAGCATTTTGAAAATTTTTAAACTTTTTTATTTTAATTTTTGTAATTTTTTACCTTTTATCCAATTTTATCTATTTAAAAACCCACTCGGTTAACCATGTCCAAGTTAATGACCTTGGTTATCCGATTTGCCTTCCAAGTCCAAGTTAATGACCTTGGTTGAACGTTTTTGACCAAATCAGATTTATTTTAACATGTAAAGTTTCAAATCAATGAACTTTATTGATGTTCAGGAAAATTTCGATAAAGATTAGCTCTCAACCCATGGTTTTCAGCTTTCACTCAGCAAGAAGTCGCCATGATTTCAACAATCAGTGTCTTCAACATCGGTAAACTAAAATAAAACTTCAAAGCTAAGGAAACTGAAAATCTTTTTGAGTTTTTAAAATTTTATCAAAACAACAAACATACTTTTGTGAGTTCTATGTTAAGAAAATCATATCAAGTACTTTAACAAATCACTGGCACCGTTGATCTTGGTATACTCATTAAGCTTTTAACCAGATTTACTTAGATTGCCAATATACTTGTCCATTAAAACCTCTTCTCATTTCTCAATTGTTTCAAGATGTATTAGGTAATATTTAGGAACATGAAATAACTGTGTTTCCCATCTCAGAATATACTCCCACATCGAGATTCCAAGAATTTAATTTCACAGGTGAATATATCCAATTGATATCTGTAAAGGAGTGAGTGCGAGACCTTGAGAGCTCAGGTTAGTATTTCCATACAGACAAAGAGATGAAGGCTCGTCTTTAGGTGGTGTTCCATACAGGAATCTTTTATATTGTAGATGTCACAAAGTTTATGACATATTCATTTTTTATGCAGCTTGGGCGAATAATGCGTAAAGTATTATACAAGTTCTAGGCCATTGCTCACGCAAAATCAGAAGAACTCAGATAATACCCCAGATATCGATTAAATATAACGACCAAGTATCGCTGAATCTGGCATTCTCTCAAACGAAATTTCGAGTACTAAGTCCATATACCGGGAGATGTTAACCCACAAGTTATTCAGCTTTTCCTTTAGGGTTTATATCTTGAAAACAATTTACTGAATGAGTGAAGTCTACTGGCACATCCTCAGTAAGACCTGTTTAATAACTTGTTTAACATTCCAATTCTTTATCATATTGTGACTGTCTTTTTGATATAATATGATCACTCTTTTTCACAAAAACTCTTTTTGAATTTTATAATGTTTTGGTATTTTCCCCAAACATTATCCCCCAAAAATCAAAAACATATTTTTGGATTTTTATAACTTTTTAAGAAGAATTTACAGAAATACGTCTAACCAAGGAAAAATTCACATCAAGTCGCCATCATCCTCAAACTCAACCTCATAACATCCCCTGATATCAGATTTTTTAAACCATTCAACTTTAAACGATTTTTTAATCTTGTTTATCAAAAGCTTTGGTATAAAAATCTGCCTTTTGGTCATCAGTGTGGATTTTCTCAATTCTAACCAACTTTTTCTCGTAGCAATCACGGATAAATTGGTGTCGAATCTCGATATGTTTAGTGCGTGAGTGTTGGCATGAGTTTTTGGTGATATTGATCGCGGCCTGATTATCTACATATATTGGCGTATCAAGAAATTGCAGTCCGAAGTCTCTTATCTGTTGTTGAATCTAGAGAATCTGGGCACAACAGCTGGATGCTGAAACATATTCGGCTTCACAAGTAGAGAGCGACCGCGGTCTGTTTCTTGCATTGCCACGTTACCAAACGGGTTCTGAAGAACTGGAAGCCAGCCGTTGTAGATTTGGTATTTAGTTTGCAGCAACCGAAATCAGAATCCGAGTATCCTGCAAGACTAAAGTCGTCATGTCCAGGGTACCATAAACCGGTGCTTGGAAAACCCTTTAGATATCTCATAATACGTTTGACGGCAAGCAGGTGCGACTCTCTTGGATTTGACTGATAACGGGCGCACAGGCACGTTGGATATATGATATAGGTCGGGAAGCGGTAAGATACATCAACGATCCGATCATGGAGCGATATAAAGTTTCGTCAACTCTTTCTCTAATAAGATCTTGACAAATGTCGTGACTCCTGTCATATTGAATTTCTCCAATATGTCATGAACATACATCGTCTGATGGATAAAGATACCATCAGGCAACTGTCGACCTGAAGTCCTAGAAAGAACTTCATCTCCCCCATCACGCTCATTTCGAATTTGCGCTTCATGACTTCTTCAAAGTCTTTACACAGCTTGTCATTTGTCGATCCGAAGATAATATCATCCACATATATTGTATGATGATTAAATCCCCATCCACTTCCTTGGTAAAAAGAGTAGAATCTATAGTTCCTCTGATAAAGCCGTTGTCAAGAAGATGACTTGACAGCGTTTCATACCAGGCTCTCGGGGCTTGATGAAGACCATATAAGGCTTTATTCAGAAGGTAGACTTTGTCTTTGTGCACTTGATCACGAACCCTGGTGGTTGGCCGACATACACTTCCTCTTTAACTTTACCGTATAGGAAAGCAGATTTAGCATCTAATTGGTATACTTTCACTTTCCAAGAAGCAAAGGCCAAGAATACACGGATTGCTTCAAGACAGGCAACTGGGGCGTAGACTTTGGTATAGTCTATCCCTTCTTGCTTATGAAAACCTTGAACCACAAGTCGAGCTTTGTTGCGCACTACCGCACCCCTATCATCACGTTTGCACTTGAAGACCCATCTAGTGTTTATCTGTTTGTGATGATCAGGTAGGTCAACAAGCTTCCAGACTTGAAGTTTCTAGAATTCAAGCAATTCTTCTTGCATTGCATCCACCCAGCTTTCTTCCTTTAATGCGTCTTTCCAGCTTCCGACTCAACCTGAGAAACAAAACAACTATTAGAAAGTCTGGTTTGGAGTGGAGCAATACTAGTATAGAAACAACTTAGATCCTTATTGATCTGATTGCTAGTTTGCACTCCGGTTTGTAAGCTGCCTATAATGTTCTCCGGCGGATGATATGAAAGTGTTCTAGGCATCACTTCAGTTGGAACATCTACTTGCGGTTGCAAATTCGTAAGAACATCATCAACGATTGGTAAAGATGAAGAGGCTTCATTCCAGGAATTAGACTGAGCAGCCTGTTTGTTCAAAAAGCTTTCAATCTGTTCAGATCCTTCATCGAAACTGGATCCACCATCATCGAATGTTGGTTCCCGATCAGAGTCAACATCAGCAATCGGTTGGGCAGATGATTCGACAGTATTGACATTTGGTGCAGGAACAGGAACTTGTTAAGAAGAGCTTTGACCGACATCAGACGTGCTGACAGGAAATGATGTAGAAATCACTAACGGTCTAGAGACTTGTTCTTTTGTAGATATTTGATGCTGTTGAAAGAGCATAATAAGTTCTTCATCTGATAGTACATCGGGCAAGTCAAATGAATCCCACAATCCATCGTAGTTAAACAGCCATGGATCCTCGGGTTTCTGCATTGGCGTATATCTTTGACAATCAACATGCTGTGCTAGAATGACCTGGTTCAAACTCGGCAGAAAACAAGTTTCTGAGGAGTAGCGTAACCAACAAAAAATCCTTCCAAGGATTTGGCTCAAATTTACCATCCGGGTCCAATACAGTACACGGAGATCCAAAGGTTCCAAAAATGCAAGGTTGGGCTTTCGCTGATTCAGTAACTCAAAACACGTTTTGTTGTAAGGCTTAATTATTAACACGCGGTTCAAGGTATAACACGCTGACGCGACTGCTTCACTCCAAAAACTGATTGGCAATTTCAAATCGGCTAACATTGTTCGGGCAGTCTCGATCAGTGTGCGATTCTTAAGTTCAGCTACTCCATTTTGTTGAGGAGTATAGGGGGTGCTGAATTCGTGAAGAATCCCTTTTTCATTGCAGAATTCTAGCATCTTCTTGTTCTTGAACTCTGTTCCGTTGTCACTGCTGATTCTCTTGATTGGCAAGTGATATAAGTTTTCAAGTTTTCTGAAGAGGATCATAAGAGTTTCAAGCGTTTCGTCTTTACTCTCCAGAAAGAAAACCCATGAGAATCGTGAATAATCATCTGTAACGACAAGGCAGTATAGATCACCAGAGATACTTTTGACATTGACTGGTGCAAATAGATCAATGTGTAGCCTTTCTAGTGGTAGATTGATAGAATTCAACAGCTTTCTTGGGTGTGATTTCTTATGTTGCTTCCCCTTTTGCAGCTCAGACAATCATTAGATAGTTGAAAATTCTTCAAATTTACACCTTCCACTAGATCGTTGTGCACAAGATAATTCATCTTTCGTAGATGAATGTGCCCCATCTTCCGATGCTACAGAATCGACTCTTTCTCGGTAGCTTTAGATACAAAGCAGTGAACTTTCTTTGACTGGTAGAAGTGATACCCATATCAAGAACATATAAATCATTCCCTCACAGAGCACGCATCAGGATCCATTCCTCTGGAATCTTGGAACCGGGTTTTAAGATCAAGCGTTCTTTATCGTTGAAATGCATCGTGAACTTCTTGTCACAAATTTGCGAGATGCTAAGTAGATTGTTCTTAAGTTCAGCGATGTAGTTTACTTTGTCAAACGATAAAACTCCGTTCGTGAGAATTCTTCACCACAATCCTACGTCCCTGTGTTCCAGCAAAACCCACGTACCCTCCACGGATAGCTTTAACGTCGTTGAGCAACGCAAGCATCCCAGTCATGTGGCGAGAAGCTCCACTGTCCATTATCCATTTTGACATTATCGCACACTGGAGCCCCA
This sequence comes from Scalesia atractyloides, assembly GCA_947069175.1. Classification (NCBI taxonomy): domain Eukaryota; kingdom Viridiplantae; phylum Streptophyta; class Magnoliopsida; order Asterales; family Asteraceae; genus Scalesia; species Scalesia atractyloides. The sequence goes on from CAMTDV010000022.1 coordinate 46,375,653, forward strand.
ACAAACACGATGAAGAGACTATTTAAACAAAGAAACCCAAGCCTGTTTTGTCTTGGGTGGGTTTGGAATGTCGAATTTCGGACCAACTTTGTTTTTATCATTCCTTTTAAGCTCGGTTTCGTGTGGAACAGAAGGTTTAGGTTCAACTTTGGATGGTTTAACTTTAGCAACCCATTTTTACGTTTGAGGTTTAGCCTTTTTAACATAAAATTTTGAATCTACTTGACGATTTTTGTTTGATGTTTCACCAATTTCAAATTTAGATTGACGTTGAATAATTGGTTTAACATTTTTGTGAGATTCGTTGTTTCTTTTTAGGATTTATTTTGGCGCAAACATGGGTACTTTCTGTTTTTCATCCTTAGTGAACTTTTTAGAATGAGAAACAGGTTTTGGACTTGTTTGTGAGCAATATCGTGTGATATGCCCAACTTTCTTACAGTTATAGCACGTCCTGTTGTCCTTATTAACATAGGTATCCAAAACTTGTTTTTGTTTCTCTTTCTCTTTAAGAAAATCATCGTTTGATTGAGTTCCGATGATCTGCTTTTCTTTCTCAGTCGTTGTCCCAAAAACAAAGTTAATATTCTTTGTAAAGTTTAGTTTTTGGGACCTGTTGTTCATATGTCGCTTCTGGAAGCCCAAACCCACCCTTTTATTTTTCGGATAATCTCTATTTTTATGATAGTAGGGTCGGTTGTTACTTTTTGATTTAGAGTAGAAAGATGTATCATGTTTATCTAAATCAGCATGACTTACCTCCACAAGCTTGAACATTTTATCCACACGATCCATGTTCACGTTTTGGATCGGAAAGTCCTGATCCGAAAATAGTTTATAAGATCCTTTCATTTTATAAACTATGACATCTGGATCAATATTTAAACTATCTTCCGATTTATCATCAGACTCAGACTTGTCAGATTTTCAGACTCAGAATTTTCAGGTTCACTTTTTAACACATTTTCAACCACTGTGTTTACCACTTCAGAGTCATATTCACCTTCAGATTTGGTGTAAGCTACGTCAATATCCCTAGGCAGCTCATTAGACGGTTCAGTTTACAACTTTAGATTAAGCGCCTTTTCCACCCCAGATGGCTTTTTTCATGCATAACTATTCCACATGGGTGGTGGAACACGATCGTAACTCGCACTTTTAGTTTCACCATTTTTTGATTCATCATTATTTTCAATTTTGGGCAAAATGTGATCAATGACGTACGAGCTTGTTGAATAACTGATTAACAATTTGTTAACTAGTTCAGATTCAATTCTAATTTTCTCAAGCTCACTTTTTAGCTCAGCGATAGTATTCAAGTGAATGTTAATAGCCATCAGTTTATCCATAACTGTCGCTTTGAGCATCAAAAGTGTTGCGTCATTCTCTCTGAGTGCTTTATTATATTATTTAAAGATGCACTCAATTTGTCATATGCTTCCTTAGTGGATTTGTAATCACTAGACAAATTGTCTATTAAACTTTGGAGTTCAACATATCGTGTGTCTTTTACAAGACAATCACTACATGGCTCTGCCATTTTAAACATGGTTTTTCAACCACAGACTCACTCTTTGACTTAATTACCTCATTGCCATTAGCCATGCATGCCTTAATTATGTTTTCTGACAACTTCTCCATCTTTTCATTAGCCTTTTCCTCATCAACTGGCTTCTTTTGCTTTTCACATGATGAATGTTGACTTGGTGCAAAATAACCTGCAAAAGTTTTTAAGATATCATTAGGCAAAAGGTGTTTGAACGGACTGTTCAAAAGTTACTCCTCCTCTGACGATGTATGATAATAGAAATCATCATCTTCAGGACCCTCATCAAAGAATGCTCCTGATTCTTCTTTAGGTTCTTCTATAATCTCAGCAACCAAAGCCAAACTTTCACCCTTTGAGATATATTTATTCCAGTTGAAGCCCTCGTCTTCTTGAGTAACCACCAGTGCTTTATCTTTGGTTCTGGCTATTTGTCTTCAATCGGCACCATTCGAGATCTTGACTGAGGACGATGGTAGATTGCTCTCTGGTAGTAATCATCGGCGAAAGGATTATGGTACCATGAACCTCTCTGTTTGGACATTCATGTTTGAAGTGTCCTTTCTCCCGACATTTAAAACAAGTAACTTTTGGATTTATCAAACCCAAGTTTTCCATCTAGACCTCCCAAGTTGTCTTTTCCTGTTAGCTCCATGAATCTTCGTGCGCGACGAACGATCGATGACATACACCACTTGATGTCTATCAGCTCCATCTCAATTGGATCTATCTGATCATAATCTTCTCGTGTCATTTCTGAGTTTTCGATTTTTCCTACGACTAGACAATCATAAGACTCGAGTACCGAAGCTAGTAAAGACTTGTGTTGCTTCGTGGTTTTCTCTTCAAAATTCTGCGCATTCTGGAAATCTACGGCAATGTTGCACTGTAAGACTCTCTGATTAGGATGAGATTGAGTAGTCCGGTTGATCTGGGGCTGGTTTGAACCATAAGATGACTGTGGGCTTGAAGGTGTGTTAGGATCAACTGATGGAAAAGATTGAAAGCCGCTATTCTGATTTGATGGTGGTGAATTTTGCAAACTGTAGGCGCTGAAAGCTGTCTGAATCTTTGGTGACTGAATTTGAGCAGCTGAATTGTTCTTGAAGTACAGATAAACATCTTGTTGTACTTGGACAATTTTTTTCTTTGGCATCTTCTGCATTTCGAGTTCATGTCGCTCCAGCCTTTCTATGAAACGCGGTAATGAAAAATTACTATAATCAGTTCCGTTCTTCAGTATGGTCAGATAAGTAGACCATAGTTTCTCCTTTTCATCTGTATCTCTGAACCACCAAGTTCCTCGTTGGTTTTCATGATTCCCATTCTTTTCATCTGAACCACCAAATGACAGTATCTCCCTATCAATTACTTCACAGTTTCTCCTTTTATCAGAGTGAAGATATCAAACTCTTTACTAAGCAACGCCCATTTACTCTTGCGAAGCTGAGCACTTCCCTGAAACTTCAAACGGAGAGCATTCCACAATGATTGAGCATCATCATCGTGTTGAAGTGACGCCAGAATATCTTCTTTAATGGATTGTTGCAGAATATTCATCATTTTCTTCTCGTTGATGAACCTTTCCCTTTCAACATCGGAAAGTTGAGCAAGAGTCTTCTCAAGGCCATTTTCACCTATCGGCGCTTGATATTTAGCTTCGATTGCGAACCAGCAAGTAAAGTGATTTGCCTGGACCCAATTCATGAACCGCTCACTCTAGCTATCGAAGTCTTCTAAGTTCATTAACTTCAGCGGTTTAGTCATTGTTTCCATCTCGTTTTCGAGATTGATGTTCTGAGCCATTGTGTTTGTGACAGCTGATGTAGCGAATTCGTTGTAAAAATATTCAGACATTTTCTGTGAAAATTCAAAAACACACTTTTCGAACAAACTGATTAGTGCGGAAAATTCCTTCGTGCGGATGACAAGACAATTTGTGCAAACGAGATTCGTTCGTACGAACCAGAGATTTTAAAGACAAGATGATTTGCATAAAACAGTTACACGTGCAAACAAGAAGTTCGTGCGAGTGATCGAGATCTGTTCGTACGAGTGAAATACTTGTACGGATATAAGGTTTGTGCGAATCACACTTGTAAATTTTGAAAGTTGTAAATTTTATAAACTTCCGATAACTTGTTCGTATGAATGGTTCAAATCTTAAGAAAGTAGTTTGTGCGAGTGGTCTCTCTACTCGTTACAAAACAGCTACTTCTCCAAACAGATGAATTTTACCAATTTTGACATGATTAAGTCCGATTTTAGGTCTGAATTTGTTAACCATTGAGTTTTGGAACCTTAAGCAGGTTGGGAACGACAACGCCAACCTCACGGCCCGTTTCAAGCAACTGAGTGCGATTTGCCTTAGGAAATGTCGACACACCCGAAAAAAGCAGTTGCCAAGTACATACGCTGCCTCCCTCCCCATCTTACAGACCTTGTTGACGCCACCTCACCCAAAATCTTGAGGAAACCTTTCGCTTGTCTGCCCGCCTAAACAATAACCACGTCCTTCGTGAAGCCTCCAAGGCTTCATTGAGGAAAGGCCACCAAGCCACCACCAAAACCCTCACCGAACCTACCTCTCCCAAACCCCCAAAGAGCAACCACAAAGGCAAGAAGCGGAAGGCATTCGAGCCAGAACTGCGCGTAGTCACTCCGCCAAACCCTCAACCCTTTTAGCAACTAGCCTTAGCCCCTCAAAAAGGCATACACTGGGCCGCATCCCAAGTGTAACACCTGCCCCTTTCACCTTCCCGTTAATGCCCTATGGACACTTCGCCCCATAATGTCGAAGTGCTCCACAAGCCCCCACCAATCAAGCTCGAGCCATCACCGCACCCAAAAACCCTGCCGCCAACCTAAATTGACCACTTACACCCACCGCTTGTGCCTACTTCAGATGTGGAGATCCCAACCACTTCGCCAACACCTTCCCTCAACGCAACAACAATAACCAGCTGAAGCAGCAAGCTCGCAGTCGAGCCTTCATCATCACAGCCGCACAAGTTCAAAACGCCAATGATGTCATCACGGTACGTTTCTGGTTAACAATGTTTATGCTACGTGTTTATTTGATACTGGTGCGGATAAAAGTTTTGTATCCAACCTTTGCTTAAGTGTAGACGTTCTAAGTTGCCTAAATCATTTGAAGTCGAAGTCGCTGACGGACGTCCATCACTTTCGATTCTGTCCTTTCTAATTGTTCTTTGAATCTCAATGATCGTACATTTTCCATTGACCTCATACCCATGCAAATGGGTAGCTTCGATATCATAGTAGGTATGGATTGGCTTAGGCGGGTCCATGCTGAAGTTGTTTGTTCTGAAAAGTTCATTCGTCTTCCCCTTCCCAATGACGATTCCTTACACGTCTATGGCGAGAAACCCTCCAAAGGTATTAAGCTTATGTCGTGTATCCAAGCAAACAAGTACTTGCGTAAGAAATACTTCGCCTTTCTTCCCACATCGTGGAAAAGAAGGATAAGGGTCCAAGCGTGAGTGAAGTTCCCGTTCTTCATGATTACCCCAACGTCTTCCCTGAGGGTCTTCCTGGTCCTCCTCCTCCTCTTCGGTTGACTTTCGCATCGATCTCATCCCTGTCGCAAAATCCCCCTATCGTCTAGTACCCTCGGAGATGCCAGAGCTGTCTATCCAACTTCAGGAGCTTCTTGATAAAGCTTCATACGTCCTAGCACATCTCCTTGGGGTGCTCCCATTCTATTCATCAAAAAGCAAGACGGATCTTCCTAATGTACATTGACTATCGTGAGCTCAACAAGCTTACGGTCAAGAACCAATACCCTCTTCATCCATCGAAGATCTTTTTGATCAGCTTCAAGGCGTGACTTGTTTCTCGAAAATCGACCTTCGCTCTGGTTATCATCAACTTCGAGTCCTCGAAGAGGATATACCCAAAACCGCGTTTGCACACGATATGGGCACTACGAGTTCGTAGTCATGCCATTTGGTTTGACCAATGCACCCCTGGGTTTGTCGATTTGATGAATCGCGTGTGCAAACCCTATCTAGACCGATTCATGATCGTCTTCATTGACGATATCCTAATCTATTCCAAGATGCGAGAAGAGCATGAGCGACACTTGCGTCTTATGCTTCAGCTTTTGCGTACTGGAACGTCTTTACACCAAGTTCTCCAAGTGTGAATTTTGGCTAAAGGATGTTCAATTCCTTGGTCATGTCGTCAACGAACTTGGTATTCACGTTGACCCCGCGGAAATTGAGGCGGTGAAGAATTGGATTGCTCCTAAGTCTCTGTCCGAAATTCGTTCGTTTCTTGGCTTAGCTGGTTATTACCATCGGTTTATCTCGAATTTCTCTAAATTACCGTGCCTCTCACTTCTTTGACTCAAAAGGATAAACCTTTTGTTTGGAGTTCCGAACAAAAGGAGTCTTTTCAAACGCTCAAGGACATGCTTTGCAATGCTCCTATCCTAGCCCTTCCTGATGGTACCTACGACTTTGTCGTGTATTGCGATGCCTCAAAATAAGGTCTTGGTTGCGTTCTAATGCAACGAGACAAGGTTATCACTTACGCGTCACGACAACTCAAGATTCATGAGAAAAACTATACTACGCACGACCTTGAACTTGGTGCGGTGGTTTTTGCATTAAAGATATGGTGGCACTACCTTTATGGTACAAAGTGTACGGTCTTCACCGACCATAAGAGCCTCCAACACATCTTCAATCAAAAGGAACTCAACATGCGTCAACGTCGTTGGGTGGAATTGCTAAACGACGACGACTGCGATATTCGCTACCACCCTGGTAAGGAGAATGTCGTAGCCGACGCACTTAGTCGGAAAACACATGTTAAGAGTGTACGTTGCTACCAAACCTTGGGAAAGCTTCAAGACGTGATTCGTGAGGCACAATACTCGACCGTTAATGAGGATAACCTCGATAATGAGTTGAAGTATGGTGCTGAAAACCAACTCGTGACCAAATCCAATGGCATCCTATGCTATCTTGACCGTATTTGGATTCCAAATCGTGACAATCCTTGTGACCTCTTGATGAGTAAAGCTCATAAATCTCGGTATTCTATTCATCCTGGCGCCGATAAGATGTATCATGACCTTCGTGCGTTTTATTGGTGGCCTGGTATGAAGAAAGATATCGCCTGTTACGTTTTGAAATGCCTTACTTGTTCCAAGGTAAAGGCTGAACATCAACGTCCCTCTAGCCTACTCGAACAATTGGAAATTCCTGTTTGGAAATGGGAGAGTATTGCCATGGATTTCATTACCAAACTCCCTCGTACATCATCTGGTCACGATAGTATTTGGGTAATCATCAATCGTCTGACCAAATCTGCTCATTTCCTTCCCATACGTGAAGACTGCCGAGTCAAGAAATTGGCTTGTATCTACATGGATGAAGTCACTTGTCGTCACGGTGTTCCCGTTGACATTATCTCGGACCGTGATGGTCGTTTCACGTCTCGTCTTTGGCAAATGTTTCAAAAAGCTCATGGTACTCACCTCAATCTCATTACTGCTTTCCATCCTCAGTCTGATGGTCAAACCGAGCGTACTATCCAAACTCTAGAGGACATGCTTCGTTCTTGCGTAATTGATTTTGGTGGTAACTTGGACATGCACTTGCCTTTGGTCGAATTCTCGTACAATAACAGTTACCACGCCAGTATTCAAATGGCACCTTTCGAGGCATTTTATGGTCGCAAGTGCCGATCGCCTATTTGTTGGCACGAGATCGGGAAGCTCAAATCACCAGTCCCGAGCTTAAACAACAAACGACGGACAAGATTTTGCAGATTCGGGACAACTTGCTCAAAGCTAGAAGCCGACAAAAGAGTTTTGCATATAAAAGATGCAAGCCTTTGGAATTCAACGTTGGTGATTTTGTACTTCTCAAGGTATCCCCTAGGAAGGGTGTGGTTCGTTTCGGAAAGAAAGGAAAGCTCGCTCCTCTCTATGTGGGTCCTTTCAAGATTCTCGAAAGGATTGGCAAGGTAGCGTACCGAATAGATCTACCACAAGAGCTCAACAACGTTCATCCAACCTTCCACGTCTCAAACTTGAAGAGATGTCTAGCCGAAGAAGGACTCCAAGTCCTACTTGAAGATCTTCAAATCAATGAGACCTTGCACTCCGTGGAGAAAACAGTCGGATGGAGCCACTAAGCAACTAAGGCGCAGTCGAATTCCTATCGTGAAAGTTCGTTGGGAAGGCCAACTTGAAGTCATTAATTTGAAACATTACACTGCCTAAAAAACATCAGTTTGTTCATGAAATGTTCAACCAAGGTCAATAACTAGACTTGGTAGTCAAATCAGTTAACCAGGGTCATTAAATTAGACTTGGTCAACTAAGTGGGTCGTTAAAAATTGAAATTTTTGAAGTATTAAGGTCACCTCGCACGAGTTAGAAGTCATCTCATACGAGTTGGAGTTCATCTCGTACGAGTTGGACAACTTGCTCAAATCAGAAGCCACCTCTTATGAAGTGGACCAGATCCTATATATATGGACCAACCCGTACGAAGTTGTCATTCACTGCTTGTGCGAGATAAGAGAACTTTGTGCGATTTGAGATTTTTTGAGCGATTAACACCGATTTGCTACTAAATCAAACATTTGGGAGGTTGATTTACACACCTCTTAAAATGGTTTAGGTAATTAACATTGATTTAACCTTGAATTTAAGGTTTTCGGCCGCAAGCTCTTGAAAAACATAGATCTAGGATTATTGGACCGGCCAACCTTAAAATAGATCATTAAAATGTATCTATTGGCGTTAATAGGACATAATGGGACCCTTAATTTCACGAAAATCACAATTTTGGTGTATGGTGTTCATGTCCATCATTGTCGTGCGAGTTGCACCTCGTACGACGTGTATAAACACACCTCGTACAAAGTGAGCATGTTAAATGTAACTCTTCGCTTTTGTAGCTTTCCGTTTCTAGTAAGTTTGCTCTATATTTGGAAAGTCCAAACCTTGTAATCCTATCTCATTTTTCGAATCATTGTAAATCCAAGGCTTTGATTGTAATCAAATTGATCAATTATGCAAAATTCACAACGTTTATGCATGCTTATACTTAAGAACGTACGTTTATTCGTTACTCGATTAATCAATTCAAAATAACTTGTAAACACCTATTATACGTTGTTAAATCTTGGAATTCAAGTCAAGCAAGATGATTAGTGATTCTAATACAAAATATTTGAACTTTCGGCATCAAAAACCTTGTCAAACTATATTCTAACACTTCTACTTAAACAAGTCTTCTTTTTTTGGATTATATAAGACCCTTAACCTTGGTTTTGATCTTCCAAACAAGCCATACACTTATGAAATATAATGTACAAACAATTAAACTTCTAGAAACTTAATTATAATTATTAAATAACAAAAAAAGAAAAAGAATGCAGCTTGCGGCAGCAAGCTGCTACACATGATTCAAGACTGTTTTCTTCCAAGTTCAACCACCCAAACCCCATTAAATGCTAACCTAACTTAACCCTAATCTTCCCTCCATAAAATCCCACCTTTCCCTAACCTTTTCTCACTTTAACAAGCCTCCAACACTTCACAAATCCTCTCAAAACTCCTAGAACTTTCTGCTGGGATAATTCAGTTTGCAAGTGAGTTTCAACTCACTTCCTTTCTTATTTAAACCTTGTTTCTTCTTTGAAGACACTTGGATAACCTCTAGGAAGGTTTTCACAAGTTTGATTGGGCAAACTAAGGTGAAACCTCACATTTTGAGGTCCAAAAGTGTCTTGAACTTTCTGCCTACTTTTATTTGTTCAAAACTTTAAAAACTTCAAACGTTTTTCATGTTTTCTTCCTCAACAATGTTTGCTAAGCCTCTTGGGATGTTACCATAGGTTTTCCATGGACAACCATGGTGGAAAATACCATTTTCATGGCCAAACTTTCTGTTTTGGAAGTTAAACTTATAAACTTTTCTTAAACTTGTTTTCTCTTAACAACTCTATGCTACTTGTGCCTCTAATCAAGTTTATGGTTAGTGAGCTAGCTAGACTTGTTTCATACAAAATCAAGAGGTATAACATGCCTCTAAGTTGTTGTTTTACTTAGGGTCTTAACCCAAAGGGTGTTGAAACCATCCAAGCTTACAAGCTTGTGTTTTGGTGAAGGTGTGATTATATGGAGGCCTTGGCTATCCAACTTTCAATCCACCCCTCACTTGATGATTTCTATCCACTAAGCTATGTTTCACCTTCACTTGAGTAACAAGGCTACAACACGTCCCCAAACGTTGCCATGATCGGGACGCAGCACCTAGCTTGCTTATTCGGTCGAAACGTAGTTTAGTGAAGTACTTTATTCATGACCATCCGGATTGTCCTTGTGGCAATTTGTGTATCGGTGAATCTTACGAAAGAGGTTAAGGATGGTTATCCTCCTACCTCCATGCATGACTTCTATGACTTCTATGAAATCTAGGTTTTATATGATAAACTTGAAATAATATATGTAAACTATATATGTAAATAATAAATATAACCGAACCTTTGACAATGACCGTATGGTTACTTGTCCTAACATTAGGTTATTTTATCTAAGACTTAACCATCGTTACGATTCTATTGGGCATGACCCATAAAACCACAAACACCCTACGAGGCTTATAGTGTCAAAAACGAACGTTAACGTCTAGATAAATACTTTCGACTATACATACTTTTGCATAGTTTAAATTCCTAAATTAACGAACTCCATTGTCATTCCAATACTCACACACCTGCATTTCCTTTTGTAGGATAACTCGGTGTTCGTACCCCTAATCAACCCAAACAATTTCACGAAATTAACTTTGCAAAACCGTGAGTACACACGACACCCTTTTTACGCTTTACACTTTTGGGGTGCAATGTGTTAATCTATCATAAACACACTAAATCACACTTTTGTCTATGCGATCACACAAACAATCCATCATACATGCTATAGTTATGGATACCCGATTTGTTTACTTGGAACATTCTTATGTGATACTAATTGTCATTAACTTCGTACGAGCCTCCCCTTAACATGTATAGCGCTGTAGGAGTAATGACACCGCCCGTATTCTTGTGGTTATGTTAAGTTTTAATCTATTATGCGGTGACACTTGAGGGTTGACTTGTAGTTCACATGCCTTGTTTACATTAATCTCGTATACTAGCTTATCATGTGGATTTGTTTAAACGTTTTTACTACATATGCTATGATTCAAACTTGTGTACTCTCCAATACTTTGTTATTCAACTATACTTTTTAACATGTTGCTGGTTGATAATGTTGATACGACGAAACTTAGTAGGATTGGCATAGAAACACGCTTAGAATGCTAAGTTATTTATTATGTTTCATTGAACTTGTCTCATTTGATGTTATTTTATATTTTAGTTATGTTGTACTTGACGATTTAATGAATGAAATGAAATGAGTTGTTTAATTAAATATTGTCACAATTAGTGTTATGATGTCTCGAGCAATCTCGTTCATCTCACTCTGACGTTTCCACCATCGGTTGGGGTGTGACATTAAAATGTAAAACTTTTGCACCTCGTACTAAGTGCATAAGCACACCATCGGTTGAAGTGTTTGTGATCAACCTTGTTAAGCTGTATGCACACCTCGCACGAAGTGCGTATGCACACTTCGTTCTAAGTGAGATTTGTTGAAATTTATGAAAAATTTGTCTAAGTATTGGGTTGTTATGTATGTGCAGGAAAAGAAGACATCTTTCGAGCCAATACATAATATATGCTACCTTCTTAATGAGAAGATTCCGGAAATCGCGCCTTTTAAATATGTGCTTGAATTTATAGGACGAATACGCATTACAAAGGCGCTTATGGACAGACATAAAGCATAGGATCACATGTTGAATGATTTTGGGCAGCAGCTCGTCTTCAAGAAGATCCAAGGGCTATAATCTCTGCGGTTAGAAATCGGGAATCAAGACCTTGAAGTCAAGATTACGGAAGCCATGATTCGTAGAGTTTTGGAGTTTAAAGATAAGGAAAGTGATCCTACCGGCTATCAAGAACGAATGGTTAAAGGCTGCTTTTATAGAATGGGATATACTGGTTACGTGAATGCAGCACCATTCAAAAAGGCAAATCTCAAGAGTCCTTACAAATTTCTTGCACATTCTGTGATTCACGCTCTCAGCCATCGTAAAGGAGGGTCTCATGATCTAGTAGACTATCAGATGTGCATGATTGCAGCTATTGTGTTAAATCTACCATTCAACTTCAGCAAACTAATCTTCGAGCAAATGGTGCTAAATATAAACAGAGAAAAGTTTCTGCAACAACCTAGATTTATTTAGATGACACTTGATGATCTATTTCCAAATTTGGAAAAGAATGAAGATGATGAGTTAAGGCTAGAACATATGGATGTGGAAACCTTAACAAGATTGAATGTATATATGAAGAAGTTGGTAGAGCCTACTGCTAAACCGATATTTGGAGCCATTAAAGATAAGACTATGTTACTCCTTCTAAAGGAATGTGGAGAAAGGCTTCAAGTGAGGATGAAAAGGAAGAGGAAGTTTATTTAGAAGGTTTTGAGCCCAACAGAAGCAGTTGTATGAAAAAGATGAATCTAAGAAATGAAAACACTCAACAAAGAAAGCAGCAGGGGCCTCCTCGTCAAAAGCTCCTATAAAGTACAAACGCGCAACTGTGTGTACATTGTTAGTTGATGAACCTAACATTGAGATGGCAACAGTAAATGAACCTGTTCTTGAAAAGGTTCGTGAAGAAGAGAAAGTAAATGTTGAGGTTGAAAGTTCGTCCTTAGAGGATACCAATTCCGATCTTAACACTGCTGCTGAAAGAGAAAGAGAAAGAATAAGAGAGGAGGAATGTAAGCGTGAAGAAGAACATAAACGTAAAGAGGATGATGATGTATACGTACCTTCGGTTCAGATGAGGAGTTATTGATATGTAAGCCTGCTAGGAAGCCAGCAAAATGCACAAAAAGTAAAGTTTCTAGTGCTTCTAAAACAACTAGCTCTCCTTGTACGGTTAGGGTGAGAAAAAAGTTTGGAAGAAAGACGAAGAATGTTAGGAAAATTGTTATTGGGAATGTAGAGTCTGTTGACCCTCCACCATCTTCACCACCACAACATCCACCCATTTCTCCAATACCACCACCTACATCACCACCATATATTATACCACCACAATGACCACTACAACCTACTTCACCACCACAAATTATTCCACCATCCCCACCAAAACAATCAACTCTCAAATAGCCAACTCTTCCTGTGCAACAACGTACTCCACAATCTGGACCTAGTCAGTTTCTGAATGATCAGTTTCCCAACATTGAGATTTTTCTTTTTCAGAAGGTTTTGGAGAAGATATGTTTAATGAAGAAAGAATTGGTGAGTTGGAAAAACAAATCAAAGATCATGAATGTCGAATTAAATTTCTTGAAGATGATAAGCAGAGGTTGACAACATTATTGTCTGCACTTTTTGATGATAATGAGAAAGCCTAAGAGATTCATGTCAAGGTTTTGGAGAATGAAAAAATTATCAAACAACTTGAAACAGAAAATATGAATTTGGTGTCCATGCTTTCGAAAGTTACAACAAAAAATTAACGGCTACATCTTGTAGTTAAAGACCTGGAGACTGAGAAAGCCGAGAACGCTAAGAAGTTTGATATGCTATTCAAAGTGCTAAATAAAGGATTTGATATCAACTTTCCACTGAACTTAATAAGATAGATATTGAGGAAGCCAAAGCCAGAGCAGCCAAATGAACATGTAAAGTTGAAGCTAAAGCTGCTGCTGCTGCTGGTAAAGGAAAAGGAAAGATGTATGAGATTCCTTTGAATGCCCGATCTGCGCAAGAAGTTGAATCTGTGCCAGATACAAAATCTATGATTAGAGGAGTGTCTCCATTAATATATGTGCTAATTGGTGAAAGTGTTGATTTTGGCCCTAAACTATCAAAGCAATATCTTCTGGAAAAGCGGAAAAGGGATGCTGAAATCGAAGTTGAGGTCGATTCCTTTTTCGAAGACGATGATGAAGAGGATGAAGAAGAAGATAAAAAGTATGATAGTGATGATGATGAGGATGATGATGAGAAAAGGGATGGGAATGATAAAGGTGATGACGACAATAATCAAGGAGGTACAAGGTTGATTGTTGAACCCACAAAGATTAATGTATCCTTTGACTATGATGCATTCCTAAATGATTCAGTTAATCATGAAAGTGACGCACAGAGATAGGGGGACATGAAGAACCTTGTGAATGAAGTTGAGCAGCCAGGAATCTTCACAGCTATTTCTATATCGGTTGTTCCTGATGTGCAAACACCAAGGGTTTCTTATCTTGAGCATGATGTAGAAGAAGGCGAATTCGTGCATAACTACACTAAGGAAGAAATTGCCAAAATGTTAGGTGTAGACGAAGTATCCTTCGTGTTTGATTTTCAAAATGAATTAAATAACATTAGTTCTTCATAGCCTAATGATTATTTTTATAAGTATGTACTGGAGGCTGATGATTATGATAGGGTTGTAGTGGAGGATGATTCTGACGAAAACGATGAGGCGAGATATTCTGGTGATGGAACAGATGGCTTCCCAACCTTTGAAGAGTTTTTCTTGAGAGCGAATGACGATCTATTGAAAAGAAAAGTTGAAGAAGCTGTCAAAGAAGGTAATGTGCCTAAGTGTCTATCAAAAGAAGAGATTGCTGCAACTAAGAACTACTGGTTTAAAGATATGCCTCAAAAGAGAAAGTTCAAATGGCCACTGGCTTTCTTTACTCGAGATCTAGACAAATCTTTGGGGAATATTCTAAGCTGGGGTTGGATTGAGGAACTGAATGTCCTTGCAATCAAAAGAGAATTTGGTATTCAGTACTTCAAATATTTAAGTGACATCAAGACGTTCGATTTTGGGATATTGAAGAGTTGGTTCAAACAATGTATCAATCTCAAAATGAGGCTTCATGATCAACGTCTTTGGAAACTGATAAAATTTGAATCTATGCATGCTTTTAAATACTGGAGCCGCACGTTCCTCGAAGAGTTATCAAATTTGATCCGTTAACAAAGCAGAAGGATGTCACTTTGATTGTGAAGAAGCCGCGAGTAATGAAGACTATGCCTCTTATGAAGATCGAACAAGATTTTCATAATCTTTTCAAATGTGGCATTATTACTTAGAAACAGGAGAGGCGATGATCTGCGTGCAACATGATGATGATATATGGATGATCACTAAGGAATTAATTGATATTTTATTACCCATAAACGAATATATGGATTATGGAGAGGGATTCGTGTGCTAGACCCGATGTGGCTAGTAAACTGCTCGAAGAAGGATATTGAATGTTTATTCTACAGTAAGATTAGCTTCAAGGAGAAAGATAAAGTGCAACCGTTGCAATTCTAGCAGGTTATAAATGTTTGTTATGCTAACAATATCAATTCAGATACATCATGGGATACTGAATGGAGAAAACTGGAAGAGAAAGAGCAACGAAAGCAGGAATGAAAGAAAGAAAGAATTGCTGAAAGAATGAGAGAGGCAGCATTAAGAAGATTTCAGTACAGTGATACCTAGAATAGATCTCCTCCTACAAATCAGACACCTATTCCTTCTGAGGAGCGTCGTAGGCCAAGAAAGCACTTTTTTGGGCGATAGCATTAAATCTTTTGAATATCTTTTTGAAGACTGACCAAGACTGCGGGAATATCCAAGGGGGAGTTTGTTGGTGTAGAATGTCTATAGCCTACATCTTAGGGTCACGTCGAGTATGTAACAGGGCTTAATTGTTAGATTTGTATTGGTTTTGTATGTAAACTGGCCACTTCGTACGAAGTGGCTCATTCGCAAACTCGAAGTGATAAACTCCAACTCGTGCGAAGCTGTCATGTCTATAAATAGTAGAGTTGGGGTCTTCAGTCAATAGCTGTTTTTTTGATACTAAGGCGAAGTCCTATCAGTTTGCTATCTGTAATTCTTCCACGTTTATCAATACAAGAAGCAGAAGCGTTTAAACAGTAGATCTGATCTTTTGTCAAACTTATGAACGATGTATTTTGCGCACGTTGGTTGGCTCGAGTTTTGCTTTCGGGGAAAACCGATCCTCCCACAACATTTACCTATCATAAATGGGTTATTGAAGCTCAGAACGTAGATTGTCAACGCTACACTTCTCCAACACAGAAACCAGGAGATGCTTGGTTGTTCAGCTACGAAAGTCTCCAAGATTCCTTCGAACTGCCAGTTGAACCAACAGAAGAGGAACTTTTGGTTCTTTATCAGCAACAACAAGCTTCATCACAAGAACAAGTTCCTAGACCAATCGTAATTACTCAAACACCTGTTGGTACTCTGTAGCTGAAGCAGGCTCTAGCACTCAACATCTAGAATCGCAGACTACTGGTAAAGTGATCCCACTACAAATAAAGAATTTAATGAACCTGCTTCAACGGTCGATCAAATTGATAATTCTGATTCTGATGCTGAACCGACATATGACAACAATGGATCTACTTCCGATGATGGTGTAGATCAGATTGAAAGGTTACTCAACGATCAAGCTGAGGGAACAAGTGCTCAGAATGAAGCATCTATAAGTAATCAAGTTGCTGACCGAAATATCACAAATCTAGGACACGAAGTGAGCGTTCCAAACGAAGTTATGCCGAGGACTTTGTCATACCACCCATCTGAGAATATTATTGGAGAGTTGCAGACTAGTGTCAAAAGTGAAATCAGATTAATCAGGATGTTAGTTGTTTTTATTCTAATATTGCACCTATACAAGAAACGGTCTCATATAAATGTTTTATCTTGCAGCCGAAAACATACAAAGAAGCTCTAACTAAAGAAAGTTGGGTAAATGTGATGCAAGAAGAGCTACAACAATTTGAAAAACTTGGAGTTTGGAAGCTTGTTGATCTACCCGATGACCATAAAAAGATAAACACAAAGTTGGTCTTCATGTGTTAAAGGGACGATAGAGGAGTGATTGTTTGTAATAAAGCTCGGCTCATGGTTCAAGTATTTCATCAGCAAGAGGGAATAGACTACACTGAAGTTTATGCTCTCGTGCCAAGATTAGAAGCTATCCACATCTTCCTTGCATTTGCGTCATGGAAGGGATTCAAGGTGTACCAATTAGATGTAAAGTGCGCGTTCTTATATGGCATAGTGAAGTGTAAGATCGTTTTATCCAATAGCAAAGGTCCTAATTTGAGTATCTAGTCCATATACGTGGAATTCATATGAATTAGTAACAATTAACAAGATTATTTCATCAATTAACTGAGTTCATTCAACATTTAACAGTTATAAATGATCAGAAATTTCGATAGAGCTTCGCCGTCTCAGTCGCAAAAGTTCTACACACTAACACCTCACACTAGCTATATATAGACATGCTACCTTCGTGCGGGGGTAGTTTATCTTTGCACGAGGTAATTTACCTTCGTGCGAAGGTAGACTCTACCTTCGTGTGAAGTTAAATACAAACATCGTAAAATCTCACATTTTCGCCCTATTACAAAATACAGACACAACCCTCAGACGTAGGCAATAGACATTATACACCAACCAATTCCCCCTTGGATGGTGTCGTAGTCCAGGTCTGTCTTCAAAATCTTCCAATGTTTGAATTTAACGCCCAAAGAAATTCCTTGCGCAGCTTCCTACGCTCTTCAGATGGTATTGGCGTTTGATCAGTCGCAGGAGCCCACTTCACAAACTGAAATCTTCTTAAACGAGCTTCTTTTAAATTTTCTTCAATCTTTTCCAGAGGTTGTTCCTCTTTCAAAAATTCTTCTTTATCTAACTCTGTCCATGATGATTCCCACATCTTACCAGAATTAATACGATGTGCATAGCATACGTTGACACCCTTGTAGCATCACTTGCGTCTTCTCCTTCACATTAAAACAAATCTTGTTGAAGAACAAGCATTTGATATCTTCTTTCGAACAATTAACTAGCCACATCGGGTCTAGTATGTTCTCCACAATCCCCATATCCTCTTTCGTTCTATCATTTCTGGATTCAAATCTTCAATAATATCCCAAATGTCATCAGCTTTCAAAACAATCACAGCTTCACTTGTTTCAGAATCCACTTGCCACCACTGAAAGTATTCATGGAAATCCTGTTCGATCTTCATCAACGGCATTTTTTTCATCACACGTGGCCGTTTCTTCACAAGCGTAACATATTTCTCTTTTGTAACTTTGTCAATCTTTATTCTTTTCTTTGGAATCAACGGTTTCCACTTGTTAAAACCATGAGCGGCTTCATATTTGATTAACTTCCATAATCTTTATCATGAAACTTCATTTGGAAGTTAATACACTTTGTCTGTACAAGCTCTTTGATATCCCAGTATGGTAATGTCTTCAAATCATTCATGTACCTAAAGTATTGAACACCATATTCTCATTTGATCGCATAGAAATCCAACTCAGGAATCCATCCCCAGCTCAAAATATCACCTAAAGATTTATCTTTGTCGCGTGTGAAGAATGCTAACGGTCGCCTGAACTTCCTTTCTTTTGATAGCTCTTTAAACCATATCTTTTTAGCTTCAGCAATTTGTGCTTTAGATAGACATTTAGGAATACTTCCCTCTGCAACTGTCTCTTCAACCCTTCTTTTTAACAAATCATCGTTTGCTTTACTGAATAAGTCTTCAAAAGTTGGAAAGTTATCAGTTCCTTCACCAGAATACTTGATCGCTTCATCATCATCAGATGCAACTTCAATAATCACCTATGATACATGTCAGCATCCGGTATAAGCTTGTAAACATAATCATTTGGATCGAATGCACCGATGTTATTCAGTTCCTCTTCAAAGTCAAATTTGAACGAATCTTCATCAACTCCAAGCATAATAACAATCTCTTCTTTTGTATAATTGTGCATGAGCTAACCTTCTTCAACATTATGTTCCTGATACAAAATTCGGGGCGTATAAAAATCAGGAACGGCTGTAAATGGAGTAGCTGTGAGGATTCCTGATTGTTCTTCAACGTGAGTTTGCTCTTTCTGCTCCCCCTGGCGTTGTGAATCGTCTTCTTGATTAGCATAATCATCCAGGTAAGCATGGTAATAAAAAATATTCATTATATTTGCAGTTTCGACGATCAACCCTGTTCCTCTTGGCGTATTATCTTCATCATCTCCATTGTCATCGTCATCTTTTTACTATCATCTTTATCTTTGTCATCCTCCTCCTCGTCATCATCAAATTCATCTAACTCAACATTTATCTCAACATACATTCTCCTTCGCTCTACAATCTTTTCAATCATAGGATTTTCAGAAACATCCACTGGTCTTCTAACAAGTACAAAAATAACCGGTTTAGCATCAACATATATATTAATTTCTTCCTCATTCTCAACACTGACAGTAGTAATTTCTGGAACAGATTCAGCTTCTGGCGCAGATTGTTCTATCACAAGAACCTCATCAATTTTTTTCTTTTCCCTTGCCTAAAGCTTTAGCATCTTCCTCTGCTTTCTTAGCCCGTTCGGCTACTTTTTGTCTTGATTCTTCCACTGGAGAAATCAAAGCCGGAAAGAAGAACGCCGGAAAGATGAGAGGGAGAGAGAAAAGATAAGAGATTTCGAGTGAATGAGGATGTATCGAGTCGAAACCCCTTTTTATACCTCCAATTTTCATGGGCCGGACCCTGACTATGAGTCAGGCCCAGCTCGAGACCAGTGGATGCGAGTCGAGACCAGCAGTTCTGAGTCGAAACCAAGAGTTCCAAGTCGAAATCAGGTGTTTCTACTCGAGATCTCACATTGATTAGAGAAAACAATTTTCTAAGCATAATCCTTATTTTCCCGAGCACATTTTACGAGGTAAAAACCTATCCAAAAAAAATAAATAATTTCTAAACATTATCTACAAAAATAAAATAAATAGGAAAATATCATAAATACTCAGGGATCAAATCACGAGACATTAGGCTTGACATCACTTATCAACACTGATCTACTACCGAATGATCTGAACAATTGTCAGTATACTTTTCCACTTAAACTCAGCTCCTTAGACCTTTTCCAAATGATTGCCTGTAATCAATTTTTATCATGTTTTAACCAATTAATAATGAACACCCAAACAAATACTAATCAAATCCCGGAATTTGCAATGCATGCAAGTGGATTTCCTACCACACATTTTCACAAATCAGTTATGGGTTCATGAAATCTTATATGAGATTGGATTGAGAAGAGAAAAGAATAGATCAAGAGCAGAGATGATATAATATACAGATCAATGAGATTTTCTCAGTTTGACATAGGTTTTGGGGTTTCTTTTGGATATAATGTGATCTACAAGGCGACAGACGTACAGCTACATCTTTGCTCACGCAAAACAGAAGCCAACCCTGCCTAGCACCTCCAGGTCTTTGCTCATGCAAAACAAAGGAGATACATGACTTTTTAGACAAGATCTTAGAACTAGAACCAACTGGTGTCATGTGTATCGGGACATCACACAAACATTCAAATAGAAATGAGCTAATTCCAAGTGACTTTCTTTCCTAAGGTCATAGACTAATTTAGATTCTAAACATGCAATCACTGTTTCCAGCTTTCAGGATAGAGCCTACCAACACATCATTCTAGAGCCAAACTATTTTGATACTGGTTTTACATGAGTCAGCCCTTTGTCATAATGTGAGAGTACATATTACTTCCCCGCATGCATTACATCTTTTTGTATTTTTCAAATTTTTCAATGTTTTTGTATTTTTCAAATAATCTCCCCTAAATTTGTGCATAAATAAAAACTACCTAAGCATAGAAAACATTATGAACAAATTTACCTACAAAAGCATGCTCAGTCAGTATATTGGATCATTTTCAGAAAATTCACAAGCACCTGAAATTTCGAGCTGCTAACAGGTTTAGTGAACACATCTGCAGCATTTGCATCCGTGTCAATTTGTTCCAATTTGATAAGACCTATGTCAAAGCAGTCTCGAATAAAATGAACTTTAATATCAATGTGCTTGGTTTTAGAGTGGAAGACAGGATTTTTAACAATTTGAATAGCAGCATCATTATCGCAGTATATCGTAGTATTCGAATAAGACAAACCATAATCCTACAATTGATGCTGCATCCACACCACTTGAGAGCAAGATGCAGAAGCTGCAACGTATTCAGCCTCAACTGTTGATATCGCCACCGTTTGCTGCTTCTTGCACTGCCAAGAAATGAGCCGATCTCCCAAAATTGACAACCAGCGGATGTGGATTTCCTGTCACTATCAGTGCCTCCAAAATTGCTATCAGAAAACGCAAACAAGTCAAAACTGGAATCTCTCAGGTACCACAAGCCAAACCGAGGTCTGCCTTTGAGATACCGAAAGATTCGTTTAAGAGCAGTAAGATGTGAAAGTTTAGGATTAGCCTGATAGCGAGCGCAGTTACAGACAGCAAACATGATGTCCGGGCGACTCGCTGTGAGATACATCAACGATCCGATCATAGACCTATAGAGGCGTTGATCAACCGGGGATCCTTCAGCATCTTCAGTCAGCAAAGGTCTTTCTACCATAGGTGTTTCGACTGATTTTGCGTCTATGAATTTGAATTTTGCCAGCACATCGTCCACATATTTTCCCTGATGAATGAGAATGCCTCGAGAATCCTGGCGAACTTGGAGACCCAAGAACATAGTCATCTCCCCGAGAGCACTCATCTCGAACTTCTTCTTCATGACTCCCTCAAATTCTCTACAAAGATCCTCACTAGTTGATCCGAAAATGATGCCATCGACATAAATCTGAACCAATATCTGATCCTTGCCCACTCTTTTGATAAACAGAGTCTGATCAATTGTCCCACGAGTGTAACCATGGGCCAGAAGATGCTCAGTCAAAGTTGCATACCAAGCCCTTGGTGCTTGATGCAGACCATATAACGTTTTGTCTAGCTTGTAAGCAAAATCTGGATGATCTGGATGAACGAACCCGGTGCTGGTCAACAAAAATCTCTTCTTTCACTTCTCCATACAGAAATGCAGTCTTAACATCCATCTGATAAACAGTGAATCCCATGTAAGACGCATAAGCTAAGAAAATCCGATTAGCTTCAAGTCGAGCAACCGGAGCATAGACTTAATCATAATCTAGACCTTCAATCTGTCTAAACCCCTGGACCACTAATCTTGCTTTATTCCGAACAATTACTCCTGCGGAATCTTGCATGTTTCTGAATACCCATCGAGTTTCGAGTTTGCGTTTCCCTTTCGACAACTCAACAAGCTTCCATACTCCTAGCTTTTCAAACTAGTTCAGCTCTTCATGCATAGCATCTACCCAGCCTAGTTCCTGCAAAGCTACATCAACAGATTTAGGTTCTATTTGGGAAATGTAGCATGAATATAAGCAAGTATTAATGGTTCCAGATTGGCTCCTGGTTTGAACTCCAGCATGGACGGAACCAATCACATTTGAAATGGGATGATTCCGTTGAACATTGTAGGGATAGCAACTTCAGGCACATTGACGTCTTGAGTAGAATTGGTGGTGCTTGACTCCCCCTCATTAGATGCTCCTGTGCTGTTAGCTACAGAAGTTGTAGCCACGCAATCTTCAGGAATGGGATCAGCAAACAAATCACCAAACGATACACCTTCAGGGGAGGGCTGGGACGTGGTTGAAAGTTGTTCAGTGAAGACCATTCCAGGTGGGTCTATGGTATGACTCCTTGAACTTCCTTCAGCTGCTTCTTCTTCTTCAGTATCACCAAATGAAAGCGGGTGCTTCAATGAGGATACACCTGCATCTGCGGAAACACTTGACAGAATATTAAAAGATTTAAACAAATCAGCATAATCATAAAGCCAGTTTGGACCAACTCTAGCATCTGTAGCATTTTCTTCTAGCCACTCAATATTGCACGACTCGACGAATTTCTTCGTTACTTTATTGTATACTCTATAGGATGACCCTTTAGCGTATCCAATAAAGAAACACTCGTCTCCCTTGACCTCAAACTTCCCATTTGAGTCCATGAGTAATAGAACACACGGACAACAAAAAATCGGATGTGTGAAACCGAGGGTTTACGTCCTTCCAGAATCTCATAAGGTGTTTTCATATGATGTTTATTTACTAAAGCATGATTCTGGATGTAACACGCTGTGCTAACAGCTTCAGCCCAAAAGAAAGTAGGGAGCTTCGAGTCAGCCAGCATGGTTCGTGCTGCCTCGATAAGAGTACGATTCCTTCTTTCAACTACTCCATTCTGTTGTGGAGTTCGAGGAGCACTATACTGTCAAGCGATTCCCTTTTCAGCGCAGAAAGTATCCAAGGCGATATTTTTGAATTCAGTCCCATTGTCAGATCGAATAGCCTTTACCATCATACGTGTTTGATTTTCAACCAGAATAATAAACTGTTTTACCAGGCTTGCAGTCTCGTTCTTGTGGCTTAGGAAGTAAATCCAGGTATATTATGAATAATCATCTACTATCACGAGACAGTAGGACTTCCTTCTAATGCTAAGAACATTCACAAGACCAAAGAGATCCATATGAAACAACTCAAGCACAGCTTTGGTTGAAGGTACTGGCTTTGATCTATGAGGCTGCCGATGAGCTTTTCCCTTGGCACAAGCAACACATTTCTCTATCAACATGAAGTCTTTAACTGGTAGGTCATGAACTAGTTGACCTTTGGCTATACGATTCAGATTCTTCATGTTAACATGCCCAAGACGAGGATGCCACAACTGACCATCATGTTCTGAAATCTTAGAGAAGAGGCAAGTTATCTCTTCACAAGGCTTCTTGTTCATGTCGATGACGTGGGCATTTCCTCTCCGTTCTGCAGTTATTAATACCCAGTCATCAGGAATCACAATTCCAGGCTTCAGCACATAACATCCCTTCTTTGTAAAGTGAACTGTATTTCCTCTATCACAAATCTGTGAAATGCTCAACAGATTGTGTTTCAACTCAAAGACGTAATTCACATTTTCAAAGCTGAGTACGCCGTTCTGCACAGTTCCTTTAAGCGTGATTTTGCCAGATTCTCCTCCCGCAAAGGAGACATGTCCACCATTAATTCTTTAACATCAGTAAGTTGGGACAAATCTCCTGTCATGTGCCTGGAACAGCCACTATCGATGTACCAAAGGCGCACGATAGTCCTCCACAGCTGCTCCTGCACGAAAAACAGGATTAATGAGTTTTAGGAACCCAGCCCATAGTGGACTTGGGTTTTCCTTTATCATTTACATATGATACCCTTTTCCAAACAAAATTATTTTCATTTATGAGTGTTAAGGGTTTCTTATGTTTCACTTGAGGCTTAACAGTAGAAGATTGTGCAACCTTGTTTTTGGGTTCCCAATAATACTCTTTTCCATCTTTAATTATGTTTTGAAAACCCTTTTGATGATTTTGGTTCTTTAATTTGGTTGCATTCCAATCTTGATCAGAAGATTTAGCCTTTCGATTGCTATTCTTCACTGTCACAGACTTGGGGGTCTTCATAGACTCAGAATAACGTTGTCGATTGTGCGTAACCTTCTGATTTTGTGCTTGTTTAACCTTCGGTTGCACATTTGAGTGAACATAATTTCTAGCTATGTGTCCAGGAATTCCACTACTGAAACATGTCTATCGTTTCAATATATGAGAATTCTGGGATCTAGCCGCATGGGCAGATATGTTGGGTCTGAATGATTTGGCATTAGCATTCAATGTTTTAACTTTCTTTGGCTGCTCTGCTTGTGATCCCTGTGCTTGTTCTAAACATGAAGGTACCTGTTGACCAGAACTAGCACAAGTGTGAGATTTAGATCTTAGATGATGTTGTTCTTTTAAAGCGTTTTCTAATTTATCATCAGAAGACAATTCATCTTGAGTCTCTGATCCAGAAACTGTTTTGAGTGACTCATTGTCAGATGTGAAAGTCTTTTCTGTCTCAAAATCATTTTCAAAATCAGATTCACATGATTCTGAATTGAATTCATTCTTCAAAACGGTTTCCTGACCATCCTTCGAAGGAGTTTCAGAGGTCTCACTTGAGGATGCTTCATCAGAGAGACCTGCAGAAACTGATTCTGAAAGATGATCAGAATTAGTCTGTTCAAATTTTCTTTCTCATTTGATGATTCAGCATTAGTAACATTAGAGCACGACACATCACATTCATTAGTAGCTGAAAATAAACTATCATCAAGCAAAGAATCTAAATTGTTACAACCAGAATCAAAGTTTTCGCCCAAAACATCAGGCTCAACGCACATAGTACTAAAGATTTCATAAAACAAAGTGTCAGGTTCAAAATTATTAGTATTTGCATCTGACACAAACTCTTGTTCATCACAACTCTTATCGTCGACAACTACTTCATCTGCAAGGGAAAAAGAAGCATTAGTATTTGTAGCAAATTTGGAACAAAACTCATGGGCTGGTATGAATGTTTTCCAATAGGATCACAGCTGACCGATGCCTCATCTGTTTTTTGACCATGAAACATATTGTCCATCTGGACTACTTCTTCTTCGGACAAAGGAAAATAGGTATAATTATGATTAAAAGGAGGGGGCACGTTTTTATAACCTAGACCACTTCCTTTCTTCCTTTGTTGATACACTAATTGCTTGTCACATATTCCTTTGGCCAATTTGCTGGAAGCATCAAAACTTTTAATGTTGATTTCGTTTGTTTGAAATTTTTGTTTGATTTCTTCCAGTTCCTTGGTCAAAGTACTTATGGTTTCTCTTGCATCATGTATACAAAACATTTGACGCTCAGATCTTGTTTAAGTTTAGAAATGTCTTTTCTCTGAGCTTCAATCTTCTCTTTAAAAAGTCTTTCGTTCTTTTTCAATGTAGCATTTTCACGTTTTAAATCATTTAGATCTGAGACTAACTCTGAGTTGTGTAAACGATATGACTTTACAGTAGCTTGACAATCAGGAGTACATAGATAAGAGCTTACCTCCTCTGCTGTAAGTCCATGAACTTGAGTCATAAAAGCCATGTTGTCAGTTGGTGCTTGATCTTCTGGAGCATTTAGATTGAGATGTTGAATTTCAGAACTCCAGTCGAACGATCCATTATTTTGCACCACCATGGCTGTGTTCGCAGAAGTTCCACTCGTGGTAGATGTTGAAGTAGTAGTCACTGGAACAACAGTTCTTACAGGGTTCTGGCAGCTGGCTGAGCAGGAGTGGCATTCCTGTTTCCGGTTGCTTGGTGCATTCTCTGGCCATGTGCCCCGGTTCATGACAATTGTAACATCGAACCTTGGACTTATCAAATCCCATCTTTCGATATCCAGAATTGGTCCAGTTGTTTTTCCCGGTTCGCTTAATAAATTTCTGGCTCTGAAAGTAGCCATTGCCATTTGCCATGTGATATCCATCTCTTCCACATCATCTGGATGCATCTGATATAAGTCAGATGTGGTAACGTTTGGAATAACTAGCTCTCCTGCAACAAAAGCATTTAAACAGTTTATCACAGATGCAGCTATGTCAAGGTTCTCTTTGGACTGCTGAGAGAAGAAGGCCATCATCTCATTCTTCGCATTAAAATTTGAAGCAGACGCATTGACCGGTGATGGAGCAGCAGATGACCGGTGAAGAAGGCCATCATCTCATTCTTCGCATTAAAATTTCAAGACCTTGTTGAAGCCCACACAACGGACCATACAAGAAGACGCGGTTAAGGCTCTTGTTGAAGACAACGATTTGAATCGATTTATTTAAATATGTTGTATTTCATATTTATTTTTGTATGATTTGTACACGGTATGGGTACTACAATTTCCCAAAATTATGTAAAGAGAGTATCTTTACAATTTTTATATTTATTTATATAATTTTTATTGTAAAATTGTGACCCATGCCTCTCCATAATCACTTAACTGCATCCTGTAAAGACTCCCATAAGATATCTCAATATGACGTCAAACACTACAGTATAACATAAAGAAGAAAGCATGCGAGAGAACACCAACCTTCACCCCAAGATTCTAATTAAAGCAAAACACCTTTTAAAGTAGACACTTTTTTCACTTCCCCAAGCTCCATCGTCCAAAAAGGAAAAAGAAAACCTGAGATGCATTTGTTTAGAAAACCTGATCCAAGCATTTTGTACCGCCTTTTCGGAATGTAAATCTATAAAACTTGTGGCTTCATTTAAAGCAAATAGTCGCTAGGCGCTAGTCCAGTTTTAGGTCCGATTTAGTCCGCCCTTGGCCGAGTTTGACCAACATATGGATTGTAGCTATATGATGTGTAATGATTATTCGAGACCAACTACCGAGTTGAATCATAGAATCTTTCTAGCATATCAACCATGGTTGACCTACCGGGTCCACTTTGACCAACCAGCCCAACGGTTTAGCAAGTCTTGATCTTGATGTTGATTTTTCTTAAAAGCAAACATTCTGGTCTTTTCTCCATGTTTGTATGTTGAGTTTCATCTCGGGACCCTAATAATAACTTCATTCACAAGGGCTGCTGGAATCTTGGGTTTAGCAAATTGTTTCACATTCATGATGGTGACGATGATGCTTGCATGGAGTCTCTAGGGTTCGATATTCGGTCTTATCGAATATACCACACTGCGACCGGTACACTTGCCGTGCGTGTGTGTTTAGTTGTTGAGCCGAATTAAGACTTGTTGAATAATTATTAAATACACTTTTCACACATCAAGGGCTTGGCCGACACTAACCCTAATGAGTCTAGCTTGTTAGTTTCTTGTTTAGCAAGATTAACAAAGGGATTAACCCTAATTGTAGCCTATAAATATATCTCGTGTACTTGTAAATCATTATCACTCAATAATACGAAAACCCTAGTTGCCTCGTGGACGTAGGTTTCACACTGCAACCAAACCACGTAAATTCTATCGTATCCTTTACTTTTTTTTCCATTTGATTGTGTTTGTGTGTACTCGTTTGATCCTAGAGTTATTTTCTGGTGCACTTTCAAGTTTCCATGCACCCTGGTCTGATTCCTGGGAGAGTCTGTCTTTTATACGTAAAACATGACCAACATTTATGATATGTTTATCTATGGTTTTGAATTTTTGCTAGTTATGACCTCTGTTATTTATTATCAAATATAAGATGCCTTTTGCTTATGAAATGACATCATGGTTTCTATTATTTTCTTTTATTTATAATAAGATTATTTTTAGATTATTTTTATATTTTGTATTTCATTAATTTATTTAATTGTTAACCTTTTTCGTTAAACCTTTACACCTTTCTTGAATGAAATACATTTTTAATGTGTTTTCTAATACTTTACTTTTTATAAGTTCTTTTAACTGAAATTATATTTGTCTTTGTGTATATATTTCTATTTAAATTTTGTTATCCATCGTTTATTTTTGTGTTTCTCTCTCGTTTGCTATATCATGTGTTGATACTGTAACAAGTTGATACCGATCAAATTTTTTATCGCGTCCACACGACAACACACAAGTTATCACACCGCCGCGAAGCACGGGCTTACTACTTCCCTAGTTTTCCACTAAATTTTGTATTTTTATGGCGTCATTAAAATTACATTTGAACCACTTTTATTTATTTAGAATATCAGTATTTATATTTTTTATATGATTACATGCAGATCTCACAAATTACAAAAGCAAGTTTTTTAATTGTTGTTGGTAATTCATCGGTAAAACATTTATCTGGATCAGGGTTTCCAACATGTTTTCACCAATAAATTAGCGATGGTTACGACCTTTATTGAGATATATTGCATCCCTGTAAATCCCGTCTTTGTGTCAAAACAGTTATATAACAACAGCCTAATAGCAACAAATATAAAGTTATAAATATATGAATAGGAGTGTTTTTTGGGTTATTTTTTCGGGATTCGGGTTTTTGGGTCGGGTTGTTCATGTTTTTGGCTAAGAAAAACTGACCCAATAATCAACCATTTAAAGTTCGGGTTATTCGAGTATGGGTTATTCGGGTCGGGTGGTTTGGTTTTCGGGTTTAGATGTAAAATGAAAAAAGAATTTTTTTTTCACAAAATATCATCAAATATATCTTGTTGTTAAAAAAATATCATCACAATTCAAACATCATTTAACAATATGGTATATTCAAAAGTCTGAAAACTTAATCTTTCAAATACAAAAGCACCCCAAATCAAATCGCATCTATAAAAAAAGACAACTAATGTTCGGGTTTTTATACGGGTTTCAAATTTCGGGTTATTCGGGTCGGGGTTGTTCGGGTTTTTGGTTGGGAAAAGTTGACCCAATAACCGACCCATTTAAGGTTCGGGTTGGTTGGATTCGGGTTGTTTGAGTTTGGGTTTTTAGGTTATTCTCTAATTCGGGTTCGGATGACTTCGAATTCGGGTTCGGGTTTCGGATAAAAAAGAACAGCCCTATATATGAACTAAGATTATAGAGATTATGGAAATAAAGGGAGAATCGAAGCTCATTCTTATTGATGTGTCTCATACAAAATACACACACAAGCCACTATATATAGGCTATGACATTAATACAAACATAAATGTGAAATGTGAGTTAGAAATGTGGATAGTCACATAATAAAATATATTCATAAACAATCCTCCTTGACTCTCCACGTGATAAAAGAAAAGGTATATCATTCTTTAATTCGCTTCGTAGGAGAAGAGAAAAAGAGTGCAGCGAGTATTTTCTCCCTCTGATACTTCTAGATTAGTAATTTTTTTACAAATAAAATATCCGGTGAACAAAACTTAGTGAAGGGAAAAATGCGAGTGTATAAAATCCCCTCAATTTAATATGTGAAAATGTCGGTCTTCTGTGAAAGTTCTTCAGAAATTTTGTAGTGAATGGATTGTTCGCTTAATCTCCTGATATGTGATTCTTTACACTAAGCAATGATTGTGTATGATCTTCATGTCAGACTTCTAGTGTACTACAAGATCAACGACTGTGTTGTCTTAAATTCTCTGCATCTACAAGACTAACCAAATCTTTTTCGTGGATTAGTAAAGTATAAGCTCATACTTTTCGTACCTTAAGGGTATCCAAATATTTGTTTTTAACTCATTTCAATCTTTCCTCACGTGAAACAAACTATATCTTATTGATAAATTCAAATAAAAAGATATATTTCATAATGTATAACTCGCAAGAAATATTGCATCAGCTTCAATTAACTATGGTATTTTTAGACTAATAGTATCTATTTGGAATAAGATAAGGATAATGTCTTTTATACCAAATAATTTAACAACATCCAACTTTCTTAGATATGGACTTTGACATATTAAAATGCCCCAACATCTTTTCGATGTAGTTTGATTGATAAAAAAAATATCATTAAAAAAATGCTCGACTCACAACCCATCTCTCGGGAGATATAATGCTACCATCAACATATCTTATAATATTTCTAAACATGGTATTGTTGACTTAATAAAACAAATGATCGAGTACAACATATGAATATCCATTTTCTCTAAGATAATCACCGAATTAATTTTAGTTTGACTCAGCTATTTTTCTAACTTCATATAATATATTTCTCAAGCTTTTAATATTAGTGTTTCATGCATTTACAGTCTGTCATGGACCTCCTTCCATGTTGGCCAATCATGTACACTTTTCAAATTTTGTCTCATAAACTTCATCATTCAACATATCATTTTCTATATTGTATTCAAAGAATTCTTTAACAATTGTTTCATTTTCATTTCATATTATACAATTTTTTACATACTTTATTGGGATATCATAATCACCATATGCTTATTGTTGCATAGGAATTACATCATCACGATATTTGCTTCTAAGCACTAACCTGCCTATGGAAACTCATCATGAGTTCCATTAATATTCAATTCATGAACGTATACTACAAGTACGATATATTTGGATCCAAATTTGTATACATCGTTTATATCGTTCGTGAGAACTTACTTTACATGATTTTGAAATTTTAAATACCTTAAGAATATCATGTAACTTTCATTATAATATATTTAGGATACCATAATATCTATTTGACGCATATCATTTCTCTCTAGTATTACCGACTAAAAAAAGTTGTATCCACCACTGGAGAGTATTTATCCTTATAATTAATTACAAGTCTTTATGGTTATGCATGTGCCAGCAATTGTGCCTAACATTGCGTAATTTCACTTTACTAATCATGCTTTCGCACAAAAGGCTTATTTATATATTACAAATTTTACAACTTTTAGTTGTATGGATCATTCATCCAATAACTTCAAATTCACAAGAGATT
Source organism: Scalesia atractyloides (assembly GCA_947069175.1). NCBI lineage: Eukaryota > Viridiplantae > Streptophyta > Magnoliopsida > Asterales > Asteraceae > Scalesia > Scalesia atractyloides. The sequence goes on from CAMTDV010000022.1 coordinate 46,406,492, forward strand.
TCAGTTCTGCCTCATTTGCGTCTTTCTATTTTGGCCGATCACTTCACATTTCGTTTATCAGCAGATCTTAGTTCTTGATCCTCAACATTTTCATTATTTCAAGAGTTATTTATATACAACATTATCATCGACGTCGATTTTGGTTTCGATTCCATATATTCGAAAGACATGGTACATGAATTAGCAAGATCTCTTTGTTTTCAGGTATCCAAGGTTCTTCTAGAACCACATGTTTAATGTCTCTCCTGAAGACCCTTTTTCTTTAACTCTATTTGACCATTATCATTACTTGTTCCATTTTCGAGGATTTTTACTCTTGGAACCAACTGGTTTACGATGCTTCAAGCGTACCATAAACTGATCACAAATGTATGGTTATCTTTTTGGGATGCTAATATTAGTTGGAGCATTAGCGGTTGGTACATGTGACTTAGCTAGTCACTCTATTAGGTCAGTGAATGCGTCGGATAATTAATTCATTAATTTTCGTAAATGAATTATCCTTTGAGCTTTAAATTATCCTTGTGAGTTAATATTACAACATGTAAAAAACACATGTTCCCATATTCAAATATTAACTTTTGCTCTCATGATTATTATCTTTGCAATCAATCGTAGACGTTTGGTCATCGTCTTCAACAAAAGCAATTCACGTAACAACCTTTATCATATGTAGTTTAACACTTGTTCTAATAATCATAAGTGATATGGGAATCAAGATCACCACATTTATCAAGATTAATACCATACTCAAGAATAATGTGCTTGCTATCTTATAAGCTAAGTCATAAGTCAAACAATTTCCATGTTGCGAATTTGACAACCATTTTAATGATGCATCGAGTTTAGAACACTAAACATTATTATGTCGGGATACACGTATATCCTTTTATCATTTCATAATATTTAGGGGTTCAAACCCTACTTTAGTTGGTATATCATTAACTTCCTTTGAGTGCAAAAATTGCATATTTAAGTACCGTGAGAATCATCTGGTTCTTCGATATGTTTGACATCAAAAATGACTGGAAATGGTCTAACTGATCAAACCAATTTATTAAACAATCATGATCTAAACTTTTGGTTTATGATCATATATGCTTTAGTTGCATTCGTTTATCTAATACACAACAATAAATACGAGAGAATAATGTATTATTATTCCGAACATTCATGTTATAACATGTTTCCCATATTTAATTCTCATAAATTCACTCCTTTAATTTGCCACTTTTTTATGGTCGATTTTAATATTAACATGCCTGATCTCATTATTAACATGAGGATCATTACAATTTCCTCGTTTACCATAATCATGGTCTTTATAATAACCATTGTATAATCATCATATGATTAACATGAGCGTCATAACAATTTACTCAATTACTATGATCGTGAACTTTACAATGATTGTTATATCATCACAGTCACTTCAAAGAATGGAGTATAACCAAACAACTTTCATGGTGTCATAATTACAATTTCCTTAACTATGTATATGAACGCGACCTTTTCACAAATAATTATATCATCATATTCACTTCTAGGAATGGATTAGAACCACTCAACTTTCATGGTGATCATTTAAAACCATATATATATATATATGAGGTTTGACGAATGTGAATTGTTTTATTCAACATTTTTATATAAATAATATTTTGAGCACATAACATCAATTAAGAAGTAATACATGTCCGGGTTATATAGTACTCCTTGGTCTAACACCTTATGACCTTTTATAAACTGATCATGAAATTTAGGAAATATGATACTTCGGCGTGATCTCAACCAACTTTGGTCTTTTATTGGCTTTATCCAATTATCTCTATATAATTATTTAAAATAAAAATTCGCTTCATGGGATAAAACCATAGCGAAGGGAAAAATAGTGCAGCGAGTATTTTCTCCCTCTGATACTTCTAGATTAATTATGTTTTACGAAGAAATATCCGGTGGTACAAAACTTAGTGAAGGGAAAAATGCAACGTGTATAATCCTCCCCACAATTTAATATGTGAGAATGTCGGTCCTCTGTGAAAGTTGCTCAGAAATTTTGTAGTCAATGGATTGCTCGCTTAATCTCCTGATAGTGTGATTCTTTAACTAAGCAATGATTGTGTATGATCTTCATGTCACACTTCTAGTGTACTACAAGATCAACGACTGTGTTGTCTTAAATTCTCTGCATCTACAAGACTAACCAAATCTTTTCGTGGATTAGTAAAGTATAAGCTCATACTTTTTCGTACCTTAAGGGTATCAAAATATTTGTTTTTAACTCATTTCAATCTTTCCTCACGTGAAACAAACTATATCTTATTGATAAATTCAAATAAAAAGATATATTTCATAATGTATAACTCGCAACAAATATTGCATCAACTTCAATTAACTATGGTATTTTTGGACTAATAGTATCTATTTGGAATATGATAAGGATAATGTCTTTTATACCAAATAATTTAACACCATCGAACTTTCTTAGAGATGGACTTTGACATATTAAAATGCCCAACATCTTTTGGATGTAGTTTGATTGATAAAAAAAATATCATTAAAAAAATGCTCGACTCACAACCCATCTCTCGGGAGATATAATGCTACCATCAACATATCTTATAATATTTCTAAACATGGTATTGTTGACTTAATAAAACAAATGATCGAGTACAACATATGAATATCCATTTTCTCTAAGATAATCACCGAATTAATTTTAGTTTGACTCAGCTATTTTTCTAACTTCATATAATATATTTCTCAAGCTTTTAATATTAGTGTTTCATGCATTTACAGTCCGTCATGGACCTCCTTCCATGTTGGCTAATCATGTACACTTTTCAAAGTTTTGTCTCATAAACTTCATCATTCAACATATCATTTTCTATATTGTATTCAAAGAATTCTTTAACAATTGTTTCATTTTCATTTCATATTATACAATTTTTTACATACTTTATTGGGATATCATAATCACCATATGCTTATTGTTGCATAGGAATTACATCATCACGATATTTGCTTCTAAGCACTAACCTGCCTATGGAAACTCATCATGAGTTCCATTAATATTCAATTCATGAACGTATATTACAAGTACAATATATTTGGATCCAAATTTGTATACATCGTTTATATCGTTCGTGAGAACTTACTTTACATGATTTTGAAATTTTAAATACCTTAAGAATATCATGTAACTTTCATTATAATATATTTAGGATACCATAATATCTATTTGACGCATATCATTTCTCTCTAGTATTACCGACTAAAAAAAGTTGTATCCACCACTGGAGAGTATTTATCCTTATAATTAATTACAAGTCTTTATGGTTATGCATGTGCCAGCAATTGTGCCTAACATTGCGTAATTTCACTTTACTAATCATGCTTTCGCACAAAAGGCTTATTTATATATTACAAATTTTACAACTTTTAGTTGTATGGCCGATCACTTCACATTTCGTTTATCAGCAGATCTTAGTTCTTGATCCTCAACATTTTCATTATTTCAAGCGTTATTTATATACAACATTATCATCGACGTCGATTTTGGTTTCGATTCCATATATTCGAAAGATATGGTACATGAATTAGCAAGATCTCTTTGTTTTCAGGTATCCAAGGTTCTTCTAGAACCACATGTTTAGTGTCTCTCCTGGAGACCCTTTTTCTTTACTCTATTTGACCATTATCATTACTTGTTCCATTTTCGAGGATTTTTATTCTTGGAATCAACTGGTTTACGACGCTTCAAGCGTGCCATGAACTGATCACAAACGTATGGTTATCTTTTTGGGATGCTAATATTAGTTGGAGCACTAGCGGTTGGTACATGTGACTTAGCTAGTCACTCTATTTAGGTCAGTGAATACGTCGGATAATTAATTCGTTAATTTTCGTAAATGAATTATCCTTTGAGCTTTAAATTATCCTTGTGAGTTAATATTACAACATGTAAAAAACATATGTTCCCATATTCAAATATTAACTTTTGCTCTCATGATTATTATCTTTGCAATCAATCGTAGACGTTTGGTCATCGTCTTCAACAAAAGCAATTCGTGTAACAACATTTATCATATGTAGTTTAACACTTGTTCTAATAATCATAAGTGATATGGGAATCAAGATCACTACATTTATCAAGATTAATACCATACTCAAGAATAAAGTGCTTGCTATCTTATAAGCTAAGCCATAAGTCAAACAATTTCCATATTGCGAATCTGACCACCATTTTGACGATGCATCGAGTTTAGAATACTAAACATTATTATGTCGGGATACACGTATATCCTTTTATCATTTCATTATATTTAGGGGTTCAAACCCTACTTTAGTTGGTATATCATTAATTTCCTTTGAGTGCAAAAATTGCATATTTATGTACTGATGAATAAGAATTTATACATCTTTTAAACGTCAAATATTCCCATTAATGCAGAAATTCGTTGTGTTTTCATTGATCTTGATACTCATTTGAGTTGTTTGTGAATATACAGGTCCGGGCTTCAACCCGGTGAAGTAACAAAGGCTTTTGGAGCAATTTTGAGCAAAAGTGGAACATTTCAGCCAAACTGCCAGATATCCGTGCCAACCCTTTGCACGACCGTGCCAACCCTTGGCACCACCGTGCTAAGCCTTCGAAAGCCGGCACTATCATCAGCACTACCATCAGTCTGCATAAACCAAGCTAGTCCAACATATGGCACGATCGTGCCAACCCCAAGCACGACCGTGCTCGTGCTATCACAAGTTCTGAAAAGCTAATTTCCGAGATCAACATAATCATTTCCGAGTACGATATCGATAAGCACAACGGCGCCACACTTTGGCATGATTGTGCCACCTCGGGGAAATTCTAGCAGGATCTTTCCAGATTTGGCATCAAACTTGGTCAACAACTCAGAAAGGCACTTGCCACTTACCAAGCACGACCGTGCCAAAAGGTGGCACGGTCATGCCAAATGCCCAGTAGGTTAAATACGTGAATTCAGCTCATTTGAAGGAGTTGGAGCATTTGAGTGAATTTCTCTCTGAAGAGTCTGATCTTGGAAGCTTGGAGATTGAAAAAGGAGCCTTGGGAAGGTTGTATCACTTGATATTCAACTCATTTTACTGATTATCTTGTCTTAGTATTCCACTTGTTATTTATGAACAATCTACATTACTTTGCATTTGTCTTAGTTATTATGAGCCTTCTAGGCTAAACAATTGTGTTGCTTGAATTTTGTTGAAGCTAATGAACATTTGACAACATGGAAATAGATGTGGTGATTGTTGTTTGTTAATCTTCATGATGATATTTGATCTTGTTCTTGGAATGCATGTTCATGTTTAAAGTCATTATTCTTGAATGTTTGGTCATAAGTATTTACATGTAGTGTTGGAAAGCCCATGTAGAGATTATGATTATTGAATCTTGTTAGTTTGTTGATTTGATTCATAGCATGAAGAATGGTAATTGCTAACATGATTAGAATGATAATTTTAATATGAGTATGAATTCTTGCATTTGGATTTGGAAAGATCATATGAATGTTTATATGGATTCTATGGTTTGTGTTCATGTTAGGTTGATGATTTAGGCCAAGGTTGTTATCTAGCGTGACCATGCTTGTGATTCATATCAAGAACTTGTTGAAGATGTCATTTACTGAAACCAAGTTAGGGTGATTAATGTGTTGCTCATATTAGTTTTCCTTAATTTGTAGAGTTAGAAGTTTTGACAAACAATTAACTCATTATTAAAGATTAACATCAACTTAGCAAGTGAGCTTAAAAGAATGAATCTTAGGTGATTAAAATGTTATTTCATTATAATTTTCCCAAGATTTATAAAACTAGAAAACCTTGAATGGAAACTTATTGAATCTAGAACTTGCATCACCATTAGTTTTCCTCAAATGGTGTCATATGTTTGTTAGTGGATACTTAATTTAAGCAACCTTTCTTAATTATTGTTCTTTATTAATTCAAGTAGTTAATTGTTATCTTTTCATGATAGCTAAAAAAGTCAAGAAATCAATTCATCCATTGAACCAGGTTTAAAAGTAACAAAGATCTAGTATTGAGACACTGAGTGTAACATTTGTGTTAATCGGGTTTAAAAAACCCGCCCCAATTTATCAATCAAAGTGTATTTTTTTTATGTTGGTTGATTTATACAATTTTGTTTATTGTTTATTAAATTAGAATTTTGATAATACATGCTTAAAATAATCTTAATTAAACAAAATAAAGAATCAATTTAACATTTAATATTTATAATTTATAATTAATAAATGATTTAACTTAAATAGTTAAAATAGATAAAAACTCAAAAAGAAGGGTGAACCGGGATCGAACCCGGGTTCCCCGGGTATAACACACTCTACAAGCACCACTGCGATACACACACAAGATGTGTTATCCTGGGATTATTATTACACTTATGTTTACGTTGAAAGGAAACCTGCATGTCACACCCTCAATTTCCACTTGCGGAGTTTTACCGCGAGGCGTGTGAACAAACCAGAATCTGAAACACTAGTACGTCGAACGACTCTATATGATTTGATAATACGTTTTCCAAAAATCATTTGTTTAACCATTCATCATAGATTTTATATTGTCTTAGTTAGTTACCAATGTTTAGCGGAAGCATTAGTTTTTAAAGTTGAGCTGAAGCATAAAGTAAAGTAAAGGAACGGGCGCCAACATAAACGCCAAAACTAAAGAAAAACCCAAAACAATGTTTGTAAATGAGACTCGATAAAAGATGTCTTGATCAATGCAAGTGAGTGCACCTAGAGCTCCTAGCGTCCTGAGAAACATGTAAAGAAACAAGTGTCAACATTAAAGAAGAGTGAGTTCACAGGTTTTCATAAATTCGTTTGTTAGGTTAATAGTTTGTTTCCCCCGTTATCCCTAACCCGGGATAACGATTTAGTTCCATTATTCCCAACCCGGAATAATACTGATAGTTCCATTATTCCTTACCCGGTATAATACCGTTGTTGGTTCCATTATCCCTAACCCGGGATAATATTGTTGATGGTTCCATTATTCCTAACCGGAATAATATTGTTGATGGTTCCATTATTCCTAACCCGGAATAATATTGTTGATTCGTAATTAAGTTCAATGTTAACATGTAGGTAGCTACCTAAAGTTATGTCACGTAAGTGTTCGCGATCGAAGCTGACTGTTGTGCCTCCGTGTTGCCAGGCCTATCACTGACCATGGCGAAGTTATGCCAAATTATTCACCCGTTACCATACCCGGTCGGCTAGCGTGACTAGCTCGGATGGGGCTTGTCGGGCCCAGTAGTACTACTTATAATTTCCCCGCTATCTAACCCAATACTAACGATCCGAGAGATTGTCGAGGACTTGTGTGATATAGCTGCTTAGTGACCATAACGTACATTAACATTAACTTAGTTACCGAATAGTTTAATGACGTTAATTTCGTATAACGTAAAGAGATTGAGTTGAAGAGTGTATACATGTTTCTCCCCCTGTTGTTTAAAACCGGATAAAGTTAGGGGCCGTGAACTCACCTTTAGTTGCTCGGTTAGTGTAACACAGAAGTTGCAAATGATGGGACCGCTAATTGCGTCCTAACAAGTCAATTGATTTCAAGTCAGTGTGTGAACACACCAATACAAATCCTACACATAATTAACGCACAAAGCGGTACACACAATCAAAATTCCTAAAACTCAAACATGCATGCAAGTATCCTCATATGAACATAGTGATAAAAACAATTTATCATGAACACAATCCAATCCATGCAACACTTTGGTGCAGACATTCGCAAGTTATCAAGTTTCAGCTTACATACTCATAATTCGGCTGTTTTCGAGGATTTTTATAAAATAGTTCCAATGTTCCAAAAATTCCAATTATTTTACAGGAGGTGACAACTACACTGTAGAATTTTATATAAATTTTTCAAGTCCTAATACTTTACCAATTATCCATAAATACAATATACTAGGCTGCAGTCATATTCGTCACTTTCTGACTGCAGTCCACGGAAGAATTTATTTAAAAATCACTGTTCGTCCAATTAACAAAATTCCAATGGGAGTTGCCCGGAAATTTCCATATCTAGTTGCTGTAAAAATTTCATGATTCGACTCCCTACAGATTATTAAATCCAACTCGATAAACAACTAACAAAATTTCAGGATTTTTACAGCTTTAGTTACTGAACTTAATTGGCCACTTAAAAATATCAAACGACTTCAGAAAAATATGAATCTAGCGCCATTAGAATCGTTTTTCAAAACTCTACGTTTTAGAGTTCAAAAAATCCGTTTTTCGACAAATAATGACCGAGTTACAGCCAGTTGAAGTTGGCTGTAACCACCATTCAGCAATCTGATTCAGCACTTTATCACAATCTAACTCGCTTAAACCGTCGATACATTGAACATATGCGATCAAGAACAGAATTTCAAATCATATACTATCATATATATCATACCCATGCAAACCCTAATCATAACCTATAGTTTTTATCAATCAAAATGCAGTCTATGTTTCTAGATTTCCGAAAACATCAAACTTGCAAACTATGATAAATATTAACAACATAACACTACATTCAACATGATCAAGAGTTTATGATTCTATTATAACTTTGCAAATAATGATAACCCTAACCTTTAACAATGGTGATTAACGAACCGGGAGCGAGGTGGGACTTGATTCGGATTGAAGGAAGATCGCGACCGAGAAGGGAGGCTTGTTCGCGACCGAGAGATGAAGCCAAGCTGTTTGCGATCGAGATGATGAAGGAAACGGCTACCGTCGGCTGTTTCACAACTAGGGTTTTTGTGTGTTTTTGTTTTGTGAAACCAAACTCATGCATGTATGTGTATATATAGCGCAAAGGATGAAGGTAAAGGGAATGGGTTTGCGGTTTGGGGTGCACGCGGCCGAGAGGGTTTGGGTGGGGCGGTTTGGGTTTAAAACTTGATCCCCAAGTTTAGTTTACTCCTTGAGTCGCAAGGAAATGAGGCCGGCTCGTGTCGCGGTTCGGTTCGGTTCGTCTATATATTTACTATATATATTTTATAACTAAAACAATCACGAAATCGAACATCACATAATAATTCACCAACTCATAAACGTTTAATACACATAGCACATAATTCGTTTGACAAGTTCATGAGATTATCGTAATTATTTCGAGCGTGCAAATTTAAGTCTCCGAATCAATTTAACGTAGGAACGAATAACCGTGAAGTAGTGCGTTTAAGATATCCGAAAAACGGGGATGTCACATTATCCCCATGTTGAAAGAATTTTCGTCCCGAAAATTGAGTAAACGCGGTTTAGAATGCAGCGTACATGTTAAGAGTGCCACGCACAAAGATTTAGTTCATTAACGATGGTACGCGAAATTACAAGAAATTCCCAAGTGCCATGCACAAAGATTCCCAAGTGCCATGCACAAGGATTTAGTTAACAATGGTACGCGAAATTATGAGAAATTTCCAGGTTGTCACATCATCCCCATGTTGAAAGAATTTTCGTCCCGAAAATTTAGTTACTGGTATCGTTAGTTTGCTGCTCAGTTGCGAAGAGGTGTGAGTATTTGCTTTTCATTTGGTCCTCTCTTTCCCACGTGAACTCCGGTCCACGCTTAGAGTCCCAACGAACCTTAACGATCGGAATCTTGCTGTGCCTTCGAGTCTTGATCTCACGATCCATGATCTCGATAGGTTGTTCCACAAAGTGCAGTTGTTCATCCACTTGAATCTCATCCAATGGAATGACTAGAGTTTCATCTGATAGACACTTCTTCAGATTTGACACGTGAAACACGTTGTGAACTCCACTGAGTTCGGCAGGAAGGTCTAATTGATAAGCTACGGGTCCAATACGTTTCAAGATCACAAACGGACCTACGTACCGTGGGTTTAGTTTGCCCCGTTTTCCGAAGCGGATTACACCCTTCCAGGGTGACACCTTCAGTAGGACGCGGTCACCTACTTGAAATTCGAGCGGTTTGCGTCGTTGATCAGCGTAGCTTTTCTGTCGATCTCGTGCCGCCGCCATGCGGTTTCTGATTTGTACAATCTTTTCAGTAGCCTCAAGTATCAACTCAGGGCCTGTAAGTTGACTGTCACCGACTTCTGCCCAACAGACCGGTGATCTACATTTACGACCGTATAATGCCTCAAACGGTGCTGCCGATATACTCGTATGGTAACTGTTGTTATACGAGAATTCCACTAAAGGCAGGTGGATTTCCCAACTATTTCCGAAGTCTACTACGCATGCCCTAAGCATGTCTTCCAAGGTCTGTATGGTCCTTTCGCTTTGACCATCAGTCTGAGGGTGATAAGTTGTGCTCATATCTAAGCGTGTTCCCAACGCTTTCTGAAGTGACTGCCAAAAGTTGGACGTGAAGCGAGCATCTCTGTCTGAGATGATGGATGTTGGCACTCCGTGCCGAGAAACTACTTCCTTAATGTAGATGCGAGTCAACTTCTCCATCTTATCTGTTTCTTTAATAGCTAGGAAGTGTGCGGACTTAGTTAAACGATCCACAATTACCCAGATGGTATCGCAACCACCCAAAGTTCGCGGGAGTTTAGTGATGAAATCCATCGAGATCTGATCCCATTTCCACGCTGGGATCTCAGGTTGTTGAAGTAGCCCAGATGGCTTTTGATACTCTACCTTGACTTTTGCACAAGTCAAACACTTACTCACGTAGGTGGCTATATCAGCTTTCATGTTGGGCACCAATACGCAACTTTAAGGTCTTGATACATCTTATCCGAACCAGGATGGACAGAGTATCGGGATTTGTGAGCTTCGTCCATGACTAGCTCTCTGAGGTTTCGTAGAGAGGTACCCATATGCGATTCATGAAATACCGGGCTCCATTGGGTTTTACTTCCCAATCGCGTTCCATTTTTCCCACCGATTCGGCCTTGATGTTTTCTTCCTTAACTGCTTCTAACTGTGCGTCGCGTATCTGTTCGGGTAACCCCGAATGAATAGTGAGCTGTAGTGCTCGTACCGACGAGGTTTCAAGTGTTCCTTCCTACTGAGGGCGTCAGCTACCACGTTAGCTTTACCCGGGTGATACCGAATGGCACACTCATAATCGTTTAAGAGTTCGACCCAGCGACGCTGTCGCATGTTCAACTCCTTCTGATCAAAGATGTGTTGAAGGCTCTTGTGGTCTGTAAAGATTGTGCACTTCGTTCCATATAGGTAGTGTCTCCAAATCTTAAGTGCAAACACTACTGCTCCCAATTCCAGGTCATGTGTTGTGTAGTTTTTCTCGTGAACCTTCAGTTGTCGGGACGCATACGCGATGACCTTGTCGCGCTGCATGAGTACGCATCCCAATCCCTGAATGGAAGCATCACAATATACTACAAAATCATCTGTCCCTTCCGGCAAGGACAGAATGGGTGCACTGCAAAGTTTCTGCTTTAGCAATTGAAATGCTGCTTCCTGCTTGTCACCCCAAGCATACTTGATGCCTTTCTGGGTGAGGGTAGTAAGCGGTTGCGCAATCTTTGAAAATCCCTCGATGAAACGTCTGTAGTAACCAGCCAAACCCAAAAATTGGCGGATCTCCGTCGGTGTCCTAGGTGCTTCCCAGTTTTTGATAGCTTCAATCTTGGCAGGGTCGACGTGGATACCCTTTTCATTTAGATATGCCCGAGAAACTGAACTTCCCGAATCCAGAAATCACACTTCGAAAGCTTGGCATATAGTTTATCCTGTTGAAGTAATCCTAGCAGTAATCGTAGATGTTCAGCATGTTCTTCTTCACTTTTAGAGTAGATGAGTATGTCATCGATGAACACAATGACAAACTTGTCGAGGTATGGTTTACACACACGGTTCATGAGGTCCATGAACACCGCGGGTGCGTTGGTGAGACCGAAAGGCATGACCAAGAACTCATAATGGCCATACCGAGTACGAAATGCCGTCTTAGCGATATCCTCCTCCCTGACGCGTAACTGATGGTAACCGGACCGTAGATCAATCTTGGAGTAGTAGCTTGACCCTTGAAGTTGGTCGAAGAGATCGTCGATGCGAGGTAACGGGTATCGGTTCTTGACAGTAACTTTGTTGAGTTCCCTGTAGTCGATGCACATGCGGAAAGTACCGTCCTTCTTCTTGACAAAAAGGACTGGAGCTCCCCATGGCGAAGCGCTTGGTCGGATAAATCCTTTTTCTAAAGCTCCTGAAGTTGGGTAGACAGCTCTCGCAGCTCGGCTGGAGCTAGGCGGTATGGGGCCTTGGCGATAGGAGTTGCATGGTTCGCCAATTCGATTTCAAACTCCAATTGTCGATGGGGTGGGAGACCAGGTAATTCCTCTGGGAATACATCGGAAAAATCAGGACGACGGGGATGTCTTCTATACGTTTCTCGTCCTTAGGCTGTTCGGTAACCAGTGCGAGTAAAGCGAAGGAGTTCTTTCTCCGAAGATACTTCTGCGCTTACATGTAAGAGATGATGTTGGTGACGGCGCCTGCCTTCTCGCCTTGCACCGTCAAGATTTCGTCGTTAGAGAGCGAATACGGATAGATTTTTCGAAGCAGAGAACTTAGCTCGGACGTCGGATAGCCAGTCCATTCCGACTACCACGTCAAAACTACCCAGGGTAGTTGTCATCAATCAATGGTAAAAGTGTGACCCGCGAGTTTGAGTTGACAGCCGGATACTATATGGGTCACATCTACAGAATTACCATCGGCTAATTCTATGACATAAGGGGTCTCTAAGGGTTTAGGCGTGAGATTTAGGTTCTTCCTAAAAGACTCAGATATAAAGCTCCTATCCGCACCCGTATCAAAAAGCACAGTAGCAAAATGTTCATTAAGGGGAAACTTACCGGTGACCACGTTCGAGTCGTTTCTGGCCTCTCCGCGGCCCAACGTAAATGCTGCGACCTTTGGCACCTCCTGTGCCACCATTTCCATTATTGTTGTTGTTATTGTTGTTGTTATGGTTATTGTGGTTGTGGTTGTTCCCACCATTGTTGTTGTTGTTACGAAGCTGTGGGCAGTCTCTTTTGAAGTAGGCAGTGCTACCACACTGATAGCATCCCCGGTTAACACCCTGCTGCTGGCCCTGGGGTTGATTTTGGTTTTGTCGGGACATGATTTCCCCGCGACAATCCTTTGCCGCATGTCCCACTTTGCCACATCGTTGACAGCGATTCCCGGCACAAGGGCCGTGATGATGAAGATTACAGCGATTGCACTGCGGCTTTCGACCTACATAGCCGCTTGCGTTCTGGTTGTTGTTGTTGTTGCTGGCGGGCTGATTTTGGTGACCCCGGTGGCTGTTGAAATTATTGAACCGTTTCTGGTTCCCCTGTTGTGGTGGGATGACGAAGACTGTCGAACAGACGAGTCTTCAAACTTTCTTTTATTATCAGGGGCAACTTCAGTTGTACCCCGAGTTGGCAACTTCTTTTGTTCCACCGCCTTATCGTGAGTTTGTGCACCAATCGGATTGCTTGATGCTCAGTTGCAGGGTTACTAGCCATTACCATACCCTGAATCTCCGGAAACAGACCCCCAAGGTAGAACTCGAGCCGTTTCTCCACAGTGTTAGCCAGATCGGGACATAGAAATACCAAGTCGTGATGTTTCGCTGTGTATGCTTCGATTTCAGATCCCACCATCTTGTGGTTCCATAATGTTTGCTCCAACTGTTGCACTCTGTCTCGCGGACAGTACTCCTCTTTGATTAGGGCCTTAAACTCGGCCCAGGCCATTGCATTTGCAGCAATAAGTCCACGCGTTTGGACTTGTGCATTCCACCAAGTTAGTGCCCCATCTTCCAGTGTTGAGGCTGCATACTTGACCTTGTTGGCCTCTAGACAGTTGCACATTTCAAATACTGATTCAGATTTTTTGATCCAGCGGACCAGTCCTATGGGTCCTTCTGCCCCCGAGAATTTGCTTGGTTTCGCGTCGAGGAACATCTTGTAGGGGTTAAAACCCCCTCCTGCTGACAGAGGACAGGTAGTCAGCGAGGAATTCTACTAGCCCAACTATTAGATTTTCACATGAAAATTTAATAATGGTTACCTGCCGGTTGGTTCTGAACACCCGCTAGAGCTGCATTCACGTGCTCTTGGATCATTGCAGCTAGTTCTTCGGGCGTCATGTTAAGGTTTCCGCGACGTCCAGTTGCCATTTAGATCTTCGTAAGACAACATAAACACACACCGATAAGTCTATATATCCAATACTGTTATCCTATTCCGTACTTAAATAATTATCAAGTTATGTCAGCTCAAATATATTAAATAGTCAAAAGAAATACTTGATTAAATAAAGTTTCAACGTCTTACAAAGTGCCAACCAAACGTATCCGTTTACTATAAAGTCTCAAGTTTGAACATAAGTGGGAAAATAAATAGACTGAAGGAAAGTAAATAAAATAAGCGAGACGTGTCAGTCTTCTACGTCTCCATCCCCCAAATCACTATCGTTGCCGTCATCCTGCGCGGCATTCCCGGCTTCTACAGCTGGGTCCTCCTCCGGATCCTCCCTGGATCCTCTTCTGGATCCTCTTCCGGATCCTCCTCTGGATCCTCTTCCGGATCCTCCTCTACCGGCACTGGAGGGGCCGATGCTGGTGCAGGTACTGGTGCAGGTGCTTGATTTTGTTCTAGCTCCTGAATTCTCCAACTAGATTCCAGGACTCTGTCTTCGAGCCAGTCGGCCCTTATCTGCTAAGCACGCAGATCTCTGGCTAAAGTGTTACGAGCTATCTTACTCGTATGTTGCTCTTCCTCGAGCGAGCCAGTTTTACCTGTCAATTGTCGGATCATCCATCCCTGTGCTAGGATGGTTTCATGCATTCTTTCTAATTGTTCTTGTTGTTTCCGTATCATATCTCTAAGTAGGTCATTCCCTACTTCTACCGAGTTAACCGGTTCAACCGGCACAGCGATGACTGGGCGTGATGACGACTCCTCCCCAGAGCGAGCCTTTTTCTCGCAGCTGAGCGTGTCTCCACGCCATAAGATGGTAAGGGTTCCACCATAGGTGCCTTTCCTAGCGCCCTTGGTTGCGAAAGTTTGTCGGACAGATGATGATGATGATGACATTGCCTGTTAGGTTGTGTAGTTAGTTACGAGTTGCATTCATTTCTTACTATGCATTCACATTTTACATAGCACAGTGGTGGTACATCACATAACAAGATATAACAATTCGGTGCCAAACTACGTCTAGTGTCGTGTAATCAGCTATAGTTTAGGTCTACTTTTAATGCAAACCTGGTTCTCTATAGCTAGTGGCTCTGATACCAATCTGTCACACCCTCAATTTCCACTTGCGGAGTTTTACCGCGAGGCGTGTGAACAAACCAGAATCTGAAACACTAGTACGTCGAACGACTCTATATGATTTGATAATACGTTTTCCAAAAATCATTTGTTTAACCATTCATCGTAGATTTTATATTGTCTTAGTTAGTTACCAATGTTTAGCGGAAGCATTAGTTTTTAAAGTTGAGCGGAAGCATAAAGTAAAGTAAAGGAACGGGCGCCAACATAAACGCCAAAACTAAAGAAAAACCCAAAACAATGTTTGTAAATGAGACTCGATAAAAGATGTCTTGATCAATGCAAGTGAGTGCACCTAGAGCTCCTAGCGTCCTGAGAAACATGTAAAGAAACAAGTGTCAACATTAAAGAAGAGTGATTTCAAGGTTTTCATAAATTCGTTTGTTCGGTTAATAGTTTGTTTCCCCCGTTATCCCTAACCCGGGATAACGATTTAGTTCAATTATTCCCAACCCGGAATAATACTGATAGTTCCATTATTCCTTACCCGGTATAATACCGTTGTTGGTTCCATTATCCCTAACCCGGGATAATATTGTTGATGGTTCCATTATTCCTAAGCCGGAATAATATTGTTGATGGTTCCATTATTCCTAACCCGGAATAATATTGTTGATTCGTAATTAAGTTCAATGTTAACATGTAGCTAGCTAGCCTAAAGTTATGTCACGTAAGTGTTCGCGATCGAAGCTGACTGTTGTGCCTCCGTGTTGCCAGGCCTATCACTGACCATGGCGAAGTTAGGCCAAATTATTCACCCGTTGACCATACCCGGTCGCCTAGCGCGACTAGCTCAGATGGGGCTTGTCGGGCCCAGTAGTACTACTTATAATTTCCCCGCTATCTAAACCCAATACTAACGATCTGAGAGATTGTCGAGGACTTGTGTGATATAGCTGCTTAGTGACCATAACGTACATTAACATTAACTTAGTTACCGAATAGTTTAATGACGTTAATTTCGTATAACGTAAAGAGATTGAGTTGAAGAGTGTATACATGTTTCTCCCCCTGTAGTTTAAAACCGGATAAAGTTAGGGGCCGTGAACTCACCTTTAGTTGCTCGGTTAGTGTAACACAGAAGTTGCAAATGATGGGACCGCTAATTGCGTCCTAACAAGTCAATTGATTTCAAGTCAGTGTGTGAACACACCAATACAAATCCTACACATAATTAACGCACAAAGCGGTACACACAATCAAAATTCCTAACACTCAAACATGCATGCAAGTATCCTCATATGAACATAGTGATCAAAAAAAATTTATCATGAACACAATCCAATCCATGCAACACTTTGGTGCACACATTCGCAAGTTATCAAGTTTCAGCTTACATACTCATAATTCGGCTGTTTTCGAGGATTTTTATAAAATAGTTCCAACGTTCCAAAAATTCCAATTATTTTACAGCAGGTGACAACTATACTGTAGAATTTTATATAAATTTTTCAAGTCCTAATACTTTACCAATTATCCATAAATATTAATATACTAGGCTGCAGTCAGATTCGTCACTTTCTGACTGCAGTCCACGGAAGAATTTATTTAAAAATCACTCTTCGTCCAATTAAAAAATTCCAATGGGAGTTGCCGGAAATTTCCATATCTAGTTGCTGTACAAAATTTCATGATTCGACTCCCTACAGATTATTAAATCCAACTCGATAAACAACTAACAAAATTTCAGGATTTTTACAGCTTTAGTTACTGAACTTAATTGGCCACTTAAAAATATCAAACGACTTCAGAAAAATATGAATCTAGTGCCATTAGAATCGTTTTTCAAAACTCTACGTTTTAGACTTCAAAAAATCCGTTTTTCGACAAATAATGACCGAGTTACAGCCAGTTGAAGTTGGCTGTAACCACCATTCAGCAATCTGATTCAGCACTTTATCACAATCTAACTCGCTTAAACCGTCGATACATTGAACATATGTGATCAAGAACAGAATTTCAAATCATATACTATCATATATATCATACCCATGCAAACCCTAATCATAACCTATAGTTTTTATCAATCAAAACGCAGCCTATGTTTCTAGATTTCCGAAAACATCAAACTTGCAAACTATGATAAATCAATCGATTAACAACATAACACTACATTCAACATGATCAAGAGTTTATGATTCTATTATAATTTTGCAAATAATGATAACCCTAACCTTTAACAATGGTGATTAACGAACCGGGAGTGAGGTGGGACTTGATTCGGATTGAAGGAAGATCGCGACCGAGAAGGGAGGCTTGTTCGCGACCGAGAGATGAAGCCAAGCTGTTTGCGATCGAGATGATGAAGGAAACGGCTGCCGTCGGCTGTTTCACAACTAGGGTTTTTGTGTGTTTTTGTTTTGTGAAACCAAACTCATGCATGTATGTGTATATATAGCGCAAAGGATGAAGGTAAAGGGAATGGGTTTGCGGTTTGGGGTGCACGCGGCCGAGAGGGTTTGGGTGGGGCGGTTTGGGTTTAAAACTTGATCCCCAAGTTTGGTTAACTCCTTGAGTCGCAAGGAAATGAGGCCGGCTCGTGTCCGCGGTTCGGTTCGGTTCGTCTATATATTTACTATATATATTTTATTAACTAAAACAATCACGAAATCGAACATCACATAATAATTCACCAACTCATAAACGTTTAATACACATAGCACATAATTCGTTTGACAAGTTCATGAGATTATCGTAATTATTTCGAGCGTGCAAATTTAAGTCTCCGAATCAATTTAACGTAGGAACGAATAACCGTGAAGTAGTGCGTTTAAGATATCCGAAAAACCGGGATGTCACACTGCAACTAACCAGAATCCTCGCAACACCCTTCACGCACCTTTCCTTTTCTTTTGAACCTTTCCGTCAACTAACCACGCTTATTTTTTGGCAAATTGAAATCTGACCGGCTGTCATCTTCACGACAATTGCCAATCACCGAATCGAGTTTCCAAAAACCGAAAACCAAGCATACCCTATCTTCGCTTATAAATACCGAACCTCCATCCACAATCAAAACTCGTTCAATTCATTCTAATCGCATTGTTCCTCTGCTCACACCACCCCCCCTGTTCGCGGAAACAATTTATTCATGGTTTATATTAAAAGAAAAATGTATTTAAAATCCTTAAAAATATATAATTCCAAGGGCTAAATTATATCAATAAAATTTATAAAATTAACTTAAAATCTCAACAAAGTTTTTACCAAAATATTAGTTTATTTATTTATCCAGTTATCGCGTCATTATTTTTAGGTTAGTACTTTTTCGTCGGTTAAATCCGCAACTCGTGCACTCTCATTTCCACTCAAGAATACGCACTCACGGTGAGTGAATCTCTACCAATTTCCCGTTTAATCATGTTTTGGGGTGTATCATGTGTCGTACAATTTCTTTTATTTTATTTAACACTTGTGCTAATATCATTTCGTGATCAAATGCGTATAGTTGTTATGTGGTATATATGTGGATACATTTTATCATTTCAGTGAAATCATTTCATTAGGCCCATCAGTTCCTCTGGGATACGGGTTGAGCATCAGGTGCCTCATTAGATCGGCTCCGTTTCATTGAGCCTTGATCTCATATACATCATTCATCATGTCATGTGTTCATACAATGTGGTTTGTGATTGGTTACATCTGTTCACATATGATTTATGCACAATTTTATTTAACAACAATGTAATTCAATCATTTAAATGTTTTATGAAGGTTCACTCGCCAACTTTTGTTGACCCAAATTTTCTGTTTTACGCATGATACAGGTGAACAAGCCGAGGAAAGAAACACGTAGGATGGCCTTAGAAGAATAAACAAGTTATTTCGTTTGAAACAATCTTTTGGTTTATTGTTTGTGTTCGTATGAATTTTGTGATGGATATTTGAAGTTATTTCAATCTAATAATATGAAACTTATTAGTAAATATCATGAGCTTTGGTGATAACCCAATCATGCCCCGACTTTTATTCCGCTGCGGGTCGGGGTGTGACAGATTGGTATCAGAGCTTGTGACTATAGGGATATAGGATAGGTTATTAGACCCTTAGAGCCTATACTATAGTTGATTAGATTTTAATTGTTTATGTGTTACATGCAAATTTCATGATGTTTATATGTTTCATGTTTATTTTCACACACAATTTTATGCAAGCACTCCCACAAGTATGTGTTAATATGCAATGCTCATCATAGTTCATATCTCAATAACATATCATACCTATGAAAGCACACACCTCACGATTTCACAATTTCCATGATTTCTTTTCAAAGATTTTGGCAATGTTTTCATATTTTTCGAATCACATCAAAGTGAGTTTTCACGACGAGCATGTAGTAACTGGAAGGGTACGAGTACCGGTAGTCGGAACGTCCTGTCTAGGCTTGGAATTCGTATAAATCCAAAATAAAGGACCAGTTTGCCTACCTGGGGACTAACGATGAGAGTACGAAGGACCTACTAGGCCAAAGCATGCTATACAAAACATCGTGTGAACTAACCCCACTTTGAGTTGTCATTGTGTCTACACCTGGACACCCTCCGACCTTATATCTCGCAGTCATGTTTTAGGATTTTCATTCAGGTGATGCGAGTATTATCCAGCCGACACCAATGTGAACCCTACCAAGCCCAATAGTCATGGGGGCCCACATGACTATACGGGCTACAGTACGGAAGACATTGGAGGCCCAAGACATCCTATGGATGTAGTTAAGTTGTTTCTTCAGTATTTATGTTGTTTTTCATTCTTTTTATGACACATGACACCTAGAAAATTATAAAACTCAAACTCTACATATTCGCCGAAAAAAAAAAGATTAATCGAATGGGCAGACGGATTTTTTGCGCTATCGAAATATTCCTGTAGATGTCTGCTAGACACTTACGAGGAGGTAGAAGGTCAGGAAAGTCGAGCGAACGCATGGCCACACAAATTGCTCAACAAATGGCCGTGGTACTTCCTGACATCGTATTACAAGTTCAACAAGCTCTCGCCGCAAACCCATTAACCCTCCAAACCAAGAAGGCCAAAACGTCGCCAACCCTCCTCCCTAAACCACTAAATGTACCTACAAACACTTCAAGTCCTGTGATCCCCCAAAATATGAAGGGACTGAAGGTGTCACCGCTCTCCTCCATTGGTTTGAGGAGATGGAAAACACCTTTCTCAATTGCGACTGTCTGAGGATCGTAAGGTACGTTACGCTACTGGACGTCTGTTTGGGGTAGCACTTACCTAGTGGAACACGGAAAAAGGTAAGCAAGGTGTGGAAGATGCCATGGCCTTATCATGGGAGGAATTAACAGAAATCATGACAAGATGCTTCTGCCCTAGAAGCGAGATCAAAAAGCTTGAAGACGAATTTTACTCTCTTAAGCAAAAGGAAGGGGATCACACCTCATACAACAAGAGATTTCTCGAGTTGAACCAGATGGTCCCCAACCTATTCACTCCGTTATACCGCTTGATCGAGCACTATATTCGAGGCCTCCCCTCGAAGATTCAAGATTTGGTTATAAGCACTTCCCCCGCAACACTCGAAGCTGCCATGGAATTAGCTACGGAGCTTACTGAAAATCGTATCCGAAATGGTGATTTTAAAGATGAGAAGAAGAAAACACTGCTGAAGCCCCAACTCCAACCCACTCAGGTGCATCCTCAAAATTTGCTGGTAAGAGGAAGCGAAATGGCAAGAACTTCGCCGTCATCCAAACCAACCATCCCATCACTGCTGCTCCAATCACCCAAGTCGCCCCTCCAGCCGCACCATTCAAAAAGCCATACACTGGCCCACACCCAAAATGTAGTCGTTGCCAATACCATCACCCTCCTGAGAACCCATGCCAATACTGCACAAGTTGTGGCCGTGCAGGTCACACAATCCAAACTTGCCGTACAGTCCAACGATCAAACCGTAATCAGCCTTCAGTCCAAACCCAAAATCAAACGGTGGGCCAAGCCCAACAACCCTTACTTTTACCACCTACCCAACCCATAGCCCAACCTTACTACCAACCCAACTACCCCATGATGCAACCCATAAGAGCCTGTTATAACTGTGGTGACCCAAACCACTTCAGAAATACTTGCCCACGCATGGTGAACATCATCAATGCCCAAGCCCAAGCAAACCCGGTGAATCAAGCTAATCAAGCTCACCCACCTGCTAGAGGAAGGGCTTTCAATATCAACGCCAATCAAGCAAGGGCTGACAACAATGTGGTCAACGGTACGTTTCTCGTAAATGGTAGTTATGCATCCATATTATTCGATACTGGTGCGGATAAGAGTTTTGTATCCTTAGAATTCGAATCTATTCTCGACCTACCTCGTGTTAGTCTTGCTGAATCGATCACGGTGGAAGTCGCTGACGGAGAACCCATTTCGTTGAATTCAATAATACGTGATTGTACTCTTACTCTAAATGATCACGATTTCCCGATTGACCTCATTCCTATGAAATTGGGAAGTTTCACTGTTATCATCGGTATAGACTGGCTCAGCCAGCATCACGCTGAAGTAGTGTGCCATGAAAAGTTTATTCATATTCCTCTCGCAAACGGTCAGACACTACGCATCTTTAGAGAAACTCCTTCGAAAGGGCTCAAATTGATGTCATGTCTTCAAACTCGAAGAAATCTTCGCAAGGATGACGTCGCGTTTCTAGCTCACGTCGTCAAGAAGGAAGACAAAGAAAGGAGGCTCGAAGATATTCCAATCGTGAAAGAATTCCTCAAGTTTTTCCCGACGACGTTTCAGGACTTCCTCCTGTACGAGAAGTCGAATTTCGAATCGATCTTGTGCCTGCTGCTACACCAGTCGTGAAATCTCCCTATAGGTTAGCCCCTTCTGAGATGCAAGAGTTGGCTAGTCATCTGCAAGAGCTGACTGACAAAGGATTCATACGTCCTAGCTCGTCGCCTTGGGGTGCACCTATTCTTTTTGTGAAGAAGAAAGATGAACGTTTCGCATGTGCATTGATTATAGAGAACTCAACAAGTTGACTGTTAAGAATCGCTATCCATTGCCTCGTATTGATGACCTTCTAGATCAACTTCAAGGTACCACCTATTTTTCAAAAATCGACCTTCATTCTGGTTATCATCAGCTTAGGGTGCGTGAAGAAGATATTCCAAAAACTGCCTTTCGAACTCGTTATGGTCATTACGAGTTATGGTGATGCCTTTCAGGTTAACCAATGCTCCTGCCGTCTTCATGGATTTGATGAATAGGGTGTGCAAACCCTATCTCGATCATTTTGTCGTAGTCTTCATCGACGACATTCTTATCTACTCCTAGTCAAAATCCGATCATGAGCGACACCTTCAACTTATTCTTACACTCTTGAGGACTGAAAAGCTTTACGCTAATTTCTCAAAATGTGAATTCTGGTTAAAAGAGGTACAATTTCTTGGTCATGTCGTTAATGACAAATGGATTCATGTCGATCCTTCGAAAATCAAGGCAGTACAAGAATGGCAAGCGCCACATACCCCTACCGAAGTTAGGTCATTTCTTGGCTTGGTTGGTTATTATCGACGCTTCATTGCCAATTTCTCCCGTATCGCTGTTCCACTCACGGCCTTGACTCACAAGGGAAACCCCTTTATTTGGGGACCCAAGCAAGATGAGGCTTTCCAAACTTTGAAGCAAAAGCTTTGTGATGCACCTATCCTTACATTCCCTGAGGGTTGCGAAGACTTTGTGGTTTATTGCTACGCGTCAGGGCAAGGGTTAGGCTGTGTTCTGATGCAAAGAGGAAAGGTGATAGCCTATGCCTCTAGGCAACTCAAAGTGCATGAGAAGAATTATACCACTCACGACCTAGAACTTGGAGCAGTCGTGTTCGCTCTAAAGATATGGAGACATTACCTCTATGGTACCAAGTGTGAAATATACACTGATCACAAGAGTCGTCAACATATCTTCAATCAAAAAGAGTTCAACATGAGACAACGACGATGGGTCGAACTCCTCGATGATTACGACTGTGAGATTCGATATCATCCTGGCAAGGAAAACGTTGTGGCCGATGCACTCAGTCGAAAGGGTTATGCAAATACCATTCATCTTCTATGTTCTCAAATTGTAACCGATATCAAAGATCGAATTCGGGCAGCTCAACATACTTCCGTAACGGAAAATGACGTACGTGGTGAGCTGTCTTGTGGAGCTGAACTCAAGATCGAAACCAAATCCGATGGTATTCTTTACTATTTAAACCGTATTTGGATACCCAATCACGACAACCTTCGTGATTTCCTCATGAATGAGGCACACAAAACATGATACTCTATACATCCAGGAGCCGATAAGATGTATCAAGACCTACGATACTCCTACTGGTGGCCTGGCATGAAGAAGGATATCGTTATTTTTGTTTCCAAGTGCCTTACATGTTCCAAGGTGAAAGCTGAACATCAAAGACCATCAGGACTTCTTGTCCAACCCGAGATACCTGTATGGAAGTGGGAAAACATAACCATGGATTTCATTACCGGGTTACCTCTCACCTCCAGTGGGTATGACACCATTTGGGTAATCATTGATCGCCTTACAAAATCAGCTCACTTCATTCCAATTCGCGAGGACTTCAAGAACGAGAAGTTAGCTCGTATCTACATCAACGAGATCGTCAGCCGTCATGGTGTACCATTAAGCATCATTTCAGACCGAGATGGTCGTTTCACTTCGCGAACATGGCGAGCCGTTCAATCCGCTTTGGGTACACGTTTAGACCTCAGCACCGCCTTTCACCCCCAAACTAATGGTCAATCTGAGCGCACCATTCACACCCTTGAAGACATGCTGCGAGCATGTGTCATAGACTTCAAAGGTAATTGGTACACTCATCTACCGTTAGTCGAGTTTTCGTACAACAATAGCTATCATTCAAGCATCAGTATGGCTCCTTTTGAAGCTTTATATGGTCGTAAATGCCGATCTCCGGTATGTTGGCACGAAATTGGTGAAGCGCAAATCACCGGACCCGAGTTGATTCAAGAAACAACCGACAAAATTCTTCAAATTCGAAGCAATCTTCTAGCCGCCCAAAGTCGTCAAAAGAGTTATGCTGACAAACGACAAAAGCCCTTGGAGTTTTGTGTTGGTGATCAAGTACTGTTGAAAGTGTCACCGTGGAAGGGAGTGGTTCGTTTTGGTCAAAAGGGCAAGCTAGCATCACGCTACGTAGGACCTTTCAAGATACTCAAAGAGTAGGTCCTGTAGCATACAAGCTTGACTACCAGAAGAACTCAACAGAATACATCCCATGTTCCACGTATCAAACTTGAAAAAATGCCTCGCCGACGAAAACCTCCATATCCCTCTAGAAGATATCCAAGTCGATGAATCAATGCACTTCATTGAAAGAGCAGTGGAAATCATGGATTTCGGTGAGAAACGTTTAAGGCGAAGTCGTATTCCAATCATCAGGGTGCGTTGGGAGTCAAAACGAGGACCCGAGTTTACTTGGGAACGTGAAGACTCAATGCGCGAAAAGTACCCGCATCTTTTTTCCGGTTACAACTACTACTTCAATTTCGGGACTGAAATTTCTAAAAGTAGGGATACTGTAACATTTGTGTAAATCGGGTTTCAAAAACCCGCCCCAATTTATCAATCAAAGTGTATTTTTTAATGTTGGTTGATTTTTACAATTTTTTTTTATTGTTTATTAAATTAGAATTTTTATAATAATAACAAATGATTAAAATAATCTTCATTAAACAAAATAAAGAATCAATTTAACATTTAATAATTATAATTTATAATTTATAATTTATAATTAATAAATGAATTAACTTAAATAGTTAAAATAGATAAAAACTCAAAAAGAAGGGTGAACCGGGATCGAACCCGGGTTCCCCAGGTATAACACACACTACAAGCACCACTACGATACACACACAAGATGTGTTATCCTGGGATTATTATTACACTTATGTTTACGTTGAAAGGAAACCTGAAACTAACTAAAATCCTCGCAACACCCTTCACGCGCCTTTCCTTTTCTTTTGAACCTTTCCGTCAACTAACCACGCTTATTTTTTTGGCAAACTGAAATCTGACCGGCTGTCATCTTCACGGCAATTGCCAATCACCGAATCGAGTTTCCAAAAACCGAAAACCAAGCACACCCTGTCTTCGCCTATAATACCGAACCTCCATCCACAATCAAAACTCGCTCAATTCATTCTACTCGCATTGTTTCTCTACTCACACCAACCCCCCTGTTTGCCGGAAAACACAGTCAGTCACCGGAATTTAACCGCCGGAAATCGTGATCCCCACTTCGGTCCTACGGTAAACACCTACTCAGTTCCTTTGAATATTATCTAATTAACATCGCGTGCTAATGATAATCAGAGGGAATCAGATTTAAATGGGGGCACAGGTTTGGCTCGAATTCAAAATGAAGAAGATGAAGGGAAACTCATGTTTTATATATTTAAATTATAAGTTTCAAACGGGTTTGGCACACAGTCCAGTGGTGGACTGTGTGCAAACGCACTCACACATCACAGTTCGAACCCTCGCTCACACCCCGGCCCGATCGTTTTCAAACCTTTTTAAAACTATCATTTCTGTAATAACATAGTTAGTGTATAAAAATAATTAAAGCGCTAGTATTGTCGGGTTAGACACCCAGCCCAGTGTTGGGCTAGGTGCATAACATCACCAAGGTCGCGGGATCGAGTCCCCTGACTCACACCGGCCGAACCATTTAAATTCCTTTTTAAAACTTAATTAAATTTGAATAAACCTAAAATGTATATAAGTATAATTAAAATCCAGATTCTTTCGGGTTAGACACGTAGTTCAGTTGGAAGAGCTGCGTGCACGCAACCAAGAGGTCACGGGTTCGAGTCTCAACACACGCATGCCAAATATCCGGTCAAACCGGTCTGACAGTCAGCCTGTCAGACTGAAAAAAAATTTTATTAATATTTTATTTTTATTATTTTATTAATTTATTCAATGGTTTATATTAAAAGAAAAATGTATTTAAATGCTTAAAAATATATAATTCCAAGGGCTAAATTATATCAATAAAAATCATAAAATTAACTTAAAATCTCAACAAAGGTTTTTACCAAAATATTAGTTTATTTATTTATCGAGTTATCGCGTCATTATTTTTAGGTTAGTACTTCTTCGTCAGTTAAATCCGCAACTCGTGCACTCTCATTTCCACTCAAGAATACACACCCACGGTGAGTGAATCTCTACCAATTTCCCGTTTTAATCATGTTTTGAGGTGTATCATGTGTCGTACAATTTCTTTTATTTTATTTAACACTTGTGCTAATATCATTTCGTGATCAAATGCGTATAGTTGTTATGTGGTATATATGTGGATACATTTTATCATTTCAGTGAAATCATTTCATTAGGCCTATCAGTTCCTCGTGGGATACGGGTTGAGCATCTGGTGCCTCATTAGATCGGCTCCGTTTCATCGAGCCTTGATCTCATATACATCATTCATCATGTCATGTGTTCTTACAATGTGGTTTGTGATTGGTTACATCTGTTCACATATGATTTGTGCACAATTTTATTTAACAACAATGTAATTCAATCATTTAAATGTATTATCAAGGTTCACTCGCCAACTTTTGTTGACCCAAATTTTTGTTTTACGCATGATACAGGTGAACAAGCGGAGAAAAGAAACACGTTGGATAGCCTTAGAAAATAAACAAGTTATTTCGTTTGAAACAATATTTTGGTTTATTGTTTGTGTTTGTATGAATTTTGTGATGGATATTTGAAGTTAATTTCAATCTAATAAATATGAAACTTATTAGTAAATATCATGAGCTTTGGTGATAACCCAATCATGCCCCGACTTTTATTCCGCTGCGGATCGGGGTGTGACACTGAGTCCACAGATTAATATCCGGTTCTTACCAACTGGCTATACTACCACCTAACGGGTACACTTGCCCCTTTGTGTGTGTAGTTGGTTTTAGGTAAATACCATTTTAAAACCTAATCTGTGTGAACAAAAATCAGAGTAATAAAAATATATTTAATTCACGCACATCAAGTTTTTGGCGCCGTTGCCGGGGATTCGATCTTCTTAATAATGGTTGGAGTTACTTGTTAAACCAATGTGAAAAGTGTACAAAGTTTTGTCTAGTTTTTCTTTATTTGTCTTTGCATGATTATTTGAAAAGAAAAGAAAAAGAAAATATGCTAATTAATTAGTTGTTCTTTTTATCTTTGTGTATACATAGTGCATTGTGTTCCTTCTTTTTCCTTACAGGTCGTGCATGTCCTCAACCCTAGTTGCTGAAACCGTTGAGCCTTCATCGGAGCCGAAGCGCAATCTTCATCAGAGACTGCGGAAGCGGTTCCCGTGGTGGCTGCCACAATCGAGGTAGACGCATTGGGAGACGACACATTCCACGAGGTTCACGTCGAAATGGCAGATGAAGAGGAAACGAGGGTCTTAAACGACATAGGAAAGCCTTCACTTGAGGACTTACATGCGAGCATCAATGCACCTACAATAAATAATAATAATTTCGAGATCAAATCTGGTACCATATCGATGTTGCAGAATGCGGTTCAGTTTTATGGCAAGGATCACGAGGATCCTAGTGTCCATATTGCGGGGTTTCTAGAGGTTTATGCCACATTCACCATTCGTGATGCATCAGCGGATGCAATACGCCTTCGACTCTTTCCATTTTCTTTACGTGATGGAGCTAAGGAGTGGCTTCTTTCACTTCAAGCTGAGTCTATCACTACGTGGAATCAATTAGTTGAGAAGTTCCTTCGGAAATATTCCCCCCAGAGAAAACTGTTCGATTAAGAACCAAGATTCTTAACTTTCGTCAGGACGATGATGAGCCCTTTTATGAGGCGTGGGAGCGGTTTAAAGAGCTCATGAGTAAAGGTCCCACACCACGGGTTGCCCAAGTGGCAACAATGTTAGATCTTCTACCATGGTTTGGATGGTCAAGGGCAGATGATGGTAGACACATATTCAGGCGGAGACATTGGCATGAAAAATGCCAACGAGGCATTTAAGATCTTAGAAAAATGCGCCTTAAAGAATCGGACACACCAGCCACCAAGAGGGAAGAGTTCTAGACAAGAGTTCATCACGTGAACGAATTCACCGTCATCATAGGACGAATGGATGCCTTATCTTCGAAGTTTGATCGAGTGATGGAGATCCACTTGAGTGGTTCCTCGAGTGGGGGAGCATATCATGTAGGCGATTTTCCAACAGGAGAGGTTTCACACGAGCATGTTGATTTTATGGGAAACCAGTACCATCCTCAGCATAAACCCTACAGCAATACTTACAATCCGGGGTGGAAGAATCACCCAAATTTCAGTTGGAAGTCTGAAGCGTCGAATCAGCATCCACCCGGATTTGCTCCACGTCCCACAGCTCCTGGAGGATATGGTGCACTTCGGCCTAAGCAGATGCCTTCCACTAATGAACCTAGTGTGCAGGATATGTTTAGTCAACTCTTAGCTGGTCAAAATTCTCAAAAAGTCGAAAATGAAAAGCGCTTCAAGGAGAATGACGATCGTTTCACGAGGCACGACAGTGAGTTGAGAAGCCAAAAGGCTTCCATGCAGACCATTGAAAACCAAGTTGGTCAGATTGCCAAGATATTGTTTGAGAGACAACAGGGGGGCCTTCAAGCAACACAGAGCCAAATCCGAAAGCCACTGCAAAGGCCATCACATTGAGAAGTGGCAGGATCGCTAGCCCGTCACTTCGGCTGTTCCAAATAAGTCGATTGATGATGAGACTGTTGAGGAGATTGAGACTGAGTCTCCGGGAGAGGTGCAACGCCCCAGCAAGTACAGCACGTCCAAGGAGCCAGTGAGAGAGTATGTCCATCCCGTTCCATATCCGTGGAGGTTGAAGAAGCAGAGGATGGAAGAACACTACGGTAATTTCCTTGAACTTTTCAAGCAGCTACACATAAATTTACCATTTGTCGATGCACTTGCTCAAATGCCTAAGTATGCCAAGTTTCTGAAAGATATCTATCTAACAAAAAAACTTGAGGAGCTTTCACATGTGACATTGAATGAGGAGTGTTCAGCAGTTCTTCAGAACAAACTACCATAGAAAATGAGTGATTCCGGGAGTTTCACTATCCCATGCTTAATTGGTGTTTTGTCGGTCAGCAATGCACTAGCTGATCTTGGAGCCAGCATAAACCTCATGCCATATGCGGTTTTTGCTAAGCTGGACTTGGGAGAGCCAAAACCTACTCGTATGAGCATTCAGCTAGCCGACCATTCAGTGAAGTACCCTCGAGGTATAGTTGAGAATGTACTAGTGAAGATCGACAAGTTTGTCTTTCTCGTTGATTTTGTGATGTTGGACATGGATGAGGACAAAACTGTTTCTCTCATTTAGGTCGCCCATTCCTTGCCACCGCTCGAGCATTGATCGATGTCTGTACCGGCAGACTTACTCTTAGGGTAGACGATGAAGAGGTGACCTTTGATATAGGGAAATCCATGCAGCATCCACAGAGTCATGATGATACACTCTACTTTATCGAGACTATTGACACGTACGTGAGTGATCATCTTCATAGCACGTTTGAGGAGGACGTTGTGGACACCCAGCTAATTGGAGGAGAGACGTTTGGTTCACCTGCTATGGTCCAGTCAGTCGAAGAGATAACCTGTCTGATAGGTCATGTGGCTCCCCCATATATTGAGGTTTTTGAAGTGGTGGATCGCGTTGCTGAGCCGAAAGCACGCCCTTTGGTTGAGGATCCACCCTCAGTTGAGCTTAAGGAGCTTCCAGATCACTTAGAGTATGCTTTCTTGGAGGGTGCGACTCATTTGCCCGTCATCATTTCTGCTGGATTATCAGAAGAAGAGAAGGGTCGATTGCTTGAAGTTTTAAAGCAGCATAAAAAGGCGATCGCTTGGAAGATCATGAATATAAAAGAGATCAATCCATCCTTTTGTACCCACAAGATCTTGATGGAGGAGGACTTTAAACCTGTAGTGCAGCACCAGAGGCGTTTAAATCGAACATGCAGGATGTTGTGAAGAAAGAGGTCGTCAAATTACTTGATGCAAGTCTGATATATCCGATCTCTGATTTGCCTTGGGTTAGTCCCGTGCAGGTAGTCCCGAAGAAAGGAGGGATGACGGTGGTGACCAATGAGAAAAACGAGTTGATTCCCACTCATACTGTCACTAGGTGGAGAGTTTCCATTGACTATCGCAAACTCAATGATGCCACAAGGAAAGATCATTTTCCTCTTCCTTTCATTGATCAGATGTTAGAGAGGCTTTCGGGGAGGATGTTCTATTGTTTCCTTGATGGTTTCTCTGGCTACTTTCAGATTCCCTTCTCTCCTGAGGATCAGGAGAGAAGACGACATTCACATGTCCCTATGGCACATTTGCCTACCGGCGAATGCCCTTTGGACTGTGTAATGCACCAGCCACATTTCAAAGATGCATGGTGGCTATTTTTCACGACATGATCGAGGACTCCATGCAGGTCTTCATGGATGATTTTTCTGTATTCCGGAGTTCCTTCAATCATTGTCTCGGGAATCTAAAGAGGATGTTGGCCAGATCTAAGAAAGCCAACCTTGTTTTAAACTGGGAAAAATGCCACTTTATGGTGAAGGAGAGCATTGTGCTTGGGCACAAGATTTCACAGGCGGACTCGAGGTTGATCGAGCCAAAGTTGAGACTATTTCTAAGCTCCTGCCGCCCACATCCGTGTAATCTATTTGGAGCTTTCTTGGTCATGCAGGTTTTTACCGGCGATTCATAAAGGATTTTTCCAAAATCGCCCGTCCAATGACCCAGCTTCTAGAGAAGGATGCCCAGTTTATTTTCTCTGATGAATGCCTGAAGGCAATCGAGCTGTTGAAGGAGAAATTAGTGAATGCCCCAATCATGGTAGCTCCCGACTGGGAATTACCATTTGAGTTGATGTGCGATGCGAGTGATTTCGCAGTCGGGGCCGTCTTGGGTCAGAGGAGAGATAAGCATTTTCACCTGATTTACTATGCGAGTAAGACCTTGAACGACGCTCAGGAGCATTATATCACGACAGAAAAAGAGCTCCTAGTTATGGTCTTTGCCTTCGACAAGTTTCGATCTTATCTCATCCTCTCCAAGACTATCGTGTACACGGATCATGCAGCACTTCGGTATCTCTTTGGCAAGCAAGATGCTAAACCTAGATTGATACGATGGATTCTTTTGCTGCAAGAGTTTGACATTGAAATCCGTGACAAGAAAGGGGCCAAAATTTGGCAGCTGATCAATTGTCCTGACTTGAGCATTACGAGGGAAAAGAAGTTCATGGGGCCAACATCAATGACAATTTTCCCCACGAGTTTCTTATGCGGATCGAGACAAATGTAAACTCCCCATGGTTTGCTTACATCGCAAACTACCTAGCCAGCGGCATCTTGATCAAAGGGATGACCTCTCGGCAGAAGTGGAATTTTTTTGCAGATGTTAAGTACTATCTTTGGGATGACCCTTATCTGTTCAGGGTGGGCGTGGATCAGATGATCCGGCGCTGCGTGCATGGTGACGTTCGAGGGACATTATTCGTCACTGTCACGAGGAGAGACAAAATACATGTTTTTATTTATGTATATAGGTGTTTAATTTTTATTCACAATAGTCCCTAGATGTTAATTATTTGCACAATTAGTCCTTGCAGCATTGAATAGACAAAAATGCCCTCACATATTTAACAGAAAAATTAAACTAGATTAGGCCGAAAGGACATAACTTGCAAGATTTTGAAACGTTAAGTACAAAACTCGTCAATTTTAAATATAAAGGATACCGCCTGAAAAAGCGGTATACAGATAAAAGAAAAAAATTTAAATTCAGTAAAAATTTAATGCTTCATCCATGGTACCCATTTAGAATAATTTTCCATTTTGTTAACATACTCGTCAATTTATGATATCTGAGATAATGGATACCACTTACTAGTTCATTTTCTAGTACCTACAGTCTACATAAAATAAATAATTGTAGCATCATAAATGTTTACTAATAGCATCATGTAAATGTTTACTAATTGCCGGGTCTAACAACCTGATGAATGATTATATACTTAATTAAAACTATATAACTAATGAGCTTTTAAAATATTAGTTACTTCATTTAAATATCTGTTGGAGATGGGTCTGAGACCCAGACTTGGTTTTTTTTTTTATAAAAGTTAATTTTCAAAAAAGTAAAGAAAAATAGTTCACCTTATCTGATTCTTTTGAAAATTATTTAATGTTTTAACTTTTAATCAAGCTGCAGTTACGAACTTTGAAAAATATTTAATGTTTCAATCAAACTTCAGTTACAAAATCCCCTTTTCTAAAACAAAATAGCAATTTATAGCTAGCTATATAATTGAATTCAATTAATAATATTACGGTTTCTTGATTAATTAAGTTTATATTGATTTCAGAATAAAATAATATATTACAATATAAACGCTTTTGTATGTTAATTAGTTTATGCTCCGCCCTCGTTGCAGGGTGGTAAACGAAATATTTCTCAATTTAATAACATGTAGGTCTGTGTTTCGATTACTTATACATACTACTCATAACACGATCTCAATAAAAAAATATCGGTGCCCACCAATAGCTAACAGTCATGGTTTTTGTAGTGTACTAGTTGAGGTCCCGTCTGTGTTGTAGGGCGGTAGGCCGAATATTTCTCAACCAGTTAAAAAAACACTACCATAGTTTTGCTAGAAAAAAACTAAAACGTTGGCAAGATCGCAAATTTAAGCTCGGGGCAAAACTGTTATTTGTCAGACTAATAGATTAATGAGCGAGTGTTAGGCGGCTCCTTGACACGAATAAAAAATTAAATTGAGTCAACCAATTAAAACAAAACATTTCTATAGTTTTGCTAAAAAAACTAAAACAATTGGAATACTATAATTTTGAACTAATGGCAAATTAGTTATTTTTTTACTGGGGTAACATCGTAATTTGCCAAAAGCTAAAGCATTGGCAATACTGTAATTTTGAACCAGGGAAAAATTGTAATTTCGAACAGGGGTAAATTCGTAATTTTGAACTAGGGTTAAAATTGTAACTTACCCGAGCCAATGGGGGAGTGTATGTTTCCTGACACTATCCCCACCCCCCCCCCCCTAAAAAAAAACCTTTAAAAAAAAGCTAAAATGATAGCAAGATTGTAATTTTTAACTACAGCCAAAATTATTATTTTTGGCTGGGGTAAAATCGTAATTTACATAAAGCTAAAGTGATGGCAATACTTTAATTATTAACCAGGGGCAAAATCGTAACTTTGAACATGTAACGCCCCAAAATCACAAATTTTAATTGACTAGTATGTTTCTTTGTGTGATGGCATAAAATAAAATAATCAAGCTATTTAACTTAGTTAAATAGTTATTTAAGTAACAAGAGAATGAAAATTAGTGTTATTGGTGACATAAGAATAACTAGAAGGATTAAAAGTGGGAAATTGAGTTTATGTTTCATATAAACTAGAAAGTTCAGTATGTGTGTGTACATTGAATATTGTATAGATTAGATACGGACACATGACCCAAGTGCGAACAAAAACTGACTCGTACGAGTGACAAGTGACTCGTACGAGTGATAAACATCTCACTCGTACGAACTGCTCACGCCTATATATATGTGTTCTGTGTTCACTGTTTAGAAGTTTTGGAAAGCTCCCCAAGGGGAAACGCTGGCGGATTCTCTCCAGGAATTTTCGCCAACCAGACAAGATGTATACTACCGAAGCTTCCGCTGATTCTGTTTCTACTCCCTCTTTATATCATTCTACCGAATCGGTACTATCTTACGCCCGAACTTCCGTTTGGAACCGCCGTCTCCGGGACTCACAAATGTGGTATGTACTCCAAATGTATGATATCATGTCTAAGTGATGTTAGGATGTGAAAGTGAATGAAATGGCTTGACATATATGGATGAAATATGTTAATGATGTAATTAGTAGGAAAACTAACTTGAAGAATGTGCTACAAATGGAACTAATACAAGAATTTAGGTTGAATGTATGTTTTGGGTAAGATCATGCATTAGAAGCTTGTACCATGTGCTTGGATAGTGTGATGTGCATCTTGTATTTGATTGATTGTTAGTTGAAACCAAGAAGTGACTCGTACGAGTGACAAGTGACTCATACGAGTGACAATGTCATTCGTACGAGTGATAAACATCTCACTCGTACGAGTGATAATTGAGTTGCGAGAACGTGAAATAAGGTGGTCATTGGTACATGTCTACATATGCGACAGTTGACTAATGCAAGGCAAGAAATATATGAATGGAAAGTAATGAATGTTAGTATATATGATTATAAATATGCTAACCATGATATGATTGTGGTGATATGAGTCATGTCAAGGTGGACTCAAGCACGAAAGGCTAACGGGTCAAGAGGAGGCAAGGAAGCAAATACGAATACAGACACATAAGGAAAGTGATTTTCGGAATCACTCTTTAATATTTAAAGGGAATTGTTATATGTTAATTACTGAAAGGCATGTAGGAATGTAAAATCAATAGAAGTACTAAAAGTAAGTTTAATGGTATTGGGTTAATAGTGGTCAACTAACCCGGAAGTTGTATGATAAAAACCAAACACGTCAAATCTAAAAAGTAAGATTAATCGTTTAAATGACTGATTGAAATCATGTTTTAGGCTTATGTAGATGTTGAATTTATTGTAAAACGGGATTATGGTAGTGTAAGGAGAAACGGGACCTCGTTGAGATGTTACATGTTTAATTGGAAGCGAATCGGAGTAGGCATGATCGAGCGGGACTCGAAATGGGTCAGTAAAGATCCAAACACAAAAACAGCAGCAGCTGACCGTAAGCTACAACAGCTGGCCGTAGCTTACGATATATGATTTATGTTTAGCAGAAGGTGGCAGCCGTAAGCTACGACAGGCAGGCCGTGGCTTACGGCGGGTTTAGCCAACTTCCTAATCATTTTTGTTTCTTGCATTTGATTGATTCTGGTACGAACCCGGTACCCCGTACGATGTTTTTAAGGCTATTAAGTGATGTTAGACTTGTAAAACTAAAGTACATGTGAAAGTACGAGTCTTGATATATGAATAATGATCGTGGTTTCATATGTAGGAGCCATATACCTAATTATGTATTGTATGATTAAAACTCGGATTGAGCAGATGTGTTATAGGCATGAAAGAATCAACTTATTTACATGTGCGATTATTGAATGTAGATCAGTGGTATGTGCTTATGCGAAGTTGGAGGTCTGCAATACGTTGAGATTATGTCTTACTAACCGTATTGCTAATGAGAACGAAACAGGAATGCAGGTATGTATGTGTTGGGCTTTCGAAGGTGCGAGATCTGGTGTAAAGAACAAATTTAGAAGGATACAATTATGGAGTAGTAAACATAGTTAAATCGCGATATAGTTTAATGAGTATTTATATATATATTATATATATATTTATTTAATTATGTATGATGTCACCCTTTACTTACGTGTTGGTTATGTATATGGTGACCCAAGATTAGTTAGATCATCATTGTCATCATGGGAGATGAGTGGACGGAGATCGAGTTGAAGATCATGAATTTTATGGAGAAGTGGTAACGTAGTTATAATCATATGTTAACGTAGTTACCTTAATCTTGAATGAATGATATACTTAAATTAAAGAAAGTTGATTTAAATGGTTTAAAGTACGTTAGAATAATTATAAGGAAGAAATTTTATGGTTCATATTTCCGCTGCGTCGTTTTGGGTCAAACGCGTTTAGAGTATTACAAAACATGGGAACATTTGTAATTTTGAACTGAAGGTAAAATCGTAATATACCCAGACCAATAAAGAGGTGTCAGACAACAGTCTGACACTATCCCTCAACATTGGTTTTGTAGTTATAGGTAATTGGTAATATAAATATAATATTCACAAGGATAATGTGATATGATCTTCAACAGTTAGGGTCTGTTTGGTACGTGGTAATGGAATCAACGATATAATGAAATGGACGAGATAATGGAATGGGCGAGGGAATACAATGGATCACTACCATTGCATGTCTTGTTTGGTTTCCTTCGGGAATGGAATGATTTATTATTGTGTATTGTTTGGTAGACAAAAAAAGACAAAGGAATAAAATCAATGGTGAGTGGTGGTGGTGGTTGGTGGCGGTGGAGGTGGAGGCGATGGCGGGTGGGTGGCGGCAGGGGAGGTGATGGTAGGTAGCGGCGACTGGTAGGTGGTGACGGCGGCGGGCATTAGTGGTGTTTGGTGGCAGTGGTGGGTGGTGACGACGTCGAAGGTGGTGCGTGGCGGTGGCGATGAGTGGTGGTGGTGGCAGCAGCGGTGGTTGGTCGTGGCGGAGGTGGCATTGGGTGGAAATTGTGGCGGGCGGGTGGCGACGACGGTGGTGGCCTTCGGGGTGGCGATAGTGGTGGGTGGCGGTGGTCTTCGGGATGGCGCTGGTGGCGGCGGTGGCGGGTTACAGGTGGTAGCGACGGTGGGCATCGGTGGTCGGTGGTGGTGGCGGGTGGTAGCGAGAGTGGTGGGTTATGGTGTTGTTAATGAAGTGTTCAAAAGGGGATGAAATGAAAAAAAACATTGTGGGAGGATGAAATGATTTTGAGGGAATATAATGCATTATGTAATGGGTGATTCTATTTCATTAACTAACCAAACACCATTTTTTTATTCCCTTTTAATCCTGAGATTTGAATAAAGACAGTCAAAAAAATAATAGACCGTTCGAAGATTGAACACATTTTGAGTCAATTACAATTGACTAGAAATAATTAATTAGGCAATGAAAAGAATTTATTCAATTTAAATAAGATAGTAAACGGACCCTTCCATTCACTAAATCTGGTCTAATAATCTTATCTAACAACAATTTTCTGGTTACTATTTTCAACTTGATGTTCCATTGCGTTGATTCATCATTATTTTTTCATTTGACAAAGGAGTTTATCCAAACCGAGTGACTCAAAAGCTTTCAACCAAAAAAACTGTTTTAAGGTCATCTTAATTTTATTTTTCTATTTCAATGGTTACTATATAAATAAATCAGATTCATAATTAGGCGTATTCAAATACTTCTAAACAAAATACTTGAGTGTGATGTGTGCATTGCATATAAGATCAAGGGATGGTTCAGACGGTACCTTAATTGCAAACAAAAAAATTGTTTAGGACTAGCGAAATTGAGGACTATCGCAACAAAATATAATATGATCTAACTTCAAAAGCAAATCGTGTTGTGTAATAACGACCTAATAGCAACAATATATAAATTATATAAACATATGAACTAAGATTATAAAGATTACGGAGACAAAGGGAGAATGGACAATGTAAGAAACTCATTCTTATTGATGTGTCTCACACAAAATACATAAGCTATTATATATAGTGGAGAATTCAAATGAAAAGAAAAATTTTGTAAGAATAAAAAGAATAACTTTAAACCAATAGAAATTCTCCATTTACTTCATTTAATGTGTGTAGTTAATAATATGAAAAATGGCATATAGATAAATCTATAATTGTCATTAATTAGCTAATTAATTAAACTTGTAACTTATTTTTTTTCATATACTCTTTAAGATAAAATAATTTATGGTGTAGGACAATTTTCGACATGTGTAGGATAAATTTTGAAATGTGTAGGGTAAATTTACAAGTGTGTAGGGTAAATTCCGGTAAATGTAAGACATATGTAGGGTAAATTTTGAAATGTATAAGATAAAATGTTTTTGCTTTATTAATGACAGATAACGTAATTAATGAGTGAAATTATAAACTATTTAATATTTTATTATTATGCATTTTCTTCTTTTTTTTCTCATAAATTTTTTTCTCAAATGAAACTTTCCCATTATATATATTGACTATAATATTAATACAAACATAAATATAATATGAGAGTTAGAAATGTAGATTGTCATATAAAAAATATATTCATAACAAAATCAAAATAATTCCGAAATTATTTTTGTATTTATTATTTAGGACTTCAATTGTTGAACACTTTACATCTATATCTGTATGATATAAGTGGACCCTTATTTTGGGAGGAAAGCAATATTAGCTGCACTTCAAATTTTGGACGCGGGATCCGGATTCGATGGATTCGGACTTTTGTTTTTTTAGCCTGCACCGACATTGTTTTGGATCTTTTATATAGCTTCTAATAACTCCTATCTTCTTTCAACGTTTCATTCCAAACCCTAATACACTCCATATCCCACCTCTCCTCTTTGCAATCAAGCTTTTGTATACATTTTGGTCTGCAATATTCTCCCTTTCCCTTCTCAAATGAAAGCAAACCCTAAATCTTCATCATCGTTGCCACCACCATCGTCTAAGCAGGTAAGCACCACACCATGTTCTTTATCAATAGTTAACCATCTCAAGTTCAATCTGTCTCATCTTCTCATGCTCGGTTCATGGTTTACGAATTTGATGCATCATTTGATTAATCGGTTAGTTTTACTTACACATCCTAGAATTATTCTATGACTTTCAGCACCCGGAAAGGATTTTTTATATATTTTCATAAAATCAATTGGCTTTTAGGTTTTTGGTGCTTCAATATGGGTTCTTACCTGATGTTTACAATCTAAGTTTCGAGGTTTCTTTCAGTTTGGTTGTACACCGAAACATGAGTACAACTATTGCGATATGAGTAACAGGTTTTTTATTTCGTCTTATTTTTATTTTTCATGGAGCTTTTCTTACTAAATTGTTTGTTTATTGGATCAATTGCATGAGTTGTCATGCTTTCATATGTTTTTTTCCAATGATTATTGTTGATGGTAGTTTGATTTTGATTTTGATTTGAGTAGCATGATGTTAATAGGGTTGATGTACTACTCGTATTCCTAATTTGAGTGGGCATGGTTGATGTATGTAGTTAACATTTTGTGTTTATTGTGTTATAAAACCAGTCATGGTTCTATATCACGATTCCATGATAATATGTTGTCCTTTTATTCTTTTCAACACGAGTTCAAGTGGCTGAGTTTTTGGATTTGAACAGAAAGTAGTTGATGAGAAATCTATTAAAGTTAGCAGTACTAGAGTAGTTGATGAGAAATATATTATATACAAAAGTACACACTTTCATCATAGTTAAACACAAACACATGAATAGTAGTCAATCCTTAAAACCATAATTTTAATTTCCATATATCCGCCTGTTCCATCACTCCTCTCCATGTTGATGTATGATCTATTCATCCGAAACCCTACACCAACAATTCATATTCTAAACCCATAAATTGTTCAGATTGCGTTCCACTTAAAGGTTGTGTAAAACCCCTGATTTCTTCAGCTCCCAACTTCCACCCGCACGCCCTTCTCCTCTAATCGATGTTCGTTAATCTATATTTTTTTGTGTCTTCTAAGCATATTCATGATTGATCTTGGCATAAATTTGATTTGGGGTTTTGGGTTTTATCGATCAAATTAAGTTTAATTTCATTGCTGGTTCGTTTTAATCGGTTGTATGTTATTTTTCATGTTTTCATTTCTAGGTTTCTGAATTGTTGAATCAAGATCGTGATTTATGGGTAGCGAAAGCTTCAAGGTAGGAGGAAAGGTTTATACTTTGGTGAATCGATGCCTAGCTTTATCACCAACTTCAAGTAATTTCTTATCTATTTTTTATATAAATTGTAATTGTGTGGGTTTACCTTAAAAGAACCTTCAAAATCAAAACCAAATTTTGAAAGTCAAAAGAGGGTATCAAAGTTTACTACTCTGAATGTTTGATAGCCTCTGGTTAAATCTTTATCCATGAAATTGATGCATTTGTTGGTTTTTAAATTTTGGGATGCTTGGATGTGAATTAAAAATTTTGGTGATTATTGTTAAGATTAGTGTGTATATTATATATGTGTAAGGGTAAATGTTGAGGTGTTTATTATGATTGTGGTTGCATATTGAATAACATGTGAGGCAATTGTTATTAGTTGGGTAACAATTTTGATTGCAGGCTTTTCATGTGCAAAATATGCTGGTTGGAGGCGATTCAGCAGGGACAAGACTTTATTAAGGTGAAAATCTACAGTTATTTCAATTGTGGTTGATAGAATGGTATTATGATTTGGTATTAGATAATTGGTATAGCTTTTGAATGATGTTTAATTTTTACTTAGGGCATGTATATGTTGCGCATGCTTGGTTTAAGGAAGGTACCTTTCTGCCATGTTTATTTGATAGCATCTACTATTATATATATGATATAACTTAGTTTGCAAGAATTTCATTGCTTTTGCCATATTAGTAGTTTACATGCATAGGTTCAATAGTCTACAAAGTCGAAAAATGCTATATATAAGAACCGAAGACCGGCCCGTTGTACACACTTCGGGTCGGGTGTAATTGGTCTTGCTGATCTGGATTGCGTCTAAACAGTTTCAATGGATTTTGAATTGCACACATCACCACAATCTTCATCTTCTTCGCCATTTTTTGTGCAAGTTCATCACACATTTTGTAGGTAATATCTTTTCTATTTTACATTGTAAGGGTTTTATTATACCTTGAATGATTAAATTCATGATGATATGGGGTGAATTAAACAAATTTAAATCTTTTAGTACGCCATTGAAGTATGCATACCAGCTGGTCGATGAAATGCTTGCATTAGAATTGCATGATTATTTCGATACGAGTTTGTGATTTAAGGTGACCAAAGTAATAAATGCTCAATAGCGATGATCTAATGTCAATCCATTTCTTTTTGATGTTGCAAATTGAGTTGAATTTAATTAATGCCATTGTTAATGCAAGTGTTGTTTTGAATTTTGAGTTTGATATGCTGGTTATTTATAGGCTTCTGGATCAATGGATATTATATGGCTGCTGAATATAAATTAGATATGTATTTGTGCGCAAGTTGATCTACAAAATTAAATCTTGCTACAATGCTGGTGGTCTTCTTGGGGTGCATAGTTGTCAGTTCTCTAAAAGTGTGCTAATGTGTGTGCATATATACAAGTCTAAAATCCACTAAAAGAAAAATCATCATCATTTATATATCATCACGTCTCTGTTTTCACCACTCAATGCCTTTCTTATTTCTTCGATCAAACGTTATTTTAGATACTTTGACATATTCTCAAACATTGTAACTTTGATATTCAAAGTCAATATATTTATTGTCTTACGTTGGTGTAAAGTCTAATGTCTTGCTAATGAGTCGGGTTTGCTTTCGTATATGGTGTGCAGCATCGTGAAAGCACCCCGCCGGGGATTAGGTAGTTCAAAAAATGTTATCTCATGTAATTTCTTAAATCAATAATATATAAGAAATATTTCTCTTATATTGTCAGGTATAACTTCATGATTTGTGGGGGTGCGTATGAAATCCTCATCCGAGTGTCGAAGGAAGCAACATTGTGTATGGCTGGAAAACATGAACGAGGTCTATACCTTTTGACAACCCATATCGATACCTTTTTCTTCAATCCTTCATCCTATTTCACTACAAAAGTAACCCTAGAAGTCTTCCAAGCCGCATAGCCTTTTCCGCTAGAAGGTTGTAATCTTGATTTAAATCAATCTCTTTGTTAATCATAACAGGTATGTTTCATATCTTTGATATCGGACTCGGATTCGATTTGAAATGATGTGTTTTACAATTCTACTTTAGATTAGCAAAATTGGAGTTCCAGAGCATCAAATTTATGATTCGATTACCAGCGGTATTTTTAGAATGAGAAGTATGTTGAATAGTTTCTTTTTCCAAATAGGGTTGCTATTGTGTTTAATTTACGTTATCATTATGAATTTTTGAACATTTTCATGTTTTTGATTTGATGATTTGTGTGATGGATCTGGGATTTGTTTTAGGGCACTTTTAGGTAAAGGAAGTAGTTCTTACTATGAAAACCAATTTATAACATAATGAAAATAATGTGGTGTGCAATTCTTATGCTTGTGGTGGAACTTAGTCTTCGTGTAATCTTTAAAAATAGTAATTCTGGAACATAATCCGGCTAATAGATGTTGAGATTATGCTCTTGCTTTATCCAAAAGCAGGTCTCTATCTATGAGATTTTTTCTTTAATAATTTAGTTGTTTATTAATGAAGCTAGGATCGTCTTAAGACATTATGGTGAGCTGGTGCAGATAAAACACTTTGGAGCTGGTGCAACCAATCAATATGCAATATATCTCCTAAAGGTGAATTGTGAAATCTTTTTTAGTTCCATAAGTCAACTTTATTTGTTTTCATTAGCTTAGTTCCATAAGTCAACTTTATGTGTTTTCATTGATAACAATGGTGAACATTATTTATTGATTAGTTTTAATATAAAGAAATTCATTTAATCAACTGATTATTTCAAACTGGATATTGTGGTCAATAGATGAAGATTGGAAGGAGTAAAATTAGGGATTTGGGTCAAAAACTCAAGAATGTTAACATTACAGTATGATATATCTCATATTCATATGATTTTTCAAAAAAATGCTTATAGGTGTTACAAAAGTCAATGGCAGGCTTGGGACCGATGACACAACACATATAAGGGTGATTCTAACAAGGACTTAAGATTGATATGCAATATATAAAGACTGAGTACCATAAAAAGTATAAGAAGAGTTTAAGATGATGTGGTGCACTCTGAAACTAATGACCATTATCGGACCTTTCTTCTCTCACTTCTTGGCCCAAGTCATTAAGGCGATGATCGGCTTCTGGTACCAAGGTAATCGTTAGGCTCTTTTTATATTTAATGTGCTTCGTATTCTAATCTTTATACTGTAAATATATGCAATTAATGCGATAAAATATCGGATATCGGTCAAGGACCGATATATGAAATATAGGTTATCTCGGTGAGATGTCGGTGATTTTAATATAATGTAGAATTTATATATATAGCAATTTAACACCAATAATTCGGTGATATATCAGTTATATCGGTCAAATATTGGTGATACATCGGTTATATCGATTATATCGGTCAACATCGCCGATATTATCGGTACGGATATTTTGACCGATATTTGAGACCGATATTTTACTAGGGGACCGGTATGACCGATATAACTGATATATCACCGATATTGACTGCATAGCTATAAATAACCACCACACTTAGGTTAGTAATTATGTAATACAAGTATTAATAAACAATATTGAATTTGACGAGGATGCACCCAATCCTATTGTAATATAGCCTACTTTCTGAGATCTTCACAAGCTATCGTATTGAGATGTAAATATGATATTATTGATCCTTTTCGTTTATGCATTTACATTTAGGGCTCAAGATCACACATGGGAAATACAATGATATTCTACTCTTGAAGAACCTTGCTGCAAACATCTGATTCTATCACTGTAAAACCATATGAAAATATAAACCTAACTACTTAA
Source organism: Scalesia atractyloides (assembly GCA_947069175.1). Classification (NCBI taxonomy): domain Eukaryota; kingdom Viridiplantae; phylum Streptophyta; class Magnoliopsida; order Asterales; family Asteraceae; genus Scalesia; species Scalesia atractyloides. The sequence continues at coordinate 46,450,272 of CAMTDV010000022.1, forward strand.
ATTGAAAAATACCTAGAACACCATGAATCCACACCCCTTTTGCCTTTATTTTATAGTGTTTTAAATTAAATGCATAATATCTTGTGAGTTCTATTTGGTTATCATGCTTATTTTTTGTGCCAGGTATCACAATCCAGAGTATGTGTTTGACTTTTCTTTGGCCTGGTGGGCATGAAAAAGAAGACTGGAAGAGGTATCAACACCCACAATCCAGAGTATGTGGATGGTCGACATCGACACCATGACGAGGTTAGTTTTTCTTAAAGGATTACGGAGTTGTAGTGGTTGATTATTTTATGGTCACATATTCTATTGAGTTTTTCATTGTCATGAAAGTGAATCATGTTGTTGGAGATATAGAAAAAAATGGCTAAAGATTCGATGGGAAGGAGGAAAGTGGTCAACGGATGGAGATTCGTTTTATCATAGACACTTGATTTTTGCTATACTTACAGTTTTGAGAACTAAAATTAGATTTATATTTGCAATTATCTATATTTAGGCATGTTAACCATGCAATGTTAGTAGTCAAGATCCTCTTTATCAATTATTACACATTCTATTTGACTTAGCAATTGGTCAACTATGGGAGTTGGCATACCTTCAAGTTTGACTTTGATCGATTAATATAACTTTTATGTGATTATATATAAAGGGCGGAGCTGCAGTAGCTCTGGGGTATTTTGTTCGGGTTTGATGCGAAGGCAGCAGTCAGCAGATGACGTGTGGCTATGGAAGTCAGGAGATGTAAAATAGGACTTTTCAGAAAAACATGTAAGGGCAGATTTGTTTGGTGCGGAGCAGATTCAGGTTCAGCAAGCAGCATTCAAAGGGTGCAAGTACGTTGTCTTTAAATGTGATTTAGATTTTGGGTTCAAGAGCATAGGTTTTTTCGTTTGTTCTGTTGTATATAATGATAATAAAGAAAAAAACCAAGATTTTTATTGACCCAAATGGCAATTTATATTTGTATTGATTTATAAGGAAACTAAAATGAACAGTATTAGTAGACGTGCTTGGTTTTGATTAGCTGACATGGGTGGTTTTCTAAGACCATTGATGTTCTTTTCGTAACTGTTGCTTCCGATGAAAGTGGCCAGAAATAAGTTTCGCTTACATCGCTTCATGTTCGTTTAATTCTAGCTATGATGTTGCTGGAACTAATAAAACTTTATTGTAGGAATTTTGTTTGGATTAATTTGTCTTTATTACAAAGAAACCTAAAAGGCACTTGCTGCACTTGCTATTAAAAGAGAGAGCATTTGAACAGTGTACTGTGTGTGTGTCGTGTTGTTGGGATGATGTTTTTTGGGTGGTCAATGTTTATTGTCCTCTTTACTAAATTATCGATCAAGATACTTTATATGTTGAGTATGAGCAAGGGTCGTACAAATGTCTGACTTCATCTCTTTTGTAACTAATTACATATGTAAACCAAGTCTCTTTCAAAACTAAACCCATAGGCTTACTAAACCTGGTGGAACTAGCTGCAAAAACTATAACATGGCTTTAAACCACTGTTATTTTGGATGTTTATCTAAAATTACCATTAATGTAGAATTTGAAAACACAATTGGAAAACGGCAGAACATCGTGCGCCAACACAAAAACTCCAATCAGGCAACCGATATGATGACTTTAAGTCTACCCCAAGTAAAAAATGTGCAAATCCCTCTCGGACCGATATGGCTGTTCCTCACTCAAGTTTATTATAACATAGTGGTAATTCTTTTTAGAAAACATTAGAGGGTGAAATGGCAACAGCAGATAGATAGGGTGACAGGTCAAAACGGGTAGCGTATACCCAGAAAAATATTTTGTATAATTCATTATGGCGAGGTGGATTTATTTTAATAACTATTTTAAAGTTTGTGAATTTGGTAATGCGGTTGGTGGATTTCTTAACATGGTTGGGTTTGGTTGATTTTTGTTTATGTAGATTTTTATGTTTGGCTTGAGTTTTTTTTATTTAATTTAAACAACATATATAGAGAGATTCATGTATTTTGAACATTGAACGAAAACTCTTATTTTCTTTGTATTTTATGTGATATAGCATGATTATATTTGTAAATTATAATTTTGTTAATATAAACTTTTTTTTTATTTTTGGTAGAATATAAATTTAGACGAATACTTGGGTGCTTCTCATGCATGATGTTATTTGTTTTACTAATATTGATGATTCATGGATGTATGTGGCGCTATCATTAGTTAAAAGCAGAGATAAAGTTAAATTAATAATATTAGATAGAGATATCAGTGTAACAAATAAAATACCAAATGGTTGCACAGGTAGCGGATCCTGTTAAAAGGGTCCAAAGTGTGAGACATATTGTGGAGATGACATGTGTCCTCAATCTAAATTAATTTAAAAGGGTAAACAAGTAATTTTCTTATTGATTCAATTAATTGATAACCTTCCATAACCGCCACCCATTATTATAGGAATACAAATTTGTATTTTTTTAAGATCCATTAAGATTACGTGAGTTATCGTTCATCAATTATATTTTATGAAGATCGTAGAATGAAGGTTTTATAGAGTGTTATATAGTGATAGTTACAGAATGAAGGTTTTTATACTGTGTTATATAGTGTTATATTTTCTGTAACAGGTCTATAATGGATGTATAGTGTTATTTTCTCTGTAACAGGTCTACGATAGATATGTAGTGTTATATAGTGTTATGTATTCTGTAACAGGTCTATGATGGATGTATAGTGTTATATAGTGTTTATATATTTCTGGTAGTAGATCTATGATGGATGTATAGTGTTATATAGTGTTATAGTGTTATATAATGTTATAGTGTTATGTATTCTGTAATAGGTCTATGATGAATGTATAGTGTTATAGTGTTATATAGTGTTATGTATTTTGTAACAAGTCTATGATGAATGTATAATGTTATATAGTGTTATGTATTCTGTAACAGGTCTATGATGGATGTATAGTGTTATATAGTGTTATATATTTCTGGTAACAAGTTTATGATTGATGTATAGTGTTATATAGTGTTATATTTTTCTGGTAGCAATTACTTGTTTCCAGATTCGTAGAATAAAGATGAACAAGGATCGCTGGAATTTAGAAGAAGGATCGCTGGAATTTAGGAGAGGTTACCTTATTTGAAACATATAAAAAGACACCATTACCCCTACAATTTTCAAATCAGCCCAAATAATTAAAATATAATTTACAATTTGGTCCATATTAAAACACTTCTTACACTTCTTATACTTTAGGCCATTTTTACACTATCCTTACCCTGGTTGTAGATAAAGAAATATTTACATATTTATGAGTTATTTGTATACTTCCACATTTTAAGATTTTTAAATTTGAATTCAATTATTATTTTTATTTTTTTATTTAGTGTTGTATGTAATTTCAACCAAAATTATAATTTATAATATAATATGATATAATATAAAAGATTTATGAAATTAAATGGTAAAGCCTATGTATATTGTTCAACCGTTATTTACATAATTTAAATTGTCTAACCCATAAAGTTCCGAATGATAACCTAGTTGTATATATATATATATATCTAATGAGATGGAAGAAGAGATTTGTGTTGTATAGTGAAGCATTAAACGTAACGAGTGAGGGCGGATCTTAAAATTAGGATTGACATAGAAGGAAGACGTGGGTTGTGTTACTTGAATGGAAGAATATATATATATATATATATTTATTGTTGGAGAGTTCAAATAAGAAGAAAGATTTTTAAGAATAAAAAAATAACTTTTAAACCAATAGAAATTCTTCATTTACTTCTTTTAATGTGTGTATTTAATATGATGAAAAAGGGTATATAGGTAAATCTATAATTGTCACTAATTAGCTAATTAATTAAACTTGTATCTCATTTTTAATATACCTTTTCAAGATAAAATAAGTTATGGTGAAGGACAATTTACGACATGTGTAGGATAAATTTTACTATATATAGGATAAATTTTGAAATGTGTAGGGTAAATTTACATGTGTGTAGGGTAAATTCCGATAAGTATAAGATATATATAAGATAAATTTTGAAATGTGTAGGATATAATGTTTTTTTATTAATGAGATATAACATAATTAATGAGATGAGTTATAAACTTTTTAATGTTTTACCATTATTCCCTTTTTTTTTCTTCTCACATAAAATTTCTTTTTAAATGAACATTCCCCTATATATATATGCATGTAAAAAACATGTTTATTACATGTCTTGAATAAATGGGATATTAAGTAGTTAGTAATAAAGATTTAAGAGTTACAAAATCATATTTTGAGATAAGATATAATTGAAATTATGTATAAGTAATATACTCTAAGTAATAAAGCAATATTGTTCAAAAATTAAAAGGGCAGAATACGAGAAGCGATGAAAACATCATTAGGCATACAGACGAGACGTAACAATTACTTATTTATTAGGTTCAAATTTTTTTAACTTTTTTAGTGAGAAGATAAAGTCATGATTTCAAATAAGAAAACAAACGCAAATGTCGATAGCAGTAAAGAAAAAAAATCAGTAATTTCTTAAAAAAAAAAAACAGTTAAAATCAGGGTAATATGAGTAGTTAGTATATAACGTATAAATATTAAGTTTCCAACATCAAAATCTGACAGTTTGGCCGAGTGTTCTAAGGCGCCAGATTTAGGCTCTGGTCCCAAAGGCGTGGGTTCAAATCCCACAGCTGTCAATATATATTTTTTATTACTCATATCCATATATACAATTTGGATCATTTTTTTCTTCCATTGACCCGAAAAATTAAACCGTCACTCTACCTCCCCTTCGCCGCCTCTACTACCATCAAAATATCTATTTTCCGGCCAAAACTCTTCACATTCTCTCTCATCTTCATCTATTCCGTGCAGTTTCCGGTACGTTATCATCTATATCTCACACACTATTATATATTCTGTTCTCATTTCACCGATATATGTATGCTAAACATCGCAAATTACTTACTAGATCCGTTTAGTAATCACTAGGGGTGTGTGGTGTGTGTTTGAAGCCCTAAATTTCTGTTTTCCAGCAATTATTGATTTTGTAGTTATTCAATTGGAGATGTACGAACCCTAGATATCAGACCGGACACGTTTTATTTATTGTATTGTAGTGATTTTTTTTTTAATTGATGATTTTGTTTCTGTTATTAGGGGTCCAATTGTCAGTTTTCCGGCAAAGTTTCATTGCGTTTTCTCTCAACTGCGTCTATTCCGTGCAGCTTACGGTAGGTTATCTATATCTCACAAACTAGTAATCTAGCATATATTGGTCATGGTGTATGTATGACGCACACATCGCTCAATTTCTTGCTAGATCGGTTAAGTAACTTGTAGTTGTCTGTTTGAAACCCTAAGTTTATGTTTTGCAGCAACGGCATCGGAATACCTTTTTTTAAATGTTTTGTAGTGAATTTTTATTGTTATTTGATATAGGTAAGGAATACTGATTGTTGGAGAATCATGTCTGCTCCTGATGAGAATAACGCGTCTGATCATGCACAGGTTTGTTTGATAATCATGAGTGCTTAATTGTGTTGTTGAATCCTGTATTTTGTGGAAATTCTGGTTTTACGTTTTTATCATCTGGATGTGGTTTACAGTTGCAAATGTTTGATTGAACTTTACCTACTGCATCATGTGTGCGAGAAATATTGTTACTACCGATGATGTGCCTCGCGTCATTTAGAAGCAAGGTTTTATTGATTTATGCTGCTTTCTTTTTTTATTGGTCCGGATTTTGTTTCTACAGCTTGCATCACACTTCTTTGGTGAACTTCTAGACTCCCTGATAATGGACGTTGCATCTGAGTGTCATCGAATTGCAAGATTAGGGCTTGACCGTAATCTAGATGATGAGGAAGAAGAGTTGAGGTTATCTGCAGAAGCAAGGGCCAGAATAGCAGATCCTAGTAACAGTGAAGCAAATAGCAAATACGTGGTTGACATATTCGGTCAAACACATCCTGCTGTAGCTGCTGAAATATTTGATTGCATGAATTGCGGCCGATCTATTGTTGCTGGAAGATTTGCTCCTCATTTAGAGAAATGCATGGGGAAGGTGATTGTTTAGTATTTCGTTCCTTTTTTATACTATGTGTTATATCTCTTGATACTTTTTGTTCTATAAAAATCTGATATAAACCATCCGAATTTGTTTAAAAACTAAAAACAATAAAACAAAAATGCAACATATAAAAACCTTTAAATGAGCGAACACAAATGAACATAAATGAGTGAACATAAATAACACATAAACGAATGAACGATCGCAACCTCTTTTCATGTTCGTTCGTTTAACTTAATGAATGAAATTTCTTGTTCGTGTTCGTTCCTTTATTAAATGAACGAGAACATAAACGAATTTCCTGCCGAATGGTTCACGGACTGTTCATTGAACTTTTGGTTCGTTTACAACCTTATATGTACTGGATCATATGTAGATAGTGTTTTGAATTCCATAGGCTTGTAAAGGGGAACACAAACGGGGGCTTGTTTGTGTTCGTTCGTTCGTTTTACTTTAATCGATCAAACAAATGTTTTTATGTTTGTTTAAGTTTGTTTTTTATGTTCTAAATGAACATAACGGAAAATTAGTGAACATAAACGAACACAAACGGACATCAATTAAAAGTAAACAACACTATTCTCATTAATGTCTGCATACCACCATCATCAGTGATGATAATTCAATAATAGCCAATATTATAAACGTAAACAACTATATTCAAGTTAAAGTTAAATACCATCAGTCATCTTTTACGGCTGCCAATGCAACTGAGTTGCTGATAGTTATAATATGTGAATGGGCTGATAAGCTGATGACCCTATTAGTGTTAGTAATTGATAAGATTAAATGAATATGTAAACGAATAAACATAAATGAACAAATACACAAGAACCTAAGTGAACGAATAAACGAATGTTCACAAACGGGACATGTGCTCATATTTGTTTGTTTATTAAAATAAACAAACATAAATGAAAGTCCTGTTGAACGTCTGGGTTGTTTACAAGCGTAGCAGGCCAAACAAGTTGGATGCTGGGTCACAGAGGGTTAGAATCGAAACAAGTCCTTTTTAAAACACACTTTTTGTCCATTTTATTTTTTTAATTTACAAGTAATTTATGTTTTGAATAGGCTTATATATGTATATATATAGGGTGGGTTATTGTAAAAAGTGATATATATATATATATATAAATATGTAAAATTCTAATTAATATTTTACTAATAAAAATATAAAACTATTAAGATGTTTTCCGGCATTTGAAAATTTCAGGTAAATTTAGACATATTCTACCCATTTGACACGTTTCTATTTAGCTACGTTCTAAAACTTTACGTTTGACTAGTAAGAGATGGATCACATCCAAGTTGATCCATGTCTAGGTAAATGTGTCATATTGTCACCACTACATGTAATTATATTTTTTGTATTATTATTGATCATAACATTTGTTCCAACCCTGTTTTTTTATACATTTGATGTGTATAGACCTCTACTAGTATACAGACAGCATGATTGAACCCTTCCTGTATGCCAAATTTTAGTTCTTCATGAGTAGGATCAAAACTTTTAAATATCCATTTTTCGTTTCTCATCATATCTAGTGAACGAGTCTCAACATGCATGCTTTTTTTTGGCATCATTATAAAACACAAGCAATAATGTTATCAAATATTTAATGTCGTTTTGGGGTTTTTCAGGGAAGGAAGGCGCGAGTTAAAGCAACAAGAAGTAGTACTGCTGCTGCTGCTGCACACAACCGGTAATATAGTTATAGCTTATCCCATTATTAAGAAACTTGAAAGATTATGGATCTGACTCCTTTTCTTGTGAAACCTTTTTACTATCATTAATCTGTGGTTTAATAATTCCCTTTTTGGTTTAAATACAATAACTGAAAGTATGTGCTTATTCTTTTATAAATACTTAATGTCATATGAGCGACCGCTATGGTTTGAAGACCTTAATGATACTGTTTAGGTTCGTTTAATATATAATCAACTTTAAGTTTAAGTTGTAGCAACATTACAACCGGTCGAGTACTTTCATGATATGTTGAGGTAGAGGATTTGAAGAATTGTAGGGTAAAATTATATAGGGCAAGTATACCTTATAATTTTTTTTTATTTAAGACATCGACTTCGTGTTATGTACTTCATGTGTGTGGTGAAGCTCCATTTGATGAAAATGAATGGTCATGAATCTGTGCTATAGACTTCACTTCTGTATGAGTCAAGTTCATGATACGCAAAGGAGTGTGTAGATAGTATGTTTTATATGGGTGAACAACTTAGGTGAAATTTTATATATAACGTGTCCATTGCCCATGGCCTCTTAGCCTAGTACTAGGTGTTATCTCTACTAAAATGGTTCCACAAATTGGGCAATTAGCCATTCAGAAACATGTAAAGTGAGCAAAACGAAATTCACTCTTACCTGGAAGGACACGCGAGGTGTGGATTATTTCTACTGAAATGGTTCCACAAATTGGGCAATTCGCCATTCAGAAACATGTAAAGTGAGCAAAACGAAATTCACTCTTACCTGGAAGAAGGGACACACGAGGTGTGGATTATTTCGTGTAAGGTATTACTCTTTTACTACCTATATGATGATTATTTAAGGGTACTTTCTTTCCAAAACTAACATATTATAACCCTTAAACCTGTGTATACAACGCTTCAATGTAAAAGATAAGTTTAATATATATATACACACACACACACACACATATATATATATATATATATATATATATATATATATATATAGGGTAGGGTTCTAGAGTGAACATTAGGTTGAGAGTGAACTGTGTGAACTAATCTGAGCTATTGGATTATATCATCTAGAGATTTTTAAACAATGGCAAGATTGTAATTATAATGTTGTAACTTTCCTTTAAATTAATTGACAGAAGGGTATTTTCGTCTTTTGTAAATTGCATTTATTAAACAATATAATCAAAATTCCTAAAATCTTGCTAGTTTCCGTATATACAAGATACACATTTGTTAGTGTATACACATGTGTACAGTCTTGATAGTATCAGGTTATACAAAATACACAGATGTTAGTTTATACACATGTGTACAGTCTCGTTAACTATCATTTATACAAGATACACCGCTGATAGTTTATACACATGTGTATAGTCTCGCTAACTATCAGTTTATACAAGATACACATGTGTACAGACTTTTTATACATCTGTGTATTTTGTAGTCCACGACCTACTTCCGTTAGGAGTTTCATATACAGTTTGAATCCGGGGAGGACAGTTGGTGTCTAGTACCTAGTTCCGTTAGGAGTTTCATATACGTTATTAGCAACTAATTCTACACGAGTTTAAAATAATAGAGAAGTAATTAAAAAAGGTGTGTGAGAGAGAGAATTAATAGATGAGAATTTTAGGGGATTTTAATTAAGAGAGAGAGAGAGAGCTAATGTCAATCTTACCTTTTTAATCTAAAAAATAATCAATGGTCAAGATTAGTTCACTCAGTTCATTTTCAAGAAGTTGTTCACAAATGATCATAATCCTATATAGGTAGAGGTTCCTGTAAAAAATATAAAAGTGTGAGAATGATAAGAAAGATTTTGGTGGTGACACGTGTCCCTTTTTATTTTGGTAGTTTAAGGGTATAGTTGTAATTTAACTAATAAAATTTAATTATGAAATGAATATATGCAACTGATTTTTGGGAGTTATTGTAGGAATTTTCGAATTTTAATTTGTTTTTGAATTCTGTGATCAATTCGACGCCATATCAGAACCAAAACTTATTTATAGCTTTTTCAGCATTTTTTTTCATTCACGGTATATGAGATTTATTGATTATCTTCGACATCATATACAATGATATCTCGATCGATGGATAACGATGAACCAGGTATGAAATTTAGGGTGGTTTTTGTTTCTTTGTTCGATCGATTTCTTCTTTTTTTGCTGCTCGGAAGGTTTCTTTTAATAGGTTTATGGTGTTATCAATTAGGGATTTCAATAGGTTTTTGTTTCCTTCAATAAAAATGCTATGGTGTTTTTAAGAGATTTATGGTGTCTTTTTAATATGTTAACGATGAATGGTGATTTCAGTAGGTTTCTAGTGTTTTCAAAGAGTTAGGGTGTTTTTTTGGATCTTACATTGTATTCAGTAGGTTTCTGGTGCTTTTCAAAGAGTTAGGGTGTTTTTTTCGTGTCTTCAATAGATTTATGATGTTATTTCATAAAAACAAAAATAACACCCTAACTCATAAAAACACCACAACATGTATATTGAAGGCATACATCTTATAAAGAACATAAATATAACAGAAACAACACCTCTAACTCATAAAAACACCACAACATGTATATTGAAGACATACATCTTATAAAGAACAGAAATATAACAGAAACAGCACCTTAACTCATAAAAACATCACAACATGTATATTGAATGCATACATCTTATAAAAAACAGAAATATAACAGAAATAACACCCTAACTCATAAAAACACCACAACAGTTATATTGAAAGCACACATCTTATAAAGAACACCCTAATATTGAATATAACATAAATAACACCCTAATAAATCAATTTCAAAACACAATACTTTAACAGAATCAAAACAGAAATAACACCCTAAATATATAAAAACAGAAATAACACACTAACTCTTTGAAGACAACAGAAACCTACTGAAGACACCAGAAACCACAGCAATGCAATGACCTTTGTCCTCACATGAAATATAACAGGAATAACACCCTAACTCATAAAAACACCACAACATGTATATTGAAGGCATACATCTTACGAAGAACAGAAATATAACAGAAATAACACCTTACAATTAAAACACTATTGTATGAACATAGAAACAACACCATGGACTAAAACATCCAAGCGAGACGTAATTTAATTCTCTACATAAGTATATCAATATGGTACTCATATTAAAGATAAAAAACACTCGTTATTATGGTGTAATTTTTTTAAAAAGGAGTTACGTTAAAAAGTTATTGACGTTTAAAATAGAAGGGGGAACTTGCATGTGCATTAATGTTATTTTCTTAATTTAAAAATGTCAAATTTATCTTTATACCCTTAATCTAGAAAATTAATTAGTTTAATAGTCAACACTATTTATAAGATTACTATCAATATTTCAACCATTAGATTTAATCTAATGGTTTAGATTATTTCTTACTATTTTCACAAAAAAACACCATTTTTTACAATAACCTCACCATATATATATATATATATATAGTGAAGAGTTCAAATGAGAAGAAATCACAAATAAAGAATAAAAAGAATAAAGGATACAAAGGTTGAACAAATCATTTAATAACTCTATCCTTTATTTTTAATATTTAGATTAATTAATGAACCCTAATCATTTAACTAGTTTATCCTATTAAATAGTTGTGCACCTTACACAATATAAACAATCACACATGATCCTACATATTCAATATTTCATACACTATAAAAACAAAGTTTCCTACACCATGAAAACAAAGTTTCATACACCATAACAATAATGTTTTGATGTAGGGTAAAGAATGTGTAGGACCCCAACAATTTTAAATAATTTTGTGACTCATAATAAAAAATGTGTAGGATACAACACTTTTAAATAATTATCTCCTAATAAAATTGGTGTAGTAGGACACAACACATTAATGGTGATGAAGGAGTAAATTATGATGATATTAATAAGATTTGAGTAACTCTTATTATATTTGTTAGTATTATATATCAAATTGTTTGTTATACCCTTATTAATTAAATCATTAATTAAAAGTGAACAAAAATCTTATCCTAATAACAACCATTGATAAAAAAATATAGGGTTTAGATTAATTTATTTTTCTTCTTTTAAGAATATTATTCTCAAATAGGGGGATGTTTATTTGAGAAGAAATTTAATGTGAGAAGAAAAAGAAGAAATGGTATAATGGTAAAACATTAAATAGTTTATAACCCCTCTCATTAATTATGTTGTTTCTCATTAATAAAGCAAAAATATTTTATCCTACACATTTCAAAATTTATCCTACATATGTCCTACATTTACCGGAATTTATCCTACACACATGTAAATTTACCATACACATTTCAAATTTATCCTACACATACTAAAATTTATCCTACACATGTCGAAAATTGTCCTACACCATAAATTATTTTATCTTTAAAGAGTATATGAAAAAAATGAGTTACAAGTTTAATTAATTAGCTAATTAATGACAATTATAGATTTACCTATATGTTCTTTTTCATAACATTACATACACACATTAAATGAATTAAATGAAGAATTTCTATTGGTTTAAAAGTTATTCTTTTTATTTTTACAAACTTTTTCTTCTCATTTGAACTTTCAAATATATATATATATATATATATATATATATATATATATATATAGGACGTGTTATCTTGAGAACGCTAAATATTACGAGAACCGTGAGAAAGAATGAGAAAACCAATCAAAACCATTTCATTAATACAGTCATCATTTTAATTAAAATATAACATCAAAAAAAGAAATTACAACATCAAATAATTTATTTCTCCTCTCAAAAGCACTCTTACACGTGCAAATATAACAAATTTACACGTGTAAATGGTAAACTTACACATGTGTAAGTTTTCTTTATTTCCTTTAAATGTGTAAATTAAATTTCTAGAATTGTATTCGAATAATAATGACAAGTGAAAAGAAATTTTGAATTTCACTTGTTTTTTACCAAGATCTAGTGATTTTTTCCTTCGTTCTCACGATATTTATCGTTCTCATTTAAACCCCCCCCCACACACACATATATATATATATGGTAGAGGTTCATATAAGAAAATATAGAAGTGTGAGAAGGATAAGAAATGTTTTGGAGATGACATGTGTCCCTTTTTATTTTGTTAGTTTAATGGTATAAGTGTAATTTAATTAATAAAACCTAATTATGGAATGAATATATATGTAATCGATTTTTGGCAGTTATTATAGAGATTTTCGAATTTGAAGGCATACATCTTATAAAGAAATAACACCCTAATCATAAAAACACCACATCATGTATATTGAAGGCATACATCTTACAAAGAACAAAAATATAACAGAATCAACACCCTAACTCATAAAAATATTGAAGGCACACATCTTATAAAGAACACCCTAACATTGAATATAACATAAATAACACCCTAATAAATCAAGAACCTTTGTTCTCATATTAAATATAACAGAAATAACATTCTAACTCATAAAAACACCACAACATGTATATTGAAGGCATATATCTTACGAAGAACAGAAATAACACCCTACAATTAAAATACCATTGTATGAACATAGAAAAAACACCATGGACTAAAACATCCAAGCGAGATGTAATTTTTTTCTCTACATAATATGGTACTCATATTAAAGATAAAAAAACACTCGTTATTATGGTTAATTTTTTTAAAAGAGTTACGTATAAAAAGTTATTGACGTTTAAAATAGAAGGGGGAACTTGCATGTGCATTAATGTTGGTTTCTTAATTTAAAAATATTAAATTTACCTTTATACCCTTAATCTAGAAAATTATTTAGTTTAACAGTCAACATTATTTACAAGATTGTCATTAATATCTCAACCATTAGATTAAATATCTAATTGTTTAGATTTTTTATTATCCTTTTCACACTTTTATATTTTCTTACAATAACCTCACCCTTATATATATATATATATATATATATATATATATGAGTGTGTGTGTGTGTGTGGAGAGAGAGAGAGAGAGAGATAAAACGTAACCCACTTGAGTTGAAAAAACTCAAGAAAACCCATGTAACATTTTTTTTTAAAATAGGGGAATGTAACATTAATGTACTTGAACATTTTTATTAAAAAATTGTAAAATGCGCCACTTGTTTCTTTTTAAATGTACAAAATTTGTATGTTACATTTTGTTTGGACATATATATTAGGTAACATGAAATTTTTAATATTTTTTAAAAAATAAACTACTCGGCATTTTTTTTGTGTTCCTTTTATAAAAATGTTCAAATATATATATATATATTACATTTCTATTTTTTAAAAAGTAAAAATAAAAATGTTACATGTGGTTTTATAAAGGTTTTTTAAGTTTTCTCAACTTAAGTAGGTTTTCGTTTTATCCTTCCATATATATATATATATATATATGTGTGTGTGTGTGTGATGGATAGAAACAAAACCCACCTGAGTTAAGAATATTCAAGAAAACCTTTTGTAACAAAAAAATTCTAAAAAAAACTAGGGAATGTAAGTTACATGTTATCGAACGTTTTGTAACAAAAAATAAACAAAAAGCGCCGAGTGGGTTTTTATAAAATTTTTAAAAGTTAAGCTTTTTAGCATATATATATAAACATTAAAATTATAAAAAAATCCCCTCGACGCTTTTTGTTTTTTGTTTTTTTTTTCAAAACGTTTGATAACATGTAACTTACATTCCCTAATTTTTTTAGAAAAAAATTGTTACATAAGGTTTTTTTGAGTTTTCAAGTTAAGTGAGCTTTCTCTCTATAATTCCCTCTATATATTATATATATATATATATATATATATATACATACATATATATACACACACACACATATGCTAAAAAACTAAACTTTTTAAAATTAAAAAAAAAAGAATCCCCTTAGCGCTTTTTTTTGTTACAAACGTTCGATAAGATGTAACTTACATTTCCTAATTTTTTTATTTTTATAAAAAAATTTGTTGCAAAAGGTTTTCTTGAGTTTCTTAACTCAGGTGGGTTTCTTTCTATCCATTCCCTGTATAAAAAATGGGTTTGATTAACACGTGACAATTTCTAGTTGTTGCACGTAATATGTCTGCAAAAAAGGTGTAACACGTGGTAAAAGGAGGTCCATTCATTTGAGTTTTTTAGTTTTCTTAACTAATATGGGTTTCCTCTTTTAATTACCCTATAATATATATATATATATATATATATGGAGAGAGAGAAGGGGTTTAAAATCCAAGAACATAATTAAATTTGCATGATTACACCTGTTATTTGAATAATTATGCATGGGTTTGGTTAGCGCTAATTACGCAATTATTCACGTATAATAATTATGCATATTATATTGGTGGTCGCGTACGCAATGCACGATAAGGAGGCCTTGTACATTAATCGGCCTCTATGTGTGTGTGTGTATATATATATAGAGAGAGAGAGATAGAACGTGTATTGTATAATTGGGCTTATATACATTGGGAATATATAAATGCGAATTTTGTACTTACAACATGCGATTTTTTGGAGAGGGGAGTAAATTCGCATGACTTTGAAAAAAAATCACATGTAACAAATCGCATATTGAAAAAAGAAACCAAAATCGCATATTAATTAAAAACAAAATCGCATGTTATATATTCACAGCGTACGTTAAGCCAATTGTACGTTAACCAACCCCTATATATTTAATATTTAATTGGTTTTTTCTAGATTTTATTCTCTTTTTCGAATTATAGAAACACATAAATACACACATATGAATATAAATATGCATATATTGTATATGCCTACAGTATTCGGAGAAAGAGAAAACTCATACGAGTTGTGGAAACTTAGAGACCTCTGACTTCACGTTCGAGTTTTGCCTCTATTTTTTGCACACCCAGATTAAAATATTACAAAGACGGCTGTAAAAAAAATTCAAAGTTGTGTTTTCGATCTGCTAGCATAAGCATGAATCAGTAGCTGTAAGTGTTTTAGTAAGTGTTTGTCTGGTGTAAACAAAATAATAGTTTTCTTTTTTCTTTTGAGTAAGTGTTTTTTTTAATGATTTTTACTAAAAATTTTTTAGAAAAATCTTTGGTAAGAC
Organism: Scalesia atractyloides; assembly: GCA_947069175.1. Classification (NCBI taxonomy): domain Eukaryota; kingdom Viridiplantae; phylum Streptophyta; class Magnoliopsida; order Asterales; family Asteraceae; genus Scalesia; species Scalesia atractyloides. The sequence goes on from CAMTDV010000022.1 coordinate 46,466,161, forward strand.
GGAGTTCTCTAAATTCTCACAACTTGTATGAATTTTCATTTTATCCTAACCTTATGCCTATAGATGCACCCGTACATGTAATTAAAGAATACTAATACCATACACCTTTCTTTTAAAGTAAATCTTATACATTGAAATAATGAACAGGCAGTACAAAAGCTATAGCGGTTCTCACAATTCTCTTTTCTATTGTTTATGAAATGAACGCAACAATATTTAGAAATCTGAATAAAGTTCTATTTTCTTTCATCTGGTTTGATCCAAATATAAACTTTGGTTTGGTACAAGAGTTTCACTCACCCTTCAAATTGATTTTTCTTATCAAGGTAGACAAGCATTTTTAATTGATAAATAACACCTTATTTTTATGATTGATAAATAAACTCTATCAAGCTTTACTTATGACTGATAAATAAAAATGGCATAGAATACAACATAATTTACCCTTAAGAATAAGAATCATTTAAAATAGTAATGTATCTTTAGATTTCGAATTATAATTACTATATAAATATCATTGTTGGACCTACATAAAAACAGGTGTTACTCAAAAGCCAAAACATAAAAAAGAGATCAAGAAATAAAAGTATATGTTGAAGACAAGCAAACAACTGTTCAAAGACTTGGAATTGTTGTTCATGAAGAAACAATGTATGTTGAAGAGCTAAGGTCTGTTGAACCAAATGTTTGATAAAAAAGACCAAACATCTGTCTGACCAAATAGACATTTAGATCAAAGCAACAAGGATAGCCTAAACAGATGTTTCTTAATGTAACTGTATTTGTTTGTATCAGTGTTTAGCATATTAGATCAGATGTTAAATTTGCACAAATGTTTGTAACATATATGAAATCTGTTCTGTTATGAATTTTAGATGTCACTATTAGGGTGATGTCAGCCTATCACGAACAGAGCTTTAGTTCTTAGTATAAATAGATCTTACATGTTAGAGATCTATTTATCACTTCACACATTCTCTTTTGTACGAATAGTTTTGTGAGTGATCACGCTGAGAGGGAGATTGTAGAAATATTTTGTAAAACTTTTGTAATCATTTGATTATCTATGAAAAACAGTCATTTATGGTATCTTCCTACTTGTAAATCTTATTGTTTTATCAATATTTATTGTGAAGTATTAAACTCAGATTCTAACAATTAGTATCAGAGTTTGGTCATGTTAAACTTGATTTCACAGACAGTTTAACAAACAAAGATCAGCTCATAAAGATCCAATACTATTCGTAGCTCTAGTGTAGAAAAGTGTAGAACTCAAAAAATGTCTTACACATACTTTGTTTTTCTTCAAAAAATTAAAAGAGAATGTCACTAAATAACTATGATATCCTTATTTCCGGTTGTAACAGAAAAGTACTGATACTTGACATATCAACTTATAATGTCTGGCAACATCAAATGGTGCATTAACTTGCTCAACAAAACATAGGATGCTGGAGGTCTGTAGTATACGGACCTTATATTCCAATGACACCTTATGTCGAAAATCCTGATGTGCATGAGCCAAAGAAACCGGCAGATTACTCTATGCTAGATTTCAAAAAGTTTGAGATAGATACCAAAGCACGCAATATAAATGCAAAGACTATATAGTGCAAAAAAGATGTGGAATGAGTTAAAAGAGAAATTCAGTAAAACTAAGAAAATTGTTAGAAAGAACAAAAAACTCTTGACATACAAAATGTTGATAATGTATCTTACTCAGCAGAAACAACAGTTTGTGAAAAGGTTGATGCAAGTGTTGTAAAAAACAATGATCCTTGGAATACAATTGAAGATGAGAATAATTGTTAATGCACATTTATAGCCACTAAAATGGGAGTCTCTACATGCCTAGATAGCTTATGGTATACATAGTGGAGGATCCAGACATATGACTGGATGCAAAGGTATACTAAACTTCCACACTCATAGAGGTGGTGACATATCCTTTGAAAATAATTCTAAAGCAAAAGTGTTGGGGTCAGGAACTATCAAGGCTGGTAAAATAAAATTTGAAAATGTTAATCTAATAGAAAATTTAAAATTCAATTTTTTCAGTGTCTAACAAATGGGTGACAAAGGCTATTACTCATTTTTTACAAAGACAATTGTAAAATTGTTGGACCTGAGGTTGTTAAAAAGATTGACAAAATTATAGCTGAAAGCACTGCACAACTTGTTGCTCATAGAAGTGGCAATGTTTATATAGTGGACATGTCAAAAGAAAATTCAAACACAAATGAATGCCTATTCTCTGTTGCCTCAACAAAAGAAACAGAGTTATGACATAGAAGGTTGGGTTATGTTAATTTGAAAACAATTAACACTCTGACAAAGCAAAACCTTGTCAGAGGTCTGCCAACCAAACAATTGTAGTGTGATCAACATTGTATTTCTTGTTTAAAGGGTAAATAACATAAAACATCATACATACCCATTGAAGAGTACAACACAACCCAATGTTTACAAATGTTAAAGATTGGTTTGTGGTGATTTCTATTTCTACTCATTTTTTGTGATAATCTGATCTTGAGGATTCCGCGCTCTAGGTTGGGTAGACGATTCTGTGATAGATACATAGGATTAGGGAACCTACAATTGGTATCAGAGCATTAGGCTCTTGATTGGCTCGGTTCAGAATCGTAACTGTAGAAAAACTTGGATTTTTGGACGTGTTTGATGGTTGCTTCGGTGTTTTGGAGGCTGTTTTAGGGTTCTGCTACTGCATTTCGGATAGACAACAAGGATTTCGAATCTTCAGTTTAAATTTCAGATAAAAAAGGTGTGGATTTTAGATAAACAGGGTGTATTTCGGATCTACAGTATTGCATTTCGGATAAAAAGTGCTGTATTTCGGATAAAAAGTTTGAATTTCAGATAAAAAGTGTTGCATTTTGGATCATCAGAGTGCATTTTGGACCATAAGTGTTTATTTCGGATCAGTGTTCCGAATTACTATTTCAAATAGGCATCATTTCGGACCATTTCGGATACTGTTCCGAATTACCATTTGGATACCTAATTTCGGACCATTCCGGATACTATTTCGAATCATCATTTCGGATAGTATTTCGGATCACCACTTCGGAATATTGTTTCGAATTGGACACTGAATAGAATTGAATTAATAAAGGTGGAACTTTAACCAGCTGACGCATTCGGTTTTAAACGTGTTTAGGTGCAGAATTTGATACGTTAACAATCTTAGCGAACTGACTGCACAGTTCGACTCGGGTGATTTTTAGGACAAAAAAAAAGAAAAAAAGGCACGAAAATTCCTAAAAAGGCCTCGGACATTATATATCATTGGGTACGTATTGTCGAGATGAGTATAACGGTACAATCTGGTAAGAACAGTTTTCGGACAATTTAACGTTTTTATCGAGCCGGTTCGGTAAAAATGTCGAATATGTCAAATTTGAATGAGTTGTTGAGGATGGAACACGAAGTTGGTACTACTAACAAACCTCCAAAGATGATGAAGGTGGAGAATTACCTTACGTGGAAAGACAGGTTCCATTACTTTATTGAATATCAAGACACACAGATGTGGATCTGTTTTCAGGATGGGTACGTAAACCTAACTCATGATTTTGAATGCAGACAACGGGTCACTGCCTATGTTAACATGACTGATGCAAAAAAGAAAATGTATGAATCTGAGAAGAGAGCCTTAGCTGCAATAAAATGTCTCTACCTGATGGCATTAATCATACTTTCAAGAAATACACTACCTCGAAAGAGATGTGTGATGCGTTAGAAAAGAGATATGAAGGCAATGCCGATGTGAAAAAGAATAAAGTAGATCTGCTGAAGAAACAGTTTGCTGTTTTCAAATACATGAGGAATGAGTTTCTAGAGGATATCATCACGAGATTCTATCATCTCATGTCTGAGATAGTTAACTATGATATAGAGGGATACACTGACACTGAGATAAATTACAAGTTGCTTGATGCTTTGCCTACAAAGTAGGATATTTATACTCTCATGATTAAGGGTGAAGCTGATTACGAGACTAAGGACTTAAAAGAGGTTGTCGGGAAACTCAGAGCTTACGAGCTTTACATGAAGAAGAAAGAAACAGGATACGATCAGGTCCAAGATTCGGGTGTTTTACAAAGACATTCCATCTTCTTCTTCCCATAATGCTTCAAGTGATTCAGCAATTGCATTTCTCTCATTTGAAGATGATAAGGCTGTGACTGATGCTGATGGTGAACTGTGTTTTTTGCTGCTTCAGGAGGATCAATAGGGGTAAAAGGACAACAATCTTGTAATAATAATAACAGTACTAGGTCTATGCCTCTGAGTATCAAGGCTGCTGAAGAACATCTCGCCCTGCTTACTTCATTTGTTGCTTCGTATGAGAATTACATTAAAGGAAAAAAATATGATCCAACTACTTTTGATGAAGATTATGATCAGATTGACCTGATGATCTAGAGGAGATGGATCTACAGTGGCAGATGGCTATAATCTCTAGAAGGGTTAAGAGATTCATGAATAGGACATGAAGGAAATTTGTTGGAAAGAGTGTTGGTTTTGATAAGTCCAAAGTTAGGTGTTATAACTGTCAGAACTATGGACACTTTGCTAGGGAATGTCAAAGACCAAAGGCAGACACTCATTCTAATTCATCATTTCAAGATTCTCCAGGTCAAGTTTCCGGTAATAGGAATGCATCTAACAATAATAGCTCAAGAGCTTTGATCTCTACTACACGAAAGGGTTCTTATGACTGGAGTGTTCATCTGGAAGGTGATGAAAACATCACACATGCTTTCATGGTAGAGATCGCTACAGTTGATAATGTAGAAGTATAGATTGATGCTTAGGTAGAAACGGAGACTGAAGTTGAGAAAGTTGATGTTGATCAAACACAAGTCTAAGAGGAAGAGCAAAAGCCTGATGAAAAGAAAGATGTTGAAGATAAGAAGAAGGCCGCTGATTTTGCTGCTTTCATGCCGACTTGAGCAAATCAACAAGATAGGTAAATTCTAACCCTGTTAGTTCTGTTTGTTTAAAATGTCGTGAATTACAAGGTGAGGTTGACAGGTTAACAAACAAAATCAAAGTCTGGTAAATGATCTCTCGAGCTTAAAAGAATCAAACTTTTTCATAAAAAGAAACGAGTCTTTATATTTGAAGAAAATTAAAGGTTATGAAAATGAAATCGACATTTTAACCTGCAAATTAAATGAAAAACTTCAAATTATAGACTTAGTTCATGATACGATGAGTGAGAAAACAAAAGAGATTTCTGAAAAATGCAAAGAGTTGTAAGACGCACAACTGAAATTGTTGAACTTGAATAGAAACTAAATCAGTTCAGAGATTCCACTTTTGTAATGAAACACATGATGGGTGGCTTGAAGAAAAGTAGTGACAAGATGTGTGTAGGCTTCCAGGGATTCAATGAAGTTCCACCACTTCTTAGTCATGACTATTCATTCTTGCCAGATGAAGATGATTAAACAGACTTTGTATCAACTACACCTAGTAGTTCCACATCTGAAAAGGGGGGATGTGTCTGAATATGATGATGTGAGTGTCAAGAAGGAAAGTAATAGAGAACAAATTTTGAAAACAAAGAATGCTCCTCACAAAAATAAAAAAAACTTTTGTTAAAAAGGTTAATTTGTTTAGGGAAGTGACATGAAAAATGAAACAACTGTTATTGAAAATGAATCGAATGTGCAGTTTGCTAAAGATAAAAACAAAGAAAAATAAGATTTTGATCAAACTAAACTAGATCCTTCTAAGTCATCATCATCATCATTTGATGGATCTAGTCTAAAGGCTTCTGTAAAGAAGTCTCCGGTAAAAAGATTGTTCTTCAAATGTCACACCAAGGGACATGTAGCAAGCTGCTGTCCTAACAAAAAGGGTGAAGCACACGTGAGTAAGACGAAGAGAGAAAAAACACCAGAAAACAATGGTGACGGTGTGAAGAGTGTGTCTAACTCACCAAAGATGTATGCTCCTAAGCAACTACTGGGTGTTGCTGTTCATGTAGGTAAGGCTGAAACAGGAACTCAACAAGTTCCTCGTTTTCAATGAAATCAACAAAGGTTTCAGCCTGAATCTACATCAGGTAGATATGAGAGACCCAGAAGTAGTTCACCAAGAATGAATGGTCAATCAAGTAATTTCATCAGTCAAGGTCAATATCAAAATCGATATCAGAATAATATGCGATCGATGTTTTATAACAACGACTTTAGAAATTATAACAATCAAAATTCTTGGAATCAATCAAGAGTTCAATCAAACTTAGGATATGTGTGTCAAAACTCAAGGTCTCAAAACCAAAATTTACAAAGGTCACAGAGTCTAAACATGTATAGGATACCTCAGGACCAAAGACCTCGTGGAAATCAAACCCCATTTTCATCAACAGGACCTAGATTCAGGACTCCAGTTAGGAGTGATGGATATTGGATGGATGTTCAAGTAGTTGATGAATTTTGAAGACCTAAGACCATTAAGGCTTGGGTCCCCCAATCTAACTAAGTTTTTGGTTGGTGTGTGTAGGAGTTGCTAAGGAGGATTATCAACTTATGGTATATTGATAGTGGCTGCTCTAGGCACATGATGAGGGATGCGAGATTGTTAACTGAGTTTGAAAATATAAATGGAGGTTATGTGAATTTTGCAGGTGCTAAAGGAGGTCACATTACAGGTCGAGGAAAGTGAAAAATGGTAAGATCTAATTGGACAAAGTGAACTATGTCAAGCAGCTTAAACACAATCTCATGAGCGTGTCACAAGTCTGCGACAAGGGTCACTCGGTCCATTTTACTAAGTATGAGCCTTTGGTGTTGAAACCAGGTTAGGTGATACCAGACGATTGGATAGTGACGAGAGCACCGAGCAGAAATGACCCTTGTGTCATGGACATGGGTGCTAAGGATTCTTCTCTAGTGGTGGCGTGTTTATTGTTAAAAGCATCTGAGGCTGAGTCAATGCTGTGGCACAATGTGAGTCCCAAATGCTATCCGGATCACAATGGTTTGATTGTTAACACCCAAACACCTATTGATTAAGTGTTTGAATGAGAAAAAGTTAAGAAAAACCAAAGGATGAAGATGAAGATTCTTGTTTGGATCAAACAACAAGTGTGGTTTATGTAATCCCAAATGATATACACACTAAAAGCACCTGGATATACGAATTTAGCACAAGAACATGAATCACAACACAAGAGAAATCACCAAAACTTGTCCAAGAACCTTGGACTAGGGTTTTCCATTAGTAACACATATATACACAGAGACCATCTGGCATAACTAATAATTACGCCAGATACTTAATTACGCCATGTCTGGCTCAAAACCCAATAGTTCCACTTTTAGCCCTTCTACTTTTGCTAACTATTACAATCAAGCTACAAACTATGAAACTCAAGTATAAACGGTTACAAAAACGTCCTAACAATATCCCCCTAGACCGTTGTGTACTTGAGAGTCTTCATTCTTCATTCTGAGCTTTTGGGCTTGCGTCGACATCTTGATCACTTCTTGGTGTTGCAGTTTGGTTAAGAATAACTTCACTAGTTGTTGGTGGGTCCTCCATAGTGACTTCATATGTGGATGAAGTCGGAGGTGGTGGTATTTCTTGAACATCAGACTCAGATGACGGATCTTTGGTTTGAGGAGGAGATGATTGTGGTTCAACAGGATTTTCTGCAATACTTTTCTTTCGCGCTTCATCTTGCTCTTTCTATTTATCGACCCTGAGCATAGTTTCCATCATTTCTTTATCTCTTTCTCTAGCTCCCTTGACAGCTCGTTGAAAGAGCATGCCTTCCTCCAAGTATTCGTTTCCAGCACCGACGTGAATATTGTGCCCGTAGAGGATATTCATGTCAGATAGGAAAAACATAAACACATCCATCGGATCAAGAATTCTGATGTCTTCATTATCTTTTGATCTGATCACAGCTTCACAAGTTTGGCCATCGTAGAATCACTTCTTGAAGCTGGTGAGCATTGCTGGATGTTCTGGAGGAATCTTCACCCTAGTAACCACTTTTGCTGGATTAATTACCCATGTAACTCTGTTTTCTGGTTATTGGGTCTTCAGTGGTTTTTGATACACGTCTTCTAGGGCGTTGAGGCTTGAATACGGTGAATCCACGCACGCATTCACGAAGATATGTCTTTCAAATCACCTCCAATGCTGCTGTTTGTGGGATTTATCATATCGCATTTGCTTAGCTCGCGAATATCCCACGTCGATAAGCTCTGCATATCATTTCTAGTTCAGAAATGTTGGATTACACCGCCTCCACACTTCACAATGAATAGCCCTGTCAGGTTGCAGTACTTCCAGCTTATGATTCTGTCGGGTTGCTTCGATTTTCTCAACGGTTACGACTTGATAGAAGTCATGCATTTTAGCTCGTTCTTTCTTGAACCATTTAGGGTGCTGTGGTTCCACTTCATCTCCTCCGTCTGTCTCATAAACCACATCATCTTCTAAACCCCACTCAATAAACTTGGGAGGCATCTCAATTCTGTCTACATCTTCTTCCTCACTATCTCCATCAATGTTCACATCCACAGCCGATTCAAGTAGTTTCATTTTCTCTTTAGCTAACACAACTTTGCGTTTTTCTTCCTATTCTCTGAATTTGTCAAAGTTAAAGAGGTCTTCACTACTGTATTTTGGTTGACGATCAGCAGTGGTGTGCAAATCTTGAAGCATTTCATGCAGTTTGATCATTCCTTTGTGCTGAAATCTTAAGAACTCTGCTTGCTACAACACATAATTGTGTAGTTCCTTGTTTTTCTTTCACTGTTCCTTCAGTATTTCTCTGAGCGCATTGGTGTCATTGACCTGATTCTTCTACAGGCAGAACTCTTTGGGAGGAAACGACCCGATTTCTCTTGATAGACGATCATACAGTTCTTGAAACGGTCGTGGTATTGTTGGAGCTCGTTAAGGAGGTGCCTAAGTAGTTGGTGTTGGTTTGGGTGGAGCGTCTTTTGAAGATCCTTTCCAGTTTTTCTCTTTTTGTGGGCAGGGGACTTGTTTGGAGTAGCCTCTATAGGATCAGAAAGTAAACCTTCAACGAACTGATCCAGCTATTCCTGTTCTGATGTAACTACAATCAGTATCTCAGACTCGGTCATTTCTCTTCTTTTCATCCGCCATTCTCTCTTTTCTGCTTCCTTTATAGCATGGATAGCTTGCATCCATTCAATTTCTTCTCTAGTTGACCCGGCACAAATGCTATCACCCATAATTCTTTCAGGGTTGGGTGTGTCTTTCTTAGTCTTCTTTGATCCCCTCTTTGACTACCTTCTTTCCTTTGTCTTTTCTCTTTCCCACCAACTGTGTTTCTTCTTCAACTTCCGCTTGTTGCTCTTCCGCAGCCTGTTTTTCTCGTCTTTCTCTGGCTTGCCTCACACCTTCTCTGTACTTGTTACAAGCTTCAAGTACTAATGGAAGTCTCTCTTTTCTGTACATCCAATTATGTAACATGATCCATTCTTCAGCTTTTAGCTTAGTGATTTGCCTTCCGGTGGGTAACTGAAACTAATACAGGTTTCCGTCATGAGGCAGATCTTGATGTTGATCATTGATACGTAGTTGGACGAATCTTGGATACATGGCCCATGTAACTCTGTTGGCATTGTCAACCATGCAGTAGAAAGTCAATCTAGAAACGTTGAACGACTGATTTGTACATAAGTTAAGCATAGCAGCCGACCATTCCAAGTTTAATCCGTCGTACCCGCTTTTTCTGTGTTCCATACTTAAGCTGAAAGTATGCAAAATGAATCTCCAATCTTTTGTTAGCCCGTTCTTCTTGATCTCGTTCTTTCCTCTTAAATCTCCAACATATTCATCCCTCTAAACCCCTCTAGTATCTCTACTTTACTTAGCTTCATGGGATCCATTGCGTTGTCTCCAAGACTTAGCACTTTTTGAATCCGTTCTTCCGTCACAATCACTTCTTTATTCTGAACTGTTATCGTGATTGTTTTGACCTTGTTGATTGTCTTCACTTTCGCTGTTCTCCAGAATTCTTCTATATGAATGCGGTAGATCTTGGATTCGCCTGAACTACATAACTTATCTTGCTTCTGGACAACCAGTTCTATACATCTTCAAGTCAAGTTCTGGAGGAACTAGAGTAATAGGCTGGTTGTGCTTTCTTGTTCCATCCCATGTTATCTGTTTTGCCATTTTTGAAAACATGGAAACGAGCCAAGTAAGATCTCGGTTCCGAAACGTAACTGTTAGGTTAGTTCAATATTTACAAATTAAATTGAAGAAAATAAAATAACATAAAATATAAAAGCACAATCCTAAATACGCTATTAAATGTGTTGTAATGTTTCTTGAGCATAGTACAAATACGTTGGTTTTTAATAGTATTTACGTTGACCAGTAAATTAAAAACGCTGAGACATTTACAAATGAGGTTAAAAGCACTGATTATTTACGCTATGTACTTGGGTGCGTAATTGGGTATGTTTACGAGTTCTAGATCAGCGTAGATACATATCTATGCTGATTGCCCGGCGTACTTGTCAATTACGCTGGTTGCTCGAACTCGTGTTCGAGACTTAAATGCGCGATACAACGACTTCACTTAATTACGCCATATTCAAAATAAGTATGATGTATTCAAGATGTTCTTCATAAACCCTTAAAAAACCCCAAACTGATCCGATTATTTTCATGACGAAACATTGCATTCACTTAGTATGGTAATCTGTTATGTTTATCTGAAGCGATCCTATGTAATACATCACCATACCTCGACCGACAAGAGATATCAGATCTTTGTTTTAAAGAATTTGAAAGGTATTTGATAAAGATGATAATGAAAAGATATTTAAAAACTTTATAAAACTAAAAACTGATAAGTATATATACATTTGAAAAAATCAGTGTAATTAATATTTACGCCGGATATTAATATGAAAGGATTCTTCAAATCTAAGAAATCTAATCCAAATACGCTCGAAAATTTTAAACTATCTCAAAAACGTGCCCTTTTTGTAAAATTCATGCATAATTAAAAAATAATTTAGAGAAAATCAAAAGTTTGTAATTTGGACACCAAAACTCGTTTTTTGAACCAAGGGATTTTCTTTATCACAGTATCCTTTTGTTTGAAACTCCGTGATGTTCCTGTAAAAGATCATACCGGAAACACTTGTAAGTTTATAATTTTATTCTTTGATTAATCGAGGCACAAGAAAACTGTCAGTATGTCTGTCCATTTAAATCCATGCATTCTTCTTTCAACATTCTTTCGGTGAGCGTTTTATCATGTTGTAGTAATATTGACAAAAATTGCAATGGCCCCTACTTAAGCTAGACGGTTAGAATATTGTGCCTGTGAGTCCCACGTAAGGACATACCCACGCGATCAAGGTATGCACAAAACTTCCTCATAACAGGTGAGTATATTGATTTCATTCGTATAAGAGATACAGGGTGAACGCAATGGTGAACAGGTATGCACTTTCGTGCAGTTAAAGCGACCAATGCAGTCCTGACCAGGGTTAGGCAGATACCTCATTGTGGTACGATTACTTTCGAATGGCTCATTTAGTTAAGCTTTTTTCAATTGTAAGGTTTTTTTTGGCCTCTTTGGTTTTTTTAAAAGATATCATAATCGTGTCTAGGTCTGCATATATATTGATGCAATAGAAGAGCGACTATGATATCTCCAAATGATAAAACAATATAAAGACCCGAAATCTCGGATTTTGGCAATCTATCAACGCAAGATTTAAGACCATTAAGCCATATGCCGCAACGTGTTACCCGCAAGATGCACAACATTGTGGGTATCCAGAATTTTTGTGAAGCTTTATCTTTTGTCGCCTAATCGCAGTTTACTCGAATGTATTGCTGGATCTACTGACATGTCATTGCTTGGCACTCCGATTTTCCTTGCTTAGCATCTCGATTTTCTTTTCTTTTTCTGTTTCAAAAACAGACAAAGTGTCAGCAGTGTCTATCATTTCTAAACAGATGTCAACCAAGAGATCAAAACTATATTTTAATTTTCTGGATATCTTCCCCCCTAAAATTTTATTTTCGTATGTCCATTGCTCGAAAATGAAATTTTAGTTTTGCAGAAAATCTTTTTGTTGGGCACTATTTTAAGAGACTCATTTATTTAGGAAAATGATTTTTTAAATAATATTATGATAGAGTATGTACAATTGGTTATCCAAACAAAGCTTATATCCACCCCAAGGAAATTGATCTACCAACTGGTTGAAACGAGTTTTATCGAAGGCTTTCGTGAAGATGTCGGCTTTCTGTTGCGTAGTATCCACTGGCACCACTTGAATGTAACATTTTTCGTATGCATCTCGAATCGCATGAATACGAATCTCGATATGTTTGGTTCTCGAGTGATGGATTGGATTCTTCACAATTCCTAGGCACGGCTCGTTGTCGATGAATATCAGAGTCCTCATAATGCTGATCCCGTAATCCAGCAACTGATTTTGTATCCAAAGGACTTGTGAACAACAATTGTAGGCCGCCGTGTTTTCAGCTTGAGCAGTAGAGGTGGAGACTGTCGCTGCTGTTTGCTTTGGCAAGATATGAGATGATTTACTAAGAATTGGCAACCTCCTGAGACTGATTTTTGATCAACTTTACAACCTGCATGGTCACTATCAGAATAAGCAATAAAATTAAAACTACTATCTTTAGGATACCAAAGGCCAAGCTTGGGTGTTCCTTTCAGATAGCGGAAGATTCATTTGACTGCAGTCTCATGAGACTCTTTGGGATTCATCTGAAAATGAGCGTAGATACAGACAACCCACATTATGTCAGGCCTAATTGCGGTTAGATACATCAACGATCCTATCATTGAGTGATAGAAAGACTTGTTCACGGGTTTTCCTTGAAGGTCAGGAGTCAGTTCAGTCTGAACCGCAAATGGTGTACTTGTAGTTTTGTAGTCATTCATTCTGTATTTAGCAAGAATATCCCTAATGTACTTTGCTTGATGAATGCGGATTCTGTCTTCTCGCTGCTTCACCTCCAATCTCAAGAAAAATGTGAGCTCGCCCATCATGCTCATCTTGAACTTTGCTTGCATAACCTTTTCGAATTCCTTGCACAACATTTCATAAGTAGACCCAAAGATTATATCGTCTACATAAATCTGAACCAACATCACATTGTCTCCGATCCTCTTTATGAAGAGAGTCATGTCGATTCTTCCTCTGGTGTATCCACATTCCAGAAGGTATGTTGACAAAGTCTCGTACCAAGCCTGAGGCGCTTATGAAGAACATAGAGAGCTTTGTCAAGCTTATAGTATCACTTAGAAAACTGTGGATCTTCAAACCTAGGAGGCTGACAAACATAAACTTCTTCTTTTACTTTACCATACAGAAACACACTTTTCACATCCATCTGATATACTTTGAAGTTTTTGTACGATGCATATGCCAAGAATATTCTAATTGCTTCCAAACGTGCTACCGGAGCAAAAACTTCTTCATAGTCAATCCTTTCCTCCTGCCTAAATCCCTGAACTACGAATCTTGCCTTATTCTTAATGACCACACCATGATTGTCCATTTTGTTTCGAAACACCCATTTTGTTTCAATAGGAAATTTTCCTTCTGGAAGATCAACCAGTTCCCACACTTTGAGCTTTCAAAACTGAGATAATTCTTCCTGCATCGCCTGCAGCCAGCTTGAGTCTTGAATAGCTTCTTCGATGTCACTTGGTATAGATTGTGAAAGGAAAGCGGCGTACAATCCTTTGTTGATAACATAAGTTTGACCACGAGTTCACACACCGTCTTCCACCGGACCTATTACATTTTTAATGGGGTGATTTCGATTGATCTTATAACCTGCATTGGTATGGGTTTCAATTTGTTGAGGTAGATTGGTGAAGTGTTCATCGACATAGATAATTGGAGGACCTTCTTCTTGAATTGGTTCATCCACATTCGTCTAAGAAGAGGAAACATCATTAGCGGATGCATTCTCATCCAAAGTGTCACCACTTACTTCCTCGACAGGAAGGATTGGATCGGTTGAAGCTGGAGTAAAACGAGTTGTGAAAGGGGTAAAACCAAAGCCAGATGAGTTAAACACTGGTTCACTTTGAGTGGTTTCCGCAGGTTTTATTTCGAAAAAGGGTTTGGGAATGTCGAAGGTGTTGAAAAAATCATGTAAAATCAATAAGGAGAACTTCCAGTGTTGGTGTGGTTTCCTTCTTGAAAGTCGACATAGTACGATTCAAGCACCATCTTGGTTCGTTTGTGGTAGACTCCATATACCTTCTAGGTGGATGAATAGCCCATGAATTAACACACATCGCGACTGCTTCAAACTTGATTAGATTGTCTTCAGTGTTGAGAAGAGTGCATGGGCATCCAAACGGTCTGAAGAAATCTATCAGAGGCTTTCGCTTGAAAAAAAGTTCATAGGCAGTTTTTCCGTGAGGTTTAACAATGAGAACTCGATTCAAAACATAGCATGTTGGGTTGACTGCTTCCGTCCAGAAGATGATTGGCAGTTTGGAGTCTACAAACATAGTTCGAGCAGCTTTAATGAGTGTTCTGTTCTTTCGTTTTGTATGCCGTTTTGCTGAGGAGTTCTAGCTGCATTGTACTGAAGGCGAATACCCTTTTCTTCACAGAACGAGATAAATGTTTAATTTTTGACTTTAGATCCGTTATCAATTCTGACGGACTTGACCTTCAGTTTAATGACCTTCTCGATCATAGGGATGAAGGTATGAAGAATGGATGCAGTTTCGCTTTTGGTTTCAAGAAAGTAAACCCATGGAATCGAGAAAAATCATCTATAATCACCAAGAAATAAGATCTTGTAGCTAAACTTTTAACACTAATGGGACCGAAGAGATCCATATGGAACAATTGCAATGGTGCGGTTATCGTATTCACTACTTTGGACTTGTGCGGCTTTTTATGTTGCTTTCCTTGGGCGCATGCGATACACTTTTCTGAAAACGTAAATTCTTTTATTGGTAAACCTCTTACTAAGTTTAATTTGGAAAGTTTAGTCATATTTTTGAAATTCACATGCCCCAAACGCCTATGCCAAAGTAGTGATTCCGATTCTGACGCCTTTGAGATCAAACACATTATTTTCTCATTAGTTTTAGCATTTTTCATATTGAGGATGTAGGTGTTGTTTTGATGAGGAGCTATAAGCATAATCATCTCGGCAGGAACTAAGTATTCGGGCTTGAGAAAGAGACATTCTATGTCATTGAACAACACGCATATTCCTTTGTCACAGACTTGTGATACACTCATAAGATTGTATGACAATTCTGGTACATAGTTAACATTTTCCAATGTAAGTGCTTCGGAAACAACGTAACCAATTCCAACAATCTTCCCTCCCTTTTAATCTCCGGCAAAAGATATGAAGTCGTCGTCGATGAATCGGAAGTTCTTCAGTAGTTCCTTTAAACCGGTCATATGCCTTGAGCATCCAATGTCCACATGCTAGATGTTTTCCATGAGCATTCAAAGCCATTTTTGCAGTTTATTCAGTTATACAACAACAAAAAAGGAATATATACAAGTTAGTTAGATTTCGGAACCCAATTTGCTTCATTTTTAATCTATTCAAGCCGCTAGGACTATGCTTTCTGATTCAAAGCTTCCAGGGACAAGTTGTGAACACAACTTGCTATGTCCTAAACAAAGGTTTAACTTTGAACGGTTTAACAAAACATGTCACAAACTTATGTTTAACAAGAAACCAAACTTAAAAGGCTTTGAACCATTTGGATTACCCTCCACACATTGTGAGAGATAAAGATAAACGAAAATTCAGTGAGGTAGCTGATGAAGGTTACTTTCTAGGTTAGGTACCTGGAACACCAATAAAAGGGTTTTTAATCTAAAAACTGGTAAAATTGAGGTTGTGTTTAGTGTTGAAATCACTACCTATTCACCTCAACAATCAACGAGTGGTCCAGCTATATTATATAATTATGATAGTGTTTTTAAATCATTTAATATTCCTGAGTTTTCCAATGCAGATGAGTCTTAGTTGATTTAAATTGTTATTAGTGAGGATGAAGATGGTGACTTGATGCCAAGATTATGTGTTCCGATGACACATGCTCCGGGAACTTCTTCCAATGCAGCTAAATACGACTTAAGTGATAGTGAGTCTGAACCCATTCAAGGGGAGGACTTCACTAATCTGTTTGAAGATCAAAATATTCATGGGGAGGTTGGATCCAACCTAGGTGACAATTTAGTAGTTGACGCCATTGGTACAACACGAGCAAATAGGGATCATCCAGTTGACATGATCATTGGAGATCCTATTGAAGGTGTTTAGGCAAGGAGAAGTATAGCAGAAGGTTCATGCATGTATGCTACGATTGAGAAGACTGGTATTATGAATGAGTGCTTGTATAGTTGCTTCATTGCCCAAGAGGAGCCGAAGAATGTGCATATGGCTCTGAAAGACAATTCATAGGTTGAAGCTATGCAAGAGGACTTAGCTCAGTTCAAGAAGTTGAAAGTTTGGGAGCTAGTCGACTTACTTGTATGAGAAAAGGAAATTGTCACTAATGGGTGTTCAAGTGCAAGAAAGATGATCGAGGGATTGTGACGAGAAACAAGGCTCGGTTAGTCTTAAGGGGTTCAATCAGCAAGAAGGGATTGACTACAATGAAGTGTTTGCACCAGTGGCAAGGTTGGAAGCAATTAGATTGTTCCTAGCCTTTGCTTCATTCAAGGGCTTTAAAGTTTACCAACTTGACGTGAAGAGTGCGTTTCTTTACAGCGATAGTCCAAGAAGTGGTGTATGTCTCACAACCAGATGGGTTTGTTGATCCAGACTATCCAGACCGAGTGTATAAACTGCATAAGGCATTGTATGGATTGCATTAGGCACCCAGGGCATGGTATGAGACACTGTCACCACATTTGCTAAAGAATGGTTTTGAAAGAGGTCAGATTGACTATACACTGTTCATTAAGCGAAAGAAGAAAGATTTTATGCTGGTATAGGTATACGTGGATGACATCATTTTTGGGTCATCCGATGAGAGCATGTGTCACGAATTCGAGCGGGTGATGAAGAACAAGTTTGAAATGATTGCGATGGGTGAGTTGTCCTACTTTCTGGGTCTGCAAGTTGAACATAAGAAGGATGGATGTTTATACATCAGACTAAGTATGTGTTTGACATTTTGTCTCGATTCAAGATGGAGGATTGCGCTACTTTCAACACACATATTTACGACAATCACAATCTTGGTCCAGATCATGAGAGTGTGGAAGATGTTGATCCAACTATGTACTGGGCAATCATTGGTTCTCTATTGTACTTGACTGCTTCAAGACTATACATCTGGTTTGTAGTGTGTCTCTGTGCTAGATATCAGGCTAATCCAAAAGAGTCACATATGAAAGCGGTGAAGCGTAGTCTTCGTTACTTGAAGGGAAACCTAAACTTGGGTTGTAGTATCCAGCTGATAGTGATTTGAAGTTTATTGCATTCACTGACTCAGACTTTGGAGGATGTAAGTCTACCAGAAAGTTTATAACAGGTGGTTGTCAGTTATAGGAGGGAGGAAAGTGTCTTGGCAATGCAAGAAGTAGCCTTGCATGTCTACCTCTATGTGTGAAGCTGAATATATTATTGTGGGTAGCTGTTGCTCTCAGGTTCTCTAGATATAACAATAGATGTGCGATTACGGTTTGAATTCACTCGTACTCCTATAATGATAGACAATAATGCTACTATTTCAATCACAAACAATCACGTAAAACACAGTTGCACAAAACATATTGACATTCGTCATCATTTTATACGGAATTGTGTTGAAAAGAAACTGATTAAACTTCAGCGAGTAGATACACTAGATAACCTGACAAATCTTTACACAAAAGCTTTTGATAGGGCTCGATTTGAACATCTAGTTGAACTCAACGGGATGAGGAATCCTGAATAACCAATTTTTCGTAAGAATTTTGTAAATATTTTATTTGCTTTCTTAAAAATAAAAATAGAAAACCATAAAAATACAAAAAATATAAAATAAAAAATGAATTATCACTGTGTGAAAAAGAAGAGATGATAGTACATCAGCAAGTTAGACTGTCATATTGAAATTGAAATTAATTTGCTTAAGTGTGATAACAACTTTATCATATGATGTACCAGTAGGCAAGAACCATGAAATAATCAACTTACCATGGTGATATAAACATAAAGAACCGCGTTTGAGTGGGTAACATATCAGTGGTGTATGGTTTTATAACCTTAAATCTTGCGTTGATAGATTGCCAAAATCTGAGGTTTTAGGTCTTTATATCGTTATTTCATCCGGTATATCAGGGTTGTACTTCTACTGCATCCAGATACATGCTGACTTAGGGATAACCAAGATATCTTAAAAGAGTTAAAATGCCAAGACACCCAAGAAATTGAAGACGCTCTCCTAGAGAGTCATTCAAATGTGCAAAATGCATAAATCGTACCAAAATTTTTGGTATTTGCCTTACCCTCGTTGGATATTGGTGTCTTTTCTATACGAAAGTACTGACCTGATCACCAATAATCTAACGTTGTAAATAAAAAAGGATAAATTCAGTATACTCACCTACTATGAGTGATCTTTGTGCATACCTTGATCGTGGGGGTATGTCATGATGTGGGACACACTAGTACATTAGTATAATATTACCTTAACGGATCATCAGGTAAAAGTACTTGAAATGTTCATGCGTTTTGTTTAAGTGGATAAACAATACTGGTAATCGTCTTGAACTGCTTTTCGAGGAGATTGAAAGAAAGAATGAACTGAATGTGTGAAACAGTTTGATTTGGTTGATATGATCTTCTTAACCAGTGATTCTCACAAAAACAGAGTGTTTGTTTTCTTGTTCTTTATTTATTTTCAGAAATTATAAAAATCCAAAAAGATTTTCTTTTGTTTTAAATTCTTAATGTATGGAAATTGGTTCTAATGTTACCGAAAGTGGGAGTTGGTGTTAGAAGATGAGTTCAAAATTTTTATCCTTGCAGGTTCTAATGTGTTGGAAAAATTTTTGATTGTTGGTGTTGCGTTGTGACTTGCTTAATCTGTGATACAGTTTTACCATCTCTTGAATAATAATAATTTGTTTAACTTGGGTTGAAAATTCTTCTGGTTTCTCGAGATGTATCTTTTATATATAGATTGAAGTAGTGTGTTGTTGAGAAGTTGATGTGAAGAGATGAGGAGTTTGTTGCTGCATGGTAGAACCTCCTTTCTACATTGCAGACAAAGTTGAAGAGTTTGAAGAATGCTATGCAAATGCTGAACTAGAGTTTACTCAAATGCTAACGATTTTGAAGATTTGGTGGTTGGATGCATTAGCTTAGGGGGAGTCTGTTCCTGACAGAAGCTATCGAAGCTGTAGCTATCCAAAGACCAAAGACGAGAAAGATTACATCAAGAATGCAAGATGATAGAAGACTTGTTTCTTGAAGCTATTGTCTAGGGTGAGTTTGTTGGTGCATATTTGTGACGACGACTTTAGATTTGGTCTTTGGATACCTTGTAATTGGTAAAACGATAAATGGTTAGCGGGTTTATCTTTGTAATAGTTAGTTAATAGTGATTGGGCTAAACCAAACCCACATTGGGGAATGGCTAGGTGAATTGGGCTTGTCCAATTCGCAGCCCATATGTGATGGAACCCTAGCCCAAGTTGCAAACTTGTCCTATTTAAATAAGGCTTTACATTAGGGTTTAGGTGGATCACTTAAATCACTTTTGGAGAGAGAATTCGTAAAAGAGAGTGGCTTGGACGAATTGGGAGATCTTGATTAATCAATAAAGACCAGTTTGTGGTGATTTCTATTTCTACTCATTTTCTGTGATAATCTGATCTAGAGGATTCCGCACTCTAGGTTGGATAGTCGATCCTGTGATAGATCCATAGGATTAGGGGACCTACACTAGGGTTTGATGTAGAACATGATCTTGATGATAACTTGATGATTAAACTATTCTACATACTATTGTACACGTTTTTAGCAGTCGAAAGGTATGATAACACGATCACCAACACGTTTGTATAAGATCTTATTACAAAAACTTCTGTGCAGATTTACAGCCGAATTGTATTGGATGTAACTTGATCAAAACATAATGAAAATGTTTGGTTCTTGAGTCTAAAACTAATTTCAATGAAATAGCTTTTAAACCCATCTGGATTCATAATTGTTCGACAAGTTTAGATCAATCAAAAGATTAAAATGAAAACATAGGTGCAGGCTGCGTTTTTCTGCAGAAATTGCATCCTGTTACGAGGGTTATAACTTGGTTTATGGGTGGAGTTAATACTTGTAATTTTTATAGTAGATAGTCCTAGGAGATCAAAATATTCTCCAACTAGAATTTCGTCAATCAGATCAACAGAGATTTTTATATAAAATAAACTATAAACTATTGAAAAAATGTGAGGAATTGCCCATTATGTGTTATGAATTTTGGTGATTTTTCTGTTAACATCTAGATCTGTGAAAAATATTATGTCGATATGGACTAGTTGACATGTCTTTTTCTAGCCCGTTTACTATTTTAAATAAAAATCACAAAAAACGGCTCAATTACAGACGTTGAGCTGCAAATGCTGAAACTTGATATTGATGTTATATGTGTGTTAACTTGCTACAACTAAGTATTAATTGTTGTTTAATGCCTGAATGAGTATCATTAATTATGTTGCATGCTATGAGATGAACACATGCACATACCCACACGAATGAATAACTAAGTATCAACGTGTTTGCATATTATATGTTAGCATACGTGTAGAATTCAAGTGACTTACGTGAATGATAACTAACACTAAAATGGTAACTATATCAGGACGTGGTTGACCATACCTACCCTTAGTCACTTTAATTCTAGTCGAGCAAATCTCAAGTAAGTTCACGGCCCCTACTCTTTTAACTTTTACTAAATCACAGGGGGTGAAAACTTGCACTACATTAAGGTAAAGTAATGTTATAACGTTATGGTAAAGCAACGTCACAACTATTAGGGGTTGTTGTTATATTAGTTATGGTCACGAAGGTGCACACCATCATAGGAAGGCCTTCATCTCGGGCCATTAATATTGGGTTATCGTAAGCCCCGATTTACCGGATTTCTCAATGATATAAAACAAAACCACATGATTAGGCGGAATCTAAACACGTAGTAATTCGAGAAAAATGAAAAATAACAAATACGAGATGAACACGAGATTCACTTTACAACACTTGCATACGATTAATATAAAAACCATCTGACACAAGTGTCATCTCTCTAATCACAACCTCATTCTAGCTCTAGGGTTTTTGTAACTTCTTGCAACAATGAGGCTTAACGCTAATAATGAAGTAAATAAACGTACCATTATATAGGGTCCACGTATAAATCAGCCCACATGGCCTAACCCAATTCCACTAGAAAACAAAGTCCAATAAACCTATTAGTGTGTTTGATAAAGACAAGCGTAAACCTACTAGAATTTATAGCCTTACAATACCCCCCTAGGTTTACGTTGACTTAATCTTATCTTTGTGAGAAGATACTTCATTTCTTCATTCTTAAACTTGGGTCTTTTGTTCTTCATGAACATCATCAGCTTTTGCTTGAACATCTTGCTTAAAAGAATATGAGAGGAGGATTCTCAGCAACTCTTTTCTTTTTCAGTCCTTCAACTTCAAGCAGCTTCACAGGTATTTCTTCAGTTGTACTTTCATCGTCGAAAGATGATGTAGTTCAGTTCTTCTGAATCAAGTACATCTTGTTCTTGTGGTGCTTCATGCTTGTTAGCAACTAGAACAAATCACTCTTCATTAACCCCTGTTTCTTGATTTAGATCAAGTTCTGCACATTCTTAGAAAGTCATAAGCAAACATTTCTATCTATGTAACAGTGGAAAGTACTACATGAACACTTGCTACATCCAAGTATTTGTACTCAAGTTCCACAATTCAAATCATTCAACTTTTGATGATCAGCCAAATCTTCAGGAATGGTTAATTTTTAATTTAGAGAAAAATAAATAAAACACACTATTTTTGTATTTTTAGTTTTATGAACAAGACACTATTTTTGTATTTTTCTATTTCTTTTAATTTTTTTAATATGAGAAAAAAATGAATGAAGAAACTAACTCAATAGTTATAATATATACTTACAATTGCAATGGGATCAAAATCGTTTTCAGGCAAACCATGGAACACTGAACACTTTTCGGTGCGAACTTTCTCAGATTGGTCTATATGATTGCCAGTATGTTTGTCCACTTAAACTTTAACGCTCAACTTTCATTTTTCAACTTCATGATATGCTTAGGGTAATATTATACCATAATACTCGTGTGTCCTATTCCATGACATACCCCCGTGATCAAGGTAAGCACAACCATTCATCGTAGTAGGTGAGTATACTGAGGTCATCCTTTTGATTTATAATGTCAGACCCTTGGTGACAGGTTAGTATTTTCGTACAGCAGAGCGACCAATGTTTATGTCCGATGAGGGTTAGGCAAATACCTTTTTGGTACAAATTTTACTTTATAAGTTTCAAAGGAGTTCCCTCATGTTTGATTTCCTTTAAAGTTTTTGGCCTCTTTGTTCTTTTAAGATATCTTAACTGTGCCTAGATCTGCACATAATCTGGATGTAACAGAAGGACAACCAAGATATCCTCGAATGACTCAACAGTATAAAGACCCAAACTTCAGATGTTGGCTATCTATCAACGCAATTTTTAAGACCATTAAGTCATACGCCATGACCTGTTACCCACGTAGTACACAGTTCGTTGTGTTTATATCACTTGTATATTTTTATCACTTTGAAAGTCAAGTCTACCGACATATCACTTTAAGGCCTGGTCCTTTTAGTTACAACACCATACATGTGTTGGTCAAGCCCTTTAACACGAACATTTATTTCATTTCCCATATATGCATTGTTTTAGGATTTTTCTCTTTTCAAATGTGTTTTTCTTTTCAAATGTTTTTCTCTTTTTCTCAAGTCTACCGACATATCACTTTAAGGCTTGGTCCTTTCAGTTACAACACCATACATGTGTTAGTCAAGCCCTTTAACATGAACATTTAATTGTTTTAGGATTTTTCTCTTTTCAAATGTTTATCTCATTCCTCATTCTAAAGCAAAACATATATACAAATATCCCTCTCTAACAGGAGATATCTCTCTCACCCCCTAAATTTGCGCATAAATCTTATGCGCAAATTTACCTTAGAAAAAAGGCTTTATGTACAAAGTAAAAACACATATTTTTGTTTAACTGTTCCATCATTAGATAATCAAATTCATATCAAAATACTGAATTTAGATTGTACCTTCCATGCTGATCTTTTCTTACATCCCTTATCTCATTCCAAGGAAACATGTCATCTAAAAAAATTTGAACTTTTTGCTAACAGTGAGATGTAACCCGTCATATCCCTGGAACAACCACTATCAACATTCCAAGAAGTGTCAACAGCTCCTCCTTGGTTTTCCCTGAATAGAAAACAAAATTAGTAAGACATTGGTACCCAGGCCATCATGGTCCTAGGATTTCCTAAAGCATCAAAATAAGATACTTCCCGTAAGCACATGTCCCCTTTTGTTTCAAGGATTAGTGATGTTTCTGCTTTATGGTTTGCTCTCCAAATTTGTTTAGGCTTTTCTAATTTCTTAGGTGCCTTTGGCAAAACAGTTTGCTTTTCAACCTTGTTATTTTTCAAAACTTGTTTAGGTTTCAAAGCTTGTTTTCTTTTAGCTTTCGCAACATTCAATCCCCATTAGATGGTTAACCTTGGGATACTTATTCATCATTGCCTTAGGTTTACAACCTAAGGTTGGCATAGAATAAGATTTATCCCTTGGTGTAACCCTCTGATTATGTATATAATATGGCGCATAAGGATTATGTGTGCAATTCCGTGCAATGTGGCTGGGTATACCACAGTTGTAGCATATTTGCTTCTTTACATAAGGAGCATATCCAGATCCATTCGACCCACTCGATTATGAAATTGAGTTATAAGATCTGTTTAATGATTTGTTTGCAGACTTTTCAAACTTTCTGCCCTACTTAATATGTCCCTGTCTACAACAGTTAGTACATTCACTGTTATTATCTTTAAAAATAGTGTTAGATTTTGCAATTTCATTTGGAACTGTTGGTTTGGAGACACATATTTATTTGACGGCCTCTCAAAGTTGGCTCAGTAACAACCTTTTTCACATATGGATGAGCATGAACAATATAAATTGGTTGTTTTCAAACAAACATTGGTAGTTTTTTGGCAAACAATATCAACCCCCTCAACCCAATCCTCTAATTTTACCTCATCTGGACACGAAGCATTAGTATCGCTGACACATTTAAACTCAGGGACTATTGGCCTCACCACACTTGTACCAACAATCTTGGACGAGGCTTCCTCACATTGTTTTACATTTTCAGCTGGCCTTATTGCTTCAATTTCAGATGTTGTGGGCTTAGTCAATGTTTCATAGCTTGATTCAACTGAACCACTTGAGTTACATTCCTTTTGTAGTGGCTCTGTTGTTGATTTAGCTGCTCCAGATGACTCACAGCTGGATTCACTAGACTCAACTGATTCCAATTTCTTAGAATCAGTTGCTTTAGGTGATTCACATTTGGAGTTAGATGGTGTATCTAGCTCAGTCAGATCATTCACCGATTCTTCATTTGAAAACTGACTTTCAGGTTGGTTTTCAAAACCCCTTTGTTCATTAGGATTTAAAACCTGAAAATGTTTATCAACCTTTGCATTTTTTTCAAAACTCAATGTCTTTGTTTGCTTAGAGACATTCTTTAATTTAACAAAAATAGGTGCAGGTGCTGGTTCGGTTTTCTTTGTTTCATTTTTTAGGCTTTGAGATTTTAATTTGCGTGGTTTTGACTGGCTCAACTTTCAGACCTTTAACCCCACCATAAGCAATGTCAGGAATGTTAGCAATCTCCTCATCAGTCATAGGAATAGTGGTGTAAGAATGATTGTATGGTGGAGGAATACTCACATATCCTAGACCTTTATTCCAAGTTTCTTTCTTACTGAACTGTAAATGCTTATTTATTACTTTTTTAACTTTTCACTAGAAACATCGATTTTCAAAAATTGAAGTTTGCATTTTCAAAAGCTGATTTTAGTGAATCAAGTTCAGCAGTTAATTTTGGAGATGCCTACATTTCTTTTCACTCAAATCCCTTTTTAATTTTTAGATATCACATTTTGTGCCTCCACCATATCCTTGTATCCATTAAATTTATTTTTTGATCTGATATAAATCAGATTTTGATAATTGAATTTGCATGAATAACGAATTAGCCTGTTCCTTATACCCACTTACCTTTTCCCGACAAGCATCGGTGCAAAAACAATTATCTATACATACCTCAGCTGGAGTGGGAGTGAATTCATGAATCTGAAGCATGAAAGATTGATGCTGAGTGTCGACACAACAACCTAATTATGAATTCAGCGATGCATCAGCAGATTTGATAACTAAGCTCAATACACCAGACAATTGAGCAATAGGAGTGTATGAGCAAACTGCAGCAGATGTGTTACCTTGAGCCTTCTGCTTGTCAGTCTTAGCATATGATTCGATGAGTGAGATTAGCTCATCTGGCTTCATTTTGTAACAGTTGGTTGTCACCAAGATCTTATTAACATTTTTAAACCAGCTACCCTTTGGCTGATCTGGAATACTTTTTCGAGCATCTAGAAGCTTCTTGTTGCCCCAAAAATTAGACACCACAATTTCTACATTCTTCATTTTAGAGAGCAATTCAGCAAGCTGACCAATTAGTGCTTCTACATATTCATCCGGAATGAAAGTCCAAGATTCGGCAGGATTAGATGGAAGTTTGCACGGGATATCACTAATTCGGTAGAATGTTATTAAGAACATAGTAGAAGCGAAAGTCTAATGATTCATTTATACCAAAAGAGTATACATCTTGACAAGCTGGAGAAATTTCAGCAATTCTCCTCTGGGAACTCTAGAACTTATAAAAGAGAACACACGACACTATTTATAGACTTCTATCCTCATGCGAACTGAGACGTTTAACTTTGTATGAACTGAGATGTTTAACTTCGTACGAAGTGACACTTATACACCATCGTCTGCACTTAAGTCGTGTGTTCATATCTAGACTATACAATATTCAACACACGCTCTATCTAGCCTATTCGCACAGTGACGGACATAATATGCACCAACAAGGAATGTAACTGAAACCTTCAATTTTCTGCTTAAGCACATCACTTTGAGAAGACATTCCTAACTCGCTAAATCATGATCCCCCCAAAATCCAACTTGTTGTGGATAAAACAACTTCCAAAAACTTTGGGATTTTGCAAGATCTACGTATAGCTTTTAAACATTTAAAAACTTATCAAAATTAAATGTTTTAAATCTTTTCAAACCCTTAAAATCTTTAGAGATTTGGTTTATATCTTTAACACCTTTTCAAAAATTAAATCATCGATAATTTCAAAAAAAAAATCCGATGAACATGATGAAGACCGCGAAGAACAAAAACCCAAAAATGCCGAAAATCTTGAATCTTTGATATCAAACCGAGCCTAGAAACATGTTCTAAGGCTTTGATACCAATTGTACGTCCCGATTTACCGGATCTCTCAATGATCTCAAACAAAACCACGTGATTAGGCGAATCTAAACACGTAGTATTTCAAGAAAAATGAAAAAAAACAACAAATACGAGATGAACACAAGATTCACTTTACAACACTTGCATACATTTAATATGAAAACCGCCTGATACAAGTGTTATCTCTCTAATCATAACCTCTTTCTAGCTCTAGGGTTTTTGTAACTTCTTGCAACAATGAGACTTAACCCTAATAATGAACTAAACATAACATTATATAGGGTCCATATATAATGTTATGAACACAAGGTTCACTTTACAACACTTGCATACAATTAATATGAAAACCTCCTGATACAAGTGTTATCTCTCTAATCACAACCTCTTTCTAGCTCTAGGGTTTTTGTAACTTCTTGCAACAATGAGACTTAACCCTAATAATGAACTAAATATAACATTATATAGGGTCCACATATAAATCAGCCCACATGGCTTAACGCAAGTCCACTAGAAGAACTATGTCCAATAACCTATAAGAGTGTTTGATAAAGACAAACATAAACCTACTCAAGTTTATGGCCTTAAATATTTGAAGTGTTTATATCTTTTAAACATTTAGAAACTTATCAAATTAAAGGTTTCAAATCTTTTCAAATCCCTATAAAATCTCTAAAGACTTGGTTTATATCTTTAACACCTTTTCAAAAATTAAAGCACCAAAACATCGTAATTTAAAAAAAATCTGATGAACACGACGAATAACTCGAACAACACCAACCCAAAAATGCCGAAAATCTTGAATCTTTGATATCAAATCAAGCCTAGAAACAGATTCTAAAGGCTCTGATACCAATTGTAAGTCTCACTTTACTGGATCTCTCAATGTTATCAAACAAAACCACCTGATTAGGCGAAATCTAAACACGTAGTAATTCAAGAAAAACGAAAAACAACAAATAAGAGATGAACACGATATTCACTTTACAACACTTGCATACGATTAATATGAAAACCGTCTATACAAGTGTTATCTCTCTAATCACAGCTTCTTTCTAGCTTTAGGGTTTTTGTAACTTCTTGCAACAATGAGGCTTAACCCTAATAATGAACTAAACATAACATTATATAGGGTCAACATATAAATCGGCCCACATGGCCTAACCCAAGTCCACTAGAAAAACTAAGTCCAATAACCCATAAGTGTGTTTGATAGAGACAAACGTAAGCCTACTCAAATTTATGGCCTTATAGTTAGAGCGAGGGAATTTTATGTAGTACTACTGGGCCTGACAAGCCCCATCCCGAGTTAGTCGCGCTAACTCGACCGGTAATTGTTGAACGTGTGTTAAATTTGCCTATCACATCGCCATGGTCAGTGATAGACCTGGCAATCAAAGGCAACAACGCATAAACAGTCAGCTTCGGTTGCAAACGCTTAGTGACATAACGTATAGGTTAGCTACCTACAAGTATAACAAAAAACTGCTAATCACTACTAAAAACTGTAAACAACTGAAACAATGATTTGTTTTACATCTGTGAATAAAACCCGTGAACTCACTCATCATTGACACTTACTCTTGCATGTCTTTCTCAGATTGCTAAGGTATCACACATCAGGACTAGGATGCATTATGGAGTTGCATTGATTTCATCAAACATTTAGACTCAACTTTAGTTACATTAGCCGTTTGATTTTGTAATTACTTACGCTTCCACAAATCAATTGTATAAATAGTGTTTTCTCATGAATGAGCAAACATGAAAACTTTTGAACTCATATAGAGGTCGTTCTATATGGCTAGTGTCTTGGATCCGGTTTGTCACACGCGTCGCGATAAAACCCTATAAGTGAAATTTGAGGGTGTGACAACCCGTGCTTTGTATTTGTCATACCCTAACCGATGGCGGAAACATCAGAGTGAGACAAAAATGAGATTGCAAGAGATTTCATAACAACTAACTGTCACAATATTTAGAAAATTCAAATTCCATTGGTACTAGAATGAAGATACATTGTCTTGAAAAGAAAAGTACAACAAGTTGCAAATATCGAAACGACATGAAACAAATACATAGGTTTAAATCTAGGTGTGTTTCTAATTGATGTGCTAAAAGTAGTTTAATAAAAATAACTATAATTAACCTAATCTAGACACAAAGTAATACTCTAGACTCTCTAAACTCGACTAAACTACTAACCGGCAAGTGAACCGATCGACTCTACCAAAGCTAAGTAAGTTTGGATATCGAACCCACAGACTCTATTTAACTATGCTAATGACTCTATCTAGACTGACACTAACACGATACTAACCTTTTTTATATTTGTTGTGTGGGGGGGGGGGTTCTAAATATCCTAAGAATTACAAATTAATTAAGATTAATTAACTAAATGAACTACACACGAACTAAACTCATGTTTTACTTAGATGGTGGAAACGACTACCTAGACTGGAATCATGGTTTGCATCAGTAATGATATTATTAGGATACTAGTTATTATGGAACTGGGATATTCTAATACTAAACCTGTCGAAATACCGAACAAGACCCTCGACCCTTCTTAGGAAGACACTTATGGCACTCTAGAGGTTGTTACAAACACGGTTGGTCTAGACTCCCTCAAGACTATCTAAGTGGTTTACGAAAGTACCCTAATTTGATTTACTATGTCACAGGCTATAAACCTAGGATAGACTAGGGTTCTTGATTAGACTTGTTAGACAACGGTCAAAAGGTAAACTAGTTCAGACTCCTCATGAAGCTCCTACCTAGCAATTTAATGACTTAGACCTAACAATAACCTTGCACCTCCCAGCTATTGAAGTTAGTAGAACACCTAAACTTATTTAATTACAGATTATCGCTTCTAAGGTGTATTGGCCAATTAACCTCAAAGATCACAATATAAAATCATAATCTAGCATGAACCTATTCCGTGAAAGACATTCACCAAGAATCACACGAAGCAATAACTGAGTCGACTACTGTTAGGATCGGAGTTTAATTTGTTCTGAAAGTTTTAAGATGGAAATCCATGAAAGATAATGAAACAGAGATGATAAGTGCAGTCAAAAATATAAACCTGTAAATCACAACACTGAAGAATGTTTTAATCAACATGCTTTTATAAATCATAAGTTTACGTATGCATGAGAATTACAAACTCCCCGTTAGTCTGATCACTCTAATTTGTTCGTACATGAATGTCAAGAAGAAATGATGAATAGAACAGTAAAGGCACTGTTCTATTTATAATACAACGCAAACATCTGAAGCATCTAAGTTGACGTCACCTTGACAATGACATCTAAGACCTAACAAACTCTATCATCTGCTAGACCTAAACACTATTACATCAAGTTACAAACAAACTCTATTGATATCATCTGTTTAGCATTAACCTCTGTTGAGCTTTTCCTCTATTGGTTTTCAGCAGAGCTTTGCTTCAACAGTCTTTAGTATTCATCAGAGGTTCTCTTTAGTAGACCTTTGGCTTCAAGTAGAGTTTATCTTCAATAGTTCTTTATAAACAGACTTTAGCTTTAACAGACTTTAGAGTAGCATATGTTGAGTCTTTGCCATTGGGAGGAGCAGATCTTCAAAGCACTGTTTATTTATGATTAGTAGTTATAGATTATTTGGATTTCCAATCATCCATTCTTTTTTGGGGTCCAGTAGATCCAACAATCTCCCCTTAGAGCAGATGATGCCAAAACTCTTCTTTATTTCCGATCTTTATTTCTCATCAACATTTCCCTGATTTGCCCTTTGAACTGTAATTCAAAGTTCATGGAAAGTATGTCTTCAAAATCCCTTTCAAGTCCAAGTTTCAACAGATCTTGGAGGTCATCTGCATTCAAACCACAGGCATCCTCCATTCTAAGCTTTTGAACTTCACCATCTGATCTGAGCAGGGTCAATTCGTGGGTGTCTAAGGACGATTTTCCACTTTACAAATTTTAGACCAGATGATTTTCTTGGGTGATGGGTTATTGTTGATGAGTTGAGTGATTGTGGCCTACTGACAAGGTTTGTAATTGTTTCTCTTAATTTTTCACTTGCAGCATCTGTGTGATATAGTAGTTGGTTCTTTATTCCCTCCTTTCTATGTTCTTAAAACATCTGTTCATCATCCCCAGCCATCTCCTTTTGCCTTTTTTCTTGATTCAAGGCAATTGTGCATAAGCTAGAGGTTGAGGTCTGCTTTTTAGATGTTAGGGTCTATTGAGCGATAACCACTTCTAGATAGTCTGGCTTTCTAGGAACTGTAGGATCCTTTTCTCTTAGCTGCTCCACTCTTTTGTAAGTTTCTACAACTTTTGATTCTAACCATCTGGAAACAGCTCTAGTTGTACCATTCTTGGCAGCCACAAGTTCTTCTTTCATTCTCTTTAGCTTCAAAGCCCTATTTTGATCCATCTTCTTGTATTTCTTCCAATCTGGTGGAGTTGGCTTATGCAAAGGATCCTTGAGCATCTTTTGTATTCTTTCTATTTCTTCTTTGAGCTCATCGGTTGACATTCTTTGAACTGTGCTCTGTTTGCTTTGTATGGTTTATGTTTCATGTTATGATCCAAGTAATCCTGCCATAGTTCCTTATCCAGCTCAACATTTATTGGCTTTTTTGACATGGACTTTCTCAGGTCCTTAGCAAAATCTTCAATCTTTCTAACTTTGCTAAGCTCTAGTGATAAGATTCCCTAAGCAGTCTTACCATCCTTCCCTTTACACATCTCCTTTCCAAGTTTTCAACCTGCCTTGCCTTTAGCTTCAGGTATTCATCTAAGTTTTTAGGTTTTCTATAACCAAAGAGAGATGGGAAGGATCTTTGTGATGCAACATCTATAGAGAAAAATGATTCAATTTCACTTTAAATAACCAAAATCTCAAGATGATACCGAGTAGCCAGTGGGATGGGTTGTGGTGGTTTAGTGGATGGTAGTGAAGTGGATTTAGGTGGAAGCGATGAGAGTGGTGTGGCTGTAATAGGGGCAGATGATAAGGGGATTGGTGATGGAACCTCCACCTCATCTTCTTCTATAACAAAAGTTTTCCTGTTGCATGTGAATTTGATTTTAGGTGAATGTGAGCGTGTTGGAATTCTTGGTGGTGTGGATAATGGTTGTGTTAAGGTAGGAAAGGTTATCATGGTAGTTGTTTGGGTAACATCTATTGTACAAACATCTTTTGTTTGGTTTGGTGGTGATTTTGTAACATCTACTAATACATCTGTTTTGCCAGCATCTGTTGGTTGATTTGGAGATGGTTTCTTTTTGGGTGATTTTTATGGTGAAGGCTTGGTTTTGGTTCTAGCAGAGGATACACTCGTTGTAGACCCATCAACGGTTTTAGAAGGGGTGGAAATTGGCTATCTAACTCTTCTTGTTGACTTTCTTCTTTATGAAGTGACAATATCTTCTTTTTCCATCTTCATAGCCTGTTCTTGTTCAACTAAATAGGAAGCTTTGCTTTCCGGTGTATCTTGCATTATCTGATTTTCAAAGGAAATCTCTTTTTCCTTCTTGTTTAGAGTCTCATCTATTCCTTTTGCACTTCTAGCATCTGATTCCTTAGTAGAGGTTTGTGTTGTAGCAGACCCTGGCTTTTGTTGTTGCACCTTTGGTTTTTCTTGTGAAGAAGGCTGCATCTTTCTTAACTTTTCATTCTCCCCCTTTTTGGCACCATCTTCTACTTTTTCTTGAAGACTGTTGGAGGTGTAGAACCAGTGGTCTGTAACAGATGTTCTCTTATGTCCTTGATATCTACTTGTGTAACCTTGTATCTGGCCTCAACTATATTTTCGATTAATTCCATGTGAGTATTGTGATTGATATCAGCCAAATTCCTTTGAGCTTGGATAATTGGTTGCACTGATTTCCATAGCTCATTGGCAATTTGCTGAGTTGAAGGTTGATTTTGAGAATTTTGTAACATCTACTTGATCATGCTTTTCATCTCATCTATTGAAGACTCCCTTGATGTCATTCTTTGCATCAATTCCTCGTATCTTAATTCATCACCTAACTTAATAGGATCATCTGAATCCCTACCAGAGGTAGTTGTATTTGGATCCTCAACAGGAGAAAACTCCATATTATTAGAATCAAATGCCCCTTTTTCTTGGTACTGTGGACTTCCAACTGGAACAGAGGTTACAATTGTAGCCTCAACAATTATTTCCTTCAAGGAAGACTTATAGATGTAACCACTGTCCAACTGAGACACAGTTGTGTCATCAATTGTAGTGGCTGCTTCACTTGAACTACCACCAAGAGTTACATGTAACTCATGCCTCCTCAACTGTTTGTGGGTTAGCAAATTGATCTATTCCAGACTCAGTCACTTGTGGAAGCTTACTCTCTTCGATCGGTGATAGAAAGGAACTGATTTGTGTCTGGGTAGTATCAATTACTACAAACAGGGGTATAAAGGATGTGGTGTTGAGAGAGAGATAGCCCTGGGAGAGGGGTTGTGAAACATACTTTCAAGTGAAAGGTCTACCTCATAATGTGGTGTCCCTGTGCTTACAACCTGATCCTTTTGTGAGAAAGCAAGAGGAGTTTGGTTAGGTGGAGATCTTTCCATATGTTGTGCGGAAGTAGCAACAATGGTTTCAAGTGGCTTTGGTGTTGCCACAAGGTTATCCTCTAGGATCTCAACTTCCAGAGGTGCTTTTTTATTTTGTTTTTTTTTGGTTGGCTTTTTGGATGTAGTGGGTTTCTTTTTTTGATTTTGCTAGTGTGAGTTTCACAACACCGGTTGTGGTGTCATGATCACCAGCAGAAGTGGGCTCAATAATAGAGGTTTGAGAAAATGATGTGGATGCATCTAAATTAGGCTCATCCCTGTTTGCTTGTGTTTTAATAAAATTTTGACACTTTTTCTTGCATTCTGGTAAAGTTTCATGTGTAAGACATTTCATTTTAAAAGCATTTCCTTGAAAATCCTTTTCAGACACTTGTTTTTGGAGATAATAGCTTAAAAGTCTAGGATACATAAGAAAAGCTTTATTTTTGTTTCCTTTTATAGCATTCACATTTGCAACAAAGTCTAAGAACAATGTCTGGGGTAGATTATAATATGATTTAGTCAAAATTGCATATCCCAAGTACTGAACCTTTTGTGGAATCTCATTAAATGAGGTGGTCTTGGGTGACATATATCAGAAGCGTAAAGAAAAAATATCTCTTTTCAGGAGGAAATTGAGGTTTGAAAATTGTAACTCCTATCAACTGACCCTCATATCCTCTTTCTATGAACTCTGTGTGAAGAGGCTGTTTTTCAAAAGAATTATTACCTTGTAGGTCATTCAATGCAAATACTGTGGATATGGAAGATGGGGATATTTGAACAAGAGTTTCTCTGTTCTTTGACATGATAGCATTGGGCCTTTTATTTTGAAGTTGAACTTCAGCATTACCCCATAATTGTCGGTGAGTATCCACATAGATAGGTGCATCAGTAGTGGGTATGGTTTTGTATTTTGATGATGTTAAAACATCAATTATTGAGTGAAAGGATTTATTTTTGTCGTTTTTCTCGAAAGTAAGGAGGTAGTTATGTGGGAGTTTGATGTGTAGAGCCATGATCGGAGATGGAAGTAAAGAGTAGGGAAGAAGATGATAGTAGTAACCGCTTTTTGTGAATTTTGAATTCGAGTCGGTAGTAAAATCTCTGTTTGGATGGAACAGGGATATATAAAGGGAAAAGTGAAAGCTGACGTGACATCTGTTTAAAAGATATGAGGGCTAATATATGTCCATGTGAACCTCTGTGCTGATAATGGATGATAGTTGTTTGATAACCTCTGCTGGAGAGCAATAGATGTTGGGAACAATGGATAGCAAAAAATGGTGATTTTAGTCTATCAGAGGAATGACATCAGAATTTATGAACAATGATGAATGATAATAGAGGATATGTGACAACCCGCAATTTCAGGTTAATAGTTTAACCTAACCATAGTTAATTTAGGCATACATTCATAGCACTGCATTTAACTAGGGTTAGTTAAATGAGTCTACATTGGTAATTCGGGGAATTACCGGAACATGCACACAAGTTAATTATCTAAACATTGGTGACTAACACGAATAATAATTATAAATGGACGGTTTATATGAAACTTATACGTTGCATGACAAATACGTGAATCCTGTGTTTAGATGTGAATGGCATGATTTATGTGGTTTTTGTGTGAAAGTTAATTAGTAAGTGTGTTTAGAGTTATTATTGAAACTCTAATAAAATACTGGAAACCCTAAACACTCCTCATAATCATCATACGACAGTTTTCTCTCCTTGATCATTTGGCTACACAAGTTTCACACACAATCATTAATCTCGATCTTTCCAATTCTCTTAGAGCAAACATTAGATTGAATCTAAGTTAAGTGTTTATGTATATGTTGATACCTTGTTCTTTTGATTTCATGCAAAACCCTAGACATCCAAATAATCTGTGACTAGTTTTTCATGCCTTGATGATATGTGATTGATGGTATGTGTATGTGTAAACTGTTTATCGGAGATTAGTGATTCCATTGATATGATAAAACTACTAGTTTGTTGCTTTATAGACTTTTGAGATTAGGGTTTGGTCATAGGACTGTTACATTGAAAATTGTGATTTCTGCGTTGTTAATATGAGAAAAATTGTTAGTCCGGGAATAACTTTGGTCCAACTTTGTGAAGTCACAAAGTCCGTGTTATTGGAACTTGTCCGAGATACACAAGGATCCGAGTTTACTTATATTCCGAGTTTTGGAATATATAGAGGGATCCGAGCTTATACATTTGGTCCGAGTTTGTTTAAATAAATTTAGAGTTTCTGGTTTATGTGTTTGGTGATGTTCAAACTTATATGCTGATCCGAGCTTGGAGAGTCCGAGTTTATATATAGACCTTTGTTGATATACTTCCGAGTTTATATACAGACCAATGTTGATATACTTCCGAGTTTATATATAGACCGATGTTGATATACTTTCGAGTTTAATTGTGTATGATGCTTGTCCGAGTTTACTGATATAGATGAGGGATGTTCGAGTTTCAAATGTTGAGTCCGAGTTTATGTATAGACCTATGTTGCTGTATATGTCCGAGTTTATGTATAGATCTATGTAGTGTATATGTCCAAGTTTATTGTATAGACCTATGTTGGTGTATATGTCTGAGTTTATGGTATAGATCCATGTTGATATATATGCTTCCGAGTTTGGATAGATACATGTTTAGATCTGAATTTGTGAAGTGGTTTCGGGTTCTTAATATTTGTTTTGAGTATATGTGTATAAGTCCGTGTTTATTAATAAACTTTATATTGGTGCATTATGTCTGTTGCCTACGTCTTAGGGTTGTGTTAGTGTCTTTAATAGGGCTAACTGTTAGATATAATTTTGTCGTGTTTGTATTTAACTTCGCATGAAGGTACATTACCTTCGTACGAAGGTAAATTACCTTCGTACGAAGATAGACTTACCCTCGCACGAAGGTAACTCCCATATCTATAAATAGGCGTATTGAGGTTTGAGTCTGTAACTTTTGGTGACTAATACGGCGAAGCTTTGTCGGATTTCATGGTGATCTGTAACTATTAAACAATCAATGAAATCAGTAAATTTGATAAGTGATCTTGATAATTGTCACTATTAAATATGAATTCCCCTCATATTGACTAGCAATCAACTTAGGACCTTTGCTATTAGACAAAACGATCCTACAAGTGGTATCAGAGCTCAGGATGCCTGATTTGAAGACAATTGTTCAAGATTCAGCTTAGAAGACTTCTTATTCTACTCATTTTTCTTATTTTTCACTTTTTAAAAACGAATCCACGGACAAAACGAACTGATTTTCAAGTATAACACGTAAAAACATGTTTAGATAAACCCTTGAGAAAACCAGAGCTAAGAACAACCGAATTTATGTAAAAAATTGCAAAAAAAATGTAATATTGTGAACCTAGCTTCGCATGAACATAAGAATTATCTTAGCACGAAGATAAAAGTTTTTAGGTGTAAACAAACATTTACCTTCACATGAAGATAATCCTATCTTCGCACGAAGATAAATCAAGTTTTGGAAATTTTTACTTCACTCAAACTGAAATCTTAATCGTTTTAGCGTTTAACTTTGGTCCAGGCAATTTGTCCGACAAGATGGAAAATGAATTCTACAATGCATTTGCTACATCAACTGTTAATGCATCAGCCGCAGCTGCACAAAATCTGAATTTAGAAAACGAAATGGGGACGCTGGGTGAAATCCCCGACGTTGATGAATTTAGTAGACTATGATGGGTGGAGTGAATGTTTTGTTAATTGGGTTCAAGTGAATCATTTTACTTGCTGGTTTGCAATTGAAGAAAAATATACTGCACCAGAAGGTGAATATGGTTTGGGAAAAACGTTGAGTCAGTTCAGAACAACTGAAAAAGAAAAATTCGTCAATGAGAAAAACATGATGAATATATTGCAACAATTAATCAAAGAAGATATCTTAGCACTGTTGCAACATGATGACGATGCATAATCATTATGGAATGTATTAAGATTGAAGTTCCAAGGAAGCTCGCAAACGAGGAAAGTAAAAATGCACTGCTTAGAAAAGAGTTCGATATTTTCAATCATTTGAAAGGCAAAAATATGAAGTAGTTGATCGAGCGTTACTGTCACCTTGTTGTTCAAATGAAGAGATTGGCAATTCAGAAAGCTAACGAGGAATTAGTTGACAAGCTGGCAGATTCTTTGCCAGAGGGAGAGTGGTCTACGTATTTGACGATTCTGACGAATGGTGCAGATTACAGTGGCTTAACCTTATCAAAGTTCATAGAAAAGCTCGAAGGTCATGAACTGGAAATGCAGAAGATGGCTAAGACAAAAGGTGCTCATATACAGCAAGATGTGAACTTTACTTTAAAGGCAGTTCTATAGCAAGAACATACAATCCAAAAATACAGACAAGCTTCAACGCAAACAACTATACAAGTTCATCTTCAAACCAACCGGGTCGTTTTCAGTCATTTTCGTCTTTCGAACCAAATTCTACGCAAACACCGCAATCTTCACAAGGATTAAACAAGTCAAAACACAAATGCCAATTCAAATAAGAGGATTCTACAATGCAACATTGCTATAAATCTACAAAATGCACAAGATTTCAATGAACACACTGCCAAGCAGCATATGGCGTTGCTTGCTTATGTCCTTGCATCTTATGAAAGCATGGTTGCCGGGAAGATAGGAAACCTAGATATGACCAAAGAAGATTATGATCAGATAGATTCAGAAGAATTAGAGCTGATCGATATAAAGTGGTGTATGGCATCGATTATCAGTAGAGCTCAATGCTTTATGGAAATCACGGGCAGAAAATAGTTTGGGAGGTTTGGATGGTAAGCTTGGTTTTGATAAAGTGAATGCTGGGAGAAAAGGCATTTCAAACGAGAATGTCCAAATCATGAGGCAATGGAAATCAGAATCCGTTTACAGATGACTATTACAAAAAGGCAATATATCATCGACCTTCTCCACCGCAATCTACGACAAAAATGATCTGATTGAAGATGGACCCTCGAACTCAAAAGACAAAGCTTTAATGGTTGCTCAAGAGGATGAAGGGTTTAATTGGAACAAGTACATTTTGAAGAATGAAAGTCTTGCACTTCTGGTAGAGATAATTGAAGAACCCGAACCTAATGTTCTGAAGCAATCTTTGATGAAGCTATTGAGGAAGTTGTACTTGAAGGATATTATCATGAGCAATATTCAGAGGAAGAAAATTTGTTGCATAGTGCTTTTAGACATTTGATTCCACCTAATATTTTTCCAACGTTTGCTGGATATTTCGATTCAAGCTATCAAGCACAATCAGAAGAGGAATCAAAGCCTGAATGTGTGAATTAATAGATGTGGATAAAGAAATGATTGCTGAGAACTTGACGAAAATCGCAAACAAAGCCATGATGCCAAATCTTAAAGAGGTAGTTTCTGTCGAAGACAAGGAAGAGTCGGTGACTGAATTTGTCAAAGAGTCGGTAAAGGAGATTGTCAAAGTTCAGGATGTCGAGGTTGAAAAACCTTGCAAGAAGTGCTAAGAGCCTTGCAAGGAGTGTGTCGAGAAAGATAAAAAATATTCTAAACTGAAAAAGATTTCATATAATTTGACAAGTGATTATAACGAAACGAAACAAGCTTACGACAAATTATCTAAAGTGATTAAACAATATGAACAAATTAAGAGAGAAGATAGTGCAACTTTTCGATGCTTAAAGCAACTCTTATGGACAAACAAATGACAATTAACACTCATATGAACACAATCGCTGAACTTAAAAATGAATTTGAGAAAATGAAAATTGAAATAGAAAGGGTTAATAAATTGTTAATCAGTTATTCGACAAGTTCATATGTCATTGATTATATTCTTCTGAAAATTGAAAAGAAAGAAGATGATAATAAAGGTAAGAACAAAAGTGTCAGTTACAACCGTGTTCCACCACCCATGTGGGAAAGCTATGCAAGAAAGAAACCATCAGGGTGGAACAAGAGCTTAATTTAAAATTGAAACCTGAAAAGAATAATGAGCTACCCGAGAACATTGATATAACATACTCTAAATCAGACAATGACTGTGAATCTGATGTGGTTAAAACTGTTGTTGAAAATGTTTTAGAAAGTGAAAGTGATAGCACAGAATATGAGAGTGCTGAGTCAAAAATGGAGAAAACTAGTTCAAGTTCACCTTCTGAAAATGAGGAGAGTGTTAATAAGAAATATCTTGATAAATCAGATTATAGTTCGGATGATGATTCTACATTGGTTGCTTATACAATGAAAGGATCAGACAAACTATATTCTGATCAGAGTTTTCGATTCAGAATGTGAATCTTGAAAAAGTTGAACAAGTGTTTAAGTTGACCGAAATAAATCTTTTGGAGCTTGAAAATTTGAATGAGTCTTACTATTCTAAACCCAAAATTTCTTACAACAATAATCAAAAGGTTAAAGGTATCCTGAGAACAAAAGAAAAGGGTTGGGGTATGCAAAAAGAAAGAATGATAAGTTTAAAAAACCAAATTTTCAAAAGAAGGTAAACTTTGTTTTTGGATCAAGCTCGGTAAGTGAAAAGGAAAGGTTGGGAAAGGAACAATCAAATGATGAGTTCCATGCAGAAAAGAAGCATCGTGAGCAGACTTTGGGTTCCTGTGTTAGAAGTGATAGTAGGACATGTTGGAAATGTAACAAAGTCGGGCACGTTGCACGACAATGTATTCAAAACAACCCAAAATCTGTTTACAACATGAAAAAGTCTACAGAAGATGTGAAACAAAAGATCCCTGAGTTTTTACCAACACAAATTTTAAAAAAGAAATAATGACAACAAAATTATGAAACCAACAATTCCAAATGGTTCACAATTTGAAATTGGTGAAACATCAACCAAAATTGAACAAAAGGATTCAAAATTTTATCCCAAAAAGGCAATTCTGAAAACACAAACTTGGGTGGTTAAAACTAAATCATATTCTCCAGATATCAAAACATCTGTTTCTATTTGTGGGAGGATCGGCTTTCCCCAAAAGCAACGGACCGGACTCAGGCTAACCAACGTGTGCGGAATTCATCGTCAACTAGTCCCACTCCTCAATTTTCGATCTTGCTAAAGTTTAGATTTTTCGATCAATTAGAGCGGGTAGTAACTGGAAGGGTAAAATGCCGTTAATCGCTTCTCGACGAGAGCATTTTACCTATAGGCCAAAGCACATTTCTCTAATTTGAAAGGATCTTCGATTCACTTTGAATAGTCAACGTTTCTCAACCCGAAACACTCCAATGTTTTACTAGGCCTATTTTTATGTTATCACAATTTCTATTGTTTTTTAATACTTGTTACCTCGTTCATTTCGAACCCGATGCACAATTCACACGCCTTTCGCAATAAAAAACAATAATAATTCTCGCAAAATAACTAAATTTATACTCCTTACGCAATCATACGTGTTTATACTTGTTATGCTTATGTCATACGTGTTACTTACATGCTCAAACGTGACTTTGATCCATCACGTTACGATCAACTCTCATCCTTTCCTCTATTTTAACCCTCATAGATGTCTTTCTCACAAAACTCAAGCGGGAGAAACAAGTCGAAGGCCAACTCCAACTCGATGACCAAGAAAGACTACATGAAATTCATGGCGAAGCAGATAGATAAGGTCATCCCAGACATCGTCAGCAAAATCCAAGGTGGAAACACCTAAATCGACGTTTACCTTCAAGCAATTCTGCTCTTGTAACCCCCTACCCTTCACTGGTGAAGGGGGTGCCACTAAGTTTCTCCAATGGTTTGATGCCATTTAAGTAACATTCCTACAAAGTGGATGCCCTGACCACCTACGTACAATAAGTGCAACGGGCGTCTTCCGATCAAGAGCCCTTGATTGGTGGATCTCTAATGTTCTAAAAGCAGTTAATTAAAAACAATTAAAATTACCCTAATTCTAGACTCAAATTATACTCTAGATTCTTAAATTTTACTAAACTACTAACTGGCAAGTGGACCGATCAATTGTAGAATAGTTTAAGTAAGTCCGGATTATCGAACCCACGAGACTCTCTAATTAAGTTGATGACTCGATCTAGACTCAACTAATACACTTATTTATATTTTTTTTTGGGGGGGGGGGGGGTTACTAATAATTCTAAAATTATAACTAAACTAAAATTACTTAATTAAAACTAATTGAAATTGGACTTTTAAATTAGAGATTAATTCAAGGATGGTAAATAGACTACCTAGGTTAGAATCTCTATTACTACTTATTTGGTTCTTTAATTGATTAATAATGTTAAATGGTAAACCGGGATCTTGGAATACTAAACTCTAAGGTATACCGAACAGGACTCCCGACCCTTCTCGGGAAGACACCTATGATAACCTAAAAGCAGTTTGGGTTTACTGGTGTTTAAGACTTCCTATCGGTTGTCTATTATTTAGTAAAGTGGCCAATTTAGTTAACTACTTCTCAATAGAAAACCTAGACAACCTATGACTCTTGATACCGACTCGATTATGGCAAGTAAACTAGACTTGGAATTTTCTCAAACCCTAAATCTAACAATTTACCGAATTAATTCAGTTAACAACTTATTATTTCTCAATAATTTAATTTAGGTATAATGTCAAGAACTAATTATATATTTTACTTAGTCGTTTTCCGGTTTATTGGCCAATTAGACCAAATGATTACCCGAACCCGTTAAGACCCGAAAATCAATACAAACCTATTCTATGGAAGGCAGCCAACAAGATTTATGAAAAACAACTAATTGATCAAAAACCAATTCAAATCATGCAAATACACTAAAACAAGTAGTCAAAGTTAGTTACTTTACCAAAAATACCATTGAAACATCATGAAATCAAATCAAGTTCCAAACTTTCACAAATAATAAATCCAAACCTAAGTAGCAAAATAAATCTAGCTAATTAACATGGTTTCAAGAATAATCACAACAAAGTCAAAATCAGAATTCATCAAAGTAAGAACAACAAGAATTAAAAGTGAAAAGATCTCGCAATAAAACCCGTGTTTGAGTTAGTCTCCAAGCTCTTGCTTCACTTTGATGATTCCTTGCAGTTTAGACTCACAATTACCAGCTTCCTAGATCAAGAATTAAGCTCTCTAACTTCAATATTTGTCCAAGATTAATTGTAATTGTAGTCAAACTCAACTTATAAACCAATCTTTCAAAAATCTGATAAGCCTGCGTAACTCTTTGGTAACAATACCCTCTCGCCGGCCGCGAGAGGGATGTGGATCTCGGTCGCGCCCCGCGACCAAGTGATGAAGTTTTGGATAAGTGTTAACCTCTCGCTGGCTGCGAGAGGTATTAAGTTGCGTGGTCGTGGGCCGCCAGAAGGTGATTTCACCAGTTTTTTGATTCGTTTCTTTTCTCGGTTTCCAACTACGATCATTTCAGCTCATTTTTCGCATCTTTTCAGCCACTTTCACGAACCAAGACCTGCAAAACGTATTTGGATTAAAAGTAGATATATTCTTGACAAACCGAAATGAAAACCAACTAAAATGCTACAAACTTTACAAGATAAGTGAATGTATTATTCAATACATCAAATATCCCCACACTTGCTCTTTTTTCGTCCTAGAAGAATTGTGCACAAACGGAATCATAACCAAGTAATTATTCGATTTCAAAAATTAAGATTATTTTATTAAGGTTAGAATTTATATTAACCGCGATTTGCGAATATTCATGTCCACTTAAACTCAAAACATGGTTCAAAGTTCTTATCATGTGAATTTAGTTTAAGTTCGGTCAATCTACTCAAGATCTCACACTAGCCAAAAATAGTAAACCAAGTCCCACCTCAAGCTTACGGAATAAAAGGAACGGATCATTCAACCCATTTCCTAACCGTTTTATACCAAAATCAAAGGAATTTAAAACCAAGTAAATTTTTTTCTTTTTCTCTCTCTTTTTATTTCTTCTTTTGAGCAATTGATTTCTTTTTGCATATCTAACCTAGAGGTTGTATCAACCAAAGTCACCATCCCCGAGAGCGACAAAGTGGGCTTCGACTTATCCTA
This sequence comes from Scalesia atractyloides, assembly GCA_947069175.1. Lineage (NCBI taxonomy): Eukaryota > Viridiplantae > Streptophyta > Magnoliopsida > Asterales > Asteraceae > Scalesia > Scalesia atractyloides. Next base: position 46,509,459 of record CAMTDV010000022.1, read on the forward strand.
GAGGGATTCTCGATCAGAGTCACCATCCCTAAGGGAGATTCCATAGGCCTCGTCAACTTATAATCAATCTCATTTTTCTTATTTTTTCTTTTTATTTACATGATCAAAAACTCTAAGGATTTTAGCTTATAACCGCATTCCTTATACTATTTTGGCGGTTTCAGTTTCCCATTTTTCCTAGATGAGTACCCACTAGTAGACCGACAATTTAAGTATATTAATCCCAAAGAAACTAAGAACCGAATCGAGCCTACTCACATATCCCAAATTAGACATAAACTCAACCTTTTATTACTCATATTATCATTATATGAAATCAAATAAAAATTCAATTTTCTATCATCTTCCATTTATAAATTATGCAAACTCCTTAAACAAGAAAATTTTCTGATTTTTTAATTCTTTTTTCAAATCAAACAAATTAAAACTACTCTACGACTCACTATCCCATCCCCACACTTAAATGTTGCATTGTCCCTAATGCAAGGATGAGAAGACTCACTACTAAACACTAATAAAACGGAAAAATAAATAAATAAAAACTAACAAGTGAAACAACTTAGCTGATAATGCAAGACTGTCAATGTGCCAGTCAATCCACTCATACCCTCCAATCCGAACACGCTCAGCAACCAACTCCCAAATCTCACATGTGAACGGAAGCAGCATATAAATCAACCTATCAACCAACATAACAACTTCCAAACATAATAGAACAAGTAAATAAATAAATTGTCTCAAGAAGTTAACCACCATCATACCCAACCAACCCACAAATCCCACAAATAAAGTGTTTAGAGTACAGACCAATAATATATGAAAACAACATAAAAGGGAAGTAAACATTATTATAGATCCGACGCTGCTTAATCATCCTCTTCTGACTCCTCAGATGCCTCGAACACTTGATACGGTTGAACATCCTCAATCCCACTGAATTAACCTGGACCCGGCTGACCTCTCTGCTGGAAAGAGGATGGCACCCCCATGTGCAAATTTTCCATCATATAACGCATCCCATCCTCTAGCCCTCACTGACCGTCTTCATGCATCCTTTGACTTTCCATCATAACTTGGCGCACTCCACCAAACTGCTGGTATGCATACCCTTGCAGATCACCGAACCCGGTCTCCATCTTGTCATACAAAGAATCTAATGTAAGTGGGTCAGGACGGGGCTGACGAAGAGGATATTGTCTTCCTGGCAGCTCTTGACGTGTCACCAATCTCTGATATCTAGTAGGAACCCCAGCCTGCATAGATGAAGTAGCCTCAGAACCCGGAGGAGGCTGAACCTGAGGACCTTGTCTGATCGGCTCCCAGCTCACAGGCTCTTGCAAAGTCAAAATCCCAGCCGCCTGAAGGTCACGTATACTCATGAAACACAGGGACGGGCCCTCTCTCATCCTGTCCCGGGGATATCTGTCAAACACCCCTTGACTCTCTGCTAAACACGTAATCAAGGGACCACAATACACCCTAGCCCCTGGGCCTCCCCTCCACAACCGCTTCATAGACCACGCAAAGATAATCGCCAGGTTTGCCGGTTTCCTCTCCACCATGCACATCAAACGAAACAAACTAATTTGATTCATCTTATTGTCTCCCTGCCCTCTTCCAACTAGTGTGGCTGCCAGAATCTTATGAATGAACCGGTAGACCGGACTGATAATATCACTTGCCACCATATTATTGGAATATGGTGCCGCAGAGATTGTACCCCAGAATCGGACTAACTCGTCTGTCTGAAAACTATGCGGGTGCCTTCTTTTGAACACCCCCAGCAAACTGGTGACGAATTCCAGCGATTAAACTTCTTCCATTGTATAGAACTGAGTGGCTACATCAAACTGTGGAACAGTCATCTCATATACGTGCCTCCCCAAGGTAAAAGAAATACCATCACTTTCAGCGAACTTCCCCTGCTGATATTCGAAGGTGGAGTGGAATTCAAGAGTAATTTCCTTATATTGTCTTTCATCACAATCCAATACTCTTCTGAATTTACCCCTAAAAGCTGTTCAATCCTCCCCCGTTGACCTAGATGGTCAAGCATGTCCCAATCAATTCTTCTATACGACAATAAATCACATGTGATCAGGGTAGATAATCTCTCACTCTTAGGAGAATCCAGATCAAACTGAAAGCAGAGGGCTATCCACTAATCATGTACTCTGCCCGTGGGGAATACCGTTTCCCCTGTATCTAATGCTCCTTTGTAGCCCAAAACTTGGGGGCAACGGTTGAGTCTCGACTGGATCACCTCTTGGTCGAGGTACGGGTCCCCTCCTCTTCCTACCTGCTCTACTTGAACTGCCTTCTCCTGACATCTGCAAAAACCATTTAATTCACAAGAAAAACAAGTAGAATATTAGAAGGAATAAACCGTGTGTGAGCAATGACCGTATAACATTACATTCGCGGCCATAATCAGAAACACACTTTACCAAATATTATTACATATATTTTTATTGGGTGTAAGCAACATTATTAATTAATTAGACCGAATCTCGCCCGAATGGAGATTGAATACGGGCGAGAGATCTTATATGCATGAATGCGTAGATATTGCAAACCCGTATCCCAAAATATATCTAAAACAGTACGACTACCCCTTTCCGGCACTTAAATTGTCCCCAATGAAAACCCAGGTGCCGAAAAGTACCCAACAATGAGTTCAAAGCTAAAGATAAAAAATTTATAAACAAAGCAGAAAAACGGGTTTAAAGTTTTAGTAAAAGTATGATTTTATACCAAGAATTACTAACCCGAGTCCCCACACCCAATGTTGAACCTTACCAAACCAAAATACCCACAAAATGTACCCTGTTTACACCCAAATTTCCTATACAAAACTAGTTTAGCCACAACAATCAAAGCTCAACCCAACACACGTGCACCCCAAACCCTCAAAGTAACTAGCATTCAACCTAAAAGGACCAAACACTAAAATACGTTCAGCAACTAAGTAAAATATGAAGATTAAAGCATAAGAGTTGCAAGAAAACATACCGTAATGCCGATCTACAAGAAAAATTAAGCAAGTCCGTGGATAAGTTGCAAAAAACTCTTGAATAGCTCGTTCGAGGATGAAAAACACAAACTTGCACTAGAAAATGGGTTGTGGTTAATGTGGGAAAGTAGTAGGAGAAGATGTTGGTGCATGTGGGTAAAATATGCGGATTTTGTAGAGAAAGGGGAAGGAGCCGTGTATTGTAGGTTGGAGAAAATGAGTTTTGAAAGGATGAAACTGGCATTTAGGGTTTTGAATCTTATGTTGGGGTCGCTCGCAGGCCGCGAGAGAGGATTTAAAACCTCTCGCGCCCTGCGACCGAGTGCTGGATTCCGGAGTCAAAGTCCTCTCGCGGGTCGTGACCGAGATGAGTCATGGCTCTCGTGGTCCGCGAGAGAGGTGTTTTCACAGAAGGTTTCGAATTTTGGCCCGTTTTTGCCTTAGAAAAAAATTTGGTTTCAATCTGAACTTAGTGAAACACCCCTTTTCATCCGGTTGACTATAAAACTTACCTTCAAACGCCAATTCGTCATTGATGGTGGCTTCATGTTGGCGATATAACCTGCAAACAGCTAAACGACAGACAAACAAACAAAACACAAACTACAAAAAACAAGAATTAGCACTATAAAGACATGAAATGCAAACAATTACCAAAATTTACAAACTCTACACTTGATCTTACAATCAAGATCCTATGCGGTGCGAGGTAGAACTTCCAGAGGATTTTCCTCCATCTCGGTGGAATCGAGCAGCCCTCCTAAATATGTTTCAATCTATGGCCGTTGACCTTCCAAGTACCTCCATCGGCTTCATCTTTCAACTAAACTGTTCCGTATGGGAATACCTCATTCACCACATACGGACTCGTCCACTTGGACTTCAAATTCCCGACGAATAATTTCAAATGCGAATTATATAGAAGCACTTTATCGCCTATCTCAAACTCCTTCACTCCTCTCAATCTCCTATCATGCAAAGCCTTGGTTTTCTCTTTAATACTCCATGAACGCTCATAGGCTGCATTTCGAAGCGCCTCTAACTCTTGAATTTGGAAATATCGTCTCCTAGCAGCTTCGTTGAGGTCTAAATTCATAGTTTTGAGGGCCCATAATGCTCGATGCTCGAGTTCAACTAGAAGATGGCAGACTTTGCCATAGACAATCATGAAGGGTGTGGTGCCTAAAGGTGTCTTATAGGCGGTTCTAAACGCGTATAATGCATCGTCTAGTTTATCGGACCAATCCTTCCTACACTTGCTTACCGTCTTCTCTAGGATCCTCTTCACCCCTCGGTTCGCATTCTCCACTTGACCGCTTGTTTGAGGAAGATAAGCAGTGGAGAGGATGAGTGACACCGTAGCGTGCTAATGCCTTCTCCATTACGGAACTACAGAAATAAGTGCCACAGTCACTTATAATGGCTCGAGGTGTACCGAAGCGAGTGAATAACTTCTTCAGAAATCTCACCACCACTCAGGTGCGATTTGTGGGTAAAGCTTGAGCTTCCACCCACTTAGAAACATAGTCAATCACCACGAGGATGTACTGATTTCCGCTAGAGATGCATAACGGTCCCATGAAGTCAATCCCCCATACATCATAGACTTCAAGAATTTGGATCGGGTGTTGGGGCATTTCGTCCTTGGATGAGATGTTGCCGGTGTGTTGGCAATGATCACATGTCCTAACAAACTCTAAGGCATCCTTAACTACCGAGGGCCAGTAAAAACCACAATCAAAGACCTTCTATGCGGTGACGTTCGGTCCATGATGACCTCCTGTTAACCCCTCATGCACGTGCCTGAGGATCTCTACCCCCTCCTCTCTACTCACGCAACGCCTAAGAATTCGATCACCTCCTACCCTAAATAGAAACAGGTAGTCCTAGATGTATCTCCTAACATCACGGAAGAATTTCTTCTCCTGTTGCGTGGTCATACCCTTCAAAAACACTCCATTTGCGAGGTAGTCCGGAAAATCCAAAAACCACGGCATACCCTCCTTTTCGGCCGCCACAAACTCTACCGACTCATGAGGGAATATATCACCGATTTCCTCCTCTCTAATTTCTTCTCTACTTGGATCTTCTAATCCGGATAGATGATCGGCGGCCACATTCTCTGCTCCTTTCTTATCTTTAATCTCTATATCAAACTCAGAAAACTGGAGAATCCACCGAATAAGATGAGGCTTCGCGTCCTTCTTTTGGAAGAGGTAACGCAGAGCTGCATGATCAGTGAAGACTATGGTTTTGGAAAGGATGAGGTAGGAGCAGAATTTATCGAATGCGAAAACTACAGCTAGGAGCTCCTTTTCAATAGTGGTGTAGTTCTCTTGAGTGTCGTTTAGGGTTTTGCTAGCGTAGTAGATGGGGTGGAAATGCTTATCTCGTCTCTGGCCCAGAACGGCGCCGACTGCATAGTCGCTCGCATCACACAAGAGCTCGAAAGGCAAGCTCCAGTCAGGTGAGACAAGAATAGGGGCACTCACGAGTTTCTCTTTCAGAGTTGTAAAAGCCTTCAAGCATTCTTCATCGAAGACGAAGGGGACGTCCTTCTCTAGGAGTCGGGTCATGGGTCGTGTAATCTTAGAGAAATCCCTAATGAATCATCTATAAAAACCCGCATGACCTAGAAAGCTACGGATAGATTTCACGCTTGTCGGTGGAGGAAGTTTACTGATCGTATCTATCTTAGCTCTATCAACCTCTATACATGCGCGAGATATCTTGTGTCCTAGCACTACCCCTCTGTCACCAAAAGTGACACTTCTCCTAGTTCAACATCAGCCCATTGCATCAAGGTTCCGAAGGTACTGATCGGAAGTGTTTTCATAGACAGAGAAGTCATCCATGAAAACCCCCATTAAAGTCTCGATCATGTCTTGGAAAATAACGACCATGCATCGCTGAAATGTAGCTGGAGCATTACATAGTCAAAAGGGCATGCGGCAATAGGCGTACGTGCCATAAGGACATGTGAAGGTTGTCTTCTCTTGATCCTCCGGAGCGATAGGGATCTGGAAGTAACCTGAGAACTCGTCGAGAAAACAATAAAATAGTTGACTCGCGAGTCGTTCCAACATCTGATCGATAAACGGGAGAGGAAAATGATCTTTTCGGGTGGCGTCATTTAATTTTATGTAATCAATGCACACCCGCCAACCCATGACCATACGCGATGGGATGAGTTCCTTCTTCTCATTCATGACCACTGTCATCCCCCCTTCTTGGGAACAACCTGAGTAGGACTCACCCATGCAGAATCGGATATCGGGTAAATGAGACCGGCTTCCATCAGCTTGAGCACCTCTTTCTTAACAACCTCTTGCATATTCGGGTTGAGGCGTCGCTGGGGTTGCACTACAGGCTTCAAAACATCCTCCATGAGGATTCCATGAGTACAGAAGGTAGGGCTAATTCCCTTGATATCGGAAAATTTCCAAGCAATAGCCTCTCTATTCTCCTTAAGAACATCTATCAATCTAACCTTCTCCTCCGCTGACAATTTCGAAGAAATTATAATGGGTAAGCTCGAATTGTCACCTAAGAAAGGATACTCTAAGTGGAGGGAAGCACCTTAAGCTCTACAGGGGCTGGAGTGTCTATAGGAGTACTCTCACTTGCTGCACTAACCTCACAAAAATCTAAAGTGGGGACCTATAGTGGGTCGTCCTCTATGTCTTCTTTCTCGCTCTCCTCAGCTACTACTCCCTCACTTACTAAATCGGCTCCGCTGATACACTCGATATGTGATCTACGCAGGACATGAATGAATTGAGGAAATAGACGGAATGAGATGGGCCACTATCGCTGTCGCCACTGCTAGGGTGTTGCATCGAACTGGCGATTTCAAAAGTGACGTTTTCATCCCCTACGTGAAGTGTGTTTTTGCCATCATGAACATAAATAATTGCTTTCGCGGTACGAAGGAAGGGACGACCTAAGATTATGGGCACTTTTCGTTGGCCTCCATATCTAAGATGACGAAATCCATGGGGAAACAAATATATCAAGCTTAACTAACAAGTTCTCTATAATTCCCCGAGGATACTTAACGGACCATTAGCTAGAGACAGTGACATACGAGTAGGAGTGAGATCCCCTAGACCTAATTTCTCGTAAAGAGAGAAGGTTATCAGATTGATGCTAGCCCGTAGATCGGCTAATGCATGCGTTGCGATGGAACCATCGAATAAGCATGGAATAGTAAACGATACCCGGATCAGTGAGTTTTTCGGGTTACTAATTCAGAACTACGGCAGAACACCCTTCAGTTAACATGACATTTAAAAGCTCCCCCAGCCTATCTATTTGTTTAAGAAGATCCTTCAAAAACTTAGATTATTTAATGTTGGCGGGCCTCGATGAACGGGAGATTGATTTTCAACTGAGTAAACATATCAAGGAAATTCCCATATTCCTTAACATATATTTTGCTATTTAAGATGGGCTGGGTAGGGTAGGCGTGAAGAATCTACGTGTGGTGATGGCCTAACCTCTACCGGTTTCTTCTCTCCCCTACTCTCGATTGAAGGTCCATTGTTTGGTGCGGTACTTGTGGGGTCTAGCTTAATTTGCACCCTAGGTGGGGCCTCCATTTCTATCTCCTCATCTACCTCCTCTTCCTGCTCCTCTAACTCTACCCCTCTCTACCCACTACTTTTAAACTCTTACCGCTACGTGTGGTTATCGCTTTCGCATGTTGGTTTGCCAGGTTGGGTTGGGTGTTACCCGAGAACTAACCGTGTGGCTGCTCTTGCAGCTGCTTAGCGATACTACCTACTGAACTCTGAAGATCTAAGAGTGCGGACTACTGATTTTTCAAGAGAAGATCGTGTTCCACTAGAGTTTTCTGGGTAGCTAGATCCTTAACCACTAATTAAGACAAAAGCTCCTCAATCCTATCTACACTACCCACCTGAACCTCCACTCCTATTCTAACCATCTTGGTTTGAACCCCCACCACTAAATTGACCTGTATGGCTTGAACCTCCACTAGAGTAGTGACCCTGCCCCCTGTTTTGATATGAACCTGATTGGAAACCACGGGGGGGGGGGGGGTTACCGGAATAGTGGAAGTTATTATTATTATTACGTAAGTTAGGGTTATAATTTGAGTTATTATTATTATTATTAAAAGGGTTCGTTTGGCTTCTACTCTGACCTGTGATGAACTCTACCTGCTCGACAGTGAGCGTAGGACACTCTACCGTATCATGACCCCCTCGACAAACCTCACACCTATCCACTTTCTTTTTCAACTCCAGAATCTCTTTGGAGACCTCATGCTTAAAGCTATATAATGCAGCAGCTACCGTATTTCCAAGCTAACTTGGTGTAAACCTTGGTTAACCGGGGTTGTACGAGAAACAGGGATTGAATTCCTACCGGAAGTGCTGTAGTCTATGTCTGAATGTGCCAAGAATTCGAAGAGGTCATTACACTCAACAACTGTCTTCTTTCCCATTAAGTGTCCACAGCAGATGTGTCAAATCGGGCTCGGATTTTCGGGGTGAGACCATTGTAGAATTTCTCTACAAGTGCCCAATCAGACAGGCCGTGTTGAGAGCAATGGGACACCAGGGTTTGGAAATGCTCCTAGGCTAGATGATAAGGCTCGTCAAGTTCCATTCAGAACGAATGGATCTGATCACGACGGTGAGATGCTTTTGCAGGTGGAACATATTTTTTAAGGAAAGATCTCGTAGAGCGGCCCAAGTAGTGAAAGTACCGGTGGTTAAGAGTCAAGCCAGACGACGACTCGACCTCCAAGAGTAAAGGGAAAGACTTGAAGAAAGCGGGCATCGTTGCCCACACCCTCCAGGTTGAGAGTGTGACAAAGGTGGGTAAGGCGGTTAATATGGGCAGGCGCATCCTCGTCATCACGACTGTGGAATTGGCAAGAGTTGGTGATAGCGTTCATTATGTAAGATGGGATTTGCCAGGCTTTATCATTATTCATAGGGGGAGAGTGATGGGCGAGTTCGTACCGGTGAAACCGGTGGTGGCTATTGGTAAACTATTTGGTTTTGGCCATATGGAAATTAGGTGGTGGACTTGTGTTTCTATGAAGTACACGGGGCGATGGGGAACCGGGCGGTAAGTGCTTTGGTGTAAAGTCAAAGTCGGGTGGTATAAAAGGGCGGGATGAATCGGAAAAACCGAAAAAGAGGATGAAGAAGTACTAACCGTGGGCGCGAGAGGAGAAAATGTATCCGTTGGCGGCTTCGGCAGAGGTCCTTGCGAACACGTATGGGGCATCCACTAAACACCGAAAACGAGCCAAATGAGATAATTCAGAAAAGAAACTAAAAATACTATGCATTAAGCTAAACAAAATTAAACTAACTAAATTAGTTAGACTCCTACGACGCAAACCAAAAATAGTAAACACGTATGAAACAATTAAGCCTAAATAAAGTAATCAACGCTATTGCGAAAGAGAGTCCCCGGCAACGGCGCCAAAAACTTAATGTTCTAAAAGCAGTTAATTAAAAACAATTAAAATTACCCTAATTCTAGACTCAAATTATACTCCAGACTCTTAAATTTTACTAAATTACTAACCGGCAAGTGGACCGATCAATTGTAGAATAGTTTATGTAAGTCCGGATTATCGACCCCATGAGACTCTCTAATTAAGTTGATGACTCGATCTAGACTCAATTAATACACTTATTTATATATATTTTTTTGGGAGGGGGGGTTTACTAATAATTTAAAAATTATAACTAAACTAAAATTACTTAATTAAAACTTGTGAACGAGGATCGGGCTCCTCCGATGAGCAACTGAACTGATCTAACTCAACTAGAAGAGGCAGAATTCATTGCTAGAGAGGTTGACAAAACAAACAAGATAGAACTTACTGTTTAACTGCTCTGTTGTATTCAAAGACGTGCAAAGTACAGACACGAGTAAACAAACTAGAAAGGCTTCGCCGTACTATCTGAACTGACTTCCTCGCTCTGACACAACACTCCTCTATTTATAGGTCGACATGACTCGTACTAGAGTGTGTGTTAAAGAGAGATGTGCTTCGTACGAGCAGCTGATTCGTACGAGTTACTGAGAGTCACTCGTACGAGCCACCTTGACTCGCTCGTACGAATCATACAAAAAGTATAAAAGAAAATTTATCATATATACATTCAACATTAAAGCCCTATAAACAATACAGACACATCCTAGACGTAGGCAATAGACATAACGCATCAACAAACTCCCCCTTGGATGTTGCTGCAGTCTGGATGGAGACGCTAATGCCCAAAGAATCTCTTCGGTGGCTTGTGACGCTCCTCAGATGCAATCGGCGTTTGGTCTGTTAGAGGAGGTTGTTTCGTTGTATTGCCAAACCGAAAGCTCCTAAGCGATGCTATACGAGCACGCTCTGCAATCCGAGCTTCATTCTTCTCTTTCTTTTTCTTCTCTATCTCCTCAAGCTTCTTCCATGAAGTGTTCCACGTCGATCCAAAGTGAATATCATTGGCAAAAAAGACATTAATGATCTTCTAGAATTGAAGAGCTTGTTCCTTACCCTTCTCCTCAAAGGTTATCTTGCTATAGAATAAACATTCAATATCCTTCTTAGTATAGTTGACTAGCCACATAGGGTCTAGCACTGGAATGCCCCGCCATAACCCATATATATGTTTGTGGGCTATAACAGCTTCGGTCAGCTCTTCAGCAATATTCCATGAATTTTCAAGGTGTACGCAGATGACAGCGTCTCCTGTGTTAGAGTCTTCATTCCACCACTTGAAGTTCGAATAAAAATCTTGCTCCATTCATATCATTGGCATGGTTTTCATTACTTTGGGCTTTTTGACAATGAGTGTTATATCCTTCTCTTTTGTTACTGGATCAATCTTTACGAAACGTCAAGGAAAGTGAGGTTTCCAATGAGTAAAACCATGCATAGCCTCTAGCTTAATCAATTTCCATAGACGCTGGTCTTGAAAATTCATCTTTAGGTTTATCATCTTTAGGTTTATCATCTTTGTCTGAACCAATTCTTTGATATCCCAGAACGACAAGGATTTGATGTCACGTAGATATCTGAAATATTGAATTTAAACTCCCTCTTCACCGCATATACGTTCAGTTCCTCGATCCACCCCCAGCTTATAATATTCCCTAAAGATATGTTAGCATCACATGTGAAAAATGCTAGGGGACGTTTAAACTTTCGCTCGGCTGGTACATTTCGAAACCACTTCTTCCTCTCTTCTGCTATTTCAGCACTAGACATTTGGTGAGGAATTGTTCCTTCTTTTGCAGCTTCAGCAACCTTTCTCTTCAACATATCGGAATTCTCAGCTGCAAATAACTCATCGAAAGTTGGGGAATCATCTGTACTCTGATCAGCTAGAATTGCATCGTCATCAGATTCATCTTCCACGACAACTCTGTCGTAATCATTTGCGTCTTTAACATTTTCAAATACGTACTCGTTTGGCTCAAATGCGTCTATATCATTCAACTTATTTTCGAAATCAAATTAGAAATTTTCTTCACTTACTCCCAACACCTCAGCTATCTCTTCCTTAGTATAACCATGAACAAATTCACCCTCTTCCACATCATGCTCAAGATAAAATACTTTAGGTTTCTGCACGACAGGAACAGAAGATATATCTATCTCCAGGAAGATTCCTGTCTGCTGAGCATCAACAGCTTCATCCACTCTATCATTCACACCTTCCTCTGTAGTCTGATTAACATAGTCATCAAGGTACACGGAAAAATCAAATTCTTCATTAACGCTTGAATCTGTAACTCGAACACCTATACCTCCAACATTATCATCATTATCATCATCACTATCAGAACTACTCGAATCAATATTATCTTTTTCAGCATCATCAATTTCAGCATCATCAATTTCAGCATCCTCTTCGAATTCTTCAACAGCTTCCTCTATTTCTTTTTCAAGCTTTTTCTTTAACATCCATTCATGATGCCTTTGAGACAAATCTAACAAGTCAATATCAACATCAATCGGCTTTCCAATAAGAATAAACTTGTTAGACTCTTGATAAACCATGATATATGTGCATGTAACTGGCACAGATTCAGCTTCTGGCTCAATTTGTACGATGATAGAATCCTCTAAAACTTTAGCCTTTCCTTTACCCTAGGCGTCAGATTGTTCTTTCGCTAGACGTTCTGTTACACCCTCAATTTCCACTTGCGGAGTTTTACCGCGAGGCGTGTGAACAAACCAGAATCTGGAACACTAGTACGTCGAACGACTCTATATGATTTGATAATACATTTTGCAAAATCACTTGTTGTAGATTTTATGTTACCAATATTTAGCAGAAGCATCAGTTTTTAAAGTTTGAGCGGAAGCATAAATAAGTGGTGAAGCGGCGCCAACACAAACGCCAAAACAAATGAAAAATCCCCAAAACAATATTAATAAATAAGACTCGATAAAAGATGTCTTGTTCAATGCATGTGCGTGCACCTAGAGCTCCTAGCGTCCTGAGAAACATGTAAAGAAACAAGTGTCAACATTAAAGATGAGTGAGTTCATAGGTTTTCATAAATTCGTTTGTTCGGTTATAGTTTGTTTTCTCCGTTATCCCTAACCCGGGATAACGTATTGGTTCCATTATTCCATCCCGGAATAATAAGTTGTTGCTTCCAATATTCCAAACCCGGAATATTAAGTTGTTGTTTCCAATATTCCATGCCAGGAATATTAAGTTGTTGTTTCCAATATTCCAAACCAGGAATATTAAGTTGATGTTTCCAATATTCCAAACCAGGAATATTAAGTTGATTCGTAATTAAGTTCAATGTTAATATATATAGGTAGCTAGCCTAAAGTCATGTCCCTAAGTGTTCGCGATCGACGCTGACTGTTGTGCCTCCGTTTTGCCAGGCCTATCACATGACCATGGCGGTGTTAGGCCAATTATTCACCCGTTGACCATACCAGGTCGGCTAGCGCGACTAGCTCGGATGAGGCTTGTCGGGTCCAGTAGTACTACTTATAATTCCCCCGCTATTTAACCCAAATACTAACGATCCGAGGAGATTGTCGAGGACTTAAGTGATAAAGCTGCTTAGTGACCATAACATTACATTAACATTAACTTAGTTACCGTATAGTTATGTGACGTTAAATTCGTATAACGTAAAGAGATTGAGTTTGAGAGTGTATACATGTTTCTCCCCCTGTTGTTTAAAAACCGGATAAAGTTAGGGGCCGTGAAATCACCTTTATTTGCTCGGTTAGTGTAGCAAAGATGTTATAAGAGATGGGACCGCTAGTTGCGTCCTAACAAACCAATTAATTTACGTCCGTGTGTGAACACACCAACACAAATTCCACACGCAATTTACTCACAAAGTGATACACACAAACAACATATCTAACACTCAAACATGCATGCAAGTATTCTCATGTGATCATAGTAATCAAACAATTTATCATAACCATAAGTCAATTCATGCCACAATTTGGTGCACACAATCACAAGTTCTCAAATTTCAGCTTAGCACTTATAATTCAGCTGTTTTCTAGGATTTTTATAAAATAGTTTCAACATTCTAAAAATTCCCAAATTTTTACAGTAGGTGACATTTATATCATAGAAATTTATATAATTTTTCCAAGTCCTAAATCTTTACCAATTAACCATAAATATTAATATACTAGGCTGTAGTCTGATTTATCACTTTCTGACTGCAGCCCACGGAAGAATTTATTTAAAAATCATCGATCGACCAATTAACAAAATTCCAGTTGGAGTTGCCCGGAAATTTCCATACCTAGTTGCTGTACGAAAATCATGACTCAACTCCCTACTGATTTTAAAATCCAACTTGATAAACAACTAACAATATTTCAGGATTTTTACAGTTTTAGTTACTGAACTTATTTGGCCCTTTAAAAATATCAAACGACTTCAGAAAATTATGAATCCAGCGCCATTAGATTCCTTATTCAAATCTCTACGTTCTAGACATCAGAAAATCCGTTTTTCGACAACTAACGATCGAGTTACAGCCAGATGAAGTCGGCTGTAACTACTACTCAGCAACTGTTTCAGCATATGATTATCATAGGTTCGTATAAACCGTTCCTATTATTACCCTAGGCGATCATGAACCGGTTTTCTAATCCTAGATCAATACCTATAACAATTCCATGCAAACCCTACTCAATAACTCTAGTTTTTATCAATCAAACATGCTCGCAACTTACAAGTTCCGCAACTATTATACATATAAACAACAATCAACTCAGCATCTAACATCCGAAACAACTAGTCATTCAAGCATACATATATCCGCACATGATCTTGTAATCAGAGATAACCCTAACCTTGGTTAACTAGGTGAACAAGCCGAGGTTTGGACAAGATTTATCCGACTTTTCCAGAAAGATAGCGACCGAGAGGACGTTGATAACGGGGGCTGTTTTGTTGATCGACTAGAGGTGAACCAGGGCAGATTTCGCGACTGAATGAAGGTGAAGATGAAGACGGCTGCTGCTGCTGCGACCGAGAGGAAGAAGAGAGCAAGGCTGATCCGTGTTTGCGATCACAAGGGTGAGACAAGGCTGCCGACGGCAGTTTCTTTTTAGGGTTTTGCGAATTCTGAATGAAGGCATGCAATGGATGATATATATAGGCGCAAAGGGATAGGGTTGCGGTTTGGGTTTGCACACGGCCGCAAGGGACTTGGGTGGTTTGGTTTGGGTTTTGATCTTATGGCCGAGGACTAGGGTGGGTCGGTTTGGGTTCGATCTTCACGGCCGAAACATGTTTGGGCTGTTTTGGTTTAGGGTTTGATCGGTCGAATAGTTTTAGGTTTGCTACGGGTTTAGGTTTGATCTTGGCCGAATTAGTTTTAGGTTTTGATCTTGCGGCCAAGACATGTTTGAGTCCTAACTTGGTTAATTCCTAGAGTTCCAATGAATCAAAGCTGGTTCGTGTCGCGGTTCGGTTCAGTTCTGTACTATCTACCACACTTCTTTATAACTAAAACAATCACACAACACACAACACGTATTCATTTAACTCGTGCACGTTTAATACTTAGCATATACATTATTGACATGTGTCACGTGTAAGTTATCCGAAAAACCCGGAATATCACATTATCCCCATGTTGAAAGAATTTTCGTCCCGAAAATTGAGTAAACGCGGTTTACCATGTAACGTACATGTTTAGAGTGCCACGCACAAAGAGTTAGTTCGTTAATGATGGTACGCAACTGTTACAAGAAGTTCCCAAGTGTTATACACAAAGATTTCCAAGTGCCATGCACAAGAATTGCCATGCACAAGAATTTAGTCGACAATAGTACACGAAAGTATAAGAAGTTTCCAGGTTGTCACATCATCCCCATGTTGAAAGAATTTTCGTCCCGAAAATTTAGTTACTGGTATCGTTAGTTTGCTGCTCAGTTGCGAAGAGGTGTGGGTATTTGCTTTTCATTTGGTCCTCTCTTTCCCACGTGAACTCCGGTCCACGCTTAGAGTCCCAACGAACCTTAACGATCGGAATTTTGCTGTGCCTTCGAGTCTTGATCTCAGATCCATGATCTCGATAGGCTGTTCTGCAAAGTGCAGTTGCTCATCCACTTGGATCTCATCCAATGGAATAACTAGAGTTTCATCTGATAGACACTTCTTCAGATTTGACACGTGAAATACGTTGTGAACTCCACTTAGTTCGGCAGGAAGGTCTAATTGGTAAGCTACGAGTCCGATACGTTTCAAGATTACAAACGGGCCTACGTACCGTGGGTTAAGTTTGCCCCGTTTTCCAAAGCGGATTACACCCTTCCAGGGTGACACCTTTAGTAGGACGCGGTCGCCTACTTGAAATTCGAGCGGTTTGCGTCGTTGATCAGCGTAGCTTTTCTGTCGATCTCGTGCCGCCGCCATGCGGTTTCTGATTTGTACAATCTTTTCAGTAGCCTCAAGTATTAACTCAGGGCCTGTGAGTTGACTGTCACCGACTTCTGCCCAGCAGACCGGTGATCTACATCTGCGACCGTATAATGCCTCGAACGGTGCTGCCGAAATACTCGTATGATAGCTGTTGTTATATGAGAATTCTACTAGAGGTAGGTGGATTTCCCAATTATTTCCGAAGTCCACTACGCATGCCCTAAGCATGTCTTCCAAGGTTTGTATGGTCCTTTCACTTTGACCATCAGTCTGAGGGTGATAGGCTGTGCTCATATCCAGGCGGGTTCCCAACGCTTTCTGGAGTGACCGCCAGAAGTTTGACATGAAGCGAGCATCTCTGTCTGAGATGATGGACGTTGGCACACCGTGCCGAGAAACTATTTCCTTAATGTAGATGCGAGTCAACTTCTCCATCTTATCCGTTTCTTTAATAGCTAGGAAGTGTGCGGACTTAGTTAAACGATCCACAATCACCCAGATAGTATCGCAACCACCCAAGGTTCGCGGGAGTTTAGTGATGAAATCCATTGAGATCTGATCCCATTTCCACACTGGGATCTCAGGTTGTTGGAGTAGCCCCGATGGCTTTTGGTACTCCACCTTGACTTTTGCACAAGTCAAACATTTACTCACGTAGGTGGCTATATCGGCTTTCATGTTGGGCCACCAATACACAGCTTTAAGGTCTTGATACATCTTATCCGAACCCGGATGGACAGAGTATGAGATTTGTGAGCTTCATCCATGACTAGCTCTCTGAGGTTTCCGTAGAGAGGTACCCATATGCGATTCATGAAGTACCGGGCTCCATTGGGCTTTACTTCCCAATCGCGTTCCATTTTTCCCACTGATTCGACTTTGAGGTTTTCCTCCTTGACTGCTTCTAACTGGGCGTCGCGTATTTGATCAGGTAGTCCCGAATGAATAGTGAGTTGTAATGCTCGTACACGGCGAGGTTTCAAGTGTTCCTTCTACTGAGGGCATCAGCTAC
Organism: Scalesia atractyloides; assembly: GCA_947069175.1. Lineage (NCBI taxonomy): Eukaryota > Viridiplantae > Streptophyta > Magnoliopsida > Asterales > Asteraceae > Scalesia > Scalesia atractyloides. Next base: position 46,526,404 of record CAMTDV010000022.1, read on the forward strand.
CACGTTAGCTTTACCCGGGTGATACCGAATGGCACACTCATAATCGTTCAAGAGTTCGACCAGCGACGCTGTCGCATGTTCAACTCCTTCTGATCAAAGATGTGTTGGAGGCTTTTGTGGTCAGTAAAGATTGTGCACTTTGTTCCATAGAGGTAGTGTCTCCAAATCTTAAGGGCAAACACTACTGCTCCCAATTCCAGGTCATGCGTCGTGTAGTTTTTCTCGTGAACCTTCAGCTGTCGTGACGCATACCTGATGACCTTATCGCGTTGCATGAGTACGCATCCCAATCCCTGAATGGAAGCATCACAATACACTACGAAGTCATCTGTCCCTTCCGGCAAGGACAGAATGGGTGCACAGCAAAGTTTCTGCTTCAGCAATTGAAATGCTGCCTCTTGCTTGTCACCCCAAGTATACTTGATACCTTTCTGGGTGAGGGTAGTGAGCGGTTGTGCGATCTTTGAAAATCCCTCGATGAAGCGTCTGTAGTAACCAGCCAATCCCAAAAATTGGCGGATCTCCGTCGGTGTCTTAGGTGCTTCCCAGTTTTTGATGGCTTCAATCTTGGCAGGGTCTACGTGGATACCCTTTTCATTCACGATATGTCCGAGAAACTGAACTTCCCGAATCCAGAAATCACACTTCGAAAGCTTGGCATATAGTTTTTCCTGTTGAAGCAGCCCTAGCAGTAATCGTAGGTGTTCCGCATGTTCTTCTTCACTTTTGGAGTAGATGAGTATGTCATCGATGAACACAATGACAAACTTGTCGAGGTATGGTTTACACACGCGGTTCATGAGGTCCATGAATACCGCAGGTGCGTTAGTGAGACCGAATGGCATGACCAAGGATTCGTAATGGCCATACCGAGTGCGAAATGCCGTCTTAGCGATGTCCTCCTCCCTGACGCGTAGCTGGTGGTAACCAGACCGTAAATCAATCTTGGAGTAGTAGCTTGACCCTTGAAGTTGGTCGAAGAGATGTCGATGCTGAGGTAACGGGTATCGGTTCTTGACTGTAACCTTGTTGAGTTCCCTATAGTCGATGCACATGCGGAAAGTCCCGTCCTTCTTCTTGACAAACAGGACTGGAGCTCCCCATGGCGAAACGCTTGGTCGGATAAATCCTTTTTCTAGCAGCTCTTGAAGTTGGGTAGACAGCTCCTGCAGCTCGGCTGGAGCTAGGCGGTATGGAGCCTTGGCGATAGGAGTTGCATTGCTTGCCAATTCGATTTCAAATTCCAATTGTCGATGTGGTGGAAGACCAGGTAGTTCTTCTGGGAATACATCGGAAAAATCACGGACGACAGGGATGTCTTCTATACGTTTCTCGTCCTTAGGCTGTTCGGTAATTAGTGCGAGTAAAGCGAAGGAATTCTTTTTCCGAAGATACTTCTGCGCTTGCATGTATGAGATGATGTTGGTGACGGCGCTTGCCTTATCTCCTTGCACTGTCAGGATTTCGTTGTTAGAGAGCGAAATACGGATAGATTTTTCGAAGCAGAGAACTTCAGCCCGGACGTCGGATAGCCAGTCCATTCCGACTACCACATCAAAACTACCCAGGGTAGTTGTCATTAGATCAATGGTAAAAGTGTGGCCCGCGAGTTTGAGTTGACAGCCGGATACGATTTGGGTCACATCTACAGATTTACCATCGGCTAATTCTATAACATAAGGGGTCTCTAATGGTTTAAGCGTGAGATTTAGGTTCTTCCTAAAAGACTCAGATATAAAACTCCTATCCGCACCCGTATCAAAAAGCACAGTAGCAAAATGTTCATTAAGGGGAAACTTACCGGTGACCACGTTCGAGTCGTTTCTGGCCTCTCCGCGGCCCAATGTAAATGCACGACCTTTGGCACCTCCTGATGCCACCGTTCCCATTGTTGTTGTTATTATTGTTGTTGTGGTTATTGTGGTTGTGGTTGTTTCCACCATTATTGTTGTTGTTGCGCAACTGTGGGCAGTCTCTTCTGAAATGAGCAGTGCTACCACACTGATAGCATCCCCGGTTTATACTCTGCTGCTGACCCTGGGGCTGATTCTGATTTTGTCGGGACATGATTTCCCCACGACAATCCTTTGCTGCATGTCCCACCTTGCCACATCGTTGGCAACGATTTCCGGCACAAGGGCCGTTATGATGTAGATTACAGCGGTTGCACTGCGGCTTTCGACCTACATAGCCGCCTGAATTCTGGTTGTTGTTGTTGTTGTTGTTGGCGGCTGATTTTGATGACCCCGGTGGCTGTTGTAGTGATTGAACCGTTTCTGGTTCCCTTGCTGCGGATGAGATGACGAAGACTGTCGAACAGTGGAGTCTTTAAATTTTCTTTTGTTGTCCGGGGCAACTTCAGTTGTACCCTGTGCTGGCAGCTTCTTCTGTTCCACCGCCTTATCGGTGAGTTTGTGAGCCAATCGGATTGCTTGGTGCTCAGTTACAGGGTTACTAGCCATTACCATACCCTGAATTTCCGGAACCAGACCCCCGAGGTAGAACTCGAGTCTTTTCTCCACCGTGCTGGCTAAATCGGGACACAGAAATACTAAGTCATGATGTTTTGCAGTGTAAGCTTCAATTTCCGATCCCGCCATCTTGTGGTTCCATAGAGCTTGTTCCACTTGTTGCACTCTGTCTCGTGGACAGTACTCCTCTTTAATCAGGGCCTTGAACTCAGTCCATGCCATTGCATTCGCAGCTATAAGCCCACGTGTTTGGACTTGGGCATTCCACCATGTCATGCCCCATCTTCCAGTGTTGAGGCTGTGCATTTGACCTTGTTGGCCTCGAGGCAGTTGCATATTTCAAAAACGGATTCAGACTTTTCGATCCAGCGGACCAGTCCAATGGGTCCTTCCGCCCCCGAGATTTTGCTTGGTTCCGCGTCGAGGAACATCTTGTAGGGGTTAAAGCCCCCTCCTGCTGCTGGTGGGTTTTGAACACCTGCCAGAGCAGCGTTCACGTGTTTTTGGATCGTTGCGGCCAATTCTTCGTTGACATGTTGAGGTTTCCGCGACGTCCAGTTGCCATTTCAAATAAACTAAAGAAAACAAAGCGGGAATTGGCGAGACGAGTTAGTCCTCTACGTCTCCATCTCCCAAGTTGCTATCGTTGCCGTCATCCTCCGCGGCGTTTCCAGCTTCTACAGCCGGGTCTTTCTCGGATCCTCCTCTGGATCCTCCTCTGGGTCCTCTACCGGCATTGAAGGGGCCGATGCTGGTGCAGGTACTGGCAGGGCCTAATTTTTGTTCCAGTTCTTTAATTCTCCAGCTAGACTCAAGAACTCTGTTCTCTAGCCAGTCAGCCCTTAGCTGCTCAGCACGAAGATCTCTGGCTAAGGTGTTACGAGCTATCTTACTCGTATGCTGCTCTTCCTCGAGCGACTCAGTTTTACCAGTCAGTTGTCGTATCATCCATCCCTGTGCTAGGGTGGTTTCATGCATTCTTTCTAGTTGTTCTTGTTGCGTTCTTATCATATCTCTAAGTAGGTCGTTCCCTACTTCTAACGAGTTAACCGGTTTGACCGTCACAGCGATGGTCGGCGTGAGGACGACTCCTCCCCCAAAGCGAGCCTTTTCCTCGCAGCTGAGCGCGTTTCCACGCCATAAGATGGTAAGGGTTCCACCATAGGTGCCTTTCCTGGCGCCCTTGGTTGCGTAAGTTTGTCGGATGATGATGAGGATGATGATGACATTGCCTTTAGGTTGTGTAGTTAGTTACGAGTTGCATTCGCTTCAATTATGCATTCATATTTCACATAGCATAGTAGTGGTACATCGCATAACAAGATATAATAATTCAGTGCCAAACTAAGTCTAGTGTCGTGATATCAGCTATAGTTTAGGTCTACTTCTAATGCAAACCTGGTTCTCTATAGCTAGTGGCTCTGATACCAATCTGTCACACCCTCAATTTCCACTTGCGGAGTTTTACCGCGAGGCCGTGTGAACAAACCAGAATCTGGAACACTAGTACGTCGAACGACTCTATATGATTTGATAATACATTTTGCAAAATCACTTGTTGTAGATTTTATGTTACCAATATTTAGCAGAAGCATCAGTTTTTAAAGTTTGAGCGGAAGCATAAATAAGTGGTGAAGCGGCGCCAACACAAACGCCAAAACAAATGAAAAATCCCCAAAACAATATTAATAAATAAGACTCGATAAAAGATGTCTTGTTCAATGCATGTGCGTGCACCTAGAGCTCCTAGCGTCCTGAGAAACATGTAAAGAAACAAGTGTCAACATTAAAGATGAGTGAGTTCACAGGTTTTCATAAATTCGTTTGTTCGGTTATAGTTTGTTTTCTCCGTTATCCCTAACCCGGGATAACGTATTGGTTCCATTATTCCAACCCGGAATAATAAGTTGTTGCTTCCAATATTCCAAACCCGGAATATTAAGTTGTTGTTTCCAATATTCCAACCAGGAATATTAAGTTGTTGTTTCCAATATTCCAAACCAGGAATATTAAGTTGTGTTTCCAATATTCAAACCAGGAATATTAAGTTGATGTTTCCAATATTCCAAACCAGAATATTAAGTTATTCGTAATTAAGTTCAATGTTAATATATATAGGTAGCTAGCCTAAAGTCATGTAACTAAGTGTTCGCGATCGAAGCTGACTGTTGTGCCTCCGTTTTGCCAGGCCTATCACATGACCATGGCGGTGTTAGGCCAATTATTCACCCGTTGACCATACCAGGTCGGCTAGCGCGACTAGCTCGGATGGGGCTTGTCGGGCCCAGTAGTACTACTTATAATTCCCCCGCTATTTAACCCAAATACTAACGATCCGAGGAGATTGTCGAGGACTTAAGTGATAAAGCTGCTTAGTGACCATAACATTACATTAACATTAACTTAGTTACCGTATAGTTATGTGACGTTAAATTCGTATAACGTAAAGAGATTGAGTTTGAGAGTGTATACATGTTTCTCCCCCTGTTGTTTAAAAACCGGATAAAGTTAGGGGCCGTGAACTCACCTTTATTTGCTCGGTTAGTGTAGCAAAGATGTTATAAGAGATGGGACCGCTAGTTGCGTCCTAACAAACCAATTAATTCCACGTCAGTGTGTGAACACACCAACACAAATTCCACACGCAATTTACTCACAAAGTGATACACACAAACAACATATCTAACACTCAAACATGCATGCAAGTATTCTCATGTGATCATAGTAATCAAACAATTTATCATAACCATAAGTCAATTCATGCCACAATTTGGTGCACACAATCACAAGTTCTCAAATTTCAGCTTAGCACTTATAATTCAGCTGTTTTCTAGGATTTTTATAAAATAGTTCCAACATTCTAAAAATTCCCATATTTTTACAGTAGGTGACATTTATACCATAGAAATTTATATAATTTTTCCAAGTCCTAAATCTTTACCAATTAACCATAAATATTAATATACTAGGCTGCAGTCTGATTTATCACTTTCTGACTGCAGCCCACGGAAGAATTTATTTAAAAATCATCGATCGACCAATTAACAAAATTCCAGTTGGAGTTGCCCGGAAATTTCCATACCTAGTTGCTGTACAAAAATCATGACTCAACTCCCTACTGATTTTAAAATCCAACTTGATAAACAACTAACAATATTTCAGGATTTTCACAGTTTTAGTTACTGAACTTATTTGGCCCTTTAAAAATATCAAACGACTTCAGAAAATTATGAATCCAGCGCCATTAGATTCCTTATTCAAATCTCTACGTTCTAGACATCAGAAAATCCGTTTTTCGACAACTAACGATCGAGTTACTGCCAGATGAAGTCGGCTGTAACTACTACTCAGCAACTGTTTCAGCATATGATTATCATAGGTTCGTATAAACCGTTCCTATTATTACCCTAGGCGATCATGAACCGGTTTTCTAATCCTAGATCAATACCTATAACAATTCCATGCAAACCCTACTCAATAACTCTAGTTTTTATCAATCAAACATGCTCGCAACTTACAAGTTCCGCAACTATTATACATATAAACAACAATCAACTCAGCATATAACATCCGAAACAACTAGTCATTCAAGCATACATATATCCGCACATGATCTTGTAATCAGAGATAACCCTAACCTTGGTTAACTAGGTGAACAAGCCGAGGTTTGGACAAGATTTATGACGAGCTTTTTCCGGGAAAAGATTCGCGACCGAAGGAGTTGATAAGTGGGCTGTTTGTTGAACGATAGAGTGAACCAGGCGATTCGCGTGAATGAGTGCAAAGTGAGACGGCTGCTGCGCTGCGATTCCTGGAGAGGAATGAATGAGAGCAAGCATGATCCGTGTTTGCGATCACAAGGGTGAGACAGGTGCGAGGGCAGTTTTGTTTTGTAATTGCGAAATTCTTGATGAGGGCATGATTGGTTGTATTATTGTAGGCGCAAGGATAGGGTTGCGGTTTGGGTTTGCACACGGCCGCAGGGACTTGGGTGGTTTGTTTGGGTTTTGATCTTATGGCCGAGGACTAGGTGGGTCGGTTTGGTTTGATCTTCACGGCCGAAACATGTTTGGGCTGTTTTGGTTTAGGGTTTGATCGGTCGAATAGTTTTAGGTTTGCTACGGGTTTGTGTTTGATCTTGGCCGAATTAGTTTTAGGTTTTGATCTTGCGGCCAAGACATGTTTGAGTCCTAACTTGGTTAATTCCTAGAGTTCCAATGAATCAAAGCTGGTTCGTGTCGCGGTTCGGTTCAGTTCATGTACATATCTACCACACTTCTTTATAACTAAAACAATCACACACACACGAATATTCATTTAACTCGTGCACGTTTAATACTTAGCATATACATTAGTCGACATGTGTCACGTGTAAGTTATCCGAAAAACCCGGAATATCACACGTTCTTTCTCGACAACATGTTCGTGAGCCTCTATACGTTCAATTTCATCAATCTCAGCCACTATATTCATACCCAGCTTTTTCACTAAAATCTTCACAAATAAATTCATTCGTCTATCACTACGAATCCTCTCTTCCACATACTCCGCCATTCGCAATCTCAATCTTTCATTTTCCGAGACAATACTTGCCAACATAGCTTCAAGTTGCTGTTTATCTTCAGAAAAAACATTAACCTGATCAAGCAACTCTTGTTTTTCAACAGTTAACACATTAATATGTTCTTGTAGCTTGGATATCCTCACTGTGTTCAACAAAACTTGTTTTTGCAAAATCGTCCACCCGTGGATCATTGAAAGTAAAATCTTCACCCCCTGGTATATCACCAAAATCAAAATCAAAGTCAAAATGGGGTTGTGAAGTCTGAGAAGAACGCAATGGTTGTTGCGGTGTGGGCTGCTGTTGTTGCGTTGGCTGGCGTTGTTATGGTGTTGATTGCTGTTGCGGCTGTGGTGTTTGCTGCTGCTGTTGTTGTTGCGGTTGTGGTGTTTGCTGCGGTGTAGGTTGTGGCAGTGATTGAGGAGCTTGTTGTGGTGGTGAAGTCGGTATTTGTTGCGTAGGCTCAACCATAACTTCTTCAGATGTTTGTTCTGATTCAGTCTCTTTAGATCGATCTGTGGGAGACTCTCTTGATGCAGGACGTTTAAGCCTTCTTTGTTTCTTCTTAACAAGAGTTCAAAATGGTGTATCAGGATTAGAATCTGATGGGACATCCTGTTGCTTTACACTTGCGTTCATCAGCTTTTCTTTTCAACTCGGCTTGGCGCGTTTTCTCTAATTTCTGCGCTTGCTTCTTTTCTCCTACCCTTCTTTCATCAGAATTCGTGCTTGAAGATGAAACATCTTCAGCTGCCTGTTCTTCTCCAAACGCTTGACGTTCTATGCCAGCAGCGATATCTTCCACATTCTCCTCTATGTCTGGTTCGTCTCGCAAACCAGAGCTTTGAGCAATAGGTTTCCTTTTTGGTTGTAGTGGTGCAGAAGTAGAAGTAGTAGCTTTACGCTTAGCACCTTTTTCTCCATCTTTAATAAACCAAGGACTTCTCTTCGCAATAAAACTATATAAAGCAGTTAATTCCTCACTATCATCACCACTGTCGTCTTTTCTCCATTTGCCAGGTGCCGGAGAAATATAATCTTTATCTATGATCGCACCGAAATAGGCTTGGCACTAGGAAAAGCTTTCAGATGCAAATTCATCTTCTTCAGCGTAGATATGTCTATATGTTCCAATCACAGAATATCCTCCTTTTTCTCCAGATCCGGATGTAAATAATCTGACATCATCTGTACAAACCTCGGATACTGCAAGAATTTCTCACGTTGGATGTTATGTACCATCTGTGTAAAAATAACTTTTGAAAAGTTATACGGACAATTCAGAATCAACGTTGTAATCATACACATCTGGTATTCAACAAGATCATCAAAACCTCCTTTCCTATGAGTCAGGGCATTAGCAACAACGTGAGCAAGATAACGATATGGTGCACACAAATTTCCTTTCTTGAAAGGTGCAGAATTAACAAATTCGGCATATCCATTCGATAGAAGCAACCTTTAACCATATACTCAGAAAAACCTGTGGGATCATCTGCATTATCTTTGAAATCCAGAACCGTGCGTATCAACTCCTCAGTAATTTTTACTTGAATATCCACATTGTCAATCTTAACAGCAGAAACAATCGCATTATCTTCGACACTATACTCAGCAGCGTTCCAAAAATATTCAACACGCGATCTGTAAACGGTATGTCTATCAGTTAGAGCCTTCGTGATCCAAATACGTGTAAGAAAATCCAATATGTCCCGGTACGCGGCAATCTCTGGAATAGTGTCATCAGTCAAGCAACAGATGTTGTGGAACGGTGAAAAGGACGATTTCTTGACCTGTACACAAAGATAACAATAAACCGTTAGAAAAATTTCAAACATTTCAAAACTAACACATCATTCGTACGAGTCATAGCTTTGTACGAATCAAACACTTAGCATACGAATACATATTCGTATGAATCATCATCACTTAGAATAATTTTGAAATCGTTTTTTAAAACTTTGCTTTGTACGAAACAGTCCTTCGTATGAATGAAAATAATAGAACTTTGAAACCCTTGCTTCGTACGAAACACTTCTTCGTGCGAATCTTGAATCGTTCCAAAATTTCCAAGTTCAATCCGATCCTAAAACTTGTAGATTTTATCAAATTGATAGTCGATTTACGGGTTTTAAGGGCCGATATTAACGTGTTTGTGGCAATTTTAAATTTTACCGGTCCAAACTCCCTAAATCTAAGTTTTAAGTCCGACTGGTTCGATTTTGACATTATAACAACTTGGTTTCAGCAAAATTATCTTGCCCATTGCAAGAGGTATGCTAACCAACCTCCCCAATGTAATAGGAATCAAAATGTGTTAAGAAATGAAGATTTCAGAACAAGTTCGTACAAAATTCTCTCTAGTTCGCACAACAGTACTCACAATAACATAAAGTTATTTCGTACGAAGTATGTGAACTTATATACTAGTTCGGGTTGCTTCGTACAAAGCATCATTTGTTATTTCATATGAAGTATGTGAACTTATATGCTAGTCCGGGTTGCTTCGTACGAAATTTCGTGCGAAGTAACCAAACTTTCTTCATACGAATTTAGCATACTTCGTATGAAGCATTCTGAAACCTTTTATAAACTTTTTGATTTTTAATTTTTGTATTATTCAATTTTATCTGTTTAAAACCCACTCGGTTAACCAATCCAAGTTAATGACTCTGGTTTTCCGATTTGCCTACCAAGTCCAAGTTAATGACCTTGGTTGACCGTTTTTGACCAAAACAGATTTATTTTCACATGTAAAGTTTCAAATTAATGAACTTTATTGACATTTAGGTAAACTCCAATAAAGATTAGCTTCCAACCCATGGTTTTCAGCTTCCACTCAGCAAGATGTCGCCATGATTTCAACCATCAATGTCTTCAACACCGGTAGACTAAAAATAACACTATAAAGCTAAGGAAACTGAAAATCTTTTTGAGTTTTAGAATATTATCGAAACAACAAACATATTTTTGTGAGTTTTGTGTTAAGAGAACCACATCAAGTTTTAAACAAATCACCAGTACCGCTGATCTTGGTATACTTATTAAGTTTTTAACCAGATTTACTTATATTGCTAATATAATTGTCCATTTAAACCTTTTCTCGTTTCTCAATTGTATCAAGATATGTTAGGTAATATTATGTACATGAAATAACTGTGTTTTCCATCTCAGAATATACTCCCGTATCGAGATTCCCATAATTTCATTTTACAGGTGAATATATCCAACTGATATCTGTAAAAGGGTGAGTGCGAGACCTTGAGAGCTCAGGTTAGTATTTCCATACAGACAAAGAGATGAAGGCTCGTCTTTAGGTGGTGTTCCATACAGGAATCTTTTATACTGCAGATGTCACAAAGTTTATAACATATTCATTTTTTATGCAGCTTGGGCGAATAATGCATAAAGTATTATACAAGTTCTAGGCCATTGCTCACGCAAAATCAGAAGAACTCGGATAATACCCCAGATATCGATTAAATATAAAGATCTAGTATCGCAGAATCTAGCATTCTCTCAAACGAAATTTCAGAGTACTAAGTCCATATATTCGAGAGATGTTGACCCACAAGTTATTCAGTTTTTCCTTTTAGGTTTATATCTTGAAAACAATTTACTGAACGAGCAAAGCATACTGGCACATACAGTAAGACCTGTTTAATCACTTGTTTAACATTCCAATTCTTTAGCATATGTGACTGTCTTTTTGATATAATATGATCATTCTTTTTCACAAAAACTCTTTTTCAATTTTATAATGTTTTTATATTTTGCCCAAACATTCTCCCTCTAAAATCAAAACATATTTTTGGATTTTTAGAATTTTTAAGAAAGAATGTACATAAATACGTCTAACCGATGAAAAATTCACATCAGGTCATCATCATCCTCTAACTCAACCTCATGAACATCCACTGATATCAGATTTTTAAACCATTTAACTTTAAAAGATTTTTGAATCTTTATCAAAAGCTTTTGGTCATCAGTGTGGATTTTCTCAATTCTAACTAACTTTTTCTCGTAGCAGTCATGGATAAAGTGGTGTAGAATCTCGATATGCTTAGTGCATGAGTGTTGGCATGAGTTTTTGGTGATATCGATCGTGGCCTGGTTATCTACATATATATGCGTATAAAAAAATTGCAGTCTGAAGTCTCTCATCTGCTGTTGAATTCAGAGAATCTGGGCACAACAGCTGGATGCTAAAACGTATTTAGCTTCACAAGTAGAGATAGCGACACGGTCTGTTTCTTGCATTGCCATGTTACCAAACGGGTTCCGAAGAACTGGCAGCCGACTGTTGAAGATATGGTATTCAGTTTGCAGCAACCGAAATCAAAATCCAAGTATACTGCAAGATTAAAAGCGTCATGTCTAGGGTACCACAAGCCGGTGCTTGGAAAACCCTTTAGATATCTTTTAATGCGTTTGACGGCAAGCAGGTGTGACTCTCTTGGATTTGACTGATAACGGGCACACAAGCACGTTGGATACATGATATCAGGTCAAGAAGCGGTAAGATACATCAAGGATCCGATCATTGAGCGATATAAAGTTTCGTCAACTCTTTCTCTCTCCAATAAGATCTGGACAAATGCCGTGATTTGGAGCTAATGGGGTTGATGCTGGCTTAGCTCTTGTCATATTGAATTTCTCTAATATGTCATGAACATACTTCGTCTGATGGATAAAGATACCATCAGGCAACTGATCGACCTGAAATCCTAAAAAGAACTTCATCTCCCCCATCGTGCTCATTTCAAATTTGCGCTTCATAACTTCTTCAAAGTCTTTACACAGCTTGTCATTTGTTGATCCAAAGATAATATCATCCACATATATCTGTATGATGATTAAATACCCATCTACTTCCTTGGTAAAAAGAGTAGAATCTACAGTTCCCCTGATAAAGCCGTTGTCTAGAAGATGACTTGACAATGTTTCATACCAAGCTCTCGGGGCTTGATGAAGACCGTATAAGGCTTTATTCAGAAGGTAGACCTTGTCTTTGTGCACTGGATCGACGAACCCGGTGGTTGGTCGACATACACTTCCTCTTTAACTTTACCGTACCGGACAGCAGATTTAACATCTAACTGGTACACCTTGAACCCTTTCCATGAGGCAAAGGCCAAGAATATGCGAATTGCTTCAAGACGGGCAACTGGAGCGTAGACTTCGGTATATTCTATCCCTTCTTGCTGGTGAAAACCTTGAACCACAAGTCGAGCTTTGTTTCGGACTACAACTCCCCTATCATCTCGCTCGCACTTGAAGACCCATCGAGTGTTTATCTTTTTGTGGTGATCAGGTAGGTCAACAAGCTTCCAGACTTCAAGTTTCTGGAATTGAAGCAATTCTTCTTGCATCGCCTCTACCGAACTTTCTTCCTTTAACGCGACTTTCCAGCTTCCCGGCTCAACATGAGAAACAAAATAACTATTAGAAAGTCGGGTTTGGAGTGGAGCAATGCTAGTATAAAAACAACTTAGATCCTTGTTGATCTGATTGCGAGTTTGCACTCCGGTTTGTAAGCTACCTATCATGTTCTCTGACGAATTACATGAAAGTGTCCTAAGCATCACTTCGGTTGGAACATCTACTTGCGGTTGCAAACTCATAAGAACTTCATCAACGACCGGTAGAGACGAATAAGCTTCATTCCTGGCATTAGATTGGGTAGCCTGTTTGTTCAAGAAGCTTTCAATTTGTTTAGATCCTTCATCAGAACTGGATCCACCATCATTGAAAGTTGGTTCCCGATCAGAGTCAGCATCAACATTCGGTTGGGAAGATGATTCGGCAGTATTGACATTTGGTGCAGGAACAAGAACTTGTTGAGAAGAGCTTTGACCGACATCAGACGTGTTGACAGGAAGTGATGTAGAAATCACCAACGGTCTAGAAACTTGTTCCTTGTGTAGATATTTGATGCTGTTGAAAGAGCATAACAAGTTCTTCATCTGAAGGAACATCTGGTAGGTCGAATGAATTCCACAATCCATCATAGTTTAACAGCCATGGATCCCCAGGTTTCTGCATTGCCGTCGTATATCTTTGACAATCCACGTGCTGCGCTAGAATGACCTGGTTCAGACTCGGCAAGAAAACACGTTTCTGAGGAGTAGCGTAACCGACGAAGAATCCTTCCAAGGATTTGGTTCCAAATTTACCATCTGGGTCCAATACAGTACACGGAGATCCAAAAGGTTCCATAAATGCAAGGTTGGGCTTTTGCTGATTCAGTAACTCGAAACACGTTTTGTTGTGAGCCTTAATTGTTAACACACGATTTAAGGTATAACACGCTGACGTGATTGCTTCACTCTAGAAACTGATTGCTTCACATTGTTCTGGCAGTCTCAATCAGTGTGCGATTCTTACGTTCAGCTACTCCATTTTGTTGAGGAGTATAGGGGGCGCTAAATTCGTGAAGAATGCCTTTTTCATTGCAAAATTCTAGCATCTTCTTGTTCTTGAACTCTGTTCCGTTGTCACTGCGGATTCTCTTGATAGGCAAGTGATATAGGTTTTCAAGTTTTCTGAAGAGGATCATAAGAGTTTCAAACTTTCGACTTTACTCTCCAGAAAGAAAACCCATGAGAATCGCGAATAATCATCTGTATTGACAAGGCAATATAGATCACCAGAGATACTTTTGACGTTAACTGGTCCAAAGAGATCCATGTGTAGCCTTTCTAGTGGTAGCTTGATGGAATTCATTAGCTTTCGCGGGTGTATTTCTTTTGCTGCTTCCCCTTTCTGTAACTAAGACAATCATCAGATAGAAGAAATTTCTTCAAATTAACACCCTCCACTAGGTCGTTATGCACAAGATAATTCATCTTTCGTAGATGAATGTGCCACATCTTCCGATGCCATAGAATCGACTCTTTTTCGGTAGCCTTTGATACAAAGCATTGAACTTTCTTTGACGTGGTAGAAGTGATACCCATATCAAGAACATATAATTCATTCTCTCGCGGAACACGCATCAAGATCCATTCCTCCGGTATCTTGAAACCGGGTTTAGATCAAGCATTCTTTATCGTTGAAATGCGTTGTGAACTTCTTGTCACAAATTTGTGAGATGCTAAGTAGATTATTCTCAAGCTCAGCAATATAGTACACTTTGTCAAATGAAACAACTCCGTTTGTGAGAATCCCTTCTCCGACAATCCTACCTCCTTGTGTTCCAGCAAAACCTACATACGTGTAGGTCCCCTAGTCCTTATGGATCTTGATAGAATCGTCTATCTAATCTAGAGTGCGGAATCCCCTAGATCAGATTTCACAGAAAACACAAGAACATAAACACGAATTCCTTTAAACCGTATTCTGTTGATTATCGAACAAAATGTTTACAACCAATTCAAGACTCTCTCTCTAAACTCTCTGAAGCAATTCTCTCTGCAACTAAACAATAGAACCAACAACTAACTGAGCAACCTTAACCCTAATCACAACCTCCCTATATATAGAGATAGGTTATGCTCATGGGCTAGGGTCTCCTACATGGACTGCTAATAGGGTTTAAGGCCCAATTCGCCTACCATGTGTTATATTGTGTCTAGTTCAGTCAAATTACTTCTAATTCACTATTACAAAACTAAACCCGCTAACCGTTTATCATTTTACTAATTACAAGATATCCAAAGACCAAATCTAAGCTGTTGTCACAAATATGCACCAACAAACTCCCCTTGACAATAGCTTCATAAAATTTCTTAGTCTTTAGTCTTCTTGCAATCTTCAACATCTTTGAAAAACGTTGGTCTTTGGATAGCTTCAGCTTTAATAGCTTCTGTCAGCAACAGACTCCCCCTAAGCTGATGTATCCAATCACCAAATCTTCTAAATCGTTAGCGTTCGAGTAAACTCCAGTTTGGTCCTTGCATAGCAATCTTCAAAACTCTTCAACTTTGTCTGCAATATAGAAAGGAGGTTCTGCCAAGCATCCAAGCAAACTCCTCTGCACCAAACTTCTCAGCAACACACTGCTACAATCTGTATACTATAAAACAAACATCTCAATAAACCATAAGAATTTTTCAACACAAGTTGACAAATTATTATTATTCAAGAGATAGTCAAATTGTATCACAGATTAAGCACTTCTCAACTCAAACCATATACTCAAAATTTTTTAAGCACACATAACCTGCAAGATTGTAAAAAAATTTTGAACTCAGCTTCTAACATCGTCTTCCCCTATCGGTAACAACTACTCCATGAACAACCAATATCCCGTACATTAAAAATATACAAGAAAATGAAATATTTTTGGATTTTTATATTTTCTGAAAGCAAATAAATAACAAAACAACAAACACTCTATTTTTGTGAGTATCACAATGAAGAAGATCATATCAGCAACATCAAACTGTTTCACACTATCTGATTATTCTTTATATAATATTCATGAAAAGCAGTTCAAGACAATTATCAGTATTGTTTATCCACTTAAACAAGATACATGAACATTTCAAGTTCCATTACCTCGTGATCTGTTTAGATAAGTTATACTGATATACTAGTGTGTCCCACTTCAGGACATACCCCCGCGATCAAGGTATGCACAAAAATTCATCGTAGTATGTGAGTATACCGAAATTCATCCTTTTGTATTACAACGTTAGATAATCGGTGATCAGGTCAGTACTTCTGTACAGCAAAGAGACCAATATCCAAAGAGGGTTAGGACAAATACCAAATTTGGTACGAATAATACAATTTTGCACATTTGAATGACTCTCTAGGAAAGCTTCTTCAATATTTGGGATTCGGCATTTTAGCTCTTTTAAGATATCCTGGTTGTGCCTAGGTCAGCATATATCTGGATGCAGCAGAAGGATAACCTTGATACCCCAGATGAAATAACGATATAAAGACATAAAACCTCAGATTTTGACAATCTATCAACGCAAGATTTAAGGTTATAAAACCATACGCCACTAATATGTTACCCACTCATACACAGTTTGTTATTTTTATATCACCAAGGTAAGTTGATTATTTCATGCCTTTTGCCGACTGGTACATCATATGATGAAGCTGCTATCACACTTAAGCAATTTTCTAATTTCAGTGTGACAGCCTAACTTGCTGATGTACTATGATTTCTTCTTTTTCACACAGTGAAAACTCATTTTTCATTTTCTATTTTGTTTTTTGTTTTTGATTTTTGAAAAATAGTAAAATTATTTACAAACAATTTTATTGAAAAATGGTTATTCAGGATTCCTCATCCCGTTGAGTTCGACCAAATGTTCAAAACGAGCCCTGTCAAATGCTTTTGTGTAAAATCTGCCAGGTTATCTAGTGTGTTGACTCGATGCAGTTCAATTAATTTCTTTTCAGCACAATCCCGTATAAAATGATGACGAATGTCAATATGTTTCGTGCGACTTGTTTTACGGGATTGTTGGTGATTGATATAGTGGCATTATTGTCTATCATAATAGGAGTACGAGTGAAATTCAAACCATAATCGCGCCTCTGCTATTGAATCCAGAGAACCTGAGAGCAACAGCTACCCGCAGCAATATATTCAGCTTCACACGTTGAGGTAGACACGCAAGACTGCTTCTTGCATTGCCATGACACGAGCCTCCCTCTAAGAACTGACAACCGCTAGTGGTAGACTTCCTTGTAGATTTGCATCCTCCAAAGTCCGAATCAGTAAAAGCAACAAAATTCAAATCACTAGCAGTTGGATACCATAACCCAAGTTTAGGTTTCCCCTTCAAGTAACGAAGAATCTGCTTCACCGCTTTCATGTGGGACTCCTTTGGATTCGCTTGATATCTGGCACAGAGACACACTCCGAACATGATGTCGGGTCTTGAAGCAGTCAAGTACATCAGAGAACCAATCATTGTCCTGTATTGAGTTGGATCAACATCTTCCACACTCTCATGATCTGGACCAAGATTGTGATTCTCACAGATAGGTGTATTGAACGTAGCGCAATCCTCCATTTTGAAACAGACAAAATGTCATACACATCCTTCTTCTGTTCAACTTGTAAACCCAAAAAGTAGGATAATTCACCCATCGCACTAATCTCAAACTTGCTCTTCATCACCTCTTCGAAATCATGACACATGTTCTCATCAGATGACCCAAAAATGATGTCATCTACGTATACCTGTACCAACAGAAAGTCTTCCTTCTTCCTTTTAATGAAAAGTGTACTGTCAATCTGACCCTCTTTCGAAACCATGTTTTAACAAATGTGTTGACAGTGTCTCATACCACGCCTTAGGTGCTTGATGCAATCCATACAATGCCTTATTTAATCGATAGACTCGATCTGGATAGTCTGGATCAGTAAACCTGTCTGGTTGTGAGACATACACCACTTCTTTGACTTTCCCGTAAAGAAATGCACTCTTCACGTCAGTTGGTAAACTTTGAAGCCCTTGAATGAAGCAAAAGCTAGGAAAAAACGAATTGCTTCCAACCTTGCTACTGGTGCAAACACTTCATTATAATCAATCCCTTCTTGCTGATTGAATCCCTTTCACCACCAACCGAGCCTTATTCCGTATCACGATCCCTCGGTCGTCTTTCTTGCACTTAAACACCCACTTAGTGACTATTTCCTTCTCTCCTTCAGGCAAGTCAACTAGCTCCCAAACTTTCAACTTCTTGAACTGAGCTAGTTCCTCTTGCATAGCTTCAACCCAACAATTGTCTTTTAGAGCCATATGAACATTCTTTGCCTCCTCTTGGGCAATGAAGCAACTATGCAAACACTCATGAATCAACCTAGTCTTCTGAATCAAAGTAAACAAACAGGAACCTTCGAGCACACCTCTTCTTGTCTGAACACCTGCAGCAGCATCACCTATGATGTTTTCAACTGGATGATCTCTGTGTACTCGTGTGGTAGCAATTGTGTCAACAACCAGATTATCTCCCAGATTAGATCCAACCTCCCCCTGAATATTAGCAGTAGCAAATGGATTAGTGAAATCCTCCCCCTGAATAGGTTCAGACTCACTATCACTGGGGTCCTCTGGAGCTGCATGGAAGAAGTTTCTGGAGCATCTGTCATTGATACACTCGATCTAGGCATGAAGTCACACTCTCCATCTTCACTGATCACAGTATGGATCACTTGAGACTCATCTGCATTTGAAACATCAGGAATATTAAATGATTTAAAGACACTGTCATAATCATATAATATAGGAGGACCACTCGTTGATTGTTGAGGAGTATAACTAGTGATTTCCATGTTAAACACAATCTCAATTTTACCAGTTTTTAGATTAAAAACCCTTTTATTCGGTGTTCCAGGCATATAGCCTAGAAAGTAACCCTCATCAGCTACCTCACCAAATTTTTCCTTATCTTTGTTTCGCACAATGGTGCAGGGTAATCCAAATGGTTCAAAGCCTTTTAAGTTTGGTTTGCGGTTAAACAATAATTCATGACATGTTTTGTTAAACCGTTTAACCATCAAAACTTTGTTCAGGACATAGCACGCTGTGTTCACAGCTTCTCCCCAGAAAAGAACTGGAAGCTTTGAATCAGATAGCATAGTCCTTGCGGCTTCAATCAATGTCCTGTTCTTCCTCACAGCGACTCCATTCTGTTGAGGTGTATAAGGAGCAGAATATTGATGTTCAATTCCTTTGCGAAGACAATAGAGATCCAGAACTTGATTCTTGAACTCCGTACCATTATCACTCCTTATCCTCTTGATCCGTGTATCATGGACATTTTCTAATTTTGTAAAAAGATCTATCAGCATCTCGCTGTCTCATATTTTGTACCTAAAAAGAAAACCCATGAATAGCGTGAGTAATCATCAGTGACAACTAAACAATAGTACTTTCCACCTATGCTCCTTACGTTCACCGGACCGAATAGATCCATATGAAGTAATTCATAAGGGGCATCTATGGAATTTACTGTTTTAGACTTGTGAGTTTTCTTATGTTGTTTTCCCTTTTGACATGGAAGACATTTATCTTCCACGTGAAACCTCTGCACTGGCACCCCTTCCACTAAACCATTTTTAATAATATAGTTCATTTTTCGATAGTGGATGTGGGCCATGCGTCTGTGCCACAACAATGACTCAGCCTCAGATGCTTTTGATAGTAAACACGCGACCACAGTCGATGAATCTTTGGCACCCATGTCCATGACATAAGTGTCATTTCTCCTTGGCGCTCTCATCACTATCCAGTCATTCGGTATCACCAAACCAGGCTTCAGCACCAAAGCTTCAGACTTAGTAAAGTGGACCAAGTGACCCTTGTCGCAGACTTGAGACACGCTCATCAGATTGTGCTTCAGCTGCTCAACATAGTCACTTTGTCCAGTGTGATCTTCCCGTTGGTCACGTTTCCTCGATCGGTAATGTGGCCTCCTTTAGCACCTGCAAAATTCACGTATCCACCATCTATTTTCTCAAACTTTGTCAACAGCCTCGCATCCCCCGTCATGTGCCTGGAGCAGCCACTATCAACATACCACAAGTTGATAATCCTCCTTAGCAGCTCCTGCACCATCCAACAAAATTATTTAGATTGGGGGACCCAAGCCTTAATGGTCTTGGGTCTTCCAGATTCATCAATCATAGGAAATCCATCCAGTATCCATCACTCCTAACAGGAGTCTTGGATCTTAGACTTGTTGATAGAAATGGTTTTTGATTTCTACTAGGTCTTTGGTCTTGAAGTTTCCTAAAAATGTTTAGACTTTGCGACCTTTGGACATTATGATTTTGGTTCCATGAATTTTGATGATGATAATTTCTAAAGCCATTGTTATAAAAATTTCGACGACCAACATTTTGGTATCGATTTTGATATTGACCTTGACTCCTTAAATTATTTGATGGACCATTAAAGTTATTCATTCTTGGTGAACTACTTCTAGGTCTATCATATCTGCCTGATGTAGATGCAGGTTAAAATCTTTGTTAATATCTTTGAAAACGAGGAACTTGGTGAGTTCCTTTTTCAGCCTTATCTACACCAACAGCAACACTCTGTTGCCTGGTAGCAGATATCCTTGGTGAGTTACCCTTCTTCTCACCATCACCACTTTTTTCTAGTGATTTTTCTCTTTGTCTCTCACTTACCTATGCTTCACTCTTTTTGTTAGGACAGCAGCTAGCTTCATGTCCCTTTTCATGACATTTGAAGCAAGATTTTCTATACGAAGACATCTTTAAAGAAGCCTCTTGCTTAGATTCATCAGGCGATGATGATGATGCTTTAGAAGGATCTTGTTTAGTTTGCTTAACTTCTGATTTTTCTTTGTTTTTAGTTTTAGCAAACTGCACATTAGACTCTTTTGTAATAACAGGGACCTCTTCATTCATGTCACTCCCTTTGACAAAATTAACCTTTTTAACAAAAATTTGTTTTTGATTCTTAGGGTGTGTATTTTTTGTTTTCAAAACTGATTCCCTATTATTTTCCTTCTTGACATTCTCAGAACCCTTATCATTTCCTGATGTGGAACTACCAGGTGTAGTTAACACAAAGTCTGTAAGCTCTTCTTCATCTGGCAAGAAAGAATAGTCATGACCAAGTGGTGGTGGAACTTCATTCAAACCTTTGAAGCCCACACAAGTCTTGTCATTACTCTTTTTCAGGCCATTCATCATGTGTTTCATAACAAAAGATGAATCTCTGAATTGATTTAATTTCTTTTCAAGCTCACAAATTTTAAGTTGTGCTTCAGACAACTCTTTGCATTTTCAGAAACCTCTTTTGTTTTCTCACTCATCGTATCATGAGCTAAATCAATAACTTGAAGTTTTTCGTTAAGCTTACAGGTTAGATTATTGATTTCTGTAGGTCCACATTCGGATGGTGTTAAACCTGTTCCTTGTTCATATAACACACACACAAGTGCGAAATCCAAGTGTGCATGCAACCAAAGCAAACTAACGAACACGGGGTAACCAAAGATTCACTATCTTGATTAATGATTGAGAAAAGTACAAACATATACACACAATGCTCGTATGACTCAAACAAGCTTGATGTGTTCTTGTGTCTTCGTCTTCAGAGATAACCAACTAAAACAGCTGCAAGTCTAACTGATGGGATAACTATATCTCAGGACCAACTCTGACTGAGAGGTGCATGTCTGCTTATATAGTGTCTGTCTAGACATTAGTACGAAACACGAATCTAGACATACGGAACACACTATTTCACACGAGACGCAGCTCCAGAAATTTGGTATGAAACATCTGTTTCGTACGAAATCAACTCATTGATTCGTACGAATCATGTGATTCGTACGGTTCAAGTCATCCGCACAGATCCTTATTCTTGGAGAACGTGTGCAGACATGACGTACACAAGACTTATCAGTATGCGCACATGCAACTGATTAACGCAGACAAGCTAAGATGTCGTACTAGATCAAGATAGAAGGATATCTCGATCTATTCGACATGACCAAACCTATACAGACACTTGAGCAAAGACCGTACAATTACAACTGTAATTAAGAACAAGCGACAGACACAAAAGTGTATCAACAAACTCCCCCTTGGATGTTGCTTGGTCTTCGGTCTTTGGTCTTCATACGTTGGTCTTCACATTGAATGGTTTGGATTATCAACAAACTCCCCCTGAAGATCTGCTATCCAATGATTAGAGCATCAGGTCTTCGAACTTCTAAGAAACTTCAAATCTTTCTTGATTCCTCTTTTGACTTGTTAGAGTTCTACGTTGATGGTCTTTGTTTATGTTCTTTTGTATCAATCTTTACTCATAAAACAAATATAATTAGAACACAAATTTATCAGGGAATACACACGAAAAACTTATCATATTTCTTCGTATGATTGTATTCCCTGAACGAGATACACACACTCGTATGAATTCCAGCAGCAGATTTGAGAAAAACAAGTGACCAAGTCAATTAAATGACTAGCTTTATTCGTATGAGATACACACAATCAAACGAATTTCTGATTTTGGTTTTCTTGGATGAGTTACTTCTTGCAAGATATTATTTTACGAAGTTGTGATATCAAACAAATGGTTTTCTGGTGTATCTTGGTAGAAAATTTCGAGTATTAACTTTGGCTAACTTTCAAAAAGTAATTTTATAAGCAACTATGTAAACTAGACTTAAAATCAAAATATACAGATAAACTATCTATCTATTGAACGAAATTTTTCGAGTTTCAAGGTAAAGGAATCATACGAGCATTTTAATCTTTGTCAAAAATGATATTTGGTTTAAACTTTAAAATTAAACAGATAAGTATTCAACTATGATTATCGGTATTGTTGTCCACGTAAGCTCAGACTTATCAGATGTAATCATGATTAGGAGATATGATTAGGGTATGAATTATACATACTAGCCGGTGTTCAACCACATCACGACACATTCCCGTATCAAATATGCACGAGAGAAAATCTTACGGTGAGTATACTGCTTTATCATCTGTTTTGACGTATATGAATGATGTGAGATACTCACTTATTTTTTATTGAAAACAAGCCCTTTGTGATTTAATCACTTATTGATGAGGAACTTGATTTTCATATGCATGCAGGCACAGGAGTAAGTCCGTGAACAAGTTAGTACCATCGTACCGACAAAGAGACGAACTTAGCTCCCGTATAAAGCTGTGATATTTTATCACTTATTTTGGGGATGTGATATTTTTATCACTTATTTGATGGTCGTATGCAGTATGTACACGTATGTATGGTATCATGGATGTAACATCCGTTAAAAACGGATTTACCAAACCCGCTCCGTTTATCAACCGAACAGTCAGTCAAAATTTTGTTGCGAATTAAATTCCCAAAATAATTTTAAACGATACATAATCAATTATTATACGGGAATATATAATTAGTTTTTGAAAAACTGTTAAAAATCGCAAAATAAAAATGTTTTGGTTCTGCCGGGTTTCGAACCCGGGTCAGTACCGGTCCAGCAAACGACTGAACACACGCGCACTGAAACCACTGCGCCACTGATGTTATTTGTTAAATATTAGAATCATTTAATTGATATCATGACGTTACGAATTCAAAACCGGCGCCCAAAGTTCAGTCGTCGGAAATCCCGGCAATCTCGCTGAGTATTTAACGAATCCTTCCGTTATAACGTAAACATATTACTAAGACATCGGTTATAACCGACGTCTGAGCCCGCGACCAAAGTCATAACCGCCAGAGTTTTTATAACTTACGAATCCAGTCGGAAATCAGACCAAGTTCTTCGAAGATTTGCCCTATAAAAACCACCTCGAACTTCTGCAAACATTTTCGCTCAAAACCGCACCTTTTCTCGGCGAAAATACTCGCGAATATCTGTTCTCGCCGGAAAACCGGTTTCCCCAGTTCTGAGCCTTACTAAACCATTTGAACATATACCGAAGTCACCCACATATTTTGTAAGCTTTCTGAAGTTTCTCTGCTGCAAGACACTCGTCGCCGGAAGGTATTGCTGTCGCCGGAGTTCTGCCGGAAAACAGAGGAAGATAGTCGGTATACCTCACGCCTAATTTCCTTTCTTTTTATTTATATCTCACCTTTGATTGAACATAAAACGCTAAAGAACCTGATTTAACACATCGAACTAGTCGGATTTTCCGACTCTGGTTAAAATCCGACGAAGAAGATGAAGTGCGGTAAACGTATAAGTATAATTAAAATCAAGATATTACTTGGGTTAGACACACAGTCCAGCGGTGGACTGTGTGCACATTAAACACAAACGTCTCGAGTTCGAATCCTGTTTCACACACGCTGCTTCAATAAAAATCATTTTTTTTGTTAAACTGAACCGGAGTCACACAGGTATATGTTAAGTATATTAATAACCGGAATAATAACCAAGTTAGACACACAGTCCAGCGGTGGACTGTGTGTATGTTTAATCAAAGCACACGAGTTCGAGTCCGGTCTTCTGCATCGACCCGGACCATTATGTTACCTTTTTAAATAAGTCAGAAATGAAAACAAGTAGTTTGTATTTAAGTATAATAAAAATTGGATTATATAACATGTTAAACACACAGTCCAGCGGTGGACTGTGTGTTACACAAGCCACAGGTCCCGGGTTCGAGACCTGTGGAGCGCACCGGTTCTCTGGATTAAAAATCGTTTTTAAAATAAAGGATTTCTGTTTAAATCTAATTAATATATATATAATTAAAATCAGATATATAACGGGTTAGACACGTAGCTCAGTTGGTAGAGCTGCGTGCACGCGTACGGGAGGTCTCGGGTTCGAGCCTCACTCAGCGCACAACAATACGCACTCGAACCGGTCAACGGTCAGGTCAACGGTCAACGGTCAGAAAAAGTCAAATTTTTATTATTTTATTTAATTATTTTAATTAAAAATCAATTAAAAATACTTAAAAATAACATTTTTATGGTTAGAAAATAGCCTCAAACTCACAAAAATACACCCAACAATCCTACTAAAATAGGTTAATAAAATCCGTTTACTTACCAAACCATAATGCGATTTATCTAGGTTAATCTCACTCGTGGTTAAAACCACTTCGCGTGCATTCAACATCATCAACCGAACGCACCCACTGTGAGTGAATCTTACAACTCCCCCTTTTAAATTACACGTTTTGGGGTGTGTCAGTGTCATAAAAATAATTAACTTGTTTATTTAAACTTGTGCCATACCACATCATGATCTAAACTTAGATTGTTTATATTGTTGTGATTACTTATTTCCTTTTGTCAAATTATATGAAACTCGTTCATTAAGCCATTCAGTTCCTCGTGGGAGACGAGTTGAACAACGCGTGCCTCAAATCAAATTCATTATTGTTCATGTGTGTATCATTGAGTTTATATTGTTTGTAGTTGTGTCATTCATATTATCATGTTTATGCAATTCATTATTAGACCCCTCAGTTCCTCGTGAGAGACGAGTTGAGCATCGCGTGCCTCTAAATGTTCCATTATTGTTCATGTGTGTTTTATTTAATATCTTATGATTGTGAATAAGTTTACATCTATTTTTACTCATGTTTGGTTGTGCACATATTTCATAATCAATTCAAATAAACTTGTTCAAATGTTTTCCATAGGATTCACTCGCCAACATTATGTTGATCCAAAAACCTTTTACACATGATACAGGTGAACAGGTTGAAGCAAGGAAAAACATAGGAAATGCCTTAGAAGAGAACAAAGAAGCTTAGATTGATAGTTAGAACCTATTGTAATTCTTATTGTAAATTTCCATTAAATTGTATTAATGAATATGAAACGCATAATAAATGTCATGAGCTTTGATGATAACCCAATCATGCCCCGATCACCTTTTCCGCTGCGGGTCGGGGTGTGACAATGGAAGTTCTAGACTTGCGCCACCATTGTTTTCCGGCAAAAGATTCAAACATCATACCCAGATGATAAGCCAGCATAAAGACCGTATATCTCAGAACCTCGGCACTCTATCAAAAGAAATTTCGGTACCAAGAACATATGCCAATGAATGGTTCCCACCTGGCGTTCTGTCTGTTAAGTTTAAATCAACCTGAACATTTTAGTCTGATTGTGAGCCTACCGATACATCATAAGTAAAGCTACCTATCAATCTTCTTTTTATGCTTTTGACCATTTCTGACAGATTTATTGGTGAGTTTCTTCATCTTCAACTTATCCAAGAAACTCATTTTTTATTTTTCTAGTGTTTTTGTATTTTTCTGAATTTTCTCCCCCTTAAACAAAGAAGGTAAATAAAAGACATATTTTTATTTTCTTGAAATTTACTCCCCCTAAAATATAAAACTGAATATCTTTTTGTAGTTTTAGATTTTTAGAAAGGGATATACAAAATAGTTAGCCAAGATTGAGTTACTCGTGCTTCACCTTTATGCCATTGACTAAGAGCAGATAATCAAAACGTGATTTATCAAAAGCTTTGGTAAAAAGGTCGGCACGTTGGTGATCAGTGTGGATTTTAACGACATCGATAAGTCTCTTTTCATAACAATCACGTATGAAATGATACTTAATCTCAATGTGTTATTTTTGGAATGTTGTACAGGAATCCGAGTGATCTGTAAAGCAACTTCATTATCAACACAAATAGGAGTAGTTAGAAATTCAAACCCATAGTCCCACATTTGCTGTTGAATCCATAGAACCTGAGAGCAGCAACTAGAAGCTGAAATATACTCAGCCTCACATGTTGATGTAGCTACACAAGTCTGCTTTTTGCATTGCCACGTGACTAGGCGATTTCCTAAGAACTGACATCCTGCTGTTGTAGATTTTGCATCGATTTTGCAGCTGCCATGATCAGAATCACTGAATGCTGTCAGATCAAAGTTAACATCCTTAGGGTACCATAGACCAGTGTCAGGGCGACCCTTTAGATAACGAAAGATCCTTTTGACAGCCATCAAGTGTGAAACCTTCGGGCTAGACTGATAGCGCGCCAGAAGACATGTTGGGTACATTATGTCGGGTCTTGAAGCAGTAAGATACATGAGAGAGCCGATCATAGCACGGTAGAGAGATGGTTTTACATGTTCACCCATTACGTCTGGAGTAATCCCATGATTTTGTGCTAATGGAGTTCCCAAAGGTTTTGAGTCATCCATCTGAAATCGCTTGAGAATATCTCCGACGTACTTGGTTTGATGGATAAAAATCCCTTCCTTTGATTGCTGAACCTGCAAACCTAAAAAGAAAGTCATTTCTCCCATTGCGCTCATCTCGAACTTCTCCTACATAACCTGTTCGAATTCTTTGCACATTCGAGTGTTAGTAGACCCAAATATAATATCATCAACATAAACCTGTACGAGCAGCAAATCCTCGTTCCTTTCCTTGATGAAGAGAGTACAGTCGATCAAGCCTCGTCGAAAACCATTCTTCAACAGATAGGTAGACAACGTTTCATACCAAGCCCTCGGAGCTTGATGAAGACCATATAAAGCCTTGTTGAGAAGCTAAACCTTGTCAGGATGGAGTGGATCTTCAAAACCTGGTGGTTGCTCAACATATACTTCCTCTTCTACCACACCATGAAGAAATGCACTCTTCACATCCATCTGATAAACGGTGAACTTCTTGTAGGACGCATAGGGCCCAAAAAGATTCTTATGGCCTCAAGTCATGCAACCAGTGCATAAACTTCATTGTAATTGATCCCTTCGACCTGATTAAAACCTTGAACAACCAATCGCACTTTGTTTCTCACAACAACACCTCGGTCATCCTTCTTGCACTTGTACACCCATCGTGTACCAATCTTCTTGTAGTTGTCAGGCCTGTCAACCAATTTCCAGATGCCTAACTTCTGAAACTGCTGAATTTCTTCCTGCATGGCTTCAACCCATGAGTCTTCTTTTATTGCCTCCTTCCAAGATTTTGGTTCTACTTGGCACACATAGCATGCAAAAGACCAATCATTCTGCTCCCATGATTTCCTGATTTCCGAATACAATCCAGCATTCTGGTTGTTTCCAAGCTGATTATGAGTCTGCACACCACTCTGGACATCTCCAATAATATTCTACTGAGGATGGGTATTATGAATACGAGTTTCTGGAACATTAGGATCTCGAGAGTTGATACCCAAATTGTTGATATTCAGATCAACAGTTAAATCGAGAGCTAGATTTGATGACGTTGTAGATGCCTGACCTTCAGTCGTTCCTTGAGGTTGAATATTTGACGTATCATCTGAAATTCCAGGAACCGCACCAGAGGTAGCTTCATTTGCATCATGAAACTCATCATCTTCTGATGAAACATTATAATCCTCAGCGTCTTCGAATTCCTCATTTTGAACAAGATTGTTAACCAAAGTCGACACTTAAGGGTTAACAATAATTGGTCGAACCAATGATGAGTCCACTGTTGTATCACTTTCCAAAAGCATCTGAGCAGCAGCTGTTGCATCATCAAAAGTTGGCAGATTAAAGGAGTCAAACAGCCCATCATAGTCAAACATCCAAGGAGCACCCGAAGCTCTAACCGCTTCTGTATATCTCTGAACCTTGACTTCACCCCATTCTTCAATCTTCTTTGAAGTCAAATTCCACATCCTGAAATTTGGAGTAGCATATCAAAGAAAGAAACCTTCGATAGCCTTCGGACCAAACTTTCCATGTGGGTCGATCATAGTGCATGGAGCTCCAAAAGGTTCTAAGAAAGAAACATCTGTTTTCCTTTTATGTAACAACTCAAAGCATGTCTTCCCATGTCTCTTCACTGTCAGAACTCTATTCATCGTATAGCATGCAGTAGCATCAGCTTCTCCCCAAAATTGAACGGGAAGTTCTGATTCTACTAACATGGTTCTTTCAGTTTCAAAAAGAGTTCTATTCTTCCTCTCAGCAACGCCATTTTGTTGTGGAGTGTAGCGAGAACTGTACTCATGCAGAATACCCTTTAAGGAACAGTACTCATCCATAACTTGATTCTTGAATTCCGTGCCATTGTCGCTTCTGATTCTCCTTACCTTCAGATTGTACAAATTTGCTAGCAGAGTCAGGAGATTCTTGAGGATAGTAGGAACTTCACTCTTGTGTGCCCGCATGTTGACCCATGAGAATCTGGAATAGTCATCAGTAACTACCAGACAATAAGAATCACCAAAGGTTGTCTGGTGTTTCATAGGTCCAAATAGGTCCATATGAAGACATTCCAGAGGCATATTCACAGTGTTGATCTTCTTCATGGGATGAGACTTTCTTGCTTACTTCCTTTTCTGGCATGATACACAAATGTCTTGAAGATGAAAATTCTTCACTAGTACACCATTCACTAGATTGTTCTTCACCAAATAGTTCATTTTTCTCAGGTGAATGTGTCCCATACATCTGTGCCAAGAGATTGATTCCTTCTCGGTGGCTTTAGAGACAAAACATGTGACTTATGCAGATGTTGTAATAGCTTGGCTCATATCAAGAATATACAAATCATTAATTCTTAGAGCCGACGGGGAATCCATTCCTTGGGGATCTTGAATCCAGGCTTCAGCACATAACATCCGGCATCATCAAAATGTATCGTGAAATTCTGTCGCAGATTTCAGAAACGCTAAGAAGATTGTGATCAATATGCCGCACATAATTGATCTTGTCGAAGCTCGCAACACCATTGGAGAGCATTCCTTCTCCAATGATGTATCAACCTTTGTCACCAGCAAAAGCAACATAACCACCCCTTATGCTTTTCACATCATATAGGAGCCGCAAGTCGCCCGTCATGTGCCTTGATGCTCCACTGTCAACAATCCAATGACTGTTTACAGTTCCTCATGGAACACCCTGCACATTGCACAAACAAGATTAGTTTGAGATGGGGACCTAAGCCTTAGTGGTCTTGGGTCGTCCCTTATCATCGAGATATGTAATTTCAATTTCTTGGTGATTAACAAACTGAGAACCTCCTTTTGAACCATTACCAGTCTTCTGTTTCCAAGATCCTTGTTTATTACCAGATTTACTATTATTTACAGTTTTAACAGTGTCTGGTTTTATTGACTTTGAAGATCTTTGATCCTTTTTCGAAGAATCCGATTTTAAAGCTTTCTCAACTGCCTTTACTTGTTTACGTTTTTGTTTCTCTTTTTGATCCTTAATGATTCGTTTATCTTGAGTTGGAGAAATAGATTTACGTTTGCAAGTTGGTTCATGATGGATTTTCTCTATACATCTTGATTTGGCTGGATTTGACAATCCTTTATAATGTGGCCAAACTCTCCACATTTGAAACATGTTCTCCTTTCAACAAAACTAGGAGATCAGGTTTCTCGGCTTGATGTTGAACTTGTGGGTTTTGAGGTACTGGGTTCATTTTCATTACATCCATCCGTGTGTTGGGCGTAATTGTTTTGACTATTTCTTTTCAAAATCTTAACTTTCTTTACAAAATCAAGATTAGATTTTCCTTGAAAAGTTTCGACTTTATCGGTACCTTTAGAACTCACAAATTTAACAGTTTTAGCCTTTTTCTTGTAACGAGAGCCTTTTGATTCAACCTTCGGTTGAGAAACTGTAGGCTTTTCAACTCGCTTCCATTGTTTTTCTTTTGATAATTGTTGTTGTTTGGTTGGCTTTTTCTTCTCTAAAAATTTGGTTTTTGACTTTTCAAATACCTGATCTATAGAGATTTGATTTACTTTTTTAATTGGAAAATCTTTGCTTGAATAGATTTTCTCATCTCCAACCAATGTGTACAACACATTATCTGCTTCATCTGTCGACACTTTTGTCTTGACAGATTTCTCAGGAACGGTCTCTTGATTCTCAACAGATTGAATACTGGGAGTAGCAGAAAGTTCTACTCTTTTCCTTTCATCAAGAGGCTGATCCTGATCATCATTTCTTGATTCATTATCTGATGTATCATTCTCCTCTTCAACAGATGGAGTTTGAATAACATCAGACGTCGAATTTTTTGGCTTGCATGGTTTTTGAGAGGATTTGTCTAATTTGAACCCTAACCCTGCTACGAATTCCTTAGGATTCAAAGGTACAGAGGGTTCAAAACGAGGCATCTCCTCTTCATCAGGCATTTTGGTATAGTTGTGTTTCACGGGGTGGACACGACTTATACCCTATGCATTGAACATCTCCCTTTAGTTTTTGAACATCAATGATATGATCAAGCACATATTGGGAGTTAGAATAACTTTCCAATTTGCGTTTGATCGAATCATATTCGCATTTGGCGATGGCTAACTCGTTCTTTGTTTCTTCTAGGAGATTAATGTAGTTATTAATTCCTGTCTGTTTATTCAAAACTATTTTTGTCAATTCAGAAACACTTTTCTTAAGGGTTTCTATTACAAATTTGAATTCTTTTTCATTTCTAGTTAGCGCCAAATTTGCCTCTTTGCATTTTGATAATTCAACAACTAAATTCTGATTATGACGGTTGATGATTTCATATTTTATTTTCCACTCAACACAGTCATTGCAAACAGTAGGAGGGTCAGAATTTACCTGTTTTGAAGAACCTTCAACATTTTCCATAAAGGCAGTGTGATGAGGAAAAGCTGCACCATCTGTAGAGAGTGCCTCTGTCTCTTTTACTGCAGCTTCTGCATTCCTCGTCATACCCACCTTTTCACTCTTTAACAAATCAGCTTCAGTTAGCAACTTTTCAACCTCACATCACTTCCTTTCTTCACATCAGAATCAGATCCATAACCATCTGAACTTGAACATTCTTCATCAGAACTACCAGCATCCCCTGATGTATCATCATTATTTGGAGTGTTGATGCTGTGATCATGCTTGATTTGATCCACGATCTTCACATAGCATGTAGTTCTTCCGTTGTTCTCAGTTCCAACTGTACTGACCAATCGCATCCTTCATCAGATTGAACTACCAAAGCTCTATGCATATTTGAAGGTCCTGATTGATTGGTGTTGTTAGAGTTACCCACAACTACCATTCTTCTTTCGTTGTTGTACTGTGCTGTGTTGGATGGTTGAGACTGATTTCAAAAGGGGTTGTGATTTCCTTCCTTGCTGGGTCTTGTGCATTCCCGCTTGAAGTGACCTTTTTCTCCATAGTTGAAGCAAGTAACGGCGGTTTTGTCAAAGCCGTATTTTGTATCCTTCTTGCTTTCCAAACTAGTTCTACTCGTTCTTCTCATATAATCATTCGCTCTTCTCATAGCGCTTGCAAATTCCCACTTGATGTCCATTAGCTCCATTTCATCTCGGTCAATTTGTTCATAGTCTTCGTTTGTCAAATTGATGTTCCCTATTTAACCTACAACTAAACCACAATACGCACTGACCATGGTATTTAGAAGTTCCGCATGTTCCAGTGAAACTTCTACGTTGATTTTGGAGAGATTTGACTGTCAAGTTTGACAGTCTTTGGATTTGCAGATTGACTGTTGCTTCCATAAAAGCTTGTTGAGGAGCTTGCTGTGGAGATTTATGCGCTAAATCCCTTGGCTATAGAAGGAAGGCTTTCGGATCAAAAGCTTGTCCATAGGGTTGATTACTTGAACCTGTAGACTGACTTTATTGAACTGGTTGGGGTAGAAAAGGGTTCACGGTTGACACAAATGCGGTCTGTAGCTTCGGTTGCTGACTTGAGCTTGTTCCTGCATTTATACCTCCAAAATAGATATCAAGGTTTTGTGGAACATTGACTCGTTGTGCCTTCCGGAGCTCTTCTTCATTCTTGTTCTCCAGTTTCTACACAAATTCATAAATACTAATTGAGTCCAAAACACCTGAATGTTTTAAAAGATCAATAAATTGACCCCATTTCGGTGGTAAAGCATCAGTAAATCGCATCACAATTTCTTGTGGTGCTGCTAGCACTTATACGAGTACATTTTGCTGAGAAGATGATAAAACCGAGTGGTCATATCATTCAAGGTTTCGTTCTCCATGAACATGAAACCTTCAAACTCTTTCTTGAACAGATCATGCTGAATCTTCCTGGTAGCAGCATTACCTTCACCTCTTTCTTCCAAAGTGTCCCATAAATTTTTCATTGTAGTACAATACACAAACTGATGATAAATGTCTTTATGAAGAGCTTGTGTGAGGATAGCAAACGCCTTCTTCTCTAGATCATAAGCTTTCTTGTCACTTTCGTCTAGATTGGCCAATGAGGTTCAATTTGATCCAGCTTCTTCAAGTGATTCCTTGTAGGGTGTAGTAAAACACGTCCATAATTATGTGTTCTGTCCAAGAACGTATGTATGAAAACGACTTTTCCAAGAAGGATAATCGTTCATATGATTTAGCTTGGGTGGACGGTTGTTACTCCCTGTTTCACTTTCTCTCATTAACAGAGTTTGGATGCTCTGATTCTGATTTGCAACACACACCCATTGATTTGCAGAGATCATTGCTGTATGTTGAGGCATCAAAGATTTTACCCATGATGTTGCGGGCTTTGCGAAGACTCCTGATTTGAGCTTGAACAACTCCAATCCCACGGGTTAGAACTCATTATATTTTCTTGTTTTATGAAAATTTAAAGGTTTTAAAGTTTCACAATAACAATTACCTTTTAAAATTCACAAATCTGAAAATATGACAAATTCTGAAAATCACAAAGCTTTGAAAAACACGAAAAACAAACAGTAAAGAAAGTTATTCGTACGAACCAAGTTCGTACGGATAAAACAACTCTTTCGTACGAGCAACACGAGATTCGTACGAGTGAGTATTTCATGCGAAACAAGGATGTTTCGTGCGAGACAGTTGTTTCATACAAATTTTTGTGCGAGCCAATCTTTTGTACGAATCAATTCAGTCGCACCAACTGTTTTGTCATCGTTTTTCAGAGGAATCTTTTCAGAAATGGTTTGGTGAAAAATTTCCTTTCTTGTTAGACCTGTTTTTTTTCAAAAATACCTGTTGTCTTACCCACTTTTAGTTAAAACACAGACTTTTCACAGTCAACAGTCCAAGTCCAGATCTAAGTCAGAAAATGTCAACCCTACCAAAACTAATCAGATTCAAATTTTTGCAGATTTCTTCTTCAAGGGTGTTCTTCAGAAAAAAATTTACCATAAAATTTTCTGCATGCAACAGATTTTAACCAATTTTAAGTTAGTTAACTATCCAAAACTTATGTTTTCTGCTGGAGATTCAAGAACACTTCAGAAATCTTCAAACTGCTCAGACACAACTAAGCCCGGTTTTGAACAAGGAAATAGCCAAAACTCAACTTGTAGGTCCACCTTCGGATGGTGTTAAACCTGTTCCTTGTTCATATAACACACACACAAGTGTGGAATCCAAGTGTGCATGCAACCAAAGCAAAGTAACGAACACGGGGTAACCAAAGATTCACATCTTGATTAATGATTGAGAACAAGTACAAACATATACACACAATGCTCGTATGACTCAAACAAACTTGTTGTGTTCTTGTGTCTTTGTCTTCAGAGATAACGAACTAAACCCACTGCAAGTCTAACTGAAGGGATAACTAGCTCTCAGGCCCAACTCTGACTAAGAGGTGCATGTCTGCTTATATAGTGTCTGTCTAGACATTCGTACGAAACACGAATCTAGACATACGGAACACACTATTTCAAACGAGACACAGCTCCAGAAATTTGGTACGGAACATCTGTTTCGTACGAAATACTTTGCTCGTACGAAATCACTTATTGGTTCGTACGAATCATGTGATTCGTACGGTTCAAGTCATCTGTACAGAATCCTTATTCTTGGAGAACGTGTGCAGACATGACGTACACAAGACTTATCAGTATGCACACATGCAACTGATTAACACAGACAAGCTAAGTTGTCGTACTAGATCAAGATAGAAGGATATCTCGATCTATTCGACATGACCAAACCTATACAGACACTTGAGCAAAGACCGTACAATTATAACTGTAATTAAGAACAAGCGACAGACACAAAAGTGTATCAACAATTTCTTCTTCATAACCTTTAATTTTCTTCAAGTATAATGACTCATTTTGTTTTACGAAAAAGTTTGATTCTTTTAGGTTTGAGAGCTCATTAGCTAGACTTTGGTTTTGCTTTGTTAATGTGTCAACCTCACTTTGCAGTTCATGACACTTCAAACAAACATAACTACTAGAGTTAGAACATACCTCGCCTGTTGATTTGCTTAGATCAGCCACGAAAGCATCAAATTCAGCAGCTATCTTCTTCTCTGTAGCATTCTGTTCTCCATCAGCTTTCTCAGCTACCTTCTGTTGCTCTCCCTCAGCATCAGCTTTCACTTCATCATCAACAACGGGAGCTATCTCAGCCATGAACGCCTGTGAGGCGTTGTTATCACTCTCTAGATGAACACTCCAATCATAAGAATCTTCTCTAGCAGTAGAAATCAGGGCCTTTGATCCAGTGTTTTTTGACGCATTCCTGTTGCTTAAACCATGACAAAGAGAATCTTGAAAGGATGAACTAGAACGGGATTCAGACTTAGCTCTTTGACACTCTCTAGTGAAATGTCCGTAGTTGTGACAGTTGTAGCACTTCACTTTCGACTTGTCAAAGCCCACACTCTTTCCAACGAACTTCCTGCCCATTCTGTTCATGAACCTTTTCACGCTTCTAGATATCATGGCCATCTGCCATTGCAAATCCATCTCCTCTAAGTCAGGGTCGATCTAATCATAATCTTCATCAAACGTAGCAGGATCAGATATTTTCCCTGAATGTAGTTCTTGTAGGAAGCAATAAAAGAAGCAAGCAATGCCAGGTGATCTTCAGCACTTTTGACACTCAGAGGCATAGACTTAGAATTGCTGTTACTTGATTGTTGTCTCTTAGCCCCTGACGAGCCTCCTAAAGCAGCAACGAAACATACTTCTCCATCAGAATTTATCACTATCTGTTCATTCTCACATGAGAGAAACGCAGTTGCCGTGTCACTAGAAGCATTGTTGGAAGATGCATGTGTAAGACCTTTATAAATCCCCGGATCTTGAACCTGATCATAACCCGTTTCTTTCTTCTTCATATTGAGCTCATAAGCTCTCAACTTTCCAACAACCTCTTCCAGGTCTTTCTTTCATAATCAGCTTCACCCTTTATCATCAACGTGTAAATATCCCACTTTGCAGGTAAAGCATCCAGCAACTTGTCGTTTATCTCCACATCTCTGTATCCCTCTATGTCATAATTATCGATTTCTAACATCAGATGATAATATCTCGTGATATTATCTTCTAGGGATTCATTTCTCATTCCTTTGAACGCAGCAAACTGTTTCTTCAGCAGATCAACCTTATTCTTCACATATGTATTGTCCTCATACATCTTTTCTAGGGCATCCCATATCTCCTTTGATGTTGTATAACACTTGAATGTATGTTTGATGCCATCAGCTAATGACATCTTGATAGCAGCTAAGGCCTTCTTTTCAGATTCATACATCCTCTTTTCAGCTTCATACATGTTGACATAAGCAGTAACACGCTGTCTTCCCTCAAAATCATGCGTTCGGTTAGCATACCCATCTTGAATACAGATCCACATCCGTGTGATATTCAATAAAGGATTGAAATCTATCCTTCCAAGTAAGATAGTTCTCCACCTTCAGCATCTTTGGACGTTTATTTGTGGTACCAACCTCATGCTCTATCCTCAACAGCTCATTTAAGTTTGACATATTCGACATTTTTACTGAACCGGCTCGTTAAAAACGTTAAAACTTGTCCAAAATGAGTGGTTACCAAATTATACTGTTAGACTCGTCTCGTCGATACGATTCTAATAATGTATATTGTCCGATAGTGATTTTAGAATTTTTTGTCCGATAGTGATTTTTTTTGTCCTAAAAATTACAGAGTCTAAATGTCCAATCGGTTAGTCAAAATTGTCTATGGATCAATTTCTATGTCCGAATACGTTTAACTCTGGTTACGTCAGCTGGTTAAGTTTCCACCTTTTTATGAGTAACTCGGAACAGTGTCAAATCCAGAATGGTAACCCTGATTGGCAATCCGAAATGAAAATCCGGAACAGTAATCTGAATTACTAATCCGAAATGGTGATCCGGAATATTGATCCGAGATGAAATCCGGAATGCACTGTTCTGATCCGAAATGGGAATCCTGAATAGACTACTCTGATCTGAGATGGAATCCGGAATAGTGCTGATCCAAGATGGAATCCGGAATAGCTTCTGATTCGAGATGGAATCTGAAATAACTTCTGATCCGAGATTCAATCCGAAATGGAATCCAAAATGGCTTTTCTGATCCGAATTGCACTGTCTTCCAGATCCGAAATGCAGATTCTGGTCCGAAATTTAAGTCTTCAATCCGAATTACTATGCTTTTTAATCCGAAATGCAAGTCTTCAATCCGGAATGCTTAGCTGTTAATCCGAAATACTGCAGAAAATCCGAAAACCTTTAAAAACCCTAAAACAGCCGTCAAAACCCTAATGCAGCCATCACAAACTTCAAGAACAGCCTCCAAAACACCCAAAAACCTATTTTTTCTGCTATCACGATTCTGAACCGAGAAATAATCAAGAACCGAATGCTCTGATACCAATTGTAGGCCCCCTAGTTCTTATGTATCTTGACAGAATCGTCTATCTAATCTAGAGTGCGGACCCCTAGATCAGATTTCACAGAAAACACAAGAACACGAACACAAATTCCTTTAAACCGTCTTCTATTGATTATCGAACACAAAGTGTTTACAACCAATTCAAGACTCTCTCTCTAAACTCTCTGAAGCAATTCTCACTGCAACTAAACAATAGAACCAACAACTAACTGAGCAACCTTAACCCTAATCATAACCTCCCTATATATAGAGATAGGTTATGCTCATGGGCTAGGGTTTCCTACATGGACTCCTAATGGCTTTAAGGCCCAATTCGCCTACCATGTGTTATATTATGTCTAGTTCAGCCCAATTACTTCTAATTCACTATTACAAAACTAAACCCGCTAACCGTTTATCATTTTACTAATTTCAAGGTATCCAAAGACCAAATCTAAGCTGTTGTCACAAATATGCACCAACACCACGAATAACTTTAACGTCGTTGAGCAACAGAAGCATTCCTGTCATGTGGCGAGAAGCCCACTGTCCATTATCCATTTTGACATTATCGCATGATGGAGCCCCTGCACACATGATGAAGAGATTATTTAAACAAAAAAACCCAAGCCTGTTTGGTCTTGGGTGGGTTTGGAATGTCGAATTTTGGACCCACTTTGTTTTTATCAATCTTTTTAAGCTCGGTTTTGTGTGATAAAGAATATTTAGGTTCAACTTTGGATGGTTTAACTTTAGCAACCCATTTTTGCATTTCAGGTTTAGCCTTTTTAACAATTTTGAATCCACTTGATGAATTTTGTTTGATGTTTCACCAATTTCAAATTTAGATTGACGTTGAATAGTTGGTTTAACATTTTTGTGAGATTCGTTGTTTCTTTTTAAATTTGTTTTGACACAATCATGGGTGCTTTTTGGTTTTCATCCTTAGTGAACTTTTTAGGATGAGAAACAAGTTTTGACTTGTTTGTGAGCAATATCATGCGATATGCCCAACTTTCTTATATTTAAAGCATGTCCTACTGTCCTTATCAATAGAGGTATCCAAAACTTGTTTCTGTTTCTCTTTTTCTTTGTGGAAATCATCGTTTGATTGAGTCCAATGATTTCCTTTTCTTTCTTAGTCGTTGTCCCAAAAACAAAGTTAATTTTCTTTGTAAAGTTTAGCTTTTGGGACATGTTGTTCATATGTCGCTTCGGAAGCCCAAACCCACCCTTTTATTTTCAGGATAATCTCTATTTTTATGATAGTAGGGTCGGTTGTCACTTTTTGATTTAGAGTAAAAAGATGTATCATGTTTATCTAAATCAGCATGACTTACCTCCATAAGATTGAACATTTTATCCACACGATCCATGTTCACATTTTAGATCGGAAAGTCCTCATCCGAAAATAGTTTATCAGATCCTTTCATTTTATAAACTATAACATTTGGATCAATATTTAAACTACCTTCTGATATATCATCAGACTCAGACTTGTCAGTTTTTTCAGACTCAGAATTTTCAGATTCATTTTTCAACACATTTTTAACCACTGTGTTTACCACTTCAGAGTCACATTCACCTTCAGATTTAGTGTAAGTTACATCAATCCACATGCAGCTCATTAGACGGTTCAGTTTTCAAATTTAGGTTAAGCGCCTTTTCCACCCTAGATGGCTTTTTGCATGCATAACTATTCCACATGGGTGGTGGAACACGATCGTAACTCGCACTTTTAGTTTTACCATTTTTAAATTCATCATTATTTTTGATTTTGGGCAGAATGTGATCGATGACGTACGAGCTTGTTGAATAACTGATTAACAGTTTGTTAACCCGTTCAGATTCAATTTTAATTTTCTCAACCTCACTTTTGAGCTCAACAATAGTGTTCAAATGAATTAATAGCCATCTATTTTTCCATCACTGTTGCTTTAAGCATCATAAGATTTGCATCATTCTCTCTGAGTGCTTTATTATATTGTTTAACAGACGCACTCAATTTGTCATACGCTCCTTAGTAGATTTGTAATCACTAGACAAATTGTCTGTTAAACTTTGAAGTTAGCAAATCGTATGTCTTTTACAAGACAATCACCACACGGCTCTGCACATTTTAAACATGGTTTTTCATCCACAGACTCAGACATTGACTCATTTACCTCATTGTCATTTGCCATGCAAGCTTTAATGATGTCTTCTGACAACTTCTCCATCTTCTCATTAGATTTTTCCTCATCAACTTGCTTCTTTTGCTCTTCTCCTGATGAATGTTGGCTTGGTGCAAAATAACCTGCAAAAGTTTTTAAAATATCATTAGGCAAAAGGTGTTTGAACGGACTGTTCAAAAGCTCCTCCTCCTCTGATGAAGTGTGATAATAGAAATCCTCAGCATCAGGACCCTCATCAAAAGATGCCCTGATTCTTTTTTAGTTCCTCTATAATCTCAGCAACCAAAGCTAAGCTTTCTCCCTTAGAAATATATTTGTTCTAGTTGAAGCCCTCATCTTCTTGAGTAACAAACCAATGCTTTATCTTTGGTTTCTGGCTGTTTGTCTTCAATCAGCACCATTCGTGTTCTTGGCTGAGGACGATGGTAGATTGCTCTCTTGTAATAATCATCAGCGAAAGGGTTATGGTTTCCTTGAACCTCTCTGTTCGGACATTCACGTTTAAAGTGTCATTTTTCCTAACATTTAAAACAAGTAACTTTGGATTTATCAAACCCAAGTTTTCCATCTAGACCTCCCAAGTTGTCTTTGCTTGTTATCTCCATGAATCTCTGTGCGCGATGAACAATCGATGCCATACACCACTTGATATCAATTAGTTCCATCTCAACCGGGTCTATTTGATCATAATCTTCTCGCGTCATTTCTGAGTTTCCAATTTTCCCTGGACTAGACTATCATAAGACTCGAGCACTGAAGCTAATAAAGACATGTGCTGCTTCGCGGTCTTCTCATCAAAATTCTACTCATTCTGAAAATCTACAGCAATGTTGCACTGCAAGCCTCTTTGATTAGGATGAGATGATGAAGTAGTCTGGTTGACCTGGGGTTGATTTGAACCATAAGATGACTGTGGGCTTGAAGGCGTGTTAGGATCAACTGAGGGGAAAGGATTGAAAGCCACTGTTCTGGTTTAATGTGGTGAACTTTGCGAACTGGAAGCGCTAAAAGCTGTCTGATTTTTGGTGAGTGAATTTGAGCAGCAAAACTGTTCTTGAAGTACAGATTAACATCGTGTTGTACTTAGACAGTTTTGTTCTTTGCCATCTACTGCATTTCGAGTTCGTGTCCCTCCAGCCTTTCAATGAAACAATGTAATGAGAAATTACCGTACTCAGTTCCTTTCTTAAGTATGGTCAGATAAGTAGACCATTCGCCTTGAAGAAGAGAATCAGCTAACTT
The DNA here is from genome assembly GCA_947069175.1 of Scalesia atractyloides. Taxonomy (NCBI): domain Eukaryota; kingdom Viridiplantae; phylum Streptophyta; class Magnoliopsida; order Asterales; family Asteraceae; genus Scalesia; species Scalesia atractyloides. The sequence goes on from CAMTDV010000022.1 coordinate 46,566,842, forward strand.
ATTAACAAGTTCTTCATTGGTCTTTATAATTCCAATTTTTTTTCACCTGAACCACCAAATGACAGTATTTCTCTATCGTGCTTCATAGTTTCACCTTTAATCAGCGTGAAGATATCAAACTCTTTGCTAAGCAACGCCCTTTTACTCTTGCGAAGTTGAGCACTTCCTTGAAACTTTAAATGGAGAGCATTCCACAATGATTGAGCATCATCATCTTGTTGAAGTAACGCCAGAATGTCTTCTTTAATGGATTGTTGCAGAATATTCATCATTTTCTTCTTGTTGATGAACCTTTCCCTTTCGACATCTGAAAGTTGAGCAAGAGTCTTCTCGAGGCCATTTTCACCAACCGCCACTTGGTATTTTGCTTCAATCGCGAACCAGCAGGTAAAGTGATTAGCCTGGACCCAATTCATGAACCGCCCACTCCAGCTATCGAAGTCTTCTAAATTCATCAACTTTAGCGGTTTAGTCACTGTCCCTATCTCGTTTTCAGATTGATGTTCTGAGCCGCTGTGTTCGTAACAACCAATGTAGCGAAGGCGTTGTAAAATTCTTCAGACATTTTCTGTTAAAATTCAAAAACACACTTTTCGAAAAAACTGATTAGCGTGGAAAACTTCCTTCGTGCGGATGACAAACAATTTGTGCGAATGAGATCCGTTTGTACGAACCAGGAAATGTTAAGAACAAGATGATTTTCATAAAACAGTTACTCGTGCGAACCAGCAGTTCCTGCGAGTGGTCAAGATTTGTTCGTACGAGTGATATGCTCGTATGGATGTAAAGTTTGTGCGAATCACACTTGTAGATTTTAAAACTTGTAAATTTTAGAAACTTCTGATAACTTGATCATATCGAAAAGTTCAAACTTTTAAGAAAGTTGTTTGTGTGAGTGGTCCTTCTACTCGTACAAAACAACTATGTCTCCAAACGGATGAATTTTACCAATTTCGACATGATTAAGTCTTATTTTAGGTCTGAATTTGTTAAGGATTGATTAGAATTTAGTTTAACATGAATTCCTAGAATCCTAGTCCATTTCGTCCGTAAATTCATCCAAAATCCAGTTCAGTTCGGGAATGTGTAGAAGAAGAAGATGAATCCAAGTCTGAAACAGCTGATAGCCTACAATTACTTGTCGTTTGTCAGTAGATCATATCTCAATGCTCTGTACCACTTGTGACCGAGGATCGGGCTCCTCCGATGAGCAACTGATCTGATCTAACATAACTAGTAGAGGCGGAATTCATTGCTAGAGAGGTTGACAAAACAAACAAGATAGAACTTACTGTTTAACTGCTCTGTTGTATTAAAATACGTGCAAAGTACAGACACGAGTAAACAAACTAGCAGGGCTTCGCCATACTATCTGAACTGACTTCCTAGCTTTGACACAACACTCCTCTATTTATAGGTTGACATGACTCGTACTGGAGTGTGTGTTAAACAGAGATGTGCTTCGTACGAGCAGCTGATCCGTACGAGTGACTGAGAGTCACTCGTATGAGCCACCTTGACTTGCTCGTATGAATCATACAAAAAGTATAAAATAACATTTATCATATATACATTCAACATTAAAGCCCTATAAACAACAGAGACACATCCTAGACGTAGGCAATAGACATAACGCATCAACGAAACTAATTGAAATTGAACTTTTAAATTAGAGATTAATTCAAGGATGATAAATAGACTACCTTGGTTAGATTCTCTATTACTACTTATTTGGTTCTTTAATTGATTAATAATGTTAAATGATATATCGGGATCTTGGAATACTAAACTCTAAGGTATACCAAACGAGACCCCTAACCCTTCTTGGGAAGACACCTACGATAACCTAAAAGCAGTTTGGGTTTACCGGTGTTTAAGACTTCCTATCGGTTGTCTATTATTTAGTAAAGTGTCCAATTTAGTTAACTACTTCTCAATAGAAAACCTAGACAACCTATGACTCTTGATTTAGTTTAACCGACTCGATTATGGCAAGTAAACTAGACTTGGAATTTTCTCAAACCCTAAATCTAACAATTTACCGAATCAATTCAGTTAACAACTTATTATTTCTCAATAATTAATTTAGGTATAATGTCAAGAACTAATTATATATTTTACTTAGTCGTTTTTCCGGTTTATTGGCCAATTAGATCGAATGATTACCCGAACCCGTTAAGACCCGAAAATCAACACAAACCTATTCTATGGAAGACATCCAACAAGATTTATGTAAAACAACTAATTAATCAAAAACCAATTCAAATCATGCAAATACACTAAACCAAGTAGTAAAATTATTTATTTTACCAAAAATACCATTTAAACATCATGAAATCAAATCAAGTTCCAAACTTTCATAATTAATAAATCCAAACCTAGGTAGCAAAATAAATCTAGCCAATTAACATGGTTTCAAGAATAATCAAATCAAAGTCAAAATCAATATTCATCAAAGTAAGAACAACGAGAATTAAAAGTGAAAAGATCTCGCAATAAAACCCGTGTTTGAGTTAGTCTCCAAGCTCTTGCTTCACCTTGATGATTCCTTGCAGTTTAGACTCATAATTAACAGCTTCCCAGATCCAGAATTAAGCTCTCTGTCTTCAATATTCGTCCAAGATTAATTGTAATTGTAGTCAAACTCAACTTATAAACCCATCTTTCAAAAATCTGATAAGCCTGCGTAACTCTTTGGAAACAATACCCTCTCGCCGGCCGCGAGAGGGATGTGGATCTCGGTCGCGCCCCGTGACGTGATGAAGTTCCGGATAAGTGTTAGCCTTTCGCTGGCTGCGAGAGGTATTAAGTTGTGCGGTCACGGGCCACCAGAAGGTGATTTCACCAGTTTTTCGATTCGTTTCTTCTCTCGGTTTCCAACTATAATCCGGCTTGATTCCGATTATCACTTCAGCTCATTTTTCCCATCTTTTCAGCCACTTTCACGAACCACGACCTGCAAAACGTATTTGGATTAAAAGTAGCTATATTCTTGACAAACCGGAACGAAAACCAACTGTTGATGCATTCTGTCTATTTCCTATGTCTAGGATGTGTCTGTATTGTTTATAGGGCTTAAGTGTTGAATGTATATATGTTAAATGTTTATTTTATACGTTTTGTATGGATCATACGAACGAGATTGTATGGTTCGTATGAGTGACTCTTAGTTACTCTTACTAAGCAGTTGTTCGTAAGAATCACATCTCTGTTTAACACACACTCCAGTACGAGTCTTGTCGACCTATATATAGAGGAGTGTTGTGTAAGGAGTCAGTTCAGGTAGTACGGCGAAGCCCTGCTAGTTTGTGTACTCGCGTCTGTACTTTGTACGTCTTTGAATACAACACAATAGTTAAACAGTAAGTTTTATCTTGTTTGTTTTGTCAAACTCTCTAGCAATGAATTCCACCTCTGCTAGTTGAGTTAGATCAGATCAGTTGCTCATCGGAGGCGCCCGATCCTCGTTCTCTAGTGGTATAAGAGCTTTGAGATCTGATCTACAGATAAACGACAAGTAATTACAGGCTAGCAGCTGTTTCAGACTTGGATTCACTTTCTGCTTCTACACATTCCCGAATTGAACTGGATGTTGGACGAATTTACGGACGAAATGGACTAGGATTCTAAGAATTCACGTTAAACTAAATTCAGATCAATCCTTAACAAATTCCGACCTAAAATCAGACTTAATCATGTCAAAATCGGTAAAATTAATCCGTTTGGAGATGTAGCTGTTTTGTACGAGTAGAGAGACCACTCGCACAAACAACTTTCTTAAAATTTGAACCATTCATACGAACAAGTTATCAGAAGTTTCTAAAATTTACAAGTTTCAAAATCTACAAGTGTGATTTGCACAAACCATACATCCGTACGAGCATATCACTCGTACGAACAAATCTTGACCACTCGCACGAACTGCTGGTTCGCACGAGTAACTGTTTTGTGAAAATCATCTTGTTCTTAACATTTCCGGGTTCGTACGAACGGATCTCATTCGCACAAATTGTTTGCCATCCGCACGAAGGAATTTTTCCGGACTAATCAGTTTGTTTCGAAAAGTGTGTTTTTCGAATTTTAACAGAAAATGTCTGAAGAATTTTACAACGCCTTCGCTACATCGGCTGTTACGAACACAGCAGGTTGAAATCGAGATGGGGACAGTGACCAAACCACCAAAGTTAATGAATCTAGAAGATTTTGATAGGTGGAGTGAGTGGTTCGTGAATTGGGTCCAGGCAAATCACTTTGCTTACTGGTTCACGGTTGAAGCTAAATATCAAGCGCCGATAGGTGAAAATGGCCTCGAGAAGACTCTTGCTCAACTCTCAGATCTTGAAAGGGAAAGGTTCATCAACGAGAAGAAAATGATGAATATTCTTCAACAATACATTAAAGAAGATATCCTTAGCGTTACTTCAACACGATGATGATGCTCAATCATTGTGGAATGCTCTCCGTTTAAAGTTTCAGGGAAATGCTCAACTTCACAAGAGTAAAAGGGCGTTGCTTAGCAAAGGGTTTGATATCTTCACGCTGATTAAAGGTGAAACTATGAAGCAATTGATAGAGAGATACTGTCATTTGGTGGTTTAGATGAACTAATGGGAATCATGAAGACCAACTGAGGAACTTGTTGATAAGTTGGTAGATTCTCTTCCACAAGGCGAATGGTCTACTTATCTGACCATACTGAAGAATGGAACCGAGTATGGAAACTTTTCTTTACCGCGTTTCATTGAAAGGCTGGAAGGACACAAACTCGAAAGGCAGAAGATAGCAAAGAACAAAACTATCCAAGTACAACAAGATGTTAATCTTTACTTCAAGAACAGTTATGCTGTTCAAATTTAGTCACCAAAGATCCAGACAGCTTTCAGCGCCTACAGTTCGCAAAGTTCACCACATTAAACCAGAATAGTGGCTTTCAATCATTCCCATTAGTTGATCCTAACACACCTTCAAGCCCAAAGTCATCTTATGGTTCAAACAAGCCCAGACTCAACCAGACTACTCAATCTCATCCTAATCAGAGAGTCTTACAGTGCAACATTGCCGTAGATTTCTAGAATGCGCAGAATTTTGTTGAGAAGACCGCGAAGCAACACATGTCTTTACTAGCTTTGGTACTCGAGTCTTATGATAGTCTAGTCGCAGGAAAAATCAGAAACTCAAAAATGACACGAGAAGATTATGATCAGATAGATCCGGTTGAGATGGAGTTGATTGAGATCAAGTGGTGTATGGCATCGATCGTTCGTCGCGCACAAAGATTCATGGAGATAACAGGAAAGACAACTTGGGAGGTCTAGATGGAAAACTTGGGTTTGATAAATCCGAAGTTAATTGTTTTAAATGTCGGGAGAAAGGACACTTCAAACGTGAATGTCCGAACAAAGAGGTTCAGGGTAACCATAACCCTTTCGCCAATGATTACTACAAGAGAGCAATCTACCATCATCCTCAGCCAAGATCTCGAATGGTGCCGATTGAAGACAAACAGCCAGAAACAAAAGATAAAGCACTGGTGGTTACTCAAGAAGATGAGGGCTTTAACTGGAACAAATATATCTCAAAGGATGAAAGGTTGGCTTTGGTTGCCGAGATTATTGAGGAACCTGAAGAAGAATCACGGGCATCTTTTGACGAGGGTCCTGAAGATGATGATTTCTATTATCACACATCGTCAGAGGAGCATGAACTTTTGAATAGTCTGTTCAAACACCTTTTGCCTAATGATATCTTAATAACTTTTGCAGGTTATTTTGCACCAAGTCAGCATTCATCATATGAAGAGAAAAAGAAGCCAGTTGATGAGGAAAAGGCCAATGAAAAGATGGAGAAGACATCATCAAGGCATGCATGGCAAATGGCAATGAGGTAATTAAGTCAAAGAGTGAGTCTGTGGTTGAAAAACCATGTTTAAAATGTGCATAGCCATGTAGTGATTTTCTTGTAAAAGATACACGATATGCTGAACTCCATAGTTTAACAGACAATTTGTCTAGTGATTACAAATCCACTAAGGAAGCATATGACAAATTGAGTGCATCTGTTAAACAATATAATAAAGCACTCAGAGAGAATGACACAACACTATTGATGCTCAAAGCGACAATGGATAAACAAATGGCTATTAACATTCATTTGAATACTATTGTTGAGCTAAAAAGTGAGCTTGAGAAAATTAGAATTGAATCTGAACGGGTTAACAAATTGTTAATCAGTTATTCAACAAGCTCGTACGTCATTGATCACATTCTGCCCAAAATTGAAAATAACGATGAATCCAAAAATGGTGAAACTAAAAGTGCAAGTTACGATCATGGTCCACCACCCATGTGGAATAGTTATGCATGCAAAAAGCTATCTACGGTGGAAAAGGCACTTAACCAAAGTTGAAAACTAAACCGTCTAATGAGCTGCCTGTGGATATCGACGTAACTTACACTAAATCTGAAGGTGAATGTGACTCTGAAGTTGTGAACACAGTGGTTGAAAATGTGTTAAAAATGAATATGAAAATTTTGAGTTTGAAAAATCTGACAAGTCTGAATCTGATGATAAATCGGAAGAGTGTTTAAATATTGATCCAAATATCATAGTTTATAAAATGAAAGGATATGATAAACTATTTTCGGATGAGGACTTTCTGATCCAAAATGTGAACATGGATCGTGTGGATAAAATGTTCAAGCTTATGGAGGTAAGTCATGCTGATTTAGATAAACATGATGCATCTTTTTACTCTAAATCAAAGAGTGACAACTGACTCTAAATCAAAAAGTCACCCATGATTGTGCCAAAACAAATCCTAACAAGAAACAACAAATTCACAAAAATGTTAAACCGATTATTCAACATCTATCTAAATTTGAAATTGGTGAAACATCAAACAAAAATCTTCAAGTGGATTCAAAATTTTATGTTAAAAAGGCTAAAACTCAAATGCAAAAATGGGTTGCTAAAGCTAAACCATCCAAGGTTGAACCTAAACTTTCTGTTCCACACAAAACTGAGCTTAAAAAGAAGGATAAAAACAAAGTTGGCCCAAATTCGACATTCCAAACCCACCCAAGACCAAACAGGCTTGGTTTTCTTTATTTAAATAGTCTCTTAATCATGTGTGTAGGGGCTCCAGCTTTCGATAATGTCAAAATGGATAATTGTTAGTGGAGCTTCTCGCCACATGACAGGAATGGTTGCGTTGCTCAACGACGTAAAGCTATCTATGGAGGGTAAGTTGGTTTTTGGAACACAATGAGTTAGGATTATAGGTGAAGGGATTCTCAAGAACGGAGTTGTATCATTTGACAAGGTGAACTACATCGCTGAACTTGAGAACAATCTACTCAGCATTTCGCAAATTTGTGACAAGAAGTTCACGACGCATTTAACGATAAAGAATGCTTGATCTTAAAACCCGTTTTCAAGATTCGGAGGAATTGATTCTGATGCGTTCTCCACAAGAGAATGATTTATATGATCTTGATATGGGTATTGCTTCTACCACGTCAAAGAAAGTTCAATGCTTTATATCAAAAGCTACCGAGAAAGAGTCAATTTTGTGGCATCTGAAGATGGGGCACATTTGTAACACCCCGACCGCGTAAAACAACAAACCGCGATGGAAACGTCGGGGAGTCATGTCACAGAACTATTGTTTCACAACTCATGGAATTTAAAATTTTGTTTGATTAAGTTAAATGTTTACATTGTCTTGGGATAAACAGAAAACAACACATAAATAATTGTCTTTCATCTTTTAAGTCACCAAGGCCCGCGTCCATTCCTACGTGAAGCATGCATCATATTATCAAGTATTGATTCCTGAAACATATGTGAAAAGAGAGTCATCATAAAAAATGCGGCGAGTACATAAGTTTTGTGAGTGTGTCAAATTCGTGGCCTTGTATACATATTGCAACACCTCGTCTGACTACAAGAGTCGTTAAGTGAAAACCTCGTATCAAAAGTGTTTGATATTGCAATACAATTAATCAATTAAAACAAGTGGTTAGAGTTGTGAAAACCTTGTAGCCATGAATCTTGACAAAAACATTTCTTTTGTAAAAACCTTGTAATAGATTGATTCAAAAGAAAACTTCGTATGGTTTATATCTTTAAGTGAAAATCATTGTGTGACATTGTTCAAAACAATTTGTCCATGTTATAAACCATTTGCCTGTGTTATGGATCAATCGTCCGTGTCATAAACCAATTGTCCATTTCATGAACAAATTGTCCGTGTTTTTAATTGTGAAAACTTTTGATCGTTCTTTAATGAATACATTCAAACCTGTGTTGACTATACCACCAAAGGGTATCTTTAATAGACCAACAGAGGGTCTCTTTAACTAGACTAACAAATCAACAAATGATTTGTTAATCAGAAACAGTTTCTGTCATCACGCAAACTTTCACCAAATCCAGTGAACAGTCCGATAATGGGATTGTCAATCCTATGGTACCATAACATACTACTGGTCGGCTTGGCCAAAGCTAATGAATGTCATTCGTGTTATGGATAACGCATCAACAAGTTGTTCACATTATTGAAATCTATTGTTTTATATATTAACCATTAACATTGTTTTTTAAAACTTGAAAATGATTTAGCACATATGAGTCACCCCAAAACATTTTCAAAACATAAAGAGGGGAACTATTTACTCACTTTGAAAATCATTTTTGTATATATAAACCATGTATATTGTTTTGAAATTTTGAAAATAATTATAGGCACATATGAATCACCCCAAAGCCTTTGAAAACGTAAAAGAGGGGGCTATGTACTCACTTGGGATTGCGAAAGTGTTCTTGATCAACGAAATAAACAAAGCTCAAACATGTCCTAATGTGTCAGATAAATATGTTAGCATGTCGGGACTACAAACGGGAGATCGGATAGAATGAAGTCTTATAAACCAAACGAGTGTTGGAACTCATGTGATATGGTTTACCAAACTTAACCTTCTGATTTGGAAAGGATCCTAAGTGCTTTTGACCCATTATTCACGTTGAGCCTACGAAAATTGAAGTTGTGGAGAATTTGATTGCTCCTAAGACTCCGTCTGAAATCCGTTTGTTTCTTGGTCTAGCTGGTTACTATCATTGCTTTATCTCGAATTTCTCCAAAATTGCCGTACCTCTTGACTCAAAAAGACAAACCTTTTGTTTGAGGTTCTGAACAAGAAGAGTCTTTCCAAATGCTCAAGGGCATGCTTTGTCATGCTCCTATCCTAGCCCTTCCTGATGGTAATGACGATTTTGTCGTGTATTGTGACGCTTCACACCAAGGTCTTGGTTGCGTTCTGATGCAAGGAGACAAGGTTATCGCCTACGAGTCGAGACAACTCCAAATCCATGAGAAAAACTATACTACGCACGACCTTGAACTTGGAGTAGCTGTTTTTGCATTGAAGATTTGGCGACACTACCTTTATGGTACTAAGTGTACGGTCTTCACCGACCATAAGAGCCTTCAACACATCTTTAACCAAAAGGAACTCAACATGCATCAATGTCGTTGGGTAGATTGTTAAACGACTATGACTGCGACATTTATTACCACCCTGGTAAGGCGAAAGTCGTATCCGATGTACTTACTTGAAAAACTCATGTTAAGAGTATATGTTGCTACCAAACTTTGGTAAAACTTCATGAGCTGATTCGCGAGGCGCAATACTCAACCATTAATGAGGGTAACCTCAATAATGAGTTGAAGTGTGATGTCGAAAATCAACTCGTATCCAAACACAATGGCATCCTTCACAATCTCGATCGTGTCTGGATTCCGAACCGCGACAACCTTCGTGACTTCTTGATGCGAGAAGCTCACAAATCCCGATATTCTATTCATCCGGCGCTGATAAGATGTACCATGACCTTCGTACGTCTTACTGGTGACCTTGTATGAAAAATGATATCACCTCATACGTTTCAAAATGCCTTACTTGTTCCAAGGTAAAGGCCGAACATCAACATCCCTCTGGCCAACTAGAACAACCAGAGATTCCTATATGGAAATGGGAGAGCATTGCCATGGACTTCATTACCAAACTTTCTCGTACATCGTCTGGTCACGATAGTATTTGGGTAATCATTGACGCTTGACCAAATCCGCTAACTTCCTCCCCATACGTGAAGACTACAAAGTCGAGAAATTGGCTCGTGTCTACATGGATGAAATCATTTGTCGTCATGGTATCCCCATCGACATCATCTTGGACCTTGATGGTCGTTTCACCTCCTGTCTTTGGCAAACGTTTATAAAAAGCCCTTGGTACTCACCTCAATCTTAGTATTGCTTTCCATCCTTAGTCTGAGGGTCAAATCAAGAGTACTATCCAAAATCTAGAGGAATGCTTCGTTCTTGCGTAATCGTTTTTGGTGGCAACTGGATATGCACTTGCTTTTGATCGAATTCTCGTATAATAACACTTATCACACGAGTATTCAAATGGCACCTTTCGAGGTATTGTCTGGTCATAAGTGTTGATCGCCTATTTGTTGGCACGAGATCAGGGAAGCTCAAATCACCAGTCCGAGCTTATACAAGAGACGACAGACAAGATCTTGCGGATTCGAGACAAATTGCTCAATGCCAGAAGCCGGCAAAAGAGTTACGCGGATAAACGATACAAACCTTTGGAATTCAATGTTGGTGACTTTGTACTTCTCAAGGTGTCCCTTTAGAAAGGTATGGTTCGATTTGGTAAGAAAGGCAAGCTCGCTGATTGCTATGTAGGTCCTTTCAAAATTCTCGAAAGGATTGGCAAGGTAGTGTATCGATTGGACCTACCTCAAGAACTCAACAACGTCCATCCTACGTTCCACGTCTCAAACTTGAAGAAATGTCTAGCTGATGAAGGACTTTAAGTTCCACTCGAATATCTTCAAATCAACAAGACTCTACACTTCGTGGAGAAACCTGTCGAGATCATGGACCGAGGCATCAAGCAATTGAGGCGCAGTTGAATTCCCATAGTCAAGGTTCGATGGGAAGGTAAACTTGGTGCCGAATTTACTTGGGAACTCAAAAGTTATATGAAGGCTAAGTATCCGCATCTGTTTTTACACCTTCTTCTTGAATAAATTTCAAGACGAAATTTCCCAAAGGAGGGGAGACTGTAACGCCTCGTTTTTTCGTACTTTCCTTAGTTAGAAAGTGTAATCGTATTACTATTATGGAAACTTGTATTCGTATGGCATTCGCATTACATTTCCCAATCTTATATCCGAGACATTGATCGTAATAAAATTCCTACTTGATATATACTTGTTTAACATGAATTCAACCGTTTAATACATGTTTACATACAAACTGATACTTTTTATATGTGCAAATACTCATACATACGTACTTGATACTCATAATATAATTACATATATGTTTTACGCTTAAAAATATGCCAAAACACCAAGTTTTAGCTTGAAATGAAGGAAAAACCAAGTTCAGGGACTAAAAATGACAAAAATCAACTAAGTTTCTGGCTCGTAGCCTCTCGCGCCCCGTGACCGTCCTACTCCTCATCTCTCGCGGCCCGCCAGAGGGCTCAATCCGCAGAATGTTGTAATAAGCTCATGGATTGGGCAAAAGTGTGTTAGTTTAGTGTGTTTCTTACATTAAATTCCCACCAAACTCACCCCAAACCTCAACTATAAAACCCACCTCAATCTTTACTCGCTTTGCACCTCACAAACACTAATCTCCTCTCTAAACTCAACTCCTAACCAGAAAGTTTAAGACTTTCAAAGTGAGTTCTAACTCACCTCTGCTTCACTTCTCTACTTTTTTCCTTCTTCTTAACACTTGGAACACCTCTAGGAGTGTTTCCATAGGTTTTCCATGGAAAACCAAGATGGAACATCACCATATTTGATGTCACAAGTGTAAGAAACTTTCCATTTTAATAGGGTTTTAACCCACAAGTGTTGTATCCTTCCAAGCTTGTTCTTGTAACAAGACTTGAGTTGGTTGTGTGTGATTACTTGGAAGCCTTGGCTATCCTACCTTCAATCCACTACCTCACTTGATGATTTTGAATATTCTACAACTTTTATTTTCATTTAACTTATTCATGACCATCCTTGTTTCTTGTAACAACTTGTGCATTGGTGAACAATACGAAAGAGGTTAAAGGAAGGTTATCCTCCTACCTCCATGCATGACTTCTATGAACTTCCATGATAAATATGATCTACACACACACTAACCAGACCCATGATGATAATCGAATGATTTTCCATCATGGCACTAAGTTACTTCACCTAAGTACTTAACTTCTCGTTACGATTCTAATGGGTATCTTAACCCATGAAAACACATCGACCCAAATGGGATTCATAGTGTCAAAAACGAGTATTAAGTCTAGATTATTATTTTCTCGTATACATACTTTGGTATATTTAAATTCCTTATCCTCCGTTATCATCCGTATACGTACACATCTACGTTTTACTCATGTAGGACAACTTGGTGTTCCATCCTTAAAACTCTTCATGGAATTATCAAGTGGAAGCTTGCAAAACAATGAGTATACTTGACCCATTTTCCTTTTATACAATTTGGGTTGTAACATGTTAACTTACAAAATGCACAAATATACACAACATACTTTATACACTTGATCCGTTATACATGCTCATTGTTATGCTTAGGTTCATGCTAGATACATACATGCGTCTTGTCATTAACTTAGCTAGCCTGAACTTAGCATATATAGCGCTATAGGAGTAGCACGCTGCCCGTCGGGGTATTGTTAAGCTTATTCTTATTCTTAAATAGTTTCTTTACTTTTGTGGCGAGGGACACTTAATTCTTGTGGACACTTGGGTTTGACATTTAGTATTGCATGTAGCCTACCTTGTATACAATTGTCATCTAGGATTTGAGCAATCTCTTTTATACTTATGCTATGTAATTAAAATTTGTGTGTTTGTGCATAATGTCTATTGCCTATGTCTAGGATATGTTGTTTATGTATATAGGGCTTAAAACGTCAAATAATGTTTGTTAATATATGATTTATTTGGTTTGTTCATGGCTCGTACGAGAGAGGTTCATGGCTCGTACGAGTAACACCTTGTCACTCGTACGAGGCATCACTCGCAGAATCACATACATACAATCCTCCTGTGCAAGCCATGTTGACCTATAAATAGAGGAGCTTGAGTGTTGTAATCAGATCTGTGGATGTGTGTCTCAGGCGAAGCCCTATCAAACTGTTTACTTGCTCTGTAACTATTTACGTTTACCAATACAATTCACGGCGTTTAAGCAGTATATCTTTCTTGTTTCTTTGTCTAACTCGCTAACAGTGAATTCCGCCTCTGTTAGATGAGTCAGATAAGTCTGGTGCTCATTGGAGGAGAGCCGATCCCCCTCACAAGTGGTATCAGAGCCTTGAGGCCTGATTTGAGGATAAACAGCAAGTTTTAGTAGACAACCAACAGTTTCAGATCCAGATTCAACCATTGAAGTTTTCTGCATCTACATTTTCTCACACAGATCTCAGATTTGGATGAATTCATGGACAAATTGGACTAGGATTTTAGTAATTCACGTTAAAATCAACTCTAATCAATCCTTGAAAATTTCAGATCTAAAATCAAACTTAATCATGTCAAAAATTGGAAAAATCATCCGTTTGGTGACCTGAGCTGACTCATACAGTAGAGAGACAACTCGTACGAACGACCATTCGTCCAATCAGACACTCGTTCAAACAAGTAAACAATTTTCTTAAAATCTACAGGTTTCAGAATTGTCATTCACACGAGCAAGTAACTCGCACGAACGAGTCATTCACACGAGAAATCTTTTCACTCACACGAGCTTCTCACTCGCACGAATCCTTGATTCGCACGAGTATCTCACTCGCCGAAACATCTCGGTCGCACGGGTAGCTCTGTCATCCGCATGAAGAACTTGTTAAGAAAATTTTGTCATTCTAATCAGTGTTTTTCGAAAGTGTGATTATGAAATTTTGCAGAAAATATGGAAGAAGAATTTTACAATGCTTTTGCTGCTTCAACAGTTACAACCACCACAACTCAGAATATGAATCTTGAAAATGAGATGGGCACGATGACAAAGCCTCCAAAGTTGATGAATCTTGAAGACTTTGATAGCTGGAGTGAAAGATTTATAAACTTGGTTCAAGCGAATCAATTTACCTGCGTGGTTTGCCATTGAAGAGAAATATCAAGCACCGATTGAGAGAATGGTCTTGAGAAAACTTTAGCTTAACTCTCAGAATTCGAAAGGGATAAGTTCATTAACTAGAAGACGATGATGAACATTTTGCAACAAGCCATCAAGGAAGACATCTTGGCGCTCTTACAGCATGATGATGACACACAATCTTTATGGAATGCTCTACGGTTAAAATTCCAAGGAAGCACGTAACTTCGGAAGGGGAAGAGGGCGTTTATAAGTAAAGAATTCGATATCTTTACTTTGATCAAGGGAGAGACGGTGAAACAATTGATTGAATGATACTGTCAATTAGTAGTGCAAATGAAGCGCATGGGAATTGTGAACACGAATGAAGAATTAGTCGATAAGCTGGAAGGTTCCCTACCTCAAGGAGAATGGTCTACTTACTTGACTATTCTAAAGAATGTCATAGAGTATGGTAACTTCTCATTACCTAAGGTTTACTGAGAGATTGGAAGGGCACGGACTCGAGATGCAAAAAATGGCAAAGAGCAAAGGCACCCAAATGCAACAAGATGTAAATCTGTATTACAAGGGTATTCATGTAAAGTAAATACACTATCCAAAAATCCAAACTGCCTTCAGCGCTTTCAACACACCAAGTCCACAGTCAAGTCAAGCTAGTGGATTTCAATCTTTTACGTCTGTCAACCCAATACGCCTCAGGCCCACAATCATCCCATAGTTCAAGCAATTCACAGAATCACCAGAACAATCAATCTAATCCAAATCAACGGGTTCTACAACAATATTGCTGTTGATTCCAGAATGCTCAAAACTTCAACGAGAACACCGCAAAGCAACACATATCATTACTTGCCTCGGTACTTGAGTCGTATGATAGTTTAGTAGCAGGAAAATTGGGAATTCAGAAATGACGAGAGAGGATTATGATCAGATTGATCTGGTCGAGATGGAATTGATTGACATCAAATGGTGTATGGCTTCAATCATCAGAAGAGCACAATGTTTCATGGAGATTACCAGCAAAGACAATTTGGGAGGACTTGACGGGAAACTTGGCTTCAGACAAGTCAAAAGTTGCATGCTTTAAATGTCGAGAGAAGGGGCATTTCAAACGAGAATGTCCAAACAGAGAAGTCCAAGGCAATCAGAACCCTTTTACTGACGACTATTATAAGAAAGCCATCTATCATCATCCTCAACCCAAAACAAGAATGGTGCAAACTGAAGATGGACCGTCAAACTCTAAAGATAAAGCTCTTGTTGTTACTCAGGAGGACAAAAGTTTCAACTGGAACAAGTACATCACGAAGAACAACAGTTTGGCTTTGGTAGCAGAATTCATTGAAGAATTTTTTGAAGACTATCCAAGACTACGACAACATCCAAGGGGGAGTTTGTTGGTGCATAATGTCTATTGCCTATGTCTAAGATATGTTGTTTATATATATAGTGCTTAGAACGTCAAATAGTGTTTGTTAATATATGTTTTATATGGGTTATTCATGGCTCGTACGAGTGAGCTTCATGGCTTGTATGAGTGACACCTTGTTACTCGTATGAGGCATCACTCGCACAAGTCACATACACGCACTCCTCCTGTGCGAGTCATGTTGACCTATAAATAGAGGAGCCTGAGTGTTTTGTTAAATTAGATCTGTTGGTGTTGGCGAAGCCCTATCAAACTATTTATGCGTTCTGTAACTGTTCACGTTTATCAATACAATTAAAGGCGTTTAAGTAGTATATCTTTCTTGTTTGTTTGTCCAACTCACTAACAATGAATTCCGCCTCTGTTAGCTGAGTCAAATCAGTCCGGTGCTCATTAAAGAACCTGAAGAATATGCAGAGGCATCTTTTGACGAGGCTCCTAAAGAATACTACAATACATCGTCAGAAGAAGAGGAATTGTTAAATAGTGCATTTAAACATCTCTTGCCTAATGATATTCTTAAAACGTTTGCAGGTTATTTTGAGCCAAGTCATCAATCGTCTTGTTAAGAAAAGAAGAAGCCTGAAGAAAAAGAGAGAGTTGATGAGAGGTTGAAAAAGCTGACATACAAGACCAACAAAACTTGTATGGCGAATGTGAATGAGGTAAATGTGTCTGAAAATGAGTCATCGAAAGAAACACCTTGCATGAAATGCCAAGAGCCATGTAGTGAGTGTGCTGAAAAAGAAACACGATATAAAGAACTGAAATATCATACAAATAATTTGTCATGTGATTATAAGGCAACAAAAGAAGCTTATGACAAATTAAGCAAATATGTTAAACAAATTGATAAGGTGATCAGAGAAAATGACGGAACACTTTCAATGCACAAACAAATAGCCATTAATATTCTATTTAAATACAATCGCCAAGCTAAAAAATGAACTTGAGAAAATGAAAATAGAAATAGAACGGGTTAACAAATTGTTAATCAGTTATTCTACAAGTTAAATACGTTCATTGATCACAAGTTCTTACGTCATTGATCACATTCATCAAAAAATTGAAAACAAGAAAGATAATCAAATTGATGAAAACAAAGGTGCAAGTTATGATCGTGTTCCACCACCCATGTGGAATAGCTATGCTACTAAGAAACCATTGGGGGTGGAAAAGGCGCTCAACTTAAAATTGAAAACTAAAAAGACAAATGAGCTGCCTGCGAACAATGACGTAACTTACACTAAACCAGAAAATGAATGTGTTTCTGATGTGGTTAAAACTGTGGTTGAAAAAGTTCAGGAGAATGAGTCTGATAAATCTGAAGTGGATGGTGAATCATCAGAAAATAGTTTAAACACGGATCTAAACGTCATCGTATACAAAATGCATGGATTTGATAAACTATATTCTGATGAGGATTTCCTAATTCAGAATGTCAATCCGGATCGTGTTGAAAAGTTGTTCAAGCTTGTTGAGGTGAGCCATTTTGATTTAGAAAAACACGATGCATCATTTTATTCTAAATCAAAATGTGTTAACAAACCCTACCACCAAAGGAACAGAGATTATCATGAAACATGAGAGTTGGTTTGGGTTTTTAAAAGCAACGAACAACAATAGGTTTCAAAAGTTAAACTTTACAAAGAAAATCAATTTTGTCTATGGGACAACGACAGGAAAGGAAAAAGAGATCATTGGTAAACAATCCAATGATGAATTCAAGAAAGAAAAAGAGAGTAGAAAGAGAGTTTTGGATTCCTCTTTTCAAAAAGACAACAGGAAGTGCTACAAGTGTAACGTTATTGGTCATATTGCACGACAATGTTCCCAAAAGAAATCAAAACTGATTTTTAACTCCAACAAATCTACCAAAGATGTGAAACAAAAGGCACCCATGGTTGTACTAAAACAAATTTTGAAAAGAAACATTGAATCAAATTAAAATGTTAAATCAACGATTCGACTTAATTCTAAATTTGAAATTAGTGAAACATCCACCAAGAATCGTCAAAAGGATTCAAAGTTTTATTCTAAAAGGGCAAATTTGAAAACACAAACATGGGTTGCAAAAGTTAAACCATTTTCCGTAGAACTGAAACCACCTGGTCCAGCCAAAACAGAGATAAAACAGAATGTCAAGATCAAAGTTGGTCCGAAATTTGATATTCTTGTGACATCCCGGCTTTTCAGGTATCTTAAACGCGCTACTTCACGGTTATTCATTCCTACGCTAATTTGATTCAGAGAATTTAAATTACACGATCACAATAACAAGCTAACTTTATGAACTCATCGAGTGAATTACGTGCTATGTGTTATTAGGACGTTTATAAATTTTGTGAATTATTATATCATGTTTTAATTTCGAGATTATTAGTTTTATATAAAAAATATATATAGTAAATAGATAGCCGAACGAACCGAGCCGCGAAGCGTGTCGACCTCACTTCCTTGCGGCTCAAGGAACTAATCAAAACTTGAGGCTCAAGTTAAAGACCCAAACCGCCCCCCCCCTACGGTCGCGCGCCCCAACCCTTTTCCCCTTTTCTTTCTTGGGCTATATATAGACATGTATGCATGAGAGTTGTGTTAACAAAAAAAAAATAAGAAACCCTAGCTCCAAGAAAAGCCGACGGCAGCCCTCCCCACCCTTTCTCTCGATCGCGACTTTCTCCAAGAACCGAAGTGATTCCAATCTCGTTTCCGGATCGTTAATCTTCATCGTTGCAAGGTTAGGGTTTTTATTGTTTCGCAAATCACATTAGGGTTTATGAACTCTTGATCATGCTTGTATGTAGTGGTAGAATCATTGTTATAAAAGTGTTATGATGTTTAGTTCGATTAATTGTGCGAGTTTTGCGATTATGATGTTTAGTTGGATACAAGAATCATAGGCTGCGTTTTGTGATAAAAATCATATTATATGATTAGGGTTTGCATGAGTATGATGTACATGATGATAGGTGACTAATAAATCTGTTCTTGATCATTTATATTTAACGTCTCAATCGTTTAAGCGTGTTCTATTGCGATAAAACTCGAAAACAGGTTGCTGAATGGTGTTTACAGCCAACTTCAATTGGCTGTAACTTGGTTATTATTTATAGAAAAGTTGAATTTCTGAAGCCTTAAAACGTATATTTTTGAAAAACGTTCTAATGGCACTGGATTCATATTTTTCTGAGGTCGTTGATATTTTTAAGTGGTCAATTAAGTGCAGTAACTGAAGCTGTGTAAATTCTGAAAATTGTTAGTTGTTTATCAAGTCGGATCTCATAATCTGTAGAGGGTTGGGTCACGAAATTCGTACAGCAAGTGGAGACGGAAATTTCCGGGAAACTCCCACTGGAATTTTGTTAATTGGATGAACGATGATTTTTAAATAAGTTCTCCCGTGGCTGCAGTCAGAAAGCGACGAATCTGACTGCAGCCTAGTATACAAATGTTTATGAATAATTGGTAAAGTGTTAGGACTCGAAAAATTTACATAAAATTCTACAGTTTAGTTGACACCTTCTGTAAAAAAATTGAAATTTTTGGAACGTTGGAACTATTTTATAAAAATCCTCGAAAACAGCCTAGTTATGAGCGTGCAGCTGAAACTTGATAACTTGCGAATGTGTGTACCAAAATGTTGTATGAGTTGATTTGTGTTCATGATAAGTTGGTTTGATCACTATTTTGGTATGATAATACTTTGCATGCATGATTGTGTTTTCGAATTTGTTATCATGTGTGCCGCATTGTGTGTTAGTTATGTGTAGGGTTTGTATCAGTGTGTTCACACACTAACTTTAAATCGATTGACTGTGTTAGGACGCAATTAGAGGTCCCATCATTTGCTACTTCTGTGTTACACTAATCGAGCAATTAAAGGTGAGTTCACGGCCCCTATTTTATCCGGTTTTAAACAATAGGGGGAGAAACATGTATACACTCTATAACTCTATCTTTTTACGTTATGCGAAATTAACGTCGTTAAACTACTCGGTAACTAAGTTAATGTTAATGTACGTTATGGTCACTAAGCAGCTATATCACGGAAGTCCTCGACAAACTCTCGGATCGTTAGTATTGGGTTAGATAGCGGGGAAATTATAAGTAGTACTACTGGGCCCGACAAGCCCCACCCGAGCTAGTCGCGCTAGCCGACCGGGTATGGTCAACGGGTGAATAATTTGGCCTAACTTTCGCCATGGTCAGTGATAGGCCTGGCAACACGGAGGCACAACAGTCAGCTTCGATCGCGAACACTTATGTGACATAACTTTAGGCTCGCTACCTACATGTTAACATTGAACTTAATTACGAACCAACAATATTATTCCGAGTTAGGAATAATGGAACCAACAACGATATTATTCCGGGTTAGGAATAATGGAACCAACAACGATATTATTCCGGGTTAGGGATAATGGAACCAACATCATTATTATTCCGGGTTAGGAATAATGGAACTCTATCGTTATCCCGGGTTAGGGATAACGGGGGAAAACGAACTTTTAACCGAACTAATGAACTTATAAAAACCTGTGAACTCACTCTTCCTTTTAAAGTTGACACTTGTTTCTTTACATGTTTCTCAGGACGCTAGGAGCTCTAGGTGCACTCACTTGCATTGATCAAGACATCTTTTTATCGAGTCTCATTTACGAATATTGTTTTGGTTTTTCTTTAGTTTTGGCGTTTGTGTTGGCGCCCGTTACTTTACTTTACTTTAATGCTTCCGCTTAACTTTAAAACTAATGCTTCCGCTAAACTTTGAAACCAAACTAAGATAATTTGAAAATAACTATGAATAGGTAAACAAATAATTTTTGGAAAACGTATAAACGAATCATATAGAGTCGTTCGATGTTACTAGTGTCTCAGATTCTGGTTTGTTCACACGCCTCACGGTAAAACTCCGCAAGTGGAAATTTGAGGGTGTGACAGATTGGTATCAGAGCTACTAGCTATAGAGAACCAGGTTTGCATTAAAAGTAACCTAAACTATAGCTGATTACACGACACTAGACTTAGTTTGGCACTGAACTGTGATATCTTGTTATGTGTTGTACTACAACTGTGTTATGTAAAATATAAATGCATATTGTGATGAACGCAACTCGTAACTAACTACACAACCCAACAGGCAATGTCATCATCATCATCCGACAAACCTTTACAACCAAGGGCGCGGGGAAGGCACCTATGGTCGAACCCTCACCACCTCATGGTGTGGAGACACGCTCAGCTGCTAGAAAAGACTCGCTCTAGGAGAGGAGTCGTCCTCACGCCGACCACTGCTATGCGGTCGAACCGGTTAACTCGTTAGAAGTAGGGGACGACCTACTTAGAGATATGATAAGAAAACAACAGGAACAACTAGAGAGATTGCAGGAAACTATCCTAGCACAGGGATGGATGATACGACAATTAACGGGTAAGACTGGAGAGCTCGAGGAAGAGCAATATGAGAATAAGATAGCTCGTAACACTTTAGCTAAAGATCTTCGTGCTGAGCAGCTGAGGGATGACTGGCTCGAAGACAGAGTTCTTGAGTCCACCTGGAGAATTCAAGAACTAGAACAGAATCAGGCACCTGTACCAGTACCCGCACCAGCACCGGCCCCTCCAGCGCCGGTAGAGGAAGAAGAGGAGGACGAGAGATCAGAGGATCGGAGAGACCCGGCTATAGAAGCTGGAAACGCCGCGGAGGATGACGGCAACGATAGCGATTTGGGAGATGGAGACGTAGAAGACTGACTCGTCTCGCTTATCCCATTTTGCTTCCTTCAGTCTATTTATTTTCTACTTATGTTTGAACTTGAAATTTTATAGTAAACTGATATGTTTGGTTGGCATTTTGTGAGACGTTGAAATTTTATTTAATCGAATATTCCTTTTGATTGTTTAATTTATTTGGGTTGACATAATTTGAGGGATTATTTAAGTATGGAGTAGAATAACTATATTGGATATATATACTTATCGTGTGTGTGTTTATGTTGTCTTGCGAAGATCTAAAATGGCAACTGGACGTCGCGGAAACCTCAACATGACACCCGAAGAATTGGCCGCAATGATCCAAGAACACGTGAATGCTGCTTGGCAGGTGTTCAAAACCCACAAGCAGGTAACCATTATTAAATATTCATGGGAAAATCTAATAGTTGGGCTAGTAGACTTTCTCGCTGACTACCTATCCTCTGTCAGCAAGAGGGGGTCTTAACCCCTACAAGATATTCCTCGATGCGAAACCGAGCAAATTCACGGGTGCAGAAGGACCCATAGGACTGGTCCGTTGGATTGAAAAGTCCGAATCGGTGTTCGAGATGTGCAATTGCCTTGAGGCCAACAAGGTCAAGTATGCTGCCTCAACGTTGGAGGATGGGGCACTAACTTGGTGGAACGCACAAGTCCAAACGCGTGGACTTATTGCTGCAAACGCAATGGCCTGGGCCGAGTTTAAGGCCCTAATCAAGGAGGAGTACTGTCCGGGGACAGGGTTCAGCAGTTGGAGGAAGCATTATGGAACCACAAGATGGTGAGATCTGAAATTGAAGCATACACAGCGAAACATCATGATCTGGTATTTCTATGTCCCGATCTGGCCAACACCATTGAAAAAGACTCGAGTTTTACCTTGGGGGTCTGGTCCCCGAGATCCAGGGCATGGTAATGGCTAGCAACCCTGCGACTGAGCATCAAGCGATCAGGCTGGCGCACAAACTCACTGATAAGGCGGTGGAACAAAAGAAGTTGCCATCTCGGGGTGCAATTGAAGTTGTCCCTGATAATAAAAGAAAATTTGAAGACTCGCCTGCTCGACAGTCTTCGTCAGCCCAGCCACAACAAGGGAACCAGAAACGGTTCAATAATTTCAACAGCAATCGGGGTCACAATAATCAGCCCGCCAACAACACCCAGAACACCAGCGGCTATGTGGGTCGAAAGCCGCAATGTAATCGTTGTAACCTCCATCATCACGGCCCTTGTGCCGGGAATCGCTGCCAACGATGTGGCAAAGTGGGACACGCAGCAAAGGATTATCGCGGAGAAATCATGTCTCGACAAAACCAAAATCAACACCAGGGTCAGCAGCAGGGTATTAACCGGGGGTGCTATTAGTGTGGTAGCACTGCCCACTTCAAACGAGACTTCCCACAGCTTCGCAACAAGAACAACAATGGTGGGAACAAAAACAACCACAACCACAACAACCACAACAACAACAATAACAACAACAACAATGGAAATGGTGGCACAGGAGGTGCCAAAGGTCGTGCATTTACGCTAGGCCGCGGAGAGGCCAGAAACGACTCGAACGTGGTCACCGGTAAGTTTCCCCTTAACGATCATTTTGCTACTGTACTTTTTGATACGGGTGCGGATAGGAGTTTTATATCTGAGTCTTTTAGGAAGAACCTAAATCTCACGCCTAAACCCTTAGAGACCCCTTACGTCATAGAACTAGCCGATGGTAAATCTGTAGATGTGACCCATTTAGTAACCGGCTGCCAACTTAAACTCGCGGGTCACACCTTTACCATTGATCTGATGATAACTACCCTGGGTAGTTTTGACGTGGTAGCTGGAATGGACTAGCTATCCGACGTCCGAGCTGAAGTTCTCTGCTTCGAGAAATCTATCCGTATTCCGCTCTCTAACGAAGAAGTCTTGATGGTGCAAGGCGAGAAGGCAGGCGCCGTCACAAACATCATCTCTTACATGCAAGCACAGAAGTATCTTCGGAGGAAGAACTCCTTCGCTTTGCTCGCACTGGTCACCGAACAGCCTAAGGACGAGAAGCGTATAGAAGATATCCCCGTCGTCCGTGACTTTTCTGATGTTTTTCCAGAGGAGTTACCTGGTCTTCCACCACATCGACAAGTAGAATTTGAAATTGAATTGGCGAACCATGCAACTCCTATCGCCAAGGCCCCATACCGCCTAGCTCCAGCCGAGCTGCAAGAGCTGTCTACCCAACTTCAGGAATTGTTAGAAAAAGGATTTATCCGACCCAGTACTTCGCCATGGGGAGCTCCGGTCCTTTTTGTCAAGAAGAAGGACGGGACCTTCCGCATGTGCATCGACTACAGGGAACTCAATAAGGTTACTGTCAAGAACCGATACCCATTACCTCGTATCGACGATCTCTTCGACCAACTTCAAGGGTCAAGCTACTACTCCAAGATTGATCTACGGTCCGGTTATCACCAGTTACGCGTCAGGGAGGAGAATATCGCTAAGACGGCATTTCGTACTCGGTATGGCCATTATGAGTTCTTGGTCATGCCCTTCGGTCTCACCAATGCACCCGCGGGGTTCATGGACCTCATGAACCGCGTGTGTAAACCGTATCTCGACAAGTTTGTCATTGTGTTCATTGATGACATACTCATCTACTCTAAAGGTGAAGAAGAACATGCTGAACATCTACGACTACTGCTGGAATTACTTCAACAGGAGAAACTATATGCCAAGCTTTCAAAGTGTGATTTCTGGATTCGGAAGTTCAGTTCCTCGGGCATATTGTGAATGAAAAGGGTATCCACGTTGATCCCGCCAAGATCGATGCTATCAAGAACTGGGAAGCACCCAGGACACCGACATAGATCCGCTAATTTTTGGGTTTGGCTGGTTACTACAGACGTTTCATCGAGGGATTTTCAAAGATCGCGCAACCGCTTACCACTCTCACCCAGAAAGGCACTAAGTATGCTTGGGGTGACAAACATGAAGCGGCATTTCAATTGCTAAAGCAGAAACTTTGCAGTGCACCCATTCTGTCCTTGCCGGAAGGGACTGATGATTTTGTGGTATATTGTGACGCTTCCATTCAGGGATTGGGATGCGTACTCATGCAACGTGATAAGGTCATCGCGTATGCGTCCCGACAATTGAAGGTTCACGAGAAAAACTACACAACACATGACCTGGAATTGGGAGCAGTGGTGTTTGCGCTTAAGATTTGGAGACACTACCTATATGGAACAAAGTGCACAATCTACACGGATCACAAGAGCCTCCAGCATATCTTTGACCAGAAGGAGTTGAACATGCGACAGCGTCGCTGGGTCGAACTCCTGAATGATTATGAATGTGCCATTCGGTATCACCCGGGTAAAGCTAACGTAGTAGCTGATGCCCTCAGCAGGAAGGAGCACTTTAAACCTCGTCGGGTACGAGCACTACAGTTCACCATTCATTCGGGGTTACCCGAACAGATACGCGACGCGCAGTTAGAAGCAGTTAAGGAAGAAAACATCAAGGCCGAATCTGTGGGAAGGATGGAACGCGATTGGGAAGTAAAACCCAATGGTGCCCGGTATTTCATGAATCGTATATGGGTACATCTCTACGGAGACCTCAGAAAGCTAGTCATGGACGAAGCTCACAAATCCCGATACTCTGTCCATCCTGGTTCGGATAAGATGTATCAAGACCTTAAAGCCGCGTACTGGTGGCCCAACATGAAAGCGGATATAGCCACCTACGTGAGCAAGTGTTTGACTTGTGCGAAAGTCAAGGTAGAGTATCAGAAGCCATCGGTCTACTTCAACAACCTGAGATCCCGGTGTGGAAATGGGATCAGATCTCGATGGACTTCATCACTAAACTCCCGCGAACTTTGGGTGGTTGCGATACCATCTGGGTGATCGTGGATCGTTTAACTAAGTCCGCACACTTCCTAGCGATCAAAGAAACAAATACGATGGATAAGTTGACTCGCATCTACATTAAGGAAGTAGTTTCTCGGCACGGAGTGCCAACGTCCATCATCTCAGACAGAGATGCTCGTTTCACGTCAAACTTTTGGCAGTCACTTCAGAAAGCGTTGGGTACACACTTAGATATGAGCACAACTTATCACCCTCAGACGGATGGCCAAAGTGAAAGGACCATTCAGACCTTGGAAGACATGCTTAGGGCATGTGTGGTAGATTTCGGGAACAGTTGGGAAATCCATCTGCCTTTAGTGGAATTCTCGTATAACAACAGTTACCATACGAGTATATCGGCAACACCGTTTGAAGCATTATACGGTCGCAAATGTAGATCACCGGTCTGTTGGGCAGAAGTCGGTGATAGTCAACTCACAGGTCCTGAGTTGATACTTGAGGCTACTGAAAAGATTGTGCAAATCAGAAACCGCATGACAGCGGCACGAGATCGACAGAAAAGCTACGCTGATCAACGACGCAAACCGCTTGAATTTCAAGTAGGCGACCGCGTCCTACTGAAGGTGTCACCCTGGAAGGGTGTAATCCGTTTTGGGAAACGAGGCAAACTAAACCCACGGTACGTAGGCCCGTTTGTAATCTTGAAGCGTACGGACCCATAGCTTATCAGTTAGACCTTCCTACCGAACTCAGTGGAGTTCACAACGTTTTTCACGTGTCAAATCTGAAGAAGTGTCTATCAGATGAAACCCTATTCATTCCATTGGATGAGATTCAAGTGGATGAACAACTGCACTTTGTGGAAAACCTATCGAGATCATGGATCGTGAGATCAAGACTCGAAGGCACAACAAGATACCGATCGTCAAGGTTCGTTGGGATTCTAAGTGTGGACCGGAGTTCACGTGGGAAAGAGAGGACCAAGTGAAAAGCAAATACCCACACCTCTTTGCTAACGTTACCACCAACTAAATTTTCGGGACGAAAATTATTTCAACATGGGGATGATGTGACAACCTGGGAATTTCTTGTAATTCTTGTACCATTGTTAACGAACTAAATCTTTGTGCGTCATTCAATGCGTTCATTCTAAACCGCGTTTACTCAATTTTCGGGACGAAAATTCTTTCAACATAGGGATAATGTGACATCCCGGCTTTTCAGGTATCTTAAACGCGCTACTTCACGGTTATTCATTCCTGCGCTAATTTGATTCAGAGAATTTAAATTACACGCTCACAATAACTACGCTAACTTTATGAACTCATCGAGTGAATTACGTGCTATGTGTTATTAGACGTTTATAAATTTTGTGAATTATTATATCATGTTTTGATTTCGAGATTATTAGTTTTATATAAAAAATATATATAGTAAATAGATAGCCGAACCGAACCGAGCCGCGAAACGTGTCGACCTCATTCCTTGCGGCACAAGGAACTAATCAAAACTTGAGTCTCAAGTTAAAGACCCAAACCGCCCCCCCCCTTACGGTCGCGTGCCCCAACCCTTTTCCCCTTTTCTTTCTTGGGCTATATATAGACATGTATGCATGAGAGTTGTGTTAACAAAAAAAAAAAAAGAAACCCTAGCTCCAAGAAAAGCCGATGGCAGCCCTCCCCACCCTTTCTCTCGATCGCGACTTTCTCCAAGAACCGAAGTGATTCCAATCTCGTTCCCGGATGTTAATCTTCATCGTTGCAAGGTTAGGGTTTTTATTGTTTCGCAAATCACATTAGGGTTTATGAACTCTTGATCATGCTTGTATGTAATGGTAGAATCATTGTTATAAAAGTGTTATGATGTTTAGTTCGATTAATTGTGCGAGTTTTGCGATTATGATGTTTAGTTGGATACAAGAATCATAGGCTGCGTTTTGTGATAAAAATCATATTATATGATTAGGGTTTGCATGATTATGATGTACATGATGATAGGTGACTAATAAATCTGTTCTTGATCATTTATATTTAACGTCTCGATCGTTTAAGCGTGTTCTATTGCGATAAAAGTCGAAAACAGGTTGCTGAATGGTGTTTACAGCCAACTTCAATTGGCTGTAACTTGGTTATTATTTATAGAAAAGTTGAATTTCTGAAGCCTAAAACGTATATTTTTGAAAAACGCTTCTAATGGCACTGGATTCATATTTTTCTGAGGTCGTTGATATTTTTAAGTGGTCAATTAAGTGCAGTAACTGAAACTGTGTAAATTCTGAAAATTTGTTAGTTGTTTATCGAGTCGGATCTCATAATCTGTAGAGGGTTGGGTCATGAAATTCGTACAGCAACTGGACACGGAAATTTCCGGGAAACTCCCACTAGAATTTTGTTAATTGGATGAACGATGATTTTTAAATAAGTTCTCCCGTGGACTGCAGTCAGAAAGCGACGAAACTGACTGCAGCCTAGTATACAAATGTTTATGAATAATTGGTAAAGTGTTAGGACTTGAAAAACTTACATAAAATTTACAGTTTAGTTGACACCTTCAGTTAAAAAATTGAAATTTTTGGAACGTTGGAACTATTTTTAAAAATCCTCGAAAACAGCCTAGTTATGAGCGTGCAAGCTGAAACTTGATAACTTGGAATGTGTGTACCAAAATGTTGTATGAGTTGATTTTTTCATGATAAGTTGGTTTGATCACTATTTTGGTATGATAATACTTTGCATGCATGATTGTGTTTTCGAATTTGTTATCATGTGTGCCGCATTGTGTGTTAGTTATGTGTAGGGTTTGTATCAGTGCGTTCACACACTAACTTTAAATCGATTGACTGGTTAGGACACAATTAGCGGTCCCATCATTTGCTACTTCTGTGTTACACTAACCGAGCAATTAAAGGTGAGTTCACGGCCCCTATTTTATCATGTTTTAAACAACAGGGGGAGAAACATGTATACACTCTATAACTCTATCTTTTTACGTTATGCGAAATTAACGTCGTTAAACTACTCGGTAACTAAGTTAATGTTAATGTACGTTATGGTCACTAAGCAGCTATATCACGGAAGTCCTCGACAAACTCTCGGATCGTTAGTATTGGGTTAGATAGCGGGGAAATTATAAGTATACTACTGGGCCCGACAAGCCCCACCCGAGCTAGTCGCGCTAGCCGACCGGGTATGGTGCAACGGGTGAATAATTTGGCCTAACTTTGCCATGGTCAGTGATAGGCCTGGCAACACGGAGGCAAAACAGTCAGCTTCGATCGCGAACATTTATGTGACATAACTTTAGCCTCGCTACCTACATGTTAACATTGAACTTAATTACGAACCAACAATATTATTCCGGGTTAGGAATAATGGAACCAACAACGATATTATTCGGGTTAGGAATAATGGAACCAACAAGGATATTATTCCGGGTTAGGGATAATGGAACCAACATCGTTATTATTCCGGGTTAGGAATAATGGAACTCTATCGTTATCCCGGGTTAGGGATAACGGGGGAAAACGAACTTTTAACCGAACTAATGAACTTATAAAAACCTGTGAACTCACTCTTCTTTAATGTTGACACTTATTTCTTTACATGTTTCTCAGGACGCTAGGAGCTCTAGGTGCACTCACTTGCATTGATCAAGACATCTTTTTATCGAGTCTCATTTACGAATATTGTTTGGGTTTTTCTTTAGTTTTGGCGTTTGTGTTAGCGCCCGTTACTTTACTTTAATGCGTCCGCTCAACTTTAAAACTAATGCTTCCGCTAAACTTTAAAACCAAACTAAGATAATTTGAAAATAACTATGAATAGGTAAACAAATAATTTTTGAAAAACGTATAAACGAATCATATAGAGTCGTTCGATGTTACTAGTGTCTCAGATTCTGGTTTGTTCACACGCCTCGCGGTAAAACTCCGCAAGTGGAAATTTAAGGGTGTGACAATTCTAAACCCACCCAATAACAAGCAGGCTTGGGTTTCTCTGTTTAAGTAACTTTTTTGCATGTGTGCAGCGGCTCCCAAGATCGATCATGTCAAAATGGATTATGGATAATGGAGCTTCCCGACACATGACTGGGATGCTTGCGTTGTTGGACGACGTCAAAGCTATCCGAGGAGGTTAAGTAGGTTTCACTGGAACTTAGGGTGGAAGAATTGTAGGAGAAGGTAATCTTATGAATGGAGTGGTTTCCTTCAACAAGGTGAACTACATTGCGGAGCTGGGAACAATCTACTGAGCATTTCGCAGATTTGTGATAAAAAGCTCACAACACACTTCAACGACAAAAATGCTTAATTCTAAAGTCGGGATTCAGAATTCTTGAGGAGTGGATCCTCATGCGCACTCCAAGAGAGAACGATCTTTAGTCTTAGACATGAGCGTCACATCCACCACATCTAAGAAGGTTCAATGCTTCATTTCAAAAGCAACCGAGATGGAGTCAATCTTATGGAATCGGAAGATGGGGCACATTCACTTGAGAAAGATGAATTATTTGGTGCACAATGACCAGTGGAGGGTGTTAATCTGAAGAGTTTTCATTTATCTGATGATTGTTGAGCTGTAAAAAGGGGAAACAGAATAAGAAATCACACATAAGAAAGCTTCTGAATTCTATCAAGCTACCACTAGAAAGGCTTCATATGGATCTTTTTGGGCCAGTAAACATGAAAAGCATTTCTGGAGATCTATATTGCCTGGTCGTGACAGATGATTTTTCTAGATTCTCATGGTTTTCTTTCTGGAGAGCAAAGATGAAACGTTTGAATGTCTTATCATTCTCTTCAGGAAGCTTGAAAACATGTATCACTTGCCTATCAAGAGAATCCGCAGTGATAATGGTACCGAGTTAAAAAACAAGAGAATGCTCGAATTCTACCATGAAAAGGGGATTCTTCATGAATTCAGCGCTCCCTTTACTCCTCAACAAAATGGAGTTGCCGAACGTAAGAATCGTACACTGATTGAGACTGCCAGAACCATGCTCGCTGATTCAAAACTTCCAATTAGTATCTGGAGCGAAGCAGTCACATCTACGTGTTACACCCTCAATCATGTGTTGACTGTCAAGCCTCACAACAAGACTTGTTTTGAGCTGCTAAACCATCGAAAGCCTAACCTTGCGTTTCTGGAGCCTTTTGGATCGCCATGTACTGTTTTGGACCCGAACGGTAAATTTGGAGCCACATCCTTGGGAGGATTTTTCGTTGGTTATGCTAGTCGACAAAAGCGTGTCTTCTTGCCGAGTCTAAACAATGTTATTCTTGCACAGCATGTTGATTGTCAACGATATACTACGCCAACATAGAAACCTAGGGATCCATGGTTGTTCAACTACGAATGTTTGTGGAATTCATTTGACCTTCCAGAAGTTCCATCAGAAGAAGAACTTGTTATGCTTTTTCAACAACATCAAATTTCTAATCAAGAGCAAGTTTCTAGTCAACAACATCCATGGAGAATATCATCGGCAGCTTACAAACCGGAGTGAAAACTCGCAATAAGATCAACAAGGATCTAAGTTGCTTTTATACAAGTATTGCTCCATTGCAAACCAGACTTTCTTACAGTTGTTTTGTTCAGCAGGTTGAACCTAGAAACTGGAGAGATGCGTGAAAAGAGGAAAGCTGGGTGGAGGAAATGTAGGAAGAGTTGCTTCAATTCTAGAAACTTGGTGTCTGAAAGCTTGTTGACCTACCAGATCATCATAAGAAGATTAGTACTCAATGGGTCTTCAAGTGCAAGCGTTATGATAGAGGTATTGTGGTCAAAACAAAGCTCGGCTTGTGGTCCAGGGCTTTCACTAGCAAGAAGGGATAGACTACACTGAAGTCTACACCTCAGTCGCTCATCTAGAAGCTATTTGCATAATCTTGGCCTTTGCTTCTTGGAAAGGATTCTAGGTGTATCAATTGGATGTTAAATATGCTTTTCTTTACGGTAAAGTCAAAGAGAAGGTGTATGTCGGCCAACCACTGGGGTTTGTCGATCCGATACACAAGGATAAAGTCTACCTTCTGAATAAAGCTTTATATAGTCTTCACCAAGCCCCGAGAGCTTGGTATGAAACTCTTTCAAGACATCTTCTTGACAACGGGTTTCTCAGAGGAATTGTAGTCTGACCCTCTTCACAAAGGAAGTAGATGGTCATCTGATTTTGGTACAAATATATGTCGATGATATTATCTTTGGATCGACAAATGATAAGCTGTGCAAAGACTTCGAAGAAGACATGAAGAAGAAATTTGAAATGAGTGCTATTGGGGAGATGAAGTTCTTTTTAGGACTTCAGGTTGAGAAATTGCCTGATGGTATCTTTATTCATCAGACAAAGTAAGTTCATGACGTGTTAGAGAAATTTGACATGTTGGGGACTGCGCCAACATCAACTCCATTAGCACCAAATCACGGCATTTGTCCAGACGCTCATGGAGTGAAAGTCGATGAAACATTATATCGCTCATGATCGGATCCTTGATGTATCTTATAGCTTCGCCACCTGACATCATGTATCCACGCACCGGCTTGTGGTATCCTAGATATGACGACTTCAACCTTGCGGGTTACTCGGATTCTGATTTCGGCTGCTGCAAGCTTAATGCCAAATCTACTATGGCTGGTTGCCAGTTCTTCGGAACTCGTTTGGTAACATGGCAATGCAAGAAACAGACCACGGTCGCTCTCTCTACATGTGAGGCTGAATACGTTTCAGCATCCATATGTTGTGCTCAGATACTCTAGATACAACAGCAGATGAGAGACTACGGACTGCAATTTCTTGATACTCCAATTTATGTAGATAACAAGGAAAACCTTCAACACTCACGCACTGAACATATTGAATTCGACACCACTTTATCCATGACTGCTACGAGAAAAAGTTGGTTAGAATTGAAAAAAACCCATACTGATGACCAAAAAGCAGATTTTTACACCAAAGCATTTGATCGATCAAGATTTAAAAATCTTTTAAAATTAAATAGTTTAAGAAATCTGACATCAGGGGATACACATGAGGATGAATTTGAGGATGACGTGGACTTGATGTGATTCTCATCAGTATGCTATGTCTTTCTGTAAATATCTTTTCTTCAAAAACTAAAAACCAAAAATATGTTTTTGATTTTAGGGGGAGAAAAGTTGTGGAAAATTCAAAAACATTATAAAGTTAAAAAGAGTTTTTTTTGAAAAAGGGGTAATCATATTACATCAGTTGATAATCACAATATGCTAAAGATATGGAATGTTTAAACAAGTAAGTCTTACTGAGGATGTGCCCATAGGCTTCACTCGTTTAGTAAATTATTCTTCAAGATATAAACATAAAAGAAAAACTGAGTAACTTGTGGGTCGACATCTCTCGGATATATGGACTTAGTACTCCAAAATTTTGTTTGAGAGAATACCAGATTCTGCGATACTAGGTCTTTATATTTAATCAATATTTGGGGTATTATCCGTATTCTTCTGATTTTGCGTCGCATGACCTAGAACTTGCATAATACTTTACGCATTATTCGCCTACAAAAGCTGCACAAAAATGAGTATGTCATAAACATTTACGACGTCTACAGTTCAAAAGATTCCTTTATGGAACACCACCGTAAATTCGAGCCTTCATCTCTTTGTCTGTATGGAAATACTAACCTGAGCTCTCAAGGTCTCGCAATTCACTCCATTCACAGATATCAATTAGATATATTCACCTGTGAAATGATATTCTGAAGAATCTCGATACAGTAGTATATTCTAAGATGGGAAACACAGTTACCTCATGTTCCTTAATATTACCTAACATATCTTGAAACAATTGAGAAACGTTAAGAGGTTTAAGAGGATAAGTATATTGACAATCTAGGTAAATTTGTTTAAGAACTTAAAGTTACTACCAAGACCAACGGTACTTGTGATTTGTCCAAATACTTGATATGATCCTCTAAACACAAAAGTCACAAAAATATATGTAAATACATATTTACTTGTTCTTTCTTTTCAGAAAAACCCCAAAAAGATTTTCAGCTTATCTTTAGCATTTTATCTTAGATTTTAGTCTACCGTGATGAAAATACTGTTAGCTCAAGTCAAAATGACAGTTGCTAGAGAAAAGCTGAAGAGCATGGGTTGGGAGCTAATCAGAAAAGAAACAAGTTCCTAAAACGTCAATAGTTCATTAATTTGAAACTTTACATTTTATAATAAATATGTTTTGGTCAAACATCGGTCAATCAAGGTCATTAACTTGGACTTGGTAGGCAAATCAGATAACCCGGGTTATTAACTTGGACTTGGTTAACTGAATGGGTTATAAAAACAGATGAAATTACATAAAAATCAAAAAGATTAACAAAGTGTGAGAATTGACTCGTACGAGCGACACATTGACTCGTACAAGTGACAAAAGTCTTCATTTGCACGAACCATCACTCGTACAAGTGACCCTTGAATGAGTATAAAAGGAATGCTCATTCGCACGAGTCACAC
Organism: Scalesia atractyloides; assembly: GCA_947069175.1. Classification (NCBI taxonomy): domain Eukaryota; kingdom Viridiplantae; phylum Streptophyta; class Magnoliopsida; order Asterales; family Asteraceae; genus Scalesia; species Scalesia atractyloides. The sequence continues at coordinate 46,600,574 of CAMTDV010000022.1, forward strand.
TATTGACTCTGTGCGATTGAGAGCATACTTTGTGCAAACCAGTTCTTATCACTCATTTTTCTTGATCTACTTATGTATCTTTACTTTGGGGAGGTTGATTTGCACACCTCTTTCAATGGGCAAGGTACTAATGCTTGTTTTGAGCGGTTATAATGCCAAAATTGGACCAAAAGGACATAAAACATAGATTTAGGATAATCAGACTGGTAAAATATAAAATTGGAACTCAAAATTGTTAAAATCGGCCTTTTTAACCTATAGATCAATCTTCAATTTGTTAAAATCTACACGTTTTAAGTTCGATTCGATTTGATTACGAATAATCAATCGTACGAGCAAGGATTTCCAATGTTTATCATATTCACTCATATGAGTGATCTTTCGTACGAGCAGGTCCTTAAACGTTTATACACTGATGACTTGTACGAAGCATCATTCGTACGAGGAAGTTTATTCAAAATCCTTGAAATTTGTTAAGTATTTTATTCATTCGTACGAAGTAGTGACTTGAACGAGTGGGGTTTTGACTCAGACATAAATTTTTGTCAAAGTATGTGACTTGTACGAATGGTGACTCGTATGAGTGATTAAGAAAGTGAAAATTTTCTAAGTGCTTGAATGTTTATGGTTGACGATCAAGAAGTCATCGTTTTCTCCATTTCACAACATCTAATGTCTTCTAGATGAAACCATTCCTGAAATCACAGCTAACAGAGAAGTATTAGATTTTTTGGGACGTCTTCCAATCACCAAAGCTCTCACTGAAGTCACACAACATATCGTTCTCTTGTTGAATATTTTTGGAATGCTGCTGAATTTGATGAAGAAGAGAAGCGATTTTATCTGCTGTTAGGATTGACAACGAAGATATTCAAGTCAAGATCACGGAAGACTTGATCCGAACAGTATTGGAGTTTAACGATCATGATGAAGACCCTACTGGTTTTCCAGAATATATGGTTAAAGTGTGCTTCTCCAGGATGGGTTATGCAAATTTTTTAACGCAACTCCTTTCAAGAAGGCTAACCTCAGTGCTCCATTTCGATATATTGCGCATTGTGTGATTCATGCCCTCAGTCATCGAAAGGGCGATTTGATGATTTAATTGACTATCAGATGTGTATGATAACTGCAATTTTCTGAACATGCCCTATAATTTCTCAAGAGTGATCTTCTCCCAAAAGGTTCAAAATATTCAACGAGAGAAGTTCTTGCAATATCCTAGTTTTGTTCAGATGTTGATTGATCCATTTACATCCAACTTTGAAGAAAAAGAAAGATTATATTTTGAAGCTGGAAGATAGTATCAAATTTGAAGAAGATGAATCTGCATCTTAAAACCTTCCCAAATGCTAAGCCTATCTTCGGGGTTATTCTTGATACAGATTATGTGGCACCGCCAAAAGGGAAGTGGAGGAAAGAGGATAGTGGAGATGAAGATGATGAATTAGAAGCGTTGGATGGTTTTATTGCTAAGAGAAGCGTGTGGTTCTCCAAAGATGATAAGGGGGGGGGGTAAGGGGATGAAAAGAAAGCAAACGTCCACATCTTCCTCCAATTCCCCTTCAAAGAAGCAGCGTGTATCTGAATGCACGAGGTTGGTCGATGAGTCAGAGCCGGAAGAAAATGTTGAAACTATGGCTGCTGACATTGAGCGAGAAGCGTTCGGAGAACAAGAAGGGATAGTGAAGAAGCATTCTCCTTAAGTACTGATTCAGAGGATAGGATTGCTGGTGAGAGAGAAAGAGCAAAAGAAAGAGAACATGAACGTGTGGCTGAACTTAAACGAAAAGCAGAGGAGAAGAGATGTAAAGCAACAGGGAGGATGATACAATATATGTACCTTCGGGTTCCGATAGTGACACTCATGTTCGCAAAACTTCTAAGAAATCTTCTAGATGTCTCAAGAGGCCAACAATTAGAAGCACTGATTCTTCGAAAGATAAATCTAAAAGAAAACTGCAGAAAAAGGTTGTTGAAGAAGAGAATGTTGAACCAACTCCACAACCACCACCATCACCATCTCCTCAACCAACTCCATAAGCACCACCATTTCCACCACCGCAGCCAACACCACAACCTACCCCCAAGCTCAACCGTCTCAGTCTCAACCCCAGTTCGATTTTTTACTTTGATTTTGGTGATATACAGGGGGTAGATTTCTCGGCAGACATGTTCAACGATTCACGCATTGAAGAACTTGAGAAACAAGTAATGCTGAACAGTGTCAAGATTGACGAGCTAAAAGAGCAACTCAATTGGGTTAATGCTAAAAACAGCAGCTGGAGGCTATTTGGCGAGTATTGTATCTGAGAATGAACGTTTGAGAAATCGCATGGCACAATATGATGAAGAACGTTTCAGAAATCAGAGAAAGATGAGCTTATTCGAGAAAATTCTCATAAAGAAACTCAAAATCAATTTAGCTGCTGAAATTGATGAGATAGAGAAAGTAAAGGCCAGAGAAAGGGTTGCCGAGTAGAACGCATTGCCAAAGAATTATCTGACCTCAGGGTAAGGGTAAGGCAAGGTTGGTGAGGAATCTATGACTATATAACTGAGCCAAAAGCTGAATCTACGCTATTATCTTCGGAAGTGGTGGTGGGTGCAAACACAAAGAAGTTTGTGTTGGTTGGAAAGCCTAAGGATGTTGAAATTGACATGTCTAATCTTTCAACTAAACATCGAGAATGGCTCAATAAGAGAAAGTTGGAGAAAGAAATAGATGCGAGGTAGATGAGTTTGTTGAAGATCCTGAGAAAGAAAAAGAAGACTTGGATGATTTGATGATATATTTTCTGATAAGTCTGATGATGACAGTGATGGTGGTGATGATGACTTTGGTGGATCAGGTGTCCTTGTAACATAATCTAATTTGAATGATGATATCGATTTGTTTGTGTACTTGGATTATTCAGCAAATTAAGTGGAAAAAGGTCAAGATCAGGGAGAGTCGAAAGCTCTAAAGATGCTAAGCAGGCAGGAATCTTCACAGTTACCGAAATGTCTATTGTTCATGAACCAAAGATACTATATTTAGAGCATGATGTTTTAAGTAGGAGAGTTTGTCCATAGCTACGCAAAAGAAGAAATTGCTAATATGCTGGGGTGGACGAAGAAAGCTTTGAGTTTGATTTCGAAAAGGAGCTTAACGACATCAGTGCTTTCGAGCCTGTTGATTATGTCTTCGAACATGTTGCTGATGCCCATGAGTATGATAAAGTTGTCGTGGAGGATGATTCTGATGATGATGATTCTAATATTGCTGACGAGGGTACAGATGACTCCCCAACTTTTAATGATCTGTTTGCAGCCGAAAATGATGATCTTCTAAAGCGAAAAGTTGAAGAGTCTGTCAAACAAGGAACCATTCCTCAACAATTGTCTGCTGAAGAAATTGCTGAAATGAGGAAGCGGTGGTTTAAAGAAGTACCAGCTGAACGAAAATCAAATGTCCCTTAGCATTCTTTACGCGTGATGCTAACATTTTTTGGGGGATATTTTAAGCTCGGGATGGATCGAAGAGCTGAATATTTATGCGATTAAACGGGAATATGGTATCTAGTATTTTTTATACTTAAGCGATATAAAGACCCTACTGTTTTGGGATATCAAAGAGCTTGTGCAGGCAAAGATGATAAATCTTAAGATGAAATTTCATGACCAGTAGCTATGGAAATTGATCAAGCTTGAGGCTACACATGGTTTTATTCACTGGAAGCCACATTTCCCGAAAAGAATCACAAAAATCGATCCAGTGACGAGAGAAAAAAATGTTACATTGATAGTGAAGAGGCCAAAAGTTATGAAAATATGCCTCTAATAAAGATGGAACATGATTTCTTCAAGATTTTCAAATGATGGCACTATGATTCAAGTACAGATGAAGTTGTTATTTGTGTCCAGCCAGTTGATGATTCTTGGAAGATTACGGAGGAATTAACTGAAGCCGTCATAGCACACAAACATATATACGGTCTATGGCATGGCATTCGAGTACTAGATCCGATGTGGCTAGTCAATTGTTCGAAGAAGGATATTGACTGCTTTTTTCTATAGCAAGATAAGTTTCGAAGAGAAAGACAAAGAACAAGATCTCCAGTTCCAGAAGATTATTAATGTCTGTTATGCTAATGATATGCACTCAGGAACAACATGAAACACTTCTTGGAGGAAACTGGAAGAGATTGAGAAACGAAAGAAATAGAAGAAGGAGGAAAGGATTGTAGAGCGTACATGAATTGCTTCGCTTAAAACGCTTTCAGTATAGACTTTAACTGTCAAATCATTGAAGAATTTTTTGAAGACTATTCAAGACTGCGGCAACATCCAAGGGGGAGTTTGTTGGTGCATAATGTCTATTGCCTACATCTAGGATATGTTGTTTATGTATATAGGGCTTAGAACGTTAAATAGTGTTTGTTAATATATGATTTATTTGGTTTGTTCATGGCTCGTACGAGTGAGCTTCATGGCTCATACGAGTGACACCTTGTCACTTGTACGAGGCATCACTCGCACGAGTCACATACACACACTCCTCCTGTAAGAGTCATGTTGACCTATAAATAGAGAAGCTTGAGTGTTATAATCAGATCTGTGGATGTGTGTCTAAGGCGAAGCCCAGTCAAACTGTTTACTTCCTCTGTAACTATTCGTTTAAGCAATATATCTTTCTTGTTTTGTTTGTCCAACTTGCTAACAATGAATTCCGCCTCTGTTAGATGAGTTAGATTAGTCTGGTGTTCATTGGAGGAGAGCCGATCCCCTCTCACATTGTGTACTCGCCAATGCTTTTGTGTTGAACTTACTTTTAACATGTTGCAGGTTAAGGGTGTTGAACATGACGAAAAACTTAGTAGGGATGACATAGAAACACACCTAGAATGCTAGGCTTTTATGTTGTAATATTGTTGAAGTTGTTGTATTTTGATTTATCTTGTAATTGACTATTTGATCAATGAAATGAAACGAGTTTTTTGATTTAATATTGTTGTAAATAGTGTTATGATGTCTCGAGCAATATATTTCGTCTCACTCTGATGATTCCGCCATGGTTCGGGTGTGACACCAAACCCTCAAGACCTTCAACTTCATCTTTCTCATCACGGCTACCATCTTTCGTCCATTTTCCCCTTGGGAGAAAACATAATTCTTGTCTAGAATCACTCCAAAGAAATGTTTGGTGGTAGGTTCAGACGTTTTCTTCAAATACATATTCAACCTATTCAACGTATCTTCATCCATGTTGCTCAGCTTTAGCTCATCATCGTCACTCTTCGAAAGATTCGGAAATTTGTCATCTAGGAGCATCTGTATAAACCGTGGGTAATGTAGAAATTTCTCATTCGCGATGTTCAACACCATCTTATCAAATATCAGTTTCGAGAAGTTATATGGCAGATTAAGAACAAGGGCCGTAATCATGCACATTTGATAATTTGTGATGTCGTCAAAGCCCCCCTTTTGTGACTAAGGGCTGCAATGACAGAGTGCACGAAGAATTTGTATGGCCTCCCCATATTTGCTTTCTTGAAGTTTGTTGCATTGACGTATCCTCTGTATCCCATTCAGTAGAAACAACCTTTAACCATTCTTTCGGGATAGCCAGTGGATCCTTTTTGTCATCGTTGAACTTGAGAACCCGTCTAATCAAACTTTCTGTAATCTTGACTTCAAAATCTTTTGCGTCAATATTTACTGCAGAAAATATTGCTTTTTGATCCTCATCATATCTTGCAGCTTTCCAAAAAAGTTCAACATGTGAGCGATACGGTGTATGTTTGTAAGTAAGAGCCTTGGTAACTCGTAAGCGTCTCATAAACTCTATAATTCCTTTGAATGGAGCCATCTCAGGAAGATTCTCATTCGTCTCGCAACATATGTTATGGATGCACTCGAACAACTTATTTTTATCCTGTACACACAAAGAATCAAACACTTAGAAAAATTTCACAAAAAATTTCTAACTCTTTGTGCGAGGTGCCCTTGGAATGAAGTGTCAGAACCTTAACTCGCATGAGGTGTGATATACCATAACAATTTTGACCAATGGCACCTCGTACAAGGTGTGAAAAGAAATAATAATTTTATAACTCCCACTTCGTACAAGGGGTGCATATCACCTCATACGAGTTGTCACCTATTACAAAAACATATCTGATGAACTTCAATCATGAAAATTGTGTGTTTTATGAAATTGAAGGTTCCATTATGTCCTATTAACGCCGAATAAACACATTTCAATGATCAATTTTAAGATTGGCCGGTCTAGTATTCCTAGATCTACGTTTTTAGGTGCTATGCAGCCGAAATCCTCAAATTAAAGGTTAAATCGATGTTAATTACCTTAACTATTTTAAGAGGTTTGAAAATCAACCTCCCAAATGTTCGTTTTATTAGTAAATCGGTGTAAATCGCTCAAAGATCTCAAATCGCACTAACAGTCATTCTCAACTCGCACCAACTGATATAATGACACTTCTTACGAGTTGTGCCTTTATATAGGCAGGGACCACTTCGTATGAGGAGGCTTCCATTTTTTGGTGCGAGGTGCCAACTCATACGAGGTGGATTAAAGACTTTGTTTTTTCAGATTTCTAAGAATTTTATCAGTTTTAGCAACCCACACAGTTGACCGAGTCCAAGTTAATGACCTCGGTTAACCGATTTGCCTACCAAGTCCAAGTTAATGACCTTGGTTGAAAACCTTTTTGAACAAACTGATTTTTTTAGACAATTAAAAGTTTCAAATTAATGAACTTGATCTTTTCAAAACGTTTTTTTTCAATTTTAGATATGTTCCCAACCCGTTGTCTTTTGGAATTCTCAGTCTTCAGCAACTCTGGGTTTCGAAGATCCACTTTCCATCATCGGTAGTCAAAACTAAGATATAAACAAAATCTTTTGGAGTTTTCCGAAAGTTTATATTAAAACATACTTAAAATCTTTTTGGGTTTTTTGAATGAAAAGTAAACTTTGTTACAAAGCATATTTACAGACATGTTTTTGTGAGTTCGTGATAGATGATCATATCAGTATTTTGACATATCACAAGTACTGGTGATTTTTATAAAACTTTAAGTTCTAAACATATTTACTTGGATTGTCAGTATACTAATCCACTTAAACCTCTACACATTTCTCAATTTTTCAAGATAGGTTAGGTAATTTTATGAACATGACTCAACTGTGTTTCCCACCTCAAAATATACTCCTGTATCGAGATTTCAGATTTCATCTCATGGGTGAATATAGCCAACTGATATCCGTATATATAGGTGATGCGAGACCTTGAGAGCTCAGGTTAGTTCTACCGTACAGACAAAGAGATGAAGGCTCGTATTAAGGTTGTGTTCCAAATTTTGGAATCTTTTGTACTGCAATATCGTATCTTTTGATATTTTCAATTTTTTTATTTAGCTTTGGGGGAATAAATGCGAAAAGTATTATACAAGTTCTAGGCCATTGTTGAAGCAAAATCAGAAGAACTCGCATAATACCCCAGATATCAATTATTTATAAAGACCTCGTATCTCAGAATCTAGCATTCTCTCAAACGAAATTTCGGAGTACTATGACCATATATCCGAGAGATGTTAAGTCATAGATTAATCCGTTTTTCTTTTATGTATATATCTTGAAAACAATTTACTGAATGTGCGAAGCCTACTGGCACATCATCAGTAAGACATTTTAAACACTTTTTAACATTACATTTCTTTAGCATACTTTGACAGTTTACTAATGTGCGCTAATTCATAGATCTTTGGGCTTTGTATTATTTCCTCTTTTTACACGAAAATCCTTTTTGTCTTTATCATTGTTTGTATTATCCAAATTTTCTTATGTTTTTTTGTTTTTCCACTACATATCTCCCCTAAAATTAAAAACATATTTTTGTATTTTTTGTTTTAAAGAAAGAAATGTGACAAACCGATGAGGATTACGAAAGTTCGTCATCCGGTCCGTATTCAACCTCAATTTCCCCATCTGATAAACCGCTAAGTCTAATAAGATATTTAAATCTTGTTCGATTCAATGGTTTGGTATAAAAATCTGCCTTTTGTTCATCTGTGTGGATTTTTCTATCCGAATCAACTTTTTCTCGTGACAATCACGGATAAAGTGATATCAAATTTCAATGTATTTAGTTTTAGAGTGTTGAACCGGATTTTTGGTTATATCGATGGCTGCCTTATTATCTACAAATATGGGTATATCAAGAAACTACAATCCAAAGTCTCTCATCTCGTGTATCCACAGAATTTGGGAACAACAGCTGGAAGCTGAAACATATTAAGCTTCACAAGTAGAGAGAGCGACCGTGGTTTGCTTCTTGCATTGCCACGTTACTAACGTGTTCCAAAGAACTGGCAACCGGCCGTCGTAGATATGGCGTTAAGTTTGCAGCATCCAAAATCTGAATCAGAATATCAAGCGTGGCTGAAGTTGTCTTTTCGCGGATACCACAAGCCCGTGCTTGGGCAACCCTTCAAGTATCTAAAAATCCGCTTGACTATCATCAGGTGTGACACTTGAGGACTTTATTGATAACGAGCGCAAAGGCAGGTTGACATATGATGTCTGGTCTAGATGCTGTGACATACATCAAAGATCCAATCATCGATCTGTGCAAGGTTTCATCTATCTTGCCTCCATATTCGTCTTGGCAAATTCCATGATTGATTGCTAATGGGACAGATAACGGTGACGCTCCAGACATTTCGAATAAGAATTCCTGTCAAACAGTCTTCTATTGATTATCAAACAAGAATGTTTACAATCAATTCAAGACTCTCTAGAAATCTCTCAGCCACTCTATGTAGATTTCTTCCACTCCTCTCTGTTCCAACTGTCTAACCTAAAAACCCTAATGCACCACATGTATATATACTACATGTCTGCATACTAGGCTTTATACTGGGCTAGGCCATTCTCCAAGCCCATTACAACTCTAAACAAGCTAAACACAAATGCTAAGCCCAATACAAAATATCCAAAGACTAAACTATTAAACATTAAGATGTTGTCACCAATATGCACCAACAATTTGTCTAATGGATAAAGATACCATCAGGCAACTGATCAACTTGAAGTCTGAGAAAGAACTTCATCTATCTCATTGAGCTTATTTCGAACTTTTTCTGCATGACTACTTCAAAATCTTCACATAACACGTCGTTTGTTGAGCCAAAGATGATGTCATCCACATAGACTTGTACAATCAACAAGTGTCTGTTTACTTCCTTCATGAAGAGGGTGTAGTCAACAATGCCTCTGATAAAGCCGTTTCTCAACAGGTACTGAGAGAGTATCTCATACCAGGCTCTTAGGGTATGATGTAACCTTTATAATGCTTTATCTAGTAGATAAACCTTGTCCTTATGCACTGGATCGACGAACCCCAGTGGTTGTCCAACACACACTAATTCTTTCACATTTCCGTAAATAAAAGTAGACTTGACATCTAGCTGTTACACTTTGAAACCTTTCAATGAAGCAAATGCAAGGAAAATGCGAATGGCTTCGAGTCAAGCGACTAGAGCATAAACCTCAGTATAATCAATGCCTTCCTGCTGATGAAATCCTTTGACAACAAGTCGAGCTTTGTTGCGCACAACTACTCCTCGATCATCTCTTTTGCACTTGAAGACCCATTTTGTAGCGATAGCTTTGTGATTAGCCAGTAGGTCAACATGCTTCCAAACACCAAGGGTCTCAAATTGTTGCAGCTCCTCCTGCATTGTATTTATCCAGCTTTCATCGGCAAGCGCTTCTTTGTTCGATTTTGGCTCAATCTTCGAAATAAAACAACGATGTAAGCACCTCTTTTGAATTGGTGCAATCTTGGTGTAAAAACAACTAAGATTCTTGTAGATCTGATTATGCGTTTTCACTCCATCTTGTAGTTCTCCGATAATATTTTCTGATGGATGGTAGGACAAATTTCTTTGCATTACTTCATTAGGAACGTCCACTTCACTTTCCAAATTTGTGATGTTTTGTTCATCAACCGTATCACTTGTTGATGCTTCATTCTGATTTCCAGGACTTGCTATCTGCTCAGATCCTTCATTGAAACTAGATTCACCACCATTATCATACGTTGGCTTAGTGTCAAAATCAGAATCATCCGTCGGGGTTGAAAGTGGGCTCAGTGGTATTCACTGCTGGTTCGACGACAGGTTCAGAATGAGTCGCGCTTGGACCTTCTCTTGAAACATTTATGCCAATAGGTGGTTGAGTAACCACTATTGGTCTCGGAACTTGTTCTTGATTTGCTGCTTGATACTGTTGATATAATAATCAAGTTCCTCTTCGTTAGGTACTTCTGGTAGGTCAAATTAATTCCATAAGCTCTCATAATTGAACATCCAGGTTCCCCAGGCTTTTGAGTAGGCATAGTATATTTCCCATAGTGGACATGTTGAGCATGGATCACTTATTTAAGCTTGGCAGATATACTCTTCTCAACGGACTGGCATAACCTACAAAAAACACTTCCAAAGATTTAGCACCAAATTTGCCGTCCGCGTCGATGACCGTACACGGAGACCCAAATGGCTCGAAAAACTCTAAATTCGGCTTTCGATGATTAAGCAGTTCGAAACAAGTCTTCTTGTGAGCCTTGACGGTCAAAACCATGTTCAACGTGCAGCAAGCAGAGGCAATGACTTCGCTCCAAAAACTAATAGGTAACTTTGAATCGGCGAGTATTGTGTGTGCTGTTTCAATGAGAATTCGATTTTTCGTTCAGCTACTGCATTTTGTTGCGAAGTATAGGAGGCACTGAATTCGTGAAGAATCCCTTTGTCGTTATAGAATTCAAGCATTCGATTATTCTTGAACTCGGTACCGTTGTCACTTCTAATCCTTCTGATTGGAAGATGGTACAGGTTCTCTAGCTTACTGAAGAGAATCATAAGATTTTCAAATGTTTAATCTTTACTCTCCTGAAACATGACCCACAAGAACTTGAAAAGTCATCTGTCACAACTAGGCAATAAAGATCTCCAGAAATACTTTTGACATTTACTGGCACGAAAAAATCCATACGAAGCCTCTCCAGTGGTAACGGGATGGAATAGAAGTTTCCTCAGGTGTGATTTCTTATGTTGCTTCCCCTTTTGCAGCTAAGACAATCGTCGTCTAGATGAAAACTTATGAGATTGACACCCTCCACTAGGTTGTTGTGTACCAGATAGTTCATCTTTCTCGAGTGAATATGCCCCATTTTTCTATGCTAGGGGATTGATTCTGTCACACTCTCCATTTCCACTTGCGGAGTATTACCGCGAGGCATGTTATTAAACCAGAATCTCAGACACTAGCAATATCGAACAACTCTATATGATTTACTTAAACATTTTCCAAAAACATTTGTTGTAAACATGCATAGTCATTTTCAAAATATCAAGGTTTCAAAATTTAGCGGAAGCATTAAAGTAAAGTAACGGGCGCCAACATAAACGCCAAAACCAAAATCCCAAAAATTATTCATAAATAAAGACTCGATAAAAATGTCTTGATCGAATGCAAGTGAGTCTACCTAGCGCTCCTAGCGTCCTGAGAAACATGCAAAGAAACAAGTGTCAACATTAAAGAAGAGTGAGTTCACAAGTTTTTATAAGTTCACAAGTTCGGTTTAAAAGATTGTTTTCCCCCGTTATCCCTAACCCGGGATAACGATATAGTTCCTTTATTCCTAACCTGGAATAATAAGGTTGGTTCGTAAATAAATTCAATGTTAACATGTAGGTAGCGAGCCTAAAGTTACGTCACATAAGAGTTCGCGATCGAAGCTGACTGTTGTTGCCTCTGTGTTGCTAGGTCTATCACTGACCATGGCGAAAGTTAGGCCAAATTAATCACCCATTGACCATTCCCAGTCGGCTAGCGCGACTAGCTCGGGTGGGGCTTGTCGGGCCCAGTAGTACTACTATAATTTACCCGCTATCTAACCCAATACTAACGATCCGAGAGTTGGTTGAGGACTTCCGTGATAAAGCTACTTAGTGACCATAACGTATATTAACATTAACTTAGTTATAGAATAGTTAACGGCGTTAATTTCGCATAACGTAAAAAGATTGAGTTGTAGAGCGTATACATGTTTCTCCCCCTGTTGTTCAAAACCGAATAAAATAGGGGCCGTGAACTCACCTTAAATTGCTCGGTTAGAATAAACGCAAAAGAAGCAAATGATGGAACCGCTAATCGCGTCCTAACATGTCAACCGATTTAAAGTTAGTGTGTGAACACACCGACACAAAACCCTACGCATAACTAACACACAGTACGGCACACGTAATAACCAATTCGAAACCATAATCATACATGCAAAGTATTACCATACAAAATAACGATCAAACCAACTTGTCATAAACACAGGATAACTCATACAACACTTAGGTACACACAAACGCAACTTATCATGTTTCAGCTTGTACGCTCATAACTAGGCTGTTTTCGAGGATTTTTATAAAATAGTTCCAACGTTCCAAAAATTCTAATTTTTTTACAGGAGGTGTCAATTAGACAGCAAAATTGTTTGTAAAATTTTCAAATTCAAACTCTTTACCAATTATTTAAAAACATTTATATAATAGGATGCAGTCAGATTCGTCGCTTTCTGACTGCAGTCCATGAGAAAAATTATTTAAAAATCATCGTTCATCCAATTAACAAAATTCCAGTGTGAGATTTTCGTAAATTCCTGTCTCCAGTTACTGTAAAAATTTCGTTACCTAACCCCATACAGACTATGAGCTCCGACTCGATAAACAACCTGCAAATTCTGCAGAATTTACGCAGCTTCAGCTGCTGCACTAAATGACCACTTAAAAATGGCAAACGACCTCAGAAAAATATGAATCTGGCGCCATTTGAAGAGTTTTTCAAAAATACACGTTTTAGGCTTCAGAAAATCCACTTTTCGATAAATAATGATCAGGTTACAGCCAACTGAAGTTCGCTGTAAATGTCAATCAGCTTACTGTTTTCGACTTTATCGCATTAGAACATGTTTAAACGGCCAGGACGCTTAGTGGTATTGATTAACAGAAGGTTAACTTTTCAAACATCATCATACATATCAATACTCATGCAAACCCTAAATATATATCATGATATTTATCGATAAAACGCAGCGTACGATTTTAGTATTCAACATATCATCACAACCGCAAAGATTCGCATATTCATCCGAACTAATCATACACCACAGCATTTTTCATACTAATAATCATACAAGCACATAATCATGATCAAGATTACACAAAACCTAGTGTGAATCGCAATACAATTAAACCCTAACCTTGAAACGATGATGATTAGCGAACCAGGACAAGCTTGGAATCAATCTGAGGGTGTAGACTTGCGCGACCGTGAGGGGGGGGGGGCTGGCGTCGCACTCTTCTATGGATTAGGGTTTTGATTATTATTTTTTAAACATCCAATGCATACATACATATACATAGGGGCGGTTTGGGTTATTCCTTGGGCCGCAAGGGTGGGGTGGCGGGTCGGGCTTGTGTTCACAAGGGGGGTGTGTGGGTGGCGGGTTTGGCTTGTGTGGTCACAAGGTCGACACGTTTCGCGGTTTGGTTCGGTTCGGCTATTTATTTATTTTTCTTTTTTTTTACAATTCGGTAACACAAGGCTTATAACTAATAAATCGCGAAATCAAAGCGTGATACAATAATCTACAAGCGTCTAATAACACATAGCACGTAATTCAGATACAACCCATCTAATAACACATAGCACGTAATTCACATACAACCCGTCTAATAACACATAGCACGTAATTCACCCAATAGATTCACAAAGTTAGCGTAGTTATTGCGAGCGTGTAATTTAATTCTCCGAATTAAATCAGCGTAGGATGAATAACAATAAAGTAGCGGTGTAAGATACTTGAAAAGCCGGGATGTCACAGATTCTTTCTCAGACGCTTTGGTACAAAACACTCTACCGATTTCGAGGTGGTGGATGCGACGCTCATGTCTAGGACATAAAGATCATTTTCTCGTGGAGCGCGCATGAGGATCTACTCCCCAGGAATATTGAACCCCGGCTTCAGAAATAAGCATTCCTTATCGTTGAAGTGCGTTGTAAACTTCTTATCACAAATTTGAGAGATGCTCAGTAGATTGTTCTCTAATTCAGCAATGTAGTTTACTTTGTCGAATGAGACCACTCCATTCGAAAGCTTCCCTTCTCTAAAAATCCTCCCACCTTGATTTCTTGCAAACCCACATAGCCTCCACGAATAGATTTTACATCATAAAGATAGGCCAGCATTCCTGTCATGCAACGAGAAGCTCCACTGTCCATGATCCACTTTGATATAATTGACATTGGGAGCCCCTTCACATGCAAATAAGTAATTACTTAAACAGTGAAACCCAAGCCTTCTCGGTCTTGGGAGGGTTTGGAATATGAAACTTTGAAACTTTGACTTTGACATCCTTTTTGATCTCAGATTTAGCTAGAACAGGTGTTTTCATTTCTACGAAAGATGGTTTGATTTTAGCTACCCAAGTTTGTGTTTTCAAAATTGCCTTTTTGGTATAAAATTTTGAATCCTTTTGTCTATTCTTGGTTGAAGTTTCACCAATTTCAAATCTTGAATTATTTTTAACTGTTGATTTCACAACTTTGTTGGATTCATTATTTCTTTTTAGGATTTTTTTTGGTACAAACTTGGGAGCTTTTTATTTCCCATATTCTGTAAATCTTCTCCTACTATAAACAAGTTTTGGATTTCTTTGACAACATTGTCGTGTAATATGCCCGACTTTGTTGCACTTGTAACATGTCCTGCTGTCAATTGTAATAGAGGAATCCAGATCCTCTTCTCTACTCTCCTTTTCCTTTTTAACTCATCATTGGATTGTTTACCAATGCTCTCTTTTTCACTTTCAGTGTTTGTTCCACAAAAAATCGATTTTCTTTGTAAAGTTCATTCTTTGGAATCTGTTGTTCTTCTTTTTCGTTTGATAACCCAAACCTGCTCTCCTGTTTTTAGGATAGTCCCTACCCTTCTGATAGTTATTGTTGTAAACACGTTTTGATTTGGAGTACAATGACGCATCTTGTTTTTTGATATCAGAATGACTGACTTTAACTAGCTTAAAAAACTTATCAACTTGATCAAGATTACATTCTGAATCAGGAAATCCTCATTGGAATATAGTTTATCAGATCCTATCATTTTGTACACAACTACATTTAGATCATATTTAACTATTTTCTGATGATACAACATCCGGTTCAGATTTTTTGAGATTTGACTCTGCACTTTCAAAAATAGAACTATCAGAATCGTCGGACTTATTTCCCAAAACTTTTTCGACCACTATTTTTACCACTTCAGATTCACAGTCATTTCCTTTTTTGGTGTATGTTACGTCGATGTTCTTAGGCAACTTTTTCTGTATGAGTTTTCAGTTTTAAATTGAGTGCCTTTTCCACCCCAGATGGTTTCTTTCTTGCATAACTATTCCACATGGGAGGTGGAACACTATCGTAACCTACACCTTTGTTTTCATCAATTTTATTATCTTTCTTGCTCTCAATTTTCGGAGGAATGTGATCAATGAAGTATGAACTGGTAGAATAACTGA
Source organism: Scalesia atractyloides (assembly GCA_947069175.1). Classification (NCBI taxonomy): domain Eukaryota; kingdom Viridiplantae; phylum Streptophyta; class Magnoliopsida; order Asterales; family Asteraceae; genus Scalesia; species Scalesia atractyloides. The sequence continues at coordinate 46,616,206 of CAMTDV010000022.1, forward strand.
TTAAAAACTTGTTAACCCGTTCAGTTTTGATTTTCATTTTCTCAAGTTCACTTTTTAGCTCAGCAATTGTATTTAAATGAATATTGATGGCCATTTGTTTGTCCATTACAGTTGCCTTGAGCATCGAAAGTGTTTTGTCATTTTCTGTGATCACTTGTTCAAATTGTTTAATTGTTTTACTTAATTTGTCATATATTTCTTTTGTTATATTTTAATCATATGATAAATTATCTGCATGAGTTTTCAGCTCTTTGTATTTTTATCCTTTTCGACACACTCCTTGCATGGCTATTTGCACTTCATGCAAGGTGTTTCTTCATTGACACTTTGAGCCTTAATTACTTCCTCCACTGACTCCTTTACGACACATTTACCGACTTAAATCTAGCTTCCTGAGCTTTTTGGTAACTACCTCTTTTATGTTAGCCATTAAAGCTTTGTTGGCTCTGTCAGTTAGATTCTCCAAGATCATTTCCTTGGTCACATCAATCACCTCTACTATTTCAGGCTTTGTCTCTTCTTCACACGGTGGTTGGTAGCTTGAGTCGAAGTAATCTGCAAAAGTTTTAAGAATATCATAATGCAATAGATTATCTAAATGCGCTATATAAGAGTTCTTCTTCCTCTGACAAAGTGTTATAATTTTTATGGTGCTTCGTCCAAGGATGCCTCAGCATATTCTTCTTCTATCTGTTCTAGTTCTTCAATTATCTCAGCTACCAGTGCGAGGCTTTCATTCTTTGTGATATACTTATTCCAGTTGACCCTTCACCTTCTTTGGTGACAACCAGAGCCTTACCTTTTGAGTTTGAGGACCCGTCTTCAATCTGCACTAACCTGGTCTGAGGTTGGGATCGATGATATACGGCCTTTTTGTAGTAATCATCAGCAAATGGATTCTGATTTCCTTTAATTTCTCTGTTTGGGCACTCTCTCATGAAATGTCCCTTTCCTCGGCACCTGAAGCACGTTACTTTAGCCTTTTCAAAACCCAGTTTGCCGTCAAGTCCTCCCGGGCTGTCTCTTCCAGTGATTTACATAAAGCGTTGAGCTCTTCGGACTATCGAGGCTATACACCAATAAATATTAATCAATTCCAATTCAACCAGATCAATTTGATCATAAATTTCTTTTGTCATTTCAGGATTCCCGATCCTTCCGGCTACCAAACTTTCATGTAATTCGAGAACTGATGCAAGCAAGGCCATGTGTTGTCTGGCCATGTGTTCATTGAAGTCTCGTGCGTTTTCGAGATTCATAGCGATGTTGCATTGCAGAATTCGCTTATTTGAATTAGGTTAATTTTTTTGACTGTTCTGAGGATTGCTTGAGCTTGTGAAGATTGTGGAACTTGAGAAGTGTTAGGTTTGTATGACGGAAACAAATGAAACCCACTGGATTGGTTTGATAGTGGACTAATAGTATTGTTGGCACTGAAAGCAGTTTGAACCTTGGGACTTTGTATATTTCCAACATAACTACCTTTGTAGTATAGGTTCACATCTTGTTGCATGTGAGCGCCTTTATTTTTTGCCATCTTATGCATTCTAGGTCATGACCCTCTAACCTTTCGATAAATCTTTGCAATGTGAAATTACTATACTCTGTGCCGTTATTCAGAATAGTCAGATAAGTAGTCCACTCTCATTCTAGTAAAGAATTGGCCAGTTTATCAAGTAGTTCTTTATTGGTTTTAAAAATCCCCATTCGTTTCATTCGAACCACCAAATGACAGTATCTTTCGATTAGCTATTTCATAGTCTCTCCTTTTATCAGATTGAAAAGATCAAACTCCTTGCTCAGCAATGCCTAGCTTCCTTTACGAAGTTGAGAACTTCCCCAGAACTTAAGTCTCAAAACACTCCACACAGACTAGACGTCATCGTCATGTTGCAGAAGAGCCAAGATATCTTCTTTTACGGTATGTTGAAGTATATTCATCATCTTCTTCTTGTTGATAAACTTCTCTTTCTCTATATCCGTGAGCTGAACCAATGTCTTCTCAAGATCACTTTCACCTGCAGGTGCTGTGTATTTTGACTCAATGGCAAACCAACATGTAAAATGATTAGCTTGAATCCAATTGATGAATCTCTCGCTCCAACTGTCATAATCTTCTAAGTTCATAAGTTTTGGAGGTTTCGTCATGGTTCCCATTTCATTTATAGATTCATGTTCTAAGCTGCAGCAGTTGTAACAGCAGATGTGATGGAAGCATTAAAGAATTCCTCTTCCTATTTAACCTGAAAATTTGTCAAAAACTGTCAAAAGAATTTGATTAGATCTTGTTTGGTGCGAAGTGTGCTTAGTGCGATGTGGCACTTCGTACGAGGTGTTCATAAACAGTTTTTAAGAAAATTTTACAAACTTCGTACGAGTTGGAACTCACTTCATACGAGGTGGATATAGAAAGCATTTGTGAAACTTGGAATGATTTGAGGTCTCCTCGTACGAGGTGTCTAGGCAACTCGTGCGAGGTGTAATATTAGCTTGTACGAGTTGTGTTCATAGCTTTGTGTTTTTCTTGTTTTTCATAATTTTTTACATGAATTCGGTTGATTTTAGGTTTGAAAGTTTCAAGGGTTTGTTTAAACTGGTTTTTAACATGTTATAATAGAATCCTAGTCCAATTTGTCCATGAAATTGTCCAAATATGATAAAAGTTCTAAGGAGTAGAAATAGAGATCTTCAATTGCTGAAATATGATCAAATGTCTTTGAATTAGGCCTCCTGATTTGATACCACTTGTGGGAGGATCGGCTTTCCCGAAAGCAACGGACTGGAACCAACGTGCACGGAATCCATCGTTAGTAAGTTTGACAAAAGATCGGATCTATTGTTTAAACGCGTCTGCTTCTTGTATTATAAACGTGGAAGAATTACAGATAGGAAATTGACAGGGCTTTGCTCAGTATCAGAAAAACAACTCCCTACACAACACCCTTGAGCTGTTATATATAGACATGCCCAACTCGCACAAGGGTAACCTAGAGCACCTCGTATGGGGTGACAACATCACCTCGTACGAGTTCTGCAATACCTCATACGAGGTGGCCTCAAAACATATAAAACATTTAAAAATTATAACATTAAAAGCCGTGTTACATTAGACGTGACCTAAGTCGTAGGCTATAGACATCCTACACTAAAACTATTAAATCTGAGATTGGATAGGATATTAAAGTCAAAGTTCCAAAGTTTGATATTCCGAGCCCACCCGAGACCGAGAAGGCTTGGGTTTCAATGTTTAAGTAATTACTGATTTACATGTGCAGGGGCTCCCAAAGTCAATCATTTCAAAATGGATAATGGACAGTGGAGCTGCTCGTCACATGACATAAATGATGGCCTTACTTTGCCATGTAAAATCTATTTGTGGAGGCTATGTAGCGTTTGCGGGTTATCAAGGTGGAAGGATAATCGGAGAAGGAAAACATTCGAATGGTGTGGTCTCGTTTGACAAAGTCAACTATATTGCTGAGTTAGAGAACTTACTAAGCATCTCACAGATTTGTGATAAGAAGTTACAACTCACTTCAATGAGAAAGAATGCCTAATTCTGAAGTCGGGATTCAAAAAACCTGAGGAGTAGATCCTCATGCACAATCCACGGGAAAATGATCTCTATGTCCTTGACATGAGCGTCGCATCCACTACCTCGAAATTGGCACACTGTTTTGTAACAAAGGCAACTGAAAAGGAATTGATCTTATGGCATCGAAGATGGGGCATATCCATTTGAGAAAAATGAACTATTTGGTGCATAACAATCTGGTGGAGGGTGTTAATCCTAAAAGTTTTCATCTAAATGACGATTGGCTTAGCTGCAAAAAGGGGAATGGGATAAGAAATCACACCCGAGAAGACTTTTGAATTCTATCAAATTACCACTAGAGAGGCTTCATATGGATCTTTTCGGGCTAGTAAACGTCAAAAGTATCTGGTGATCTATAATGCATGGTTGTGACAGACGACTACTCAGATTCTAGTGGGTTATATTTCAAGAGAGTAAAGATGAGACATTTGAAAATCTTATGATTCTCTTCAGAAAGTTAGAGAACTAGTACCATCTACCAATCAGAAGGATACGCAATGACAATGGTACTGAGTTCAAAAATAATCGAATGCTTTAATTCTGTAATGATAAACGTATTCTTCATGAATTCAGCGCCCCTTATACTCCGCAGCAAAATGGAGTAGCTTAACATAAGAATCGTACTCTCATCGAAACATTACCACGATGCTCGCCAATTCAAAGTTACCTGTCACTTTCTGGAGCGAAGCCGTTGTCTATACCTGCTACATGTTGAACAGGGTTTTAACTATAAAGGCTCATAAGAAGACATGCTTTGAGTTGCTTAAGCAACGAAAGCCGAATTTAGAGTTTTTGGAGCCATTTAGATCTCTGTGTACAGTCATCGAACCGGATGGTAAATTTGGAGCTAGATCTTTGGAGGGATTTTTCGTGGGTTACGCTAGTCCTTTGAGAAGAGTATATCTGCCTAGTTTAAACCGAGGTATTCTTGCTCAACATGTTGACTGTCAGAAATACACAATGCCTACTCAATCTAACAGAAGAACCTAATGAAGAGGAACTTATGTTGTTATATCAACAACAACAAGCGTCTAATTAGGAGCAAGTTCCAAGACCAATAGTGGTTACTCAACCACAAGCTGGCACAAACGATTCTGGAGTAGGTCTGACCAATATTCAACAAGAACCCGTCGTCGAACCAGTTGTGAATAATACGACGCCCACTTTTGATCAACCAGATGATTCTGATTCAGATGCTGAGCCGACATATGATGATGGAGGATCAAGTTCTGATGAAGGTTCTGAGCGGATCACAAGTCTACTAAATCAATATGCGGGTCCTAGCAATCAGAATAAAGCATCTATCGGTACTTCGGTTGCGGAACATAATATTACGAATCTGGAGAATGATGTGAATGTTCCTAATGAAGTAATGCCGAGGACGTTGTCTTACCACCCATAGGAAAATATAATTGGAGAGTTGTAAGTTGGAGTAAAAACAAGAAATCAGATCAACAAGGATTTAAGTTGTTTTAATACAAAAGTTGCATCTATTCAAGAAAAATGCTTATATAGTTGTTTTATTTCACAAGTTGAGCCAAAATCGTACAAAGAAGCGCTTATTGAAGAAAGCTGGGTAAACGCAATGTAGGAAGAGCTACAACAATTTGAAAAGCTTGGAGTTTGGAAACTGGTTGACCTACCAAATAATCACAAAGCTATCACGACAAAATGGGTCCTCAAGTGTAAAAGAGATGATCGAGGGGAAATTGTACGTAATAAAACTCGACTAGTTATCAAAGATTTTCATCAGCAATAGGGTATTGATTATACTGAGGTATATGCTCCAGTCGCTCGACTAGAAGCTATCCGCATATTCCTAGCTTTTGCGTCACGTAAAGGTTTTAAGGTGTACCAACTTGATGTCAAATCTACTTTCTTTTATGGAACAGTGAAAGAGTTAGTGTATGTCGGCCAACCACCGGGGTTTGTCGATCCAATGCATAAAGACAAGGTTTACTTACCAGATAAGGCGTTATATGGGTTGCATCAGACCCCGAGAGCCTGGTATGACACACTCTCTCAGTACCTGTTAAGCAATGGCTTTATCAGAGGCACTGTCGATAGCACACTCTTCACGAAGGAAGTAAACGGACACTTGCTGATCATACAAATGTATGTGGATGATATCATCTTTGGGTCAATGAACGACACATTATGCAAAGATTTTGAAGAGGTCATGAAAAAGAAATTAGAAATGAGTTCAACGGGATAAATGAAGTTCTTCCTGGGACTTCTGGTCAATCAACTACCTAATGGTATCTTCATCCATCAGACGAAGTACGCTTACCATATATTGGAGAAATTCCAAATGTCGGGAACATCACCATTATCTACCCCGTTGGCGATTAATCATGGCATCTTCCCAGATGAACCCGATGTGAAGATTGATGAGACCTTTTGTGGGTCCTGGTGACGGCGGTTCTAGACAGAAGTTTGGGCGTATGATAGTACCGTTTCGGTAAAACATTATAGAAATGGAGTAGAAACAGAGTCAGCGGAAGCATTCATTCATTCATACCGAAAGAGTATACATCTTATCTGACTGGTGGAATTCCTGGAGAGAATCCGCTAGCATTTCCCCTCGTAGAACTTCCAAAACTTACAAACAATGAACACACAACACATATATAGACATGAACTTCAATAAACACTCTTTCTAGCCTATTCACACAATGACGGTCATAAAGTGCATCAACAACCTTTATACAGATCGATGATTGGATCACATATGTATCTCACAACATCCAGGCCGGATATTATGTATCCGACATGCCTTCGTGCACGATATCAATCGAGTCCTCGAGTGTCACATCTAAAGATAGTTAGGCGGATTTTCAGATATCTGAAGGGTTGTCCAAGCACCGGCTTGTGGTATCCGCGAAATGACATCTTCGACGTCGCTGGATATTCTGATTCACATTTCTGATGCTGCAAACTTAACGCCAAATCTACAACGGCCACTTGCTAGTTCTTCGGAACACGATTAGTAACGTGGCAATGCAAGAAGCAAACCACAGTCGCTCTCTCTACTTGCGAGGTTGAATACGTTTCAGCTTCTAGTTGTTGTTCCTAGATTTTGTGGATACAACAACAGATGAGAGACTTTGGATTGCAATTTCTTGGTACGCCCATATACGTAGATAATAAGGCTACCATTGATATAAAAAAGAATCCTGTTCAACAGTCAAAAACTAAACACATAGAATTCGACATCACTTTATCCGTGATTGCCACGAGAAAAAGTTGATTCGTATAGAAAAGATACACACTGATTAACAAATGGCAGATTTTTATACCAAGACATTTTATCAAAACAGATTTTAATATCTTTTCAGACTTAACGGTATGAAGAATCTGACATCAGATAGGGAAATTGAGGTTGAATACGGATCGAATGACGAGTTTTTTTATCCTCATCGGTTAGTCACATTTTATAGTTTTCAGACCTTCTTTCTTTAAAAAGCAAAAATCCAAAAATATGTTTTTTATTTTAGGGGGAGAAATATTGTAGAAAATACAAAAACATAAAAAAATGCAAAAATGTACAAAAACATGAAAAAGACAAAAAAGAGTTTTCGTGTGAATAGAGGAAATGATAGTAAATCAGTTGACTATCACAGTATGCTAAAGAATTGAACTGTTAAAAGTTTAAATGGATCAGTTGACCAGCAGGCTTCACACATTCAGTATATTGTTTCTGAGATATAAACAGAAAAACTATAACTTCTTAATTATTGGATTAACATCTCTCGAACATATGGTCTTGGTACACCAAAATTTCGTTTGATAAATTGCCGGATTCTGAGATACTAGGTCTTTATGGATAATTGATATTAGGGGTATTATACAAGTTCTTATGATTTTGCGTCGGCAATAGACTAAAACTTGTAGAATACTTTTGCTTATACACCCGAAAACTACACAAAATTAAAAGTACGGAAAGATATTACAATAAGCAGTCAAAAGATTCCAAATTGGAACACTACTTTTAAGACGAGCCTTCATCTCTTTGTCGGTACTGTGGTACTAACCTGAGCTCTCAAGGTCTTGCACTACCCAGATACAAATATCAGTTAGATATATTCACCTGTGAGATGTTATCCAGGGAATCTTGATACGGGAGTATATTCTGAGGTGGAAAACACAATTAAGTCAAATTCCTAAAATTACAAACGTATCTCAGAACATTGAGAAATGGGTAGAGGTTTTAATGGATCTCTAACTGACAATCCAAGTGAATCTGTTTAGATCTTAAAGTCTTATTAAGGTCAACGGTAGTAGTTTTATGTCTCAAAAACTGATATGATCCTCTAACACAAAGTCACTAAAATATGTCTATAAATATGTTTGTACATAGTTCTTTGTATTTCATTTCAGAAAAACCCAAAAAGATTTTCAGTGTGTTTTAGCATAATCTTAGTTTCGACTACCAATAATGGAAAGCGGATCTTCATAATCCAGAGATGTTGTATGCTGAGAATACCGGAGGACAACGGGTTGGGAGCTTATCTGAATTGAGAAAATGTTTTAAAAGATCAAAAGTTCATTAATTTGAAACTTAGCTTTGCTTGAAAAACATCAGTTTGTTCACAAAGTGTTTAATCAAAGTCATTAACTTAGACTTGGTCAACCGAGTGGGTCGTTAAAACTGGTAAAATTGAATGAAATGTTAAAAATTAGAAAAATTTCATTTATCTTCGCAGGAAGAAAATTATATCCGCACGAAGATAATTACCTTCCTACGAAGACAACAACCTATATAAGACACTTCGCACGAAGCAAAATCATTTCACTGTTGATATTCTCTGAGCGAAGATAGAAATTTTTGTAAAGAAAATGACGAAGTGCTATCAAAATCAAAGCTTGTAGTGGTTGATTAGTACATCATGAACAATGCCTAAGGTAGATTGGATTAGATTAAACTTGAATTGAACATTAAAATGAAGTTTTCGGTAAACCGCACCTAAAAACATAGATCTAGGACAATTTAACGGGCCAAAATTAAAATTGAATATATCTTTGGGTAAATCGACACTTTTAGGTTATCTTCGCACGAAGATAAAATACTTAAATGTTAAAATTGGTCATTTAACTTCACACGAAGTTAAAATACCACTACGTTCAAGTTTCACTTCACACGAACTTAAAGGGTAAATGTTTGAAATTTATCGTAAGTGTTCTATTTGTGTTTCCGCAGGATAAAAAGTCTAATTTTGACAAGAAACCCAGCATCTGTTGTGTCCTTGATGAGAAAATTCTAGAGATTTCTCCATTCAAGTCTATTCTGAAGTTTATGAGTGAGTTACCGATTGCCAAAGCACTTACAGATCCGCATAAAGCATATCGCTCACATGGTGAAAGATTTTGGGAGCATGCAATGTATGTAACAGAACTTAAAGCCATACGATCTTTTGTACGAGTCAAGAATGGAGACAAGGAGGTGTTGATAACGAAGCTTTGATTCGACGTGTGTTAGATTTTAAAGATAAAAACGACGATCCCATGATTACATAGAGCGTATGTGCAAAGGATGTTTTTACTGAATGGGATATAAGGGTTATGTGAACACACAATTTAATAAAGCTTATCTTGGAAGACCGTATAAGTTCTTTGTACACTCAGTTATTTCTGCACTAAGTCACAACAAAGGGGGAGGCGATGCGATTGTTGATTATCAGATGTGTATGATAGCTGCACTTGCGCTGAACAAGCCATATAACTTCACTAAGATGATCTTTGAGCATATGAAGTTAAATATAGATATAGAGTAATTTCTACAGTATCCTAGGTTTGTAGAGATGATGCTAGATGACCAGTTCCCAAACTTGGCAAAAGATAAGAAAGATGTGCTGCCACAAACTTATCTTGGAAGACCGTATAAGTTCTTTGTACACTCAGTTATTTCTGCACTAAGTCACAACAAAGGGGGAGGCGATGCGATTGTTGATTATCAGATGTGTATGATAGCTGCACTTGCGCTGAACAAGCCATATAACTTCACTAAGTTGATCTTTGAGCATATGAAGTTAAATATAGATATAGAGTAGTTTCTACAGTATCCTAGGTTTGTAGAGATGATGCTAGATGACCAGTTCCCAAACTTGGCAAAAGATAAGAAAGATGTGCTGCCACTTGATCATATGACATGCTTATCGTTGGTTAGATTGAATCAGTACTTGAAATAGAAAACAGAACCAATAGCAAGGAAATTCTTTGGAAGATTCAAGGATAAAAAGACAAATGGAGAAATGATGGTAGTGAATCTAATAATCAAGCTACGCAAATAGAATATTATGAACCTAAGAGGGGTGTATGGTATGGAGAAAGAAGATTCAAAAGGGAAGTCCTAAAGCGAAAGCTCATAAACAAAAGATCGAAACAGTACTTTGGGATGAAGCTACTGATGAAGAGGTGGAGGCTTAGTAGAATATAGAACAGAATTTTAAACAGAGGTTAACGTTGTGGATGAAGTGTTTTTCTGCTACCTCAGATCAAGAACACGATGTAAATATTGGATCTACTGCTGCAGAGATAGAGAAAGAAGCAGCTGTTGATGACAGTGAAGGAGCTTAAGATGATAGTTTTGATATTGCGATAAAAGCTGCAGAACAACAAGAAAAAGAAAAAAATGGCTCAAGGAAAAAGAAAGGAAGGTGAAGGTGGTGATGTTTATGTTCTGTCTGATCTAGAGTCTGAAGATGATGCTGAAAGGCCTGCAAAGAAGGTTCGAAGAGTTAAAAGCAAGCCTGATACCAAGAAAAAGACAATTAGGTCTCCTACTATCAAGAAAGCTAGAAGAAAGTACAGAAGTAGGAAGACACTAGAAGTTGAAAAGTTGAACAACCACCTATTTCACCCACTCATATTTCACCATCACATCCTCCATCACCACAACATATCACACCTCCACAACCATCACCACAAAAAACAAACACCTCCTATTCAACAACGCTTTACACCATGACTTGGTCCAAGATGATCTTTGAATGATAAATTTCATGAAGACTTTGGTGATATTCCATTCTCTAAGGGGTTTGATGCAGACATGTTTAACGATAAAAAGATTGCCGAATTGGAAAGCATGATTAAGTTTTTAGAAGATGATTGAAAGAATCTGGAAGCAGTATTAACAAGTTTTCGGTTAGAGAATGAAAGATTAAGAAGGTTGATCATGGATTATGATGTTGAGTGCCTCCGTAACAACAGGAAGATGGATTTATTCCAGAAAATTCTAACCGGAAAGTTTGGTATTGATTTTGAGGTTGAATGTGATTTAATTGAAAGAGATGAAGCCAGAGAAAGAATTGCTAAACGAGCTAAGAAAGTAGAAGTTGAGGCTACAACATTAGGTAAAGGGAAAGAAAAAGTTGATGAGGTTCCTATGATTGTTCAACCTGAGCCAGAAGCTAAATCTACGCCAGAAATTATTGCTGAAACAGTTGAGAATGTGACAGAAGTTGAAACTGAAGCTGGATCTAAGCCATTGAATTTTGTACTTGTTGGTGAACCTATTGACGTTACTAACATGTCGTTAAGACTAAAAATCTTTGATAAAAAGAGGATGTGTGTAGAGGTTGAAGGTTTTGATGAGGATGAGAAGGATGATGATAAAGATGATGACAAAGTTGATAGTAAGAAAGATGATAAGAAAGATGATGATGATAATACATAAGGTGGAACAAGGTTGATAGTTGAAACTACAAAGATAAACGAATCTTTTGATTATGATACGTTTTTATTAATAATGTTAATGAAGAAAATGAAGCTCAAAGACAGGGGTAGCAGAAAGATCAAGTTCACGATGCAGAACAGTCAGGAATCTTCACAGCTAATCCTTTGACAGCTATTCCTGATTGTCAACCGCCCCGAGTTTCCTTATTAGAACATGGTGTTGAAGAAGGGGAATTTGTGCATAACTACACGAAGGAAGAGATTGTTGTTATGTTAGGGGTTGATGAAGAGTCATTTGAATTTCATTTGAAGATGAACTCAACAACATTAGTGCTTCTGAGCCTAACGATTACATGTACAAATATATGCTAGATGCTAATAATTATGACAAAGTGATTATAGAAGACGCATCAGATGATGATGATGAAGCTGTTAAGTATTTTGGGGAAGACACTGATGATTTTCCTACATTTTAAGAGTTGTTTAATAAAACTACAGATGATTTACTGAAATGTAAGGTCGAAGAGACTGTGAAAGAGGGAAGTGTGCCTAAACGTTTAACCAGAGAAGAAATTGCTGAAGCAAACAAGACCTGGTTCAAAGAGCTTCCTAAAGAACGCAAATTCAGACGACCATAGCTTTCTTTACATGTGATCAAGACAAATCACAGGGTGATATCCTAAGTTGGGTTGGATTGAGCAGTTGAATGTATATGCCATCAAGAGAGAGTTTGGTGTGCAATATTTTAAATATTTGTGTGATCTGAAGATGTTACCATACTCGGATGTGGAAGAGCTTGTTCAAACTAAGATGATAAATTTTCAGATGAAGTTCCATGATCAACGGTTATGGAAGCTAATCAAATATTAAGCGCATGTGGTTTTAATCAATGGAATCCATTCATATCAAATAAGAGAATCAAGATAGATCATGTAACAAAAGAAAAGGATTTTACTTTGGTGATGAAAAGGCAGCATATGATGAAGAATATGTCGTTGCTGAAAATAGAATAAGATTTCCATGACTTTTCAATTGGTGGCAACTAGATTCAGAAATAGGTGAAGCAGTAATAATGTTGAAAGCTGATGATACTTGGAAAGTCACCGAAGAGCTAATTCAAGTGATGATTGAACGAAAGAGGATATGGGGATTATGGAGAACAATCAGAATACTAGACCCAATGTGGCTAGTGAACTGCTTTGTGAATGCTGTGAAGTGTTTATTCCATAACAAGATTTGTTACGATGCGAAAGACAAGACGCAAGCAATGCAATACCAAGGTGTGATCAATGTATGTTATGCACAATGTATTAATTTAGGAAAGATGCGGAGTTCATCATGGGGAGAGTTAGAAAAGAAAGAGTTTTTGAAAGAACAGAGACGGATTGAAAAGATTGAAGAAAATTCAATGGAGGCACATCTCAGAAGGTTTCAGTATATGACGAAAGTTCCACCAACTGATCAAACACCGGTTCCATCTGAAGAACGTCAGAAGTCGCTAAAGAATTTCTTTGGACGTTAAAGTTAAGTGATTGAAGTTTTTGAAGACAAACCAAGACTACGACAACATCCAAGGGGGAGTTTGTTGGTGTATTATGTCTATTGCCTACATCTTAGGGTTGTGTCTGTGTCTGTAATAGGGCTAAACTATTAGATATGATTTTCTCGTGTTTGTATCTAACTTCGCACGACGGTAGCTTACCTTCGTACAAAGGTAAATGTAACACCCCAAAAATATTAAATTATATAAATAATCAGGGACATTTAACCTAGTTAATAGAACCTTTATAAGGAAGGGGCGGACTTGTAACATCCCTAATATATAATATATTTAATAATATTTAGCTTAACATTTAGCTTCAAGATAAATATTATACACATGATTATTTTAATGAATTTAAAAGCTTGGTTAGTTATTTGTTGATAACTAATAAAGCATTACGATAGTGCCTTTGTATAATAAACAAAATATAGAGGACCGATTTGGACACTTGGTAAACTAGTGGTTATAAATTTGAAATTTAAAACTCAAGGGTCAACCAGGTTTAAGCAGAAAGGGGAGAACTCCCCTTTAACCCTAGAATCACCAAATCCTTCAACTTGAAAGAGAAATCAGGTCTTAAATTAGTGCATGAGCTGAAATTAGTGATCATCCAAGCTAGGAGATCTTAAGGTATGTCGAATTTCAATGTTTAGTGATGATTATGAGTTTGATGAATATTACAAATTTAAATTCAAGCATAAATTGTAGATGTGTTAGCAGAATTTGAGGTGTATATTAATCTAGGGGACAAACCCTTGATGAAAAATAGTGATCAAAGGCTAAAAATTAAGTTTGAATGATAATTGGTGCTTATGTTAAATGGGTTTTAGAAAAGTGTGAAATATATATGTTATCATGATTAATCTGTGCCTATGAAGTTTGATAAACTGAAACTTGATATGAATCAGATCATAGTCGGACATACTTATTTGATATGATAAAAAAATGTGTAGACAAATGATGCTTTACTTGTGTTGTTAGATATAGCGTGTAAATCTGTGCTTACAAGGTGTTTGATAAATTGCCTAAGTGAAAATGCTATACTTGGTAACGTGAAAATTTGACAAGAATCATATGTATTGATTTTTGACGAAGATTGATAATAATAGCTTTTATATTGACCATTTAAAAATTAGCCGAGTTGTTCACTATAGGCAACTCGAGTGAAAAGGTGGGTGATAAAGTGGAGGTGATACGGGACACAAAGGAAATCTTTAAGGTACGTGGCTTTATGTTTCGTAGGAATTTATTAATACATTTGTATTTAATATATGTTGATAAATTAAGTAATACTCGTGAAATTTGGTTCATTTATAATTGACGGATTTTGCACGAATGAACCGAATGGATAAATAGTGAAGAATGACGTGTTTGGTAGTTCATAAGTGATGGATTTCACACGAACAACCAAACAGGTCAAAATAGCATATAACGATAGATTTGGCTAGTTCAATAGTGATGAATTCACATGAACAAATCAAAAACTATGCGTACGCATAAACCGGGTGACGGGAACGCAGGTTACGTATATTGAATTACTGATATGGGTGGCAATAATCTTCTTGTTTGGTTAAAGTAACCAAACGGGTCAAACAAAATGATAAAATAAGGTTTTGTCGAATAAAAGTGATGGAAATCGCTAAGTCGACCAAACGGGTCAAACAACATGATAAATGAATATTTAGTTGAACGAAAGCAATGGACTTCACTAAGAAAACCAATAAGTCAAAATAAAGTTGTAATGCATACCGGGATGGATGCATGTATGACTATTTTAGTTTTTTTACGGTCAAAGGGTAAAATCAAAAAAATAAGCGTAAACTGAGTAATGGATACGTAAATCATATGGTAGTTATCTCGAAGAATATGATATAATTATATAAATGATACTTCTGTAAAGACTACTGAAGTATAATCGGTTCGTTGCTCAAATGAGCAAATGGGTCAAAATTATTAGAATTTACGAAATTATAAACGATTAGTAGAAACTTTCGTAATACAGGTGATATCTGAATAAAAACAGGAAATAGTATTGTACGACCACTTTTTTGCAAGACCCGAATTATGTTTTGATGTGCGGAACTTGAAACGGGTCGAACTGACGAGTTAAACAATGCTGCAGCAAAACTGCTGCAGAAGGGAGCGTTGCCGACGCCACTATTGGCCGTCGCAGACGCAATCCCTTGGTCCGACGCCCTAAGACACTCTGTGACATCCCGGCTTTTCAGGTATCTTAAACGCGCTACTTTATGGTTATTCACTCCTACGCTGATTTAATTCGGAGAATTTAATTACACGCTCGCAATAACTACGCTAACTTTGTGAATCTATAGGGTGAATTACGTGCTATGTGTTATTGGACGGGTTGTATCTGAATTACGTGCTATGTGTTATTAGACGTTTGTGATTTCATATTTTATAAACTCCATGTCGCAAATAATATTTTAGTAACTTTTATTTATAAACCGAACCAAGCTTGTGAAACGTTTCGACTACACGACCAAGCAAACCCAACCCGCCACCCACACCTCCCTTGCGACCCACACCTCCTTGCGGCCCAAGGAAATAACACAAACTTGCGGCCCAAGACATTTACCCAAACCGCCCCCCCTCCTCTTGTTATATTTATATGTAAGTATGCATGGGATGTTTCAAAAAAAAAGAGAAACCCTAATACCCTAGAAGAATCGACGGCAGCCCCCCCTCTCACGGTCGCAAACCCCACACCTCCCGGATTGATTCCAAGCTTGTCCCGGTTCGATAAGCATCATCGTTTCAAGGTTAGGGTTTAATTGTTTTGCGATTCACACTAGGTTTTGTGTAATCTTGGTCATGATTATGTGTTTGTAGGATTATTAGTATGAAAAAGTGTTGTGATTTATGATTAGTTCGGATGAATGTGCGAATCTTTGTGGTTGTGATGTTATGTTGAATATTAAAATCGTAGAGTGCGTTTTAGCGATAAAGATCATAATATATATTTAGGGTTTGTATGAATATTTATATATATGATGATATTTGACAAGTTAACCTGTTGCTAATCAATACAACTAAGCGTCATGATCGTTTAAACATGTTTCTAATGCGATAAAGTCGAAAACAGTATGCTGATTGACATTTACAGCCAACTTCAGTTGGCTTAACCTGATCAGTATTTATCGAAAGATGGATTTTCTGAAGCCTAAAATGTTTATTTTTCAAAAACGCTTTAAATGGCGCCAGATTCATATTTTTCTGAGCTCGTTTGCTATTTTTAAGTGGTGATTTAGTGCAGCAGCTGAAGATGCGTAAATTCTGCGAATTTGCAGATTGTTTATCGAGTCGGATCTCATAGTCTGTAGGGGTAAGGTCACGAAATTTGTACAGTAACTGGAGACAGGAATTTCCGAAAATCTCCCACTGGATTAATTGGATGAACGATGATTTTTAAATAATTTTTCTCGTAGACTGCAGTCAGAAAGCGACGAATCTGACTGCAGCCTAGTATATAAATGTTTATAAATAATTGGTAAAGATTTAGGATTTGAAAAGTTTACACAAAATTCTACAGTCTAATTGACACCTCTTGTAAAACAATTGGAATTTTTGGAACGTTGGAACTATTTTATAAAAATCCTCGAAAACAGCCCAGTTATGAGGGTAAAAGCTGAAACATGATAACTTGCGTTTGTGTGTACCTAAGTGTTGTATGAGTTATCCTATGCTTATGACTAGTTGGTTTGATCGTTATTTTGTATGATGATACTTGGCATGCATGATTATGGTTTCGAATTGGTTATTACATGTGCCGTACTGTGTGTTAGTTATGCGTAGGGTGTTGTGTCAATGTGTTCACACACTAACTTTAAATCGGTTGACATGTTAGGACGCGATTAGTGCTTCCATCATTTGCTTCTTTGGCGTTATTCTAACCGAGCAATTTAAGGTGAGTTCACGGCCCCTATTTTATCCGGTTTTAAACAACAGGGGGAGAAACATGTATACGCTCTACAACTCTATCTTTTTACGTTATGCGAAATTAACGCCGTTAACTACTCGGTAACTAAGTTAATATTAATATACGTTATGGTCACTAAGTAGCTTTATCACGGAAGTCCTCAACCAACTCTCGGATCGTTAGTATTGGGTTAAATAGCGGGGAAATTATAGTAGTACTACTGGGCCCGACAAGCCTCACCCGAGCTAGTCGCGCTAGCCGACCGGGAATGGTCAACGGGTGATTAATTTGGCCTAACTTTCGCCATGGTCAGTGATAGACGTGGCAACACAGAGGCAACAACAGTCAGCTTCGATCGCAAACTCTTATGTGACGTAACTTTAGGCTCGCTACCTACATGTTAACATTGAACTTATTTACGAACCAACATTATTATTCCAGGTTAGGAATAATGGAACTATGTCGTTATCCCGGGTTAGGGATAACGGGGGAAAACAACCTTTTAAACCGAACTTGTGAACTTATAAAAACTTGTGAACTCACTCTTCTTTAATGTTGACACTTGTTTCTTTGCATGTTTCTCAGGACGTTAGGAGCGCTAGGTGCACTCACTTGCATTTGATCAAGACATTTTTATCGAGTCTTTATTTACGAATAATTTTTGGGATTTTGGTTTTGGCTTTTATGTTGGCACCCGTTACTTTATTTTAATGCTTCCGCTAAACTTTGAAACCTGATATTTTGAAAATGACTATGAATGTTTACAACAAATGTTTTTGGAAAACGTTTAAATAAATCATATAGAGTCGTTCGATATTGCTAGTGTCTGAGATTCTGGTTTGATCACACGCCTCGCGGTAATACTCCGCAAATGGAAATTGAGGGTGTGACACACTCCCTACGGTTGTTTAGTTCCGACGTGATATTATACATGGCGTCACCGACTCAGCATTTAGTCATTGCCGACGACACTCTAGAAATTGGTAAAAAGTTTTTTTAAGATTTATAAATTTATGTTTGTTGTTACATATTATTTTCTTATCCAATATAATACTAACCAAATTTAAAATTTTAGTTGAGGAAATCTATAAGCAGTTCAAGGATGATGGTCAAGTTGCGATGAAGAACCAAACACTCAAGTTATTCAAGCTCTCGTTTGTCTGGTCTACTTATGTATTAACTTTTGTTTAAAATGTATTTTTTTGTTTAAACAACTTGGTATTTGAAATGTAATGCAAAATTTTCGTTTTCTTTATATGAAATGCTTATTTAATAAGTATGGGTCTTACAAGATGGTAATCAAGCTTAAGGTTAAAGACAAAATGTGCTCGGTTCAAGGCTTGATCTAGACTTTAGATAAAAATTAATTATGAAACGAATTTAATTAAGAATATAATAAAAGAAAGCGACTTAAGTGTATGGGAGGGAGTGTATTAATACACTCAAACCTGATGAAATACACTTAACAAACAGTGAAGGCAAGTTATATAGTTGACCAAACTAAAAAGAAAGATACATCACGTGTGATATCAAGTAATAAGGGTAAATATCCATATAAAAATATGGAAATTATTAACCAAGTTGCTTACTAAAATTACTATGCGCATTTCAGCTAAAGAGATGTCAGGAGCAACAGCAGATCATACAGTGTCTCTCATGACGGAGGAGATACGAGAAAAGATTTTCGAGGAAGTCGAAAAGGCCTTGGAGGCAAGCTTAAGTCAATTTATGGATAGGCTACAAACTACAATCCTATCGGTTGTAGAAGAAAGAATGGATGAATTAAAAGAAAGTCTTGTACGAGAAAAAGATAAGACCAAAAAGAAGAAAGCGTGTCCATACGACAAGTTCATGGCATGTAAACCACCAATCTATAATGAAGAGGTAGACCCTATAGTTTGCCAACGATGGATAAGTGACATGGAAGGAGTCTTTGAACGAACTCATAGTGATGAGACCGACTTCGTAGCTTACGGGACCGGTCAATTGAGGGGTCAAGCAAATGATTTGTGGGACAATCTTAAAAGGGAACAAGGGTCGAGGCCACGAAGACTATGACATGGGAGGAGTTTAAGGAGCCTTTCCTTAAACATCATAGCCCTAAAGCCGTGATAAATAAAATAAAAGAAGAATTTATTCAACTAAGACAGAAGGGCGAAACAATGGATAAGATCACGGGAGTGTTTTTCGACAAGTAGAGGTTTTGAGATGAGTTGGTACAAACGGAGGAACAAAAGATTTACTACTATTACAACATGTTAAGTGCGGAGTATAGGGAATTCATTACTCCCTTGAAATATGAAAATCTCATGGAGATTATATATTTCGCAAGAGAACGCGATGGATGAAAATCCAAGCTCTACTAAAAAGCAAGATGTGAGTGAAATTCCAAAGAAAGGGAATACAAAAGGAGGGTCACCTAGCTGCAAGAGATGTGGTCGTGCCCATAGGGGTGAGTATTATTTCAAAAACAAACCGTGTGTTTATTTGCGGGAAGACGGGACATATGGCTTCGAATTGCCCTAGTAAAGTGTCGGTGTGTTACAAATGTTACCAACCGGATCACAAGAAATCTGAGTGCCTAGAATTAAAGGAAAGAAAGAGGTGCCCGACACAAGGATCGAAGTTCCAAGATCGAAGGCAAGATCCTTCCACATAACTCCGGCCGAGGCCAAGGTTGAACCCGATGTGGTTTCAGGTACATTTATTGTAAATAGTATTCTTGCGCGCATTTTGTTTGATACAGGTGCAAATAAATCTTTTGTTTCAAAAAGATTAATTCAACACCCTTCGTTTACATTGATAAAATTACATATGCCTATGGAAGTAGAAATAGGTAATAATAAAAGTTTTGTTGTCTGTGAAATATGTCGGGATTGCAAATTGAACGTTGACGATGAGGATTACTTGATTGACTTGATACCCATGTCTATGGGGAAATTTCAAGTTGTGGTTGGAATGGACTGGTTTCTCGCTAGCATGCCAAGGTGCTATGCTTCCGTAAAGAAATACAATTAACATCTTCGAGCGGAAGGTGTGTCACTATTTACGGGGAAAAGAATTGTAACCCCATATTATGTACAACGGTGGAAGCCCATAGATTCATTCAACATGGGTGTAAGGCAAACTTAACTTACGTGCACGATTCGGAAAAAGAATTGCCAAAGATCGAAGACGTGCTTGTCGCAAGGGATACGTATTTCCAGATGATTTACCAGGGATACCACCTGAGCATGAGGTAGAGTTTAGGATCGAACTAGTCCCGAATGCAAAACCGGTAGCTAAGGCACCATATAGGCTAACATTGTCGAAACTCCAAGAATTAATGTCGCAATTGCAAGACTTAGTGGATAAAGGGTTTATTCGACCGAGTGTTTCCCCATGGGGTGCACCGGTATTATTCGTAAAGAAAAGACGGAAGTATGCGCATGTGAATAGATTACCGAGAATTAAACAAACTTACGGTAAATAATCGATACCCGCTTCCGAGAATCGACGACAGATTCGACCAACTACAAGGTGCGAGTTGGTTTTCAAAAATCAACTTAATTTTGGGTTACCATCAACTGATAGTGAAAGATGAAGACATACCCAAAACGGCTTTCCGTACACGATACGGGCACTATGAATTCCTCGTGATGTCTTTCGGGCTAACTAATGCCCCCGCGACATTCATGGATCATATGAATCGAGTTTGCAAAACCATGTTGGACAAGTCGGTGATTGTGTTCATTGATGACATTCTCGTATATTCGCAAAGCAAGGAGGATCACGCTCATCATTTAGATGAAGTGTTGGAAATTCTTAGGCGAGAAAAACTTTATGCAAAATTCTCAAAGTGTACCTTTTGGCATTGGGAAGTACAATTCCTCGGGCAAATCATAAGCGCGTATGGAGTACTATTAGATCCATCCAAAGTTGAGGCAGTGTCAAAATGGAATCCTCCAAATAATCCGTCGGAGATTAGATGCTTTTTAGGCCTTGCGGGATATTACAGGCGATTCATTCAAGGTTTCTCCAAACTTGCATCTCCAATAACTAAATTAACCCGAAAGGACGAAAAGTTTGTCTGGAGGGACGAACAAGAAAAGGCGTTCCAAATGCTCAAGGAGAAATTGACCAGTGCTCCGGTATTGAGTTTACCAAATGGCACTGATGACTTAGTAGTGTATTCGGACGCATCGCACCTAGGTCTGGGGTGCGTACTCATGCAACGGGGCATGGTGATTGCTTATGCCTCTAGACAATTAAAAGTGCACGAAAATAAATATCTGACTCACGACCTCGAATTGGCGGCAGTGGTATTTGCCTTGAAAATTTTGAGACACTACTTATACTGGGTGAAGTGCACTATTTTCACTAACCATAAGAGTTTGAAATACTTATCAAAAGGAGTTAAATATGAGAAAAGACGATGGCTAGAAATGTGAAGGACTATGATTATGAAATCCGTTACCATCCGGGGAAGGCCAATGTAGTAGCGGATGCGCTAAGCCGAAAAGAAGAATATACACCTATACCAGTGCGGTCGATGCAACTCATAGTAACTTCGGGTTTACTTGAACAAATCCGAGTGGCGCAAGTAGAAGCAATAAATGAAGAAAACTGGAGAAAAGAACATGCGAATGGATTATTGAAAGATATTGTAGACGGAGAAAATTGGATGAAATCCCGATTCGGTAGAATTTAGGTTCTGAACACTTATGGTGTCAAGGATCTTCGATGAGGCTCATAAATCGCGTTATTCGATTCACCGGGAGCAGCCAAGATGTATCGAGATCTGAAGCAAAATTACTGGTGGCCCGGAATGAAAAGAGATGTAGCTAAGTATGTTGAGAAATGTCTAACTTGTTTACAAGTAAAAACAGAACATCAAAAGTCCTACGGCAAACTCCAACTGCTAGACATACCAGTTTGGAAATGGGAACATGTTACCATGGACCTATTAACCAAGCTGCCAAAATGGCTAGAGGATTTGATGCCATTTGGGTAGTCATCGATAGATTGACAAAAAGCGCTCATTTTATTCCAGTTGAAACATATACTTCTGCAAAGATGTCGGAAGTGTATATGAATGAAATTATAGCACGCCATGGACTACCGGTATCAATCGGATCCGATAGAGATACCCGGTTTACATCGAACTTTTGTTGTGATTTCCAAGAACAGATGGGCACAAAACTGTTAATCATTACTGCCTATCACCCCCAGACAGATGGACAAAGCGAGCGAAAAATTTAAACATTAGAGGACATGCTTCGGGCATGTATTATCGAATTTGGCGGTAGATGGGATGCTTATCTACCATTAGTTGAATTTTCACAAACAATAGTTACCATTCAAGTATTGGAATGGCCCCGTATGAAATGCTCTATAGTAGGAAATGCCGAACCCCGGTGTGTTACGGTGAAGTAGGCCCTCGTGAACTCGCTCACAAAGATATAATTAGACCACAAACGAGAAAGTCGATGTAATCTGAGCCCATCTAAAAGCAGCTCAAGACCGACAAATTGGTGATAAAGTAATGCTTAAAGTGTCTCGATGGAAAGGGGTTATTCGATATAGGAAAAGAGGAAAGTTTAGTCTGAGGTTTATTGGGCCTTTCAGAATTATTGATCGGGTGGGTAAAGTAGCATACTGCTTAAAACTACTGAAAGAACTAAGCGGGATACACAACACGTTCCATGTTTCGCATCTGCAAAATTGTATAGCCGATGAGACAGTCCACGTTCAGTATGACGACATAGAAGTAGACAATAAACTCAACTACTTGGCAAAGCCTATCACAATCCTTGAGCGAAAGGTCAAAGGATTCAGGAACAAAGAAATCAATCAAGTAAAGGTCAAGTGGGAATAGCGAAAAGGGTCGGACACCACTTGGGAGTCCGAAGAAGATATGATACGGCTCTACCCTTCACTTTTCGGTATGTGTATGTGTTTCGGGGACGAAACCCTTTTACGGAGGATGTATTTGTAACACCCCAAAAATATTAAATTATATAAATAATCAGGGACATTTAACCTAGTTAATGGAACCTTTTTAAGGAAAGTGTGAAATATATACGTTATCATGATTAATCTATGCCTATGAAGTTTGATAAACTGAAATCTTGATATGAATTGGATCATAGTTGTGAGAGGGGATCGGCTCTCCTCTTATGAGCACCGGACTGATTCGACTTAGCTAACAGAGGCGGAATTCATTGCTAGCGAGTTGGACAAACAAACAATCAAGTTATGCTGCTTAAACGCCTTTGATTCGTATTAATAAACAAGAAGGTTACAGACGAATAAACAACTGGACAGGGCTTCGCCGTAGTCACACACCAACAGATGAACACACAACACTCAAGCTCCACTATTTATAGGCCAACATGGCTCGCACAAGGAGTGAGTGTGTGTAGGCTCATGCGAGTGGTGCTTCATACGAGTGATAAGATGTCACTCTACGAGCCACAATGGTAACTCATACGAGCCACATACAATATAAAACTACAATATTTGACAATCTAAGCCCTCTTTTACATAACCGACATATCCTATACGTAGGCTATAAAAATAATGCACCAACAAACTCCCCCTAGATGTTGTTGCAGTCTTGGATAGTCTTCAAAAATTCTTCAAAATTCTTCAAACATATTTGACATTTAACGTGCAAAGAAACGTTTTGGTGGCCTGCGACGCTCCTCAGATGTTATAGGTGTTTTGTCTGTAGGAGGATGCCGATCGTACGTGTTGCCAAACCGAAAGCTTCTTAGCGATGCAATCCTCTTTCTCTCCGCAATCCTTTCAGCATTCTTTTCTTTCTTTCGCTGCTCCTTCTCTTCCAGCTTCCTCCATGAAGTGTTCCATGTTGTTCCTGAATGTATATTGTTAGCAAAACAAACATTAACAATCTTCTGGAATTCGAGTGCATGCTCTTTATCTCTTTCCTCATAGTTGATCTTGTTGTAGAATAAGCATTCTATCTCCTTCTTTGAGCAATTGACTAGAATCTTCTAGAATTGGAGCGCCATAGACCATATATACGTTTGTGCGCCATAGACGGATTTAGATAGTTCTTCAGAATCTTCCTAGAGTCTTTATCCGGTTGGACACAAATAACAACTTCACCTCTGCTTGAATCATAGTGCCACCATTTGAATCCTCTCCAGAGAAATACCAGCATCATGCGTGAAGAATGCTAGTGGACGTCTGAATTTACGTTCCTCTGGCAATTCTTTGAACCACAATTTCCTCATCTCAACTATTTCTTCTTTGGATAAACGTTGAGGAACTGTTCCCTGTTTCATAGCCTCTTCAACTTTACGTTTAACAGGTCATCACTTTCGGCTGCAAACATCTCACTAAAGGTAGGGAAGTCATCCGTACCTCTCCGGCAATATTAGTATCATTTTCATCGGTATCATCCTCCACGATAACCTTATCATAATCGTGTGCATCAGAAAAATGTTTGAAGATATAATTCTCAAGCTAGAAAGCACTGATGTCGTTCAGCTCGTCTTCAAAATCGAATTCAGACATTTCTACGTCCACACCCAACATACCCACAATCTCTTCTTTTGTGTAACTGTGGATAAACTCTCCTTCTTCCAAATCATGCTCTAAATACAAAATCTTTGGTTTTGGCACGACAGGAATAGTTGACATATCAGTCACTGTGTGGATTCCTGCTTGCTTAGAATCCTTCGAGCTCTCATACGTCTTTCCCTGATCTTTGTCACCATCAACTTGGTTGGCTGAATCTTCCAAGTACACAGAAAAATCAATATCTTTATTCAAACCCGATTATGTTACAAGAATTGCCAAACCACCCATGTCATTGTCATCATCATCACTGTCACTATCAGACTTTTTCTTTGACGCATCATTAGTTTCGTCCAAGTCTTCATGAATCTCCTCAGGATTTTCAGCGAAGGCATCTATTTCTTCCTGAATCTCTTTCACCATCTTTCTTTTCTTCAGCCATTCCCAGATGTTTCGCAGATAAATTCAACATGTCAATATCTACATCCCTTGGCTTTCCTACCAACACAAACTTCTTTGTCTGCACACACGCCACCAACTCTGAAGATACTAGCGCATATTCAGCTTCTAGCGCAGTTTTATCTATCACAAGCTCCTCTCCAACCTTCTCTTTTCCCTTGCCCTGAGCGTTTGATAATTCTTTCGCAATTCATTCACGCTCAGCAACTCTTTCCCTAGCCTCTTCCCTTTCAATCTCCTCAATTTTGGTAGCCAGATTAATCCCAAGCTTCTTAATAAGGATTTTCTCGAATAAACTCATCTGCCTTTGATTTTTGAGGCGTTCTTCGTCGTATTCAGCCATTTGTTTCCTCAGTCTTTTGTTCCCTGACACGATACTAGCTAAAATAGCCTCAAGATGTTGTTTATCTTCTTTTAGGCCCTTAATCTGCTCCTATAATTCAGTAATCTTAACACTGTTCAGCATAACCTGATTTTCTAACTCTTCAATTCGCGTGTCATTGAACATATCTGTTGAAAATTCTTCCCCCCAGAATATCTCCAAAATCGAAGTCAAACTGATCTTCAAGTTTGGAGCCTGTTGAGAATTAGGGTTGAGAATGAGTGGGTTGAGGTTGAAGGGTGGGTTGTGGTGGTGGTTGTGGTGATGGTTTTGGAGGTGGGATGGTGGTGGTTGTGGAGTTGGTGATGGTGGTGGTTGTGGAGTTGGTGATTGTGGAGTTTGCTGAGTAGATTCAACATTCGGAGCCTCATCAGCTTTCTTCTGCACCCTTCTTTTTGATCGAGCTTTTGGAGAGTCAGTACTTCTAGTCGCTGGCCTCTTTAAACTTTTTGTTAGCCTGTTTGATGATTTGAGAACAGGAGTGTCACTGTTAGACTCAGATGGTATATACGTAGAATTGTCGTCTCCTGTATCTCTCCTTCTTCTCTCCTCAGCTTTTTATTTTTCTTCTGCCAAACGTTCCAGCTCCCTTTCTTTGGCTCTCTCCCTTTCACCGGCAATCCTATCCTCTTCATCAGTGCTAGAGGAGGATACCTCTTCATCTCTTCTGTCTTTTATACCGAACGCATGTCGCTCTATATCAGCCGCAACTGTCTCAATATTTTCTTCAGGCTCTGGTTCGTCGACCAAACTTGTGCCAGTAGATGCACGTTTCTTCTTTTGAGGGGCAGCGAAGGAAGATGTAGGCGCTGGCTTTCGTTTAGACCCCTTACCCCCTTTCTTATCTTCTCTGGAGAACCACATACTTCACTTTGCTATAAAACCATCCAACAATTCTATCTCATCAGCCTCGTCCTCACTTTCATCCTTTCGCCACTTCCCCTAGGCGGCACCACATAATCTTTATCAATAATAGACCCAAAAACAGGCTTGCGTTAGGAAAGGACTTTAGGTGCAGATTCATCTTCCTCAAAGTAGATACATCGATATGCACATAAGAATATCGTCTTTCTTCTTCTTCAGATTTGGATGTAGACGATTAAGCAACATTTGCATAAATCTTGGGTACTGTAGAAACTTTTCTCGTTGAATGTTCTGTACCATCTACAAAAATATGAGTCTAGAGAAGTTGTACGGCAGATTGAGAATAAGCGTCGTAATCATACACATCTGATTATCTATCAAATCATCAAAGCCACCGTTTCTATGACTTAGGGCGTGAATAATGAGTGAGCGATGTATCAGAAGGGAGCACTGAGATTTCCCTTCTTAAAAGGTGAGGCGTTGATGAATCCAGCGTAGCCCATCCTATAAAAGCACCCTTTGACCATGTATTACGGGTAACCGGTCGGATCTTCTTCACTGTCGTTGAACTCCAACACTGTTCGAATAAGATCTTTTTCAGTGATCCTAACTTCAATATCTTCTTAGAGTGGGTTTTTATTCAGACTTGAATCTGTCCTAGTAAGTATCTAACTCGTACGAATGGTGACTTGTAGAGTGTGTAAGAGTTGAAAATTTTGAAAAATTTTTCTAAGTGTTTTAAATTTTTGTGTTTGCAGATCAAGAAGTCTTCGTTCTCACCATTCCACAACATTTGTTATCTTCTAGATGAGAATATACCAGTGATAGTAGCATATAGAGAAGTGTTAGATTTTCTGACCAGGCTGCCTATTACAAAGCCTCTTACAGTACGAGTCAATCTTTGTACGAGTTGTAATTGATACTTAACAGTTTTAGGATTTGAACAGACACCTCGTACGAGTGGTGCCTCATACAAATCAAATATTTTTATGATGTTTAAGGACATGCTCGTACGAACGATCACTCGTATGATGATGATGATAATCTGACATTTGCCCAAATCTTGGGTAATGTAGAAACTTTTCTCGTTGAATGTTCTGTACCATCTACAAAAATATGAGTCTAGAGAAGTTGTACGGCAGATTGAGAATAAGCGTCGTAATCATACACATCTGATAATCTATCAAATCATCGAAGCCACCGTTTCTATGACTTAGGGCGTGAATAATGCAATGAGCGATGTATCGGAAGGGAGCACTGAGATTTCCCTTCTTAAAAGGTGCGGCGTTGACGAATCCAGCATAGCCCATCCTAAAAAAGCACCCTTTGACCATGTATTCTGGGTAACCGGTCGGATCTTCTTCACTGTTGTTGAACTCCAACACTGTTCAAATCAGATCTTTCCAGTGATCCTCACTTCAATATCTTCGTTATCAATGCGCACTGTTCAACAGCATCCCAAAAAATATTCTACATGTGATCGATACACCGTATGTTGTAAGAGCCTTTGTAATAGGCAGCCTGCTCAGAAAATCTAACACTTCTCTATATGCTACTATCACTGGTATTTTCTCTTCTAGAAGATAGCAAACGTTGTTGAATGGTGAGAACGAAGACTTCTTGATCTGCAAACACAAAACTTTAAAACACTTAGAAAATCTTTTCAAAATTTTCAACTCTTACACACTCGTACAAGTCACCATTCGTACGAGTTAGATACTTACTAGGACAGATTCAAGTCTGAATAAAAACCCACTTGTACGAGTCACTCTTAGTACGAGTTGTAATTGATACTTAACAGTTTTTAGGATTTTAATAGACTTGCTCGTACGAGTGGTGCCTCGTACAAATCAAAGATTTTTATGACGTTTAAGGACATGCTCATACGAACGATCACTCATACGAGTGATGATGATAATCTGACATTTAAAAAGCTTGCTCGTACAAGTGACGGTTCGTACGAGTTACGAATCGCACCAAATAATACCTTGTCAAACTGAACTAAAAACGTGTAAATTTTAAAAATTGAATGTTGATTTAGAGGCTAAAAGGTCCGAGAGCTCTAGGAAATCTGAATAGTTGTTTAAACAACGAATTACATTTACGAACTATCAGTGCCAATATTGGCATATTGGCGTACGAATTTGAGTTCAATTTTACATTGTACCGGTCCAATTATCCTAAATCTAGGTTTTATGTCCTTTTGGTCCAATTTCGGCATTATAACGGCTCAAAACTTGTAATAGTACCTTTCCCATCGTGAGAGGTGTGCCAATCAACCTCCCCGAAGACTAAGATACATAAAATGATCAAGAAAAGTGTAGAAGGAACTGGATCGCACAGAGAGAATCTTCAGTCGCACAGAGTTACTAATGTGGCTCGTGCGAGTGAATGCCCCTTTTATACTTTCCAGGTCATTCGTACGAGTCAGTATGTCACTCGTACGAGTCAGTTCCTTACACTTGTTACTTTTTATTTTTTGTGAAATTTATCTGTTTTTACGACCCACTCAGTTGATCGAGTCCAAGTTAATGACCTCGGTTAACCGATTTGTCTACCAAGTCCAAGTTAATGACCTGGTTGACCATTGGTTTGACCAAAACAGATTTATTTTAAAATTTCAAGTTTCAAATTAATAACTTTTTGTTGTTTCAGGATATTTTCTTTTTAGATTAGCTCCCAGCCCATGATCTTCAGCTATCCACCAGCAACTGTCGCTTTGACCTGGACTAACGGTGCATCATTGGTAGACTAAAATCTAAGATAGATTGCCAAAAAATAAAACTGAAAATCTTTTTGGGTTTTTTCTGAAAATAAAGATAAAGTAAGTAAATATGTATTTACAGACATATTTTTGTGAGTTTTGTGTTAGAGGATCACATTAGTTGTATAAACAAATCACCAGTACCGTTGATCTTGGTAATAACTTTAAGGACTTAAACGGATTTACTTAGATTGCCAATATACTTATCCACTTAAACCTCTACGAGTTTCTCAATTTGTTTCAAGATATGTTAAGTAATTTTAAGGACATGAAGTAAATGTGTTTCCCATCTCAAAATATACTCCCGCATCAAGATTCCTAGAATTTCATCTCACAGGTGAATATATCTAACTAATGTCTATAAATGGGGTGAACTGCGAGACCTTGAGAGCTCAAGTTAGTATTTCCATAAGAGAAAGAGATGAAGGCTCGGCTTTAGGTGGTGTTCCATTTAGGAATCTTTTGAACTGCAGATTTCGTAACTTTTTTATGACATATATTCATTTTTTTGTAGCTTTTGGAGGTGAATAATGCGTAAAGTATTATACAAGTTCTAGGTCATTGCCAACGTAAAATTAGAACAACTCGGAAAGTACCCCAGATATCAATTAAATATAAAGACCTAGTATCATAGAATCTGGCATTCTCTCAAACGAAATTTCGGAGTACTAAGTCCATATATATCTGAGAGACGTCGACCCACAAATTACTCAGTTATTTCTTTTAGGCATATATCTTGAAGAACAATTTACTAAACGTTTGAAGCCTATTGGCACATCATCAGTAAGACCTGTTGATGCACTTTATGTCCGTCACTGTGCGAATAGGCTACAAAGATTGTATATTGAATATTGTATAGATTAGATACTAACGCATGACCCAAGTGCGAACGAGAACTGGCTCGTACAAGTGACAAAGTCACTCGTACAAGTGACAATGGACTCGTACGAGTGACAATGTGACTCGTACGAGTGACAATGTGACTCGTACGAGTGATAAACATCTCACTCGTATGAGTGAGCTTATATGGTTCGTACAAGTGATATCTTGTCACTCATACGAGCAACCATTCGCACGAATTGCTCATGTCTATATATATGTGTTGTGTGTTCATTGCGTGTAAGCTTTGGAAGTTCGCTGAGGGGAAACACTGGCGGATTCTATCCAGGAATTCCGCCAGCCAGACAAGATGTATACTCTTTCGGTATGAATGAATGAATGCTTCCGCTGATTCTGTTTCTACTCCCTCTCTTATAACGTTCTACCGAATTGGTACTATCAAAGTGTTTACCCGTCTGTAATCTTCACGTTTATTAATACAAATCAAGGCATTTAAGCAGCATATCTTTCTTGTTTGTCTGTCTGTCCAACTCGCTAACAATGAATTCCGCCTTTGTTAGCTGAGTCAAATCAGTCCGGTGCTCATAAGAGGAGAGCCGATCCCCTCTCACCACACCTGTTTTATTACCTGTTTAAACATTCCATATCTTTAGCATACTATGATTGTCCACTGATGTAATATGATTACCTCTTTTTCACAAAAAAACTCTTTTTGTCCTTTTTTTAATGTTTTTTGTATTTTTCACAACTTTTATCCCCCTAGAATCAAAAACATATTTTTGGTTTTTAGTTTTTTAAGGAAGAAAGAAGAAAACATATTTACAGAATAACATATGTCATACCGATTAGAATCATGCCAAATCCTCGTCATCCTCAAATTCAACCTCATTTCTAACCCCTGATGTAAGATTTTTTAAACTATTTAATTTCAAAAGATTTTTAAATCTTGATCTATCAAAACTTTGGTGTAAAAATTTGATTTTTGGTCATCAGTGTGGATTTTTTTCAATTCTAACCAACTTTTTCTCGTAACAATCATGGATAAATTGGTATTGACTTTCTATGTGTTTAATGCGTGATGTTGAACTGGGTTTTTAGTGATATCAATAGCCGCCTTGTTACCTACATTTATGGGCGTCTCAAGAAATTGCAATCCGAAGTCTCTCATCAGCTGTTGTATCCAGAGTATCTGGGAAGAACAGCTGGATACTGGAACGTATTCAGCATCACACGTAGAGAGAGCGATTGCGGTCTGTTTCTTGCATTGCCACGTTACCAAAGGGTTCTGAAGAACTGGGAACCAGCCGTTGTAGATTTGGCATTAAGCTTGCAGCAACCAAAATCAAATCTGAGTAACCCACAAGATTTAAGTCGTCATGTCGAGGATACCACAAGCCGGTGCTTGGACATCCTTTCAAATATCGCATGATTCTTTGACGGCTAACATGTGAGAATCTCCTGGATTAGACTGATAACGGGCGCACATGCATGTTGGATACATGATATCAGGTCTCGAAGCTGTAAGATACATCAAGGATCTGATCATGGAGCGATATAATGTTTCATCGAGTTTGACTCTATGAACATCTGGACAAATGCCGTGGTTGGTGGCTAATGGAGTTGATATTGGTTTAGTTACTGACATGTCAAATTTCTCTAATACGTCATGAACATACTTCGTCTGATGAATGAAGATACCATCAGGAAATTGCTCAACCTAAAATTCTAAGAAGAACTTCATCTCCCCCATAGCACTCATTTCGAATTTTCTCTTTATGACTTCTTCAAAGTCTTTACACAGCTTATCATTTATCAAATCCAAAGATGATATCGTCCACATAATTTGTACAATAATCAGATGTCCATCCACTTCCTTAGTAAAGAGGGTACTGTCAGCTGTGCCTCTTGATAATCCGTTTCCCAGGAGATGTTTGGAGAGCGTTTCGTTCCAGGCTCTCGGGGCTCGATGCAATCCGTATAACTATTTGTTCAACAGATAGACCTTATCCTTGTGTATCGGATCGACAAACCCGGTGGTTGGCCGATGTACACCTCCTCGTTAACTTTACCATAAAGGAAAGCAGACTTCACATCCAATTGGTACACCTTAAATCCTTTCAACGAAGCAAAGGCCAAGAAAATGCAGATAGCTTCAAGATATGCGATAGGGGCGTATACTTCATTGTAGTATATCCTTTCTTGCTGATGGAAGCCTTGGACCCATGAGCCGAGCTTTGTTTCTGACCATAATACCTCTGTCATATCTCTTTCACTTGAAGACCCAACGAGTATTAACCTTTTTATGATAATCCGGTAGGTCAACAAGCTTCCATACACCAAGTTTCTAAATTGAAGCACCTCTTCCTGCATTGCATCCACCCAGCTTTCCTCTTCCAACGCATCTTTCCAGTTTCCTGGTTCAACCTGTGAAACAAAACAACTGTGAGAAAGTCTGGTTTGTAGTGGAGCAATATTTGTAATAAAACAAATTAGATCCTTATTACTCTGATTTCGACCGGTTTGTAAGTTGCCAATAATATTCTTCAACGGATGGTAAGATAGTGTCCTTGGCTCACTTCGCTCGGAACATCTAGTTGACTTTGCAAATTCGTGACCATTTCATCAACAAGCGGTTTAGAAGATGTAGCTTCATTTCCGACATTGGATTCATCAGCTTGAGTATTCAGAAAGCTTTGAATTTGCTCGGATCCTTCATTGGAACTGGTTCCTCCATCGTCAAAAGTCGGTTCACGATCAGAGTCGGAATTAATTGGTGGATGGGCAGATGATTCAGCAATATTTAAGACTGGTACTGATACTGATTCTTGCGGAGTATTACTCGGACCTACTTCAGAAGTGTTAGAGATAGGAAGTTATGGGGAAATCACCAACGGTCTTGAAACTTACTTTTGATTGGATATTTCATGCTGTTGAAAGAGCATAACAAATTCTTCTTCTAATGGTACTTCAGGTAGGTCAAATAAATTCCACAACCCGTCATAGTTGAACAACCATGGATCCCCAGGTTTTTGCGTAGCTGTTGAAAATCAACATGTTGTGCAAGAATAACTTGGTTAAGACTGGCAAGAAGACTCGCTTTTGTGGGCTATCATAACCAACGAAAAATCCTTCCAAGCATTTGGCTCCAAATTTAGCGTCCGGGTTTATAACAGTGCACAGCGATCCAATAGGTTCCAAAAACGCTAGGTTTGGCTTTTGATGGTTTAGCAGCTCAAAACATGTCTTGTTGTGAGGCTTTACTGTCAACACTCGGTTTAGGGTGTAACCCGCTAACACGACTGCTTCGCTCCAGAAACTAATTGGAAGTTTTGAATCAGCGAGCATTGTTCTGGCAGTCTCGATCAGTGTACGATTCTTACGTTCAGCTACTTCATTTTGTTGAGGAGTATAGGGAGCGCTGAATTTGTGAAGAATACCCTTTTCGTTGCAGAATTCAACTTCCTCTTGTTCTTGAACTCAGTACCATTATCACTGTGGATTCTCTTGATAACCTGGTTAAGACTGGCAAGAAGACTCTCTTTGTGGGCTATCATAACCAACGAAAAATCCTTCAAAGCATTTGGCTCCAAATTTAGCGTCTGGGTTTATAACAGTACACAGCGATCCATTAGGTTCCAAAAACGCTAGGTTCGGCTTTTGATGGTTAACAGCTCAAAACATGTCTTGTTGTGAGGCTTGACTGTCAACACTCGGTTTAGGGTGTAACACGCTAACACGACTGCTTCACTCCAGAAACTAATTGGAAGTTTTGAATCAGCGAGCATTGTTCTGGCAGCCTCGATCAGTGTACGATTCTTACATTCAGCTACTTCATTTTGTTGAGGAGTAAAAGGAGCGCTGAATTTGTGAAGAATACCCTTTTCGTTGCAGAATTCAACTTCCTCTTGTTCTTGAACTCAGTACCATTATCACTGTGGATTCTCTTGATACCTGGTTAAGACTGGCAAGAAGACTCTCTTTGTGGGCTATCATAACCAACGAAAAATCCTTCCAAGCATTTGGCTCCAAATTTAGCGTCCGGGTTTATAACAGTACACAGCGATCCAATAGGTTCCAAAACGCTAGGTTCGGCTTTTGATGGTTTAGCAGCTCAAAACATGTCTTGTTGTGAGGCTTGACTGTCAACACTCGGTTTAGGGTGTGACACGCTAACGCGACTTCTTCGCTCCAGAAACTAATTGGAAGTTTTGAATCAGCGAGCATTGTTCTGGCAGTCTCGATCAGTGTACGATTCTAACGTTCAGCTACTTCATTTTGTTGAGGAGTATAGGGAGCGCTGAATTTGTGAAGAATACCTTTTCGTTGCAGAATTCAACTTTTCTTGTTCTTGAACTCAGTACCATTATCACTGTCGATTCTCTTGATAGGCAAGTGATATAGGTTTTCTAGCTTCCTGAAGAGAATGATAAGACTTTCAAACGTTTCATCTTTACTCTCTAGGAAGAAAACTCATGAGAATCTTGAATAATCATCTTTCACGACCAGGCAATATAGATCACCAGCTATACTTTTCATATTCACTGGCCCAAAGAGATCCATATGAAGCCTTTATAGTGGTAGCTTCATAGAGTTAAGTAGCTTTCTCGGGTGTGATTTCTTATGCTACTTCCCTTTTTACAGCTCAGACAATCATCAGATAAATGAAAATTCTTCAGATTAACACCCTTCACTAGGTCGTTATGTACAAAATAATTCATCTTTCGCAGGTGTATGTGTCCTATCTTTCGATCCCATAAGATTGACTCTTCTGGTGGCTTTAGAAACAAAGCATTGAACCTTCTTTGACTAGTGGATGTGACGCTCATGTCTAAGACATAAAGATCATTTTCTCGTGGAGCACGCATGAAGATCCACTCCTTAGGAATTTTGAATCCCAGTTTGAGAATTAAGCATTCCTTATCATTGAAGTGTGTTGTGAATTTCTTGTCACAGATTTGCGAAATGCTCAGTAGGTTGTTCTCAAGCTCCACAATGTAGTTCACATTGTAGAAAGATACCACTCCCTTCGTGAGAATACCTTCACCCATTATTCTTTCACCATGTGTCCCAGCAAACCCAACGTAACCTCCCCGGATAGCTATTACATCGTATAACAACGCAAGCATCCTTGTCATATGTGGGGAAGCTCCACTGTCCATAATCCATTTAGACATGATTGACCTAGGGAGCCCTGCACACATGTGGAAGAAACTATTTAAATAGAGAAACCCAAGCCTGCTTGGTCTTGGGTGGGTTTGGAATATCAAACTTTGGAGCTTTAATCTTGACATTTTGTTTGATTTCTGTTTTAGGTGGAACATGAGTTTTAATTTCTACTGAAGATTGTTTGACTTTTGCTACCCAAGTTTGTGTTTTTAGAATTGGCTTTTTAGAGTAGAATTTCGAATCATTTTGACGATTCTTGGTAGATGTTTCACCAACCTCAAATTTTGAATTAAGTTGAATCGTTGATGTCACATTTTTATTGGATTCATTATTTCTTTTCAGAATTTGTTTTGGTACAAACTTGGTTGCTTTTTGCTTCACATCTTTTGTAGATCTGCTTGAGTTAGAAATAGGTTTTGGATTTCTTTGAGAACACTGTCGTGCAATATGCCCGACATTGTTACATTTGTAGCACGTCCTGCTTTCATTTCTAACAGAGGAATCCAAATCTTGTTCTACTATCCTTTTCCTTCTTAAATTCATCATTGGATTGTTTACCAATGATCTCTTTTTCCTTTCAGTGGTTGTCCCTTAGATAAAATCAATTTTATTTGCAAAGTTCAATTTTTTAAGCTTGTTGTTCTTCTTTGCTTTTGAAAACCCAAGCCTGCTCTCCTGTTTTCAGGATAGTACTTGTCCCTCTGATGGTAGTTTTTGTTGACAATTTTTGATTTAGAATATAATGATGCATCTCGTTTTTCTAAATCAGAATGACTGACCTCAACAAGCTTGAACAACTTATCAACTCGATCAAGATTAACATTCGGAATTGGGAAATCCTCATCGGAATATAGTTTATCAGATCCGTTCATTTTGTACACGACTATATTTGGATCATTGTTTAAACTATTTTCTGATGATACAACATCCAGTTCAGATTTGTTAGATTCATTCTCAAAAACATTTTTGACCACTTCAGATTGACAATCGTTTTTAGTTTTGGTGTATGTTACATCAATGTTCGTAGGCAATCATTTTTAGTTTTCAATTTTAAATTGAGCGCCTTTTCCACCCCTGATGGTTTCTTACTTGCATAGCTATTCCGCAAGGGCGGTGGAACACGATCGTAACTTACACCTTTGTGTTCACCAATTTTATTTTCTTCCTTGCTTTCAATTTTTGGAAGAATGTAATCAATGACGTACGAACTTGTAGAATAACTGATTAACAACTTGTTAACCCGTTCTGTTTCGATTTTGCATTTTTTCAAGTTCACTTTTTAGCTCGGCAATTGTATTTAAATGAATATTAATTGCCATATGTTTGTCAATTACAGTCGCCTTGAGCATCGAAAGTGTCTTGTCATTTTCTCTGATCACTTGTTCAAATTGTTTAATTGTTCTGCTAAATTTTTCATAAGCTTCTTTTATTGAATTATAATCACATGACAAATTATTTGTATCACAATTCAGCTCTTTGTATCTAGTTTCTTTCTTGATGCACTCAATGCATGGATCTTTGCACATCATGCAAGGTGTTTCTTTTACCAGCTCATTTACTGACACATTTACCGATTTGACTCTAGCTTCCTGAGCTTCCTCAGTAACTACCTCATTTGTGTTAGCCTTAGAGCTTTGTCGGCTATGTCACTCAGATTCTCCAAAGTCAACTCTTTGGACACATCGATCATCTCCTCAACTTCAGGCTTTTTCTCTTCTACACATGGTGATTGATAGCTTGAGTCGAAATAACCTGCAAAAGTTTTAAGAACTTCAGAAGGCAAAAGATGTTTAAATGCACTATTTAAGAGTTCTTCTTCCTCTGACGATGTGTTATAATATTCTTCTGGTGCTTCATCGAAAGATGCCTCAACAAATTCTTCTTCAGCCTGTTCTGGTTCTTCAAAAATTTCAGCTACTAGTGTGAGGCTTTCATTCTTTGAAATGTATTTGCTCCAGTTGAACCCTTCGTCTTCTTGGGTAACAAGCAAAGCCTTATCCTTTGAGTTTGAAGGACCATCTTCGATCTGCACTAACCTTGTCTGAGGTCGTTAGGGTCGATGATAGATGGCTCTTTTGTAATAATCATCTACAAATGGATTCTGGTTTCCTTTGACTTCTCTGTTTGGTCACTCTCTCTTGAAATTTCCTTTTCCCTGCACTTGAAGCATGTAACTTTAGCTTTGTAAAAACCAAGTTTCCCATCAAGACCTCCCAGACTGTCTCTTCCCATGATTTCCATAAAGCATTGAGCTTTACGGACTACTGACACTATACACCATTTAATATCAATCAGCTCCAACTCGACTGGATCAATCTGATCATAATCTTCGTTGGTCATTTCGGGATTCCCAATCCTTCCGGCTACTAGACTTTTGTATGATTCGAGAACTGATGCAAGCAAGGCCATGTGTTGTTTGGCTGTGTGTTCATTGAAATCATGTGTGTTCTCGAGATTCATAGCAATGTTGCATTGAAGAATTCGCTGGTTTGGGTTAGGTGGAGTGTTTTGACTGTTTTGAGGATTACTTGAGCTTTGTGCAGATTGAGGAGGTTGAGGAGAAAATGACTGAAACCCACTAGACTGGTTTGATGATGGACTTGTAGCTTGTTGGTGCTGAAGGCTGTTTGAACCTTCTAACTCGTGACCTTCTATTCTTTCAATAAATCTTGGCAATGTGAAGTTACTGTATTCTGTGCGTTTTCAGAATAGTTATATAGGTCGCCCACTCTCCTTCTGGTAAAGAATCAGCCAGTTTATCAACCAGTTCTTACTTGGTCTTAAAGATCTCCATGCTTTTCATCTGAACCACCAAATGACAATATCGTTCGATCAGCTGCTTTACTGTCTCACCTTTCATCAGAATGAAAATATTGAACTCTTTGCTTAGCAGCACTTTTCTTCCTTTTCGAAGTTGCGAACCTCCTTGAAATTTAGTCGTAAAGCATTCCACAATGACTATGCATCATCATCGTGTTGTAGAAGTACCAGGATATCTTCTTTTACTGCCTGTTGTAGTATGTTCATCATCTTCTTTTCATTGATAAACTTTTCTCTCTCCATATCTGTTAACAGAGCCAGCGTCTTTTCAAGACTATTCTCACTAGTAGGTGTTGTGTACTTTGACTCAATGGCAAACCAACACGTGAAATGATTAGCTAGTACCCAGTTTATGAATCTCTCACTACAACTATCATAGTCTTCTAAGTTCATAAGTTTCGGAGGTTTCGTCATGGTTCCTATTTTGTTTTCTAGATTCATGTTCTATGTTGCTATAGTCGTAACAGCTGAAGCAGCAAACGCGTTCTAAACTCTTCTTCCATTAAATCTAAAGTTTTTAGAAACACAAACTTTCGAAAACACTGATTAGATTGACAAAAATGCATAATTTAAGAAAAACTCTTTAAAATGTTCTTCATGCGAACGAACAACTACTCGTGCGAATCAGTGGTTCATGCGAGTAGGATACTCGTGCGAGAGAGAGAGTGATTCGTGTGATTGACTCTTCACGCGAATCACTCACTTGTATGATTGATTGTTTTTAGAACTTGTAAATTTTAAGAAAACTTGTTTTTCTTGGTCGTAACGAGTGGTTAATTCGTACGGATGGCTGTTCGTACGAATTGTCCTTTTACTCGTACGGGTCAGATCAGGTCACCAAACGGACTATTTCTGCAATTTTTGTCATGAATTTGGTCAATTTTAGATCTGTAAGTTTCAGAGATTTGTTAGAGTTGATTATAACGTGATATACAAAATCTAGTCCAATTCATCCATGAATTCGTCTAGAACTGAAATCTGTATCAAGAAAGTGTACATATAGAAGATCTTCAATGGTTGAATCTGGATTTCCAACTACTGAAACTTGTTTGTTGTCTGCTGAAACTGAATGTTTGTCCTCAAATCAGGCCTCAAGGCTCTGACACCACTTTTGAGAGGGGATGGGCTCTCCCCTTATGAGCACTGGACTGATTCGACTCAGCTAATAGAGGCGGAATTCATTGCTAGCGAGTTGGATAAACAAACAATCAAGTATGCTGCTTAAACGCCTTTGATTTGTATTAATAAACATGAAGGTTACAGACGAGTAAACAACTAGATAGGGCTTCGCCGTAGTCACACACCAACAAATGATCACACAACACTCAAGCTCCACTATTTATAGGCCAACATGGCTCGCACAAGGAGTGAGATTGTGTAGGCTCGTGCGAGTGGTGCTTTGTACAAGTGACAAGTAATATCTGAATAAAAACAGGAAATAATATTGTACGACCGCTTTTTTGCAAGACCCGAATTATGTTTTGATGTGTGGAACTTGAAACGGGTCGAACTGACTAGTTAAACAATGCTGCAGCAAAACTGCTGCAGAAGGCAGCGTTGCTGACGCAACTTTTGGCCGTCGCTGACGCAATCCCTTGGTCCGACGCCCTAAGACACTTCCTACGGTTGTTTAGTTCTGACTCGATATTATACATGGCGTCGCCGATGCGGCATTTAGCCATCGCCGACGACACTCCAAAAATTAGTAAAAAATTTTTTTAAGATTTGTAAATTTATTTTAGTTGTTACATATTATTTGCTTATCCAATATTAATACTAACCAGATTTAAAAAAATTTAGTTGAGGAAATCTATAAGCAATTCAAGGAAGATGGTCAAGTTTCGATGAAGAACCAAACACTCCTGTTATTCAAGCTTCCGATAGTCTGATCTACTTATGTATTAACTTTTGTTTAAAATGTAAATTTTTAGTTTAAACAACTGGGTATTTGAAATGTAATCCGAAATTTTCGTTTTCTTTATATGAAATGCTTATTTTATAAGTATGGGTCTTACAGTAAATTACCTTCGTACGAAGATAGACTTACACTAGCACTAAGGTAACTCCCATGTCTATAAATAGGAGTGTTGAGGTTTGAGTCTGTAACTTTTGGTGACTAATATGGTGAAGCCGTGTTGGATTTCACGGTGATCTATAACTGTTAAACAATAAATGAAATCAGTAAATTTGATAAGTAATATTGATAATTGTCACAATTAAAATGAATTCCGCGTATATTGACTAGGCAATCAAATTAGGACCTTTGCTATTGGACAAAACGATCCTACACTTTATATCCGAGTTATCAACATGAATATATCCGAGTTTCTCAAAAACACATTACATGTCACCAACTAGAGAGATTCACTTGATGCTACTATATGTTAAACTTGTTAATCTGATCATAGTAAAAACTTGGTTGTTTGGACAATTAGGGTATCGCATAATCCTACATGCATACATACTTACACTTATTGTACATTAGGTTGCGTGTAATGGACCTAGCACTTTATTAAATCATGGAAGCACGCTAACACTTACTGAGCAAACTAAAGTGAGTTCACTACTCTTTCATAAGCATGCGTCCTAGGGGGGACAAACTAATATTCCTGGGAGGAATACCTTTAAATGTTGTAGTCTAAATTCGATGTTAGTTAATAAACTCAAACTCTATCATGAAAGTCACTACTTACTACCAGCTAGTTGCATGAGAGGCAATAGGGTATTAGTTGATAGCGCTATTAGGTTTGATAAACCTCACACCGTGCTGGCAGCTGAGCACGAACTAAGGACCTTAACACCTATGATCAATGCTGATAGACATTGATGAGGGCACAACAAACATAACAGTCATATCGGTATCGAGTTTATTATTCTTGACATGTTTTCTTTAACTAAACACTTACATGATTTACATTGGACAAAATTGTGAACTTGCCAACTTTATGTTGATACGCTTTTCTGCATGCTTGCAGGCCGCTAGGTGCATTGTTCCATGGGAACTTGCAGTCTGAGAGTTTGAAGTGTCATGGGATGTGCTATTCATGGAAACATTGGATACTTAGCATTTTAAAACATTTTGTTTTTGATTGTTTGAAATATTTACATTTACTTTTGCTGAACACATACTTTGTTTGAAACGTTTAATTTGAAATACACTATTCATGTTGGACATAATGATTGTCTTTTATGTTATTTACTATTAGTTCGACATGATTAGTGGTTGGATCCTACTACGTCACATGCCTCGCAGAAAAACTCGTAGGTGGTAATTTGGGGGTGTGACAGGATACCTTTAACAGTGGATAAGTTTTAGCAAAACAATATTTTTAGAAATAGTGGCTTAGAACGGATTTATTGAGAAGTTTTCAATTTTAAAGCTATTTTTAAGGATGGACTTTTGATTTTCCGAAAACAGTTTAATGCTTTTTATTCATGGAAAACAAGATTTTACTTTTATCCATATTTAGCATGCCAATTCTAGAGACAAGCTTTCAAAGGTGGATGTGCTAAAGCTTTTATTAACACATCATTGATCCTTAATTGGAACATGATGCAGAAAAATCAAACATTTTTCATAGCAATCCCTCACAAAGTGATGTCTGATGTCAATGTGCTTGGTTGTGGAATGTGAAACTGGATTTTTAATGATGTTTTCAGTTGCTTGACTATCTAACATGAGAGGAGTCTTTAAAGCAGTTACACCAAAATCCAACAATTGATTTTGAAGCCACAAGAGTTATGAGTTGTGTTGTACAGCTTGCAGCAACAATATATTCAGCCTTTGCTGTTGATGTTGAAACTGTTGCTTGCTTTTTGCATTGCCAAGAAACCAAGCAATTTCCTAGAAACTGACATCCTCCTGATGTGGTCTTCCTTGTTGCATGGCAACCATCAAAATCACTATCTAAATAACGTGAAAGCTCAATATTTCCATTAGCAATGATTACAAATACCAAGTGTGGGAGCACCTTTTATATATCTGAATACCCTTTTCACGGCTATAAGGTTGGACTTTTGAGGTGCTGACTGGGATCTAGCACCAACACATGTAGCAAACATAATGTCTACCTTGATGCAGTTAGGTACAATAAGGATCCAATCATGCTTCTGTAAAGTGTTTGATCAACCAATCATCTTTATCATCAATAGTGACCAATTTTGATGTGGCCATGGGTGTACTACATGGTTTACAATCATTCATATCAAATTTTGTTAATAGGGCCTTTTGACATATTTGCCCTAATGAATGAATGTACCATTTTGCAATTGCTTAACTTGGAGACCAAGTAAGCATTAAAGTTCACCCATGGCACTAATCTCAAACTCTGCTGTCATGAGTTCCCTAAACTTTTCACACATGGCATTGCATGTGGATCCAAAAATGATGTCATCCAGATAAATTTGGACAAGTATCAAATCATTTCCTCTCCATTTTAAAAACAATGTTTTCTCAATTTTACCTCTTATGAAGCCTGTGTATAAGAGAAAGGTGGATAGAGTTTCATACTAGGCTCTAGCTGCTTGTTTCAAGCCATATAAAGCTTTGTTTAGCTTTAAACATGATCTTGATAAAAATCATCTTTAAAACCAGAGGGTTGGCATACACATACCTCTTCCTTGATCTTACCATAAAGGAATGCACATTTGATATCCATTTGGTACACCTTGATGTTGTGGTTGGTAGCAAAGGCTAAGAACAATCTGATGGCCTGTAGTCTTGCTACAGGAGCAAATGTTTCATCATAATCAATGCCTTCTTCTTGTCTATAGCCTTGAACCATAATCCTAGATTTGTTTTTTACAACAATGCCTCTTTCATCTGTTTTGTTCTTGAAGACCCATTTTGTGCCAATTGGACAAACATCTTGAGGCAATGGTACAAGTTCCCATACATGTAGTATTTGAACTATAGGGGCTCTTCTTGCATGGCCTCTACCTAGCTATTGTCTCTTAGTGCCTCTTGGTACTTGACAGGTTGTCTGAGTGATAGAAAGCCATCAAAAAGACTAATGTTTTGGGATTGACTTCGTGTGAGTACCCCTTCATTTATATTGCCAATAACTTTATCTGGTGGATGATTTTTTAGGTAGATTAGGTCTCTCTTGTATGGAACAATGGCATTTGAGGGTGAAGGCTGTAGATGGGAAGCTAACATCTGTTGGCAATTTTGAAGAGCCAACATCTTTTTGGAATGGAGGTGGAGGTATAGGTGAGATAGGTGTGAAAGTGGGTGGACTTTTATTCAAAGAGAATGGAATTTTGTCAACAGTGGTTTGACTGGATGAGGCGGCAGAGGTTTAAGGATCAACAATTGTTGATGTAGCAGTGGTAGAGTTTTGACAATTGTTTTGAACATGTGTTACTTTGGTGGTGCAAGTGACTTTATATTGTGGGATCACAAGTTCATATCCATAATATTTATGGGAATACTGTGGTGTACCTGCATGGATAGTCTAGACAGATACTTCTTCAAATGTAAATTTATCTAAATCAAAAAATTCAACAGGATTTGCTGGGATTTTTAAAGAAGAAAGTTCATTGAACTTTACATTCAGAGTCTCTTCTACACACCTAGTCCTTGTGTTAAACCCTTTATAGGCCTTGGCAGTATTTGAATATCCCAGAAAATGACCACAATCTACTTTGGCTACAAATTTTGAAATGGAATCTTTTAAGGTTAAAATGAAGCATGGGCAGCTAAAGATTTTGAAATAAGAGATCAGTGGTTTGATTTTGTACAGAGTTTCATAAGCAGTCTTTTGATGTCTTGGGTTAATCAAAACTTTGTTTTGCACATAGCAAGCAGT
Organism: Scalesia atractyloides; assembly: GCA_947069175.1. Classification (NCBI taxonomy): domain Eukaryota; kingdom Viridiplantae; phylum Streptophyta; class Magnoliopsida; order Asterales; family Asteraceae; genus Scalesia; species Scalesia atractyloides. The sequence goes on from CAMTDV010000022.1 coordinate 46,659,587, forward strand.
GTTCTCAGTCTCTGCCCAAAAAGATAAGGGTAAATCTGAATCTGCAAGCATTGTTCTGGCAAGCCTCAATTAGAGTTCTATTTTTTCTTTCAACCACCCCATTTTATTCTAGTGTCCCGGGAATGCTGTATTGCCTCACAATTACTGTAGACACACAGAAGTCATCCAACTCCTTATTTCTAAACTCTGTTCTATTGTCACTCCTAAAGATTTTTACTAGCAGATCAAATTGCTTTTCAACTTTTCTTACTATGTCCTGCAAAACACCTGTCGTCTCATCTTTGGAGTAGCAAAAAGTAAGTCCATGTAAACCTTGATTTTAATAGGGCCAAACAAGTCCATGTGTAACAATTGTAAACATTGACTAGTTTTGGACTCATCAATGGATTTGTATGAACTTTTATGTTGTTCATCTTTTAGACACAGAAACACAATGTTCATCACATGTGAATAGTTTTGAGGGAATGCCTCTTACCAAACCTTGTTTTGAGAGGGAATGCCTCTTACCAGACCTTCTATGTCATAGTTCTATCTCTTTGTTAGAAGCAACTAAGAACAAACAAGCATTAGACATTGGATTATCTTTGAACATATCAACCACATACACATTACCACTCCTGTGAGCAACAAGCTATGCTTTGCCCTAACTATGATTGTTTCAATCTTTTTCATCACTTTTGGCCCAACAATCTTACAAGTTTTCTCAGTTAAGAATGACCCATAGCCTTTATCACTCATTTGAGGCACAATAAAAAGATTAAATTTAAGATTATCAATAATATTGACATTTTCAAACTTGAGTTTCCCTGCTTGGACTCTCGCTGACCCTAACACCTTCCTTTTCGAATTGTTACCAAAGGATATATCACCCCCTCCATGTGCAAGAAAATCTTTGAGAAGAGCTCTACATCCTGTCATGTGCCTGGAGCCTCCACTATCTACATACCATAAACTATCAAGGCAAGTAGAAGCTCCCTGCATATTAGTAACAAATTAGTTTTGGTGAATGTCCAAAGCCAAAATGGCTTTGGATGGGGTCACATATTTTCCTACCTCAATTCCAGGGGAATGATCAGAGTTTGGAACATATTTTTGTAACATCTGTTGTGGACCATTACCTGTCAAATGATTATAACTTGAGGATGCTTATTAACTCTTGGTTTTGAAAGTCTTTTATAGATCACATAACCAATTGGTACACATGTATAAAGTGGTTGACCATATCCTCATGGAAATTTGTTTGCAGGTGGTGCATCTGTTACCTGAACCTCTCTAGGAACAGAGGTTATATTCAATTGTTTGGTAACATATGTTTGGACTGGGATAAAAGTCTGTTTGGGCTTTCCTTTTTGAGTACTAGCCTGTGGACTCTCAAGTGTTTTGGATTTATACTCATTTTTGTTAACATCAAAATTTTTTGAGATAAGCACACTCTTGAGTTTTGTGATTTTTCTTCCCACAGATAGTGCAATGAGGTGCAAAACAATCACATTTGTCTTGTTAATATCATATACTTTTAAGTGAACACAGTCTTTAGTGACATGGTTTTTCTTTCACAGAATTCACAAAACAAGTTGGTTATTTTTTTCCTCTCTTCTTCCCTTTTTTAGCCTTTTTGTCAACAGGTGTTATAACACCTGCTGGAAGGTCTTTTAAGGGAATGATTTTTTTACTTTAGGTGCTTGCACATCCTCAATGGTTGAGAAATCCATTGGTTTAAAATTTTCAAGAATGTTACATTCATCTGAGCATGTTGGTTTGAATTTATATTTTTCAATTTCCTTAAAAGTTGAGGATCCTTTATGTCTTTCCAAAACAATTTTATTTATATTTGGTTCAGTGACTTTAATTTCTTGACAAGACATGTTTGTTGGAATAATTTCAACCAAACCAGCCATAGTGTTTTGAGAAACTTGGTCATTTTTTCTAAAACCTATGCCGAATATTACATTGCTTTTGATCTATTTTTTAACATCAATTCATAACCTTTGCAAGATTCTACCCATTTTTAACATGTGATCTAGGTAGACTCAAGCTCCTTTTTACAACTTTTATATTTTTCTATCATTGTTTGGAGTTGATCATTGGTTATGCTTGATTCATATTTGAGACTGCTGATTTAACTTTCTTTTTCAAATAGTTTTGATTTTAACTCTTTAACAAGTTTTTCAAACTGAATTTCATCATATAAAATCTTGTTTATAAGGTTTTCATTCACCTCTTTACTGTTTGCAAAAGCAATAATATATTTTTCAGAACATAAGTCTTTAATGACTTGTGGTGATACCTTAGTAGCAGCCATCATGTCACAGTTACATTCTCCTTCACAAACACTTGAATCCCATGGGTCTAATAGAGGATTTACCATTTCTTCACCAACCTTTTCTTCTGAAACATCTGTTTCAACATTTTCACAAACCACATCAATATTGGACTCCACTTCCTAAGGGTTAAACCCTTCTAATATTCTCTCTAGTGCGATAAAGCAAAAAATCAGCATGTTTCTTTTCAAGATTGGCAACTAGGGAACAATTTATCAGTTAGTTCCTCAAGTAAGCTACTCGAATCAACAAAGCCTTGTGTAAAGAAGCTCTTTTGACTGTTCTCTACAGGAGCAGAGGTTTGTGTAGCTTGTGGTGCAGGTTGCACTTGAACCTGGGGAACTGGGCTTGAACATATTATATCTGAGGAACAGTGGTTTGGACATACTATACTGAAACAGTGGTTGCAGGGTGTGCAAAGTGAGCAGTGTTTTGCATGTGTGGAGCAGGGGTATATTGGGAATAATGGACAGTGTTTTGAGTGTTCTGAGGTCTAGGACTTGGATGTGTAACAATAGGGCCACTTGTTTGGCTCCTGCATTCTTTAGCAAAATGACTTAGCCTATTACACTTGTAGCACTTGATTTTGGATTTATCCAACCCAACTTTCAACCCCCCATGCAACCCTGGAAATTTTCTAACAGTTCTTTTTAAAAATTGTTAGTTCTTACACTTAGCAAAACAAGTTGATGCAAGATGTCATTTCTTCCAAATCAGTGGGATCAAAATGTTGGAGATCATTTAACTCAAAGGATAAGTTGTCAGAAACTTGATTTTCCCAATTTGCTGTAAAAGCATAATTGGGTGAGTAAGAATCAGAATTAAAACCTTCACCAGATATTATGTCAATAATGTTCATAAATCCTTACTTCCACCAGAGGTTTCCTCTAGACCAAAAAGTGTTGTACTATCAAAAGCATAGTCATCAGCAACTTTTGCTGACTTTTGAAGCTTCTTTTTCTAGTTAAGCTCTGTCTCATAAGTCAAGAGCCTACCATGAAGCTGAGTCAAACTCATCTCTTTGAAACCAACTGAGTTTCTAGTTACGAAAGCAATAATGTCTCATTTATCTGGTAATAATCTTAGAAATCCGCTATTCGAGGTTGAATTAGGATAATTAACATTTACTAGTTTTAATTAACTTATTAGACAACTAAACCTGTCAAACTGTTGGGTTAATGATTCTCCTTTAACGTCACAAAATGTTTCATACTATTGGTCTAAAACTTCTTGGTTGTTTTCGATAACTTCCTTTATACCACCAAACTGTTCCTTCAAAGGATCCCACAACTCCTTAGCACTGTTGCAATGCAACAGGCCAGCATATATATCATTTGGCAAAACCGTAGCAACGATGCAAAATGCCTTTGCATCTAGCTCGATTTTCCAAAAATCTTGCTTGGAGTAGTTTTCTAGCTTTTCAGGTACTTGAACTTTTGGGTCTTCAACACTCGTAACATCGGAACATGTGGTCCGAAGATAACCGATTTCCAGCAACCCTTGTTCTGTTGAGCGAGTATGTGACCTATCTGTCTTTGCAGAATATTATATTCCGATCTGACAAGTATAGGAGGTTTGTATATAGTGATAGTGTTGTGTGGATCTTGTGAATTTTGAGACATTCTGATTGTTTACAAATAGGTTTTTGTTTAAACTACTTTGAACGTAAATAAACTTTTACTCTGTTTTCAATACAACGAATAAAGGATCACAATAGTGAGAGCTGGTCTCAAATAGATTGTTTGGATCAAATTTGAATGACCAAGCTCTTATTACCAATTATTAGGATCTGAGTTTCATTTGTTGTGAAAGTTTTAAGATGGAAATCAATGAAAGCTAATGAAACAAAGATGATAAGTGCAGCAGAAATATAAACTTTTAAATCACAACATGAGAGAATGTTTTCATCAACATGCTTTTATAAATCATAAGTTTACGTATGCATGAGAATTACAAACTCCCCCTCAACCTGATCACTCTAATTTATCCGTACAAGAATGTCAAGAATAAGGGATGAATAGAATAGTACAAACACTATTCTATTTATAGTATAAAGCAAACATCTGAAGCATCTAAGCTGATGTCACCTTGATAATGACATCTAACGACTTAACAAACTATATCATCTGCCAGACCTAAACAATGTTACATTGAATTACAAACAAACTCTGTTGATATCATGTGTTGAGCATTAACCTCTGTTGAGCTTTATCCTCTGTTGGTCTTCAGCAGAGCTTTGCCTCAACAGTCTTTAGTCTTCATCAGAGGTTCTCTTTAGTAGACCTTTGGCTTCAAGCATAGTTTATCTTCAACAGTTCTTTGTAAACATTCTTTAGCTTTAACAGACTTTAGAGCAGCTGATGTTGAGTCTTTGCCATTAGGAGGAGAAGATCTTCAAACCATTGTTTTTTTATGATCAGTAGTTATAGATTATTTTGGCTTTCCAATCATCTGTTCTTTTGTGGGGTCCACTAGATCCAACAATTACCACAAATAATCCATAAATAACTAATATACATAATAAAAATGAAAACTTTACACAACCATTCATCCAATCTAGGTAGAACAAAAGATCTAGCCAATCATAGTCATTGAAACAAACAAACAAGTATCTTTAAGAATAAGAAACATGGTTCGAAAACAAGAAACAAAGAAAATGCGAAACCCGGATGGTTAAACATGACCCGGATGCTTTCCTATGCTTCAAGACTTCAACTGGTTGCTTCAAGAACTCAAAAATGCTCCAAATTGCTCCAAACTTTCCCCCAAGTTGCTGCTAATTCGTAACTAGGTATATTATGAATGATATTGATGTTTATATATGACTTTCACCAACAATCCAACAACAACACAACTTTGCCGCAATTTTAACCGCCATTGCGTTACGCGACGAGTAATCCACTAAGGTGTCACGTAGCACGACACTAGGATTTTAAACAAATTATATCTAATTGCCTCGCGTACGCGATGCCCTTTCCATTTCACGATCGCATAGCGCGACGAGGTTCTTTTTCCAGAATTTCTCTTTTGTTCTCGTTCAATACAACATGACCCGATTCTCGTTTCTAACTCTTTTCCCACAGACTTTAGGCATTTTCTCATATTTTCATCAACCGAGACCTTCAAACAAACAAACTATCAAAAGAATCTGTATCTACTTAAAAACCGAAATAAATGAATACGAAATTATGTAAACTATGTCACACCCCGACCCGCAGCGGAAAAGGTGATCGGGGCATGATTGTGTTTTCATCAAAGCTCATGACATTTATTATAACGTTTCATATTTATTATCACAATTTTAAAGAAGATCACACAATCATATCATACAAGTTCAACATGTCCTATACATTTTTCTAGGCTTCATTATTTTTCTTCTAAGGCACTTTCCTATGTTTTCCATGCTTCATCCTGTTCACCTGTATCACATGTAAAAATGGTTTTTGGATCAACAAAAAGTTGGCGAGTGAACCTTGTTAGAAAACATTTATTATTTATTTCTTGTTGTAACTAATATGGAAAAATTGTACAATATTCATATATGAACAAACGTAAATAAACATACAATAACAACAAATAGCATACAATAACAAACCAATAGCATACGATATCAAACAACAACAAACAATAACATACATTAACAAACCCCAATAGCATACAATAACATATTAACTTGCATGAATATATAACATGAATGAAACTGTATATGTTGGCAACGTCACGTTCACGCTCATAATGTAATGGGGAACGGACGGCCTATGATAAATGTATGTACTGAAAATGATAAATGTCTGTGCGATCAAGGCTCAATCAAACGGAGCCGATCGTATGTTGGCAACGCCAGGTTCACGCTCATAATGTAATGGGGAACTGCTCAACGCTCATAATGTAATGGGGAGCGGCGGCCTATGATATTGCATGTACTGAAAATAATAAATTAAATCTAAACAATAACCACACAAACAGTTGATACAAGTTTAATACACATTTGTTTATGATATGATGTATGCACAATGATTTAAATATAATAAATGGTAAGACACATGATACACCCCAAAAACGTGATTAAAAACGGGGAATTTGTAGAGATTCACTCACCTTGGGTGCGTTCGGTGAATGATGTTGAATGCGCACGAGTTTAGAGGATTGATCGACGAGGAATAACTAACCTAATTAATAACAAAAAAGTAAGGTAAAAAAATGGATTTTATTAACAATTTTAATAGTATTTTTGGATATATTTTTGTGAGTTTAAGGCTATTTTCTAACTCTAAAAATGTTATTTTTTAGTATTTTTAATTGATAAATAAAAATAATAAAAAAATGTTGACTTTTGACCGTTGACCATAAGCGTTGACTGTTTGACCATAAGCGTTGACTGTTTGACCGGTTTTATTGTGTGTATGTATGCACCGGGCAGGACTCGAACCCGAGACCTCCCGTACGCGTGCACGCAGCTCTACCAACTGAGCTACGTGTCTAACCCGAAATATTTCTGTTTTTAATTATATTTATACACTAATTAAGTTAATCCGAAAATCATTTATTTTAAAAAGATTTTAATGTATCGACTCGGTGCTCTCCACAGGTCTCGAACCCGGGACCTGTGATTTAATGTTACACACAGTCCACCGCTGGACTGTGTGTCTAACTTGGTTAATATACAGATTTTTACTATACTTAACATCTGATTGCGAAAGGATCCGGTTCAGTAAAAAAAAAAGAACATTTTAATTACAGAGAGTGTGTGTGTATCAAGAATCGAACTCGCGCGTGTGTGATATATGTGTGCACACAGTCCACCGCTGGACTGTGTGTCTAACCCGAGATAATATCCAAATTTTATTAAACTTATAATCAACCTAACTTCGTCTTCTTCGTTACAGAATCATAACCTACGATTACTCTATTGTTTCTTGTTTAGTTCAATTGACAAACATTCAAAAGACTAAAATGAAAATGGCAGAGACGATTTTGGAAGTAAACATACCGGAGAAACGATTTATCTCAGAATTCCGGCAAGTCATCGGCTCTGTTTTTATGAACTTCGACTGAGCGAACAAATTAACAGTTTTGATTAGCTAATTGTGGAATTGAAGTACTAAACAAGAGTTATCAGAAAGTTTGAATGACTATACCGTTTTACAGCGGAAGATAAGAATTTTCAGAAGTTTTCCGGCGAAAGTGAATTATTTGATATCGACGTCTGAAACTGATTCCGATTGAAGGTTTTGAGTTAGCAATAGCTTAACAACTGATAGACGATGAAAGAATTAAGAGACTTACTGATTTGATGGAAGACACGGTTTTTCGGCGAAAGTCCGGCGAGTTCAAAAAGCTGCTCCGGCGAACTGAAAGTTGTTCGAAAATGAAATTGAAGGTTTGCAGAATGTGTTTGAGTCGCGAGAGGGGACAATGATTGGAGTAATTCAGGAATTTCAGACTTTTCAGTTATTAAAACCGATCCCACATGAATTCAAGTCCATTCAAGACTAAATTGATTGGAGGTGTCGGTGTATCGGTTAAAATCTGTAAACCGCGAACAATCAAACGTTTTTGGACGTTTGGTGACCGATTTCGGTTACAGTTAGCGTAACCAGATTGATTTAAGATTGACTATAAAATTTAATTGTTTCCTAGAATTTACAGAAAACATCAAGTGGCGGAGTGGTTATAGGTGTGTGTGATAAGTCTTTGAGCTTAACCCGGCTAACCCGGGTTCGAGTCCCGGCTTCAGCATTTTATTTTTAATACTTTTTCAAATATAACTTTTATATTCTAATATACTTATTAATTATGTATCGTTTAAAATTAATTTGAGCATTAAATATGCAACGAAATTTTTAACTGGTTGTTCGGTTAATAAACGAAGCGGGTTTGGTAAATCCGGTTTTTGACGGATGTTACAGTATCCCCTACTTTTTAGAAATTTTGTCCCGAAATTTAAGTAGTGGCATGTTTGACTCAAAAGGATGGTGTTTTAATTTGACAGTTACATACTTAGAAAGGAGTAAGAGTTTAAATTTTGTTTGAGGCGGTAACGTTTCTTGTAAGGGTTGAGTACCCTGCTACAGGAATCGCTTTTTGATGCCTAAGATAATGAATATTGATAAACAGAGTTGATTGACTAAATATGATTTCATGCGCAAGAGTTTTGATATGTTTGGAAAGATAAGGTTATATCCTAAAACAAAACTTCTACTACTACAACCTACATGGAACTTCTCATAACCGCCTGACAATGCCTCTGATTCTTTGACAAGAATACTTATATATAGGAAGTACCAGCGGCGTATCCACCATACTCTTGTCAAATTTTCATTGGTTTTATTAGTAAGTTATGATTGGTTCTATGATGTGACTCTAGAACATAAATAAACACAACAACCAATGTCTGAGTCCTAATTCTGATAGCATACATGTTTGAATGATGACAGTATCCAATTTCTTTAATGATGAGATGATATGAATGCTAAATCAGTGAGTATAACACAAACTTCAACCAAGACAATACTAAATCCTACATGGAACTTCTCATAACCGCCTGATAATGCCTCTGATCCTTTGGCAAGAATACTTATATATAGGAAGTACCAGCGGCGTATCCACCATATTCTTGTCAAATTTTCATTGGCTTTATCCGTAAGTTATGATTAGTTCTATGTGACTCTAAAACATAAACAAACACAATCAACCAAAGCTTGAGTCTTAATTCTGATTGTATACATGTTTGAATGATGACAGTACCTCTCTCGTTTGTTATGATGGAGAGGTTAGTCTATGTAGAAGTGAGACACAACTCAACTTCTTTAAATGTTGAGATTGCAATACGTTGAGATGTATGATGATATGAATGTTAAATCAATGAGTATAAACCAAAACTGAAATAGTAATTCGCATTAAGATTCTTGGATAAATTTCCAATTTATAATTGAGATACGTGAAAGTTGAGATAACATAAAGAAGAAAAAAAAACATAAAAACTAAACAGTTGGAGTTGAATCTTGATTTTTGGCGAAGGAGACTAGTTGGATGGTTCATTTGGGCCGTCATTATCTTCAATAGGATTGGAGTTGATGTTGAAAACTCTTCCTCTTGCTGGTGACCTAGTGGTTGGGTTTTCTTGATTTGCTTGGTTAATTGGGTTTGCTTGAGCTTAGGCGTGTATGATGTTAACTAATCGAGGGCACGTGTTTCTATAATGGGTAGGGTCGCCACAATTAAAACAAGCTCGAATATAAGGTAACATGGGGTATTGGGGTTGTTGATATGTTTGGATCATGTTTTGAGTAGGGGGTGTGGTTTGATTTTGAGGGGTGCGGCAAACCTTGCTCAAATGACCATAGCGCCCACAATTCGCACATAGTCGACAAAGTAAGGTAGATGGATGGTGATAAAAACAGGTGTTACTTTGAGGGTGAGGTCCAAGGTAAGGTTTCTTATTTGGGTAAGTTGAGTTGGGTGCTACTTGAGTGATTGGGATAGCTTGGAGGGGTACGGCTTGTGAGGCTGGTTGATTGCGTTGGGTGACAGCAAAAAGTTGCCCATCTCGTTTTCTCTTGGTAATGGGTTGAGAAGGGGATTCGGTTTGGGTGGAGTTTGAAGTTTCAGTTGATGCTTTATCCTTCTTCTTCTCCTCCTTGAAGTCTTTATTCCGTATACAGTTCTCGGTGAGCTCTGTAGCTAACTCCATTGCCGTTTCCAAAGTTGCAGGTGTGGTACTTATTACAGAGTCTTGAATTTTTGAAGGAAGACCTCGAATGTAGTGCTCAATCAAACGGTAGAGGGGAGTGAACAAGTTGGGAACCATTTGATTTAACTCGAGGAATCTCTTGTTGTATGTGGTGTGGTCGCCTTCCTTTTGTTTCAACGAATAGAACTCATCCTCTAATTTCTTGATTTCGCTCCTTGGGCAAAACCGTCTTGTCATGATTTCTTTCAACTCTTCCCAAGTCAAAGTCATAGTATCTTCAACACCTCGTTTGGCCTTCTCTGTATTCCACCAAGTAAGTGCTATTCCAAATAAACGACCAGTAGCATATCGCACTTTGCGATCATCGGGGCAATCGCAATTTAGAAAAATGTTTTCCATTTCCTCATACCAATGGAGGAGAGCGGTGACACCTTCCGTTCCTTCGTATTTTGGAGGATCACAGGATTTGAAATGCTTGTAGGTGCATTTAGTGGTATTTGGGGGAGGGTTGACAACATTTTGAACTTCTTGATTGACGGGATTAGCGGTAAGGGCTTGTTGGACTTGAATTACAATGTTGGGTATTACGACAGCCATTTGTTGAGCGATTTGGGCAGCCATACGCTCGCGAGCTTTTCCTGCTCTCATCTTCCTACGAGCGGAATTAGAAGACATCTACAAGGAATACATATGAAGAGTATGAGTTGGATGTTTTTGGGATCATGTGTCGTATTTAGGAATGAACATTCATAAAATAAACATAGCATAATAAATCTACTACATCCATAGGATGTCTTGGGCTTTGCTCGTAATTGGGCCTTGCATGCTGCCATACTTCACCTTCGTAATCATGTGGGCCCCCATGATTACCGGGTTTTTCATATGGTTCGCATGTGTTTGCCTGGTTACGTACACTAAAACCCGGAGAAAATCAAGAAATATGTATGTAACGTATGATATTCGGAATGTATCCAGGTGTGGACACGGTGACACCTCAAAGTGGGGTTAGTTCGAACGACGTTTGGTGTCGCATGCTTTGGCCTAATAGGTCCTTCGTACTCTCATCGTTAGTCCCCAGGTAGGAAAACTGGTCCGTTATATTGGATTTATACGAATGCCAACCTAGACAGGACGTTCCGACTACCGGTACTTGTACCCTTATAGTTACTACATGCCCGTCGCAGAACTCACTTTGATGAGATTTGAAAAACAATGAAAAATGCGACAAAATCTTGAATAACGGAAGTATGAAGATGAATTGAATATGTGAACATTGAAATATGTATGATGAATATGTATGTAAGTATGTATGTTTGACTGTAAGTATAATTCATTAGGTATCACAAAATGTAATATTGGAAGTGTTTGCATGCATTTGTATATGAAATAAATATGAAAGAAATAAACATCATGAGTTTGCATGTAACCACATAAACAATTAAAATCTAATCAACTATAGTATAGGCTCTAAGGGTCTAATAACTTATCCTATATCTCTATAGTCAAAAGCTCTGATACCAATCTGTCACACCCCGACCCGCAGCGGAAAAGGTGATCGGGGCATGATTAGGTTTTCATCAATGCTCATGACATTTATTATAACGTTTCATATTTATTATCACAATTTTAAAGAAGATCACACAATCATATCATACAAGTTCAACATGTCCTATACATTTTTCTAGGCTTCATTATTTTTCTTCCAAGACACTTTGCTATGTTTTCCATGCTTCATCCTGTTCACCTGTATCATATGTAAAAATGGTTTTTGGATCAACAAAAAGTTGGCGAGTGAACCTTGTTAGAAAACATTTATTATTTATTTCTTGTTGTAATTAATATGGAAAAATTGTGCAATATTCATATATGAACAAACGTAAATAAACATACAATAACAACAAATAGCATACAATAACAAACCAATAGCATACGATATCAAACAACAACAAACAATAACATACATTAACAAACCAATAGCATACAATAACATATCAACTTGCATGAATATATAATATGAATGAAACTGTATATGTTGGCAACGTCACGTTCACGCTCATAATGTAATGGGGAACGAACGGCCTATGATAAATGTATGTACTGAAAATGATAAATGTCTGTGCGATAAAGGCTCAATCAAACGGAGCCGATCGTATGTTGGCAACGCTAGGTTAACGCTCATAATGTAATGGGGAACTACTCAACGCTCATAATGTAATGGGGAGCGGCGGCCTATGATATTGCATGTACTGAAAATAATAAATTAAATCTAAACAATAACCACACAAACAGTTGATACAAGTTGAATACACATTTGTTCATGATATGATGTATGCACAATGATTTAAATATAATAAATGGTAAGACACATGATACACCCCAAAAACGTGATTAAAAACGAGGAATTCGTAGAGATTCACTGACCTTGGGTGCGTTCGGTGAATGATGTTGAATGCGCACGAGTTTAGAGGATTGATCGACGAGGAATAACTAACCTAATTAATAACGAAAAAGTAAGGTAAATAAATGGATTTTATTAACAATTTTAATAGTATTTTTGGATATATTTTTGTGAGTTTAAGGCTATTTTCTAACTTTAAAAATGTTATTTTTAAGTATTTTTAATTGATTTTTAATTTAAATAAATAAATAAAAATAATAAAAAAATGTTGACTTTTGACCGTTGACCATAGGCGTTGACTGTTTGACCATAAGCGTTGACTGTTTGACCGGTTTTATTGTATGTATGTATGCACCGGGCAGGACTCGAACCCGAGACCTCCCGTACGCGTGCACGCAGCTCTACCAACTGAGCTACGTGTCTAACCCGAAATATTTCTGTTTTTAATTATATTTATACACTAATTAAGTTAATCAGAAAATCATTTATTTTAAAAAGATTTTAATGTATCGACTCGGTGCTCTCCACAGGTCTCGAACCCGGGACCTGTGATTTAATGTTACACACAGTCCACCGCTGGACTGTGTGTCTAACTTGGTTAATATACAGATTTTTATTATACTTAACATCTGATTGCGAAAGGATCCGGTTCAGTAAAAAAAAAGAACATTTTAATTACAGAGAGTGTGTGTGTATCAAGAATCGAACTCGCGGCGTGTGATATATGTGTGCACATAGTCCACCGCTGGACTGTGTGTCTAACCCGAGATAATATCCAAATTTTATTAAACTTATAATCAACCTAACTTCGTCTTCTTGGTTACAGAATCACAGCCTACGATTACTCTATTGTTTCTTGTTTAATTCAATTGACAAACATTCTAAAGACTAAAATGATAATGGCAGAGACGATTTTGGAAGTAAATATACCGGAGAAACGATTTATCTCAGAATTCCGGCAAGTCATCGGCTCTGTTTTTATGAACTTCGACTGAGCGAACAAATTAACAGTTTTGATTAGCTAATTGTGGAATTGAAGTACTAAACAAGAGTTATCAGAAGGTTTAATGACTATACCGTTTTATAGCGGAAGATAAGAATTTTCAGAACTTTTCCGGCGAAAGTGAATTATTCGATATCGACGTCGGAAACTGATTCCGATTGAAGGTTTTGAGTTAGCAATAGCTTAACAACTGATAGACGATGAAAGAATTAAGAGACTTACTGATTTGATGGAAGACACGGTTTTCCGGCGAAAGTCCGGCGAGTTCAAAAAGCTGCTCCGACGAACTGAAAGTTGTGCTAAAATGAAATTGAAGGTTTGCAGAATGTGTTTGAGTTGCGAGAGGGGACAATGATTGGAGTAATTCAGGAATTTCAGACTTTTCAGTTATTAAAACCAATCCCACATGAATTCAAGTCCATTCAAGACTAAATTGATTGGAGGTGTCGGTGTATCGGTTAAAATCAGTAAACCGCGAACAATCAAACGTTTTTGGACGTTTGGTGACCGATTTCGGTTACAGTTAGCGTAACCAGATTGATTTATGATTGACTATAAAATTTAATTGTTTCCTAGAATTTACAGAAAACATCAAGTGGCGGAGTGGTTATATGTGTGTGTGATAAGTCTTTGAGCTTAACCCGGCTAACCCGGGTTCGAGTCCCTGCTTCAGCATTTTATTTTTAAATCATTATTTTTAATACTTTTTCAAATATAACTTTTATATTCTAATATACTTATTAATTATGTATCGTTTAAAATTAATTTGAGCATTAAATATGCAACGAAATTTTTAACTGGTTGTTCGGTTAATAAACGAAGCGGGTTTGGTAAATCCGGTTTTTGACGGATGTTACAAACTATACACGATAAAAGTATGTATTTTGAAATACATCAAATATCCCCACACATACTCTTTTTTCATCCCCGAAAAAGAATTATGCAAACGGATTCATAGTCAGATTAAATGCACGGTTTCAAAACTTAAATTACTTATTAACATTAAAACTCGTGTTAACCGTGATTGCAAGTATATGTGTCCACTTAAACCCAAACCCGGTTCCAAGCCCTTATCATGCAATTTATGTTCAAGTTCGGTCAGTCTACCTAGGGTCTCACACTAAAAACCGTAGTTTTACCTAACCCCGCCTCAAGCTCATGGAACAAAAGAAACGTTCAATTGACTATTTCCTAAACGTTTTATACCAAAATCAAGAGAATTTAACATCAATATTTTTTTCCTTCTTTCTCTTTTTTTTCTTTCTGCGCACTAGCCTTTCATACCTAACCCAAAGGTTGTCTCAATTAGAGTCACCATCCCCAAGAGCGACAACATGAGCGTCGATATTTTTGCTTTTTTTTCTTAACTTAACCTAGAGGGATTCTCGATCAGAGTCACCATGCCTAAGGGAGATTCCATAGGCCTTGTCTTTTTATTCAATCTAGCTCAATTATTTTATTTTTTCTTTGATAAAAAATTCTAACAATTTTAGCTTATAACTGCATTCCTTACACTATTATTGGCGGTTTTGGCTTCCCCACTTTTTTCTAAATGAGCACCCACTAGTAAACTTACAATTAAAGTATATTAATTTCAAAGAAACCTAGAAACCGGGTCGGACCTACGCACACATCACAAGCTAGACACAAGTTCAACTTACTCATATTATTATTATTCGAACCCGAACATACCCAACGTTTCTATCACTTTCCGTCTTTATTTGCAAACTTCTACGAGAGACATTT
This sequence comes from Scalesia atractyloides, assembly GCA_947069175.1. Taxonomy (NCBI): domain Eukaryota; kingdom Viridiplantae; phylum Streptophyta; class Magnoliopsida; order Asterales; family Asteraceae; genus Scalesia; species Scalesia atractyloides. Next base: position 46,674,748 of record CAMTDV010000022.1, read on the forward strand.
TCAAATTTTCATTTATTTGGATTTTTGGATTTTTTTTATTTTTTGTTTTTTTCAATTTTTTATAACTCGACTAACACTATGACTTTATATCTCATCCCCACACTTAAAGTTTGCATTGTTCCTAATGCAGGTATAGAACACGACTCAAAACCAAGTAAACTAACACTAAAAATAAAATTAAATAAAATATACAAAATATACAAGTGGAAACGACTTCGCTGATATGCGAGACTGTCAATGTGCCAGCCAATTCCACATATGCCCTCCAATCCTAACACGCTCAGCAAACAATTTCTATACTCTCACACGCGAATGGAAGCGACAACAAAACACCATACCTATCAACAACCACAAATATACCAAAACAGATAATAGATATATAGATAGATAAGAGTGTCTAACTGTTCAACAATCATCATCAACCAACCCAACCCTACCAACTAGTTTAAAGTATTCAAAATTGAAGTACAGACTAAATGAGGATAAAAACAACATAAATAGAAAAAAAATTAAAGCAAATGACACTCCGTCAAGCTCCAGTTATTTCTTCAATCCCCACACTAATCATCGCTCTCTTCACTCTCTTCCTCTTCTTCATCACTCTCTTCATCGTCACCACCTTGCCCATATACCTGAAACTCGGGTGTCAAATCCCCATAACCATACTGTCCCGAACCATGCCCAACTGGCTGACTCGAACCACCCTCACCACTAGAACCAAATTGCGCCGACCTAGATCTACATATGGCTGAAAGAAATCCGGAACTTCTACGCTCATACGAGTTATAATATGCCTGAGTGCATCATCCTGTTGGTCCTGTCTAGTGTGTATCATACCAAAACCCTGATCTATCCTATTATAAAGTGACTCTAAAGTAAGCGGATCCGGTGGTGGCTGACATCTAGGTTACTATGGTGCTGGTATCTCCTGCCTTCGACGGGACCTCTACCTACGGGTCAGGTAAATAGCCTGCATCACATCATGAGTTGGGTGCCCCTCAGGTAGCTGAACCCGAGGTCCTCTCCTAACCCTATACCAAGTAACCAGGTCTGTCAATGTTAGAATACCCGCCAACTACAGGTCCCAAATAGCAAAGAACTTCGAAGTCGGACCCCGGGTCAAAATCTGCAGATAATAATTTGTTAACAACCCTAAGTTCTAAGCTTACCTAGTAATATACAGACTCATGTCCAACACAGCCATGTGACCCCCTCTACGCACACGGTTAAATGACCAAGCCAAAACACTCGCCATGTTAATATTTTAACCCTCCATCAAACACATAAGGATAACAAGTCCGTCCAATTGGCCTTGTTCTCACTTGATTTCCTACCAACCAGAGTATTAGAAAATACCTTCAGCACATATCTCAAAACAGGGTCATTAACTGACGTCAGTAAATTCGTACCGGCAAACGGGTGATTAGATATGGTAGCCCAAAACCTAGCTAAGTCAGCACTACCAAGCTCAACACTCTCGGGGTCACATAAGCACCCCTCAGACCTGTCAAAAACTCTAGAGTCACTACCTCCTCTTTCGTGTAAAAACCACTAGCTACAGCAAACTGTGGAATAGACATCTCATGTACCACCCTACCTAGACTAAATGATACAATATCATCCTCAGCAAATGCACCTTCCTTATGTTGGTAGGTGGAATGAAACTCTAAAACCAACTCTTCAAAGTGCTCCTAGTAACAATCTACCATAATCCTAACCTTACCAGCCAACAACTATTCAACCCTTCCTCTCTCGCCCATCATACCCAATCAATCCCAGTCTTCGTCTATGCTCAAACACTTCTTTAGTAATTATTTTCTACATGTTTTCCATTCCTTCGAATTCACTTCAAACTGAAGAACTGGGTGGTCTCTCAATCGTGCAACCCGGCATACCAGAATCTGTTCCGGACCCTGATATCTGATATACCTACGTCTTGGGTCTATAACAACAACTTATGCTCTCTACGTCTTTTACCTCCAGCCCTACTACTACTATGTGCACCTGGCATATCTGCAAAGCAATGTTAACACAAAGAAAGAGAAGAAAGTTAGTAATCACAACTATTTTTTTAGTATTTTTTAATTCTAAAACATAGAAACAATCGAATAGCATTAAATTCGCGACTGAATCTGAGAATAAAATTGAATAAAAATTTGGGTTACCATTTACAAAAGAAAGTTATAAACAACCTCGCCCGAATGGAGATTGAGTAAGGGCGATGTGTTTTGTACTCGTACACGCATATAAGTAAACCCATGACCAAACTCTAACTAAAACCAAACCCGACTCAAAGCACAAGACTCAATGTACACTACCTCCTCCCGACACTTTAATTATCCCAATTAAAACCCAAGTGCCAACCAAACCGGACATTGAGTCCAAACTCACATAAAGATATCAACTTTCATGTTAAAAATAGAATTTAAGTTGCAAAAGTCCGCCTAGTTAAAGGAGGACTTTTACCGCTTAAATCTTGACTTCAAAACAAAAGTTCGGAACTTTATGGAAATATAGCAATAACAATTCAGTTCAATGTCCAAAACACACCCAAACCATGCCTCCCGCAGCTATTAAAAACTAGACACTGTGTTAAACTATGACTCGAAACTTAAACGACAAGAACCGATACCTAAACATGCAAAACTAAACTCAAAGTAACTAAGAGACGAGTAATATACAGAATATAACAAGAAAAAAAATTTCAACTTTTTCGGTTCAGAGAGTAAAGCCCTTGGTGTGGTGGATTGTGTGGTGAAATGGGTGAAATTGATGGTGTAGAATGTTGGGAAGTGAAATGGCTGATGGGGGTGAAAATGGGGGAAGAATTGTGGTGTTTGGTGGTGGATATGGTGGAAAATGGTTGATTTGTGGCTGGGTTCGCGTTCTAGGGTTAGAAAGTGATTTGGGGGAAATGGGGAAGAAAGGAATGTATAGCCGGATAAGGGAGGAGTCGCGTTACGCGACGGGTGTTTGGAAAAAGCTTCGCGTGACTTCTAGGCCAGGTTCAAAAGAAAGGAAAGGTCAAGGAGGGGCTCGCGATGCCCTTATGGTGAAGGGTCGCGTGACGTGGCGCGTTTTTTTATGGCAACAATCTACTAAGGCATGGCGCTACGTGACGGCTTTGTGTATTAAGGTCGCGCAACGCCATGCGTCCTTTTTCACAGAAAGTTTCGTAATTTGATGCCTTTCATGCCTTAGAAAATTTTTCTAACTTAACCAAAGCTCCCAAAAACCATTCCCAAAAATTTTCTAACATTGGGACTCACTTGGAACTCCGTTTCCTTGTCCGTTTTCGCTCCTCATCGGCAATGAGTTCCTGCAAAAGACTCAACGACACAAAATAAAGACTGAAAAAACTACAAAAACTACCTTAGCTACGAAAAGACCGAAATAATGACTCGATACAAACAATACAAACTCTACACTTGAGGCTTCCCTCAAGGCTCTATTGGGACGGTCCTGGTGGGATTTCGAGAGGAGTTACTTCCTCCTTATTCGATTCTATGGGTCCCCTAAGTAACACTTCAAACGACGGCCATTCACTTTCCATTTTGCTCCATTGGCCTCGTTTATCAACTCAATCGTACCATAAGGGAAAACCTCATATACTACATACGGTCCCGCCCAGTTCGACTTCAACTTTCCTCCAAAAACTTTCAACTGGGAACTATATAACAGCATTTTATCTCCCGCTTTGAATTCCTTCGACCCCTTTGACCTCCTATTGTGCAACGCTTTCGTTTGTTCTTTAATGCTCCACGATCTAGCATATGCGGCATCCCTAAGCTCCTCTAACTCACTGTTAGGTCCTAGAAGTGTGAGACTAACGCATCAAATATACGTAACAGACTATGGTTGTGAATTGGGATTAGTTGGGTTATTTTGTATTAGGTTTTGGACCTAAGTATAGGTCATATGGGCATACGTAAGGCCATGTGGGCCAAGCAAGTCCAATGGGAGCCCATGAGGGGCATGGGGTTACCCTAGGTATATAAGTTAGTGTTATAGGAGTTTTAAGGTGGAGTCCTTGAAAGCCTTTAGAGAAGAACTTAGGAGCCTCCACCATAGATAGAACATCAAGAGAAAGGAACCAAGATAGGTAAAGAACTTTGTACGGTTTTGCTATTTTGATAGTAACAGAATCGTGTGCAAAGTTTGAAAGTGATTCGCGTGTTATTCTCGTTCATCTCGTTCTTATTTTCTGGTTTTCTTGAATATCACCAAGTTTGGATTCCGTCCATCCTTAGTGATAGTTTGATATCGTAGTTAGATCCGAATTATTCGGAACTTACAATTGGTATCAGAGCCAATTGAACCTATTTCTAGGCTCGGTTTGATATCAAACATTCAAGTTTTTCGGCATCTTTGGGTTGGTCTTCTTCGTATTATTCGCATTCTTCATTGTGTTCTCCGTTTTGTTTTAAAAATTCAATATATTTTGGTATTTTGATTTTTTGAAAGTTCTTAAAAGATTGGAGATCAGTGTTTTATCGTTTCCAATGATTTGATTTTAAAAAATTATTTTGGAAACACCTATCATCATCTTATCATCATCATCAGTAACATTTTTTTAATTGTTGTTTTTTTATCATTAGTCAACGTCAACATTACCTTTATTATTTTCAGCCAACAATATATTCATCATCCGAAATACCGAGTGAGTTTCGAAATGCATGAAATCATCAGTCATCATCATGATCTACACAAATCATCTATCCAAAATACATCTGATGTCACTACATCACAACCTTCATCATTTCAAAACAGCATCATCATCATCTGGAACTGTCACACTTGCATTCGAAATCATCATCATCCATTAATTGAAACTCATCATATTCATCCGTAACACATAACATCATTATCCGAAACACATTTTGAACATATCCGAATTCATCATATTATTCGAATTACATCATTATCATCCATCACCTTTCATCATCAACTTCGTTACCCTTCATAACCTTCAGCCACCACCTAAACAGTTTTCGAATCCGAACCAGTTCTGGGTTTTCTCCGACACGCCATCAACCACCGCACCTCCGTCTATCTCCATATTTAACATTCACAAACACCATCCCCCGTTGCCTCATCGTTCATTGTTACACTCGATAACAACCTCCGTTCGAAGTAACCTGACGATCACCATCTTTCACTTCCACTATAACCATCATCCAAACTACATCACAAACCCATCAAACTCATTGTCTCTATCACCCTCGTCACTTCAACAACATACTTCCTATCACCACTGCAATCTTCACTCACCACCGTGCTACACCAACACCTCCGGAGAGTCACTGAATCACAAATAAACTTCGTCCATCCTCCAACACCGTCATTCAACCACCACATCATCCTCATAACACTCGAACTACCGTTTACCGTCCAACCCGCAACATCTCAACGCCACCACATTCACACCTCCGTCGTCGTTGTTCACTAAATATACCACCCTCTAATCACCATCTTCAATCACTTACTCCGATCACCACCGTTACCACCTTCAACGATCTTATCTTCTCCATCATCCTCGCAACTCCTACTATTACCGATCAACCTCTACCACCGCAGACATCTCCGATGTTCACTCTCTTGAACACGTTATTACGAGAACCATCACCCACCGTCGTTCATCACTACACCATCACTAATCTCCGGTCACCGTCAACCTCCTCCGCCGCGTAACACCGTCACCATCTTCGACCACCCTACACCTTCATAACCACCACCGTGATCCATCACCACCTTACCGATCATCATTCCAACCACCTAAACTCGAAATCTCGACGATGAGAGAGATAGCTGACTGATTGTTGTAACCGCTGCTACTGTTTGCTGTGTTTTCTTAAAGTGAGAGGGAAATAAGTTTTAGTGACACTTGGGTGTCGGGAACGAAAGCAGCGACAGGGCTTAGTTTTAGACAAGCTGAAATTGACTTTTAAGGTTTTATTTAGTATTAATAATTATAATAATTATCAGGTAATAATTACTCATCATTAGTTGAGAAACATATTAATCATTAGTTAATCATTGTTTTTAAGATTTCTATTAAAAAAGCAGATTTTTATAAGACATAAATATTTATAACTAAATAAAAATAGATTAAAGTAAAAAATATTAACTAACTTATTTTAGTATAACATTAAAAATATATAAAAATAAAAGGGGGTGTTTTGTGATACAATTGACACGTTTTGAAGTGCGGTATAGAAAGCGGTTTGTACGTTGCGAGGTATTCAAGTTAGCAAGCACACGGGTTCTTGGAATGTTTTGGGTTTCTCAAATTTTTGACTGTAGAGAACAGTTAAATTTCTTACAACCTTCGAATTTAAAGGGAATTGATGGATAGTGCTAACGATTTGCGCTTTGAACTTAGTTTTTTCTAGAGATGGAGCTGAAAGATTGTGGGATTGAGTGAAGGAAAAAGCTGAATGAGTTTATAGGAAACTACAATGTTGATCCTGTTATGAAATATGTGGTGGGTTTGTTTGAAAATGGGAGGCGAAAAGAAGAAGTAAGAAATCAGCTGAATAGTTTTTTTGGGTGATGACAAAGACTCCTTTATATCTTGGTTATGGGACCATTTACAATCAAACCCAAATCTTTACGTAGAATCAACCGAATCTCATCCCAATGAAGTAGCCAAACAGAAACCTCAAGCCCAGCAACCTATTGTTAATAGCCCAGCACCCCAAGCCCAAACACAGACTAACGAACCAAGAACTCTCATTGACGCGATGAACTATCTTTTGTGTACTGAACATTGCAAGAATAAGGCTGCATAACTCAGGGCCTCAACTCCAAATTGAATAATGATTATGATAGTGTCATGACTCAGTGCATCAGCCTTAGACAAAGCAACAAGTTACTTACTGAAAAGGTAGAAGCACGAAAGAAGGATATCGCTCAGCTCCACTTAAACGTAAATCAAAAGCAATGTTGGGTCCATGATTATAAACACAAACTCAATGTGCAAAACATGGAAGTTGAGTCGGTGAGAGCTGAGCTAGAGCTCCTGACTTGGAAGTATTAACAAAACGAAGTTCACATAAAGAAGTTTGATTCATCCGACAAGGTAGTTTAAGAAGTGTGCAATGTGCAGCTAGTGTACAAAGGAAACAAGGGGAAATGCTTGAGATTCAATCAGATTGCCCCACCATATAATCACAACTACAAGACAATGCCTGAAACCAAGGAAGACGTTGAAAACGCACAACATATGTTGTATGGCAAGCCAAGTGATTACACATCAGACACACGGGAAAAGATGTCATGTGCAGAACCGCCTTGTGATAATGATTCAGCTGAAGTGTCCGGTCTTTCATCCGATGAACCAGGACCCTCCGATTCTATCAAAGCTGATGAAGTGAAGACTGAAGTGAACGAGGCTCCTAGTGCGCAAACTGAACAATCTGAACCTTCTGCTTGTGATGAAAAGTTCAGAGCAAGCCAAAGGAGCAGAAACGAGCAGATCTGAGATGAGGAAAGAAAAAGTCCAAATGTCAAAGATAGTCACGCTCTCCAAAATTATCTACAGGAAGTAATAGTCCTCAAAAGGCTCGTGATGTGAAAGTGCTATTGTTAAGCCAGTTAGTAATGACAAATATGAGAAATATGCATTTGATTGTGTTAACAAAGCTTTGGAAAGACAAATGGATTTACAATGGTAGATGGCCATGATCTCTAGAAGAGTGAAGAGGTTCATGAATAGGACGGCAAAAAAGTTTGTTGGAAAGAATGTAGGTTTTGACAAATCTAAATGAAGTGTTACAATTGTCAAAATTACGGACACTTCACTAGAGAATGTCAACGACCTAACACTGAATCTCGTTCTAACTCATCTTTTCAAGATTTTCGTGTTCATGGTTCAAGCAACAGGAATGCATCAACTAACACTGGATCAAAGGCCTTGATCTTAATTGCTAGAGAGGTTCTTATGATTGGAGTGCTCATCTGGGGTGATGACAATGCCACACAAGCTTTCATGGCTGAGATAGCCCCAGTTGATGATGCAGAAGTCAAGGCTGATGATGAGGTCGAACAAGAGACTGTAGCTGAAAAGGTTGTGGCTGATCAGATAACTGAATACATGAAATCTGATGTAGAACAGAATGCTGCAGATAAGAAGATGGCTGCTGATTTTGCTGCTTTCATGGCCGATCTAAGCAAATCAACAGGAGAGTACTTTCTAACTCTGGTAGTTCTGTTTGCTTAAAATACCGTGAACTACAAAGTGAAGTTGACAGCTTAACAAAACAAAATCAAAGTCTGGTAAATAGCTCTCGAGCGTAAAAGAATCAAAATTTTTCGTAAAAAGGAATGAGTCATTATGTTTGAAGAAAATTAAGGGTTATGAAGAAGAAATCAATATTTTAACCTGTAAACTAAATGAAAAACTTCAAATTATTGACTTAGCTCATGATACGATGAGTAAGAAAACAAAAGAGATTTCTAAAAAAATGCAAAGAGTTGACATAAGCACAACTGAAAATTTGTGAACTTGAAAAGAAATTGAATCAATTCAGAGATTCATCTTTTGTTATAAAACACATGATGAAGGGCTTGAAGAAAAGTAATCACAAGAAAAGTGTGGGCTTCAAAGGTTTCAGTGAAGTTCCACCACCTCTTGGTCATGACTATTCTTTCTTGCCAGACGAAGAAGAGCTAACAGACTTTGGGCCAACTACACCTAGTAGTTCCACATCAGGGAATGTTGATGTGTCTGAGAATGCCAAGAAAGATAATAACAAAGAAATTACACACACCTTAAGAATAAAAAGCTAATTTTTGTGAAAAAAAATTTGATTTTGTTAAAGGGAGTGATATGAAAGAAGATACCACTGTTATTACAAGAGAGTCAAATGTCCAGTTTGGAAAAAATAAAAACATAGAAAAATCAGAAATTGAGCAAACAAAATAAGATCCTTCAAAGGCATCATCATCATCATCACCTGATGAATCTAAACCAGAGACTTCAATTAAGATGTCTTCGGCTAGAAGATTATGCTTCAAATGTCACAACAAGGGACATGTAGCTAGCTATGTCCAAACAAAAAGAATGAAGCATAAGTGTCTGAGAGAAAGAGAGAAAAATCACCTACAAAGATTGGTGATGGTGAGCAAGAAGTTTCTAACTCACCGAAGACATCTGCTACCAAGCGACAAAGTGTTGCTATTGGTGTAGATAAGGCTGAAAAAGGAGCTCACCGAGTTCCTCATTTTCAAAGAAATCAACAAAGATTTCAGCTGAATCTACATCACGCAGATATGAAAGACCTTGAAGTAGTTCACCTAGAATGGATAACTTTAATGGTCAATCAAGTAATTTCAGAAGTCAAGGTCAATATCAAACTCGATATAAATTGTTGGTAGTCGAAATTTTTATAACAATGGCTTTAGAAATTATTACTATCAAAATTCAAGGTACATAAGCAAAATTTCCAAAGGTCACAAAGTCCAAACATGTTTAGGAAACCTCATGACCAAAGACCGAATGGAAATAAAAAACCATTTCCATCGACAAGTCTGAGATCCAAGACTCATGTTAGAAGTGATGGATATTGGATGAATGTTCTAGTGGTTGATGAATCTTTAAGACCCAAGAACATTAAGGCTTGGGTCCCCCAATCTAACTAATTTTTGTTGGGTTGTGAAGGAGCTGCTAAGGAGGATTATCAACTTGTGGTATATTGATAGTGGTTGCTCCAGGCACGCTGATAGATCATTTTACAAAATTGGAAAATGTCCATGATGCACGGATCAAGAGGATAAGGAGTGATAATGGCACGGAGTTCAAGAATCAGATTCTGGATCTCTATTCTCTTCGCAAGGGAATTGAACATCAATATTATGCTCCTTATACACCTCAACAGAATAGAGTCGTTGAGAGGAAAAACAGGACGTTGATTGAAGCCGCTAGGACTATGCTTTCTAATTCAAAGCCTCGCCAGTTCTTTTCTAGGGAGAAGCTCTGAACACAGCTTGTTATGTCCTAAACAAAGTTTTGATGGTTTAACGGTTTAACAAAACATGTCACGAACTATTATTTAACTAAAAACAAAACTTGAAAGGCTTTGAACCATTTGGATTACTCTACAACATTATGCGAAATAAAGATTAGCAAAAATTTAGTGAGATAGCTGACAAGTGTTACTTTCTAGGTTAAATGCTTGGAACACCGAATAAAAGGGTTTTTAATCTAAAAACTGGTAAAATTGAGGTTGTGTTTAACAAGTAAATCACTAGTTATTCACTTCAACAATCAACAAGTGGTCCTGCTATATTATATGATTATGATAGTGTTTTTCAATCATTTAATATTCCAGATTTTTCAAATGCAGATGAGTCTCAAGTGATTCAAACTGTGATCAGTGAAGATGACGAGGGTGACTTCATACCTAGATCGATTATATCAATGATAGATGCACCCGAAACTTCCTCCAGTGCAGCTCCACAGGATTCAAGAGATAGTGAGTCTGAACCAATTCAGGGGGAGGATTTTACTAATCCATTTGCTAATAAGAACATTCAGGGAGACATTGGATCTAATGTGGGAGATAATTTAATTGTTGACACCATTGCTACTACACGCACAAACAGAGATCATCCAGTTGAGAACATCATAGGTGGTGTTGCTGCAGGTGTTCAGAAAAGAAGAGGTGTGATTGAAGGTTCCTATTTATTTACTTCGATTCAGAAGACGGGGATGATACATGAGTGTTTGTATAGCTGCTATATTAGAGGAGCCAAAGAATGTTCACATGGCTCTAAAAGATAATTGTTGGGTTGAAGCTATGCAAGAGGAACTAGCTCAGTTTAAGAAGTTGCAGGTTTGGGAGCTAGTTGACTTGCCTGAAGGAGAGAAGGAACTAGGCACCAAGTGGGTATTTAAGTGCAAGAAAGACGACTGAGGGATTGTGATAAGGAATAAGGCTCGGTTAGTGGTGAAAAGGTTTAATCAGCAAGAAGGGATTGATTACAATGAAGTGTTTGCACCAGTATCGAGGTTGGAAGCAATTCGTTTGTTCTAGCTTTTGCTTCTTTCAAGGGCTTCAAAGTTTACCAACTTAACGTGAAGAGTGCGTTTCTTTACAGGAAAGTCCAGGAAGTGGTGTACGTATCACAACCAGATGGGTTTACGGATCCAGATTATATCGACTTGATAAGGCATTGTATGGATTGCATCAGGCACCTAGGGCGTGGTATGAGACACTGTCAACACACTTGTTAAAGAATGGTTTTGAAAGAGGTCAGATTGATAGTATACTTTTCATTAAAAGAAAGAAGGAAGACTTTCTATGGTACAGATATACGTAGATGACATCATTTTTCAGTTATCTAATGAGAACATGTGTCATGAATTCGAGGAGGTAATGAAGAGTAAGTTTGAAATGAGTGCGATGGGTGAACTGTCCTACTTTTTTGGCTTACAAGTTGAACAGAAGAAGGATGGGATGTTATACATCAGACGAAGTATGTGTATGACATTTTGTCTCGTTTCAAAATGGAGGATTGCACTACTTTCTACACACCTATGTGCTAACTAAGAAAAATGCTAAATCCAATGAGCAAATGACATGTCTTATTTCAAGAGCATCAGAATCAGAATCACTGCTTTGGCATAGGCGTTTGGGGCATGTGAAATTCAAAAATATAAATAAGCTTTCTAAATTAAATTTAGTAAGAGGATTACCTATGAAAGATTTTCCTTTTTCAGAAAAATGTATCGCATCTGCCCAAGGAAAGAAACACAAAAAGCCTCATAAATCCAAAGCAGTGAATACGATATCTGCCCCATTGCAATTACTACACATGGATCTTTTCGGCCCTATAAGTGTTAAAAGTTTAGCTAAAAGATCCTATTGTTTGGTAATTACAGATGATTTCTCACGTTTATCATGGGTATTTTTTCTTGAAGCCAAAAGCGAAACAACATCCATTCTGAAGAGCTCCATTCCTATGATTGAAAACATAATAAAGTTGAAGGTCAAATCTGTAAGAAGCGACAATGGGATAGTATTCAAAAATCATACGTTTGTCTCCTTTTGTGAAGAAAAGGGAATACGACTTCAATACAGTGCAACCATAACTCCTCAGCAAATGGGGTAGCGGAATGTAAGAACAGAACACTCATTGAAGTTGCTCGAACTATGCTTGTAGACTCCAAGCTTCCCATCATCTTCTGGGCTGAAGCTGTCAACATAGCATGCTATATTTTGAATCGAGTTCTCATTGTTAAACCTCATGGAAAAACAACTTATGAACTTCTTTTCAAAAGGAAGCCTCTGATAGATTTCTTTAGATTGTTCGGATGTTCCTGTACACTCCTCAACACTGAAGATAATCTTATCAAGTTTGAAGTAGTCGGTGATGTGTGCTACTTCATGGGCTACTCATCTTCTCAAAAGGCATATCGAGTCTACAACAAACGAACCAAGATGGTGATTGAATCATATTACGTCGACTTTCAAGAAGGAAACTCCACCAATACTGTAAGCGCTCCAAACTGGTTTTATGACGTAGACATTATATTCAACACTTTCGACATTGATGAACCTCTCACTAAATCCGAACCTGTAGAATCAACCCCATTTGAGCCATTGTTTGATCCTTAGACATTGGTTTCACTCCTTTTACAACTCGTTTCACCCCAGACTTTGCCACTCCTATCCTTCCTGTTATCGAAGTAGATGGTGACACATCGGCTGAGAATGCATCTGCACATGATGATTCTTCTTCACAGCAGATTGTGGATGAATCACCTAAAGAAGACGAAACCCCAATTATCTACGTTGATGAACACTTCTCTAATCTGCCTCAACAAGTAGAAACTCACACCAACGCAGGATACAAGACAAATCGGAATCATCCAATTGAAAATGTCATCGGTTCCGTGGAAGATGGAGTTCGAACTCGCGGTCGAACACATACCATCAACACAGGACTATATGCAGCTTTTCTCTCGCAGTCTGTCCAAAGAGACATTGAAGAAGCCATCCAAGACTCTAGCTGGGTACAAGCAATGTAAGAAGAATTTGCTCAATTTCGAAAGCTTAAAGTGTGGGAACTCATTGATTTTCCAGATGGAAAGTTCCCATTGGCACCAAGTGGGTGTTTCGTAACAAAATGGACGATTGTGGTGTAGTTATCAAGAGTAAGGCAAGATTAGTAGTTCAAGGTTTTCGGCAAGATGAGGGGATTGACTATGAAGAAGTTTTTGCACCGATTGCAAGCTTAGAAGCTATCAGAATCTTCTTAGCCTATACTTCGTTCAAAAAATTTAAGGTGTTTCAGATGGATGTAAAGAGTGCATTTCTATATGGGAAAGTGAAAGAAGAAGTCTATGTTTGTCAACCTCCATGTTTTGAAGATCCTCACTTCCCTGCAAAATAGTATAAGCTTGATAAAGCACTCTATGGTCTTCATCAAGCTCCTCGAGATTGTGGGTACTCAAGAGGCAAAATAGATATGACTCTCTTCACGAAAAGGATCGGAGATAACGTGATGCTGCTGCAGATTTATGTAGACGATATCGTCTACTGATGAAGCTCTTTGCAGGGAGTTCGAGAAAGTTATGAACGCAAAATTCGAGATGAGCATGATGGGAGAACTTACATTTTTCTTGGGATTAGAAGGAAGCAGAAGAAGATGACATCCTCATTAATCAGGCTAAATACATCAGAGATATTCTCTCCAAGTACAACATGAATGACTTCAAATCTGCCAGCACACCATTTGCAGCTCAGATGGAACTTACAGCTGATCTTTGTCACACCCTCAATTTCCACTTGCGGAGTTTTACCGCGAGGCGTGTGAACAAACCAGAATCTGAGACACTAGTAATATCGAACGACTCTATATGATTTATTTAAACGTTTTCCAAAAACATTTGTTTAACCATTCATAATTATTTTCAAATTGTTAGTTTAGTTCAAAGTTTAGCGGAAGCATTAGTTTCTAAGTTGTGCGGAAGCATTAAAGTAAAGTTAAGTAACGGGCGCCAACATAAACACCAAAACCAAAAATCCCAAAACAATATTCGTAAATGAGACTCGATAAAAAATGTCTTGATTAATGCAAGTGAGTGCACCTAGCGCTCCTAGCGTCCTGAGAAACATGTAAAGAAACAAGTGTCAACATTAAAGAAGAGTGAGTTCACAGGTTTTTATAAGTTCACAAGTTCGGTTAAAAGTTTGTTTCCCCCGTTATCCCTAACCCGGGATAACGATATAGTTCCATTATCCCTAACCCGGAATAATAATGTTGGTTCCATTATTCCTAACCCGGAATAATAATAATGTTGGTTCGTAATTAAGTTCAATGTTAACATGTAGGTAGCGAGCCTAAAGTTACGTCACATAAGAGTTCGCGATCGAAGCTGACTGTTGTGCCTCCGTGTTGCCCGGCCTATCACTGACCATGGCGAAAGTTAGGCCAAATTAATCACCCGTTGACCATACCCGGTCGGCTAGCGCGACTAGCTCGGGTGGGGCTTGTCGGGCCCAGTAGTACTACTTATAATTTCCCCGCTATCTAACCCAATACTAACGATCCGAGAGTTTGTCGAGGACTTCCGTGATATAGCTGCTTATGACCATAACGTACATTACCATTAACTAGTTACCGAGTAGTTTAACGACGTTAATTTCGCATAACGTAAAAAGATAGAGTTATAGAATGTATACATGTTTCTCCCCCTGTTGTTTAAAACCGGATAAAATAGGGGCCGTGAACTCACCTTTAATTGCTCGGTTAGTGTAACACAGAAGTAGCAAATGATGGGACCGCTAATTGCGTCCTAACATATCAATCGATTTAAAGTTAGTGTGTGAACACACTGATACAAACCCTACGCATAACTAACACACAATGCGGCACACAAAAATAACAAATTCGAAAACACAATCATGCATGCAAAGTATCATCATACCAAAATAGGGATCAAGCCAACTTGTCATAAACACAGATCAACTCATACAACACTTTGGTACACACATACGCAAGTTATCATGTTTCAGCTTGTATGCTCATAACTAGGCTGTTTTCGAGGATTTTTATAAAATAGTTCAACGTTCTAAAAATTCCAATTTTTTTCCAGGAGGTGTCAACTAAACTGTAGAATTTTATGTATACTTTTCAAGTCCTAACACTTTACCAATTATTTATAAACATTTATATACTAGGCTGCAGTCAGATTCGTCGCTTTCTGACTGCAGTCCACGGGAAAAATTATTTAAAATTTATCGTTCATCCAATTAACAAAATTCCAGTGGGAGTGTTCTGGAAATTTCCCTCTCCTGTTACTGTACAAATTTCGTGACACAACCCTCTACAGATTATGAGATCCGACTCGATAAACAACTAGCAAATTTTCAGAATTTACTCAGCTTCAGCTGCTGCACTTAAATAACCACTTAAAAATAGCAAACGACCTCAGAAAAATATGAATCTAGCGCCATTAGAAGTGTTTTTCAAAAATACACGTTTTAGGCTTAGGAAATTCCACTTTTCGATAAACAATGATCAGGTTACAGCCAATTGAAGTTGGCTGTAAATGCCATTCAGCAACCTGTTTTCGACTTTTATCGCAATAGAACATGCTTACACGATCAAGACGCTAAATAATAATGATCAAGAACAGGTTTATTTGTCACATATCATCATGTACATCAATATTCATGCAAACCCTAATCATATAATATGATTTTTATCGCTAAAACACAGCCTATGATTTTTGTATTCATCCTAAATCACAATCGCAAAAACTCACACAATTAACCGAACTAATCACAAATCATAACACTTTTTTATACCAATGATCCTAACAATACATATAATCATGATCAAGATTACAAACCCTAATGTGATTTGTAAAATAATTACAACCCTAACCTTGAAACGATGAAGATTAGCGAACCGGGACAAGATTGGAAATCAATCCGGGGTTGGAGGCTTGTGCGATCGAGAGAGGGGGGGGGGGGGCTGCCGTCGGCTTTCTTGGAGCTAGGGTTCCTTGTTGTTTTTTTTAAAAACCTAACTCATGCATACTTGTATATATATATCACAAGGGAAAAAGAAAAGGAGAAAGGGGGTGGGGGGCGCGTGCGACCGTAAGGGGGGGGGGCGGTTTGGGTTATTAGCTTGGGCCTCAAGTTTAGGTTAGTTCCTTGGGCCACAAGGAGGTTAGGTCGACACGTTTCGCAGCTCGGTTTGGTTCGGCTATTTACTTATTATATATTTTTTTATAAAACTAATAATCGCGAAATCAAAAGTGATATAATAATTCACAAACTTTACAAACGTCTAATAAACACATAGCACATAATTTACCTAATCCATTCAAAAGTTAGCGTAGTTATTGCGATCGTGTAATTTAATTCTCTGACTCAAATTAGCGTAGGAATGAATAACCGTGCAGTAGCGCGTTTAAGATACCTGAAAAGCCGGGCTGTCACATCATCCCCATGTTGAAAGAATTTCGTCCCGAAATTTAGTTGGTGGTAACGTTAGATTGCTGCTCAGCTGCAAAAAGGTGTGGGTATTTGCTTTTCATTTGTTCCTCTCTTTCCCACGTGAATTCCTGTCCACGCTTAGAATCCCAACGAACCTTGACGATCGGTATCTTGCTGTGCCTTCGAGTCTTGATCTCACGATCCATGATCTCAATAGGTTGTTCCACAAAGTGCAGTTGTTCATCCACTTGAATCTCATCCAATGGAATGACTAGGGTCTCATCTGATAGACACTTCTTCAGATTTGACACGTGAAAAACGTTGTGAACTCCACTGAGTTCGGCAGGAAGGTCTAATTGATAAGCCACGGGCCCGATACGCTTCAAGATCACAAATGGGCCTACGTATCGTGGGTTTAGATTGCCTCGTTTCCCAAAACGGATTACACCCTTCCAGGGTGACACCTTCAGTAGGACGCGGTCGCCTACTTGAAATTCGAGCGGTTTGCGTCGTTGATCAGCGTTGCTTTTCTGTCGATCTCGTGCCGCTGCCATGCGGTTTCTGATTTGCACAATCTTTTCAGTAGCCTCAAGTATCAACTCAGGACCTGTGAGAGACTGTCACCGACTTCTGCCCAACAGACCGGTGATCTACATTTGTGACCGTATAATGCTTCAAACGGTGCCGCTTGAATACTCGTATATAACTGTTGTTATACGAGAATTCCACTAAAGGCAGATGGATTTCCCAACTGTTCCCGAAGTCTACCACACATGCCCTAAGCATGTCTTCAAGGTCTGAATAGTCCTTTCACTTTGACCATCCGTCTGAGGGTGATAAGCTGTGCTCATATCTAAGCATGTGCCCAACGCTTTCTGAAGTGACTGCCAAAAGTTGGACGTGAAACGAGCATCTCTGTCTGAGATGATGGACGTTGGCACTCCATGCCGAGAAACTACTTCCTTAATGTAGATGCGAGTCAGCTTATCCATCTTATCTGTTTCTTTGATCGCTAGGAAGTGTGTGGACTTAGTTAAACGATCCACGATTACCAAGATGGTATCGCAACCACCGGAGTTCGTGAGAGTTTAGTGATAAAGTCCATCGAGATATAATCCCATTTCCACACTGGGATTTCAGGTTGTTGAAGTAGCCCTGATGGCTTCTGGTATTCCACCTTGACTTTCGCACAAGTCTAACACTTGCTCACGTAGGTGGCTATATCCGCTTTCATGTTGGGCCATCAGTACGCGGCTTTAAGGTCTTGATACATCTTATCTGAACCGGGATGGACAGAGTATCGGGATTTGTGAGCTTCGTCCATAACTAGCTTTCTGAGGTCTCCGTAGAGAGGTACCCATATACGATTCATGAAATACCGGGCACCATTGGGTTTTACTTCCCAATCGCGTTCCATCTTTCCCACAGATTCGGCCTTGATGTTTTCTTCCTTAACTACTTCTAGCTGCGCATCGCGTATCTGTTCGGGTAACCCCGAATGAATGGTGAACTGTAGTGCTTGTACCCGACGAGGTTTCAAGTGCTCCTTCCTACTGAGGGCATCAGCTACCACGTTAGCTTTACCCGGGTGATACCGAATGGCACATTCATAATCGTTCAGGAGTTCGACCTAGCGACGTTGTCGCATGTTCAACTCCTTCTGGTCAAAGATATGCTGGAGGCTCTTGTGATCCGTGTAGATTGTGCACTTTGTTCCATATAGATAGTGTCTCCAAATCTTAAGTGCAAACACAACTGCTCCCAATTCCAGGTCATGTGTTGTGTAGTTTTTCTCATGAACCTTCAACTGTCGGGACGCATACGCGATGACCTTATCACGTTGCTTGAGTACGCATCCTAATCCCTGAATGGAAGCGTCACAATATACCACAAAATCATCTGTCCCTTCTGGCAAGGACAAAATGGGTGCACTGCAAAGTTTCTGCTTCACCAATTGAAATGCTGCTTCCTGCTTGTCACCCCAAGCATACTTAGTGCCTTTCTGGGTGAGAGTGGTAAGCGGTTGTGCGATCTTTGAAAATCCATCGATGAAACGTCTGTAGTAACCAGCCAAACCCAAAAATTGGCGGATCTCTGTCGGTGTCCTGGGTGCTTCCCAGTTCTTGATAGCATCGATCTTGGCGGGATCAACGTGTATACCCTTTTCATTCACGATATGCCCGAGGAACTGAACTTATCGAATCCAGAAATCACATTTTGAAAACTTGGCATATAGTTTCTCCTGTTGAAGTAGGTCCAGCAATAGTCGCAGATGCTCAGCATGTTCTTCTTCATCCTTAGAGTAGATGAGTATATCATCGATGAACACGATGACAAACTTGTCGAGATACGGCTTACACACGCGGTTCATGAGGTCCATGAACACCGCGGGTGCGTTGGTGAGACCGAAGGGCATGACCAAGAACTCATAATGGCCATACCGAGTACGAAATGCCGTCTTGGAGATATCCTCCTCTCTGACGCGTAACTGGTGATAACCGGACCGTAGATCAATCTTGGAGTAGTAGCTTGACCCTTGAAGTTGGTCGAAGAGATCGTCGATGCGAGGTAATGGGTATCGGTTCTTGACGGTAACCTTATTGAGTTCCCTGTAGTCGATGCACATGCGGAAGGTCCCGTCCTTTTTCTTGACAAAAAGGACCGGAGCTCCCCATGGCGAAGTACTGGGTCGGATAAATCCTTTTTCCAACAATTCCTGAAGTTGGGTAGACATCTCTTGCAGCTCTGCTGGAGCTAGGCGGTACGGGGCCATGGCGATAGGAGTTGCATAGTTCGCCAATTCGATTTCAAACTCCACTTGTCGATGTGGTGGAAGACCAGGTAACTCCTCTGGAAATACATTTGAAAAGTCACGGACGACGGGGATATCTCAATCCGTTTCTCGTCCTTAGGCTGCTCGGTGACCAGTGCGAGCAAAGAGAAGGAGTTCTTTCTCCGAAGATACTTCTGAGCTTGCATGTAAGAGATGATGTTTGTGACGGCGCCTGCCTTCTCGCCTTACACCATCAAGACTTCGTCGTTAGAGAGCGGAATACGGATAGCTTTTTCGGAACAGAGGACTTCAGCTCGGATGTCGGATAGCCAGTCCATTCCGGCTACCACGTCAAAACTACCCAGGGTAGTTATCATCAGATCAATGGTAAAGGTGTGGCCCGCGAGTTTAAATTGACAGCCGGTTACTAAATGGGTCACATCTACAGATTTACCATTGGCTAGTTCTATGACGTAAGGGGTCTCTAGGGGTTAGGCATGAGATTTAGGTTCTTCCTAAAAGACTCAGATCTAAAACTCCTATCCCACCCGTATCAAAAAGTACAGTAGTAAAATGATCGTTAAGGGGAAACTTACCGGTGACCACGTTCGAGTCGTTTCTGGCCTCTCCGTGGCCTAGCGTGAATGCACGACCCTTAGCACCCCTTGTGCCACCATTTCCATTTTTGTTTTGTTGTTGTTGTTGTTGTGTTGTTGTTGTTGTTGTTATTGTTGTTGTTCCCACCATTGTTGTTGTTGTTGCGAAGTTGCGGGCAGTCTCGCTTGAAATGGGTAGTGCTACCGCACTGATAGTACCCCGGTTAATACCTTGCTGTTGAACCTGTGCTGATTTTGATTTTGTCGAGACACGATTTCCCCGCGACAATCCTTTGCCGCATGTCCCGTTTTGCCACATCGTTGGCAGCGATCTCCGGCACAAGGGCCGTGATGATGGAGATTAGAACGATTACATTGCGGCTTTCGACCCACATAGCCGCTTGAGTTCTGGGTGTTGTTAGCAGACTGATTATTGTGACCCCGATTGTTGTTGAAATTGTTGGACAGTTTCTGGTTTCCTTGTTGTGGCTGGGCTGACGAAGACTGTCGAGCAAGTGAGTCCTCAAATTTTCTTTTGTTATCAGGGACAACTTCAGTTGCACCCCGAGATGGCAACTTCCTTTGTTCCACCGCCTTATCGGTGAGTTTGTGCGCCAACCTCAACGCTTAATGTTCCGTCGCAGGCTTGCTAGACATTACCATGCCCTGGATCTCAGGGACTAGACCCCCAAGATAAAACTCAAGTTGTTTTTCAACGGTGTTAGCCAGATCGGGACATAGGAACACCAGATCATGATGTTTCGCCGTGTACGCTTCAATTTCAGATCCTACCATCTTGTGGTTCCATAACGCTTGCTCCAACTGCTGAACTCTGTCCTGCGGACAGTACTCCTCTTTGATTAGGGCCTTAAACTCGGCCCAGGCCATTGCGTTCGCAGCAATAAGTCCACGCGTTTGGACTTGTGCATTTCCACCAGGTTAATGCCCCATCTTCCAGCGTTGAGGCAGCATACTTGACCTTATTGGCCTCAAGGCAATTGCATATCTCGAACACCGATTCAGACTTTTCAATCCAACGGACCAGTCCTATGGGTCCTTCTGCACCCGTGAATTTGCTCGGTTTCGCATCGAGGAACATCTTGTAGGGGTTAAGACCCCCTCCTGAAGACATAGGATAAGTAGTCAGCGAGAAAGTCTATTAGCCCAACTATTAGATTTTCCCATGAAAATTTAATAATGGTTACCTGCTGGTGGGTTTTGAACACCTGCCAGAGCAGCATTCACGTGTTCTTAGATCATTGCGGCTAATTCTTCAGGTGTCATGTTGAGGTTTCCGCGACGTCCAGTTGCCATTTCAGATCTTCGCAAGACAACACAAACACACTACCGATAAGTATATATATCCAATATAGTTATCATATTCCACACTTCAATCATCACACAAGTTATGTTAACCCAACAAATTAAAGAATAAAAAGGAACATTCGATTAAATAAATTGCAATGTCTCACAAAATGCCAACCAAACATCTCAGTTTAATTATAAAGTTTCAAGTTCAAACATAAGTGGAAAATGGACAAACTAAAAAAAAAATAAAGCGGGGATTGCGAGACGAGTCAGTCTTCTAGTCTCCATCTCCCAAGTCGCTATCGTTGTCCGTCATCCTCTGCGGCGTTTTCAGCTTCAACAGCCGGTTCCTGTTCTGGCTCCTCTTCCTCCGGATCCTCCTCCGGGTCCTTCCTCCGGATCCTCCTCTTCTTCCTCTACTGCACTGGAGGGGCCGGTGCTTGGGCGGGTACTGGGACAGGTGCTTGATTCTGCTCAGTTCTTGAATCCTCCAACTGGACTCAAGAACTCTGTCTTCGAGCCAGTCAGCCCTCAGTTGCTCAGCACGAAGATCCTTAGCTAAAATGTTTCGAGCTTTCCTATTCTCATGTTGCTCTTCCTCGAGCCTCCCAGTTTTACCAGTTAGTTGACGTATCATCCATCCTTGTGTTTCGATAGTCTCCTGCATTCTCTCTAGTTGTTCCTGTTGTTTTCTTAACATATCCCTAAGTAGGTCGCCCCTACCTCTAACGAGCTGACCGGTTCGACCGGCATAGCGGTGGTCGACGGGAGGACGACTCCCCTCCTAGAGCGAGTCTCTTCCTAGCAGCTGAGCGTGTCTCCACGCCATGAGGTGGTGAGGGTTCGACCATGGGTGCCTTCCCCGGCGCCCTTGGTTGTAGAGGTTTGTCGGATGATGATGATGACATTGCCTATTGGGTTGTGTAGTTAGTTACGAGTTGCGTGCATCACAATATCCATTTATATCTTACATAAAACAGTTGTAGTATAACACATAACAAGATATCACAGTTCGGTGCCAACTAAGTCTAGTGTCGTGTAATCAGCTATAGTTTAGGTCTAGTTTTAATGCATACCTGGTTCTCTATAGCTAGAGGCTCTGATACCAATCTGTCACACCCTCAATTTCCACTTGCGGAGTTTTACCGCGAGGCGTGTGAACAAACCAGAATCTGAGACACTAGTAATATCGAACGACTCTATATGATTTATTTAAACGTTTTCCAAAAACATTTGTTTAACCATTCATAATTATTTTCAAATTGTCTTAGTTTAGTTTCAAAGTTTAGCGGAAGCATTAGTTTCTAAGTTGTGCGGAAGCATTAAAGTAAAGTTAAGTAACGGGCGCCAACATAAACGCCAAAACCAAAAATCCCAAAACAATATTCGTAAATGAGACTCGATAAAAAATGTCTTGATCAATGCAAGTGAGTGCACCAAGCGCTCCTAGCGTCCTGAGAAACATGTAAAGAAACTAGTGTCAACATTAAAGAAGAGTGAGTTCCAGGTTTTTATAAGTTCACAAGTTCGGTTAAAAGTTTGTTTCCCCCGTTATCCCTAACCCGGGATAACGATATAGTTCCATTATCCCTAATTTGGTTCCATTATCCCTAACCCGGAATAATAATAATGTTGGTTCGTAATTAAGTTCAATGTTAACATGTAGGTAGCGAGCCTAAAGTTACGTCACATAAGAGTTCGCGATCGAAGCTGACTGTTGTGCCTCCGTGTTGCCAGGCCTATCACTGACCATGGCGAAAGTTAGGCCAAATTAATCACCCGTTGACCATACCCGGTCGGCTAGCGCGACTAGCTCGGGTGGGGCTTGTCGGGCCCAGTAGTACTACTTATAATTTCCCCGCTATCTAACCCAATACTAACGATCCGAGAGTTTGTCGAGGACTTCCGTGATATAGCTGCTTAGTGACCATAACGTACATTACATTAACTTAGTTCCGAGTAGTTTAACGACGTTAATTTCGCATAACGTAAAAAGATAGAGTTATAGAATGTATACATGTTTCTCCCCCTGTTGTTTAAAACCGGATAAAATAGGGGCCGTGAACTCACCTTTAATTGCTCGGTTAGTGTAACACAGAAGTAGCAAATGATGGGACCGCTAATTGCGTCCTAACATATCAATCGATTTAAAGTTAGTGTGTGAACACACTGATACAAACCCTACGCATAACTAACAACACAATGCGGCACACAAAATAAAAATTCGAAAACATAATCATGCATGCAAAGTATCATCATACCAAAATAGGGATCAAGCCAACTTGTCATAAACACAGATCAACTCATACAACACTTTGGTACACACATACGCAAGTTATCATGTTTCAGCTTGTATGCTCATAACTAGGCTGTTTTCGAGGATTTTTATAAAATAGTTCCAACGTTCTAAAAATTCCAATTTTTTTATAAGAGGTGTCAACTAAACTGTAGAATTTTATGTATACTTTTCAAGTCCTAATACTTTACCAATTATTTATAAACATTTATATACTAGGATGCAGTCAGATTCGTCGCTTTCTGACTGCAATCCACGGGAAAAACTATTTAAAATTAATCGTTCATCCAATTAACAAAATTCCAGTTGTAGTCTTCCGGAAATTCCCGTCTCCAGTTACTGTACAAATTTCGTGACCTAACCCTCTACAGATTATGAGATCCGACTCGATAAACAACTAGCAAATTTTCAGAATTATGCAGCTTCAGCTACTGCACTTAAATGACCACTTAAAAATAGCAAACCACCACAGAAAAATATGAATATGGCGTCATTAGAAGCGTTTTTAAAAAATACACGTTTTAAGCTTCAGAAAATCCACTTTCCGATAAATAATGATCAGGTTACAGCTAATTTAAGTTGGCTGTAAATGCCATTCAGCAAGCTGTTTTCGACTTTTTTCGCAATAGAACACGTTTAAACGATCAAGACGCTAAAAAATAATGATCAAGAACAGGTTTATTTGTCACATATCATCATGTACATCAATATTCATGCAAACCCTAATCATATAATATGATTTTTATCGCTAAAACGCAGCCTATGATTTTTGTATTCATCCTAAGATCACAATCGCAAAAACTCGCACAATTAACCGAACTAATCATAAATCATAACACTTTTTATACCAATGATCCTAACAATACATATAATCATGATCAAGATTACAAACCCTAATGTGATTTGTATAAAACCTAACTCATGCATACTTGTATATATTAGAGGGGGCTGCCGTCGGCTTTCTTGGGCTAGGGTTGTGCGATCGAGAGGGGGGGGGGGCTGCCGTCGGCTTTCTTGGAGCTAGGGTTCCTTGTTGGTTTTTTTTAAAAACCTAACTCATGCATACTTGTATATATATAGCACAAGGGAAAAAGAAAAGGAGAAAGGGAATGGGGGGCGCGTGCGACCGCAGGGGGGGGGGTTTGGGTCATTAGCTTGGGCCTTAAGTTTAGGTTAGTTCCTTGGGCCACAAGGAGGTTAGGTCGACACGTTTCGACAGCTCGGTTTGGTTCGGCTATTTACTTATTATATTTTTTTTATAATACTAATAATCGCGAAATCAAAACGTGATATAATAATTCACAAACTTTACAAACGTCTAATAACACATAGCACGTAATTTACCCAATGCATTCAAAAGTTAGCGTAGTTATTGCGATCGTGTAATTTAATTCTCCGAATCAAATTAGCGTAGGAATGAATAACCATGCAGTAGAGCGTTTAAGATACCTGAAAAGCCGGGATGTCACAATCTTCAAGGAAACCTGTGAACAAGTCCTTCTATCGCTCTATGATAGGCTCGTTAATGTATCTAACCGCAAGTAGGCCTGACATTATGTGGGCAGTCTGTCTCTGTGCACGATTTCAGACGAATCCAAAAGAATCTCATGAAGCTGCTGTCAAAAGAATTTTCCGCTATCTGAAAGGAACACTGAAGCTTGGTTTGTGGTACCCTAAAGATAGTAATTTTGATTTAATTGCTTATTCTGATAGTGATCATGCAGGTTGCAAAGTTGGCAGAAAGTCTGTCTCAGGAGGCTGTCAATTCTTAGAAAATCGTCTCATATCGTAGCAGAGCAAGAAGCAGACAACAGTCTCCACATCTACTGCTCAAGCCGAATATATGGTAGCCTACAGTTGCTGTTCACAAGTTCTTTGGATACAAAATCAGTTGTTGGATTACGGGATAAATGTTATAAAGACTCCCATATTCATCGACAACGAGGCATGTCTAGGAATTATGAAGAACCCTATCCACCACTCCAGAACAAAACACATCGAAATTCGCATTCATGCGATCAAGATGCGTATGAGAAATGATACATTCAAGTGGTGCCGATGGATACCATGCAACAAAAAGCCGATATTTTCACGAAAGTCTTCGACAAAACTCGCTTCAACCAGTTGGTAACTTGGTTGGAAATGGTCAATTTCCTTGAGTTGAAATGATTAAATAATAATAATAATAATAATAATAACAAAATAATAATAATAATAATAATAATAATAATAATAATAATAATAATAACAATAATAATAATAATAATAATAATAATAATAATCTCGTAAATGTGCCCAACAAAAAGATTTTCTGCAAATTTTAAAATTTCTTTTCAAGCTTTGGGTTCTCGAAAATAAAATTTTAAGGGGGGAAGTCTTTCGGAAAATATCTTTAAAGTAGAATCCTTTGTTTGCCACCTGCATGAGAAATGATAGAAAAATTGCTGACACTTTGTTTGATCTTAAAATAGAACCAGATTGAGGCTCCAAGCAACGACATGTCAGTAGATTCAGCAATACCTTTAAGTAAACTGCGTAGGAGACAAATGTTAATGATTACACAAGAATTCTGGATACCCACAATGTTGTGTAAGTTGTGGGTAACACGTTGCGGCGTATGGCTTAATGGTCTTAAATCTTGTGTTGATAGATTGCCAAAGTCCGAGATTTTGGGTCTTTATATTGACTAATCATTCGGGGATATCATAGTTGCTCTTCTGCTGCATCAAGAAATATGCTGACCTAGACACAACTATGATATCTTTTCAAAAAGAGCCAATGCGGCCAAAGCCCCACACAAATGAAGATCTCACGCAAGAATCATTCATGTGCTTAATTCGTACTATCTAAGGTATCTGTCATAGCCTTCGTTAGACTTTGGTCTCTTTGCTGTACGGAAGTACTGACCTGATCACCAATTGTCTAATGTTGAAATTTCAAGAACGAATGAAGTCAATATACTCACCTACTATGAGGAACCTTTGCGCATACCTTGATCGCGGGTGTATGTCCTGATGTGGGACTCACGGGCACAACATTCTAACAGTCTAGTATGAGTGGGGAACATCGAAATTCTTGTCAATATTACCACAACATGATAAAATGTTCTCTGAAAGCATGTTGAAAGAAAGGTGCATAGACTTAAAAGGACAAACATACTGACAATTTTTTGTGCCTTGATTATTCAATATTTATATATTTACTATTTTATCTCAAACTAACAAAGTGTTACTAGTATGATCTTCTGCAGGAAATTCACAGGATCCGAACCATTAAAAATAAGTGTTATGTGAAAAAGGAAGCTTCCTTGCTCTAAAAATAATTTTCAGAATTCAAATTGCAAATCTCCATTTTTCTTAACCTTATTTAAAATTTTTGCTCTATTTTTAACCAAAAAGGACACGTTTTTCGAGAAAGTTAAAAATTTTCAAGCGTATTTGTTTCTGAATTACTTAGCCTTGAAGATATCTCAAAAATACCCCAACGCGGCGTAATTACTGTTCCAGCGTATTTATTAAATACGCTGGAAGGGGTTTTTGTATATATATTTCAGATTTCTTTTTGTGTAAAACTTTTCAAACACTCATCATCTTCTTCATCTCATCCAAACACCCACATACACAAAATTCAAACATCATTAAATGATCTGAACGGCTCTTGTTAAGATCGATCTCGGTATGATTTTAGTTTTCGAATGTTGATTGCTTGTTGTTGAGTGTGTTAAAACATCAAATTCAAGATCAGTTTTGTCATACGTAGATAAATTGATCTGGGTTCATCAGGGTTTATGGGTTTATCAAGAGATTATTGAATCCAGCGTAATTATTATGAATGCAGCGTAATTGTGTTGAATGTGGCGTTTTTAACAAGCAATTATATGTCAGCGTAGTTAAGTCTTGAACGCGAGTTCAAGCAACCGACGTATTTGACAAATACACCGGTCAGTCAGCATAGATAAGCATCTTCGCTAGATGTTGCTCGAGTTAAAACTTAAATACGCGGCGATATCTTCAGTGTATATAAGTTTATTTGGCGTAATTGTAACTGTGCCTTATGTATATAGTCGTGTGTCCGGCATAAATGATATTGTTGACTAGCGTATTTAGTGACGAAATTATATTTTCATTTTTTTATTTGTGTATATATATGTATATATTCCCTTGTGACTGAGATCTAACTTGTTTGGTTTCCGTATTTTCAGAAAAGGTGAAGGAGATTATTCGGATAAAACACGGCAGCACAATCAGCCATGCAAGTTGGTCCCACCTCCAAATGATTTGGAAGATGTGGCGGAATGGATGAACTCAAGCTGAATAAGCTATGCTGTTCAAGCCATACCGATCATATACAACATTCACATTGAAGAATTTTGGAAAACAACCAAGGCGTCGACAATCAATGAAGTAAAAGAATCACAACTACGGTACGAAACAAGAAAGTCATAGTAACAGAGGACAATGTGCGTAGATTCCTCAGTCTTGGAGACAACCATAGCGACCCGCTCAGAGTAAAGAAGGATGACATCCTCAACGGCTTTAAAGGAATGAGGTACGTTGGAGACTTCAGAGAGAAAAACGAGATTAAGCAAAAGGGGCTCACAAAGGACTGGAGATTCATTCTTCACGTATTCGCTATAAGCTTAGCACACAGAAAGGGTGGATACGATGGTTTAACCTAGAATGGTCAGCCGCTATGCTCAACCTCTGCACCAAACAACCATTCAATATATCAGGTCTTATTTTCTACTGCATGGTTAACATCACAAACTCCTCCACATGGGCCATGTACCTACGTTTTGTTCAGCTTCTCATCAACGACCACAATCCGAATATCCCACACGAGAATGACGTGTACAAATTTCAGTTACCGACCGGACGCCAAATTACGGAACTGAAAACTGAAGAGTGGGTGTTGCTTCATCAATGGATGTATAGGGAAGAAAGGTTTCATCTTGTGAAAGCAGCTTATGAGAAATATAGAGAAGGCGTTAAAAGAAAGAGACAGGGAAATGTTGAGGAAGAAGCAGACGAGGAAGAGGAAGATACTGAACAGTTGATTCGAAAGAACAAAGGAAAGCAGCCCGTTAAAGAAAGGGATTTATCAAAGAAAAGAAAAGACACCTCTTCTCAAGAACGTTTGATGGAAAGCAGCTTTCGGGCCGGAGGCACTAGAGAACATCGAGAACACATTGAAAATCTCCATGCCATTCACGAGGCAGAGGAAAGAGAGAAAAGAAAAGCAAAAAGAAAGAGGCGATAGATGATGGAATCTAAAATGCCAGTGACGGTCACAACTAAACAAGAACAATTAGGTGAATTTGTTGACCAACTGATTGAAGATCCAGAGGCTCCCACCAGATCACCCCCTCAGAAGCAAAAGAAAACAGGGGAAGGACCGTCAAAAGATGCTCAACCAAGGCAGATGCCTCAACAAGCTCCCCGTAGACCACGCCCATTTCAGGAACTATATGATAAACTTGTGAAAGATATTGAAAAAGGTCCAGCTCAAGAGATATGCCTTCTGAAGCATCAATTGAGCAACACATGCACAATTCATGAAAAGCTGGGAGCAAAGAAAGAAAAACAAGGAGCTCCATGCTTATGTCAAGGAACAAACAAGATTTGTCCGATTTCAGCAGGATGGTATGGAGAAGATGTACAGAATGATTAGAGAGTTATGCACCAGGGCAGATACAATGTTCTCATCCACAGATATCTTTGATTATGAAAAGTTTAAGATTGAAGAAGATAGGCAAAAGGCTGAGGATGCAGAGAAAAAGAAAAAGCGTTTCGAATCTGCAGTAAATGTCAATGAAGAACATGGAAGTGAAGAAGAGGAGGTGGATAGAGATGAGATGCTAACTTGTTTTGTCGAATGGGGTTTGGAAGAAGATACCCTTTATGAGACTGAAGATGGTGATCCAGTGACTCCAGTGCATCCTGGGTGGTTCAGAAAAGAAAGAGAAAAACTTCCATATTTCTATCAGGTGGTTACAGTTGAAAAAACTGAAGTTGCCGACAAGATAATCAGCTGGAAGTACTGTAATCTGAAAGGGATATTTATTGTGAAGAGACGAGGTGGAGTTATTCAGTATTTCAAAGCTGGAGCTGATATGAAAAGCCTTCCAAGATGGGATATACGTGAGCTAGGCAGATTAGACATGATAAACCCAACAAACAGCGGTATTGGAGCAGATTTTGAAAGACTAATCTTGAGAGAATGTAATTGGGATTTTACCTTATTCAAGCCACAACGTCCTCGCAGAAGAGTATCGAAAACAACAAAAGATCCCATTACGGGAAAAGGAGTGGTCACATGGGTCATCGATCCTGCGAAAGTTGAAACCAGAGTCAAAGTTCCACCAGAACAACCTGTTTTGCTCACAAATTTCAAGAAATGGTTCTACGACGGGAAAACGGGAGAAGTAGTGATCAGATTGGTTTCTAACGAAGATATTCGTATTTTAGACCCGATGGATGTCTTCATGTTCTGTCTATCCGACCTTAACATTCTTTATGGCCACAAGATTCACGTTGGAGCCGGAAACGAATACAAAGAGGAAGGAATGTTGTTTCAAAGGGTCGTAGAGCGAGCAAGAGAATGAAAGATAGAAATGATGGACATTATGATCAGAATCTAGAAACAGAAAGAAAAAGAGGAAGCAAGAAAAAGGAAAAGGAAACACAAGTCATCGGCTCAACAGAAAGCTCCTTCGCCATCTCAAGCTGTATCTAAGTCTCAAACTCCGGCTTCATCCACATATGAAGCCACTACAGAGATCCAACAAACCACAAGTGAAGCTTTTATCAATCCAACTTCTGAAGCAACAACTGAACAACCAACAGATCAAACTGCTTCTCTGTCACAGGGAACAGATCGAGAATCAGCCGCAGGCCCTGAAGCTCAAGAACAAGGTTAAAGACTCTCAAGTACGCAACAGTCTAGGGGGGATATTGTTAGAACGTTTTGAGACCGTTGATACTTGAGTATTATAGTTACAGCTGGTTTTGTAATAGTTAGCAAATCTAAAAGGGCCAAAAGAGTATTTTGTGAATCTTGTAACAGAGCGGCGTATTTAATATCACAGCGTATTTAATAAATACGTTGGGTAGTCAGTCTATATGAATATCAATGAAAACCCTAGTCCAAGGTTCTTGGACAGAATTTGGTGATTGCTCTTGTGTTGTGCTTGTTGTTCTTGTGCTTAATCCGAAATATCCAGGTGCATTCAGTGATTATATCATTTGGGATTCCATATACAACACTTGTTGTTTGATCCATACAAGAATCTTCATCTTCATTCTTTGGTTTTTCTTAACTTTTTGTCACACCCTGGATTTCCAACCCAAATCATACACGGTGGGCCCGGGTGGGGAGTAGTGACGTCAGTTGATAACATCATTGTCAGCTAAACACGGCCCAATGGAAGTCGTGGAGTAAAATTGCTATTACAAATCGAATGTTCGAAATACAAAAAAATAATATACAGGCTCGTAATAGAAGATCCACAGGCGGATCGTAAATTGTACATGGAAAGAACATAAATCAAACTTTGGGCAGATCTAGGATTTGCAAGATCCTCTATCACTACCGAGCACTTCCAGCCTATTTTTCGTATTGTACCTGCAAGCTTAGTCTATTGAAAATATGTCGGCTTTTGCTGATAAATACACCCAACTGACTCTTTTTGAAAACATTAAAAAATGTTTTAAGTGCGTATCAACACAAAATCCTTTATAACTTGGGAAAGTTGACCGTCCAACCTTGTTAACAGATTTACATGTTTGTCCATACATACATGGCCCGGTACGGAGACCGAGACATGATTAACGTACACACCACTTTGGAGTCAATTCTTCCCAACCTTGTGGGAATGCATTTTTGAGCGTCTATCGGGTGTATGCCTACACCCGCGCTAAGGTCGTGGCCATTTCTATTGTAATGAGCCAAGGATATCCAGGACACGGTAGTTAACCCCCGATATTTAAGCTGTCAAACAAAACTGATTAAAACAAAATATGCGGATTTACTAGCCGCACCCGGCATTCGATTGATCCCATTTCCGACCAAGCGGTAATAATTTACCGTAACCCAAGCCCGTATAAGGGAAATAAGTCAAGAGCATTTACCTGAGCTAGTCTTCTTTTAATTTTAATAACTCAGCCGTACACAAAAGTACTAAGTGCAGATAGCATTTCCTGGCAAGTCTCTAGTCTGGATTATGGCATAAACTAATCAATTAAATACTTACGGTCTTATTTAAGTCATAGACTTAGACCGTGTAGTGTACAGGATCAAGACGTGTAACGCTTGATTAAACGGTGATTGGATAGAATGTAGTTTAAATCCCACAAGTACCTTGACTTGTGTAATATGGATAAACTATAAACATTCTGGATTTTGAGACTTAAATGACAAGGTTAAACCCGTTTCGGTTAATTTCCGTAAACTAGTTACATATACTTAACTGTACGCATATCAGCGATATCGGGTAATCGGATAAGTTATGGACAAGTTCTATATGGCATTATATTTTAAATAGGTTGTAATATTATAGGATATCAACTTTTATGCCCGTTATGGTTTTAAATTGAAACTATGCCTCATAAGGGCGTTTCGGTAATTTCATACCGTATAAAAGGAACTTGATTATAACTTAATGTTATAACCCCAAGTATTCTGGAAAAATAATTTATTTATAACATAATATTAGTAGGATATTAACTTTATGTGTAATTTATCTTTCATGACCAAACTATGCACGAATGGGCATTTTGGTCATTTTACACATAGTTTAAAAATTATTTGGGATTCCAAGTTTATAATATGTAGCTACTGTAAAATATTTAAAATAAGTTTTAAAAATCAGTAGGTAACAAGTCTTGGTCAAATAATATGGTTTAAACCATATTATGCGCTGAAACGGTGCCTATATCGTAAAATGACGTTTTATGCGATGTTTAACGAAAACTGATATTAAGGTCATATTAAAATGTCTTAGATATGTTATTTAATATAACATATCAGTAGGTAAAAGATTTATGAGCCACAAGGGCTAAATCATCATTAATCGACATAATTCAAGGACCTGCTTGTAAACTCAGTTTATAATCTGGTTTGACATCCCAAATAATCCTACTTATAATATTATATTAGTAGGAAACTTATTTTCAAGTTCATTATCATTAAAACCTTGATTTATGCAAAATGGGCATTTTAGTAAAAAATGGCATAATTACGGAACTTGCACATAAACTTAGATTCTAATTATTATCGTGTAATATAAACTCAGAGGGTTATGCTACATTATATTATGATCATAATACACCTTTAGATCAGTAGCTAACTAATATAAATCGGGTCAGAATCGAAAGTCAAAGAAGAAGTCAAACTTCGCAACTTTCGATTGCGAACCGACCCTAGAACTGAAATTGACGAGCCAAACATGTTCTTACATGTTCTAATAATTATTACCAACTTGTTTAAGTGTCAAAACAGGTTTCTTAATATATATAAGATCAATTTATGATTTTTCCAAAAAATGGCATGTTTGACTTTTTAATAACTTAACTTTGACCCGTCAATTGGTATAGCAAACGTGATCTTCAGGAGGTGCCCTTTATAGGGATTAATACCTACCTTATTACGATCACTTAGCCTTGTTCGTTGCGAATAATGGTTGGACCATAATGGTCTTAACCGAGAGTCAAAGTGTTTTCCATAAAACGCTTGACTTTTGGCTATAAAGCCTATAAACGAAAATGCACAAGGAAGGAACACTTACAATAGGTTCCTAGAATGCAAGAGAACTAAGTTGGATGGTCCTTTCAGTTAGGAACTTCCAGAGGAGGGAGAAGAGTTATGAATAAGAAAGGTGCAGTTTCAAATGGTGAACTTGGGCACCTATTTATAGTTAGAGAACTCAAAGGAGGTGATGCCAAGTGTTTAGGGGTGTAAGAGGGAGCTTACAAGTGTCCTAAAACGTGGCATAGCTGATTGAAAGTCCATAGTTTCGAAAAAAATGGTTTTTGGCAACATAACTTTCTACAGACAAAAGCCTCTCACGCCCCGCGAGAGGCCAAGGCCTTGCCTCTCGCGTCCCGTGAGCGCCCCATGTCAGTTTTTAAAATCTGCCACATTTAGCCCCTCAACTTATTAAACATCCTTAAAACCTCCTAAAACACCCTTTAAGCATATTTAGCACTCCGTAGCCAATATTTGGCGTATCCGGGATTATGCCCGGTCTTGTCGAGCTCTCGGTTCGTTAAAAGGTCACTCAAAGGTGTAAATTAACATGTTGACACTTTTAATCCCTCCATTATCCAACTTTCACATAATTACATAATTGAACCCTCTCGTCCAACAAATGGCACGTATGAGAGTTAGGACTTTGTAAAGGATCACTCAGAGGCCCACTATAAGCATGTTGACTCGAAATTACTCACAGCTAGGCATGTTGACATATCAATCACTCAGAGGCCCACTATAAGCATGTTGACTCCGAAATTACTCACAGGCTAGGCATGTTGACATATCAATCACTCAGAGGCCAAGTTTAAGCATGTTGTCATGTCAGTCACTTAGAGGCTAATGATTTAAGCATGTTGACATATCAGTCACTCAGAGGCTGTTATTTATGCATGTTGACATCGGACCATCACTCAGAGGCTCAGTTTGAGGATGTTGACACCTTTAGTCCTTATTAGTCTTTAATAGACTAAATTTAAAATAAAACACGCGTCACTATACTATTGGACACGATTTTACAGGGTGTTACATCCTCACCCCCTTAAAAGAAATATCGACCTGGAGATTTTATTCAAAAAGATGGAGGTACTTTTGTCGCATAGTGGGCTCAACCTCCCATGTATACTCGGGACCTATAAAGGCGTCCCATTTAACCTTTACTATAGGTATCAATTTTCGTCAGAGCTTCTTAACCTGTCGTTCTTCGATCGAAATTGGTTTCTCAACGAACCTCAGGTTCTCATCAATTTGCACATCCTTGTGCGACATTGCTAGCGACACATCGGCTAGACATTTCTTAAGGTTACTGATGTGGAACACATCATGGATTCAACTAAGCTCCTCTGGCAATCTGAATTTTTAAGCTACAGTGCCGACACATTCGACTATCTCGAATGGTCCGATATATCTTGGGCTCAACTTGCCCTTCTTTCCGAAGTGCATCACACCTTTCCAGGGTGATACTTTCAGCATGAATTTGTCCCCTACTTGGAACTTAAGAGGTTTTCGCCTCTTGTCAACATAGCTCTTCTACCTATCTCGGGTAGCTTTGAGACCATCATGGATTTGCACAATCTTTTTCGTAGTCTCCAGGACAATCTCCAGTCCTGATAGTTGGGCTTCCCCAACTTTTGCCCAGCACACGGGCGTTCTACATTTTCTCCCATACAAGGCCTCAAAAGGAGCAGCCTTGATACTTGTATGATAACTATTATTGTAGGAGAATTCTATTAGGGGTAAGTGGTCATCCCAACTTCCACCTAAATTAATCACACATGCCCTAAGCATGTCTTCCAATGTTTGGATAGTACGCTCACTTTGACCATCAGTCTGCGGATGGTAAGACGTACTAAAGTTTAATCGTGTGCCTAAAGATTGTTGGAAACTTTTCCAAAAATGAGAGGTATATCTAGTATCTCTATCAGATACAATAGATATAGGCACACCGTGTAGGGACACAATCTTGTCCACATACATCTTAGCCAACTTGTCTGAATTATACATTTCCTTAATTGGCAAGAAATGTGCTGACTTAGTCAGCCTATCCAGTATGACCCAAATTGTGTCATTACCACGTTTGGTCTTAGGTAACTTGGTAATCAAGTCCATAGTTACCATTTCCTATTTCCAAGTGGGAATTTCCAATTGTTGTAGAAGTCTTGACGAGTTCTGATGTTCGCTTTAACTTGCGAACACGTCAGACATTTGGCTACATAAGTGGCTATGGATTTCTTCAAACCCATCCACAAATAATTCTTTTTCAGATCTTGATACATCTTGTCACCTCCCAGGTGAACTGAGTATCTTGTGTTGTGCGCTTCTTGGAGGATTAGATCTCTAAGTCCCCCAAAGATCGGAACCCAGATTCTATTAGTAAATCTGAGGATTCCATCCTTACCAGGCGTTAACTGTTCAACAGTTCCGCCTAATCCTTCATTAGGAGCATTAGCTTCTAATAGGGCTTGCTTTTCGCATCTAATAGCTTCTCATTTAAGCTGTTTCTGAGCTCAATGCTCTTGGCGTTAATCCTTATAGGTTTAACTCGTTCCTTGCGACTTAAGGTATCAGCAACTACATTTGCCTTGCCTGGATGGTAGCGAATCTCGTAATCATAGTTATTAAGTGTTTCCATCCATCGGCATTGTCGCATGTTCAATTCCTTCTGATTGAATAGATGCTGGAGACTTTTATGGTCTGTGTATATAATACACTTTGTGCCATACAAGTAATGTCTCCATAACTTTAGTTCACCTTTAATTGTCATGATGCATAGGCAATCACTTTGCCTTTTTGCATTAGCACACTGCCCATGCCAGTGTGCGATGCATCACAATAGACTACAAATTCTTCAATACCCTCAGGTAGAGATAACACATGAGCATTGCTCAACTTGTGTTTCAGAATCTCAAAAGATTCTTGTTATTTTAGACCCCAATTATACTTAACATTTTTATGGGTCAGGGTAGTTAAAGGAGTGGCTATCCTCGAAAAGTTCTAATGAACCTCCTATAGTAATTAGCCAATCCTAGGAAACTACTTATCTACGATGGGGTTTCAGGTACTTCCCAATTCATTATGGCCACAATTTTGGCGGGATCCACTTGGATACCACGCTCACTTACAACATGTCCAAGAAATTGGACTTCTCTAAGCCAAAATTCACATTTAGAAAATTTTGCATAAAGCTTCTCCTGCCTTAGAAATTCTAGAATGCACCGAAGGTGTTTCTCATGATCAACTTGATTACGAGAATAGATAAGTATGTCGTCTATGAAGACAATAACAAACTTATCCAAATACGGTTGTAGACTCTATTCATGAGATCCATGAATGCTGCAAGTGCATTTGTGAGCCCAAAATGCATCACCAGAAATTCAAAATGACCATATCTGGTCCCGAAGGCTGTTTTAGGAACATCTTCACTTCTAACCTTCGTTGATGATATCCAGATCTTAAATCAATCTTGGAAAAATAATTCACCCCTTGAAGTTGGTCGAATAAATCGTCGATCTTGGCAATGGATAACGATTCTTGATTGTTATTTTGTTCAGCTCACGGTAGTCAATGCACGTTCGCATTGAACCGTCTTTCTTCTTAACGAAGAGGATAGGAGCTCCCCAAGGTGAGGAACTTGTCTGAATAAAGCCTTTCTCTAAGAGTTCATCTAGTTGTGTCCTCAACTCGTTCATTTCCGTCGGTGCTAGTCTATATGGAGCTCTAGCTTCGGGTGCTGATCCTAGGTATAATATCAATCATAAACTCCACTTGTCTATCTGGAGGTAGGCCTGGTAGCTCTTCCAGAAAGACATCGGAATACTCCGAAATAACTGGGAGGTCTTCAGTGTTTGGCTTAGGCTCGTTAATAGAGACTTGTGCCATGTAAATGACGCAACCTCTCCCTAAACACTTAGATGCTTTATATAATGACACCTTGTTTGGCAATCCGTAGTGTGAATCTCTAGGGATGGTGATCATTTCAATAGATGGGGTTTCAATTTCGATGAGTTTCTTATCGCAGGCAATGCGGGCTTGGTTATGGGATAACCTATCCATGCCTAAAACTACATCGAATCCTGCCAATTTCATTGGCAATAGAGTGATGGGGATAGAATGATTCTTAATGGATATAGAGAATCCATCGAGAACGGAAGATGCTATTTCTAACGTTCCATCAGCGAGTTCTACTTCATATGTTATATCTAGAGTTCTTTTGGGCAAGTTTAATAATTAATAAACTTATGGTCGACAAATGATTTATCCGCACCTGAATCGAAAAGATCTCTAGCGTAAATATTGTTAGTAAGGAATGTACCTGTTATGACGTTATTGTCATTAACAGCCTCTCTTGCAGTCATCTGAAAAGCACGAGCATTCCCCTTTTTAGCCTCTCCTGGCTTTGCATCATTGTTTTTGGGGTTCTTGAGGCAATTGAACATAATATGCTCTTTTTCATTACAGTTGTAGCAAACTGCATCCTTAAGATCGTTGCAATCTATGGTCTTATGCCCTTTTCTCTTGCAGATACCACAGGGTTTAGTCTGTGGATTTATACTACACTGTCCCCAATGTTATATTTACAGTTCTTGCACAGGGGTTTGTCATTAAACGCGTGTTGGTTCTTCTTGAACCCGAAATTCCCTTTCTTTTTGAACATTTGGGAGTTATTGTCCTCCCTTTCCTCTTTCCTTCAGTTTCAGTTTTAACTACCTTTTGCCTCACCAAATCTAAGGTGAGAGATAGGGATAGGTCTACAGCAAACCTATAAGTGCTAGGCTGAGCAGCCTTTACCATGCCCTTTATCTCGGGCGACAACCCATTAATAAAACGCGCAATGCGTTTGGATTCAGGGGTGATCAGATAGGAAACTAACCTAGATAGGGAGTTAAAGTAAAAAACGTACATCCGACAATCTAGATTCTTCATTGAAAGAGCCAAAAAGTCTGTTTCTAATTTCTCCACCTCATGGTGTGGGTAGTAAGTTTCCTTAACAAGGTCCATAAACTTAGACCATCCCAAATTATACAGGTGTACTTTACCTGTAGACTGGATCATGGCTTTCCACCATATTAGGGCATCGCCCTCAAAGGACTGTGATACGTACTTAACCACATCCTTATCAGCAAAGCTACTGATATCCACTATTGTCTCCATCTCGTCAAGCCACTTCAAAGCTTCTACAGCTCCTTTCTCCCCGTTAAAGTATCAGGGCTTACATGAGACAAAATATTTGTAGGTACATCCATCTTTAAGAGGACGGGTCCTATCAGTAAATTCTAGTTTCTTTGGTTCACTCTTCGCATTTGAAGAGTGAATTGAGCTCTCCTTATGAGCTAAAGATGGTGGAATAGATAAGGGTCTGGATCGAGTAGCACTCGACTCCCTAAGCTTTTCTATGGCCTTTCCCATGGTGTTTTCAACAGCCGCATCATTGCGAGCTTGAAAATTATCATTATCATTATCTCTGTTTTCGGCTTTGTTAGAGTCAACATCTCGGTGGCTACATTGTGCCTCATCCGAGTTAGCCATCTTTTGAGCTTTGGTTCTATATACCAATAAAAGTTCACTTAGCCCTAGTATATCAACCATATTGGCTTTATAAACATTGGATATAACAATCCATTGCCTAAACTAGTGTGAATAACATCACAACTCTTAGGCTTAATGTATCTATATTTGGTCTAGGTCTTAATAGGACCATCAAAGGAAAATTTCAATCTGGACATAGTCCATATATTATTGGACAGTGGATCGTAATGTCACAACTGTCATTATCATTCAGACAATTATATAGCTCATAGGCTTGTCACTAATGGACATAATAATTGGGCACATTGGCCGGTCACATTGGACAATATATATATATATATATATGGCATATCAGCCTGTCACATTGGACATAAATTGGGCACATTGACCTACATCATAACAGATGTAATTCATGCATACCAGCCTGTCACATTGGACATAAATTGGGCACATTGGCCTACATCATAACAGATGTAATTCATTGCATATCAGCCTGTCACATTGGACATAAATTGGGCACATTGGCCTACATCATAACAGATGTAATTCATGGCATATCAGCCTGTCACATTGGACATAAATTGGCACCTTGGCCTACATCATAACAGATGTAATTCATGGCATATCAACCTAAATCATAACAGATGCAAATTTATGGAACCTTGGCCTACATCATAACATATGTAATTCATGGCATATCAGCCTACATCATAACAGATGTAAATTTATGGCACCTTGGCCTACATCATAACAGATGTAATTCATGGCATATCAACCTGTCCCATTGGACATAAATTGGGCACCTTGTCCTGTCGCATTGATGGCTAGTGTGGTTCCTCAAGTCACACTACTAGGAGTATGAACATTTCTTAATGTTAACATAAGAGTACCTTAATGATTGATTAATGGTCTCGTCACCTTCGACCTTAACGACCTTGGAGGCTTGAACCTAGTTCCTCACCTATGGATAGAAGGATAACTTCCCTTAACTTTCCTGATAGAAGACCCCTTCGTCTTA
This sequence comes from Scalesia atractyloides, assembly GCA_947069175.1. NCBI lineage: Eukaryota > Viridiplantae > Streptophyta > Magnoliopsida > Asterales > Asteraceae > Scalesia > Scalesia atractyloides. The sequence continues at coordinate 46,714,469 of CAMTDV010000022.1, forward strand.
ACTATCATTTCTTGGCCAAATATGTGGTCTACGCCACTTGGCATAATCAAATCTATTAAGGTCTTTTGGAATTATATAGCAGAGCATAAATTTTGAGTAAAATCGAGACGCTCATTTGAAGAGGATGAATACATATATATATTATTCCAAAAAAATACTTCATTAAATTCCAAATTGGAAATTACAATACTAAAAACATTGAAATAAATTGTCCATACAAGGACTACTGAAACAAAATGTCCACGTAGAGACTAAGGAAATAATAATGTCCTCACAGGGACTAATTGTATATTAGAAGAGACTTCACTCGTCCTTCTTTCCCTTAACCAATTTGGAGAGTTTCTTGAAGAACTTGTTTGTCTTCTTCTCCGTTTTCTCCACTTGATTGTTGCATTTCTTTCATTCTTTCTAAGGCTTCGTTAATGGCCTCAAGTGGGGCAGAGGTTGTGGTTGTGGCATAACCGGATACTGGTACCCATAAGTTGGATATCAGTCAGTGGATAAAAAGGTGGGAAAGGAGACGGGTAAAGTGGTTGTGCATAACTGCTTGCATATAGGGATCTTGCGGCCATGCTTGATAGTTTACCGGTGTAGACGAGTTAAAAGGATCATATCCAGATGTGTCTGGGTATGTGGGAATTGGGTTACTATAACCCGATGGTGGTGGTTGAACTATAGGTGCTGGTGTTGGTGTTAGTTCCAACACAGGTGGATCATTAGAGGGTCCACCCATTTGTGGGTCCTCTTGAATTGTGGGGTAGGAATTGGGCAAAGGTGGCAGCGATCCCGACCTTTGTCCTACACGTACCGACATACGTGCTCCATGCTTCCTCCTTGGTGGTTCAGGTGGTGGTTGAGGTTGGTCCACCGGTTCCATGTGGACGTCTTCTTGTATAGGAGGTGGTTGAGAGTGATGGGAAGGTGTGTTGGCAAAGGTAAATTGGTTCCAATATTGGTCTCACTCATTAGGACCTTGGTAAGGCAATCCGACATAAGAGTTCGAATCGCTTGAAATTTCTATGGGATGTGTACTCGATCCTGACGGCGGCATCTCCGGGTCGGAGTTCTCGTCCATAGGGTTTGGTTGGTCTAACTGATTTTGATCAGCTGGAGGCGTGTTAAAGTAGTGGTTAGGGTTAAATTCTTCATGATAAGAGTGTGAATGGGAATGATGAGAATGGTGTGAATGATAGGAGTGGTGAGAGTGGTAAGAATTTTGGGAATGTGGGGGCGAGTGTCTATGAGAGACAGAGTGTCTCGCTGGTTGCTAAGGAGATGAATCACCTGATTCTTGGTAGGAATCTGAGTTGTGAGGTTGAGAAGGGATGCGCCCCGATGGTCCTCCCCTCATTGGACCTTTTCCTCTCCCACTTTGTCCTCTTACTCTTGGCGGCATTTTCCTGTTAAAATCAAATTTAAAACAATACTAATATCTTAATAATGATATGAGTAATCCTAGGTCAATGCCTAGACTCGAAATCTAAGTAATGTGCTCGTGTAATTTTGAGATTAATCACAAGAAGGATAGTGTTTAATTCTCTCAAACGTTGGCTCTGATACCAACCTGTCACACCCTGGATTTCCAACCCAAATCCGTACACCGGTGGGCCCGGATGGGGAGTATCGTGACGTCAGTTGATAAATTGTCAATTAAACATGGCATAGTGGAAGTGTTGGAGTAAAATTACTATTACAAACTGAATGTTCGAAATATAAAAAATAATATACAGCTTCGTAATAGAAGATCCACAGGCGGATCATAAATTGTATATGGAAAGAATATAAAACAGACTTTGGGCGGATCTAGGATTTGCAAAATCCTCTATCACTACCGAGCAATTCCAGCCTATTTTCGTATTGTACCCGCAAGCTTAGTCTTTTGAAAATACGTCAGCTTTCGCTGGTAAATACAACCAACTTACTCATTTTGAAAACATTAAAAAATTGTTTTAAGTGCATCTCAGCACAAAATCTTTTTATAATTTGGGAAAGTTGACCGTCCAACCTTGTTAACAGATTTACATGTTTGTCCATACATACAGGGCCCGGTACGGAGACCAAGACATGATTAACATACACACCACTTTGGACTCACGAAGGAGTCAATTCTTCCCAACCTTGTGGGAATACATTTTTGAGCGTCTATCGGGTGTATGCCTACACCCGCGCTAAGGTCGTGGCCATTTCTATTGTAATGAGCCGAGGATATCCAGGAAACGGTAGTTAACCACCAATGTTTAAGTTATCAAACAAAACTGATTAAAACATAATATGCGGATTTACTAGCCGCACCCGCATTCGATTGATCCCATTTCTGACCAAGCGGTAATAATTTACCGTAACCCAAACCCGTATAGGAGAAATAAGTCGAGAGTTATTTACCTAAGCTAATCTTCTTTTAAATTTTATAACTCAGCCGTACCCAAAAGTATTAAGTTCAGATAGCATTTACCGGCAAGTCTCTAGTCTGGATACGGCATAAACTAACCGGTTAAATACTAACGGTCTTATTTAAGTCATAGACTTAGACCGTGTAGTATACAGGATCAAGACGTGTAACGCTTGATTAAACGATGATTGGATAGAATGTAGTCTAAATCCAACAAGTACCTTGACTTGTGTAATATGGATAAACTATAAACATTCTGGATTTTGAGACTTAAATGACAAGGTTAAACCCGTTTCGGTTAATTTCCGTAAACTAGTTACATATAATTAACCGTATGCATATCAGCGATATCAGGTAACCGGATAAGTCATGGACAAGTTCTATATGCCATTATATTTTAAATAGGTTGTAATATTAGTTGAATATCAACTTTTATGCCCGTTATGGTTTTAAATTGACACTATGCCTAATAAGGGCGTTTCGGTAATTTCATACCTTATAAAAGGAACTTGATTATAACTTAATGTTATAACCACAAATATTCTTGAAAAATAATTTATTTATGACATAATATTAGTAGGATATTAACTTTATGTGTAATTTATCTTTCATGACCAAACTATGCACCGAATGGGTATTTTGGTCATTTTACACATAGTTTAAAAATTATTTGGGATTCTGAGTTTATAATATGTACCTACTGTAAAATATTTAAAATAAGTTTTAAAAATCAGTAGGTAACAAGTCTTGGTCAAATAATATGGTTTAAAACCATATTATGCGCCGAAACGGGGCTTATGCCGTAAAATGATGTTTTATGCGATGTTTAAACAAACTGATATTAAGGTCATATTAAAATGTCTTAGATATGTTATTTAATATAACATATCAGTAGGTAAAAGATTTTCCTTGAAAAGATTTGATTAAAACCATTTTATGAGCCACAAGGGCTAAATCGTCATTTATCGACATAATTCAAGGACATGCTTGTAAAGTTAGTTTATAATCTGGTTTGACATCCCAAATAATCTTACTTATAATGTTATATCAGTAGAAAACTTATTTTCAAGTTCACTATCATTAAAACCTTTATTTATGCAAAATGGGCATTTTAGTAAAAAATGGCATAATTACGGAACTTGCACATAAACTTAGATTCTAATTATTATCGTGTAATATAAACTCAGAGGGTTATGCTACATTATATTATGATCATAATGCACCTTTAGATCAGTAGCTAACTAATATAAATCGGGTCGATATCGAAAGTCAAAGAAGAAGTCAAACTTTACGACTTTCGATTGCGAACGACCCTAGAACTGAATTTGACGAGCCAAACATGTTCTTACGGGTTCTAATAATTATTAGCAACTTGTTTAAGTGTCAAACAGGTTTCATAACATATATAAGATCAATTTATGATTTTTCCAACAAATGGCCTGTTTGACTTTTTAATAACTTAACTTTGACCCGTCAATTGGTCTAGCAAACATGATCTTCAGGAGGTGCCCTTTATAGGGATTAAGACCTACCTTATTACGATCACTTAGCCATGTTTGTTACGAACAATGGCTGGACCACAATGGTCTTAACCGAAAGTCAAAGCGTTTTCTGTAAAACGCTTGACTTTTGGCAATAAAAGCCTATAAACGAAAATGCACAAGGAAAGAACACTTTACAATAGGTTCCTAGAATGCAAGAGAACTAAGTTGGATGCTACTTTCAGTTAAGAACTTCCAGAGGATGGAGAAGAGTTATGAATAAGAAAGGTGCATGTTCATATGGTGAACTTGGGCACCTATTTATAGTTGGAGAACTCAAAGGAGGTGATGCTAGGTGTTTAGGGGTGTAAGAGGGAGCTTACAAGTGTCCTAAAACGTGGCATAGCTGATTGAAAGTCCATAGTTTCAAAAAAATGGTTTTTGGCAACATGTGTGGAGGCAAGCAAAACTTTTTACAGACACAGGCCTCTCGTGCCCCGCGAGAGGCCAAGGCCTTGCCTCTCTTGCCCCGCGAGCGCCCATGTCAGTTTTCAAAATTTGCCACATTAGGCCCCTCAACTTATTAAACATCCTTAAAACCTCCTAAAACACCTTTTAAGCATATTTAGCCCCTCCGTAGCCAATATTTGGCGTACCCGGAATTATGCCCGGTCATTGTCGAGCTCTCAGTTCGTTAAAAGGTCCCTCAGAGGTGTAAATTAACATGTTGACACTTTTAATTCCTCCATTATCCAACTTCCACATAATTACAGAACCCTCTCGTCCAACAAATGGCACGTATGAGAGTTAGGACTTCGTAAAGGATCACTCAGAGGCCCACTATAAGCATGTTGACTCTGATGTCACTTAGAGGCTGGGCATGTTGACATATCAGTCACTCAAAGGCCAAGTTTTAAGCATGTTGTCATGTCAGTCACTCAGAGGCTAATGACTTGAGCATGTTGACATATCAGTCACTCAGAGGCTGTTGACATCGGACCATCACTCAGAGGCTCAGTTTGAGCATGTTGACACCTTTAGTCCTTATTAGTCTTTAATAGACTAAATTTAAAATACAACACATGTCACTATACTATTGGACATGATTTTACAGGGTGTTACACTTTTACACATTCAAACAACTAAGCTATAGTTGTTTGGGTGATAACAATCAACCACTGTGATCCGAATCTGACTTGGGACATACAGTAAGGCTGAAGTAGGAACTCAGCAAGTTCCTCATTTTCAATGAAATCGACAAAGGTTTCAGCCTGAATCTACATCAAGCAGATATGAGGGACCTAAAAGTAGTTCGCCAAGATTGAATAACTTTAATAGTCATTCAGGTAATTTCAGAAGCCAAGGTCAATATCAAAATCGATACCAGAATAATGGTGGTCAAAGTTTTTATAACAACGGCTTTAGAAATTATAATAGTCAATATTCTTGGAATCAATCAGGTTATGTGATTCAAAACTCAAGGTCTCAAAATCAAAATTTCCAAAGGTCATAGAGTCCAAACTTGTATAGGAAACCTCAGGACCAAAGACCTCGTGGATCTCAAATCCCATTTCCATCAACAGATCTTAGACCCAAGACTCCAGTTAGGAGTGATGGATATTGGATGGATTTCAAGTAGTTGATGAATTTGGAAGACCCAATACCATTAAGGCTTGGGTCCCCCAATCTAACTAATTTCTGTTGGTTTGTGCAGGAGCTGCTAAGGAGGATTATCAACTTGTGGTATGTTGATAGCGGCTGCTCCAGGCACATGACGAGGGATGAGAGATTGTTGACTGAGTTTGAAAATATAGATGGAGGTTATGTGAATTTTGCAGGTGCTAAAGGAGGGCACATTATAGGTCGAGGAAAAGTGACTAACGGGAAGATCACATTGGACAAAGTGAACTATGTCGAGCAGCTTAAGCACAATCTAAGGAGTTTGTCACAAGTCTGCGAGAAGGGTCACTCGGCCCATTTTACTAAGTCTGAAGCTTTATTGTTGAAACTAGGTTTGGTGATACCGGATGATTGGATAGTGATGATAGCTCCAAGGAGGAATGACACTTATGTCATGGACATGGGTGCTAAGGATGCTTCTCTAGTGGTGGTGTGTTTATTTTCAAAAGCATCAGAGGCAGAGTCAATGTTGTGGCAAAATCATTTAATATTGTCAAAAGCATCTAAGGCGGAGTCAATAGTGTGTTTAAATCATTTAATATTCCTGAGTTTTCCAATGCAGATGTGTCTTAGTTGATTCAAGCCGTGATCAGTGAGGATGAAGATGGTGACTTCATGCCAAGATCAAGTGTTCTGATGAGAGTGCTCTAGGAACTTCCACCAGTGCAGCTGAATAGGACTCAAGCGATAATGAGTATGAACCCATTCAGGGGGAGGACTTCACTAATCCATTTGCATATTAGAATATTCAAGGGGAGGTTGGTTCCAACCTATTTGACAATTTAGTAATTGATGTCGTTTCTACAACACAAGCTAACAACGATGATCCAGTTGAAAAGATCTTCAGAGATCCTGCTGCAGGTGTTCTAACAAGAAGAGGTGTCATTGAATATTCATGTTTGTTTGCTTCGATTCAGAAAACTGGGATTATCAATGAGTGTTTGTGTAGATGCTTTATTGCCCAAGAGGAGCTAAAGAATGTTCACATGGCTCTGAAAGACAATTCATAGGTTGAAGCTATGCAAGAGGAAGTAGCTCAGTTCAAGAAGTTGAAGGTTTGGGAGCTAGTTAACTTGCCTGAAGGAGTGAAGGAAATAAGCACCAAGTGGGCGTTTAAGTGAAAGAAAGACAACCGAGGGACTGTAACGAGAAATAAGGCTCGGTTAGTCGTTAAGGGGTTCAATCAGTAAGAAGGGATTGATTACAATGAAGTGTTTGCACCAGTGGCAAGGTTGGAAGCAATTCGTTTGTTCCTAGCCTTCGCATTATTCAAGGGCTTAAAAGTTTACCAAGTTGACGTGAAAAGTGCGTTTCTTTATGGGAAAGTCCAATAAGTGGTGTATGTCTCACAACCAGAGGGTTTACTGATCCAGATTATCCAGATCGAGTGTATAGACTTGATAAGGCATTGTATGGATTGCATCAGGCACCCAGGGCGTGGTATGAGACACTGTTAACACATTTGTAAAAGAATGGTTTCTAAAAGAGGTTAGATTGAGACACTATTCATTAAGCGAAAGAAGGAAGATTTTCTACTGCTACATGTATACATGGATGACATCATTTTTGGGTCATCTGATGAAAGCATGTGCCATGAATTTGAAAAGATGATGAAGAGCAAGTTTGAAATGAATGCGATGGGTGAGTTGTCCTACTTTCTGGGTTTGCAAGTTGAATAGAAGAAAGATGGGATGTTTATACATCAAACAAAGTATGTGTATGACATTTTGTCTCGTTTCAAAATGGATGATTGCGCTACTTTCAACACACCTATCTATGAGAATCACTATCTTTGTCCAGATCATGAGAGTGTGGATGATGTTATCCAACTCAGTATAGGGCAATGATTGGTTCTCTAATGTACTTGACTGCTTCAAGACTAGACATCATGTTCGCAGTGTGTCTTTGTGCCAGTTATCAAGCGAATCCGAAAGAGTCACATATGAAAGCGGTTAAGCGGATTCTTCGTTACTTGAAGGGGAAACCTAAACTTGGGTTATGGTATCCAGCTGCTAGTGATTTGAAGTTTGTTGTTTTCACTGATTCGGTCTTTGGAGGATGCAAAGCAACCAGAAAGTCTACCACAGGTGGTTGTCAAATCTTAGGAGGGAGGGTCGTGTCGTGGCAATGCAAGAAGCAGTCTTGCGTGTCTACCTCTACGTGTGAAGCTGGATATATTGCTGTGGTTAGCCGTTGCTCACAGGTTCTCTGGATACAATAGCATATGCGCGATTACGGTTTGAATTTCACGAATACTCCTATTATGATAGACAATAATGCCACTATTTCAATCACAAACAATCCCGTAAAACATAGTCGCACAAAACATATTGACATCCGTCATCATTTTATACTGGATTATGCTGAAAAGAAAATTATTAAACTATATCGAGTTGACACACTAGATAACATGGCAGATCTTTACCCAAAAGCTTTTGATAGAGCTTGATTTGAACGTCTAGTCGAACTCAACGGGATGAGGAATCCTGAATAACTAGTTTTTCATAAGAATTTTGTAAATAGTTTACTGCTTTCTTAAAACTTAAAAAAATAAAAAAAATAGAAAACCATAAAACGAAAAAAATAATGAAATCAAAAACTCAAAATGAGTTATCACTGTACGAAAAAATAAAGACGATAGTACATCAGCAAGTTAGATTGTCACACTGAATTTGAACTTAAATTTGCATAAGCGTGATAACAGCTTCATCATATGATGTCCCATTAGGAAAGAAACATGAAATAATCAACTTACCATGGTGATATAAACATAAAGAACTGAGTATGAGTGGGTAACATATCGGTGGCATATGGTTTTATAACCTTAAATCTTGCATTGATAGATTGCTAAAATATGAGGTTTTAGGTCTTTACATGTTATATCATCTGGCGATAGAAGGGTTGTCCTTCTGCTGCATCCAGATATATGCTGACCTAGGCACAACCAAGATATCTTAAAAGAGCTAAAATCCAAATCCTAGAAATTGAAGAAGCTCTCCTAGAGAGTCATTAAAATATGCAAAATGCATAAATCGTACCAAAATATGTGGTATTTGTCTTAACCCTCATCGGAAATTGGTCTCTTTGTTGTACGACTGTACTGACTGATAACCAAGTATCAAACGTTGTAAATTGAAAAGATGAATTCAATATACTCACCTACTATAAGGAATCTTTGTGCATACCTTTATCACGGGGATATGTCCTGAAGTGGGACACACTAGTACATCAGTATAATATTACCTTAACATATCATCAGGTAAAGGTACCTCAAATGTTCATGTGTTTTTGTTTAACTGGATAAATAATGCTGGTAATCGTCTTGAACTAAAATTAAAAGAAGTATGAACTAACAATGTAAAACAATTTGAGTTGGCTGATATGATCTTCTTCACCAGTGATTCTCCCAAAAACAGAGTGTTTCTTTTCTTGCTTGTTATTTATTTTAGAAAATATAAAAATCCAAAAAGATTTTCTTTTTCTTTAAAATTCTTAATGTATGGAAAATGGTTGTTCTTGGAGGAATTGTTACTTATACGGGGAGCTAGTGTTAGAATCTGAGTTTAAAATTTTTTAAATTGCAGGTTCTAGTAGGGGTGGAAATTTTATATTGTTGGATTTGAGTTGAGATTTGCTCAATTTGTGATATAGTTTCACCATCTCTTTAATAATAATAATTTGTTAACTTGTGTTGAAAAAATCTTATGGTTTCTCGAGATGTTTGTTTTATAGTATACAAATTGAAGTCGTGTGTTGCTGAGAAGTTACTGTAAAGAGATGACGAGTTTGTTGTTGCATGGTAGAACCTCCTTTCTACATTGCAGACACACTTGAAGAGTTTGAAGATTGCTATGCAAAGGTGATCTTAAGTTTACTCCAATGCTAGCGATTTTGAAGATTTGGTGATTAGATGCATCAACTTAGGGGGAGTCTGTTGCTGACAGAAGATTTTTGAAGCTGAAGCTATCAAAAGACCGAAGACGTTGAAAGTTGTTGTGAATTGCATGAAGACTGAAGACTGAAGACAAAGTTGTTTGATAAAGCTATTATCAAGCGGGAGTTTGTTGGTTCATATTTGTGACAACAACTTAGATTTGGTATTTGGATATCTTGAAATAGTAAACGATAAATAGTTTGCGGGTTGGGATTTGTAATAGTTGGTTGTAGTGATTGGGCTAACCAAGCTCACACATAAGGGTCGTGGTAGGTGAATTGGGCCTAGACCAATCCGCAACCTGTGACATCCCGGCTTTTCAGGTATCTTAAACGCGCTACTTCACGGTTATTCATTCCTACATGATTTAATTCAGAGAATTAAATTACACGCTCGCAATAACTACGCTAGCTTTGTGAATCTATTGGGTGAGTTACGTGCTATGTGTTATTAGACGTTTGTAGATTTTGTAGATTATTATATCACGCTTTGATTTCGCGATTATTAGTTATAAAAAAAATATAATAAATAAATAGCCGAACCGAACCGAGCCGCAAAACGTGTCGACCTCACCTCCTTGCGGCCCAAGGAAATAACCTAAACTTGAGGCCCAAGCCACTTAACCCAAACCCCCCTATTTGCGGTCGCCCCCTCCCCTTTTCCCTTGTTTTATATGATGGTATGTATGCATGAGATGTGTTAAAAACAAACCCTAGTCTCTAAGAGAAGGCCGACGGCAGCCCCCCCTCTCACGGTCGCAAGTCTACAACTTCCGGATTGATTCCAATCTTGTCCCGGTTCGCTAATCATCATCGTTTCAAGGACGCGATTAGCGGTTCCATCATTTGCTACTTTTGTGTTATTCTAACCGAGCAATTTAAGGTGAGTTCACGGCCCCTATTTTATCCGGTTTCGAACAACAGGGGGAGAAACATGTATACGCTCTAAAACTCTATCTTTTACGTTATGCGAAATTAACGTCATTAAACTATTCGGTAACTAAGTTAATGTTAATGTACCTTATGGTCACTAAGTAGCTATATCACGGAAGTCCTCAACAAACTCGCGGATCGTTAGTATTGGGTTAGATAGCGGGGAAATTATAAGTAGTACTACTGGGCCCGACAAGCCCCACCCGAGCTAGTCGCGCTAGCCGACCGTGTATGGTCAACGGGTGATTAATTTGGCCTAACTTTCGCCATGGTTAGTGATAGACCTGGCAACACTGAGGCAACAACAGTCAGCTTCGATCGCGAACTCTTATGTGATGTAACTTTAGGCTCGCTACCTACATGTTAACATTGAACTTAATTACCAACCAACATTATTACTCCGGGTTAGGAATAATGGAACTATATCGTTATCCCGGGTTAGGGATAACGGGGGAAACAAACTTTTAACCGAACTCGTGAACTTATAAAAACCTGTGAACTCACTCTTCTTTAATGTTGACACTTGTTTCTTTACATTTTTCTCATGACGCTAGGAGCGCTAGGTGCACTCACTTGCATTTGATCAAAACATTTTTATCGATTCTTATTTACGAATATTGTTTGGGATTTTTGGTTTTGGCGTTTATGTTGGCGCTCGTTACTTTACTTTACACTAATGCTTCCGCTAATCTTTGAAACTAATGCTTCCGCTAAACTTTGAAACTAAGATAATTTGAAAATAACTATGAATGGTTAAACAAATGTTTTTGGAAAACGTTTAAATAAATCATATAGAGTCGTTCGATATTACTAGTGTCTTAGATTCTGGTTTGATCACACGCCTCGCGGTAAAACTCCGCAAGTGGAAATTGAGGGTGTGACAGATTGGTATCAGAGCCTCTAGCTATAGAGAACCAGGTTTGCATTAAAAGTAGACCTAAACTATAGCTATTACACGACACTAGACTTAGTTGGCACCGAACTGTGATATTTTGTATGTGTTATACTACAATTGCTTTATGTGAGATATATATGTATATTGTGATGCACGCAACTCGTAACTAACTACACCAACCCAGCAGGCAATGTCATCATCATCATCCGACAAATCTCGACAATCAAGGGAGCCGGGGAAGGCACCCATGGTCGAAACCTCACCACCTCATGGCGTGGAGACACGCTCAGCTGCTAGGAAAAGACTCGCTCTAGGAGGGGAGTCGTCCTCCCGTCCGACCACCGCTATACCGGTCGAACCGGTCAACTCGTTAGAAGTAGGGGACGATCTACTTAGGGATATGTTAAGGAAACAACAGGAACAACTAGAGAGAATGCAGGAGACTATCGAAGCACAAGGATGGATGATACGTCAACTAACTGGTAAAACTGGAAAGCTCAAGGAAGAGCAACATGAGAATAGGAGAGTTCGAAACATTTTAGCTAAGGATATTCGTGCTGAGCAGCTGAGGGCTGACTGGCTCGAAGACAGAATTCTTGAGTCCAGTTGGAGGATTCAAGAATTGGAGCAGAATCAAGCACCTGTCCGAGTACCCGCACCAGCACTGGCCCCCCAGCGCCGGTAGAGGAAGAAGAGGAGGATCCAGAGGAAGACCCAGAGGAGGATCCAGAGGAAGACCCGGAGGAGGATCCGGAGGAAGAAGAGCCAGAACAGGACCCGGCTGTTGAAGCTGAAAACGCCGCAGAGGATGACGGCAACGATAGCGACTTGGGAGATGGAGACGTAGAAGACTAACTCGTCTCGCCAACCTCCGCTTTGTTTTCCTTAGTTTGTTTGTTTCCACTTATGTTTAAACTTGAAATTTTATAATTAAACTGAGATGTTTAGTTGGTATTTTCTGAGACATTGCAATTTATTTAATCGAATGTTCCTTTTGATTGTTTAATTTGTTAGGTTGACATAACTTGTGTGATGATTGAAGTGTGGAATATGATAACTATATTTGATATATATACTTATCGGTGTGTGTTTGTGTTGTCTTGCGAAGATCTGAAATGGCAACTGGACGTCACGGAAACCTCAACATGTCACCTGAAGAATTGGCCGCATTAATCCAAGAACACGTGAATGCTGCTTTGGCAGGTGTTCAAAATCCACCAGCAGGTAACCATTATTAAATTTTCATGGGAAAATCTAATAGTTGGGCTAGTAGACTTTCTCGCTGACCACCTATCCTCTGTCTTCAGGAGGGGGTCTTAACCCTACAAGATATTCCTTGATGCAAAACCGAGCAAGTTCACGGGTGTTGAAGGACCCATAGGACTGGTCCGTTGGATTGAAAAGGCTGAATCGGTGTTCGAGATGTGCAATTGCCTTGAAGCCAATAAGGTCAAGTATGCTGCCTCAACGTTGGAAGATGGGGCATTAACCTGGTGGAACGCACAAGTCTAAACGCGTGGACTTGTTGCGGTGAACGCAATGGCCTGGACCGAGTTTAAGGCCCTAATCAAGGAGGAATACTGTCCACGAGACAGAGTTCAGCAGTTGGAGCAAGCGTTATGGAACCACAAGATGGTAGGGTCTGAAATTGAAGCGTACACGGCCAAACATCATGATCTGGTGTTCCTATGTCCCGATCTGGCTAACACCGTCGAAAAACGACTTGAGTTTTATCTTGGGGGTCTGGTCCCTGAGATCCAGGGCATGGTAATGTCTAGCAACCCTACGACGGAGCATCAAGCAATTAGGCTGGCGCATAAACTCACTGATAAGGCGGTGGAGCAAAGGAAGTTGCCACCTCGGGGTGCAACTGAAGTTGTCCCTGATAACAAAAGAAAATTTGAAGACTCACCTGCTCGACAGTCTTCGTTAGCCCAGCCACAACAAGGAAACCAGAAGCGGTCCAACAATTTCAACAACAATCGGGGTCACAATAATCAGTCTGCCAACAACACCCATAACTCAAGCGGCTATGCGGGTGGAAAGCCGCAATGTAACTGTTGTAACCTCCATCATCACGGCCCTTGCACCGGAAATCGCTGCCAAAGATGTGGCAAAGCGAGACACGCGGCAAGGGATTGTCGCGGGGAAATCATGTCTCGACAAAATCAAAATCAGCACCAGGGTCAACAACAAGGTAATAACCGGGGATGCTATCAGTGCGGTAGCACTGCCCATTTCAAGTGAGACTGCCCGCAGCTTCGCAACAACAATGGTGGGAACAACAACAACAATAACAACAATGGTAACAATGGAAATGGTGGCACAGGAGGTGCCAAAGGTCGTGCATTCACGCTGGGCCGTGGAGAGGCCAGAAATGACTCAAATGTGGTCATTGGTAAGTTTCCCCTTAACGATCATTTTACTACTGTACTTTTTGATACGGGTGCGGATAAGAGTTTTATATCTGAGTCTTTTAGGAAGAACCTAAATCTCACGCCTAAACCTCTAGAGACCCCTTACGTCATAGAACTAGCCGATGGTAAATCTGTAGATGTGACCCATTTAGTAACCGGCTGTCAACTTAAACTCGCGGGTCACACCTTTACCATTGATCTGATGACAACTACCCTGGGTAGTTTTGACGTGGTAGCTGGAATGGACTGGCTATCCGACGTCCGAGCTGAAGTTCTCTGTTTCGAGAAAGCTATCCGTATACCGCTCTCTAACGACGAAGTCTTGATGGTGCAAGGCGAGAAGGCAGGCCCCGTCACAAACATCATCTCTTACATGCAAGCTCAGAAGTATCTTCGGAGAAAGAACTCCTTCGCTTTGCTCGCACTGGTCACCGAGCAGCCTAAGGACGCGAAGCGGATTGAAGATATCCCCGTCGTCCGTGACTTTTCCGATGTGTTTCCAGAGGAGTTACCTGGTCTTCCACCACATCGACAAGTGGAGTTTGAAATCGAATTGGCGAACCATGCGGCTCCTATCGCCAAGGCTCCGTACTGCCTAGCTCCAGCAGAGCTGCAAGAGCTGTCTACCCAACTTCAGGAATTGTTGGAAAAAGGATTTATCCGACCCAGTACCTCGCCATGGGGAGCTCCGGTCCTTTTTTCAAGAAAAAGGACGGGACCTTCCGCATGTGCATCGACTACAGGGAACTCAATAAGGTTACCGTCAAGAACCGATACCCATTACCTCGCATCGACGATATCTTCGACCAGCTTCAAGGGTCAAGCTACTACTCCAAGATCGATCTACGGTCCGGTTATCACCAGTTACGCGTCAGGAAGGAGGATATCTCCAAGACGGCATTTCGTACTAGGTATGGCCATTATGAGTTCTTGGTCATGCCTTTCGGTCTCACCAACGCACCCGTGGTGTTCATGGACCTCATGAACCACATGTGTAAGCCGTATCTGGACAAGTTTGTCATCGTGTTCATCGATGATATACTCGTCTACTCTAAGGGTGAAGAAGAACATGCTGAGCATCTACGATTATTGCTAGAACTACTTCAACAGGAGAAACTATATGCCAAGTTTTCAAAGTGTGATTTCTGGATTCAGGAAGTTCAGTTCCTCGGGCATATCGTGAATGAAAAGGGTATACACGTTGATCCCGCCAAGATCGATGCTATCAAGAACTGGGAAGCACCAAGGACACCGACAGAGATCCGCCAATTTTTGGGTTTGGCTGGTTACTACAGACGTTTCATCGAGGGATTTTCCAAGATCGCACAACCGCTTACCACTCTCACCCAGAAGGGCACCAAGTATGCTTGGGGTGACAAGAAGGAAGCAGCATTTCAATTGCTGAAGCAGAAACTTTGCAGTGCGCCCATTTTGTCCTTGCCAGAAGGGACAGATGATTTTGTGGTATATTGTGACGCTTCCATTCAGGGATTGGGATGTGTACTCATGCAACGTGATATGGTCATCGCGTATGCATCCCGACAGTTGAAGGTTCACGAGAAAAACTACACAACACATGACCTGGAATTGGGAGCAGTTGTGTTTGCACTTAAGATTTGGAGACACTATCTATATGGAACAAAGTGCACAATCTACACAGATCACAAGAGCCTCCAGCATATCTTTGACCAGAAGGAGTTGAACATGCGACAGCGTCGCTGGGTCGAACTCCTGAACGATTATGAATGTGCCATTCGGTATCACCCGGGTAAAGCTAATGTGGTAACCGATGCCCTCTGTAGGAAGGAGCACTTGAAACCTCATTGGGTACGAGAACTACAGTTCACAATTCATTCTGGGTTACCCGAACAGATACACGACGCGCAGCTAGAAGCAGTTAAGGAAGAAAACATCAAGGCCGAATCTGTGGGAAAGATGGAACGCGATTGGGAAATGAAACCCAATGGTGCCCGGTATTTCATGAATCGTATATGGGTACCTCTCTACGGAGACCTCAGGAACCTAGTTATGGACGAAGCTCACAAATCCCGATACTCTGTCCATCCTGGTTCGGATAAGATGTATCAAGACCTTAAAGTCGCGTACTGGTGGCCCAACATGAAAGCGGATATAGCCACCTACGTGAGCAAGTGTTTGACTTGTGCGAAAGTCAAGGTGGAATACCAGAAGCCATTAGGGCTACTTCAACAACCTGAGATCCCAGTGTGGAAATGGGATCAGATCTCGATGGACTTTATCACTAAACTCCCGCGAACTCCGGGTGGTTGCGATACCATCTAGGTAATCGTGGATCGTCTAATTAAGTCTGCCCACTTCCTAGCGATCAAAGAAACAGATAAGATGGATAAGTTGACTCGCATCTACATTAAGGAAGTAGTTTCTCGGCACGGGGTGCCAACGTCCATCATCTCAGACAGAGATGCTCATTTCACGTCCAACTTTTGGTAGTCAATTCAGAAAGCGTTGGGTACACGCTTAGATATGAGCACAGCTTATCACCCTCAGACGGATGGTCAAAGTGAAAGGACCATTCAGACCTTGGAAGACATGCTTAGGGCATGTGTGGTAGACTTCGGGAACAGTTGGGAAATCCATCTGCCTTTAGTTGCATTCTCGTATAACAATAGTTACCATACGAGTATTCAGGCAACACCGTTTGAAGCATTATACGGTCGCAAATGTAGATTACCGGTCTGTTGGGTAGAAGTCGGTGACAGTCAACTCACAGGTCCTGAGTTGATACTTGAGGCAACTGAAAAGATTGTGCAAATCAGAAACCGCATGGCAGCGGCACGAGATCGACAGAAAAGCTCCGCTGATCAGCGACGCAAACCGCTCGAATTTCAAGTAGGTGACCGTGTCCTACTGAAGGTGTCACCCTGGAAGGGTGTAATCCGTTTTGGGAAACGAGGCAAACTATACCCACGGTACGTAGGCCCATTTGTGATCTCGAAGCGTATCGGGCCCGTAGCTTATCAGTTAGACCTTCCTGCCGAACTCAGTGGAGTTCACAACGTTTTTCACGTGTCCAATCTGAAGAAGTGTCTATCAGATGAGACCCTAGTCATTCCATTGGATGAGATTCAAGTGGATGAGCAACTGCATTTTGTGGAACAACCCATCGAGATCATGGATCGTGAGATTAAGACTCGAAGGCACAGCAAGATACCGATTGTCAAGGTTCGTTGGGACTCTAAGCGTGGACCAGAGTTCACGTGGAAAAGAGAGGACCAAATGAAAAGCAAATACCCACACCTTTTTGCAGCTGAGCAGCAATCTGACGTTACCACCAACTAAATTTCGGGACGAAATTCTTTCAACATGGGGATGATGTGACAGCGTGGGAATTACTTGTACCATTACTAACAAACTGAATCTTTGTGCGTTGCATTCTAAACCGCGTTTACTCAATTTTCGGGACGAAAATTCTTTCAACATGGGGATAATGTGACATCCCGGCTTTTCAGGTATCTTAAGCGCGCTACTTCACGGTTATTCATTCCTACGCTGATTTAATTCAGAGAATTAAATTACACGCTCGCAATAACTACGCTAACTTTGTGAATCTATTGGGTGAGTTACGTGCTATGTGTTATTAGACGTTTGTAGATTTTGTAGATTATTATATCACGCTTTGATTTCGCGATTATTAGTTATAAAAAAAATATAATAAATAAACAGCCGAACCGAACCGAGCCGCGAAACGTGTCGACCTCACCTCCTTGCGGCCCAAGAAAATAACCTAAACTTGAGGCCCAAGCCACTTAACCCAAACTCTCCCCCCCCTATTTGCGGTCGCCCCCCCCCCCCCTTTTCCCTTGTTTTATATAATGGTATGTTTGCATGAGATGTGTTTAAAAAAAAAAAAACAAACCCTAGTCTCTAAGAGAAGGCCGACGGCAGCCCCCCCTCTCACGGTCGCAAGTCTACAACTTCCGGATTGATTCCAATCTTGTCCCGGTTCGCTAATCATCATCGTTTCAAGGACGCGATTAGCGGTTTTATCATTTGCTACTTTTGTGTTATTCTAACCGAGCAATTTAAGGTGAGTTCACGGCCCCTATTTTATCTGGTTTCGAACAACAGGGGGAGAAATATGTATACGCTCTAAAACTCTATCTTTTACGTTATGCGAAATTAACGTCATTAAACTATTCGGTAACTAAGTTAATGTTAATGTACCTTATGGTCATTAAGTAGCTATATCACGGAAGTCCTCAACAAACTCTCAGATCATTAGTATTGGGTTAGATAGCGGGGAAATTATAAGTAGTACTACTGGGCCCGACAAGCCCCACCCGAGCTAGTCGCGCTAGCCGACCGGGTATGGTCAACGGGTGATTAATTTGGCCTAACTTTCGCCATGGTTAGTGATAGACCTGGCAACACTGAGGCAACAACAGTCAGCTTCGATCGCGAACTCTTATGTGACGTAACTTTAGGCTCGCTACCTACATGTTAACATTGAACTTAATTACCAACCAACATTATTACTCCGGGTTAGGAATAATGGAACTATATCATTATCCCGGGTTAGGGATAACGGGGGAAAACAAACTTTTAACCGAACTCGTGAACTTATAAAAACCTGTGAACTCACTCTTCTTTAATGTTGACACTTGTTTCTTTACATGTTTCTCAGGACGCTAGGAGCGCTAGGTGCACTCACTTGCATTTGATCAAGACATTTTTATCGAGTCTTATTGACGAATATTGTTTGGGATTTTTGGTTTTGGCTTTTATATTGGTGCCCATTACTTTACTTTACACTAATGCTTCCGCTAAACTTTGAAACTAATGCTTCCGCTAAACTTTGAAACTAAGATTATTTGAAAATAACTATGAATGGTTAAATAAATGTTTTTGGAAAACGTTTAAATAAATCAGATAGAGTCGTTCGATATTACTAGTGTCTCAGATTCTGGTTTGATCACACGCCTCGCGGTAAAACTCCGCAAGTGGAAATTGAGGGTGTGAAGTTACCACCAACTAAATTTCGGGACGAAATTCTTTCAACATGGGGATGATGTGACAGCCTGGGAATTACTTGTACCATTACTAACAAACTGAATCTTTGTGCGTTGCATTCTAAACCACGTTTACTCAATTTTCGGGACGAAAATTCTTTCAATATGGGGATAATGTGACATCCTGGCTTTTCAGGTATCGTAAACGTGCTACTTCACGGTTATTCATTCCTACGCTGATTTAATTCGGAGAATTAAATTACACGCTCGCAATAACTATGCTAACTTTGTGAATCTATTGGGTGAGTTACGTGCTATGTGTTATTAGACGTTTGTAGATTTTGTAGATTATTATATCACGCTTTGATTTCGCGATTATTAGTTATAAAAAAATATATAATAAATAAATAGCCAAACCGAACCGAGCCGTGAAACGTGTCGACCTCACCTCCTTGTGGCCCAAGGAAATAACCTAAACTTGACGCCCAAGCCACTTAACCCAACCCCCCCCCATTTGCGGTCGCGCCCCCCTCCCCTTTTCCCTTGTTTTATATAATGGTATGTTTGCATGAGATGTGTTTAAAAAAAACAACAAACCCTAGTCTCTAAAAGAAGGCCGACGGCAGCCCCCCCTCTCACGGCGCAAGTCTACAACTTCTAGATTGATTCCAATCTTGTCCCGGTTCGCTAATCATCATCGTTTGAAGGACGCGATTAGCGGTTCCATCATTTGCTACTTTTGTGTTATTCTAACCGAGCAATTTAAGGTGAGTTCACGGCCCCTATTTTATCCGGTTTCGAACAACAGGGGCAGAAACATGTATACGCTCTAAAACTCTATCTTTTACGTTATGCGAAAGTAACGTCGTTAAAATATTCGGTAACTAAGTTAATGTTAATGTAGCTTATGGTCACTAAGCTATATCACGGAAGTCCTCAACAAACTCTCGGATCGTTAGTATTGGGTTAGATAGCGGGGAAATTATAAGTAGTACTACTGGGCCCGACAAGCCCCACCCGAGCTAGTCGCGCTAGCCGACCGGGTATGGTCAACGGGTGATTAATTTGGCCTAACTTTCGCCATGGTTAGTGATAGACCTGGCAACACTGAGGCAACAACAGTCAGTTTCAATCGCGAACTCTTATGTGACGCAACTTTAGGCTCGCTACCTACATGTTAACATTGAACTTAATTACGAACCAACATTATTATTCCGGGTTAGGAATAATGGAACTATATCGTTATCCCGGGTTAGGGATAACGGGGGGAAACAAACTTTTAACCGAACTCGTGAACTTATAAAAACCTGTGTACTCACTCTTCTTTAATGTTGACACTTGTTTCTTTACATGTTTCTCAGGACGCTAGGAGCGCTAGGTGCACTCACTTGCATTTGATCAAGACATTTTTATCGAGTCTTATTTACGAATATTGTTTGGGATTTTTGGTTTTGGAATTTATGTTGGCGCCCGTTACTTTACTTTACACTAATGCTTCCGCTAAACTTTAAAACTAATGCTTCCGCTACTTTGAAACTAAGATAATTTGAAAATAACTATGAATGGTTAAACAAATGT
The DNA here is from genome assembly GCA_947069175.1 of Scalesia atractyloides. NCBI lineage: Eukaryota > Viridiplantae > Streptophyta > Magnoliopsida > Asterales > Asteraceae > Scalesia > Scalesia atractyloides. Next base: position 46,734,763 of record CAMTDV010000022.1, read on the forward strand.
TTTTGGAAAACGTTGAAATAAATCATATAGAGTCGTTCAATATTACTAGTGTCTCAGATTCTGGTTTGATCACACGCCTCGCGGTAAAACTCCGCAAGTGGAAATTGAGGGTGTGACACAACCCATGAGGTTTGTCCTAGCCCATGTTGGAAACCTGTCACTTTATAAACAGAGCTTTGCGTTAGGGTTTAGGGGCTTAGTTAATCACTTTAGAGAGAAGTGTGAAATTCTAAAGAGAGTGGCTGAGAGATTTCTTATGAGTCTGAATTGATTGTAAACATTCCTGTTGCATATTCAATAGAAGAGCGGTTTAATTATAATCCTGTTTCTACTCGTTTTCTGTGTAAATCTGATCTAGAGCATTCCACACTCTAGATTGGATAGACGATTATGTGAAGATTCATACGGACTAGGGGACCTACATTGGTGTACTCATCGAACATCCTAGGAAGTACTAGACACAAAATGGAATTCCTGGTGGTAGCTCGATGATCTGGGTCAGAATGTGCGAAACTCTCGAATAGGTCATTGCATTCGTTCACTTTTTTCTTACCCATGTGGTGGCCTCCTACCGAAGTATCAAACCGGGCTCTGGTTTCAAGGGTGAGACCATTGCAGAATTTCTATACAAGTGGCCAATCAGATAATCAGTGTTGAGAGCAACAAGAAAGTAGGGTTGGAACCGTTCCCATGCTAAATGGTAGGGCTCGTCAGGCTCCATCCGAAACAAATAGATCTGATCACGAAGGCGAGATGCTTTGGCAGGTGGGAAGTATTTGCCTAGGAAAGCATCTCGAAGGCCAGCGCAGGTGGTGAAAGTGTTTGGCGGGTGAGGCGATTTATGTGGGTTGGGGAACCCTCGTCATCACGACCGTGAAATTGGCATGAGTTGGTGATAGCAGCCATGATGTAGGATGGGATCTTCCAAGATTTGTCATTGTTGATTGCGGGGAGGGTGATGGGTGAGTTCACACCGGTGAAACCGGTGGTTGCTTGTTGGTAAACGGTTTGATTATTGGCCATTTGGACAACGAGTGGCGACTCGGAGGACAGGAAGGTGGTGGGGAATTATGGGGTGACGACTTCGGTGTGAAGTCAAAGCTCGGTGGTTTAGATGGAAGGGTAGAGTCAAAGGGGGGGAAATGAAGAAGAAGATATACTAAGCTTTGGGGTGAAAGAGGAGAAGGGTGACTTGTCCATTGGCGACTTTGACGGTGGTCCTTGCGAACGTGTATGGGGCATCCACTACAAAACCAACAATAAAAAAGTAAGAAGACTCAACAAAAGACTAAAAAAAAATTAAATAAATAAAAGTTAATAACAACTATTTAGTCTCCTACGACTCAAACAAAACAAATAGCACGTATGATGTCAATTAAGTCCAAACAAAGTAATTAACACAATTCACAAAGAGTCCCCGGCAACGACGCCAAAAACTTAATGTGCTAAAAGTATTTTAATAAAAATAACTAAAATTAACCTAATCTACACACATAGTAATACTCCAGACTCTCTAAAATCGACTCAACTACTAACCGGCAAGTGAACCGATCGACTCTAGTAAAGCTAAGTAAGTCCGGATATCAAACCCACAAGACTCGATTTAACTAGGCTAATGGCTTTATCTAGACTAAGCTAACACGACACTAACAATTTTTATATTTGTGGGGGGCAGGGGGGTTTCTAAATATCATAAGAATTGCAAATTAATTAAAATTAATTAACTAAATGAACTACGCACGAACTAAACTCGGGTTTTACTCATATGGTGGAAACAACTACCTAGACTTGAATCATGGTTTGCATCTTAATGATATTATTAGGATACTAGTTATTATGGAACCGAGATCTTCTAATACTAAACCTATCGAAATACCGAACAAGACCCCCGACCCTTCTCAAGAAGACACTTATGGCACTCTAGAGGCTGTTATGAACACCGGTTGGTCTAGACTCCCTCACAGGCTATCTAAAGCGGTTTATGAAAGTACCCTAATTCAATTTACTCCCTCACAGGCTATAAACCTATGATTGACTCGGGTTCTTGATTAGACTTGTTAGACAATGGTCAAAACGTAAACTATTTCAGACTCCTCACTCAGCTCCTACCTAGCAATTTAATGACTTAGACCTAACAATAACTTTGCACCTCACAGCTAATGAAGTTAGTAGAACACCTAAACTTATTTAATTACAGATTACCGCTTCTAAGGTGTATTGGCCACTTAACCTCAAAGATCACAATATAAAATCATAATCTAGCATGAACCTATTATGTGAAAGACATTCACCAAGAATGACACGAAGCAATAAACAATATTCAAACACTTTTAAGCATGCATATTGTCACACCCTCAATTTCCACTTGCGGAGTTTTACCGCGAGGCGTGTGAATAAACCAGAATCTGAGACACTAGTACGTCGAACGACTCTATATGATTTGATAATACGTTTTCCAAAATCATTTGTTTAACCATTCATTGTAGATTTTATATTGTCTTAGTTAGTTTCAATGTTTAGCGGAAGCATTAGTTTTTATGGTTGAGCGGAAGCATAAAAATAGATAGAGAAATGGGCGCCAACACAAACGCCAAAACAAATGAAAAACCCAAAACAATGTTTGTAAATGAGACTCGATAAAAGTTGTCTTGATCAATGCAAGTGAGTGCACCTAGAGCTCCTAGCGTCCTGAGAAACATGTAAAGAAACAAGTGTCAACATTAAAGATGAGTGAGTTCACAGGTTTTCATAAATTCGTTTGTTCGGTTATAAGTTTGTTTCCCCCGTTATCCCTAACCCGGGATAACGGTTTAGTTCCATTATTCCCAACCTGGAATAATACTGATAGTTCCATTATTCCCAACCCGGAATAATACTGATAGTTCTATTATTCCTTACCCGGAATAATAATGATGTCCCATTATTCCTAACCTGGAATAATAACGTTGTGGGTTCCATTATCCCTAACCCGGGATAATATTGTTGATTCGTAATTAAGTTCAATGTTAATATATATAGGTAGCTAGCCTAAAGTTATGTCACGTAAGTGTTTGCGATCGAAGCTGACTGTTGTGCCTCCGTGTTGCCAGGCCTATCACTGACCATGGCGAAGTTAGGCCAAATTAGTCACCCGTTGACCATACCCGGTCGGCTAGCGCGACTAGCTCGGATGGGGCTTGTCGGGCCCAGTAGTACTACTTATAATTTCCCCGCTATTTAAACCCAATACTAACGATCCGAGAGATTGTCGAGGACTTGTGTGATATAGCTGCTTAGTGACCATAACATACATTAACATTAACTTAGTTACCGAATAGTTAAGTGACGTTAATTTCGTATAACGTAAAGAGATAGAGTTGTAGAGTGTATACATGTTTCTCCCCCTGTTGTTTAAAACCGGATAAAGTTAGGGCCGTGAACTCACCTTTAGTTGCTCGGTTAGTGTAAGACAGAATTTGAAATGATGGGACCGCTAGTTGCGTCCTAACAAGTCAATTGATTTCAAGTTAGTGTGTGAACACACCAATACAAATCCTACACATAATTAACGCACAAAGCAATACACACAATCACAATTCCTATCACCCAAAATGCATGCAAGTATCCTCATATGAACATAGTGATCAAAACAATTTATCATGTACACAAAATCAATTCATACAACACTTTGATACATACATTCGCAAGTTATCAAGTTTCAGCTCATATACTCATAATTAGGCTGTTTTCAAGGATTTTTATAAAATAGTTCCAACATTCCAAAAATTCCAATTATTTTACAGAAGGTGAAAACTATACTGTAGAATTTTATATAAATTTTTTAAGTCCTAACACTTTACCAATTATTCGTAAATATTAATATACTAGGCTGCAGTCAGATTGTCGCTTTCTGACTGCAGTCCACGGAAGAATTCATTTAAAAATCACCGTTCCTCCAATTAACAAAATTCCAGTGGGAGTTCCCCGGAAATTTCCATATCTAGTTGCTGTAAAAATTTCCTGATTCGACTCCCTACCGATTACTAGATCCGACTTGATAAACAACTAACAAATTTTCAGGATTTTCACAGCTTTAGTTACTGAACTTAATTGGCTGCTTAAAAATATCAAACGACTTCAGAAAAATATGAATCCAGCGCCATTAGAATAGTTTTTCAAAACTCTACGTTTAGACTTCAGAAAATCCATTTTTCGATAAATAATAACCAAGTTACAGCCAGTTGAAGTTGGCTGTAACCACCATTCAGCATTCTGATTCAGCACTTTATCACAATCTAACTCGCTTAAACCCTCGATACATTGAACATAGGCGATCAAAAACAGAATTACAAATCATATATCATCATATATATCATACCCATGCAAACCCTAATCATAACCTATAGTTTTTATCAACAAAACACAGCCTATGTTTCCAGATTTCGAACAAACATCAAACTTGCAAACATCATAAATAAATCGGCTAACATAACACTACATTCAAACATATAAATCCGAATATGATCTTGCAAACAATGATAATCCTAACCTTTAATAACAAGATCAATGAGCCGAGACTTGGACAAGAGCCAATTCGGATATGATGAAGAAGATCGCGACCGAGAGCAAAGAGTGAGGAAGACTTGTTGCGACCGAGAGGGGTGTATCAAGGCTGTTTGCGATCGAAAGGATGAATGAGGGCTGCCGTCGGCTGTTTTCTCCACTAGGGTTTTGTGTTTTGTTTTTGTGAAGCAAGCTCATGCATGTGTATGTATATATAGCACAAGAGTAAGGAGAAGAGGGAGGGGTCTACGGTTTGGGTAGCTCGCGACCGCAAAGGGGTTCGGGTGGGTTGGTTTGGGTCTAGCACTTGGTCCTCAAGTTTAGATTAACTACTTGAGTCGCAAGGAAGCGAAGTTGGCTCGTGTCGCGGCTCGATTCGATTCATTTATTTATTTACTACGTCTATACTTTATAACTAAAATAAAACACGAAATCGGATATCGCATAATAACGCACCAACTTATAAACGTTTAATACGTAGCACATAATTTATTTTACAAGTACACGAAATTATCGTAATTCTTTCGAGCGTGCAATTTAAGTCTCCGAACCAAATTAACGTAGGAACAAATAATCGTGAAGTCGTGCGTTTAAGATATCTGAAAAACCGGGATGTCACATTATCCCCATGTTGAAAGAATTTTCGTCCCGAAAATTGAGTAAACGCGGTTTAGAATGCAGCGTACATGTTTAGGGTGCCACGCACCAAGATTTAGTTCGTTAACAATAGTACGGAAATTACAAGAGATTCCCAAGTGCCATGCACAAAGATTCCCAAGTGCCATGCACAAGGATTTAGTTAACAATGGTACGCGAAATTATGAGAAATTTCCAGGTTGTCACATCATCCCCATGTTGAAAGAATTTTCGTCCCGAAAATTTAATTACTGGTATCGTTAGTTTGCTGCTCAGCTGCAAAGAGGTGTGGGTAATTGCTTTTCATTTGGTCCTCTCTTTCCCACGTGAAGTCCGGTCCACGCTTAGAGTCCCAACGAACCTTAACGATCGGAATCTTACTGTGCCTTCGAGTCTTGATCTCACGATCCATGATCTCGATAGGTTGTTCCACAAAGTGCAGTTGTTCATCCACTTGAATCTCGTCCAATGGAATGACTAGAGTTTCATCTGATAGACACTTCTTCAGATTTGACACGTGAAAAACGTTGTGAACTCCACCGAGTTCGGCAGGAAGGTCTAATTGAAAAGCTACGGGTCCAATACGTTTCAAGATCACAAACGGACCTACGTACCGTGGGTTTAGTTTGCCTCGTTTTCCAAAGCGGATTACACCCTTCCAGAGTGACACCTTCAGTAGGACACGGTCGCATACTTGAAATTCGAGCGGTTTGCGTCGTTGATCAGCGTAGCTTTTCTGTCGATCTCGTGCCGCCGCCATGCGGTTTCGGATTTGTACAATCTTTTCAGTAGCTTCAAGTATCAACTCAGGGCCTGTGAGTTGACTGTCACCGACTTCTACCCAACAGACCGGTGATCTACATTTACGACCGTATAATGCCTCAAACGGTGCTGCCGATATACTCGTATGGTAACTGTTGTTATACGAGAATTCCACTAAAGGCAGGTGGATTTCCCAACTATTTCCGAAGTCTACTATGCATGCCCTAAGCATGTCTTCCAAGGTCTGTATGGTCCTTTCGCTTTGACCATCAGTCTGAGGGTGATAAGCAGTGCTCATATCTAAGCGTGTGCCCAACGCTTTCTGAAGTGACTGCCAAAAGTTGGACGTGAAGCGAGCATCTCTATCTGAGATGATGGACGTTGGCACTCCGTGCCGAGAAACTACTTCCTTAATGTAGATGCGAGTCAACTTCTCCATCTTATCTGTTTCTTTAATAGCTAGGAAGTGTGCGGACTTAGTTAAACGATCCACAATCATCCAGATGGTATCGCAACCACCCAAAGTTCGCGGGAGTTTAGTGATGAAGTCCATCGAGATTTGATCCCATTTCCACACTGGGATCTCAGGTTGTTGGAGTAGCCCCGATGGCTTTTGATACTCTACCTTGACTTTTGCACAAGTCAAACACTTACTCACGTAGGTGGCTATATCAGCTTTCATGTTGGGCCACCAATACGCAGCTTTAAGGTCTTGATACATCTTATCCGAACCAGGATGGACAGAGTATCGGGATTTGTGAGCTTCGTCCATGACTAGCTCTCTGAGGTTTGCGTAGAGAGGTACCCATATGCGATTCATGAAGTACCGGGCTCCATTGGGTTTTACTTCCCAATCGCGTTCCATTTTTCCCACCGATTCGGCCTTGATGTTTTCCTCCTTAACTGCTTCTAACTGCGCGTCGCGTATCTGTTCGGGTAGCCCCGAATGAATAGTGAGCTGTAATGCTCGTACCCGACGAGGTTTCAAGTGTTCCTTCCTACTGAGGGCATCAGCTACCACGTTAGCTTTACCCGGGTGATACCGAATGGCACACTCATAATCGTTCAAGAGTTCGACCCAGCGACGCTGTCGCATGTTCAACTCCTTCTGATCAAAGACGTGTTGGAGGCTCTTGTGGTCTGTAAAGATTGTGCACTTCGTTCCATAGAGGTAGTGTCTCCAAATCTTAATTGCAAACACTACTGCTCCCAATTCCAGGCCATGCGTTGTGTAGTTTTTCTCGTGAACCTTCAATTGTCGGGATGCATACGCGATGACCTTATCGCGTTGCATGAGTACGCATCCCAACCCCTGAATGGAAGCATCACAATATACTACAAAGTCATCTGTCCCTTCCGGCAAGGACAGAATGGGTGCACTGCAAAGTTTCTGTTTCAGCAATTGAAATGCCGTTTCCTGCATGTCACCCTAAGCATACTTGATGCCTTTCTGGGTGAGGGTAGTAAGCGGTTGCGCGATCTTTGAAAATCCCTCGATGAAACGTCTGTAGTAACCAGCCAAACCCAAAAATTGGCGGATCTCCGTCGGTGTCCTGGGTGCTTCCCAGTTTTTGATAGCTTCAATCTTGGCAGGGTCGACGTGGATACCCTTTTCATTTACGATATGCCCGAGGAACTGAACTTCCCGAATCCAGAAATCACACTTCGAAAGCTTGGCATATAGTTTCTCCTGTTGAAGTAATCAGCAGTAATCGTAGATGTTCAGCATGTTCTTCTTCACTTTTAGAGTAGATGAGTATGTCATCGATAAACACAATGACAAACTTGTCGAGATATGGTTTACACACACGGTTCATGAGGTCCATGAACACCGCGGGTGCGTTGGTGAGACCGAAGGGCATGACCAAGAACTCATAATGGCCATACCGAGTACGAAATGCCGTCTTGCGATAACCTCCTCCCTGACGCGTAACTGGTGGTAACCGGACCGTAGATCAATCTTGGAGTAGTAGCTTGACCCTTGAAGTTGATCGAAGAGATCGTCGATGCAGAGGTAACAGGTATCGGTCTTGACAGTAACCTTGTTGAGTTCCCTGTAGTCGATGCACATGCGGAAGGTCCCGTCCTTCTTCTTGACAAAAAGGACTGGAGCTCCCCATGGCGAAGCGCTTGGTCGGATAAATCCTTTTTCTAACAGCTCCTGAAGTTGGTAGACAGCTCCTGCAGCTCGGCTGGAGCTAGGCGGTATGGGGCTTTGGCGATAGGAGTTGCATGGTTCGCCAATTCAATTTCAAACTCCAATTGTCGATGGGGTGGGAGACCAGGTAACTCCTCTGGGAATACATCAGAAAAATCACGGACGGCGGGGATGTCTTCTATACGTTTCTCGTCCTTAGGTTGTTCGGTAACCAGTGCGAGTAAAGCGAAAGAGTTCTTCCTCCGAAGATACTTCTACGCTTGCATGTAAGAGATGATGTTTGTGACGGCGCCTGCCTTCTCGCCTGCACCGTCAAGATTTCGTCGTTAGCGAGCGGAATACGGATAGATTTTTCGAAACAGAGAACTTCAGCTCAGACGTCGGATAGCCAGTCCATTCCGATTACCACGTCAAAACTTCCCAGGGTAGTTGTCATCATATCAATGGTAAAGGTGTGACCCGCGAGTTTGAGTTGACAGCCAGATACTATATGGGTCACATCTACAGATTTACCATCGGCTAGTTCTATGATATAAGGGGTCTCTAAGGGTTTAGGTGTGAGATTTAGGTTCTTCCTAAAAGACTCAGATATAAAACTCCTATCCGCACCCGTATCAAATAGCACAGTAGCAAAATGTTCATTAAGGGGAAACTTACCGGTGACCACGTTCGAGTCGTTTCTGGCCTCCCCGCGGCCCAGCGTAAATGCGCGACCTTTGGCACCTCCTGTGCCACCATTTCCATTATTGTTGTTGTTATTGTTGTTGTTGTGGTTATTGTGGTTGTGGTTGTTCCCACCATTGTTGTTTTGTTGTTACGGAGCTGTGGGCAGTCTCTTTTGAAGTGGGCAGTGCTACCACACTGATAGCATCCCCGGTTAACACCCTGTTGCTGGCCCTGGGGTTGATTTTGGTTTTGTCGGGACATGATTTCCCCGCGACAATCCTTTGCCGCATGTCCCACCTTGCCACATCGTTGGCAGCGATTCCCGGCACAAGGGCCGTGATGATGAAGATTACAGCGATTGCACTGCGGCTTTCGACCTACATAGCCGCTTGCTTTCTGGTTGTTGTTGGCGGGTTGATTTTGGTGACCCCGGTGGCTGTTGTAATGATTGAACCATTTCTGGTTCCCCTGTTGTGGCTGGGATGACTAAGACTGTCGAACAGACGAGTCTTCAAACTTTCTTTTATTATCAGGGGCAACTTCAGTTGTACCCCGAGCCGGCAACTTCTTTTGTTCCACCGCCTTATCGGTGAGTTTGTGCCCAACCTGATTGCTTGATGTTCGGTTGCAGGGTTGCTAGCCATCACCATACCCTGAATCTCCGGGACCAGACCCCCAAGGTAGAACTCGAGTCGTTTCTCAACAGTGTTGGCCAGATCGGGACATAGAAATACCAAGTCTGATGTTTTGCTGTGTATGCTTCGATTTCAGATCCCACCATCTTATGGTTCCATAATGTCTGCTCCAATTGTTGAACTCTGTCTCGCGGACAATACTCTTCTTTGATTAGGGCCTTAAACTCGGCCCAGGCCATTGCATTTGCAGCAATAACTCCACGCGTTTGGACTTGTGCATTCCACCAAGTTAGTGCCCCATCTTCCAATGTTGAGGCTGCATACTTGACCTTGTTGGCCTCCAGACAGTTGCACATTTCAAATACTGATTCAGATTTTTCGATCCAGCGCACCAATCCTATGGGTCCTTCTGCCCCCGTGAATTTGCTTGGCTTCGCGTCGAGGAACATCTTGTAGGGTTAAGACCCCCTCCTGCTGACAGAGGACAGGTAGTCAACGAGGAATTCTACTAGCCCAACTATTAGATTTTCCCATGAAAATTTAATAATGGTTACCTGCCGGTTGGTTTGAACACCCGCTAGAGCTGCGTTTACATGCTCTTGAATCATTGCAGCTAATTCTTCGGGCGTCATATTAAGGTTCCCGCGACGTCCAGTTGCCATTTGGATCTTCGTAGACAACATAAACACACACCGATAAGTCTATATATCCAATATAGTTATCCTATTCCGTACTTAAATAATTCTTCAAGTTATGTCAACTCAAATAAATTAAATAGTCAAAAGAAATACTTGATTAAATAAAGTTTCAACGTCTTACAAAGTGCCAACTAAACATATGAATTCACTATAAAGTCTCAAGTTTAAACACAAGTGGGAAAATAAATAGACTGAAGGAAAGTAAATAAAATAAGCGAGACGTGTCAGTCTTCTACGTCTCATCCCCCAAATCACTATCGTTGCCGTCATCCTGCGCAGCATTTCCAGCTTCTACAGCTGGGTCCTCCTCCGGATCCTCCTTTGGATCCTCCTCCGGGGGTCCTATCTTTCGCTTCGGATCCTCTTCTGGATCCTCTTCTACCGGCACTGGAGGGGCCGGTGCTGGTGCGAGGCGTGCCTGATTTTGTTCCAGTTCTTGAATTCTCCAGCTAGACTCAAGAACTCTGTCTTCTAGCCAGTCAGCCCTTAGCTGCTCAGCACGAAGGTCTCTAGCTAAGGTGTTAGAGCTATCTTACTCGTATGCTGCTCTTCCTCGAGCGACTCAGTTTTACCTGTCAGTTGTCGTATCATCCATCCCTGTGCTAGGATGGTTTCATGCATTCTTTCTATTTGTTCTTGTAGTTTCCGTATCATATCTCTAAGTAGGTCATTTCCTACTTCTACAGAGTTAACCGGTTTGACCGGCACAGCGATGATTGGGCGTGATGACGACTCCTCCCTTAGAGCGAGCCTTTTCCTCGAGCTGAGCGTGTCTCCACGCCATAAGATGGTAAGGGTTCCACCATAGGTGCCTTTCCTGGCGCCCTTGGTGGCGTAAGTTTGTCGGATGATGATGATGATGATGATGATGACATTGCCTGTTAGTTGTGTAGTTAGTTACGAGTTGCATTCATTTCTTACTATGCATTCATATTCTTCATAACACAGTTGTGGTACATCACATAACAAGATATAACAGTTCGGTGCCAAACTACGTCTAGTGTCGTGTATTCAGCTATAGTTTAGGTCTACTTTTAATTCAAACCTGGTTCTCTATAGCTAGTGGCTCTGATACCAATCTGTCACACCCTCAATTTCCACTTGCGGAGTTTTACCGCGAGGCGTGTGAACAAACCAGAATCTGAGACACTAGTACGTCGAACGACTCTATATGATTTGATAATACGTTTTCCAAAATCATTTGTTTAACCTTTCATTGTAGATATTGTCTTAGTTAGTTTCAATGTTTAGCGGAAGCATTAGTTTTTATGGTTGAGCGGAAGCATAAAAATAGATAGAGAAATGGGCGCCAACACAAACGCCAAAACAAATGAAAAACCCAAAACAATGTTTGTAAATGAGACTCGATAAAAGGTGTCTTGATCAATGCAAGTGAGTGTACCTAGAGCTCCTAGCGTCCTGAGAAACATGTAAAGAAACAAGTGTCAACATTAAAGATGAGTGAGTTCACAGGTTTTCATAAATTCGTTTGTTTCCCCCGTATCTACCGGATAAGGTTTAGTTCCATTATTCCCAACCCGGGATAACTGATTAGTTCCATTATTCCCAACCCGGAATAATACTGATAGTTCCAGTATTCCTTACCCGAATAATAATGATGTCCATTATTCCTAACCTGGAATAATAACGTTGTTGGTTCCATTATCCCTAACCCGGGATAATATTGTTGATTCGTAATTAAGTTCAATGTTAATATTAGGTAGCTAGCCTAAAGTTATGTCAGTAAGTGTTCGCGATCGAAGCTGACTGTTGTGCCTCCGTGTTGCCAGGCCTATCACTGACCATGGCGAAGTTAGGCCAAATTATTCAGCCGTTGACCATACCCGGTCGGCTAGCGCGACTAGCTCGGATGGGGCTTGTCGGGCCCAGTAGTACTACTTATAATTTCCCCGCTATTTAAACCCAATACTAACGATCCGAGAGATTGTCGAGGACTTGTGTGATATAGCTGCTTAGTGACCATAACGTACATTAACATTAACTTAGTTACCGAATAGTTAAGTGACGTTAATTTCGTATAACGTAAAGAGATAGAGTTGTAGAGTGTATACATGTTTCTCCCCCTGTTGTTTAAAACCGGATAAAGTTAGGGGCCGTGAACTCACCTTTAGTTGCTCGGTTAGTGTAAGACAGAATTTGAAATGATGGGACCGCTAATTGCGTCCTAACAAGTCAATTGATTTCAAGTTAGTGGGTGAACACACCAATACAAATCCTACACATAATTAACGCACAAAGCAGTACACACAATCACAATTCCTATCACCCAAACATGCAATGCAAGTATCCTCATATGAACATAGTGATCAAAACAATTTATCATGTACACAAAATCAATTCATACAACACTTTGATACATACATTCGCAAGTTATCAAGTTTCAGCTCATATACTCATAATTAGGCTGTTTCAAGGATTTTTATAAAATAGTTCCAACATTCCAAAAATTCCAATTATTTTACAGAAGGTGACAACTATACTGTAGAATTTTATATAAATTTTTCAAGTCCTAACACTTTACCAATTATTCGTAAATATTAATATACTAGGCTGCAGTCAGATTCGTCGCTTTCTGACTGCAGTCCACGGAAGAATTCATTTAAAAATCACCGTTCGTCCAATTAACAAAATTCCAGTGGGGTTCCCCGAAAATTTCCATATCTAGTTGCTGTAAAAATTTCCTGATTCGACTCCCTACCGATTACTAGATCCGACTTGATAAACAACTAACAAATTTTCAGGATTTTCACAGCTTTAGTTACTGAACTTAATTGGCTGCTTAAAAATATCAAACGACTTCAGAAAAATATGAATCCAGCGCCATTAGAATCGATTTTCAAAACTCTACGTTTTATACTTCAGAAAATCGTTTTTCGATAAATAATAACCAAGTTACAGCCAGTTGAAGTTGGCTGTAACCACCATTCAGCATTCTGATTCAGCACTTTATCACAATCTAACTCGCTTAAACCCTCGATACATTGAACATAGGCGATCAAAAACAGAATTACAAATCATTTTAATCATAATATCAACCCATGCAAACCCTAATCATAACCTTTAGTTTTTATCAACAAAACATAGCCTATGTTTTCCAGATTTCGACAAACATCAAACTTGCAAACATCATAAATAAATCGGCTAACATAACACTACATTCAAACATATAAATCCGAATATGATCTTGCAAACAATGATAATCCTAACCTTTAATTACAAGATCAATGAGCCGAGACTTGGACAAGAGCCGATTCGGATATGATGAAGAAGATCGCGACCGAGAGCAAAGAGTGAGGAAGACTTGTTGCGACCGAGAGGGGTGTATCAAGGCTGTTTGCGATCGAAAGGATGAATGAGGGCTGCCGTCGGCTGTTTTCTCCACTAGGGTTTTGTGTTTTGTTTTTGTGAAGCAAGCTCATGCATGTGTATGTATATATAGCGCAAGAGTAAGGAGAAGAGGGAGGGGTTTACGGTTTGGGTACTCGCGACCGCAAAGGGGTTCGGGTGGTTGGTTTGGGTCTAGCACTTGGTCCTCAAGTTTAGATTAACTACTTGAGTCGCAAGGAAGTGAAGTTGGCTCGTGTCGCGGCTCGATTCGATTCATTTATTTATTTACTACGTCTATACTTTATAACTAAAATAAAACACGAAATCGGATATCGCATAATAACGCACCAACTTATAAACGTTTAATACGTAGCACATAATTTATTTTACAAGTACACGAAATTATCGTAATTCTTTCGAGCGTGCAATTTAAGTCTCCGAACCAAATTAACGTAGGAACAAATAATCGTGAAGTAGTGCGTTTAAGATATCTGAAAAACCGGGATGTCACACATATACACCAAAACAATAACCGAGTCGACTACTTTCGCAAATAATCCATAAATAACTTAATATACCTAATAAAAATCAAAACTTTACACAACCATTCATCCAATCTAGGTAGAACAAAAGTGTGGGTCCTGTGGGTGGCAACAGTTCTAGACGGAAGCATTGGGGATAGTACAGGTTGGGCAGAACGATATAAACAGGGAGTAGGAATAGAAATACGGAAGCTTTTCATTCATTCATACCGAAAGAGTATACATCTTAACTGGCTGGCGGAGTTCCTGGAGAGAATCCGCCATCGTTTCCCCTCAGGGAACTTCCAAAACTTACAAACAATGAACACACAACACCTATTTATAGACATGACAGCTCGTGCGAAGCAGCAGGTTGCCACTCGTACGAAGGGTCATTCGTACGAGTGAGACGTTATCACTCGTACAAGTAGCAAAGTCACTCATACGAAGCACATTGTCACTCGTACGAGGCACATGTCACTCGTACGAGCCAATACTCGTTCACACTTGGTCGTGTATTCGTATCTGATCTATACAATATTCAATACACACTCTTTCTAGCCTATTCGCACAGTGACGGCCATGAAAGTGCATCAACAAAAAGATCTAGCCAATCATAGTCATTGAAACAAATAAAAAAGTATCTTTAAGAACAAGAAACATGGTTCGAAAACAAAAACAAAGAAAATACAAAACCCGAATGGTTAAACATGACCTAAATGATTTCTTTTGCTTCATGACTTCAACCGGTTGCTTCAAGAACTCTAAAACGCTCCAAATTGCTCCAAACTTTCGCCCAGGTTGATACTAATTTGTAATTAGGTTTATTATGAATGATAATGATGTTTATATATCACTTTCAGGAAAAATCCAACAACAACACAACTCTGCCGTGATTTTAACCCCCGTCGTGTTACGCGACGGGTAATCCACTAAGGTGTCGCGTAGCGTGGCGCTATGATTTTCAACAAATTATATTTAATTACCTCGCATTATCTGAAGGCTTTTCCATTTCATGGTCGCGTAACACAACGGGGTTCTTTTTCTAGAATTCCTCGATTTTTGTTCTGGTTCAGCTATGACACAACCCGATTCTCGTTTCTAACTCTTTTTCTAGCAGACTTTAGGCATTTTCACATCTTTTCAGCAAACAAGACCCGCAAACAAACAATCAAAAGAAACTATATCTACCTAAAAACTAAAATAAATGAATACGAAATTATACAAACTATACATGATAAATGTATGTATTTTGCACTACATCACTAATCCACCCTAAGTAATATTCTTCACCGTCGTCAGCTAGTTTCCTGCAACATGTATTAAAATAAAGATCAACAAAAGTTGGCGTCTATACAAACTTGAATTGGCTTATATCCAACATGGGAAATTGCATACATTGTCGGTTATCATACTAGCATGTGTTAACTATTGTCGTCGAAATGACAAGGTTGGAAAATAGTTTACTTAACATTATCACAAGAATACGGGTGGTGCGTTAATCCTATAATGCTATAATTGTTAAGTAGGCTTGCAAGGCTAATGAGCATATAGAAAACAAGTATAACCTAGCACAAGTAACATGTTTGTAACAGATAGAGTGTGTATGTAACAAGTTTAATCGTGATTCGTGCTTTGTATAAAGTGTACAAGTTGCACCCAAAGTGTATAAAACGGAAAAGTGATCGAGTATACTTATGGTTTTGCGTAGAAATCCTACGTACGTGAGTTGAAGCGTAAGAGACTTGAGAAAATCGAAGTTACCCTACATTAGGGAAACCAAGGTGTATGAGTATATGGAATTTGCAGAGAGTTCGGATTCAGATTTATATAAAGTATATATGTAATGAAAATATATCTTATCTAAATACTCATTTTAAGTGTTTTCATGGGTCCTTATTTGCCCATTAGAATCACAAACTATGAGTCTAGAACGAAGATAGTATAACCTAAGTTCACGACACCTAACAATAAACCGGTTAGCATCAAGAATTGGGTTTTATATATATATATAATATATATATATATAGTATATTATAGTATAGTTTACAATTTAGTCCGTCACATAGCATCATATAAATCATGTAAGTCAAGCATGGAGGTGGGATGATTCCATCCGATAAAACTCTTTGTATGATTCACCAAAGCACAAGTTTATCAACGTAGTTGATAAACCGATTGGTCATGAATGGAAAATTAAAATATAACTAACTAGTATCTCAAGTAGCCAGTTAAGAATAAGGGCCGTGTAATACCCAACATGGCAAATGTTGGAGGCGAGATGGGGTTATGTTACTTTGATTCTTGGTAGCTACTTGATATCACTAGTTGAAATGTGTGAACATGTGAGGTTTTGTGGAACTAATTCCGATAGACAAAACTTCTATGGTTCACACACAACTCATGCACAAGGCTTTCAACGTACTAGGTTGTGCTTGGATGGTTTTTAATGTCACACCCCGACCCGCAGCGGAAAAGGTGATCGGGGCATGATTGGGTTATCATCAAAGCTCATGACATTTATTATAACGTTTCATACTCATTAATACAATTGAATGGGAAATTTACAATCATAATTACATCATGACCTAAACATCAATCTAAGCTTCTTTGTTTTCTTCTAAGGCATTTCCTATGTTTTCCTTGCTTCATCCTGTTCACCTGTATCATGTGTAAAAATGGTTTTTGGATCAACAAAAGGTTGGCGAGTGAATCCTATGGAAAACATTTGAGCAAGTTTATTTAATTGATTATAAAATACGTACATAACCACACATGAGTAAAAATAGATGTAAACTTATTCAACAATCATTAGATATTAAATAAAGCACGCATGAACAATAATGGAACGCTTTGAGGCACGCGTTGCTCAACTCGTCTCTCACGAGGAACTGATGGGCCTAATGAATGATTTGCATAACCTTGACAATATAAAATATATAACTACAAACAACATAAACTAAATAATACACACACGAACAATAATGGATTTGTTTTGAGGCGCGCGTTACTCAACTCTCTCTCACGAGGAACTGATGGGCCTAATGAATGAATTGCATATAAATTTACAAAATGAAATGCATAACTACAAGCAATATATACAATCTAAGTTTAGATCACAATATGGTATGGCACAAGTTTAAATAAACGCGTTAATTTTGTGACACATGACACACCCCAAAACGTGTAATTAAAAAGGGGAGTTGTAAGATTCACTCACATTGGGTGCGTTCGGTTGATGATGTTGAATACGCACGAAGTTGGATTTAACCACGAGTGAAACTAACCTAGATAATAACATAATGGTTTGGTAAATAATGGGATTTTATTAATCAATTTTAGTAGGATGATTGGATATATTTTTGGGAGTTTAAGGCTATTTACTAACCTTAAAAATGTTATTTTTAAGTATTTTTAATTGATTTTTAAATAAAATAAATAAATAAAAATAAAAAAAAAATTTGATTTTTTTGCTACAGTTGACCGTTGACCGTTGACTTTGACTTTGACTGTTGACCGGTTCGTATGTGTGTATATATGCGCTGGGTGAGGCTCGAACCCGAGACCTCCCGTACGCGTGCACGCAGCTCTACCAACTGAGCTACGTGTCTAACCCGAAATATTTCTGTTTTTAATTATATTTATATATTAATTGAATTAAACAGAAAATCATTTATTTTTAAAAACGATTTTAATCTAACGATTCGGTGCGCTCCACAGTCTCGAACCGGGACCTGTGGGTTGAGTTAACACACAGTCCACCGCTGGACTGTGTGTCTAACTTGTTAAATAAACTGATTTTTATTATACTTATATACAAACTAAATATTTTCATTTCTGTCTTAAATAAAAAGTTTGATAATTGTCCGGACCGGTGCGGTAGTCCGGACTCGAACTCGTGACTTGTGGTTAAACATTCACACAGTCAACCAGTGGACTGTGTGTCTATCTTGGTTATTATTCCGGTTTTTATTAAACTTAACATCTTACGCAGTGACTCCGGTTCGGTTAAAAAAAAAGAACGTTTTTATTAGGGCGAAGGTGCGTGGGACAAGATTCGAACTCGAGACGTAAGCGTGTTTAATGTGCACACAGTCCACCGCTGGACTGTGTGTCTAACCCGAGTTATATCTTGATTTAAATTAAACTTATATACTACTGAATCTTCGTCTTCTTCGTTAATCTTAACCAGAATCGGAAATCCGACTGGTCGAAGTTTTAATCAAGTTCGTTAGTGTGTTTCAGTTAATTACAGGTGAGATAAGTAAAAAGAATGAAAGAATTAAGCGTAAGGTATACCGAACTGGACTCCTCTGTTTCTCCGGCAGAACTCCGGTGACAACAAATGATTCCGGCGACGTGGTCTTGCTGGCAGAGGGTCTTCAACGAGCTTGAGATGAATGTGGGTGGCTTCGGTATGAGTTATGGGTGTTCAGTAGGGCTCAGAAGTGAAGGGCTCGGTTTTCCGGCGAGGTGCAGAACTTTTCCGGCAAGTGGAATTACGTCCGGTAAAGGTGTGATTGTGAGCGAAAAAGCTAGCAGAGGTTCGAGGAGGTATTTATAGGGCGGGACATCGACGTATTTGGCCCGTTTTCCGACTTGATTCGTTGGTTAGAAACTTTCCGGCGGTTATAACTTGTGTCGCGGACTCAGCGTCGGTTATAACCGATGTAGTGATTAAAGTTTACGTTATAACTGAAGTAACCGTCCAATCTTAGCGAGATAGTCGGAATTTCCGACGACTGCAACTGGGCGCGTTGGTTTTTGAATTCGATATTCATGATATGAATTAATTGTCTTCAATATTGAACAAGAAACATAAGTGGCGCAGTGGTTGGATGGTTTTGTGTTAATGCTGTGTTTGAATCGCTGGCTGACCCGGGTTCGAAACCCGGCAGCACTAATTTATTTTTAAATCACTATTTTTAAGACTTTTTCAAATATAAATTATATATTCCAATATATTTATTAATTATGTATCGTTTAAAATTATTTTGGGCATTAAATTCGCAACGAAATTTTTAACTGATTGTTCGGTTAATAAACGGAGCGGGTTTGGTAAATCCGTTTTTTGACGGATGTTACATTTAATCACTTGGAACATTTGGAGAAAATTCAAATAAGATTTTAGCTTGTGTTCTGGTGGAAATCAACCACAACACAAACCGACAACTATGAATTAAGTTGGGTGCTTGGTGGGTAAAAGTTTACACCAAGTTCTAACAAAAATATACAAGAAACAAGAATGTGAATTCAAAATAGTAAGTTTCAAAACTATTTTGGGCCTTAATGTAGTGAGGTTCCACATTAGTTTGCCAAGGCATACTTGTGGAAACCTTCATAGAGGTTATCCAAGAAGTTTAGTGAAGAAAAGAGAAAGAAAACGAGAAAAAAAGTGAGTAGAAACTCACTGTGAACATTTTGGAATTCACTCTTGTGCTTGAAAGGACTTGAGAGAATGTGAGGATTTGAGTGTAGGAAATGATTTAGTAGTGTTAGGAGGCTAGTATTTATAAGCTAAATTTAGGGTTTAAGCATTTAATAAAGTGGAGGGCTCTTGGCAGTTGGATTAAAGTCGAAACTGAAGGTTTTAGAACCATCTATAAGTTGCACGCATGCTGGTTCATTCCTCGCGAAGACAATGGGATCCACACGAAGGCTGCTCCTTCGTGTGAAAAAGTTGAGTGGTTCGTGGGTGTGGGACACGAAACAGAAAGGAGAGGCGAAGGAGGACAACGAAGGCCAACATCTTCGTGTGTGGGTGTGTAGTTTCGTGTGTGATGGGCCAAAGCCCACTAAGGGTTCATGTGGGAAGATGTACCACGAAAGCAAAGTGGCTTTGAAGCCACTTTTCATATTATTATTATTATTATTATTATTATTATTATTATTATTATTATTATTATTATTATTATTATGTGGTGTGAAGGCCACGAAGATGGCCTTTTGGGCTGCCTTTATGTGTCTTCGACCCGAATATTGTAGGTTAGGTTATGTTGTAATAATTTTATGTATCTTTACCCATTTTAAAAGAAAAAAGTAACTAAAGTGTAGGGACGTATTTAACAAGTATCGAGCACGTCCCAAAATATAAACATAAGTATTCGAGTATCGGTTGAGTGTACAAGTATCCATTCAATTTTGTATTGTAGATTGCAAGCATATAATATGTGTACAAGTATATAAAAATAGGATTTTATTATGAACTACCCTCGGATTACTAGATTTGAAATAAAAAGCGAATGCGATATGGTTACAAGTTTCCAAGAATAGAAAATACAAAATACAAATACACTTTCTAAATAAGGAAGTACAAAATGTGAAACATTACAATATTGAATCTCAAAGATTCAATCTCAAAATTTGCATCCAAAGTGGATTGTGGATAGTTTTTGAGATATTCTTCTATAGCCAAGGCCTATAAAGTGTTTAACACAAGGACTATGACTATAAAAGAAACCTTGAAGTAAAGTTCAATGAACTTTCATCCTTTAAAATCTCAAAAAATCCAGCAGAACTTTTTGATCTTGATAAATTCAATTTTAAAGAAGTAACTGCAAAAGTTGAGGTTGATATTGGTAAACAAAAAAATAGCACAAAAGTATTAAAGATTTGACTTTGAGATGCCATCCCAATACAAAGTCTATTTTAATCCACAAAGTTCATCTACACAAAACAACAGCCAGTCCACAATGGAAACCAATGTTAACCTCAAACCACCGATATGCATGTGGTCAAACCACTGATCTATCCTCCACATCAAACTCTCCACTTGAGCTAATCCCACCACAATCTTTTCAAACCACTGTTGACCATACTACAATGACAATAAAGGTTTCACAAGAAAATTCACAGCTTTGCCCTTCACCGCAAAATCCCATCATTCCATACACTGGAAACACTATCTTTCACATATCCTATTCACCAGAACAAGTCAGGGGAGACATCAATGTATGAGTGCTCACAAGAAGCCAAACTTCAAATGTATGCCTGTTTCCTGGATTTCTATCATTAAACGAACCTATCAAATACCAAGAGGCATTGAAAGACAACAGTTGGGTGGAAGCCATGCAAGAACAACTTTTTCAATTTAAAAGACAACAAGTGTGGGAACTTGTTCCATTACAAAAGGACACATGTCCAATTGGTACAAAATGGGTCTTTAAAAATAAAACTAATGAAAGAGGCATTGTTATAAAAAAAATAACAATACAAAGCTTGTGGTTTAAGGGTATACACAAGAAGAAGGAATTGACTATGATGAAACATTTGCTCTTGTAACAATGTTGGAAGCTATAAGACTCTTCTTGGCCTTTGTTGTCAACCACAACATAAAGGTGTGTTAGATGGACATAAAATGTGCTTTTCTCTATGGAAAGATTCAAGAAGAGGTCTATGTGTGTCAACTACTTGGATTTGAAGACATATTCCATCTTGATTATGTCTACAAGCTAAACAAAGCTTTGTATGGACTAAAACAAGCACCAAGAGCCTGGTATGATACTCTTTCCACTTTTCTCTTATCCAATGATTTCAAAAGAGGTAAACTTGATAAAACTTTTTTTCTAAAATGGAAAGGAAAAGATCTGTTAATTGTACATATCTATGTGGATGATATCATTTTTGGATCCACATGTGATAAACTATGTGATGAGTTTAGAAAACTGATAACTACTGAATTTGAGATGAGTGTCATGGGGGAGTTACAATGTTTCATTGGTCTTCAAGTACAACAACTTGAAAATGGAACTTTCATTCATCAAAACAAATATGTCAAAACATTCTTGTAAACCCTGTGCTATCCCATGAGTACAAGAAAACCTTTCATGTTTTTCAGATAATGACTTTGCTAGATGTCACAAAACAAGGAAGACAACATCGGGAGGTTGCCAATTCCTAGGAAACGCATTGGTCTCATGGCAAAACAAAAAGCAAACAATAGTCTCTAGCTCTATAGTAGAAGCATAGTATATAGATGTTGTAAGTTGCACTTCATAAGTCCTCTGGCTTCAAATCAATTGCGTGATTTTGGTATAACTGCTTTAAAGACACCCATAATTCTGGATAGTCGAGCAACTGAAAACATTATCAAGAACCCAGTGTCTCATTTAAAAACAACGCACATTGACATTCTTTATGACTTTGTAAAAGATTGCTACGAAAATGGATTTATATCACTTCATCATGTTCCCACCGAAGATCAATTAGTAGATATGTTCACAAAAGCATTGGACACAACTACTTTTGAAAATTTGATCTCTAGAATTGGGATGTTAAATAATGACTGAAAGTATTATTTAATTCTCCTAAATAAAAAATATTAGAATGTTATTTTGAAAAAAAAATAAAAATTTTGACAAAAAAAGATTGATAAGATCAACAAAAACAAAACTTTGTTCAAAGGACTGAAGCATCTGTTTTAGTGGTTCAAAACTATGCTTAACCTTTTTCAACCGCTATTTAAAACAAAGAACCATTGATCCATTATCCAGTGTTTGACTATAAAAGTCAAACATAACCACTGATTTTACAAAAACCAACCACTGTTCTATTTCAAACTCTGTTTAACCCAACAAAGGTTTCAAACATGCGTTTCCATCCATTCATTGCCCAAAAGTCAAACAGATGTACAACTTCTGTTTTTGTCATGTTAACGTTAGATGAGACTCATTAGAGGTGTCAAACAGATTTTTCAAAACTGATCTTTTATTTCTTCACCAAAGGGTTTTGATAAATAGAGCTTTGCCTTAACTAATAAATGTCTACCGCATCACTCAAAAAGGTAATTATTGGCCACGTCATCACCACTACTAAAAAACCCTAACTAAACAGAGTTTATCTTTAGTAGTGCGGTAAACTCTGAAATCTCAAACTTTTCTCTCTTCAAACAATCAAAAAGATCATCGATTCAAAGATTTTCTAAAAGATTTTCACTTTTTAAATCTAAAGATTGTCTGTTCAAAAGATTCTTAAAAGATTTGACCTAATTCCACAATGGCTCTAAATTGTAAACCACCCCATAACTATCCCCCATATCATGTGAAAATGTCTGCTAACACAGAGTTTCACCTATCATCGATCTTATCACTTCATTAAAATATCATCATATTCTCACCCCTACCCACCCATCCATTTGGATAATCTTCAAGATTTCGGGCAAATTCAGATGTCTTGCTTCATGATAAAATGCCCTTCTGCATCATTCAAAAGTCAACGTGATGATGCCAAAATCACACAAGAGTTGATCTCCAT
This sequence comes from Scalesia atractyloides, assembly GCA_947069175.1. Classification (NCBI taxonomy): domain Eukaryota; kingdom Viridiplantae; phylum Streptophyta; class Magnoliopsida; order Asterales; family Asteraceae; genus Scalesia; species Scalesia atractyloides. Next base: position 46,757,981 of record CAMTDV010000022.1, read on the forward strand.
TATCTTCACCATAAATGATGAGACATGTAATGTAACTTTTTTCAAAAACTTATCTCCAAAATGAATTCATAGAGAGGGGGTATGATGCATAGATGTCAGGGGCAACAATTTTTAAACAAAACTTCCCACTTGTAATGAAAATATTCTTCCATACCCTACTCATATGCTGCTTACAATGAAATTCTTTTAAAAACACAGTATTTAGGATATGGTATTTTGACAAATGCAAATTACAAGCTATCCAAAACTTTGTTTCTTATATGGATGCATATGTAAAAGCCAAGAAAGAGGGCAAACCGAAAGCCTTTATCTTGTGCCTAGACTTTTATGTTGTATTTACAAAGGGTCTTGGCACAAAATGTTTTTGTGAGTGGTGAAGCCCTTCAAATTAATAGTCTTTCAAATGAAACATTCACCCGCATGATGACCAAGTGTTAAGAAAATGTAAGTGAAGAAAATGTAAGTGAAGAAAATGTTTTAAAAAACCCAACAACAGATGTTACAACATCTGTTTCTAAGCCCACTACTCCTAGTGACCACAATGCCCAACCTAGTACTGTGGAACACACACCAGCTATTCCTAAAAACCCCACTTCTATTCGCTAGCCGAAAGCCAAAAGAAAAACACCAAAAATGGCAACTTTGGAGGAGGAGGTGCCATAGGAGCCTGCTGTATCAGAAAAGCAGCAAACATCTGTTATACTTCCTCACAACAAATGCAAACATCTCAACCCATCCAACTTCTCACATATCCTCACAAAAAGATTGTGTTGCAAACACAGGGGACCCACATCAAGAGGGAGATGACTCACTTGAGCATTTCTTCTCAAGCCCTCTTCAAGGGCTACCTCCATTCTCACACCACCACCACCCACCACACTTGTTTCTATATACCATAAAACCATTGCTTGATGCACTTGACAACCCTGACTTGCATATACATAGTTCCTCTCACAACAAGTCACAAAGAGTATACTTCAACAAGTGCCTAGGATAAGCTTAGAAACTATTGCTAGCCCACAAGCAGAGGAGGCAATATCTCTTGTATCATATGAGATGTAACATTTGTCAAAAACGGGTTTCCAAAACCCGCTCCGTTTTGTAATTGAATATCAAGTTATAAATGTCACGTTGTATATTTATGATTATTTTGATTTTTAATGATACATAATTAATAAACAAACTAAGCTATAAAAATTATATTTGATAAAAAGTGAAAACAAAATAAATAAAAAAGAAATGTTGCTGCCGGGACTCGAACCCGGGTCAGCCAAAACTGAAATCCAAAGACTTAACACACACACACATCACCACTCCGCCACTTGTTGTTTTCTATCAACTTAGGGAAACAAATAACTCTTATATACAAACCGAGTTTAAACCGGTTGCGCCAACTGAGAAACCAAAATCGGCAATTCAACCGTCTAATCGTCTGATTAATCGCACATTCAGGTTTATAACCGATGCATCGATGATTTTTAATCAATTCAGATTGAATGAACATCAATTTTCATCATCATCGGTTTTTATAACCGAAAATATTCAAAGTCTAATTTACTTCAATCAAAACCCTTCTCGCGACTCAGAGACATCATACAACCCTTCCATTTCACTTTCGTCATACTTTCAGTCCATCTGATAGCTTAAATCAACTCGCCGGAAATTTCTGCAACGTTCGCCGGAAAACCGTATTTGTCCTCAAATCGGTAAGTTCTTCAATACCATCGTAGTCTAACAGTTGTTAAGCTGTTTCTAACTCAAATCTTTCACTTGAGATCGAATTCAGCCACCGTTATCAGATAATTCCAGTTCGCCGGAGAATTTCTGGAAATCGTTATCTTCATCTGTGAAACGGTAAGGACCTTCAAACACACTGATAACGTTGTTTAGCACTTCAATTTCATGATTAACTAATCAAAACGATTAATCGATTTGCTCAGTTGAAGTTCTTAAAAACAGAAACCGACGCCCTGCCGGAACTCTGTAATCAATCGTTCACCGGTATTTTTTTCCTCTAATTATCATCCCTGTTATCTCTTATCAGTCTGTGTAATGCTTAACAATCGAATTAGCAAGATTTAATGGTGCAATCTGCTGTCGGTAAAAATCAAACGAAGAAGATGAACTTTGATAATACTATAAGTATAATAAAAATCGATATAATGAACGGGTTAGACACACAGTCCAACGGTGGACTGTGTGCAACAATCACACATACGGCGCGAGTTCGATCCCTGATATACGCACTCTCTATGTAATAAAATGCCTTTTTGTTTAAAACTGAACCGGGTTAACTCCGTTAGTTGTTAAGTATAATAAAAACCGAGATATTAACCAGGTTAGACACACAGTCCAGCGGTGGACTGTGTGCAACACTAAGTCGCACGTCACGCGTTCGAAACCTATTACTGGCACCGGTTGAACGAATTAAAATGTTTTTGAAATGAAAAGAATTTTGGTTAAATCGAATTAGTATATAAATATAATTAAAATCAAGATTATTTCGGGTTAGACACGTAGCTCAGTTGGTAGAGCTGCGTGCACGCGAATGGGAGCTCTCGGGTTCGAGCCTCACCCGGCGCAAACAGTTTCACTGACCGAACCGGTCAACAAGTCAACGGTCAACGGTCAACGTAAAATAAACAATTTTTTTTTATATTTTTATTTATTTAATTTAATTTAAAAATCAATTAAAAATACTTAAAAATAACATTTTTAAAGATAGAAAATAGCCTTAAACTCACAAAAATATATCTAAAAATTCCATTAAAATCCTTAATAAAATCCACTCATTTACTATATTTTTTCGTTATTATTTAGGTTAGTATTTCTCGTTGTTCAATTCTCCCGACTCGTGCGCATCTCATCATCTCCATTCAAACGCACCCAATGTGAGTGAATCTTTACAAATTCCCCGTTTTAATCACGTTTTGGGGTGTATCATGTGTCTTGCTATATACTATATTTAAATCATTGTGCATACATCATATCATGAACATGTGTATTTAGTTTGTTTCAACTGTTGTGTAGTTATTGTTAGATGCAATTTATTATTTTCAGTACATGCAATTTCATAGGCCGCCGCTCCCCATTACATTATGAGCGTTGAGCATGTTCCCCATTTCATTATGAACATGAACCTGGCGTGCCCACATACGATCGGCTCCGTTTGATTGAGCCTTCATCGCACAGACATTTTTCATTTTCAGTACATGCAATACGTCGGCTCCGTTTGATTGAGCCTTGATCGCACAGTTTCATTCATGTTATTTATCGTATGATGTTGGTATATTTATGTATGCTATCATATGTTATTGTATGTTATAGTTGTGATTGCTATTGCCCCTGCCTGATTATTTACATTTACTCATTTATGATTATGCACAATTTTTCATTGATAAACTAACAAGTAAATCAATAATAAATGTTTATCTAACAAGGTTCACTCGCCAACTTATGTTGACCCAAAAACCCCCATTTTTACACATGATACAGGTGTAACCAGCTGCAGCCAGAAACACCTAGGATTGGGCTAGAAGAATAAAATGATTTAGAGATTGGAACTATTTTGTCTGGTTATTTCTTTGTATTGTATGGACATGTTTGGATTATTTGGAATGTAACTTTGACTTTAATAAATATGAAACATATTAGTAAATGTCATGAGCTTTGGTGATAACCCAATTATGCCCCGACTCTTATTCCACTGCGAGTCGGGGTGTGACGGATTGGTATCAGAGCCATGACTATAGAGATATAGGATAGGTTATTAGACCCTTAGAGCCTATACTATAGTTGATTAGAAACTTATAAGATTTTTGTGTGTTACATGCCAAATTTCATGATGTTTGTATGTTTTATGTTAAATGTTACATTCAATATTTGCAAGCATGTTCATAAGTATGTATTATCATATAATGCCTATCATGAATCATATTCTCATAACATATCACATCCATGAAAGCACACACCACATCATGATTGCTTTTACAATGATTTTTGTGTTTTCAAATCTCATCAAAGTGAGTTCTCATGACGGGCATGTAGTAACTGGAAGGGTACCAGTACCGGTAGTCGGAACGTCCTGTCTAGGCTGGCATTCGTATAAATCCAAGATAAAAGACCAGTTTGCCTACCTAGGGACTAACGATGAGAGTACGAAGTACCTATTAGGCCAAAGCATGCTATACCAAACGTCGTGTGAACTAACCCCACTTTGAGTTGTCATTGTGTCTACACCTGGACACATTCCGACCATACATCTCGTAAACATATTTTGTGGTTTGCATTCGGGTGATGCAAGTGTTAAATCGCCAATACTAATGTGAATCCTACCAAGCCAATAGCCATGGGGGCCCACATGACTATATAGGTGAAGGTATGGGGGACATTTGAGGCCCAACATGAGCAAACCCAAGACATCCTATGGATGTAGTTGCATTATTGATATTTATGTTATTTTCATTTTCTTAAAGACACATGACACCTAAAAAGACACCATAAACTCACAATCTCCTTATGTATGTTCCTGTAGATGTCGTCCAGCAACAACGAAGGGGTAAAAGATCAGGAAGGTCTCAGGAACGCTTGGCCACACAAATCGCGAATCAAATGGCCACGATACTGCCTGACATTGTGGTCCAAGTACAACAAGCCCTCGCTACAAATCCTACTAACCCTTCCCAACAAGACGACCAGAACATCGGCAACCCTCCTACCAACAAGTGCTCATACAAACATTTCAAATCTTGTGATCCTCCTAAATTTGAAGGGACCGAAGGTGTCACTGCTCTCCTCCATTGGTTCGAGGAAATGGAAAACACCTTTCTCAACTGCGATTGTCCTGAGGATCGCAAGGTTCGATACGCCACCGGGAGACTATTTGGGGTAGCTCTCACTTGGTGGAATACTGAAAAAGGGAAGAGGGAACTGTGGATGCAATGGCCTTAACTTGGGAGGAATTAAGGGAAATCATGACTATGTGTTTCTGTCCTAGGAGTGAAATTAAAAAGTTGGAGGATGAATTTCATGCTTTAAAACAGAAGGAGGGTATCATACCACCTATAACAAGAGGTTCTTGGAGTTGAACCAAATGGTTCCTAACTTGTTCACCCCAACTTATCGTCTGATCGAGCATTATATTCGAGGACTTCCCTCGAAAATTCAAGATTCAGTTCTCAGCATCTCACCCGTAACACTTGAAGCTGCTATGGAGCTAGCAACTGAACTGACCGAGAACCGAATTCGCAACGGGAAGTTTAAAGAAGATAAAAAGAAAGCCCCTGTTGAGGGTCCAAACTTCAAACCATTCCATCTCCTCCTCTAAATTTGCTAACAAGAGGAAGCGCAACACCAGAAACTTCGCCGTTACACAAACCAACTCCCCTATTCCTGCTGCACCCATTACCCAAGTCGCTCCTTCACCTGCGCCATACAAAAGGCCATACACTGGCCCGTTACCAAAATGCAACCGTTGCCAATACCACCATTCTCCTGATCATCCTTGCCAATATTGCACCGGCTGCGGTCGCGCAGGTCATACTGTTCAAACCTGCCGCATGCCTCAGCAAACAAACCGCCACCAGCCTTCAACCCAAACCCACCAACAAATAATGGGTCAAGCCCAACAACCCCTACTATTACCACCCACCCAACATTTAGCCCAAACATATTACCAACCCAATTATCCTATGGGTCAACCAATGCGGGTTGCTACAATTGCGGAGACCCAAGCCATTTCAGAAACACTTGTCCAAGGTTGGTAAACATTATTCATGCTCAGGCCCAAGCCAACCCGGTGAATCAAGCAAACCAAGCTCCTCCACCTGCAAGAGGAAGAGCTTTCAATATCAACGCTAATCAGGCTAGAGCTGACGGCAATGTGGTTAACGGTACGTTCCTTATAAATGGTAGATATGCATCTATGTTATTTGATACTTGTGCGGATAGAACTTTGTGTCCTTAGAATTTGAACCTATCCTAAACCAAAATCGTGATAAGCTCATGGAATCCATAACGGTAGAAGTTGCTGACGGGAAGCCGGTCTCATTAAACTCTTTTATTCGCAACTGTACACTCACATTAAACGACCACGACTTCTCAGTTGACCTTATTCCTATGAAGCTGGAAAGTTTTGATATCATAATCGGTATGGACTGGCTTAGTCAACATCAGGCGGAAGTTGTATGTCGCGAAAAGTTTATACGTATTCCTCTTTCAAACGGTCAGACTCTTCGAATCTTTGGAGAAACCTCGTCGAAAGGGCTCAGCTTAATGTCTTGTCTTCAAGCTCAAAAATATCTTCGCAAGAATTATGTTGCGTTTTTAGCTCATATCATCAAAAAGGGAACCATGGAGAAGAAACTTGAAGACATTCCAGTAGTAAAAGATTTCCCGCAAGTTTTTCCTGACGACATTTCAGGACTTCCTCCAGTTAGAGAAGTCGAATTCCGTATTGATCTTATACCTGGTGCTACACCAATTGCAAAGTCTCCTTATAGGTTAGCCCCCTCTGAAATGCAAGAGCTAGCCAGTCAATTACAAGAGTTGACTGACAAGGGATTCATACGTCCTAGCTCATCGCCTTGGGGTGCACCTGTCCTTTTTGTAAAGAAGAAAGATGGATCGTTTCGTATGTGCATCGACTACAGAGAGCTCAACAAATTAACAATCAAGAATCGCTATCCTTTACCTCGCATTGATGATCTTCTTGACCAACTTCAAGGTGCCAACTGCTTTTCAAAAATCGACCTTCGATCTGGCTATCATCAACTTAGGGTGCATGAAGAAGACGTCCCAAAGACCGCATTTCGAACTCGTTATGGCCATTATGAATTTATGGTCATGCCATTTGGTTTAACCAACGCACCAGCTGTCTTCATGGACCTAATGAACAGAGTCTGCAAACCTTATCTTGATCGATTATTATAGTTTTCATCGACGAGATTCTTATTTATTCAAAGTCTAAATCTGATCATGAGCGTCATCTTCGACTCATCCTTACACTTCTAGAGAATGAAAAGCTTTACGCCAAATTCTCCAAATGCGAATTCTGGTTAAAAGAGGTGCAATTCCTCGGACATGTAGTCAATGACAAGGGAATACATGTCGACCCTTCAAAGATCAAAGCGGTACAAGAATGGCAAGCTCCACGTACACTAACTGAAGTAAGAACTTTTCTTGGATTGGCTGGTTATTATCGTCGTTTCATTTCAAACTTCTCTCGCATTGCGGTACCACTCACGGCTTTAACTCATAAGGGAAAACCTTTCATATGGGGACCCAAGCAAGAAGAAGCCTTCCAAACCCTTAAACAAAAACTTTGTGATGCACCAATCCTCACTCTTCCTGAAGGTTGTGATGATTTTGTGGTCTATTGCGACGCGTCAGGGCAAGGATTGGGCTGCGTTCTAATACAAAGAGGAAAAGTTATAGCTTATGCTTCGAGACAACTCAAGACGCATGAGAAGAACTACACCACCCATGACCTAGAACTTGGAGCCGTTGTGTTCGCTCTTAAGATATGGAGACATTATCTCTATGGTACTAAGTGTGAAATATTCACTGACCACAAGAGTCTTCAACATATCTTCAATCAATAGGAGTTAAACATGAGGCAACGAAGATGGGTCGAACTTCTAAATGACTACGACTGTGAAATTAGATACCACCCTGGTAAAGCAAATGTGGTGGCTGATGCACTTAGTCGAAAGGGTTATGCGAACTCCATTCGTCTTCTATGTTCGCAAATTATAACCGACATTAAAGATCAAATTCGAGAAGCCCAACACGTTTCAATAACGGAAGATGATGTACGAAAGGAGATGTCCTGTGGAGCTGAGCTAAAAATTGAAACTAAATCTGACGGTATTCTGTACTACCTAGATCGTATCTGGATTCCTGACCACAACAATCTTCGTGAAACTCTTATGAATGAAGCTCACAAAACGCAATACTCTATACACCCAGGAGCCGATAAGATGTATCAAGACCTACGATATACCTATTGGTGGCCTGGAATGAAGAAAGATATTGCTGTTTTTGTTTCTAAGTGCCTTACATGTTCGAAGGTGAAAGTTGAACACCAAAGACCCTCAGGACTTCTGATTCAACCTGAAATACCTGTATGGAAGTGGAAAAATATAACCATGGACTTCATTACCGGGTTACCTCGCACTTCTGGTGGGTATGACACTATATGGGTAATAATTGACCGACTTACAAAATCAGCTCACTTTATTCCTATCCGCGAAGATTTCAAGAACGAAAAGCTTGCTCGTATTTATATCAGCGAAATCGTAAGCCGACATGGAGTACCGTTAAGATTATTTCTGATCGTGATGGTCGTTTCACTTCACGAACATGGCAAGCAGTGCAAGCCGCTATGGGTACGCGATTAGATCTCAGTACCGCCTATCACCCTCAAACTGATGGTCAATCTGAACGCACCATTCAAACTCTTGAAGATATGCTTCGAGCATGTGTTATAGACTTCAAGGGAAATTGGGACGCTCATCTACCATTAGTGGAATTTTCGTACACAACAGCTATCATTCAAGCATCGGCATGGCACCTTTTGAAGCCTTATATGGTCGTAAGTGCCGATCTCCTGTATGTTGGCACGAAATTGGGGAAGCTCAAATCACTGGTCCAGAATTGATCCAAGAAACCACAGACAAGATCCATCAAATCCGAAACAATCTTCTAGCGGGTCAGAGTCGTCAAAAGAGTTATGCAGATAAACGACGGAAGCCTTTAGAGTTTAACATTGGTGATCATGTACTTCTAAAAGTATCACCGTGGAAGGGAGTAGTTCGTTTTGGTCAAAAAGGCAAGCTAGCACCACGCTACGTAGGACCTTTCAAGATACTCGAAAGAGTCGGACCTGTAGCATATAAGCTTGATCTACCAGAAGAACTCAACAGGATTCATCCCACATTCCACGTGTCGAACTTGAAGAAGTGCCTCGCTGATGAAAACCTCCACATTCCTGTGGAAGATATTCAAATTGATAATCTATGCATTTTATTGAAAGACCAGTAGAAATCATGGACTTCGGGGAGAAACGTCTACGACGAAGTGCATTCCAATTGTTAGGGTACGCTGGGAGTCGAAACGGGGACCTGAGTTTACTTAGGAACGTGAAGACTCAATGCGCGAAAAATACCCGCATCTTTTTCCTACTACTTCTACTACTTAAATTTCGGGACGAAATTCCTAAAAGTAGGGGATACTGTAACATTCGTAAAAAACGGGTTTCCAAAACCCGCTCCGTTTTGTAATTGAATATCAAGTTATAAATGTCACGTTGTATATTTATGATTATTTTGATTTTTAATGATACATAATTAATAAACAAACTAAGCTATAAAAAATATATTTGATAAAAAGTGAAAACAAAATAAATAAAAAAGAAATGTTGCTGCCGGGACTCGAACCCGGGTCAGCCAGAACTGAAATCCAAAGACTTAACACACACACACATCACCACTCCGCCACTTGTTGTTTTCTGTCAACTTAGGGAAACAAATAACTCTTATATACAAACCGAGTTTAAACCGGTTGCCCAACTGAGAAACCGAAATCGGCAAATTCAACCGTCTTCGTTTGATTAATCGCACATTTAGGTTTATAACCGATGCACCGACGATTTTTAATCAATTCAGATTGAATGAACATCAATTTTCATCATCATCGGTTTTTATAACCGAAAATATTCAAAGTCCAATTTACTTCAATCAAAACCCTTCTCGCGACTCAGAGACATCATACAACCTTCCATTTCACTTTCGTCATACTTTCGTCCATCTGAACGCTTAAATCAACTCGCCGGAAATTTCTGCAAGGTTCGCCGGAAAACCGTATTTGTCCTCAAATCGGTAAGTTCTTCAATACCATCGTAGTCTAACAGTTGTTAAGCTGTTTCTAACTCAAATCTTTCACTTGAGATCGAATTCAGCCACCGTTATCAGATAATTCCAGTTCGCCGGAGAATTTCTGGAAATCTTATCTTCGTCTGTGAAACGGTAAGGACCTTCAAACACACTGATAACGTTGTTTAGCACTTCAATTTCATGATTAACTAATCAAAACGATTAATCGATTTGCTCAGTTGAAGTTCTTAAAAACAGATACCGACGCCCTGCCGGAACTCTGTAATCAATCGTTCACCGTATGTTTTTCCTCTAATTATCATCCCTGTTATCTCTTATCAGTCTGTGTAATGCTTAACAATCGAATTAAAAAGATTTAATGGTGCAATTGCTGTCGGTAAAAATCAAACGAAGAAGATGAAATTTGATAATACTATAAGTATAATAAAAATCGATATAATGAACGGGTTAGACACACAGTCCAACGGTGGACTGTGTGCAACAATCACACATACGGCGCGAGTTCGATCCCTGATATACGCACTCTCTATGTAATAAAATGCCTTTTTGTTTAAAACTGAATCGGGTTAACTCCGTTAGTTGTTAAGTGTAATAAAAACCGAGATATTAACCAGGTTAGACACACAGTCCAGCGGTGGACTGTGTGCAACACTAAGTCGCACGTCACGCGTTCGAAACCTGTTACTGGCACCGGTTGAACGAATTAAAATGTTTTTGAAATGAAAAGAATTTTGGTTAAATCGAATTAGTATATAAATATAATTAAAATCAAGATTATTTCGGGTTAGACACGTAGCTCAGTTGGTAGAGCTGCGTGCACGCGAACGGGAGGTCTCGGGTTCGAGCCTCACCCGACGCAAACAATTTCACTCAACCGTAACAGGTCAACAAGTCAACGGTCAACGGTCAACGGTCAACGCAAAATAAACAAATTTTTTATATTTTTATTTATTTAATTTAATTTAAAAATCAATTAAAAAATACTTAAAAATAACATTTTTAAAGATAGAAAATAGCCTTAAACTCACAAAAATATATCTAAAATTCCATTAAAATCCTTAATAAAATCCACTCATTTACTATATTTTTTCGTTATTATTTAGGTTAGTATTTCTCGATGTTCAATTCTCCCGACTCGTGCGCATCTCATCATCTCCATTCAAACGCACCCAATGTGAGTGAATCTTTACAAATTCCCCGTTTTAATCACGTTTTGGGGTGTATCATGTGTCTTGCTATATACTATATTTAAATCATTATGCATACATCATATCATGAACATGTTTATTTAGTTTGTTTCAACTGTTGTGTAGTTATCGTTAGATGCAATTTATTATTTTCAGTACATCCAATTTCATAGGCCGCCGCTCCCCATTACATTATGAGCGTTGAGCATGTTTCCCATTTCATTATGAGCGTGAACCTGGCGTGCCCACATACGATCGACTCCGTTTGATTGAGCCTTCATCGCACAGACATTTTTTATTTTCAGTACATGCAATACGATCGGCTCCATTTGATTGAGCCTTGATCGCACAATTTCATTCATGTTATTTATCGTATGATGTTGGTATGTTTATGTATGCTATCATATGTTATTGTATGTTATAGTTGTGATTGCTATTGCCCCTGCCTGATTATTTACATTTGCTCATTTATGATTATGCACAATTTTTCATTGATAAACTAACAAGTAAATCAATAATAAATGTTTATCTAACAAGGTTCACTCGCCAACTTATGTTGACCCAAAAACCCCCATTTTTACACATGATACAGGTGAACCACCTGCAACCAGAAACACCTAGGATTGGGCTAGAAGAATAAAATGATTTAGAGATTGGAACTATTTTGTCTGGTTATTTCTTTGTATTGTATGGACATGTTTGGATTATTTGGAATGTAACTTTGACTTTAATAAATATGAAACTATTAGTAAATGTCATGAGCTTTGGTGATAACACAATTTATGCCCCGACTCTTATTCTGCTGCGGGTCGGGGTGTGACATGAGACACTTGAAATTTTTCAAGAGAGGCAACTACTACAACTGTGGAAACAACAATTTCAAAGTTGGACAATAGTTACATTCCTAAGACCTCCTTGAAGGCAAAACCTGTCGAGTCCACATTAATACACTTTATATCAATTGGAAGTCCCTAGTATCAAGAAAAAAGGGCACCTGGTTCAAAACCAGGTACAACCACCTCTGGTGAGAATTCAGATGATCCTATTAGCTTAGGTGATGAATTAGGATACAAAGAAATTCTTGGTGCATATTATGTCTGTCATTGTGCGAATAAGCTAGATAGAGCGTGTGTTGAATATGGTTTAGATTAAATAAAAACACACGACTTAAGTGCAAACGTGAGAGGTCTTTAAGGTCACTTCGTATGAATTAGTCACTACGTACGAAGGTAGTCACTTCATACGAAGGTAGTATGTTTAGTTTGTACGAAGTTAATTTGTCTAAATTCTTACGATGTTGACTTACCTCGTACAAAGGTAAAATGCTCACTTCGCACGAGGTTAATTACATATATATAGTTTCGTGTGTTCGTGAGAAGTTACGTTTAGGAGTTCCCAGAGGGGAAACGCTGGCGAAATTTCCAAAATTTTACCAGCTTGTCAAGATGTATACTCTTTCGGTATGAATTGAAGCTTATGACTTATGACTATTATTCTGCTTCTACTCCATTCTTAATAACTTTCTAACGAATTAGTTCTATTTTACCCAAACTTCCATCTAGAACCACCAGATCCTGGAATCTCAATTGACGTATAAAGTGTCCAATTTAGAATCTTCAGTGGCTGAGATAAACGACATGATGAAGATATTGATATAAAATTCTAAGTCTCCTCCAACAAATGTAGGACTATGAGAGGGGATTGGCTCTTTCCCATAATGAGCATCAGATGATCTGACTCAGCTAATAGAGGCGAAATTCATTGTTAGCAAGTTGGATAAACAAACAAGAAAGATATGCTGCTTAAACGCGTAGATTCGTATTAATAAATGTGAATGGTTACATACAAGTAAACACTTTGACAGGGCTTCGCCGTAGTCACACACCAATAGATAGCTGAACACAACACTCAAGCTCCTCTATTTATAGGTCAACATGACTCGCATAGGAGAGAGGTGTGCTTGACTCCTGCGAGTGGCGCCTCGTACCAGTGACAAGGTGTCACTCATAAGAGCCACTAATCTCACTCATATGATCCAAGTTTCAAAATGTATAAAACATATATAAACATCCAATATTTGACGTTCCAAGCCCTATATACATAACCGACATATGCTAGACGTAGGCGATAGACATTATGCACCAACAAACTCCCCCTTGGATGTTACCGCAGTCTTGGATAGTCACTTTAAGTTCTTAAACATATTTACCTAGACTGCCAAAATACTTATCCATTTAAACCTCTACATGTTTCTCAATTGTTTCAAGATATGTTAGGTATAATAACGAACATGAAGTAACTGTGTTTCCCATCTCAGAATATACTCCCGCATCGAGATTCCCAGAATTTCATTTCACATGTGAATATATCTAACTGATATCTGCAAATGGGGTGAATTGCGAGACCTTGAGAGCTCAGGTTAGTATTTCCATACAGAGAAAGAGATGAGGGCTCGACTTTAGGTGGTGTTCTATTAAGGAATCTTTTGAACTGCAGATGTCGTAAATGTTTATGACATACTAATTTTTTATGTAGCTTTTGTAGGCGAATAATGCGTAAAGTATTATACAAGTTCTAGATCATTGCCGACGCAAAATCAGAAGAACTCGGATAATACCCCAGATATCATTAAATATAAAGACCTAGTATCACAAAATCTAGCATTCTCTCAAACAAAATTTCGGAGTACTAAGTCCATATATCCAAGAGATGTCGACCCACAAGTTACTGAGTATTTCTTTTAGGTTTATATCTTGAAGAACAATTTACTGAACGAGTGAAGCCTATTGGCACATCCTCAGTAAGATCTGTTTAATTACCTGTTTAAACATTCCATATCTTTACTATACTGTGATAGTCAACTGATGTAATATGATTACCCCTTTCTCACAAAAACTCTTTTTATCCTTTTTTAATTTTTTTGAAATTTTCACAACTTTTCTCCCCCTAAAATAAAAAAAAACATATCTTTGGTTTTTAGTTTTGAAGAAAAAATATTTACAGAAAGACATGTCATACGGATGAGAATCACGTCAAATCCTTGTCATCCTCAAATTCAACTTAATGTATATCCCCTGATGTCAGATTTCTTAAACGATGTAATTTTAAAAGATTTTTAAATCTTGATCCATCAAATGCTTTGGTGTAAAAATCTGCTTTTTGGTCATCAGTGTGGACTTTTTTCAATCTAACCAACTTTTTCTCGTAGCAATCACGGATAAAGTGGTGACGAATTTCAATATTTTAGTGCGTGAGTGTTGAACAGGATTTTTGGTGATATCAATAGCCACCTTGTTATCTACATAAATTGGCGTATCAAGAAATTGCAGTCCGTAGTCTCTAATTTGCTGTTATATCCAGAGTATCTGGGAACAACATCTGGATGCTGAAACGTATTCAGCTTCACATGTAGAGAGAGCGACCGCGGTCTGTTTCTCGCATTGCTACGTTACAAACGAGTTCCGAAGAACTGGCAACCAGTCGTAGTAGATTTGGCATTAAGCTTGCAGCAGCCGAAATCAGAATCTGAGTAACCCGCAAGTTTGAAGTCGTCATGTCGAGGATACCATAAGCCGGTGCGTGGACATCCTTTCAAGTATTGCATGATTCGTTTGACGGCTAACAAGTGCGAATCTCTTGGATTAGACTGAGAACAGGTGCATAGGCATGTTGGATACATGATATCAGGCCTCGAAACTGTGGAATACATCAAGGTTCTGATCATGGAGCGATATAAAGTTTCATCGACTTTGACTCCATGAGCGTCTGGACAAATGCCGTGATTTGGGGCTAATGGAGTTGATGCTGGTGTAGTTCCTGACATGTCAAATTTCTCTAACATGTCATGAACACACTTCGTCTAATGAATGAAGATACCATCAGGTAATTAATCAACTTGAAGTCCTAAAAAGAACTTCATCTCCCCCATAGCACTCATTTCGAATTTCTTCTTCATGACTTCATCGAAGTCTTTGCACAGCTTATCATTTGTCGATCCAAAGATGATATCATCCACATAGATTTGTACCAAAATCAGATGTCCATCTACTTCCTTTGTGAAGAGGGTACAGTCTACTATTCCCCTGGACCACGAGCCGAGCTTTGTTTCTGCCCATAATACCTCTGTCATCTATCTTGCACTAGAAGACCCATCGAGTATTAATCTTTTTATGATGACCGGTAGGTCAACAGGCTTCCAGACTCCAAGTTTCTAGAATTGAAGTAACTTTTCCTGCATTGCATCCACCCAGCTTTCCTCTTTAAACGCATCTCTCTAGTTTCCTGGTTTAACCTGCGAAACAAAACAACTGTAAGAAAGTCTGGTTTGCAATGGAGCAACACTTGTATAAAAGCAACTTAGATCCTTGTTGATCTGATTGCGAGTTTTCACTTCGGTTTGTAAGCTGCCAATGATATTCTCCAACGGGTGGTAAGATAGTGTCCTTGGCATTACTTCACTCGGACATCTACTTGACTTTGCAAATTCGTGACCACTTCATCAGTAACCGGTTCAGACGATGTAGCTTCATTTCTTACATTTGATTGATCAGCTTGAGTATTCAGAAAGCTTTCAATATGCTAAGATACTTTATCGAAACTGGTTCCTCCATCATCAAAAGTTGGTTCACGATTAGAGTCGGCATTAATCTGTTATGGGCAGATGATTCAGCAGTGTTCAAGATTGGTATAGAGACTGATTCCTATAGAGTATTACTCGGACCTACATCAGAAGTGTTAGAGACAGGAATTGATAGGGAAATCACCAACGGTCTAGAAACGTGCTCTTGATTAGAGATTTAATGCTGTTGAAAGAGCATAACAAGTTCTTCTTCTGATGGCACTTCCAGTAGGTCAAATGAATTCCACAAACCTTCATAGTTGAACAACCATGGATCCCCAGGTTTCTGTGTTGGTGTAGTATATCGTTGAGAATCAACATGTGCTAGAATAACCTGGTTCAGACTCGGCAAGAAGACTCGCTTTTGTGAACTAGCATAATCGACGAAAAATCCATCCAAGGATTTGGCTCCAAATTTACCGTCCGGTCCAGAACAGTACACGGCGATCTAAAAGGCTCCAAAAACGCAAGGTTCGGCTTTCGATGGTTTAGCAGCTCAAAATAGGTCTTGTTGTGAGGCTTGACTGTCAACACACGATTGAGGGTATAACATGCTGATGTGACTGCGTTGTTCTAGACACTAATTGGATGTTTTGAACCAGCGAGCATGGTTCTGGCAGTCTCGATCAGTGTGCAATTCTTATGTTCAGCTACTCCATTTTGTTGAGGAGTATAGGGAGCACTGAATTCGTGAAGAATTCCCTTTTCGTTGCAAAATTCGAGCATCCTCTTGTTTTTGAACTCAGTACCATTGTCACTGCGGCTCTCTTGATAGGCAAGTGATACAGATTTTCAAGCTTCCTAAAGAGAAGCATAAGACTTTCAAACCTTTCACCTTTGCTCTCCAGAAAGAAAACCCATGAGAATCATGAAAAATCATCTGTCACGACCAGGCAATATACATCTCCAAAATGCTTTTCATGTTTATTGGCCCAAAAAGATGCATATGAAGCCTTTCTAGTGGTAGCTTAATAGAGTTAAGCAACTTTCTTGGGTGTGCTTTCTTATGCTGTTTCCCCTTCTTACAGCTCATACAATCATCAGATAAATGAAAATTCTTCAGATTAACACACTCCATTAGGTCGTTGTGCACCAAATAATTCATCTTTCGTAGGTGAATGTGCCCCATCTTCAATGCCATAAGATTGACTCCTTCTCAGTCGCTTTAAAAACGAATCACTGAACATTCTTTGACGTAGTGGATGCAACGCTCATGTCTAGGACATAAAGATCATTCTCTTGTCGCGCATGAGAATCCACTCCTCAGGAACTTTGTCGAGAAGCTCCACTAACCATAATCCATTTTGACATGATCGACCTTGGAAGCCCCTACACACATGCAGAAGAAATCATTTAAACCAGAGAAACCCAAGCCTGCTTGGTCTTGGGTGGGTTTGGAATATCAAATTTCAGACCAACTTTGATCTCGACATTCTGTTTGAACTCTGTTTTGGCTGGAATAGGTGGTTTTAGTTCTACTAAAGATGGTTTGATTTTGCTACCCAAGTTTGTGTTTTCAAAATTGCCCGTTTAGAATAAAACTTTGAATGATTTTGTCGATTCTTGGTGGAAGTTTCACCAATTTCAAATTTAGAATTTAGTTCAATCGTTGATTTTACATTTTTATTGGATTCATTGTTTCTTTTCAAATTTTTTTTGGTACAAACATGGGTGCTTTTCGTTTCTCATCTTTTGTAGAACTGTTGGAGTTTAGAAACAGGTTTTGGATTTCTTTGTGAACATTTTTGTGCAATGTGCCCAATATTGTTACCTTTGTAACACTTCCTACTGTCTTTTCTAATAGAGGAATCCAAATCCCGTTTTCTACTCTCTTTTTCTTTCTTGAATTCATCATTGGATTGTTTACCAATGATCCGTTTTTCTCTTTCTGCAGTTGTCCCATAGACAAAATTGATTTTCTTTGTACAGTTCAACTTTTGAAACTTGTTATTCGTTCTTTGCTTTTGAAAACCCAACCTGCTCTCCATTTTTTAGGATAGTCTCTATTCCTCTTATGGTAGGGTTTGTTGACACATTTTGATTTAGAATAAAATGAAGCATCTCGGTTTTTCTAAATCAGAATGGCTCACCTCAACAAGCTTGAACAACTTATCAACACGATCCCGATTGACATTTTCAATCGGAAAAACCTCATCGAAATATAGTTTATCAGATCCGTGTATTTTGTATACGATGATGTTTGGATCATTGTTTAAACTATTTTCTGATGATTCAACATCCAATTCGGATTTGTCAGATTCATTCTTCAGAACACTTTCAACCACAGTTTTAACCACATCAGAATCGCATTCATTTTCTGGTTTGGCGTAAGTTACATCAATGTTCGTAGGCAGCTTGTTTGTCTTTTCAGTTTTCAATTGTAAATTGAGCGCCTTTTCCACCCCGATGGTTTCTTTCTAGCGTAGCTATTCCACGTGGGTGGTGGAACAAGATCATAACTTGCACTTTTATTTTCATCAATTTGATTATCTTCCTTGTTTTCATTTTTTGGAAGAATGTGATCAATGACGTATGAACTTGTAGAATAAATGATTAACAACTTGTTAAACCGTTCTATTTTTTTCATTTTTTCAAGTTCACTTTTTAGCTCGGCAATTATATTTAAAGGAATATTAATGGCCATTTGTTTGTCCATTACGATTGCCTTGAGCATTGAAAGTGTTCTGTCATTTTCTCTGACACCTTTCCAAATTGTTTAATTTTTTTGCTTAATTTGTTATAAGCTTTTTTTATTGCAGAATAATCACATGACAAATTATTTGTATGACATTTCAGCTCTTTGTATTGTATTTCCTTTCAGCACACTCACCGTCTGGCTCTTTACACTTCATGCAAGGTGTTTCTTATCACCGACTCATTTACAAACACATTTACCTCATTAACATTTGCCATAAAAGCTTTGTTGGTCTTGTCAGTCAGATTTTCCAACGTCACATCAATCCTCTTTTCTTCTTCTTCAGGCTTCTTCTCTTCTTCACAAGGCGATCAATGGCTTGAATGAAAATAACCTACAAAAGTTTTAAGAATGTCATTAGGCAAGAGATGTTTAAATACACTATTTAACAATTCCTCTTCTTCTGGCGATGTGTTGTAATATTCTTCAGGAGCTTCTTCAAAGATGCCTCCGCATATTCTTCAGTAACTTTAGGCTCTTCAATGATTTCTACTATCAAAGCCAAACTTTCATTCTTCGTGGTGTACTTTTTCTAATTGAAACCTTCGTCCTCTTGAGTAATGACGAGAGCTTTGTCTTTGGAGTTTGACGGTCCATCTTCAGTTTGCACCATTCTTGTTTTAGGTTAAGGTCGATGATAAATGGCTTTCTTGTAATAATCATCAGCAAAAGGGTTCTGATTGCCCTTGACCTATCTATTTGGACATTCCCGTTTGAAATACCCCTTTTCTCGGCATTTGAAGCATGTAACCTTGGACTTATCGAAGCCAAGTTTCCCATCAAGTCTTCTAGATTATCTTTTCCGGTAATCTCTATGAAACGTTGAGCTATTCTGATGATGGAAGCCATACATCATTTAATGTCAATCAATTCCATTTCAACCGGATCAATCTGATCGTAATCCTCCATCGTCATCTCTGGATTCCCAATTCTTCCTCCTACTAAGCTTTCGTACGATTCAAGTACCGAGGCAAGTAATCACATATGTTGATTTGTGGTGTTTTTGTCGAAGTCTTGAGAATTTGGAGATTAACAGCAATATTGCATTGTAGAAAGCTTGAACAATGGGATTGTTCTGGTTATTCTGTGAATTGCTTGAACAATGGGATAATTGTGGGTCTGGAGCCGTATTTGGGTTGACATAAGCAAAAGATTGAAATCCACTAGCTTGACTTAACTGTGGACTTGGTGTGTTGAAGGCAATAAAGGCAGTTTAAATTTTTGGACTCTGTATATGCGCGGCAGGACTACCCTTGTAATATAGATTTACATCTTGTTGTATTTGGGCACCTTTGCTTTTTGCCATTTTTTGCATCTCGAGTTCATGCCTTTCCAATCTTTCAATAAATATTTGTAATGAGAAATTACCATACTCTATGCCATTCTTTAGAATAGTCAAGTAAGTAGACCATTCTCCTTGAGGTAGAGAATCTGCCAGCTTATCGACTAATTCTTCATTTGTCTTCACAATTCCCATGCGCTTCATTTGTACCACCAAGTGACAGTACCGTTCAATCAATTGTTTTACCGTCTTTCCCTTGATTAGAGTAAAGATATCGAATTCTTTACTTAATAACGCTCTTTTTCCCTTTCGAAGTTACACGCTTCCTTGGAATTTTAACCGTAAAGCATTCCATAAAGATTGAGCATCATCATCATGCTGTAGAAGCGTCAAGATGTCTTCTTTGATGGCTTTGCTGTAAGATTTTCATCATCTTCTTCTCGTTAATGAACTTTTCTCTTTTGAATTCCGAGAGTTGAGCTAACGTTTTCTCAAGACCATTCTCTCCAATCAGAGCTTGATATTTAGATTCAATGGCAAACCAATAGGTGAAATGATTCGCTTGAACCCAATTCATAAATCTTCCACTCCAACTATCATAGTCTTCAAGATTCATAAGCTTTGGTGGTTGTAACTGCTGAAGCAGCAAATGCATTGTAAAATTCTTCTTCCATTTTTTTCTACAAAATTTCAGAAACACACTTTCGAAAAACACTTATTAGAATGACAAGAGATATGAAATTAAAAAAAAATTTCTCAAAATGTTCTTCGTGCGAGTGACCATTAGCCCGTGCGACTCAGATGGTTCGTGCGAGTAAGATACTCGTGCGAATCAAGGATTTGTACGAGCGAGATGCTCATGCAAATGAAAGAGTTACTCGTGCAAATCACTGCCTCGTACGAATGACAGTTTTGTAACATGTGGATTTTAAGAAAAAACTTGTTTACTTGTTCGTACGAGTGTCTGATTCGACAGATGGTCGTTCGTACGAGTTGTCCCTCTACTCGTACGGGTCAGCTCAGGTCACCAAACGGATGATTTTTACAATTTTCGACATGATTTAGTTTGATTTTCGATCTGAAATTTCAAGGATTTGTTCGAATTGATTTGAACGTGTAATACAAAAATCCTAGTCCAATTCGTCCATGAATTCGTCTAAATCTGAGATCTGTGTGAAAAGGAATAGATTAGAGAAACTTTAAAGGTTGAATCTGGATCTACAATTGCTGAAACTATTGGTTGACTGTAGAAATGTGATGTTTGTCCTCAAATCAGGCCTCAAGGCTCTGATACCACTTGTGAGAGGGGATCGGCTCCCCTCTTATGAGCACCGGACTGATCTGACTCAGCTAACAGAGGCGGAATTCATTGTTAGCGAGTTGGACAACCAAACAAGAAAGATATGCTTCTTAAACGCCTTGATTCGTATTAATAAATGTGAATAGTTACAGATGAGTAAACACTTTGACAGGACTTCGCCGTAGTCACACACCAACAAATATCTAATACAACACTCAAGCTCCTCTATTTATTGGTCAACATGACTCACACAGGAGAGAGGTGTGTTTAACTCGTGCGAGTGGTGCCTCGTACGAGTGACAAGGTGTCACTCCTATAAGCCACTTACAAAATGTATAAAACATATATAAACATACAATAGTTTACGTTCTAAGCCCTATATACATAACCGACATATCTTAGATGTAGGCGATAGACATTATGCACCAACAAGAACTTGCAGAAAAAGTTTGGTTCCATGCCTAAGCTTATTCAGATGCCACCCACAACATTCACATGGAAATGATCAGAAGCTATTCGCAAATTCCACCCACAACATTCACATGGAAATGATCAGAAATATGGTTGAAGCCAAGTTCATTGATACAGATGCAGAGATTCATGCTATAAAAGAACATCTTCTTCAAGCTACTTGCATTACTCCAACACCTAGGTATCCTACAGATGATGCCAAAAGGGGGAGAGTAGTGATAACCTTAGGAAGCTTCCACTAGCGAACCCAGCCAAAAAGGCCAAAGTTTCTCAAACTACAGCTCAATCAACTCAAACCACTACTCAACCATCCAAAACCACTACACACCAAACATCTGTTGGGATTTCAAAATTACCAATAGATGTTACAACACCACCACTAACCATATCACTACCACATCCCTCAAACAAGAAAAAGAAAAATGATAACCTCACCCATCAAAACACCTTCCACCAAAACCACAACATCATCACTCCACGCATTATCATCACCACTATCATCTCTTCCATCTACAAACCTACCAAGGCTAGCTAGTGTAAATGAATACCTAGAACTCAGGGCTAGTGGGGATGTAGAGAAGATCTCAATGAAAAGTGCCTCTAGACTAAACATTGAAGATCTGCAAGCCTTAATAAGTCTTCTACCGGAGAGGGACCCAGAAGATATTGTCTCTCTAGACTTTGAATTACAACTCAAAGGTCAGATAAGATAATAGTTGATAAGAAATAAAAAAATGATCAATAAACATCTGTTTTGGCATCATCTGTTCTAGAGGGAGATTGTTGAACCTACAAAAGAAAAGATGATATTCAAAAGCCAAAACAAGACAAAGAGATCAAGAAATAAACAATTGATAAAACAATTCTCCTCCCAAAGATAGTGAATCTTGAACACCTATCAAAGAATATGTTGAAGACAAGCAAACTTCTTTTCAAAGCCTTAGAACCGTTGTTCATGAAGAAACAAGGTTTGTTGAAGAGCTAAGGTCTGTTGAAGTAAAGGTATGGTGAAGAAGACCAAACATCTGTCTTGCTAATTAGATATTTGGATCAAAGCAACAGAGGATAGCCTGAACAAATGTTACTCAATTTAACAGAATTTGCTTTGTATCAGTGTTTAGCATAGTTAAATTTGCACAGATGTTTGCAACATCTGTGGAATCTTTTCTGTTAGGAATGTTATATGTCACTATCAAGGTGATGTCAGCCTATCACGAACGAATCTTTGGTACTGGGTATAAATATATCTCACATGTTAGAGATCCATTTATCACTTCACACATTCTCTTTGTATGAATAGTTTTGTGAGTGATTAGGCTGAGAGAGGATTGTAGAATCATTCTATAAAACTTTTGTAATCATTTGATTACCTATGAAAAAAGAGTCATCAATGATATCTTCATAATCAATGATATCTTCATACTTGTGAATTTTATTATTTTATCAGTATTTATTTACAAAAGTTTAAAACATAATATAACTTTAAAACATAATACTAAATAAGTGTTATAGTTTATCAAAATTTTTGTCACCAACTATTTTTTATGAAATATAAAACATAATAAAGTTAGCTCTTGACCTAGTCTACAATTCATTATCATAAAACTACACGCCTTTCATGAATTAAAGTTGGATTAATAATAGAACTGCATCTAACTAATAAAAATACTTTAGATAGTTAGAGCATTCAAACCTTATCTCACATCCCTAACCTCATTTCTAAAATTTGAGAGATAAAAAGAAAAAAAACATAGAACACATCTCTACATACCATCACCATCCATGTCCACATCCCCAATAATCTTATAAGAAAACAAACCAATCCTTTAAAAAAAATTATTGCTATTCATTCATATAAACTTTATTTTTATTATATAGGGGTAGAAGAGACAAAGAAAATAAAAACTATAATAAAATTGTATTATTTAAAAGAATAGATTAAATATACATTACAAGATGTGAAAAATGAAATAGTTTGATTATTTCATTTTGTTATATATAAGAATAGGCTTAAGTAATAGTATAAAAGGGTCTAAAAATAAGAAAAGTAAGAAGTCGTAATAGAGTGATAAGTGTTAAGGAGGAATCAAGTGGGACGGGTAATTTTGTCTAAAAGAATAAAAAGAATATGAACATGCTAGTCATATGCTAGTTCCCTCATTTTTTAAACGTCCGTAACTTTTTTATACATCATTTATTTTTTTAAATTATACAATAAAATTGAGTGTATTTTTTATCTAATATGAGTATCCTATTGTTATAGTCTTTAAAAAAAACTGAAAACCCAGTTTGCATATCACACAATAGACATAACGTAAAACACAATTGACAACAACCAAAAAACACAATAAATAATAGACAAAACACAATAAACAGTAGACTAAAAACACAATGAACACCGTAATATAACACAATCAATAGCAGACTAAACACAATGACAAGAACCTATAAGACAATCTGTGAGGATCTGCTCATCAATAATTTGATTAACTAGTCATAAAGTGCGTGGAATTCATTTTATAACAAGCTACAATAGCAAGATTACTATTAAAGTTTACTGTTTCATTCATAAACGTGTACAATCCAAAAACAAACTTGGCAGGGCTTTGTTGTACCGATCCGCAAAACTATTAAAGACTCAAGACCCCAACACACCTATCTATAGACATAGCCACTTCGTGCGAGTTGAGTCTATCCACTTCGTACAAGGTGATCTCTCTTCGTACGAAGTAAACTACTCCACTTCATACGAATAGTGCGAAGTGGACATTACATAACATAAAAACATCAAATCTAACATTGAAGCCCTACTACATATGACTCGATATGACCCTAAGATGTAGGCGATAGACATTCTGCATCAACAAACTCCCCCTTGAATATTGCCGCAGTCTTGATCAGTCTTCAAAAACATTATATTATCAAACTTTATCTTCCGAAGAAATTCTTTGTAGGCTTCCGACGTTCTTCACTTAGGATAGGCTTTTGGTTAGTCGGTAGAGCCCACTTCATAAACTGAAACCTTCTGATTGAAGCTTTCTTTGTAACAAGATCAATTCTTTCTTCTTTTTGAATCTGCTTCATAAACCCAACCCTTTCCAACTCTCTCCATTTAGATCTCCACATCTTTCCGAAATTAATACCATGTGCATAGTAAACATTAACCGCACCTTGGTATTGCATTGCTTGAGTCTTCTCCTTAGCCTCGTAACAGATCTTGTTATAAAACAAACACTCGATATCCTTTTTAGAACAATTTACTAGCCACATCAGGTCTAGTATCCATATCGCACTCCATAAACCTTCAGCCTTAAGCACAATCACCGCTTCCCACGTTTCAATATCATACTGCCACCATTTGAATAATTTATAGAAATCCTGCTCATTTTTCATCAAAGGCATGTTCTTCATCGCTCGTGGCCGCTTTACAATCCACGTAAAATCTTTTTCCTTTGAAATTGGATCTAACTTGATTATCTTGTTAGGAATGTGCGGTTTCCAGTGATTAAAACCGTGAGCAACTTCATACTTGATTAACTTCCATAATCTTTAATCGTGAAACTGTTGGAACTTTTGAGATCATTGGTACTTGGTTTTAGTAGGTTTTGGATAGTTTTATAATAGTTTATTACGTTCTAGAAAGTTCAGGGGTTAAAAGTGTAACTATAGGGAAACTTCCCTATAGGCGGTGTAATTAACTACCCAGCGTATTTATTAAATACGCTAGGTAGTCAGTATGTATATATTGGTGCTTAAAACCCGAGTCCAAGGTTCTTGAACAAGTTCTAGTGATTTCTCTTGTTTTGTGATTATTGTTCTTGTTCTAAATCCGAACATCCATGTGCTTTTAGTGATTATATCTTTTGGGATTCCATATGCAATACTTGTTGTTTAATCCATACAAGAATCTTCATCTTTATCTTTTGTTTTTTCTTAAATTTTACACATTCAAGCAACTAATCTATATAACAATCAAACCACTGTGATCCGAATCTGTTTTGGGACTCACAGTTTGGTATCAGAGACTTTGTGCTCTTGATTGTTTGAGTTTTTTATGATTTTTCAAGTTTTGAAGGTTTTTCATAAAGTTTTCAAAGTTTCAAGGTGTTTCAAATTTTTAGACTTAAAATGGCTTGATCTGGTGTGTTTAATCATTGGGTTGTTATTAATCAGTATTTTGGTGAACATTTGGGTCATTTTGGTACAAAGAAACATGGATTTTGAGTTGTTTTTGAGCGATTAGAGGGTTTTTGTTCGTACTTAAACCCTGTTGGGCGTATTTAAATTGATTGACATTGTAGATAAATTTGAATATAGCGTATTTAGTTTGAAGATCACGTAATTAACAAGTACACCAGCAATATACCAGCACATTTGTTGATTCTCAGCGAAATAGTATCAGCGTATTTAATCGAAGGCGACTTCGAAGTCAGTGATAAAGATCGTCAGTGATTTTATCATCGTGAATCAGCGTATTTAGCCAAACTCATGTTTGTTTTGTCTGTTCCAGTGGATTTAGCTATTGTCGCCGGTCCAAGAAGCCAAGAATCATCAGCGTAATTACTAAATTCAGCGTATATGCTCACTGATCTCACAAATTCCCCAGCGTAATTGATCTTCACCGGTGATTTTGAGCATAGCAACTTAAAAACCAGCGTATTTAATCCCTGATCAAAACTTTGAACTTAAAATCAAACAAAAATGTCACTTAATCAACTGAATCATCGCTCAAGCCGAACTTGAAACAGGAACTGCAACTAGGCCTCCTAAGTCGAAAGGATCTGAAGATTTCAGCAACTGAAGAATCGAGTCATGTCATTCTTTGAGTATACGGACTATACTCAACGGATGTCTGTCACTGTAGGACCCCTTGTTCCTATGGTAATTCATGACGATGTTCATACAATCAACGAAGATCCCTCAACCTTCACTGATGAACATAGGACACTTATCCAATATGACCGTAGGGCTCACGCTGCTCTAACAATAGCGCTATCAAAGGATGACAACAACTTGTTTGAGGAATACACCTCAGCTCATGAACTATGGTTGGCTCTTATCGATCACTACGGAGGCAACGAAGAACTGATGGATAACAAAAGAGATATGGTTCAGAAAGAATACAACATGTTTGGAAGTGTTCGAGGTGAAAGTTTGTTAGATCACATTAGCCACTTTCTGAATGTGTTAACGAAAATGAAGAAAGTTGGTAATCCTGTTTCCAACCATGCTTCAATCAAGAAGCTTTTAGACTCTCTTCCAAAGAATGGAGCTTACAGTGCATGATGATCAAAAGAACCTTCCTAACCAATATGACTCCAGTTACGCTTTCGGAATTGATCAACACTCTAAAGGCTTTCGAAATGGACAAGCTCAAAAGAGAGATGAACCAAACAGGATATTCACAACAAAAGTCTGCTCAACCGATGTGCTATTATGCCCAAGAACATGGCATTCGTTGCCCCCATAGTCTCCGAGAGTTCAAGCTCTCAAAGTGCCGATGCATCTTACTTCAACGCTTTCGCAAACTTTTCTAAGGCTCCACAATCCAACGAGAAAGCTAATGTGGTCGGTGATGCTCACTAAAGATCTCGACTGAACATGTTGCACTATTTAACACCTTCCTCAGTAGCTATGAGGTTCTTGTGTCGGGTGACGTGATTGTCGTAGTCTCACGTAAATTTAATCCAAATACTGCTAGTAGCTAGCGGTAAGTGGGTATCAAACACCGGGAGTTGTGGAAATTATGCTATCTAAGACTTGTAGTACTTCAACTAATTTACCTAAATTGCAAGGAATTAAATTCAGAATTTGTGGTATTGTGATTTTAGAATTAAACTAACATCAAATCAAAGTTGGTTGTTTAACAGATTAAAAGTGAGTGACCATCTCAAGTTTCCGGTTTAATTAACGCATGTGTTTCAAATTCAACTAGAAAGAGTCACATAGACATGACTCGTGTTTGATTACTTATTTGTGATAAAAGGGAACTAAGTACTCGGATTATTACAATGCGAGGTTGTTACCCGATAACCAATTGATTAATATCCAATCCTTAAACCTCCCCGTGATATCTCGATTGTCGAAGACAACAAGAACGTACGACTAAGGCAATGATTAAAGCATCAATCAACAATTTACTAACAAGAATCCAAACACCATAACAACTACAAATAAGCAAGTTATTATTCTAGAAATCAGAAATCAAAACACAATTGTTCAAACAAACCTTCCACTCGAGATGATCACAAGGAGTTCTAGCCACTCATGGTCTTGCAATTCATCATACCTTCAAAGTTTCGTTCATAGGAATCAAAAACACCAAAGTAATGTTTAGAACCCAGAAGAACACTCAAAAATCGCCCCTAAGCCCTGCCAAACGTTTCCCAATGATTGAGGTATGAAAAGACTCCCCAAAAACCAGTATAAATTGGCAGTTATAACTTTCCTGCAGCTCACCACCGTAAGCTACGATGCCCACCGTAACAATGGGCATAATTTCCTTTACAGTGCTGAGGGTCTGTCTTACGGTGAGTTTTGAAGGTGGACTCCACCGTAAGCTACGGTGCCCACCGTAGCTTACGGTGGTCAGAAATATTTCCATTTTTACCCTTCACTGATCCCTTGAGTCCTCATCTTTAGCCAATTACAAGCACCCGCCAAAGCATGTTTAACTCCCTTGTTTATGCTCTTCGGTATTTGCAAAACCATAAACACCGTAGACATCAACTCATAACAACTAACCCATTTAACCATGTAATATTGATCATTTTAATGCACTTACAGGTTGTCTAATAGACCCACCGTCACATCCCCACACTTAAACGTTGCTTGTCCCAAGCAACACATCACAACCGTTTTCAAGCTTAAAAGTGATCACCATATAAACCAAACACAAACATGTTAATCAATTGTCAACTTACCACCATACCACACAACACACCCCTCACAATAACTCTCCTCTTGGTGACAAAAATGGTACTAGCAAAATTGTGCTAGATCACTCAATGCAAGTACATGAATGTGCGACAATAAGCTTGGATAATAATCAAGTCTCCACCTACAAACTGCCTAACATGCCTACAAATCAAAAGGACTTTCGGGTTGTAATGAGGCAATGTGTAAGGGTAAGAATTGGTGGGAAATATGCATGTAGCTCATTTAATCGACCCGGTTTATTATTACAACAAACAAAAGAAATAACCAACACTATTTTTACAACTAACTTTTCCTTCTTTTTTTGTCTTTTTTTTACAAATAAGCAAATACATAGGAAGGAAGAACACATACATAACAATATCAAACTAAACTAAGCTCTTAAAACGGTCGATTAAATAGGTAGTATTTTGTAGGACATAGGCTTGGGTGACAAATGAATGGTTAAAGCTCAAATTTTTGGTTACTAATGTCCAAACCCCCGTCCCTCCACTACGAAGCTCATATATTTAACTTATGAGGTCCACCCCCCAAAACCCACACTCAACACACATCCAGACAAGGCTACCTAAATGCCCTTATCATATTCACTAGCATGTTACACTTAGGTTTTGACAAGCATCTATTATCCAAGTTCTATTAACACAACGCACATAGCGCCACTCAACCAAAAAGAATTTAATCTCTAGAACGCATCCATGTGGCTCAAAAATCACAAAGAAAGGGATAAAAATGGATACCGATGTGTCATGCAGATTAAGGGAACATATTCAAACTTGACAACTGTTTGGTTTGGTTCACAAAATTTTTCAAAAATCCCAAAAATTTCCCCCATCCCCACACTTGGGATACATTGACCACAATGTATGGTTTTGAGGGAAACAATCACTTAAGTTACTTCAATTTAACCTTTAGCTCAAATACTCAAATCCCAACTTTCTTTTTTTTTATAAAACACATGAAAACACCACCAAAATACCACCAACCCATAACATAACTATCAACCACAATACGCCCCCTTCACTACCAACCAAAAACACAACACAACATAATAATATCTACAATATTGTACAAAGAAAGAACACCACCTGATCAATAATAGCGCGGCTGAGGAGGTCCAAAGATGGAAGTCATCATTTCTAAAAACTCACCGAATGCAAATGTCCACTACCACTTCCTCCTTCTTGCTGATCGGTGCTTTGCTGCTGCTGTTGACTATAACGAGGATCCACCCATAGCAAATAATGCATCGGTGGCGTCGGATAAGAAACACTACCATCATAGGGTGGCAGAGTCGAGTAGTACATGTGGTGGGTCCACAACCACCGATCGCCACGCATGCCAATCAGCATGCATACGCCGGTTTTGATAATCCAGGTATCGGTTATTTATTTTTTGTTCAAAGGCGTAAGCATGGGTACGGTTCCAAGATTCTTGACGATCGAAGTTGTGCCTTAACGCACGCTCCATACTTGCACCATAAACGTCTGATGATCAAAAAATGTTGAGAAATCAAAGAACCCAGTTTAGCTCATAAGGATATCTTGAGAAATCAAAGAACCCCCCAGTCGGATCACTACTCGAGTCCCCCCGATCCACATTCATCGGGGCAACATGTAAGTCATCCATATAATCTTCATCCCCACTCGGGCCTTCTTCTTCACTCTCCGGTTCATCCTCTTCCCTTGGTCTGAGTGGCCACGCATCAGCCTTCAATACTCTCCATCTTTGCCCTTCACTCGTCAACTTGTGGTATCTCTCCGACTCTGTGTACTTCCACCCAGCCCCCAATTGTTTGATGTCGAACGACTTGAATTTCTTATATGACCCTTTGTCATCCGCACCAATCACCCCATACATTTTCAAAAGGGCTGTAATGAGTCGGCAACGCGGGATGATCTTCCGTTGATCGCTATTTATGCTAATCCACACATTATTCAATACCAAAAAGCGAAACGGAAATAAAGGGGCCCAGTCAACAACGTGTAAAGCACCGGCACTTCTAGCCGCCGAACCTCAATTTTGTCACCCTGCCTTGGGATGACATTTTGCATACAGATAGAAAACATTAACTTCCCTTTGATTCTGAAATTCTTTCGGTACTGCTTCCCATGAGTGGTACCTAGCAAGAATAGATAATCTAGCATCGTGTTCCACCGAGGATGCTTCTCCGGTTCAAAGTATAAGTCTTCCAGCCTTGGAAGCATATATTGGTTTATCAGTTTACTGTCAAACTTTACTACCCGCCGCAAAGAATCGAAAGACATTTCCACTTCAATGCCATTTACAGTTCTGATTAGCCTCATTTTCGATGCTCCACCTCTATATGAAGGACACCTTAGAGTGGCCATCCACTCTTGAATCTCAGCATCATATAAATTCGTACCTTCATAGTCATACCATTTCAAAGCCGCTTCCCAACCTAGTGCGCAGAACTTTTTCGTGACCCCAAATGGCCCAAAATCTGCGTCCGGAACCTCTTTCTCACAAATAAATGGTTCTCTCTGTTGTGCCAGTTTATTCATTTGATCGTTGCACAACTCAGCTTGCCATTCCTCCGGCTGATCGTGTAAAGGACCAGAAATCCATCTTGGTTTCGGTCCCCGATCAGGCACTTCTTCCTCATACTCTTCCTCTATGTCACTTTGCATCACTAACCTTCTTTTTCTTTGCATCTGGTTACTCGAAGAACCCATCTTTTCCTTTCCTTTGCGCCCCATATTATTTCTACAAAGCATAGAAACAAAGAACACAAATCATTCTTCTTCGCAATATCCCACATTATCCCCACACTTGCTTAACACTATGGTTATGGAAACTAGCTAAATCATAAGTTCATTATTTGCAAAAATTTGAACAACAATTCTCTAAGTTAGTGAAATTTTGCCCAAAAGCCATATTTTTATCACATAATTAGCTTCCATAACCATAACCATTCAAAAACCCATCAAATTCATCTCAATGTAATCAATTATAAGCAAGTATGGGATCATGGTAACATAGCACTTACAATTCTACAATGCAATAACAATAGCATAAGAAAATGCATACCTTAACCTTGTAAAAAAGAAGAAAACTAGAAAGTTGAAGATTACCCAAAACCCAACAAGAACCCTAAAATTTTCGGATCAAAAAGTTCCAAATTGATCACCCAAACGTTGGATTCTTCCAATTGTAAGCACAAATTCGGAATCCTTGTGAAATTTTAGTCAAAATTAACCCAAAAATCACTCGATTTGGTGAGAAATTGAAGGATTGGTGTAGGTTAAAGTGGGTATTCTTGAGAGTAATATAGGGGAGAAGAAGAAAGAAAGTTGTGGCTGAAACCTATGCAGAAATTGAGTGGTTGGGGTTAATTCCCGTGTTAAAGTGCTGTTTTGCGGACCCAATTATGCCAGGTGGGCAGGATTTTAAAAGGGACAGTAAGACAGTAGCTTGTCACCGTAATGGAATTGCGGACCACTGTAAGCTACGGTGGGGACCGTAAGCTACGGTGGTCTCTAGGCCTTTTAATTTTAAAATCTTTTATGTATTTTTTATTAAAACATCGCAATTAACATCATACTATACTACTACCCCCCTCGAAAAACCCGTGTTGTCCTCAACACTGTGTACTAGAAATTCCTAAAAACTTCCCCACACTTGTTTCAAACACGAATCAAACAAGTTCGATAATTACTTGAAACAACTAATCAATCAATTAAACTTTATATTTACACTACGGAACCTGGGCCTCTTGTGTTTAATCCGTGTCCAGTGGGCGTAGAATGTAACCCACTTTGTCAAGCTTGAGGTGCTTAATACGGTTTGAGCCGATGCCCATTCACCGTTTGCTTCGTGTTACTATGAACATCCAAAATATCAACATCTGCAAACCTGCCCACTCTTATAATAACATAAGGGCCCATCCACTTGCTTTTCAGTTTACCCGCAAACATCTTTAGCCTTGAGTTATACAACCACACCTTTTGACCCGTTTCGAAAGTTCACTTCCGGATCTTTGCGTTGTGAACCTTCTTGAGCTTATCTTTATATGCAGCCGCACACTCATATGATTCGTCCCGAGTTTCTTTGATCTCTCTCAATTGTAGCTTCTGGATTTTTCACGCTTCATCATAATCTGCGTTTACCGTCTTAATTGCCCAATGCGCCCTATGCGCTAACTCCATCGGTAAATGACATCCCTTCCCGTACACTAATCGGTAAGGGGTTGTACCAATAGGAGTTTTGTAGGCCGTTTGGTACGCCCACTACGCATCATCCAACTTACTCGACCAATCCTTCCTATCCGTTCGCACCGTCTTCATTAAAATTTCCTTGATTTGACGGTTGGACACTTCAACTTGTCCACTAGTTTGTGGATGAAACGGCGTGGCAATTTGGTGATTCACATTATACCTCTTCAATAATTTTCCAAAATTAAAATTCTTGAAATGTGAACCACCATCGCTGATTATAACATGTGGAATCCCCAAACGAGCAAAGATATTTGATTGTACAAACTTGCAAACAACCGTATGATCATTAGTTCTTGTCAGTATGGCTTCAATCCATTTTTAAACATAATCCACATCCACAAAGATGTACAAAAACCCATTCGATCTTGGAAAAGGCCCCATGAAATCTATCCCCCATACATCAAAAATCTCTACCACCAAAATGGGTTGCATTGGCATCTTATCCCTTTTGGAAATACTCCCCATCTTTTGGAAATCTAGACAATTTCAGGCAAATTCACATGCATCTTTGAAAATTGTTGGCCAATAAAACCCGCATGTGAGCACCCGGTATTCCGTCTTGTGACCACTAAAGTGCCCCCCACAAGCGGATGAATAAGCATGGGTTAAAATTTCGGCCACTTCCGTCTCCGGCACACATCTCCAAATCACTTGATCGGGCCCGATTTTAAACAGATTCGGATCATCCCAAATGTATTGCTTGACTTGGACCATAAACTGTTGTCTTCTTCTTTTCGTCCAATGACTAGGAATAACACCCGTGGCCAAATAGTTTACATAATGAGCATACCACGCTGCTACAGAAGTAGAAACAACTAACAATTGTTCATCGGGAAACCGTTCGTTAATCTCACTATCATAGTCGACCCCTTCCATTGGAATTCGAGATAAATGGTTCGCCACTACATTTTCACTTCCCTTCTTATCTCGAATTTCCAAATCAAATTCTTGTAATAAGAGTACCCACTGAATCAACTGGGGCTTCGCATCCTTTTTCTCCATCAAATACCGAACCGAACTATGGTCCGAATACACCACTACTTTGCGCACCCATATATACGATCGAAACTTATCCAAGGCTTACACCACTACTAATAATTCTTTTTCAGTTGTGGTGTAATTCAGTTGCGCCTCGGACAATGTTTTGCTTGCATAATAAATTGCCACCGGTTTCTTGTCGACCCTTTGACCCAACACAACTCCAATAGTTGTATCACTAGCATCACACATAATGATGAACGGCTTTGACCAATCCGACGGTTCCAAAATAGGGGCCTTCACGAGTTGTTCCTTCAAAACAGTAAAAGCTTGCAAACATTCGCTAGTAAAGTCAAAGGGAACATCTTTGAATAATAAATTACATAAAGGTTTAGTAATAACTCTAAAATCCTTAATAAATATTTGACAAAATCAGCATGCCCCTAAAATGACCTTACTACTTTTACATTTTTAGGTGGAGGCAACGATGATATTACACGAATTTTCGCCTTGTCCACCTCTATCCCTTTTTTAGAAACAACATGGCCCAACACAATACCCTCTTGAACCATGAAATGACTTTTCTCCCAACAAAGCACCAAGTTTTTCTCGACACATCTTTGTACAACATTTTCCAATTCGTCAAGACAAGACTCAAAACTTGTGCCAAAAAATCGAAAAGTCATCCATGAACACCTCAAGTGACTCCCCAACCATGTCCGAGAAAATACTCATCATACATCTTTGGAAAGTCGCCGGGGCATTGCACAAGCCAAATGGCATTCGCCTAAAAGCAAAAGTGCCATATGGGCATGTGAAAGTGGTCTATGTTGGTAATCAGGGTGAATAGCAATTTGGTTATAAGCCAGTACCCATCCAAAAAACAATAGTATTTTTTACCCGATAGTTTTTCAATAATTTGGTCAATGAAGGGTAATGGGAAATGGTCCTTAGAGGTTGCGACATTTAATTTTCTATACTTCATCCATTAAAATCACTTGATACTACCAGCCTTTTTAGGCACCACTTGGGTAGGACTTACCCAAGCACTATCATAAATAGGATAGATGATACCTGCATCTAACCATTTGATTACCTCCTTCTTTACTACTTCTCGCAAGTTCGGGTTTAACCTTCTTTGAGCTTCCCTAGTCGGCTTTGCATCATCAGTTGTAATAATTTTTGCATTAGAATGGATGGACTAATTCCTTTCGAATCAGCGATCGTCCATCCAATAGCCGCCCTATTCGCTTTAAGCACCCTTAGCAGTTCACGCTCTTGAGCCCCATCCAAATTAGAAGCAATAATGACCCGTAAAGTGTCATTATCTCCTAAAAATGCATATTTTAGATGGCTCGGCAAATCTTTCAGCTCTAACATTGGTGGCTCCTCCAACGATGGCTTTGTGCCCGAACTAATTTCCGCCGGCAAGCTCTCAAACAGATGCGTCCATGGCGGTCGCCCTTCTTTCACTGCCATCACATCTTGTTTTTTTGTCACACCCCGGATTTCCAATCCAAATCCATACACCGGTGGGCCCGGGTGGGGAGTATCGTGACGTAAGTTGATAACATCATTGTTAATTAAACACGACACATCGGAAGTCTTGGAATAAGATTACTATTACAAACCAAATGTTCGAAATAAAATAATATACAGGCTCGTAATAAAAGATTCGCAGGCGGATCATAAATGTACAATGAAAGAATATAAAACAGACTTTAGGGCAGATCTAAGGATTTGCAAGATCATCTTATTTCACTATCGAGCCGCTTCAGGCCTATTTCGTACTGTACCTGCAAGCTTAGTCTTTTGAAAATATGTTAGCTTTCGCTGGTAAATACACCCGATTGACTCGATTTGAAAACATTTTTAATTTGATTTAAGTGCACAGGACACAAATCTTTTATAACTTGGGAAAGTTACTTTGTAACCTTGTTAATAGATTCACATGTTTGTCCATACATACAGGGCCCAGTACAGAGACTGAGACATGATTAAGTACACACCACTTAGAACTCACAGAGGAGTTATCCCCAACGTCTTGGGTAATTTGCATTTGATCGTCTGTCAGGTGTATGCCTATACCCCGCGCAAAGGTTGTTGCCATTATCTAATGTAATGTGCTGAGGATATCCAGAAAACGGTAATTAACCCCCGAGGTTTAAGTTATCAAACAAAACTAATTAAAACGGAATATGCGGATGTACTATCCACAATCCGACATTCGATTGATCCCATTTCCCACCAAGCGGTAATAATTTACCGTATCCCAAGCCCGTATAAGGATAATAAGTCAAGAGTATTATTTACCTGAGCTAGTCTTGATTTAAAAATGCAAGATTTGATATCTCAGCCGTATCCAAAATGATCTAAGTGCAGATAGCATTTAACGGAAGGCTCTAGTCTGGATTATGGCATAAGCTAACCAATTAAATACTAACAGTCTTATGCAAGTCATAGACTTAGACCGACTAGCGTAATGGATAAAAAACGGTACGCTAGATTAAGTGATGACCGGATATAATGTAGTTTAAACCCGAGAAGTACTTGATTTGTATAAAACGGGTAAAAAATTAACATTCTGGATTTTGAAACTTAAATGACAAGGTTAGACCCGTTTCGGTTAATTTTCATAAACTAGTTGCATATACTTAACCGTACACATGTTAGCGATATCGGGTAACCGGATAAGTCACGGACAAGTTATATATGCCATTGTACTTTAAATAAGTTTTAATATTAGTAGGATATCAACTTACACGCCCGTTAAGGTTTTAAAATGAAACTATGCCTCATAGGGGTATTTCGGTAATTTCATACCGTATAAAAGGAACTTGAATATAATTAAATGTCATAATTATAAGTATTCTGGAAAAATAATTTATTTATGATATAATATCAGTAGGATATCAATTATATGTTTAATTTATATTTTATGACCAAGCTATGCACCAAATGGGCATTTTGGTCATTTTACACATAGTTTATAAATTATTTGCGATTTTGAGTTTATAACATGTACCTACTATAAAAATACTTAAAATAAGTTTTAAAATCAGTAGGTAATAAGTCTTTGTCAATTAATATGGTTTAAAACCATACTATGCGCCGAAACGACGCTTTTGTTGTAAAATGACGTTTTATGCGATGTTTAATGAAAACTGATGTTAATGTCAGATTAAAGTGTCTTAGATATGTTACTTAATATAGCATATCATTAGGTAAAAGATTTATCTTGAAAAGATATGATTAAAACCATTTTATAAGTCATAAGGGCTTTATCGTCATTTACCGACATATTACAAGGACTTCTTCATAAACTCAGTTTATAATCTGATTTAACATCCCAAATAATCCTACTTATAATATTACTGTAGGAAACTTATTTTCAAGTTTATCTTTTAAACCTTATTTTATGCATAAAGGACATATTAGTCAAAATGGCATAATTACGGAACTATTGCATAAACTTAGATTCTGATTATGATCATGTAATATAACCTCAGAGGGTTATGCTACATTATATTACGATCATAATGCAACTTTAGATCAGTAGTTAACTAATCTAAATCGGGTTAGAATCGAATGTCAAAGCAGAAGTCAAACTTCGCGACTTTCGGTTGCGAACCGACCTTAGAACTGAAATTGACGAGCCGAATATGTTCTTACATGTTCTAATAACTATTACCAACTTGTTTAAGTGTCAAAACAGGTTTCATAACATATACAAGATCAATTTAAGATTTTTCTGAAAAATGGCATGTTTGACTTTTTAATGTTATATCTTTGACCCGTCAATTGGTCTAGCAAACGTGATCTTCAAGAGGTGCCTTTTATAGGGATTAATACCTACCTTATTACGATCACTTAGCCATGTTCATTATGAACAATGGCTGGACCATAATGGTCTTAACCGAAAGTCAAGGCGTTTCCGTAAATCGTTTGACTTTTGGCTATAAAAGCCTATAAACGAAAATGCAAGAGCAAGGAACACTTACAAGAGGTTCCTAGAATGCAATAGAACTAAGTTGGATGCTCCTTTCAGTTAGGAACTTCCAGAGGAGGGAGAAGAGTTGAAGATGAGAAAGGTGCAAGTTCAAAGGTTGAACCTTTGCACCTATTTATAGTTGGAGAGCTTGAAGGAGGTGACGCCAGGTGCTAAGGGGTGTCAGAGGGAGCTTACAAGTGTCCTCAAACGTGGCATAGCTGTTTAAAAGTCCCTGGTTTCGATTTAATAGTTTTTGGCAATATGTGTGGAGGCTAAGCAAACTTTTTGAAGACACAGGCCTCCCGCGCCCGCCAGAGGCCAGGCCTTAGCCTCTCGCGCCCCGCGAGCGCCCCACGTCAGGTTTCAAAATTTGCCACATTTAGCCAATCAACTTATTAAACCCCTTTAAAACTTCTAAAACACCATTTTAACACCTTTAGCCCGCCGTAGCCAATACTTGGCGTACCCGAGATTTTGCCCGGACATTGTCGAGCTCTCGGTCCTTTAAAAGGTCACTCAGAGGTATAAATTAACATGTTGACACTTTTAATCCCTCCAATGTCCAACTTTTATAAAATTACGGATTTAATCTCTCTTGTCAACAAATGGAACAAATCAGAGTTAGGACATCGTAAAAGATCACTCAGAGGCTCATTATAAGCATGTTGACTCCGATGTCACTCAGAGGCTGGGCATGTTGACACAACGGTCACTCAGAGGCCAAGTTTTAGAATGTTGACACTAATTGTCACTCAGAGGCTCGGTTTATGCATGTTGACAACAGAAGATCACCCAGAGACTTAGTTTGAGCATGTTGACGCTTTTAGTCCTTGTTAGTCTTTAATAGACTTAAGAATAAAATACGACACGTGTCACTATATTAATGGACACGATTTTACAGGGTGTTACATCCTCACCCCCTTAAAAGAAATCTCGACCTCCAGATTTTATTCAAATAGATGGGGGTACTTTTGTCGCATAGTGCACTCAATCTCCCATGTATACTCGGGACCTCGAAGGGCATCCCACTTAACTTTTACTATAGGTATTAGTTTCCTTCAGAGCTCCTTAACCTGCCAATCCTCGATCGAAATTTGTTTCTCAACGAACCTCATGTTTTCATCTATTTGCACATTTTATGTGACATTGCTAGCGATTCATCAGCTAGACATTTCTTGAGATTACTGATGTGGAACACGTCATGAATTACACTAAGCTCCTCTGGCTATCTGAGCTTATAAGCTACAGTGCCAACACATTCAACTATCTCTAATGGCCCGATATATCTTGGGCTTAACTTGCCCTTCTTCCCAAAATGCATCACACTTTTCCAGGGTGACACTTTTAACATGACTTTGTCCCCCACTTGGAACTTAAGAGGTTTACGCCACTTGTCAGCATAGCTCTTCTGCCTATCCCTGGCAGCTTTGAGACGGTCACGAATTTGGTCAATCTTTTCTGTGGTCTCCAAGACAATCATTGGTCCTGATAGTTGAGCTTCCCCAACTTCTGCCCAACACACGGGCGTTCGACATTTCCTCCCATACTAGGCCTCATAAGGAGCAGCCTTGATGCTTGTATGATAACTATTATTGTAGGAGAATTCTATTTGGGGTAAGTGGTCATCCCAACTTCCACCTAAATCAATCACACATGTCCGGAGCATGTCTTCCAAAGTTTGAATAGTACGCTCACTTTGACCATCAGTCTGCGGATGGTAAACCGTACTAAAGTTTAATCGTGTGCCTAAAGATTGTTGGAAACTCTTTGAAAAAATGAGATGTGTATCTAGTATCTCTATCAGATACAATAGATATAGGCACACTGTGTAGGGACACAATCTTGTCCACATACAGTTTAGCCAATTTGTCAGAGTTATACGTTTCTTTATTTGGCAAAAAGTGTGCTGACTTAGTCAGCCTATCCACTATGACCCAAATAGTGTCATTTCCACTTTTGGTCTTAGGTAACTTGGTAATCAAGTCCATAGTTACCATTTCCCATTTCCATGTGGGAATTTCCAATTGTTGTAGAAGTCCTAACAGCTTCTAATGTTCGGCTTTAACTTGCGAACACGTTAGACACTTAGCTACATAAGTGGCTATGGATTTCTTCAAACCTATCCACCAATAATTCTTTTTCAAATCTTGATACATCTTGTCACCACCTGGGTGAACTGAGTATCTTGAATTATGCGCTTCATGGAGGAATAGATCTCTAAGTCCTCCAAAGATTGGAACCCAGATTCTATCATTAAATCTAAGGATTCCATCTTTTCCAGGTGCTAGCTGATCAACGGTTCCGCCTAATCCTTCATTTGGAGCATTAACCTCTAATCGAGCTTGCTTTTGCGCATCCAATAGCTTCTCATTTAAGTTATTTCTGAGCTCAATGCTTTTGGCGTTAATCCTTATAGGCTTAACCCGTTCCTTGGGACTTAAGGAATCAGCAACTACATTTGCCTTGCCGGATGGTAGCGAATTTCGCAATCATAATCATTAAGTGTTTCCATCCAACGACGTTGTCGCATGTTCAATTCTTTCTGATTGAACTGATGTTGGAGGCTCTTATGGTAAGCGTATATAATACACTTTGTGCCATACAAGTAATGTCTCTATAGCTTAAGTGCAAATACAACGGCACCCAATTCCAAATCATGGGTGGTGTAATTCCTTTCGTGCACCTTTAATTGTCGTGATGTATAGGTAATCACTTTGCCTTTTTGAATTAGCACACAACCCATGCCAGTGTGCGATGCGTCATAGTAAACAACAAAGTCTTCAATACCCTCTGGTAGGGATAAAACAGGAGCATTGCTTAACTTGTGTTTTAGAATCTCAAAAGATTCTTGTTGTTTTGGACCCAGATAAACTTAACATTTTTACGGGTCAAGGTAGTCAAAGGAGTGGCTATCCTTGAAAAGTTCTCGATGAACCTTCTATAGTAACCAGCCAACCCTAGGAAACTACGAATTTCCGATGGGGTCTTGGGCACTTCCTAATTCATTATGGCTTCTATTTTGGCGGGATCCACCTAGACACCACGCTCACTTACGACATGTCCAAGAAATTGGACTTCTCTAAGCCAAAACTCACACTTAGAAAATTTAGCATAAAGCTTAGCAATTCTAGAATACACCGAAGGTGTTTCTCATGATCAACTTGATTACGAGAATAGATAAGTATGTCGTCTATAAAGACAATGAAAAACTTATCCAAATACTGTTTGCAGACTCTATTCATGAGATCCATGAATACTGCAAGTGCATTTGTGAGCCCAAAAGGCATCACCAAAAATTCAAAGTGACCATAATGGGTCCTGAAGGCTGTCTTAGGAACATCCTCACTCCTAACCTTCAACTGATGATATCCAAATCTCAGATCAATCTTGGAGAAATAACTAGCCCCTTGAAGTTGGTCGAATAAGTCATCGATCCGGATATCAGTTCTTAATTGTTAACTTGTTCAGCTCTCGGTTATCAATGCATATCCGCATTGAACCGTCTTTCTTTTTAACAAAAAGAATTGGAGCTCCCCAAGGCGAAGAACTAGGCTGAATAAAGCCTTTCTCTAAGAGTTCATCTAACTAAGTCCTCAACTCCTTCATTTCCGTTGGTGCTAACCGATACGGAGCTCTGGCTACTGGTGCTGATCAAGGTATGATATCATTTCTAAACTCCACTTGCCTATCTGGAGGTAGGCCTGTTGATTCCTTGGGGAAAACATCGGAATACTCCGAGATAACTGGTAGGTCTTCAAAATTTGGCTTAGGCTTATTAATAGTAACTTGTGCCATGTAAATGACGCAACCTTTCCTCAAAAACTTGGATGCCTTAAATAACGACACCTTGTCTGGCAATCCATAGTGTGAGTCTCCAGGGATGGTGATCATTTCACCAGATAGGGCTTTAATTTCGATGAGTTTCTTATCGCAGGCAATGCGGGCTTGGTTATGAGATAACCAATCCATGCCTAAAAGTACATCGAATCCCACCAATTTCATTGGCAAAAGAGAGATAGGAATGGAATGATTCTTAATGGATATGAAACCTCCATCAAGAATGGAATATGTTGTTTCTAAACTTCCATCAGCAAGTTCTATCTCATAAGTTTTGTCTAGAGTTCTTATGGGTAAGTTTAATAATTTACTAAACTTATGATCAACAAAAGATTTATCTGCACCCGAATCAAAAAGAACTCTAGCATAAATATCGTTAATGTGGAATGTACTTGTTATGATATTGTTGCCATTAATAGCCTCTCTTGCAGTTATCTGAAAGGCACGACTATTCTCCTTCTTGGCCTCTCCAGGCTTTGCATTATTACTCTTAAGATTCTTAGGGTAGTTAGTCTTAATATGCCCTTTTTCATTGCAGACGTAGCAAACAGCATCCTTAAGATCCTTGCATTCTAGGGTCTTATGCCCATTTCTCTTACAAATACCACAGGGTTTGGCTTGTGGACCATAATTACACTGTCCCCAGTGCCTGCGGTTGCAAGTCTTGCATGTTGGCATCACAACCGACTTGTCTTGGTTCCTTTTGAACCCGAATCTCCCTTTATTTTTCTTATTAAACCTTTGGGACTTGTCATCTTCTCTCTTCCTTTCCAGTCACTTTCAAACTTAACTGACTTTTTCCTTACTAGATCAAGGGTGAGGGAGATAGATAGGCCAACAGCGGACCTATAGGTATTAGGCAGAGCATCCTTTACCGTACCCTTAATTTCAAGTGCTAACCCATTGATAAAATGCGCGATGCATTTGGTTTCATGGGTGATCAGATAGGAAACTAACCTAGATAGGGAGTTAAAGTTAGAAATGTACTTCCGACGATCTAGGTTCTTCACTGAAAGAGACAAAAAGTCTGTCTCTAATTTCTCCACCTCATGAGGTGGGCAGTAAGTTTCCTTGACTAATTCAACAAACTTAGGCCATCCTAAGTGGTACAGGTGGACTTTACCCGTAGATTGGATCATAGCTTTCCACCAAATTAGGGCATCGCCCTTAAAGGACTGTGATACATATTTGACCACATCCATATTAGCACAGCCGCTGATATCTACGATTGTCCCATCTCATCCAGCCACTTTAGGGCTTTCACAACTCCTTTCTCCCCATTAAAATCTCAGGGCTTGCAGGAGACGAAATATTTATAGGTACATTCGTCTTTAACAGAACGGGACGTTTCAGCAAAACCCATTTTCTTTGGTTCACTCTTCGTATTCGAAGAGTGAACGGAGCTCTATTTATGAGCTAAGGATGGGGTAATCGATAATGGTCTAGAGCGAATAGCACGCGTCTCTTTTAGCTTTTCTATGGCCTTTTTCCACAGCTGCATCAATGCGAGCTTGGAATTTTTCATTATTAGTGGCTATATTTTCTGCGTTCTTAGAGTAAACATCCCGGTATCTACTTTGTGCCTCATCCGAGTTAGCCATTTCTTCAAGGCTTTGGTTCTATATACCAATAAAACTTCCCTTAGCCATGGTATTACTAACAATATTGGCTTCAAACATTGGATATAAAAATCCATCGCCTTATCAAACTAGTGTGAATAACATCACAACTCTTAGGCTCATGATATCTATATTTGGCCTAGGTCTTAATAGGACCATCAAAGGCAAATTACAATTTGGACATAGTCCATATATGATATTGGACAGTGGATCGCATTGTCACAACTGTCATTGTCATAATTGACAATTATATTTAGCTCATAAGCTTGTCACAGATGACATAAATTTATGGCACATAGGCCTGTCAATGATGGACATAAAATATGGCACATTGGCCTGTAACTAATGGACATAAAATATGGACAGGGGTTATATTAACCACAGCTGTCATTGCCATTTGACAATATAATATTGCTCAAAGGAAAATCATCACTAAATGGATGTTAATTCATAGCCCCTAAGGTAATACATCACTAATGGATGTTTAATCATAGCCCCAAGGGCAATACATCACTAATGGATGTTTAATGATAGCCCCAAGGGCAATACATCACTAATGGAGGTTTAACCATAGCCCCAAGGACAATACCTCACTAATGGATGTTTAATCATAGCCCCAAGGGCAATACATCACTAATGGGTTTTTAATTATCATCACACTGATGATATTAGCCGGGATCAGATTTGATCACATAGGCTATATAAGGTTAGGACATAGTCCATCACCTTGAAGGCTAGTGTGGTTCCTCAAGTCACACTACCAGGAGTATGAACATTCCTGAATGTTAACATAAGAGTACCTTAATGGTTGATTAATAGTCCCGGTCGTATTGACCTTAACGACTTGGAGGCTTGAACTTAAGTCCACCACCTCTGGATAGAAGGATAACTTCCCTTAACTATCATGATAGAAGGCCCTTTTATCCTTAACTATCATTTATAATTTGGCCAAATATGTGGTATGTGCCACTTGGCTAATCAAACCATTAAGATCTTTTTAGAATTATATCGCAGAGCACAATTTCGAGTAAAATCGAGACGCTCGTTTAAAGAGGATGAATACTTATATATAATTCCATAAATACTTCATTAAATTCCAAATATAAATTACAATATTAGAAACAATTAAATAAACTGTCCATGCAAGGACTTAAAGAAATAAAAATATCCACGTAGGGACTAAGGAAATAACAATGTCCTCGCAGGGACTAACATAAGTTATTTAGAAGAGACTTCACTCGTCCTTCTTTCCCTTAACCAGTTTTGAGAGTTTCTTGAAGAACTTGTTCGTCTTCTTCTCCGTTTTCTCCGCTTGTTGTTGCATTTCTTTCATTCGTTCTAAGGCTTCGTTAATGGCCTCAAGTGGTGGCAGAGGTTGTGGTTGTGGTTTTGGCATAACCGGACACTGGTACCCATAAGTTGGATATCCAGTAGGTGGATAAGCAGGTGGGAAAGGAGACGGGTAAAGTGCGTTATGCATGAC
The DNA here is from genome assembly GCA_947069175.1 of Scalesia atractyloides. NCBI lineage: Eukaryota > Viridiplantae > Streptophyta > Magnoliopsida > Asterales > Asteraceae > Scalesia > Scalesia atractyloides. The sequence continues at coordinate 46,802,509 of CAMTDV010000022.1, forward strand.
CGCATGCATGTAAGGGTCATGCGATCATGCTTGATAGTCTACTGGTGTACACGGGTTAAAAGGATCATATCCAGACGTGTCTGGATATGTGGGGATTGGGTTACTATAACTCGATGGTGGTGGTTGAACTGTAGGTGTTGGGGTTGGTTCCACCACAGGTGAGGTGTTAGAGGGGCCACCCATTTGTGGGTCCTCTTGAATGGTAGAGTAGGGTTTAGGCAATGGTGGTAGCGAACCCAACCGTTGACCTACACGTACTGACATACGTGCTCCTCGTTTCCTCCTCCGCGACTCAGGTGGCGGCTGATGATGTTCCACTGGTTCCATGTGAACATCTTATTGTATGGGAGGTGGCTGAGAGTGATACAAATGGTACGAGTGGTAAGAACTTTGAGTGTGGGTAGGCGAATGTTGGGCAAATGGCCATGAATCTCCGAGTCCTCATAGGGGTTCGGGTGATATGGATGTGTAGGGATATGTCCTGAAGGTCCTCCCCTCATTGGTCCTTTGCCTCTTCCTCGTACACGTGGTGGCATTTTCCTGTTAAAAATCAATTCAAAACAATACTAATAACTTAATAATGAAATGAGTATCCTAGGTCAATGCCTAGACTCGGAAGTCTAAGGAATATGCTCGTGTAAGTTTGAGATTAAATACAAAAAGTGTTAGTGTTTAATTCTCTCAAACGTTGGCTCGGATACCAACCTGTCACACCCCGGATTTCCAATCCCAATCCATACACCAGTGGGCCCGGGTGGGGAGTATCGTGACGTAAGTTGATAACATTATTGTCAATTAAACACGGCAAGCGAAAGTCTTGGAATAAAATTACAATTACAAACCAAATGTTTGAAATAAAATAATATACAGGCTCGTAATAGAAGATCCACAGGCGGATCATAAATGTACAATGAAAGAATATAAAACAGACTTTAGGGCAGATCTAAGGATTTGCAAGATCCTCTTATTTCACTACCGAGCAGCTTCCGGCCTATTTCGTATTGTACCTGCAAGCTTAGTCTTTTGAAAATACGTTAGCTTTCACTATTAAATACACCCGACTGACTCGTTTTGAAAATATTTTTAATTTGATTAAAGTGCACAGGGCACAGGGCACAAATATTTTATAACTTGGGAAAGTTACTTTGTAAACTTGTTAACAGATTCACATGTTTGTCCATACATACAGGACCCAGAACTGAGACCGAGACATGATTAAGTACACACCACTTAGAACTCACAGAGGAGTCATCCCTAACGTGTTGGGTAATTTGCATTTGAGCGTCTATCAGGTATATGCCTACACCCCACGCTAAGGTCGTGGCCATTATCTAATGTAATGAGCCGAGAATATCTAGGACACGGTAATTAAACCTCGATATTTAAGTTATCAAACAAAACTGATTAAAACAGAATATTATAATTAACTAGCCACAATCCGACATTCGATTGATCCCATTTCCCACCAAGCGGTAATAATTTACCGTATCCCAAGCCCGTATAAGGATAATATGTCAAGAGTATTATTTACATGAGCTAGTCTTTATTTAAAAATGCAAGATTTAATATCTCAGACGTATCCAAAATGATCTAAGTGCAGATAGCATTTACCGGAAGGCTCTAGTCTGGATTATGGCATAAGCTAACCAATTAAATACCAACAGTCTTATGCAAGTCATAGACTTAGACTGACTAGCGTAATGGATCAAAAACAGTACGCTAGATTAAGCGATGACCGGATATAATGTAGTTTAAACCCGACAAGTACTTGACTTGTATAAAATGGGTAAACAATTAACATTCTGAATTTTGAAACTTAAATGACAAGGTTAGACCCGTTTCGGTTAATTTTCATAAACTATTTGCATATACTTAACCGTACGCATGTTAGCGATATCGGGTAACCGGATAAGTCACGGACAAGTTCTATATGCCATTGTACTTTAAATAAGTTGTAATATTAGTAGGATATCAACTTACATGCCCGTTAAGGTTTTAAAATGAAACTATGCCTCATAGGGGCATTTCGGTAATTTCATACCGTATAAAAGGAACTTGAATATAATTAAATGTTATAATTATAATTATTCTGGAAAAATAATTTATTTATGATATAATATCAGTAGGATATCAATTATATGTGTAATATATATTTTATGACCAAGCTATGCACCGAAGGGGCATTTTGGTCATTTTACACATAGTTTATAAATTATTTGAGATCTGAGTTTATAACATGTACCTTTTGCAAAAATACTTAAAATAAGTTTAAAATCAGTAGGTAATAAGTCTTGGTCAATTAATATGGTTTAAAACCATACTATGCGCCGAAACGACACTTTTGTGAAAAATGACGTTTTATGCGATGTTTAATGAAAACTGATGTTAAGGTCTGATTAAAGTGTCTTTGATATGTTACTTAATATAACATATCAGTATGTAAAAGATTAATCTTGAAAAGATATGATTAAAACCTATTTTATAAGTCACAAGGGCTTTATCATCATTTACCGACATATTACAAGGACTTGTTCATAAACTCAGTTTATAATCTGATTTAACTCCCAAATAATCCTACCTACAATATTACATCAGTAGGAAACTTATTTTCAAGTTCATTATACTTTATACCTTATTTTGTGCAAAAAGGGCATTTTAGTCAAAATGGCATAATTACGGAACTTGTGCATAAACTTAGATTCTGATTATGATCATGTAATATAACCTCAGAGGTTATGCTATATTATATTACGATCATAATGCAACTTTAGATCAGTAGTTAACTAATCTAAATTAGGTCAGAATTGAAACTCAAAGCAGAAGTCAAACTTCACGACTTTCGGTTGCGAACCGACCCTAGAACTGAAATTGACAAGCCGAACATGTTCTAGTAATTATTACCAACTTGTTTAAGTGTCAAAACAGGTTTCATAACATATACAAGATCAATTTAAGATTTTTCCGAAAAATGGCATTTTTGACTTTTTAATATCATAACTCTGACCCGTCAATTGGTCTAGCAAACGTGATCTTCAGGAAGTGCCCTTTATAGGGACTAACACCTACCTTATTATGATCACTTAGCCATGTTCCTTACGAACAATGGCTACCATAATGGTTTTAACCGAAAGTCAAGGCGTTTTTTTATAAAACGCTTGACTTTTGGCTATAAAAGCCTATAAACGAAAATGCAAGAGCAAGGAACACTTACAAGAGGTTCCTAGAATGCAATAGAACTAAGTTGGATGCTCCTTTCAGATAGGAACTTCCAGAGGATGGAGAAGAGTTGAAAGGTGCAAGTTCAAAGGTTGAACCTTTGCACCTATTTATAGTTGGAGAGCTTGAATGAGTTGACGCAAGGTGCTAAGGGGTGTAAGAGGGAGCTTACAAGTGTCCTAAAATATGGCATAGCTGTTTGAAAGTCCCTAGTTTCGATTTAATGGTTTTTGGCAATATGTGTGGAGGCCAAGCAAACTTTCTGAAGACACAGGCCTACCGCGCCTCATTAGAGGCCAGGCCTTAGCCTCTCGCGCCCCACGAGTGCCCCATGAAAGATTTCAAAATTTGCCACATTTAGCCATTCAACTTATTAAACCCCTTTAAACCTTCTAAAACACCCTTTTTAGCACTTTTAGCCCTCTGTAGCCAATACTTGGCGTACCCGGGATTATGCCCGGACATTGACGAGCTCTCGGTTCATTAAAAGGTCACTCAGAGGTATAAATTAACATGTTGACACTTTTAATCCCTCCAATGTCCAACTTTTATAAAATTACAGATTTAATCCCTCTTGTCCACAAATGGAAGATATGAGAGTTAGGACTTCGTAAAAGATCACTCAGAGGCTCATTATCAGCATGTTGACTCCGATGTCAATCAGAGGTTGGGCATGTTGACACAACGGTCACTCAGAGGCCAAGTTTTAGCATGTTGACACTAATGGTCACTCAGAGGCTATATTTCAAGCATGTTGACACTAATGATCACTCAGAGGCTATATTTTAAGCATGTTGACACTAATGGTCACTGAGAGGCTTGGTTTATGCATGTTGACATTAGAAGATCACTCAGAGACTTAGTTTGAGCATGTTGATGGTTTTAGTCCTTGTTAGTCTTTAATAGACTTAAGAATAAAATACGACACGTATCACAATATTACTGGACATGATTTTATAGGGTGTTACTTTTTTCTTCTTCCATCCTCAAATCACAAGCATGTACCTGTTTAGAAACATCACAAACACAAACATAAACATCCTCTTCCTCATACTCATGCGGGTCACATCCATCCACTAGATCTGCCATGAAACACTCATCAACACCAACAGAGTTAGAAGTGTTAGTAAAAATATTTAACCTCATTTTTCTATTACCGAATGTCATGTCAACCGTACCAAGTCGACAATCGATCATGGCATGAGCAGTGCTTAAAAATGGCCGACCCAAAATAACGTTTTGTTGTTGTTTTGGGTCCGCTGATGAGTAGTCTAGGACCAAAAAGTCTACCGGGTAGTAAAATTCATCAACCTTCACAATAACATCTTGAACCATCCCTCGAGGTAATTTGTGCGAGAAATCGGCTAAAACCACCGTTGTCTCGACCCGAGCTAATGGCCCAAAATCATACTGATCATACAAACCCCCCGGTAATATACTCACTCTGGCTCCAGGATCCAATAATGCCTTTGACATTGGAAAATTTCCAACTTGAGTATTTATGAGTGGCGTTCCCGGATCTTGGAGCTTGTGAGGAAGAATCCCTTTTAGCACCGCACTTACTTATCCAGTCAAATCTACCCTCTTAGGCAACTTTTTCTTTTGTTGTTTTTTTGTGTGCATAATTCTTTTAAGAATTTTGCATAAGCGGGTACTTGCTTAATCCCATCAAGCAATGGAAGATTTACCTTAACTTGTTTAAAACACATCCAACACATCCTCCTTTTGAGGACCCCTTGTTGAAATAAAGTTTTTCTTACCCGGGTCAACTAAAGTAGATGGAAACGGGACTTGACTTGGTCCCCCTTTCTCGTTTGTTTCATTTAAAATTTCACCCAAACCCGGTTTTTGAATTACTTTTTCAACAATAGAGTCCTTAGACACACTTGGTGATGAGACTTCATCCTCATCACTCTCAATTCCCTCAACCACCCCTTCAACCAAACCCGATGCCAAATTTGCTTTAAATTCTTTACCGCTTCTTAAAACACTTACAGGGTTAATAGGAATATTACGTGAAGAATTATGAGAGGGATTTACCTTTGTGTCGCTTGGAAGTTGGCCCTTACCTTTTTAAGCTCCGCTACCTCGGTTGCAAGTTGATCCATTTGAGTGGTTAGCGTTTGGATGCTTTTATCACGAACTTCATCCTTTTGCATACGAGCTTCATCGAGTTGATTTCTCCTTTGCATGTCTTGTTGCATCATTCAGAGCATATCCATAACCTTGTTGCCACTTGATGAAGTTAGCCCCGCATTCCCACTTTGGTCACCCATTTGTTGAAATTGACCTTGATACCCGTGAGCATTTCCACCCCTAAAATTCCCTTGATTATATTGTTTACGAGGAAGAAAATTACGTTGAGCACCTTGGAAATTAGGGTTGGCTTGATTCGCCGGGTTCCCATAGCGGAAATTTTGATGATTTCGTAACCCGGGGTGGTATGTGTTGGAGTTCATATTGAAATTTCGACCACCCCCCGCAATAGCATTAACCTCTTCAACTTGACTTCCACCCACTCCCACCAAATATACCTCCGCTACATGAACCAATTCATTACAGTTAGTACAAACATCATATACCTGATTTGTCGCTTGCACCCCTCCATCCTCTACCGCGTACACTTGGGGTCTTGTGATAACATGTCTCACCCTCCTTGAAGATTGTGCTTTCCGTTTAGATGTAACCGCCATTTGTTCCAAGAATGCCCAATCATCCTGCTCAAAGTTTGTACCAAAAGTACCATTAGTGATGGACATCAAATCACGAGCATCTTCCGAGCTCAACCCCTCGTGAAAAGCATTCAACAATTCCCACAGTGCAATGCCATGATGAGGACAATTCTTTAGCATCATATTAAATCTTTCAAATGCTTCATGGAACATTTCACCCAGTTGTTGTTGAAAACTTTGTAAGCTCCGCCTAGCTTCATTTGTCTTTTGAGCCGTGAAAAATTCTTCTAAAAATCTTTGTTGCATATCGGCCCATGAATAAATCGATGCGGAAGGTAGAGTATGAAACCACATCTTTGCTTAATCTTCCAATGAGAACTAAAATAGTACCAATTTAACATCATCTGATGAAAAACCTTGCCCCCCAATAGTGTTGCATATGGAATCATATGTTTCCAAATAGAAGTACGGTTCCTCCATTACTAGACCTTTGTACTTCGGCAAACTTTGTAATGCAGTTGTTCTAACCTCAAATGTGCTTCCATCGTGTGATGAGGTATCACCACCGGAGAAGGATTATTAGTAATGACCGGTCGAAAATGTGCTTCAATCCCCGCACTACCTCTCGATGATGTCTTCACGGAGCACCCAATGGTACTCTTAGTCAACTTGCTTGACCTTGTCTTACCCCTTGAGGTGCGAATTGTTGTGGATATTAGGGTTGATGCATTGGTCTTTGGAATTGAGGCTGTTGATGTTGACCTTGGACTTGTTGTAAAGGTATTGGTCGTGGGAACGGTGGCCCTTGAGGACGAATTTGTTGCCGTAGGTTGCCTAACCATTTCTTGTGCTTGTTCCAATTGTTGCCTTTGTGGGTAACCCATTCCTCCTTGAGGTCCCAAGTTACCTCCATCACCTCCATAATAATAACCTTCTTCTTCATACCCTCCAAATTCTTCTTCGTAACCATCATCAAACCCATCTCCTCCTACTCCCAAAGATTGCACAAACTAAGAAGAAGGATAATGGGAACCTGGTGGGGTTGGTGGTTGAAATGTAGGGGAGGTATGAATAATGGTTGAACTTGGTAAAGTTTGACTTTGTAATGGTTGTTGGGTGGATGATGATTGACCGGATGTTGGGAAAAAGGATGAGAATGGTGGTACCATCGATGCAGCGTTGGAAGGGTTAACTTCATGTGTTGAAGTTGGATGGGTGGTAGGAATTGATGGAGGTGTGGATGGTGATGTTTGGCTTGTGGTTGCAGGTAATTGTTCCATGGTATTAAGTGGTGAAACTGGTGTAGTAGGTGTTGTTGGTGAATCACTAATCTTATTTTCACGTAGCAATACCTTGTTTCATCACAAAGTTCATTCGATCTCTGGATCAATGCCAATGGTGATAGCTTGTGAGAGCCTCTAGTATGCATGCACCTATAAATACCTGCACACTAACACAACCAGCGTAAACCCAGAAAAAATAACAAACTAAACTCAATCATAGATAACACATGTTGCGCACTACTCCATGGCAACGGCGCCAAAATTTGACGTGATTGTCGTAGTCTCACGTAAATTTAATCCAAATACTGCTAGTAGCTAGCGGTAAGTGGGTATCGAACACAGGGAGTTGTGGAAATTGTGCTATCTAAGACTTGTAGTACTTCAACTAATTTACCTAAATTGCAAGGAATTATATTCAGAATTTGTGGTATTGTGATTTTAGAATTAAACTAATAGCAAATCAAAGTTGGTTGTTTAATAGATTAAAAGCGAGTGACCATCTCAAGTTTCCGGTTTAAATTAATGCATGTGTTTCAAATTCAACTAGAAAGAGTCACATAGACATGACTCGTGTTTGATTACTTGTTTGTGATAAAAGGGAAATAAGTACTCGTATTATTACAATGCGAAGTTGTTACCCGATAACCAATTGATTAATATCCAACCCTTAAACCTCCTCGTGATATCGCGATTGTCGAAGACACCAAGAACTTATGACTAAGGCAATGATTAAAGCATCAATCAACAATTTACTAACAAGAATCCAAACACCATAACAACTACAAATGAGCAAGTTATTATTCTAGAAATCAGAAATCAAAACACAGTTGTTCAAAAAAACCTTCCACTCGAGATGATCACAAGGAGTTCTAGCCACTCATGGTCTTGCAATTCATCATACCTTCAATAGTTACATTCATAGGAATCAAAAACACCAAAGTAATGTTTAGAACCCACAAGAACACTCAAAAATCGCCCCTAAGCTCTGCCAAACGTTTCCCAATGGTTGAGATATGAAAAGACTCCCCAAAGTATATATGGACAGTTACAACTTTCCCACAGCTCACCACCATAAGCTACGGTGCCCAACGTAGCTTACGATGGGCATAATTTCCTTTACGGTGCTGAGCGTCTGTCTTACGGTGAGTTTTGAAGGTGGACTCCATCGTATCTTACGGTGGTCAACAATATTTCCATTTTTGCCCTTCATTGATCCCTTGAGTCCTCATCTTCAATAAGCCAATTACAAGCACCCGCCAAGCACGTTTAACTCCCTTGTTTATGCTCTTCGGTACCTGCAAAACAATATACACCGTAGACATCAATTCATTTTAATGTACTTACGGGTTGTCCAATAGACCACATGTCTTTGGGTGAACTGAAACGGGATTTTCTTTCAGTTGAAGACATGTACCAAGTTGATCTAAATGATACGGAAGAAATGGATCTGAAATGGCAGATGGCTATGATCACCTTAAGGCTGAAAAAGTTTCAAGACAGGAAAGAGATTGTCTCTCGGAAAAGTCGGTTTCAATAAATCAAAGTTGCGATGCTACAATTGCAAGAATTTGGGTCACTTCAAGAGAGATTGCCAGCTGTTGAAGAACGATAATGTTGAGATTGTCCCAGCAAGAAGGCCAGCCGCTATTGAGGGAAATGAGAATGCTGCTGATAACACCCCAAATGCACTAGTGGTAGAAGATTAGGATTGGGTTGAAAAAGTTGTTGATGCAATGAAAGAAGTCAACAAGGCTCTTATGGCTAAAATCTCTACTATATCAGTCTCTTTCTTCATCAAACTGTGTCTAGAAACATGCTGCTGGAATTCCTAAGGGCGACAAAGTTATAGATAAAGGCTTGAAGAGCATAGTTGCTCCTACTGAACCTTTAACATATAAGGGAAAGAAAGAAGCTGATAAGCCTGAACCAAAGAAGAAAGCCCAAGAAGCAACTAGCTACATCAAGAATGAGAAAGCTGAAACTCCTACAGCGGCCATGAAAGCTGAATCTGCAAAAGAAAAGGAGGATAAGGATTTGGTAAACAGCATACCGTATGAATTTAAAGCAAAACTATGCTCCCAACCATGTTTGAATGTTGTGGCACATTACAAATTACTCAACCGTGACCTAATTAGAGAAAAAGAAAAGGTTTTGCAATTTAACAAAGAACTGAAAGAAAACGAAGCTGAATATCAAAGAAAGTTGAATTCAACTTTAGCTTAAATGCAGACATTAAAAAATTCGTTTTTAGAAAACATTTTTTCACAAATGTTTTAGCTGGAAGATTAGAAAAATCTCAAAATGAAATTAATAAATTGCAAATCACGATCGATAAATGGAAAATTAGCCAAAATGCACTTGTTGACTTTGAAACTTGCCACCGAACGATATTTGTGAAGGATGGGATTGGTTACAAGGATAAGCTCGGAAAAGGAAAAGAATCTTTCCTCCTTCGCACAGCAAAAACTATGTACGTATGCCATCTCCTCACACTAAAAATAATTTAATTCATAAAAATGATCTTTTTGCTCAAAATGTCTCTTACGAAAATAAGAAAAATACTAACATTTCTGAAAGTAACGCAGATGTTTTTGAGCATAAAGAAGATGTGTGCGATGAGGATGTGTAGGTCCCGGTGACGGCGGTTCTAGACGGAAGTTTGGGCGTATGATAGTACCGATTCAGTAGAACGTTATAGAAAGGGAGTAGAAACAGAATCAGTGGAAGCATTCATTCATTCATACCGAAAGAGTATACATCTTGTCTGGCTGGCAGAATTCCTGGAGAGAATCCGCCAGCGTTTCCCTTCAGGGAACCTCCAAAACTTTACAAACAATGAACACACAATACATATATATATAGACATGAGCAGCTCGCGCGAATGGTCGCTCGTATGAGTGACAAGATGTCACTCGTACGAACCACATAAGCTCACTCGTACGAGGCACACTTTCACTCATATGAGCCAGTTCTCGTTCGCACTTGGGTCGTGTGTTCGTATCTAATCTATACAATATTCAATACACACTCTTTCCAGCCTATTTGCATAGTGACGGACATAAAGTGCATCAACAGGATGATGATTGTGGAGGATCGAACATAGGGAGAGGATATTCGAGCGACAGTTATTCCAACGTTAACTGGTTCGCCTGGAATTGTAATAAGAAAAACAGTACTTCCATTCGGGATGATTGTAATAGTTTGACTAGGATGGATAACTGTAATGGCTGTGTGCCTAAATTTAATACTCGGGATGACTGTAATTGCCATGTGCCTACATTTAAGAGCCACAACCACAAGAATGTAGCGGTTGAACGTCGTGACTTAAATTCTACTTTTTGTGATGAAAATGTTGTGTGTGAACCTCTTATGTTTGTTCCTGAATTAAAACAAAACAGATTTGGGAAATTCCTCACCGAGGAAATTCCATAATTTGTTCCATCTCACATAGGTAAATCAGAGACAGATCGGAAATCATTGAAGACAACATCAGTAAGGACTCATTCACCGCAACTTAAGAAGATGATGGAGAAGATTTCAGCTCTTGTAATGATCTCGGCTCAAATGATTCAAGTAAAGAACAAGAATCATATTTTTCATCAGACACCGACAATGACGAAGATTGTTCAGATGATGAAAGCCGCATTGACAAGAAAGTGAAGAACAAGCTACACTGCATCATCAAACAACACTTCACGCAGCCCTAGACTCTCATCACATACATCATCTTCACACATGGCGTCTACCAAAAAGAAAACATCAAATTACAAGCAATGTTTTCGTTGTGGTCATTTAGGACATACGGCGAAACAGTACAAGAGCAAGAAATTTTCTGATCCTAAAGAAGATTTTGTCAAAAGTTTCACCGAGCAATTTGATAATTTTAAGAAATCAGTCAAATACATAGTTAATTCAACATGTTTTTGGAAAAGAAAAGAAGATATTCTCATTCAAAATCATGATAGATTAAACTTGAAGCAAGTATGGGTTCCGGAAACTAACTAACTTGTATATATTTTGTTTGTGGTTGTATAACAGAGTAAATTGCAAAAATGGCTTCGAATGCTCATGGAATACATTTAGCACATGGACAGTGGATGCTCAAGGCATATGACCGGATTGAAGGAACTCCTGAAGAACTTCCGATTCATCAACGGCGACTTCGTATCTTTTGCAGGAGATGAAAAGGGAGGGAAGATTGTTGGAATGGGAGACGTCGTATCTGAAGCACTTACATTGGAGAACATCAATTATGTATCATAATTGTGTTACAATCTCATGAGCGTATCAAAAGTCTGCGACAAAGAAATATCAGTGTTGTACAACGACGTGGAATGCCAATTTCTCAAGCCCGAATACTCCATTCCTGACGAATGATTATGCTCACAACTCCTCCTCAAAACAAAACCTACGTTCTCAATATGAAAAACGCAAAATCCAATGAGCATATGATGTGTCTATCTCAAAAGCATCAGAATCGGAATCATTAGGCGGTTGGGGCATGTGAACTTCAAAATATGAATAAACTCTCTAAGTTAAATTTAGTGAGAGGTTTACCTATAAAAGAATTTTCATTTTCAGAAAAATGTTTTGCATGCACCCAAGGAAAGCAACATAAAAAGCCGCACAAATCCAAAAGCAGTGAATACGATAACCGCTCCATTGCAATTGCTGCATATGGATCTTTCCGGTGATTACAGATGATTTCTACCGATTTTCATAGGTGTATTTTCTTGAAGCCAAAAGCGAGACCGCCTTCACTTTCAAGACCTTCATTTCCATGATCGAAAATGTGATCAAACTGAAGGTCAAATCAGTTAGAAGTGACAATGGATCTAAATTCAAAAATCAAACATTTATCTCTTTCTACGAAGAAAAGGGAATACGACTTCGGTACAGTGCAGCCAACTCCTCAACAAAACGGCGTAGTAGAACGGAAGAACAGAACACTCATTGAAGTTGCTCGAACTATGCTCGTAGACCGTTAGGATGTTCTTGTACACTCCTTAATACTGAAGACAATCTTATCAAGTTTGAAGCAGTTGGTGATGTGTGCTACTTCATGGGATACTCATCTACTCATAAGGTGTATCGTGTTTACAACAAACAAACCTAGATGGTGCTTGAATCATACTATGTTGACTTTCAAGAAGGAAACTCCACCAACACTGGAAATTCTCCAAACTGGTTTTACGATGTAGATGTAGGTTTCAACACTTTCGAGATTCCTGAACCACTCTCTGAAACCGAACCTACAGAAACGACCCCTATAGAACCCTTGTTTGATCCTTTAGACATTGGCTTCACCCCTTTCACAACTCGCTTCACCCTAATTCCAGCCACAGCAGCTGTCCAATCTTTAGCACATGCCTCATATAGCTCTGCTGTTCGAATCTAGTGTGAAGCAAGAACCTGCAGATCTTCATCGTGAAAGCTCACCAAGTCAACCAAATCATTAACCCTAAACGCCTTCTCCTTCGTCATAATAGCCACACTTCCAACTTTGGGATCATACAACCAAAAATTGAAATTCTTCAAAATTCCTCTCGGAACGGTTGGAGCAACTAGTATAACAAGTTCCTTATCCGTCAGGGGCCACATCACCGACTTAAACCTCCTCCCTGTCCTCGCATCACACACTCCCTTTGCAGCTCGCAAATACGGTTCAGCTATTTTCATTGTCTTGAACCCATTCTTCACCTCCTGTTCCAACTTCTTGAAAAACCTCCAGCCTGGACCTCGTTCAGTAGTATCATCGTCAGAGTACAGAGCTTGTAACAAATCAGTCAAAGCAATCTTCATCCACGTTTCAGACTGAGACTCCTTAGAATAATATTCCCGAGTACTGTCCTGTCTAACAATAATCCACATCTTCTTTACATGGTTGTACATCCAGCTCAGCACCTTTGATTTGTTTCCAACCTTGCTGTAGTAACTTGAGCCAAGTTCCATGACATACCGTTCATACTGATTGGAAGGATCTTTCAATTGAAAATTCTCATCAAGCGGATTAACATCAACGTTTTTCATCAACACCATCTATTTCTTATTTTGTGTCATTGGACGCTTTTGACTTGCAGTATATTTCTTTCTCGGATCACGCAGATAGTCATCCAACCCAGCTTGTCGTTCGGAAGCCAACTGTTCTGCAGCTAACCTGCCCGCTTCATTTTCCTCTGCTGCTCGTTGCTCTGTTGCTCTATGTCAGTGTTCTATGTTCATTGGATCATCATTAGGGTCAGAAAATTCTCGCCCAAACTTGTTCTCCAATTTAGCCTTCAAATCAAACACTAAAGTCATTAGCATAGTGACGTCCCCTTGTAGTTGATCGATCATTTGGTCTCTCACATCTACACGTGTCTGCAATGACGCAATCTGAGCATCCTTAAGTATGACCTCTTGTTCTAATACAATCACTCGCTTCTTCAAATCCACAACATCAACTTCTACATCTTCGTCATCACTGTCCAGACCACTAAACTCAAACGCACGTTTTTCAGATCTTCGCGAGTATTCCGCAGCATCATCCTCAACACCACCTGTGCCACTTCCGCCCACTCCAGATCCCTCAACACCTACTGAACTTCCACCAAAATCCATCATTCGTAATACAGAGTCAGCTGGAAAGATACGACTATGGAATATGTAGCAATGTGAGTAGTTATTGGTTTAGAAGAAATAGGAGTGTCAACCATATGAGCATTTGTAATAGATACAACAACTAAAGATAAGCAGGAGTAGATGTCACTGGTGTAGATTCTTCAGCAATACTACTAACGTGAGCTTCTGAATCACTTGGTTGAACAATAGGCTCCGTCCACCGTCTTTTTATCAAAGGTACTTCATCCTCTTCATCAGCCTCAACCACACCTACTGGAACATCAACAGAGGGAATTACCAAAGGAGGATCTCCTTGTCGTTCTTGGATTTCTTTCAGATGAGCAATTAGGGCTTCTAAGTTCTCTGAAGAAAGTTCTGGCAAGACTGGAGTCAGATTGGCATTAAACTCAGTAAGATCATCTAAGAAAGCTTGTTCCTCGTCTGTATCCTCATCAGTGACCAGATCTTCAATCTCGACCTCTTTCTCTTTCGCAGGAACATCATGTTCTTCAGCAACAATAGCATTGACTGGTATAGGAGCTGGGACATCCAGTCCGATCACTTCAGTAAACTTTCCAAACTTCTTTAACAGAAAACGACCAACAAATACAGTCTTCGACGTCGAACGATTTCTCTTCATTGTGCTAAAGATAGTCGGCCCCATTGGCTTCATATTGAGCAGATTTGCATCAGAAGCATCCTTGGCTAAGTCGGGACATCTAGCATCCAAAATCAGTTGTACAAAGCATGGGTATAATAGAAACATCCTCTTCTTGGACTGCTCTAAAATCTTCTTCATATTTTCGAAAATATAACTTGAAAAGTTATATTTCCAGTCCATAATAAGAGCCACGATCACGGAGGTTTGGGTTTGATATCTAAGCCTCCCTTGTTCTTAGAAATGCACTGCATGAACATGTATACCAGCAATCTCCAATAAGCAGGAAACATTTTCTTGAGCAACGGCGGATACGAACCCTCATAACTCATCTCTGCAAAAATAGGCAACACTTTCTCCTTTGCGTACACAGTTGGGTCACTGGGAGCGTCTGCAAACTGTAAAACCTTTCGAACGCAGGCTTCATTCACTAAGATCTCCTTACCCTGTATCTGAGAACTAATATACGGTCTCCCATTAGCTCCTCTCAGGTGGAATCGAGCTCTCTTCCAAAACGAGTGCACCAGATCTCTATATATAACCGGGTTGGCATGAAGTGCATACGCTATCTTGCACGCATTTAGACCAGCCATTATCCATTGGAACTCTTGGTAAAATTCAGCTGGTGGATCCGATAGGTATCCTGCTTGGTTATGGAACTGTTCCTCCACCAACATGACTGCATCAAAAGCCTTTTCTACAATTTCTGTCAAAACAGTAACCAGGTAACTCAATTTTAACCCAACTAACAGAAGTTAAAGGAGTTCATTAGGATAAAACGTCAACACAAATCGGATGGTTCAAACAGATTTCAAAGGTTCACTTATTAAAGGGTTCAAATCAGTTTGAGGGGTCAATCATTTTGAAAGGTTCAAAAGAGCTTAAAGGTTCAAACCCTAGAATCCGTATTCACTAACAGGTCAACATTAATCTAGATGAACCTTTCATCACTCCGGATTAGCAAAGAGGTCAATAGTGATTCGGATGAATCATTAATCCGGATTAGCAAGCAACTCAACAGTATTTCGGATAAGTCATCAATCCAGATGAAGGTTATCCGAGATGAAATCCGAGTTCATCAACTCGGTTGAATATCCATCGGGAATGAGATCCGAAATACAAGTTTCTTTGAAGGCCAATCCAAAATGTTGTCCGAAATGCATGAAACTTGAAGATTATCATTAGATTTTATGATTTAGAGCATTGTTTACCTAATCTGGATGAAATTCGAGATAAGAATCCGAAATGAGAATATGAACAATGAGAGATCAGAGATGATTAGAGAATCAGAGGTTTCGGAAAATTTGTGGATAATCTGAAATACATCTCTGATTCAGTTAAGTACTTTTCTGGAATGGGCTTGGGCCTAAAATCCTTTGGGCTCATCACAATCCTGACTCTGAACTCCCAAAGGATCCGGATTGAGCTTTTGTCAGGCCCAATCCGGAACAGTGACAACTGAGTTGGCCTATCCGGAAGGTGCCTGAAAGCCCAATCCAGAACAGTAACTTGTGAACCCTAAATGTTCAACTTTTAAGACTTTCAGAAATTCTATTGGATTGGCCCAACTTGTAAACTTAGCAAACCAGTCCAATATCCCTTGACAGAAACCATCTAACCGAAAATCAGCAATTTGACTAACCAAGCATCGAACCACCTTTTACTAACTACAAAAATAAGAGATTTAAGCACAAACACAAACACAGCCTTGCTAAGGGATCAAATCATTTTAAAAGTCGACTAAGGAACACTTTTCAGTATGAGCTGAGTTAGACTAGTCTAAGCAATTGCCAATATACTTGTCCATCTAAATCTAAAACTCAACCCTCTAGTTCTAGCTTCATGATACGCTTAAGGTAGTATTATACTATGATACCCGTGTGTCCCATACCATGACATACCCCCGTGATCAAGGTAAGCACAACAATTCATTGTAGCAGGTGAGTATACTGAGATCATCCTTTATCTTTTACAACGTTAGACTATTGGTGAACAGGTCAGTACTTCCGTACAGCAGAGTGACTAATAATATCTGATGAGGGTTAGGCAAATACCTTATGTGGTATGTAGGAACTTATGGAATTTTCTCATGAAGAGATTTCCGTTCTTTTAGGTTCTGGCCCTTCTATTTTGGCTCTTTTAAAAGATATCCTGACTATGCCTAGGTATGCATATAATCTGGATGCAACAGAAAGGCAACCAATATATCCTCGGATGACTCAAAAACATACAGACCCGAAGACATTGGCTATCTATCAACACAAGATTTAAGACCATGAAATCATACGCCTTTAGTGTGTGACCCACCAAATACATAGTTCTTTATGTTTATATCATTTGGCTTACACTATCCGGTTGAGATTTAGACCTATCAACATATCATCTTCGATCCAAGTCTTTTCCCGCTTCAACACCTTACATGTGTTAGTCAGACACTTTATCACGAAAAATTGTTTCATTTCCCAATCATTGCAAAAGCTGTTTAAAAACAAACACCTTTCTTTTTTTGGAATATTTCTCCCCCTAAATTTGTGCATATATATGAACAAATTTACGAAGTAAACCAAAATGAATGAAAGACAATAAACGAAATGGAAAGGACAGAGGATGCTCAGTTAGAAAAACCGATCATTTTGAGAAGATCCACAAGCACTTGAAAACGCGCATTACTAACGGGTTTCGTGAACAAATCCGCCACGTTTGTATCGGTGTGGATTTGCACAAGTTTAACGAGACCCTTTTCATAGCAATCACGGATAAAATGAACTTTGATATTTATGTGCTTGGTTTTGGAGTGAAAAACTGTTTTTTTTATGATTTGGATAGCGGCATCATTATCACAATAAATTGTTGTGTTTAGATAAGTCAAACCGTAATTCGCAAGCTTGTGATGCATCCATAAAACATGGGAGCAGCAAGCAGATGTTGCGACATATTCTACTACCGCAATAGAGAGCGAGACCATCTACTGCTTCTTGCATTGCCACGAGATTTAGCGGTCTCCCAAGAATTGACATCCAGCTGAAGTTGAGTGCATATCCCTATCTGTACCTCCAAGATTACTGTCAGAGAAAGCATACAATTCAAATTCAGAAATTTTAGGATACCAGAGGCCCAGTGATGGTACCCCTTTGAGGTACCTAAAAATTTTTTTAACAACATGTAAATGAGAGAGTTTAGGAGTAGCCTGATAGCGAGCACACTGACAAACGTCAAACATGATATCTGGCTAACTTGCAGTGAGATACATGAGTAAACCAATCATAGATCGATACATGGTTGGATTAACAGGCATTCCTTTAGCGTCTTCATTTAACAAAGGTCGTTCTACAATAGGTGAAGCCATCGGCTTTGGGTCTGTAAGCTTGAATTTCGCAAGAACGTCATTGATATATTTTCCTTGATGAATCAAGATTCCTTGTGGGCTCTGACGAACTTGAAGTCTCAAAAACATAGTCATCTCCCCAGTGAGCTCATCTCAAATTTCTTCTTCATGATTTCTTCAAATTCCTGACACAGACCATCATTCATAGAACCAAAAATAACACCATCAACGTAAATTTGAGCAAGAATAGTGTCCTTGTCAACACGTCTGATGAATAAAGTTTGATCAACGGTTCTCCAAGTATATCCATGAGCAAGCAAATGCTCTGTTAGAGTTGCGTACCATGCATGAGGCGCTTGATGCAACCCATACAAAGCTTTGTCCAATTTATATGCATAATCTGGCTTGTCAGGATCAGTAAAACCCGATGGTTGTGCCATGTATATTTCCTCTTTTACTGTGCCGTAGAGAAACGCAGTCTTGACATACATTTGATAAACGGTGAAATCCATGTAAGATGCATATGCCAAGAAAATGCGAATAGCCTCCAATCGAGCAACCGATGCATAAACCTCATCGTAGTCTAATCCTTCAATCTGACGAAAACCCTGAACCACCAGTCGAGCTTTATTCTGAACAATGACTCCATTGTCATCCTGTTTGTTGCGAAATACCCAGCGAGTTCCAAGAGCACGTTTTCCTTGAGGAAGCTTCACCAATTGCCATGCACCAAGCTTCTCAAATTGATTGAGTTCTTCATGCATAGCATCAACCCAGCCTGGTTCCTGCAAGGGAACATCAATGCTTTTAGGTTCAATTTGTGAGATAAAGCAAGAGTAAAGACAAGTATTGATATCCCCTTATTCACTACGGGTTCGAACAGTAGCAGTAATATTTTCAATTGGATGATCGCGCTGTAGATGCTGCGGTATTGGTGTAGCAGGGATAAGAAGATCTATTTGCAAGTTGGTAACACTCGCTGAAGCAACTCCAGATGACTCCCCCTCATTAGTTGCACTAGTAGAAGTGTTGACTGATGAATAAACAGAACAGTCTGGTGGTGTAGGCTCAGGAAAAAGAGATGAACCCAAGACATCGGGAGGAGCAGACCCTTAATTTGTCATAGGAGGCTCTGTGTTTGGAGCCTCAACTTCAGAGGAATCATCCTGAGGAGTCTGGTCAGATGTCGTCTCTTGATGTTGCGATACTGGTGTAGGAGTAGATATAGCTTCATTAAATCCAGGTGGATCCACACTCAGCTTCTTTAAAGTCTCATGCAACTTTGCAGCATCGGCATCGTCTTCGGGTGAGATGGGCATCGTTGGAAGTTCAGAAATTTTGCTTGTACCTGCAGACACATTAGAAGGGACATCAACATGGTTAAACAAGGTGGAATAATTATACAGCCAGTCAGGACAAATGCGTGTGTCCTTGGGATTTTCCTCCAGCCAACCCACATTGTATGTTTCAACTACCATTTTCTTGATCTTATTATAGACACGATATGAAGTGTTTTTGGAATATCCAACGAAGATGCATGGATCCTCGAGTGATTCAAATTTCCCTTTAGTATCCATGAGTAGGAGAACACAAGGGCATCCGAACTTGCGGAATGCTTGACCGAAGGTTTGCGACCTTCAACCACTTCGTACGGAGTTTTCATGTGTCTTTTGTTGATCAGGGCATGAATCTGAATATAACAGGCGGTATTGATTGCTTTTGCCTATAAAATAAGAGGTAACTCGGATTCAACCAACATAGTACATGCAGCTTCAATTAGTGTTCGATTTCTTCATTCTGCAACCCCATTTTGTTGTGGAGTTCTGGCTGCACTAAGTTGTCGGTCGATACCCTTGGCGGAGCAGAAAGAATTTAAGGTAACATTCTTAAACTTTGTTCCATTATAACAACGAATAGCCTTCACGATGGTGTCTGTCTGGTTCTCCATAAGTTTGATGAACTGTTTAACTAACTCAGCGGTTTCACTTTTATGTGCCAGAAAGAAAACCCAGGTGAATCGTGAGTAGTCATCAATAATGACCAGACAGTATGCCTTTCCGCCAATGCTCAGAATATATGTCGGACCAAAAAAATCCATATGAAGCAATTCTAAGACTTGAGACGTGGACGGGGCGATTTTAGATTTGTGCGGCGGTCGATGTTGTTTCCCACGTGCACATGATTCACATTTTTCAACCTGCATAAAGTCGCGAACTGGTAGATCTCTGACTAAACCACATTTTTCAAGTTGATTTTAGTTCTTCATATTGATGTGTCCTAGTCGACTATGCCATAGCATTGCATCATGCTCAGCTGTCGATGAGAATAAGCAAGTGAGCTTGTCAGAGGGAGCCTTATTCATGTCGATGACATATGCATTTCCTTTTCGCGTGACTTTTAGAAGAATCCAATCATCCAGAATAATTTAGGCCTGGTTTCAGTACATAACACCCTTTCTTGGTAAAGAGAACATCCAAATGATTCTCACAGAGCTGAGACACACTCAACAGACGATGCTTCAATTTTGGTACATAGTTCACATTCTTAAAACTAAGAGCTCCGTTGCATACAGTTCCTCTCATAGTGATCTTTCTGGTCTCACCACCAGCGAAGGAGACAAACCCGCCATCAAAAAACTGAATGTCATTCAACTGCAAGATATCCTCAGTCATGTGCCTGAACAGCCACTGTCAATATACCAGAGTCTAACGAGAGTTCGCCAGAGTTGTTCCTACACATTTCAACAGGTTTTAGTTAGAGGCTGCAACCCAGGCCATTGAAGATCTGGGCATGCCATTTGCATCAACATAAATAACCTCACTTAAAATTAAATTAGTTTAGGATGAGGTTGATGATGCTTTTAATTTGTTGGATATGGGGGCAGAAGACTGAATCTTAGTCAAGATCTTAGGCCTCTAGGTTAGCGATTCAGACTTCTGCACAATCCTTGGAGTGCTAGAAGGATTCAGATAACCTGAAGGTCTTGGAGATTTGTGAGTTTGTTTCTTGGCCATGTTCCCAGTCTTTATTTGAAGGCTTAGCCATAGCGAATCGAGCCTGATTTAGGCGATTAGGCATATCATTCTGATATTTTGAGTTTAATGTTTTAAAAGGTGTAAAAGCCTTTTGACAATTTCGTGCAATATGCCTGGGAAATCCACAGTTGAAACAGGTCTGCCTCTTTTCGAAGAAAACATTCCGTTCAACTTGGCAAATTCTAGTCAATTTGTCTGTCAGTTTCTTGCTTGCGGGTACTAACGCCTGATGCACGGTGTCGATCTTGGCTATTGCCTGCGCACAACTATCAGCATACTTGTTAGTTTTGTGATTTGAATTAGACAATTTGGAGTGTGTAGACTTAGGCGCAAATTTAACTTATTTATGTTCAGCTGGTTGCTTAACAGATTCAGTTTGGGGCTGCTGAGTCAATTTCTCAAAGTGAAGAAGTGACTCAGCAGTTGCCTTTTCATTTGTTTGAGACGCCTGTTTGTTTTTCTCTTTTTGGATCGACGTGTTCTCTGTTTCTTATTTTTATTTTACAAATCACTTTGCGTGGCAGATTCCGCAAAGGA